>JAJHZJ010000560.1:13120535-14371309 GCA_023548195.1 Bettongia penicillata ogilbyi
ACACATATATAAGTGTGTGCGTGTGTGTGTGTGTGTGTATGGAGGGGGGGAGAGAAAGAGAGAGAGGGAGAGAGAGAAGATAAAGGGAGAGGAGAGACAGATAGACAAAGACAGAGTGACAGAAACAGAGAGAAAAAAGATTCTACCACCTCTCTCAGGACTCAAATTATTGCTTAAACAAATTTCATTGGCAAGAAATTACTACTTATGTCTGATAAATGTTTTTGGCTACAGTTTAAACTAATTTCCTCAAATTCTTTCTTCTGGCAACACGAGGGATAATTGATCAGCACCCTTTATATATACACCTAAGTAGAGTAAGCAGCTTAAGAGCCTTGTCTCTTTTCCACATTAACTATCATCATCCCTTACTGATCTCAGTGCTCATAATTACTTTAGTAATTCTTTGGCTCTTGTTTCTTCTCTAATTACGACTAAGATGAAAAAGGGCAAAAATTATTTTTTAAATAGTTAATGAATTGTTTGTTTTTTTTAACAAAGCTTAATTCTATACCAACTAAATCATTCTTGTAGGTTTTATTAACCAATCAGTTAACATATTTTGAGGACTGAGATGTTTAAACAATGAGGTGAAACTCAGTCAAATGCTCAGGCCAGTCTACTGATCACAAAGAGAACTATAATGGTACTGTTAATATAAACAGACTTTTTTTCATGATTATTTAAAAATTAGTCATTTTTGCAATTACAAAATATCATATAAGTTCATTTCTATAATAAAGAAATTGCCTTTATGTTAATCTTACCTTACTCTCATTCAAAGGTTAACAGATCATCAACTTTCTATCGAAACTGTAACATGGTTCTTTATCCCTAAAAGCAGATTGCCATAAAAAAAAAAAGTTACTCCATTTTGAAACTAGAAGGCAGACTAAAGGTCAATAATACCCTATTTATATAATACTCAGAGGTCTAGCATCTTCAGCTATCCAGAAGTCAGTAAATCCAGAAAGAAGCAACAACTGAAGAAATGAAATCACATTTTTGCTAATAGCCGTGAAAATGCAAGCTACATTTGAGGATACTGCCACCTTAGATGATTCAGGTCCATA
This sequence comes from Bettongia penicillata ogilbyi, assembly GCA_023548195.1. Taxonomy (NCBI): domain Eukaryota; kingdom Metazoa; phylum Chordata; class Mammalia; order Diprotodontia; family Potoroidae; genus Bettongia; species Bettongia penicillata. Next base: position 13,121,609 of record JAJHZJ010000560.1, read on the forward strand.
AAATGGTGATGTTTGCCCAAAACAAATAATGTAGTAGGCAGGATGAAACTGACAAAGAAGGCAAGCTTATGAGGGTTTAAGTAAGTAAATTTCAAGACACAACCTGAGGCTAGTATATACTCAACCAGAACCATTACATATCATTCCCAGCCCTGTTCCAGACTTTCTCTGGTCTTAAAACTATGCTCCCCTACCCTGCCTCCCAACTGCTGGACCCTCCTAAAACTCTGCTCAGCACCCAGGACCTCCTCGACCTGGAGCACCCTGGTATGGGTCCATCACTCTGCTTATCTCTCGACTTGCACTTGCCCTCTCCCATAGGGAAACTCCTTTTAGGGCCTCCAGTTTATGGGGGATCCCAGGCTAGTCTGCCTTCATTTCCCTCCTGGTCCTATGGCTGACTCTTCTCTAGATTTCAAAATCATGACTCTTCTACTGTTGGTTCACCCTGCAATTTTCCTCAAAGTCTGGAGCCTTTTTGACCTGGAATAGTTTACTACCCTGGCAGCCTGCTCATCCAGGATATCCCTCTGGCAAATAACATCCCCTTCTCCCAACGGCTGGTCAGAACTCCCAAATTCAAGGAATCTAGTCATCTCAGCCTCCCCAATAACAGAGATATAGATGTATGCCACCACACTTAGCTCAGTCTTTTCAATAATAATTTCATTCATTTTATAATAAGACCTCATCATACAGTATCAGTTTTTTTTGCCCATTTAGAAATTACTTTATTTTACCTTTATCACACCTGATTATTGAATTATACCTTATCTGAGGAATACACACACACACAGAGAACACACACACAAATAGTAAAATCAAAAGAGGAAGATTTTTAAGCTTTTAACTGCACTAAGGCTTTGGGACACTTATGTTCTCAGAACATAATATAATAAATATGTATTACCTGATCTGACATCTTGTTCTGATCCAGTGGCCAACAACAAATTTTTTGAGTCACTAAGTGGCCCCACAGAAAAGTTTTGAGTTGAACCAGAACTGAGAAGAACAACAAATAATGTATTTAATCATTTAAGATTCATCAATGATACTTCATAAATTCAGTAGCAATTTAGAACATCTGTCTAGAAATGGGAAGAATTGAGACCCCTGCCATCATCGTGTCCTTTCCCTTCTTAAATTACCCCTCTTATCCAACTCTGGGATAATGAAGTAATCAGTATGTCAATAAACATTTATTAAGCATCAACATGTACCAGATACGGGGTTAAGTGCTGGGCTTTACTAAAACAGGCAAAAGACAAACCCTACCCTCAAGGAGCTTACAACCTAGTGGGTCAACACTTGATGGAAGGAGGGGCTGAGGGTGAGTCACTAAAACAGACATTCCCACTAACCGACCTTCTGGTTCTGATTCATTATGTAACATAGCAGGGAAAGGCAACCTCATTATGTGAAACAGGGCTAAAGAGATGGTGGCAGAAGGCATCTGAGTGATATGAGATGAGGAGAGGGCAAAAGTGAGAGCTCTCAGTGAACAGTTTCAATTTTTTTCTATAAAATATGAGGCAAGGTTCAGAGCTGAGAGGATGGGGTGGGGAAAGAAGAGTAATGGATGGTCTGAAGAAGGATGAAAAGCCTTCGAAGAGCTGCTATGGTGAGTGGAATAGTAATTCAATTAGGGAAGTGTGAAAGGATTGCCCTGCAGCAGTGAAGACCCAGGTGAAGTCATATAACATAAACTTGTAGTGCATCTGGTCAGCAGAGTGATTTTTCCATAGCTTCTTTTGATTTCTTGGACAACAGTCATAACTACTCAAAAGAATTTAGTCCAACTATGTAAACATGAAAACCAAATGGCTGAAGGATGCCTTCTACCTGGATTGTCCAGATTATAACAGGCACTTAGAAGGACAACTGGTTGAACTCATTTGTATGAATACAGATGCCTTGGCCAGATGGTGTAAATAGAGAAAGAATTGGGCCTAGAATTAAATAAGGGGAGGAGAGCTCATTGTGTGGCCTTTGGGAAATTGCAAAGCTTGTTTCAAGACCTCACACTTTCCCAAGAGGCTCATCCTTTTAACACCAATATTCTGCCAGTATTGTTATATGGATGTAAATCATGGTATATTACACTCTCCAAAGTATTAAAAATGGTTATCACTAAAAGGCTAATGGGTGTCAGCAGACTGAACATATAACAAGTAAGAAGCTACAAAATAAAAATGAAGGAAGAGATGATAAATACACAATAAAAAAATGGGCTGGTAAAGTGGGCATAGAGGACAATAACTGATGGACAGCTCACATGCTCCACTGTCAGCCTCAAAATGTTATGAGAAAGTGAGCAAGGTCTAATGTATGCTGGGTGCAACCATTGGGTCTGTCTTCCAAGAAAACATGAACTTGTGTCACATAAAGACCTCTTTTTCTTTATTTTTCATTAGGCTAATAATTGGGGCTTCTCCAACATGCCCCAGAAAGCACTTCCTCTTGAAAGATTATTTAAAGCCTGGAACTCATACGTCAGAAACACACTTTAGCACCCTGTGGCACCTCCCTTTGATTGGATAGCTCCTCCTAGAATCTCCAGTTAAGGAGCATAATTTTTTTTATTTCTCACCAGGTTATACCCTGGATTCCTCTATCATGCCCCCAGACCAGGTATCTTACCCATCCCTTCTTCAGCTCCTTTTTATGTACTGTGTTCACCATTAGAGTATAAGCTCCTTGAGGGCAGGGATTTTCTTTTTGCTTGTATTTTATATCTTCAGTGTTTAGCTCAGTGCCAGGCACAAAGTAAGCACTTAATAAATGATTGATGACTGACTGAGAGGTCAGGCAGGCTAGGTCCTGTCTGCATTATTAGAGGGAATAACCACCCACTGATGAGATCACAGATTTAATGAGTATTTGAGTAGTAGAACATCTGAAATGGCCAGAAACATACTTCTGGAGATACTTGTTTTTGAGCAGAGGAAAGTATTCTGGTTATTGTCTCTTCTAATATCTAGCTAGGTTGTGCTAGGTGTTAGAGTCCAGAGACAGAAGTTGGATAAGCTTACAGTAATCTGGCTTAAAGAGAAGTGTTATCCACAACCAACAGCTAACACTTTCTAAACTCTTTTAAGTGTGATGACTAATAGAAAAAGCTTGTGAAGGCTATGTTTGAACAGAAAAGAGATGAAGATTTCCCCTGCTAAAAAGCGGTGAAGATAAACAACATTCAAGCAGAGAAACAATTTCCTGTGGTGCACATGTTCCTGAATGGACCACTTAACACTGAAGCCTAAATCCCAGAGTTGTGGGTTACCCTAAGTATAAGATTTTTCTTCCCTCATGTGTGTCCATGACGGATTCTTAGAAAGGATGCCAACTCTTCATCATACTTACTGAATACATTGGTGAAAGAGTTGGTCAGTTTATATGAACATTGTGATATATTTTATTATTTACACATTTGTTTTAACATATTAGTCATTCACACTCTAGCATGTAGTCATGATTTAACTACCTTCTCCCTCCACTTCTGTGTTCCCCTTCTCCTTCTGCCCCTATGGAGCCACCTATTGGTACATTCCTCCTGGGACCTTCTTTTGGAAGGTGATTATTTACTCTCAAGACTTTGCCACCAAGTCCCTACACAGGTACTTTCCTCCTCCATCTCCCCTACATGGCCTCCCTTTTTAGCTCCTTTTAATGTATGATCTTCCTTTATTACAATGCAAGCTCCTGAGGGGAAAGGATAGTCTTTTTTTTGCTAAATATGTATCCCCAGTGCTCAGCACAATATCTGGTACATATTAAGTACTTAAAATGCCTGGTGACTTGACATACTATTATTTGTAATATCAGTATTTCCTTTACATTATTAAGTAAATAGTTATGTTCATTGCTGTCATTATTATGAGCGGATGATTGTGTAAATATCAGGCACTATGTGGATACATTTCCTTTTAAGTGGCTGTGGTTGTATAATTAAAAACACACTGGAAAGGGCCTCAAAGAAGAGGCAATTAATTTCTCCTCAACAGGAGAGTCTGAATGGAACTGTGTGGCAGCAACCTAACTCTGGAATTCAGAATTGCAACTGTGAGAGGAAGTTAAGAGTGAATGAGCCAAACCCAGAGAGAAGCAGGTAGAGCGTTTCATGTGCCTCGGTGAAAGGGGGTGAGAACGCTATACAATGCAGGCAGCAACCAGACCATACTTACAGCACAAATAAGGTGTTATGTTATGGGGGTACTGATGTTGTATGCCTTGTGAGTCACTAGTGGTGTAAGTGGAAGATCCTATCATGTAAGGTCATCCATTATGTGAATTACATTTAAATAAAATCTTGCCCATATTCCATGGTTTAAAGGAACAGAGGCTCCAGCATAAAGTGGAAAGAATACTGAACCTAGCAGGCAGAAAACTTGGGTCTGAGTTATGAATAGCTGTATGACCTTGGGCAAGTTACTTTATGAAGTGGTGCAGGAGAAACACCTGGATACTGATTCAGACAATCCAGATTCAAGTCTTAGCACTGCCATTAATTTCCTGTGATTTCAAAGGGTACATCATTTTAAGTTGTGGTAGGTTCTACCATACACAAAAAATCTTTGAGCACAGTTTTGGTAACAGACCAAGTCTGTGTTCCTAGGCTCAGTCTAGCTAAGTACAAAAAAGGCTCCTCATCAGAAAGCTGACAACTCGGTGATGAGTTTTTTGGCCATGTCAAAGCTAGCAGGGCCGTAGAGCCATGCAATCAATCCTAGCCTTTCAATGCACATATGAGGAACTGAGGACCAGGGACTTTAGGTGACTTGTCTAAGGTCGCATGGGCAATAAGTGGTAAAGCCAGGTCTTCTGACTGTAAATCCACTGCAGCACAATGAAGTACAATAGCATGAACCAAGAAAAAAATCCAAACTTGCCCCATGTTCTTTGTGGCCCCCTTTGGTTGCAGTGATGTAGCTGAGTGGTGGAAAAAGGTGCTAAGAATCCTAATTATTAGACTGCATTGTATAAATTTTAATCTAATGGTTGGTCCTTGAAATGTGGGATCCTTGATCAGGTATTAATGAGTAGATACTGCCAAAGTAGATAAATCAAATAAACCTTGACATTCTTGCTCACAAAGAATCCAGAGGAAAGAAGTTAGAGCTAAATGGAAGGATGGGCCACAGATACTCCTAGAAGAGGCAGAGAGAGGTTATACTACATATCCAGAGGATGGACAAAAAATGATATTGTAAGGGAGAGTTAGCCATATTGTATTATAGTATTGATTTGAAGTACAACTTGGAAAAAAAAAACTGTTCAGGAAGTACATTTTGTGCACCAATATATTTTGCCTAAGATGAAGAGGTAGGGAAATTCTATGAATGACTTGATAAGACCTTCCAAATTCTAACAATAACCACTATCATTCTTGGTGACTTCAAAGCTAAGGTGAGAAAAGTTGAAGACCAAGAGGAATATAAAGGAAAGTAGAGTTCATGAAAAGTAAGGCTAAATACTTAACAGATTATATAGAAGCTTCACATGTTCACATAATGGGCACAATATTTGAGAAAAGAATGGGCAGGTGCCAGGCACAACTAAAACAGGAAAAAAAAACCCAACCAATAAATATTTTAACAAACATGAAACAATGTGCTATTTTATATGGCAAAGCTGTGTGTGAAAGCTCCGACTACCAACTTAAAAGGCAAAGATCAAACCTGCTAAAAAAGCAGGAAGATAATAAATTAATAATAAAAAGGAGAGGTGGCATTCAATTGAAGCAACTTTTAAGCAAGTAATCAGTTCTGAGAAATAGGAAATGGACATAAGAAATACTGTTGACAGGGATAACAAAAATTTTATACAGAATTTTAATGGCTGCAAATGGTTTACTCCAAGAACAAGACAAAAGAACCCACAGAGTTCCTTACTCAGCCAACATTTGCCCTATTTGCCAAGCAAAGAGAGATGGTGGACAAAGTCAACATTAGTTTAGAATAGAAACTCAATTTGAAAAATCTTCAGAAAAGAAGGAAAAAGGATGATGGGCAATTACGAGCTGTTTTGCTTTATGAAGCAGAAGAACATAACAACCAGTTTAAAGAAAGCTTGCCCAGAGACCCAACTAAGTAAAGTCATCCCAGGGCATCTCAGTATGAAAATTGGAGGCCAAAAAATACAAGAAAAATGCAAAACAGATGTACAGATGGTTATCAATCAAACATTTATTAAACCCTTAATTTGTGAGGGACTGTGCTAAGTACTAGGGAAGCAAAAAAGGGGAAAAGTTGTCATCTTCAAGTCACTTATATTCTAAAAGCATCTGGTCTAACAAACTGTGTTTACCATCAAGCAGAGTGGGATCACCACATTGGACCTGAAGGTCACAGTGTGAGGTGTGCTTACGTGAAAGCAGAAACAACTCCAAAGAGAACAAAGATGGAAAAAACATTTGTAGTGGACCAAATGTATATGAAGTACATCCCTGCTGTAGAGAAACAATTGTGAGGGCACCCAAATGACTGACAAAATGCCTGAAAGAGAAGACACTAAAGGTTTGGAAAAAACTTGGACCTTATTGACACCATAAAAAGATAACTATGAAAATATCCACTACTACTGACCTACATGCAAGATGCAACGTATAACTAACGAGATACTTCCAAGGAAAGCAACCAAAGACATCATCAAGGGAAGGTATAATAGGAAGAGAAGACAGGCTGATCATGGACCAAGGGGAATGGAGTGACAGGTAGACAGCCAGAGCATTCCACTGGTACCTTCAAAATGTCAACAGAAACTAAAGAAAAACTATAGCATATTGGGTGGATCAGTTCCCACTTTACAGGAAGAAACAGACAAGAGTTGCAGAGGATAGCAGAACTGGATGAATTGTGATCTTGTATCACTGAAGAGAACTCCAAATTGGTAAGATCCACTGGAGTATTTTTATTTGGACTGGACTTGTGATTTCATTGGGAAACACACAGTGAGGAAATTTGTTCTACAAAAGCAGTTGCTTTTGTACTGGCACTTGCTCTGCAGCTTATAGATTTACAGAGTTGACTGGGACAATAAAGAAGTTGAGTGACCTGCCTCAGGATGTGTCAAGAGTCAGAGATATGACTCAACTCAGGCCTTCTTGATTTCTTTATCAACATACTATGCTGTCTCCCTTGGTATATTATGTTTGGTTAAACTTTGTATATTTATGAAGAATGCTGAAACTATTATGGGTGTTTTGTTCAACAGATATAAGATCTGAGTTTAATAAAATGCTATATATTTGTATATAAATAAAAGATTAACTAGTACAATCATGAATACCTGAAAGAGTTCTTGAGCACCATTCTTGACCATCTGTGCAAAGCTGTACACTCTACACATAAATGGTGAAACACAGTTAAGAGGAAAATTTAAGTCAACTAGAACTCTTTCCTCAACTGTACCAATCAGCTGACTTTCAATGTATGCATATTGCTACCATCTTAATTTGCAAAACTGAAAGGCAACTCATTATTTGTATGTACCAAAAAATTGAAAGGCTCACTACTCACCTCCTGGTGTGTTCATGATGGTTTGTGCCAGCAACCTGTTCTGTTTCCATCATGAGGCGAGTTGGGAAATTAATACCATCACCTAAACTGCATAATTAAAAATTAGTGATTACTTCAAATTTCACTAGACAGCTTAAAGTGATCAGTTTTGTTGCCTGCCTTTGAGATAAATAGAAAGAAAAAATATATACAACCAAAAGTCACTGCTCAATAGATAAGTGATCAAAGGACATAAGCAAATAGTTTTCAAAAGAATTGCAAACTATTAACAATCATATGAAAGAACGCCCCAAATCATTAACAAGGAGAGAAATGAAAACTGAAACAACTCTAAGAGCTTATCTTGAATTTTGCGAAATGGTGAAGATGACAAAAGATGGGAATAGTCAATGTTGAGTTGATAGGAAGCTATACACACATTGTTAACGTGAAGCACAACTGCTGGCATTTCACAAATCAGTGCAACAATTTTAGAAAAAGCTACTTGGAATCATGCAAATAAAGTGACTCTATTGCCCATACCCTTTGACTCCAGAGATTCCACAACTAAGTCAATCCCTATTACACCAAAATAATTAAAGCAGAGTTTTTTGTTACAGTAAAGAAGTGGAAACAAAGTGAATGTCCATCAGCTGGGGAATGGCTAAACAAATTTTGGTATATGAATGTAATAGAATATTACTATACTATAAGAAATAACAATATGATGAATGCAGAGAAGAAAGACCTACATGAAGTGATGCAGTGTAAAATAAGCAGGGCCAACAAAACCATGCATATGATGACTTCAACAATGTAAACTGAAAGGACCACAAAAAAAGTTAAAAATGAAAGTCATAAAATTAAGAAGCATGGCTCCAAAGAACATATATGTAAAGACCTATCATCCTACCCCTCTACTCAGGTAGGAGATCTCTGAGTGTGGCACACTGAACAAATCTTTGGACTTTCTTAATTTAGGGGTTTGTTACCCTGATTTCTTTCCTTTGTCTTTAAAAAATATTACTTGCTATACGCAAAGTCTCTCCAGGAAGGAGAGTGGAAAGAATACAGGGAAAAAAACTATAGGAATATAAAGGACATTAATCAAATCGTATGTTTATAAAGTGCAGTAACGTTTTTCAAGTCAGAAAGAACTAAGTTTGAATCCTAAGATACTGCGTAACTCATGGCAAGTCTAAACTGAGGATAATTAAAGCAATTACCTCACAAGGCTTTTGTGTGGATCAAATCGGAATAAAATGTGTGGTTTTCATTTCTCTCATGAATGATTCTGGCCATTTTTTTCATATGGTTGATTTTTTTTATATGGCTGTTGATGATTTACATTTATTTCTTTGAAAAACTGCTCATGCCCTTTGATCACCACTGACAGCAATTCCCAATGTTTTCTACATCAGACTTTTATCAGAGATATATTATGTTTGAATAAAATGAAGGACAATGGTCTGAGTATGATCAATTAATCAGTTTAAAAATAATCAATAAATTGAGTCTATGACCACTCTCAATGACCAAAGACTATGAAGTAGGACTTCATGTAGTTTTGGGAAATGGAAGAGAACAAAGAAGAGAGTTGAGTGGGTAGGGAAAGCAATGCAACTGGTTATAGAGACTAGCAGCATCATGGGTGAGGACAACATGACTGGCTGCCATCAAGAACTGTATCCACATTAGGTTAGTAATGACTCCTCAATGTCATTAAGGAATGCTTGTTTGGCTAATAGGACCCATCTGCATTCTAAGAATACTGTTAGTGGACCAGGGATAGCAGAATCCTGGACTCCTAGGAGAGTTTGTTAGGGAGATAAGACCCTCCTTAATTGTACCAAGACAGGCAAAAATGGACAACATCTTGTGGAAGTAGACCAGATCAGTCTGTACGTCTTTAAAGATTAAGATATGGCAGATAACAGTTTATCTTTTAATTATACCTTTATTAGTTCAGAGGGAAAGCTAAATTTCTGAGCTCAACTCAAGGACATAGCAAGGTGGCTTTAGGGAGATACAGATTCAATTATAAAAATTAATATAGCATAAAATCAATTACATTGTAGAATCAATACATCAGAAATGCAGAGTAATACTAACTTTCATCTTTTCCGATATTTTATATATTTTCCCAGCTTTTCTTATCCCTGATTTTGTTGTGTAAAAACTTTTTAATTTCACAGTATCAAAACTGTTATTGCTGCAACCTATATGTTCTCCTCTCTTCTTGTTTAGTTGAAAATTCCCTCTCCTAACTAGATATGAAGGATACCATTCTGCCTACAACGCTGCCTACCCAATTTCTTAATTCTACTTCATTGACCAAGAGATGTTTTTAAACAGGGATACACTGATTATGGGACAGCAGTAACTAGTATCTATATAGCACTTAAAGAGTCTGCAAAGTGATTTACAATTATCATTTCATTTTATCCTCACAACAACCCTGGGAAGTAGGTGCTACTATTATTCCCATTTTACAGACGAGGAAACAGAGGTAGACCATGACTTGCCAAGGGTCACACAGACAATGATTGCTTCAGGTCACATTTGAACTCATCTTCCTGATTCTAGGTCCAGCCTTCTATCCATTACAAAAACTGTTATACAGGTTTAGCTTAATCTGAATTTTACATGATCATGAAAACGCAGAAATTGTTTAACTGATGTTTATTATGATGACCATAAGGCACCACAAGATTCGGAAGTGTTTTCTTAATTTTTTAAAAATTACATTCTGTATAATTTTCATGGCAAATGTATTTTCTTATATTTTAATTATCTACAAAATTTAATTCATGTGTGATACGTAGCAATTCTCCACTCCATTAATTAATTATCTGATTAAGTAGACTACCTCATTCCTTGAACATGGTGGATAATAAGAAATTTAATAAACATTTTCAAACTTTATGAAAACTTCAAGATGAAGTATGTAGTAATTCATATTTATATAGCACTGTGATGTTTATAAAAGTGCTTTCCTTGAAACTACCCTGTAAAGTAGGTAGTACAGATATTATTGTCTCCATTTAAAAGATGACGAAAAGTAAAGCTCATAAAAATTAAGTGACTTGTCTAAGGTCACAGAGCCAGTAAGCCTTAGAGAAAGGATTTAAACTCAGGGTTTCTAGTGCTATTGCCATTATGCTATACTGCCTAAGTGGGCAGCTAGGTGGTGCAGGAGTCAGGACGACCTGTGTTCAAATCTCACCTCAGACACTTGACACTCACTAGATGTGTGACCTAGGACAAGTCACTTAACCCCAGCTGCCTCATCCTGGGCCATCTCCAATCATCTTGATGAATAATCTGGTCACTGGATTCAGATGGCTCTGGAGGAGAAGTGAGGCTGGTGACCTGCACAGCCCTCCCTCCCTCAAAACAAAGTGCAAGTCATGTCATCATTTCTATGATAGCATGGTCTTCTTCGGCAAGGAAGGATGAACATATAGACATACTGCCTATTTACAACCTCTAGTACTATCTGCTATTTTAGCTTATTCTCAAGATTATAATAAATTCTTGGTATTCTGTTTTAGTAGTGGCTTACAGGGTGCAAAGCAACAGATAATGGAAAAATGATGTATATTACATCTTTAAATGAAGAAAATAAATTTACTTCCCTTTTCCCATCCTATGTTTCAAAGGCCCATTTGTCATAACGCTTCAGCAAAAAAAAAAAAAAAACCAAAGAATTACATTAAATCTACCACTTTTGTGACCAGAGTTCAGGATGAGTAACTTACCTTGTAAAGATGGGAAATAACCAATATTTTTTTTCATCCCCAAACACCTGTCTCCAATTTTTACTCCATCCAAGAGAGAAACCATTTTTGTCAGGCCCATTTAAAAATACAGGTGCACGGAATGCCTCTGTTAAAATACAACCAAGAAACTAAGCAATATATTGTCTGTAAGGAGGTTGACAATAAAACATTTTCCTGTTACATTCCATACCATGGCAGAAAGAAAACATTTTAGAGCAAATATATTACTGGAAAAAGATCTCTATTTAGAAAAGATTGGATAAATTAAAAAATAGAAATGGAGGAATTTTTTAATCAAAAATGCTTGTAGGCCTCTCCATCCCAACAGATGTTACCTATGCAAACAGACACAGCACAGTAGTTCATATTTCTGTAATACCATAGAGATATAGACATTGGACACATAGCCTGCACATTTACACAGATAATCTCTGTGGAGAATTTACAGAAAGACATGAAGGAGAGTCAAAAAAAAAAAATAAATAAAGAGGCAAAACCTACTTGGAGGGAGTGCCCACAACGATCTACATTGACTAAAGTACATTATAAGGCTACAAATTACTTTACATGCATACCTCTACTGTGGTCTGTATTTCCAGATCTTATTAAAATTCTCAATTATGCGAAACTTTTTTTTTTTTTAGGTTCTAGGCTCATAGGTCATGAAAATTTACATGGATAGTTAACTGGAATAAAAGTAATAGTAATATTAACAGCAGTAAATAATATTTAAAGTATTTTAAAGGTTTATAAAGCACTCTTCCTAGCTACCTAGTGTGGCAGGAAGCATAAGGATCACTAAAAATTCATAAAAAAGACCAACCGGGGTGGAGCCAAGATGGCGGAGTAGAAAGACTCATATATGCTAACTCCGAACCCAGAGCCCATATATTTCCTGCAAGAAGAACTCCCCACAAATTCCGGAGCACTGCAAGGCGCGCAGAAACACAGTGGAAAAGATTTCCGTTCCAGAGAGCCCTGGAGAACGGTCCCCAGGGGTCTGTCGCACCCCGGAAAGCGGAGCCCACCCGTGCTGCCCTGGCCGTGTGGCCGAGAGGACCAGATCTGAGCAGGCTTCAGGGACGGAATCTCCGGCAGCCGGGAAGGTCCCTCTGCCCACAGACACTCCAGGTCAGTGAGAGAGACGTCTGGGCTGGCTGAGAGGGGAGCGGGGTGTCTCCGTGACTTGGGCCCCCTTGGGAGGCAGCAGCAGAGGCAGCAGCAGAAGGAGGAGCGGAGGGAGCAGCAGAGGCAGCAGCGGCCCGGGACTCCCCGAGCAGGCAGGCAGAAGTTCAGGGTCATTACCGAAGGTCTCTGCATAAACCCCTGAGGGAACTGAGCCTGGGAGACAGCCCTGCCCCCACCCGCTCCATTACTGAAGGTCTCTGCATAAAGCCCCTGAGGGAACTGAGCCTGGGAGGCGGCCCTGCCCCCACCAGAACACCAGAACTTAAGCTCACATTGAATAGCTGCCGCACCTGCCCCTGAAAGCCCATTTGAATCTCAGACCCCAAGCACCAACTGGGCAGATCTAGGTGGGGGTGGACAGGAATCTCAGAAGTCAAGTAACTGGCTGGGAAAATGCCCAGAAAAGGGAAGAAAAATAAGACTATAGACAGCTACTTTGATGGGGTACGGATGTTCCTGCCTTTCAACTCTGATTATGAGGAACTATTCTTACCATCAGGGAAAGACGTAGAGGTCAGGGCCTCTGTATCCCAGACATCCCAGGGGGATGTCCGGTGGGCTCAGGCCATGGAAGAGCTCAAAAAGGATTTTGAAAATCAAGTTAGACAGGTGGAGGAAAAACTGGGAAGAGAAATGAGAGAGATGCAAGAAAAGCATGAAAAACGGGTCAATACCTTGGTAAAGGAGACCCAAAAAAATGCTGAAGAAAATGACACCTTGAAAAATAGGCTCACTCAATTGGCAAAAGAGGTTCAAAAAGCCAATGAGGAGAAGAATGCTTTCAAAAGCAGAATTAGCCAAATGGAAAAAGAGGTTCAAAAGCTCACTGAAGCTAATAGTTCTCTCAAAATTAGAATGGAACAGTTGGAGTCTAATGACTTTACGAGAAACCAAGAAATCACCAAACAAAACCAAAAAAATGAAAAAATGGAAGAGAATGTGAAATATCTCATGGGAAAAACAACTGACCTGGAAAATAGATCCAGGAGAGACAATTTAAAAATTATGGGACTACCTGAAAGTCATGATCAAAAAAAGAGCCTAGACATCATCTTCCATGAAATTATCGAGGAAAACTGCCCTGGTATTCTACAACCAGAGGACAAAATAAGTATTGAAAGAATCCATCGATCACTGCCTGAAAGAGATCCAAAAAGAGAAACTCCTAGGAACATTGTGGCCAAATTCCAGAATTCCCAGGTCAAGGAGAAAATCTTGCAAGCAGTTAAAAAGAAACAATTCCAGTATTGTGGAAATACAATCAGGATAACTCATGATCTAGCAGCTTCTACATTAAGGGATTGAAGGGTGTGGAATAGGATATTCCAGAAGTCAAAGAACTAGGACTCAAACCAAGAATCACCTACCCAGCAAAACTGAGTATAATACTTCAGGGGAAAATATGGTCTTTCAATGAAACAGAGGACTTTCAAGCATTCTTGATGAAAAGACCAGAGCTGAAAAGAAAATTTGACTTTCAAACACAAGAATGAGAAGAAGCATGAAAAAGTAAACAGCGAAGAGAAGTCATAAGGGACTTACCAAAGGTGAACTGTTTACATTCCTACATGGAAAGACAATATTTGTAACTCTTAAAACTTTTCAGTATCTGGGTAGTTGGTGGGACCACACACACACATACACACACACACACGTACACGTGTGCACGCACACACATACATACACACATGCACGCACACACAGAGATAGAAAGCACAGAGTGAATTGAATAGGATGGGACCATATCTTAAAGGAAATTAAGGTAAATGGTGAGAGAGAAATGTAGTCGGAGGAAAGAGGGTGAAATGGAATGGGGTAAATTATATCTCATTCAAGAGGCAAGTAGGAGACTTTATAGTGGAGGGAAAAAGAGGAGAGCTGAGAAAAATACATGAAGTTTACCCTCATCACATTTGACTAAAGGAAGGAATAAAATGCACACTCCTTTTGGTATGAAAACCTATCTTTACAATACAGGAAGGTGGGGGAGGAGATAAGCAAGGTGGGGGGGATGATGGAAGGGAGGTCAATGGGAGGAGGGAGCAATTTGAAGTCAACACTCAGGGAGGGACAGGATCAAAAGACCCAACAGAAACAATGGGGGGCAGGATAGGATGGAGGGAAATACAGTTAGTCTTACATAACACGACTATTATGGAAGTCATTTGCAAAACTACACAGATATATTGAATTGCCTGCCTTCCCAAAGGGAATGGGTGGGGAGGGAGGGATGGGGAGAATTTGGAACTCAAAGTTTTAGGAACAACTGTTTAGTATTGTTGTTGCTACTAGGAAATAATGGGGAATAGAAAGTCATCTGGCCCTACGGGACAAAAGAGAAGATAGGGACAAGAGATGGGAGGGATGATAGAAGAGAGGGCAGATTGGTGATAGGGGAAATTAGAATGCTTGGTGTATTGGGGTGAGGGGAGGGGATAAAAGGGGAGAAAATTTGGAACCCAAAATTTTGTGAAAATGAATGTAAAAAGTTAAATAAATAAATTTATATTAAAGAAAAAAAAAAGACCAACCAATTACTAACATCAGATACCGACCTGTTAATCCCATACAAAATCATTTTCCAAAGAGCTTCATCTGGGTTTAATTTTTTTCCCCCACTGATAACATTTCTTTTTCCTGTCCTTCTCCTTATCCCCCTTGGGGGTGGAAATACCTTCTGAAAGTAGAGATCCTGAAGTCTCATTCAGAAGTACTCTACCTTTCTCCAATTTTCTCAAATTAGAAGTATTTAGAAAATGTCCAACTAAAAACACTGTTGAGTGTTAATTCTAATAGCTGTTTCCAAGTTTTAATAAAATCATTTTTAACCTTTTACAAAAAATCTTGAAATGAGTTTCATTTTCTTAACTGTTTTCAGAGAAAATTAAATCTAACATTAATTATACATCTGTCTTTGGCTTAGTATGCATTATTCTAATCCCATCATCTAGTAATTCATACTTTAACTGGTTCACATTTCTATATAAGGCAAATATTTGGAAATTTACTGACTTCTTAATGATCCTACTGTGATTTCTCTTCATCACATAATTCATAAGAGGCATTTACTTAGGCAATTAATGGTTCTATTTTAATCGACTGACCTATTGTTGTTCTATTTTTTCCAACTAGCCAGAGGTGGTAGCAGAAAAGTGACAGGATGCTAATGAAGAACATAGTAGCCACAAAGAAAAGAAAAAGGACGTGGAATTGTGCACGGGTGTTTCTTAGGTTGGTCTGAGGAGAAAGAGAAAAAAAATGATTAGGTCAGAGCATGGCTGATCTTTTTATACATTTTCCATTTATACCTTTTATACCATTCTCTGGTAAAATCTTCCTAGAAACTTATATATTTCAACAAATATTCCAGATACAAATAAAAGAATTATGAATAAGACATATTCTAAATGCAGGAAAAGCACAAAAGAAGGTGGACTGGTCCAAATTCAATCACTAGCCTATGGAAGAGAGTTCACAATTTCATACCACTATGGATTAGTTATTTAAAACTACTTTCATGGTTTTTTAGTTTGCATCAATGAACAGTGATAACAATAAAAAGGAGCCTTTTGTCCAAATGGAAGAACTCAGTAATTTCTTTGATACACAATTAAGGTGAACTGAAAGACAATGCTGAGCAAGATCAATTTATTAGTTAGACTAGCAGTAACCAAAAAAATGGGTCAGTGGTCTCTCAAAATGACCAAAGACCCCAAGACAGGGCTCAGCTTTAGTACAGTGGGCAGCACAGGTGGGTAAGGAGGGAAGACAATGCAACTGGTTACAGGATAGACAGCCTCATAAAGGTGAGGACGGGTGACTGGTTACATTAAGGATCCATGTGAACCTAGCAGCCGCTGCTTTCTGTCATAGAGGACTGCCGGACTCATTTACAGGACCCCTTGGCATGCTGCTGACATTGTTAGCAGACATGAGATAGCAGATTCCCAGCAACTAGAAAGGTTTGTTAGGGAGATAAGGCTCTTTATTAATGAATGGCACATTTATTATTAATGGTACAAGGACAATTCAGGGACAATGTATCTCTTAGAGCTAGCTTTAGGACTTAAAGATTATGCCAAACATCTTATTTTCCCAGAAGCTGAAGGTATGAGGGATAACAAGTTTTCTTTTAATTCAGAAGGGAAACTCAACTCCTGTGACTAAGAAATGTTTATTCTTTGAGTCCACCTGCAAGGTTAGAGATAGTGGACTCTGGTGTTCACTTATATCAAGATAACAGATTTTCTTGAGGCAAAGATAGAGCAGAATTGAACTTCTCAACTTAGTTCATAGGCAGAGACAAAGAAATGTTGCTTTAGCAATCATACAAAATGGGTGGTAATACAGAATGAGATCAATTACAGAACAGAATGAATTATAAAATGACACAGAATCAATTTAATTCCTTTAACACAAATTCACTCTTGAAGGGACAGTACGTATATGTAAGTTTTTTCCCCAAAATTACGTCAAAAGTTCTATACATGCTGCTAATTAGTACATGCCCTAAGCAAAACCATGAAGTTTATTTTAGGATTCCCTTCTGGCAATCCCTCTCCTTATACCAGGCATCCACTGACCTCATGCTGTCCCTTGGCTAGCAAGCATCCCCATCTTTTTGTTTTCATGGGGCAATTCTAGCTCTTTCAATCCCCACACTCAAAATTGTCAATACTTTGTAGTGACTTGAGAATCTGATAAAATAACCCTAAACTACCAGTGAATGAAAATGGATGAAGATGTTTACATTTTAAGTTAAAGTATTAATGAAATAGAAGAATCAGAGGGAATTTTTTTGAACCCATGGGTCTCTGGTGGTATTCCTCAAATTTTACAAATTACGAAACTACATAAGGCTTTCTTTAAGACAAATAGTAATACACAGCACAATAAATGTTATAAAAGAAGTCATGAAAATTAACAAGATCAACTTATAAATTACATCAACAACGCATTTTACCTTTGGACAACTCTCAGCA
This sequence comes from Bettongia penicillata ogilbyi, assembly GCA_023548195.1. NCBI lineage: Eukaryota > Metazoa > Chordata > Mammalia > Diprotodontia > Potoroidae > Bettongia > Bettongia penicillata. The sequence continues at coordinate 13,139,054 of JAJHZJ010000560.1, forward strand.
GATTTCCTGCGGCAAAGCTTGTACGAATAAAGATAATATATTAAGATACCAACATCAATAAAAATACCTGAAAACATTATTATTAAGACTTGGTTTGTATTCAAGGATTACTAGGTTGCCTAACAAGAGTGAATGCAAGTATACTGTCACCTCCAAATATAGGAATATATGTCTAGGACTCTTTAAAAGCTGATTCCACCAATCTCTAGAGAAATTTGGAACTATGCCCAAAAGGCTATAAAACCATGCACACCTTTTGACATAGCAAAACCACTACTAGGTCTATATCCCAAAAGAAATTAAAAACAAAAACAAAAAAAGACTTTTATGTACAAAAATACAGCAATTCTTTTTGTGGTGGTCAAGAATTAGAAACTGAAGGGATGTCCATCAATTGGGGAACAGCAAAACAAGTTGTGGTATGTGATTATAATGGAATGCTATTATAAGAAATGATGAGCAGGATGCTCTCAGAAAAACCTGGAATAACTTCCATGGGCTGATACAAAGTGAAATTTACTGCGTACAAAGTAACAGCAATACTGCAAAATGGTCATCTGTGCATGACTTGGCTATTTTCAGTAATTCAACAATCCAAGACAACTCTGAAGGACTTATGATGAAAAATGCTATCCATCCCCAAAGAAAGAACTGATGGTATCTGAATACAAATTGAAGTATACTTCTTTTAAACTTTATTTTTTTGAGTTCCTTTTTAGTCCGTTTTCCTTTCCAATGTTGTACATCATGGAGATGTATTAATTCTGCGTATCTTAAAAGCATCTCAATGTTACAAGTACCTCTAACCCTTTTTGTCCCTTAGCGGACTGATAGGGGTTCACATTCTCTCAGTACATTCTGACAAGACATTTTTAACTTAAGAAGACAACAAACAACTGGGTAGGAGGTTTAGAAGTTAAAGGAAACTGGACTGTTTTGCTTCAATCTAGAATCAACTGCAAATGAGGGACATGACTATTATGGATGTTTTGCAAACCACACACACACACACACACACACACATCACATACACATATATAACTTATAAGAAATTGCTTGTCTTCTCAATGAGGAGGGGATAGGGAGGGAAGGGAGAGAATTTAGAATTCTAAGTTTTAAAAATGAATGTTAAAAACTGTTTTTTACATGTACCTGGGGAAAAAAAACACTAAATAAATTTTTAAAAAAGAAAAATACCAGGGCTTGAGGAACATAATATAACAGCACTGGCTCAAATGGAACACAAATATCAAATTGGGACCAAGGCAAAAGAAATATATCTTCTTGTTGCGCTCTAATTACCCAATTTCTAATTATTATGTGGGAGAATAATGTATGTTGATGAGCAGAGAGCAAAAAAAAAAGTGTTTTTTTGCTAATTCAGTTTGTGGCTCTGGGACTTTGATCTCACTAAAGGCAGGGAATCTTTTTTTTTTTTTTTACATTTTATATTCTTAGTGCCTACCACAATGGCTAGCCACTTAATAAAAGTTGTTTCTGTGACCACATTTGTCACTAGCTCTAATTGTGCAATAAGCTTGGAAATGTAGACTAGAATCAAACTGTTAAAGGCCTTAGATGCAGTGTCACAGAGGCATCAGGTAGCTACTAGACATTTCTGAACATGGGAATGATATGACCAGATCTGTGCTTTAGGAATTTCACTTCAGCAGTTATTCACTTCACCCGTATTTTGCCTCAGTTTCCTCATCTATAAAATGGGGATAACAACAGCACACCTACTTCCCAACACTGTTGTAAGGATCAGATGAGATAATATCCGTAAAGTACTTAGCCTGTTGCCTGGCACATGGTGGATGATATGCATATGCTGGCTATCATCAAATCACATGAAAATTAAGTAAATCAGGGCAGGGAGTGAGAGAAGTATATAATTCAACATAGAGTGAGACATCTTGGAGGAACAAAATATATTTTTTAAAAAATTACAGGTTGTCTTGTAAATTACATTACATAAAGAATTAAATACTTATATAAATGTTTAATAATAAGCAATAACAAAGAGAGCAGACAAAGATCAGTTCCTATAGTTTATCTCTGACAAAGTAATTATGTCTACTAAGACAGTTAACGTTATTAGTTTTTATGCAGAAGTTTTGGTTCAAATAGTAGTTTTTCTATCATTTGCAAATACATGAAAAGTATATTAATTTGGACTAATTTGAGATGGTACCCTAAATAAATGGAAAGTATAAATGCTTATAATTATCATGTTAATTATCAGCACACAGATAACATAACAATGCTTGACTATGCTTTAAAACAGTTTAGAACACTTAAAAGACTATCTGCCATAAATTAGCGTAAAAACCTACGACAATACAAAGGTTACTCAGCTGATAAATAAGCATTCATTAAGCACCTACTATGTGCTGAGCACCGTGAACACAACAGGGATACAAAAAGAGGCAAAAGATGGTCCTTGCTTGAGAGGAGCTCACAATCTAGTGGTGGACGCAATAAACAACTAAATATGTTACAAAGAAGGAAGCCACTAGAATTAAGAGGGGTTGGGAAAAGCTTAACGAAGAAGATGGGACTTTAAGTGGGAACTGAAGAAAGCCAGGAGGCAGAGAAAGAACATGGCAGGCATGGAAGGACAACCAGAGGAAATGCTTGGAGCCAACTCTCCAAGAGATGGAGTGTCTTGTTTGTGGAACAGTAAGAAGGTCAGTGTCACTGGACTGAATAGCACGTAGTACGGAGCAAAGTATAAGGAGGCTAGGAGTGGGGAGGAGAGTTGGTTGGTTATGAAAGGCTTTGAAAGTCAAACAGATTTTGTATTTGATCCTGAAGATGAGAGGCAGCCACAAGGGTTTACTGAGTACAGGGCAGTGGGGGGGACATGGTCAGACCCAAGCTTTAGGAAAATCACTTTGGTGACCAAATGGAGAATGGACTGCCGTAGGGAGAGACTTGAAAGCAGGTAGATCCACCAGCAAGCTACTGCAGTAATTCAGGCATGAAAAGGGCCTAAATCAGAGTAGTCTCAGGGAACGGGGTATATTTGAAAGAAGCTGCAAAGGTGATTCATAGACCTTGGTAAGACACTTGTAAGGGGTGAGAGACAGTAAGGAATTGAGAAAAACTTGGGAGGATAGTGGTACTCTTGACAATAATAGGAATGTTTAGAGGCATAAGAAAGTATAGGGGGAAAGATAATGAATTCAGTTTTATTCACGTTGAGTTTAAGATTTCTACTGACCATCCAAGTTTGAGATATCCGAAAGCTAGAGATGTGAGAATGGAGGTCAGCAGAGAGGTTAGGGCATGACAGGTCTATTTGAGAAATATTAGCATAGAAATCACCATTAAATCCATAGGAGATGATGAGGGTGAAGGGAGAAGGCAATAAATATTTACATTATAGCACCTACTATGGGACAGGCATTGTGCTAAATGCTTATTTAATTTTCATAACAACCATGTGAGTCAGGTGCTATTATTATTTTCATTTTCCAATTGAGGAAGACACTGAGACAAACAAAACATAAATGATTTGCCCAGGGTCACACAGTAACAAGGATATGAGGCTAGATTTGAACACTTTACTATTTCCCTACTCCAGGTACAATGCTCTATCTACTACACCATCAGTTGATAAGATATCAAGTGAAGTAGGATAGAGAGAAAAGTGAAGAGGGCCCAAGACAGAGACTTGAGACAGAAAGGCACACCTATGGTTAGATGCAGGGGTGGGGAACCTGGGGCCTCAAGGCCACATGTGGCCTTCTAAGTCCTTGGGTGCAGTCTTATGACTGAGTCCAAGTTTTATAGAACACATCTTTTTACTAAGGGGAGAGTTTTTTGAGGATGGGGGCAACTTGGGTTTATTTGTAGGTAATAGGAAAAGAACCAATGGAGTGAGATACTGAAGGTAAGTGATGACAGGGGGCTAATAAGCTGTTGGGATGGAATGGGATTACTTGAACAAGTAAAGGAATAAAGTCACTTCATTAATGCTGGACAATGGTGACTGTGGCAAATGGTATCTGAATGATGAAATAAGGAAGTGGGTAAAAGTAGCAGCTCATGGCAATGTTTTTCTGTAAAATAGGAGGAAAAGTTGAGAGAGTGCGGGGAAAGGAAGCCATGGGAGGTTTCAGGAGGGTTGAAAAAGTTTCGAAAAGCCATTGCTGAGGACGGGATGGTAAGCTGATAAAGGAAGCATAGTCAGATCATCTAGCAGTAGTGAGGGGCCGGTTGAGACTGTCTAATAAATTTGTAATAGGCCCAGGCAGAAAGATTGAGTGATTTTCTCCACCTGTGTTCAGTAGCAAGTATACCAGAACCAAGGTCAACGGTAAGAATGATCCAAGGTTAAGGCTTGATCAGTTGATAACGGATCAAAACTCCAGAGAGGACAGTGAAAAGTTGAACTAGCTCCTCATGGGGTTAATATGGGGAAAAGAGGAATGAGTGGTTACTGTAGAGGGGAATGGCATGGAAATGACCCAAGGTCAAGTATTAGAGGTCACACTGTGAATGAAGAATAGGGTTTGGAAAGGGAAGGCAGAGGAAGAGGTGAAAAGTCAATAGATTATGGTCAGATAAGGGGATGTGGGAATTCTTGAACATGGAGGTAGTGCATTTGTGGCAAGATCAAGGACATTACCATCTTTATATGTGGCTGTGGTAGAGTGAAAAGTAGGTCATGGGAAATGAGAAGGTTGAGGAACTGAGTGGTTAGGATGTTTGAGGGAGAGTTAATATATATATATATATATATATGATGAAATCCTCTAATATGAGTACAAAAGTAGAAGAGAAGAGAAAAACTGTGAATCAGGTACTGAAATTGTTGAGGAAGGAAAGGGAGTGACCTAGAGGTCTGTAGACAACAGCTACCAGGGGTTTGATTGGTTGATAGATAAGAGACTGCATGAACCTCAAAGGAGATGTTACTGAATGCTGGAGGTAGGGGAAGGATCTAGAAGTGGCAAGAGAGAGCAAGGAGTATTCAAACGCCCCCTCATTCCATCTGGCTCACAAAAATTTTGAATAGTAGAAACTGATTAATAAGCTCTTACATTAATGCTGAGTCAAATATTTAATCCTTAAAATATTGTAAGAACACAATAGCCTAATGAAAACAACTCTATGGTATTTAAGATTTTAACAAACTTACCGTCCAGAATTTTATAAAATATTCTAAAACTGTTGTGGTCACCAGAATACAATATAAAAGGGAATAAAATAAAAACAGCAGGAAGTATTTGTAGTTAGCAAATCCCACACAGTTATTCACCCTGGAAAAGTAAAGGAGACAAATGGTTGTAATATAAAGAGCTAAAGATATCAATACATATTTAAAGGAAAAAAAGGAAAAGTAAAAAAGATTACACAGTAAAATTACATTAAACCAAGGGAAGGGAAGAGAAAACAAATAAGAAAATTAGATTACTGAGCTAGTAAATAAACCTATCCACACAATAACAGTACCATATCTCAATTCTTAAATAATCTAGTTCTAAGAATGATTTCAGAATATATTATTGATGATGTAGAGAAATTATATGAATAATTTAAATTTTTTAGTAAAAAAAAAAAATCATTTAAAAATTTAGGACTTCCTCCTTTCCCCACCAAAAAAGGTTTTTGTATTTTCCATACATACCAAGGACAATGATGATCCATCTTAAGAACACACCTAAGGAAAAAAAATACAATAAAATTCCATATTTGTTTCCATTTTTACATTCCCATACACTTAAAACTTTTTCTTTAGAATTTTATCTAAGAAGACCATTACAATCAGCTTTTTTTTTATTGCAATAGGACATATAAAACTTTCTCAGGTGAATGATACTCAGCAAACACTTATTGTATGGTAGGCTCTGCGCATACAAAATGATCTATACCTCAAAATGGTACAGAGGAATAAGCTCTGGTAGTCAAAGGACATAGGTTAAAATCATACTTCTGGTGATTACTATATATATGATCTTGGGCGAATCACTTAACCACATTGGACCTAGGTTTCCTTATCTATAAAATGAAGAGATTGGACTATTATTTATTATTGCCTTTGGAATTTCTTCTCATTCTAGATCTATGATCCTAATAATATGTTTTCGTTGTCCAGACAATTATAACCTGGTAGAGGGTGATAAGCCAAGGGTAAATGTAAATATGATATGAATCAAACCAATAATTCAATCAATGGGCACTAAGGACTGTTGAAAAAAATCAGTTGCAGCCCTTAAGGAGCTTACATTTTGATGGGAGATACAGAATGTAAACGACTAGGGTATGTACTCTTGTATGAATCTAAATGGGAAAGCACTAGCAACTTGCCAGGAGAAGAGGATGGGGGAAAGCAGAGTTGGGTGGATGGACCAAGAAAAGCTTCCTGCAGAAAGTGGGATTTGAGTGGAATCTGGAAGGAAGTCAGAGAAACTAAGGCTGAGTTGAGGGACAGAGCATATCATGCATAGCATGGAAAGGGGAAACAGTCAGGGCAAAGGCACAGAGGCAGGAAATGTAGTGTCATGTTCAAAGAACAATTGGATCATCAAGTACAAGGGAGTAAGGAGACGAGAAATGTAGGAATGGAGGAGTTGATATTGGATCCTGGAGGTAACAGGAAGCTAATGGAGCTCAATAAGCAGGGGGTAGGAGTGACAAGGTCAGACCCATGCTTTAGAAAAATCACCCTGGCAGGTGAGTAGAAGATGGAACAGAAACAAGAGAGACCTGCGAAGGGAGACCAGTAAAAGACTAGAGATGCTGTATTGTCTTAGCACTGAAGTTTTAAAAGACATGTGAGTGAAACCACACAGGGCATAAAATTTATTTTAAAGCATTTTCCTGTGGAATTTGGACAAATTTTAAGTTTTTAACAATTTATCTGAGACCCAACTGATCTTAAAATTTACAAGTTTATTTCTAGAGGTATAAGCTTCACTGACAAGGCAAAACTTGTAAGTTTACTTTATTTTTTGGGAAACTAGACTGCCTGGCTTTGTGGAGCTGGTTTATTTGCTTTAGTCATATTTTGCTGTATCTAGATGTGGGACAGAATTTTTTAAAAAAAGATTATAAATTTAGTGGGATTTAATTTCTTTGAACAAATCTACATCTTCTAAGCTTCCTTTACTTTATATAAAGTTCAACATTCTAACCAACAGTGATGGTCAGGAGAGTAAGATATTCTCCAGGAAAACTGAGAGACAGGGTTCAATGAGCACTGGTCTTTAGGTTAAATTCTGAACTGCAAGCCAGGTTAACAACCACAGTAAAAACTACTATGAGTACAGGGCAGAGCTGTTTACAAACTAATGAAAGTACACAGTAGAATTTCCCTTTTGGAATTAAAAAAAGAACTGGATGAGTTCATTTAAAACAGACACATGATATTTCAAAGGTACTTGAATAGCCCTTCTTTTTATATGAAATACTATAGGGTCTGAAAAATTAAAGTTATGGTTTACCCAAAGGGATATGGAGGGGTGAATGGTGGCATGAGTTACCATTATAAACAAAAATTGCCATAAATAGTAAGAAAATAAGTTGAGGGAAATGATCAAATGAACAGGCATATTATTTGTCATACCTTAACCTCAATATCAGATATGATGTGCCAACTTGTCCACTATGAACTCTTCTTACTCTCAGAAGACCAAAAAGCCTTCTCAAAAGTCAGATTATTACAATATGCTCATTGCTGCTTTTTTGGGCACTAGCCTGGAAGGTTAAACTAAAGTTATTAAGCACAAACCAAAGTTCGACATTTGAGAAGTCTTAGGTGATGGGAATGATACAGCTCATGGAAGAACCTTTCTCTACTCTTCAGAACACAACTGTAATATGTACTTCTTGAGAAGTGACTGTAAACTTTTAGAACTGGAGTATAAATGTTAAACTCAGTACATTTGTAACATTAACTTTTCCCCTTTGATAAAAATTCCAATGCCATGCTCAATGAGAATGAAAACTGCTGATCAGAGTTACTTACTTGTTACATACAGAGCAGTGGTGACATCGGTCAGGCTTAATCAGCTGACATTTTTCACAATATCTGATCACTAAATTCAAGAGTAAAGAGGAAGACTTAAAAATAAGACAAAATACTGTATAGAACAAATTACTTTTAACTGAGAACTTATCACAAAAGAGTAAAAGGATATGAAGAGGTGGAAAGAGCCTTAGGAACACTCAAATGCATTTGTTCATTATACACTTAAGATACTTTGAAGCTAGAGTGAAGTGAGCAGAACCAGAACAACATTTGTACATATTTATCAGCGACATCTGCACAATAATCAACTATGGTAGACTTGGCTCTTCTCAGCTATACAATGATCCAAGACAATTCCAAAAGACCCAGGATGGAAAATGCTAACCATATCAGGAGAAAGAACAATGGATTCTGAATGCAGAGTGAAGTATATTATTTTCACTTTTTTGTTATTTTTTTCCTTTTGTTCTGATTCTTCTTTCACAACATGACCAATATGGAAATGTGTTTAACACAATTGTACTTGTATAACCTACATCAGACTGCTTGCTGTCTTGGGGAAGAGAGAGAAGTAGAAAAAATTGGAACTCAACTACTTTTACACATAATTGGGGAAAAAATACTATAAATGAAAAAAAGAAAAAAAATACTGAAGCTAAGGAAAGTTCAGTGATCTGTCAGTGGTCACAAAGCAATGCAGTGGTAAAGTTGAGCCTAGAACCTAGCAGCTCTCTTGAAGTTGCGTGTTCTTTCTATTAGGACACAAATGTCCACATCATGGATTTGGCAAAAGAAAGCTATCTTAACTGTATATATAACATAGTCCACATGCTTCCTGTAGGGGTTTCATTTATTGAAATCCTGTTAATAGCTGAGGGTTATAGAGGTTTATTTTGTCAGAGAATTAAATTATAGAATTTAGTATGGAATTAAGAAAAGCATTATTCTTATCTTGGACTTTCACACTATCCTGAATCTTATCACTTGCTGCTGCCCCAGAAGCTTATTTCTCCCCCTCCCCTGACATTAGAATGTTAGCACTGCATACTCCTATAGCTCCTTTTGATGACTCAAATAAACTTGACTGTTATAAATTTCTTTTGACTTCTGTTTGCATTTCAACGTTCTTAGTGCAGTTCTGATACTTTCATCACATATACTTGCAGATTCTTGTAAGGGTAACTGAAATGGGGAAATCTTTACCCCATTCATTAACAGGCCCATGTAACATGCTTAAATCACATGGGAGCCCAAGTCATGAGGGGTAGGAGGAACTTTGCTGAAAGGGTGGAACAGGAAGGTGGAACAGAACTGGGAGGAAGTTGGTCAGGCTAGTCAGAGCACAGCTAGGTTTGTGAGTGCTTGTGGGAACGGGGTGTGTGTGGGGGGAGGAGAGACAGGACTTGGGAATGGATTTGCCCCCTGCAGTGCTAATGTATATTTAACTTCTTGGCTACCACGACTGATTTGGCTTTCTGCTTTTGGGATTTGGCTTTCTGGTGTCTGAATAAATGTTTTTCTTCTGCCTTCTATATGGAGAGTCTGTTATACTTTGCAATTGCTGTGAATATTGCCTTGGTTTCCTCTCTAAGTCTGTATTTAGCTTTTCAGGGTAGGTAATTTTTGGCTGTAAGCCTATGCCTTTTAGAATGTTGTATTCCAAGATTACTTCTCATTTAAATTAGAAGCTGCTAGGTCTTATGTAACTCTAACTGTGGTTCCTCAATACCTGAATTCTTTTCTGGCTGAGTGTATTTTTTTCCTTTGATTTTTAAAGCTTTGAATGATTATGACATTTTAGGGACTTTCCCTTTTTAGACTTTTTCAGGAGGTGATCAGTGCATTCTTTTCTATCTTTGCTTTGCCATCTGGTCCTATACATGTGAAAGTTTTCATTTCTAGTTTCTTGAAATGTTCAGGCTTTTTAAATTTTTTTTTTTTTTTTTTTAGAAAACAGTTTCCAGGGAATCAAATGATTCTTAAATTATCTTTCCTTCACATGTTTTTCAAGTAAGTTGTTTTTGATATATTGAAGATATATTATCTTAAATTTTTTCTATTCTTTTATTTTGTTCTGGTATTTTTTCATGTCTCACAAACTAACTGATTTGTTTCATTTATTGTAGCTTTTCGGGAATTGGTACCTAGGTAATGTTTACTACTTTCTGTTCTAAGCTGATTATTCACCTTTCAATTATCTCATCCTGAGCTTTTCTCCCATGAAAAATTTTTCTTAATTTCTTCCAGGTGTTTATGTAGTCCTTTTTTTTTTTTTGGAAATCCATTTTTCCCTTTGACTATCTGTTTGTAATTATTAGGGAGTTATTCTCTTCTCCTATGTTGAATTTCTAAGTATCTATGGATCTACAATAATTCTTCATAGTGGCAATTATATTTTCCAATTTACTCTCCAGCATTAGTTCCTAAATTGCAGCTTTGTGCCAGGGCTAGGCTCCATCCCTATATGTCCTTTTAGGTAGGTGTGGTCTCATGCTGGTTCACCTGGGTTCTTATGTGGCCCTCTGTTCAGCCCTCCTGGGATCACTGAGGTTCAGATCTCTGAATCTTCAGGGACCTCAAAGGTATCTCAGAGTGGTAGGGCCCCCAGGGATAGCTCAGTCTGAGTGCTACCATGCTTAACTGGTTGCTTACTACTCCCAATTACCTCCAAAGTCTCCATTGTGTTTTATCACTGGGGGACTTCTCGGAGAACCCTCCTGTTCTTGTTACTCCTGTATATGAAGGTCTGCAGGCTATACATATCTCTAGACAGACTCTGATCCTGCTGAAAGGCTATAGCTTTGTTTGCCTGCAACTGGCCCTGATTTTGATGGTTGCCTCCTTTCCTATTACCTATGGGCTTCCTTTTAACTTTTTGTGTAATTCTGCAGTGAATAAAGTCATTTACACAGTCTTTAAAGTTTTGGTGGAGTAGGTGTATGGGAAATGGGGGCTGGCTGCTCCATTTGCATCACCATCTCAGCAAGACATCTCCTTTACTTTTTTACAGCTCTCAACACTGACAATCATTTCCTTATGGATATGATACTTCTTCCTTCTCTGGTTTCTGCCAGATGGTATTGTCAGACAATACTCTCTTCTTCTGGTTCTCTCTTACCTATCTATCATTTCTTCTTTCTCTTTTTCACTGGTTTATCATCTTCTTCCTACTCCCTAAACGACTGTGTCCTCCTGGACCCTTTTCTCTTTTCTCTCTATACTCTCGTTTGGCAATCTAATCCATTCCTACATCTATGAGTATGACTTCCACATCCAAGGATACAGCCTTAATCTGTAACCTGAACTCCAGTCCCACATCTCCAAGTGCTTGCTGGATATCTCTACTTGGATATGCTGTCAGTACTTCAAACCCAAGGCACCCATAACCACATGTATCTTTCCTCCTAAATATGACTTTCTTCAGTTCATTATTCCACTTGACAACACCATCATCCTCCCAACACCCACTACAATCAATTGTCTCACGCCCTCTTTTCCACTCAGGCAAGCACCACCGTTTTTGAGAACCCCAGCTCTTCTCACTTGGCCTATAACAGTATCCTCTTAACTAGTCTCCCTGCCTTCAGTCTTCTCCCTCTCCAAATCATCCTTTCACTGATGAAATCACTTCCTTGCTCAAAAAACAAACAATGAAAAACAAAGGCCCTTCAGGGGTCCCCTGCTATTTCTGTTATGTACCAACTGTAATACACAACCCGTAAATATCAATTCCTTATCTTGACATTGAAAGTCTTCTACAAGTTGACTCCAAGCAACCTTTCCAGGCAGTAATATAAAATAATAAAGCTTTAAATGGACTGTTTTCATCCAAACTGACTGTTAAGTTTTCCTTCACTCCGTACTCTCTGGCCATTTCCTCATAAGTCTTGCCATCCTAAAGAGATTTCTTTCCAGGAGCCTTGTTATCATAGCTGATGACAGCCTTTCCCAGACCACTATTTCAAGAAAGCCTTTGCCCACTGTGTCACTCTACTTCCTTCTCTCCTGCTATCTCTCTCTGCAAAGCCTTGGCAACTGCCTTGTTATCCTGGAGAAACTTTTATTTTTGACTTTGGATCCCCAGCACTTAGCATAGTACTTGGCATATAGTAAGTGCTTAATAAGTGATTTTTCATTCATTTATTCTCTGGTCTTGGTATGCTATTGCTGGTCTCCAACCTTCAGCCTAAGCTATCCCCCAAGTCTTGAGTATACTCTGATCTCATCTACCTCTATCTGCCTCAGTTTCTTTATATGTAAAAGAGGGAACATAATAACACCTACCACCCAGGGTTGCTAAGAGGAAAAACTAAGGCAATATTTATAAAGTGCTATATAAATGAGAGCTATTATTAATATCACCAATAAGTTACAGATCACTGAGTGTTTTCCTTTTTAATGCATATTGATAAATGGACATTTTCAATATTTTTATTTAACAAACAGATGAAAATAGTATTGGCATTGGGGGAAAGGGAAAGTAGGAAAATTGGACTGCAAGAAAAGTTATCAATGACTCATTATAAATAGATGATTAATAGAATACTATTTGTGAACACCCCAATACTCGTTTAGCCACAATATATGTCAATATATCTCACTATGGAAGTGAATACAGCTGAAGAGATATTATGAAAACTAAAGATCTGTTTTGCTTACATCTTGTTGAAGTCAAAGTATAGACAGGTAACTCTTTTGCTACCCTTTTCAAAATTTCTTGTTGTACTTCAGGTCTTTCTTCCTTTTCATAACGTTCCTCGTCAGATTGAGATAAAAAGAACTAAAAGAGGAGAAGAACTGTTAATTTTTCATCCTAAGATTAAATCAGCTATAAATGTAATATTAAAAAATAGATACTTGCAAAAAAGACTACAAAAAATAGAAAAAACTGAACATGGTTATTTCAAGTATGCTTAAGTAACAGCAGTTGTGAAATTTTCTTTCACAAAAACATATTCTTGCAACACCAATATCAATGTAACAACTCAAGATTCTTATGACATTTCAAAAAAATTTGCATACTTAAATTTATTCTTTTATAGCAACATAATATTGCACTTCTGAAAATGCGTATCATAGTCAGCTTACTCGTTCCCAAATGCTGGATTTTTTTCCAGTTTTTTTTTTCTTATGACATTTAGAACAAATACAAATGTTTTAAAAACAGGTGCTCTCTTTAAAAATATTTTCTTGTGAAATACAACAAATACTTCAATTAAGAAATCAAACAATATGCATGAGCATTAAAATTTTCATGTGACTACTCTTCAACAAAGATTAATTCTAATCTAAATTGATGTCAAAGTGAATATATTCATTTCCTCACAGCTGTCCTTAACCACTGGACTTTGTATTCATCTTAATCCTCATAATTGTTTTAATTATCATTTCCTCAATTATTAGTGTAATTATAGATTTCCCCAAATATTTAGTATGCTCTTCTTTCATAGGATTATAGATTTATAAGTGAAAAGGACCTCAGAGACCATCTAGTCTAATCTCCTCATTTTAAAGGGAGGAATCTGAGGGGCTATCGAACATAAGTGATTTGCTATGGTTACAAAGAAAGTGTCAGAGGCACTATTTGAACCTATGTCCTCTGACTTCAAAACCTGTGTTGTTTCCACTAAAACATACTTAACTATTTGCTTATATACTTTGATCGACTACTTGGAAGGAGGTATTGTCATCTTTACCATATGTAGTTCAATTGAGAATAAGGCAGAGCTCTCATTCAATAATTACTTTTGCCATTAGTATTCTGTCCTCCATTTATGTAGTTCTCATATAGGTCTACATTCCTTCAATTAAGTCTAACTCTGATGCCTATACAAGGTGACCCTAGATTCTCAAAGACTATGCTAGAATACAAACTAAAGACGAACCTAACTTAGAGGTTCTCTGAGCTAGATAGCAATATTATCTTCTTAGGACTGGTCCAGGTAAGTTCAGAGAGGCTCCTCTCCAGAAGGCTGGGCCACAAGGATGGTAACATTTTTTGACCACTGCAACTCATGAAGAACTTCATGGAAGGGTCACAATATTAGGTGGGGAAAGTACCCACACACTAGTGTAATCAACTCCAAAAGTATTGTGAAGTGTTCTATATTATATTTTTAACAAAATATTCAGTTCTTTGATCACTTAAAATATATTTATTTACTTTATCTTTCAGCTGTTTATATCTAGTGTGCAGAAATACAATTTCGGTATATTTATCTTTAACCTGAAAGTTTAATAAATTCAGTATTTGTATTCGTATTTCTCTACCTCAAAAGTACTCCTCTGATACCTCAAGACATAAAAGTGACCTTGAATCATAAAGCCTATGTCAGAGCAGAGGCTGTCAGGGTCTACTAAAATGAAAAGACTTAACTTCAAGCCTGGTGAGCACAGAGTGCTGTCTCTGGCATCTAGCTTTTTCAGGCCATAAGTCAGGAGGAAGCTCGGCAAAGCTCTTTGGTATGTCAGCACTAAGTAGGTTGAAGAATGCCACCAGTATCCATATGGTCAGCTACTGTGGCATCCATCTTGCCATCTGTCCTGGAATGAACTTTTAAGCCTAAAGTTTCTTAGCTACTACAACTATGTTTTCTCTGTCTTGGGCTTTCAGTACTTTGATAACATCTTGATGTTAACCTGGCCCAGATTCTGGTTTACATTTGCTCACATGACCTTACTTCCAGATTTGAACTCCAATCAAGTTTGATAAGCAGGACCACTTGCCATGCTAGATAGTCCCCAGCAGGGGACTCCAAAGTCCATGGTACTAAAGGGAACATTTTCCTCAGATCTCTGCTAACCTGACAATGCTGTAAAACACTTTTGCATTTCTGAAGGCAGGACAATCAAACTCTGGTCTCAAAAAGATAGCATCTGGAAAACCATAAACACTTTCAGACAGTTCGTGGTGGAGAATTCACATAGGATCCCTAGCTCCTTGTAAATTGTTATAGTCCTCTGACCTTGGGAAGCCCTGTGGAGAGGGGCAACTTGGGCTTGTGGTATCTCAATTAGGAGAACAGGCACCCCTGCCTCTCTAAAAAGAGCTCCATATTTTATCTTTCAGTGACAATATCTTCTAAAATATTTTGACAATGTTTTCTCTCACCCTAGTAACAAACAGTTAAGAGAAAAAAATCAGTTCAGCAAAAGTAACTGACACATCAATATAGTGTGATAGTATATGCAATATTTCACAACAGTAATGCCCAACTTTTGCACTGAAAGAGACCCTTAATTCACTGATAATAGCTTTCTAAGATGCAGCCCTCATAGATTTTTCATATTCTCTTTAGAGTAGATTTATCTACTCCAGCAGGGATAAAAGATGGGAGACAAAAAACATCAGCTCCTCCTGAAACTTGCTGATGTTGTGCATCTTTCATACCTGAAGAAGACCAGTGATAGGGTGTCAGACTATGGCTGATCAGACTAATCTGGGCCTTCTGAGCTACAAGAGGTTGGGCACAAATAGTCTATTTGAACATTTGGGATGGAGATGTCTCTAGATTTGCACGTTTCATAAAACCTTTGTGCTACTGTGATTCTGCTTTGCTCATACTGCCTTGTGGGCAAGCCATGTTGGGTGGGACATCAGCGTCTAGTACCTTATCTTGCCAGGTTATCTTCAGAATCTTCCTAAGACAATTCAAGTGGAAGCAGTTTGATTTCACGGGAACCCTTTTCAAGCATGGCCCTGGTATACTGTCAAGGTTTCACAGGCATACAACAATGTGGTCGATACAACGGCTTTGTAGACCATCTAATACCCTTTTTTCTCACACTCCTCTGGAGCCTCCCAAACACTGAACTAGCTCTGACAATGTGTGTGTGAACCTCATCATCAATGTGTACACCCCTGGAAAGTATACTCCCAAGGTAAGTGAACTTATCCACAGTATTCAAAACTTCTCCATTTGCATGTCATGCTGGGTGGTAGAGAACCTGTGCTTTCTTGGTGTTGACTATAAGGCCAAAATTAGCACAAACAGCAGAGAATCAATCCATACTGTTACATCACAGTTCAGAGGCTGCACTGAATGCAAAAATCATCTGGGAACAAAAAAAAAAGCATGCACCAACTCTCCTTTCACTTTAGTCTTGGCTTGTAGACTTTTCAAGTTGAATAATTTACCATCAATGTGGTAGGTAACCTTGACATCATTTTTACCCTCGTTGAGGGCATCTAACAACACTACTAAAATCACCATGCTAAAAAGCATGGGAGCAAGAACACAGCCCTGCTTCACTCCACTGAAGAATGGGAAAGTTTGAAACCATTATCCATGATGCAGAATCCAGGAAGCATGCCATCCTGCAACTGGTATACAACACTGATGAACTTCTCTGGGCAACCAAACTTAATTTTCCACAAGCCCTTGCCTGACAGTATCAAAGGTCTTGGTCAGATAGACGAATGTTGTATACATAGCTGTTTTGCTTTTGACATTTCTCCTGGAATTTTGAAGTAGCAAATACCGTACTGACCATTCCTCAGTCCTTTCTGAAGCCACACTGGCTTTCAGGCAGATACAATCTTCCAACAGATTAATCAGCAGATTAAGGACTCTGACAAGAATCTTGCTCAAATTAGGTGATAACTCCTACTTTGGTAGATCAATTTTTGAAGGCCTGGTCATATCCATCTGGTGTGAATTAGTTCATGTGGATATGGCTATGAACTTATCTCTGTCTCCACAACATCCCATGCATGTGCTCTTCTTTTCACTACACTACACTACACTACACTACACTACTACTCCTCTGGTTGAGGGCTTTGTCATCTCTTACAAAAGCTTTCTAAATTAGTTTCATTGCCTCAAAGCTCTCGCTATTCTTATTTATCCTCTATAAATTAGAAGCTGCCAGAGTGATTTTTCCCAAAGCACAGGTCTGACCACATCATACCATCCCTGATACCGAATACAATGCAATGGCTCCCTCTTTCCCATAGCACCAAACAAATTTTCAGTTTGGCATTCAAAGATTTTCACAACCTGGCCCCATCCTAACGATCACTCCTGTAAAGCCAATCATGGCAGCACACCTGAGGACTGCTGCTGTGAATGATTTTAGGGGTCTAATTGCTTAGTATAATGAACTCCGTTTATTTCAGCAATATTCAGCAATAACTGTTCAATAAAGTAAAGTATAACATTCATAGAAACATCCTTAAGCAAAACATATCATCTAATACATATATGCATCTCTTAACACTCAGTATGTCAGATATCATTGCATTCTGAAAGTCAGGAGGTCCCAGGCTAGGGTCTCCCCTAGCATGATACATCCCTCAGGGGTAGCAGAAAATACCACACCCTCCACCCCAGTGTCACTGTAAGAATGTTCTTTTTAATCAATGCACAATGTCCAAGTGAAGTCCTATCTCATCTCAACTCTAGGCTGACTTCCAAACCCCACAGCTCCTCCTCTGTGGGCCAACCACTTCTGGGTTCACAAGCAGACAGCTCTCTGCTCCTGCTCCTTCGCCCACTTCACAGGGCCTGTTCCACTCCAAACCCTTCCTGCTTCTGTGGATAGCAGGTTCCAGGGGCTCCTGCCCACAACTTCTGTTTCTAGGGAAACAAAGCTTAACAGGGCTATAACAATATTTAGACACATTACCAACGTTATCTCAATTCACTCATAAAGAGCAACAGAAAGGGCTTCTGTCTGAAGAATTAACACATAGACAGGACTTCTGTCTGAGAAATTAACACAGATCAACAGAGCACCAACATCACAAACATTCTTTGTGTTAGGCCTCTTCACAAGCAAGTTCCCCTAGCCAGCTCACAGTTGCTTCTAAAACTCAAACAGCAAAAAGATCCTACTTTGCCTGTCATTACAACTCCTTATTAAATATTACCTATTCAAGTTACTCTGGCTTTCGTGCCATTCCTCACATACAACACTTTCTGCATATCATTAGTGCCAAAGCTGCATCTGTATCAGCTGTTCCCCCATACCTTAAATGTTCTGCCTCCTCACTTTCACCTCTTGGAATCCTTGGTTTTCTTTTGGACTCAGTTCCAAAGCTTCTTTTCTGCACTAAGTTGTCCCTTGTCATTTCACTAAGGGTAACCCAACGTTTTCTTGTATCAACTTTGTATATACAAATATATGTGCACACTGTCTCTTGTAGAATAGAAGCTCCTCAACAAGGAAAGTTTTATTTTTGCCTTTGTATCCTCAGTATTTGCCATGGTGGTGCTTAATAAATTTTTATTCACTAATTTGTAAACACACACATACTGAGTGTTGCCTTTGGTCATCTTCAAACTAGTAAAGGCCCTCCCCACACTCTTTCAGCGCATTCACAGGGACCAGGCTGTGACCTGGTAACATCAGAGAGTTTTGCATTCTCGAAGGGATCTATGCCCAACCCACACCTGACATACATGAACAGAAGCCACTTCACATCCTGATGTAAGGGTCTACCTCTTTCTGATCCCTGGGATCCCACTGGCCTGAGGTACTTAATAGAGGTCCTGTAGCTGGGATGGACTCAGGGACTTCAGAAAAGTGTTACAAGAATTACAAAGTGTTCTCTTTATAACATTACCATTTATAATATATTATCATCCATATTTCACAGGTAAGGAAACAAACTCACAGATGATAGATGATTTATCAACATGTGGGTTCAGGTTGTGTTCAAGAAGGAAAAGAAACCAAAGGCTCATGGATTACTCAAAAGCTCCATTCTTGTATAGCAGGAATAGTTTGCTTTTCTCAAGAAAATTAGAAGACAATGGATGTGTTAAGCACCAAATGACATCAACACAAAAAAAGAGAGAAAGAAATGGAAAGGAAATAATTAGTTACAGCTATCATTTCAGAATCAGCTGTCTACAGACTATCAATTGATAAGAATACAGGGCAAACTAGACCAAAAAAACCCCCTATCAAATTAAGGGGGGGAAGAAGATGAGAAGACACTCAGAAGCAGCTAAAGCAGCTTCAACCTATTCTGTTTAAATAAGCTATCAATTCTGAAGAATGGAAGATGGGTGGAAAACTACTATCATTGTTTGATAGAGAAACTTAACTATGCAAAACAGTTATAGGCCAAAGGAGAAGACCTTATGCAGCAAATTTAAGTCTTCTAAACAAATGCCGAGATGGGATGACAATGGAAGGTAGTGCTGGTTGGCACCAAAAAGGAAATATAGGTTATTGAGAAATTAAGCCTACAAAAAGTTTGGCATGAGATAACAACCTAAACTAGAAAATACTAAGAGCATCTGTAGGCAAACACCAGGATTAGAACTGCTGCAAAATGGAAAAGATCATCCAACACTTCTATAGTTATTTGTTCTCATTAACAAAAACAGGTATCATATTTGCAGATTTTACTATCTCAGTACTTAATGTATTCATTATGGTAAGAACTAGCAATTAGAAACTCCTAGAAGTAATGAAACATAAATAAGAGAAGTCAGTACTAAAAGCTACACAATTTTAACTGATTTTCAAAGTATCTAACAAAAAAAAAAACAAAAACATGGGGGGGGTCCACAAAAGAACAGAAAAAAATGGAGATTATATTTATTTTTATACCCAAAAGTAGACCAAAACAACATCAATAATAAGCAATCTACATGGTCATTTTCAAATCTTTAAAAAATTTTGATGATAATAGTTTATATACATGGAGAAGTCACTTTTGGTGAACATTATTTTAAAATTTTATTTATTATAAGTTTCTAACATTCATTTTTTTAATATAAATTTATTTGACTTTTTACTTTCATTTTCACAAAATTTTGCATTCCAAATTTTATCCTCATTTATCCCCTCGCCCCACCCCAATACACCAAGTATTCTAATTGTCCCTATCACCAATCTGCCCTCTCTTCTATCATCCCTCCCTTCTCTTGTCCCCATCTTCTCTTTTGTCCTGTAGGGCCAGATGACTTTCTATTCCTCATTACCTGTATTTCTTATTTCCTAGTAGCAAGAACAATACTAAACAGTTCTTCCTAAAACTCTTGAGTTCAAAATTCTCCCCCATCCCCCCCATCCCCCCTCCCTACCCATTCCCTTTGGGAAGGCAGGCAATTCAATATAGGGCATATCTGTGTAGTTTTGCAAATGACTTCAATAATAGTCTTGATGTGTAAGACTAACTGTATTTCCCTCCATCCTATCCTGCTCCCCATTGTTTCTATTCTGTCTTTTGATCCTGTCCCTCCCCGAGGGTTGACTTCAAATTGCTCCCTCCTCCCATTGACCTCCCTTCCATCATCCCCCCCACCCTGCTTATCTCCTTCTCCCCCACTTTCCTGTATTGTAAGATAGGCTTTCATACCAAAACGAGTGTGCATTTTATTCCTTCCTTTAGTTGAATGTGATGAGGGTAAACTTCATGTTTTTTTCTCAGCTCTCCTCTTTTTCCCTCCACTAAAAAGTCTCCTGCTTGCCTCTTGAATGACATATAGTTACCCCATTCCATTTCACCCTCTCTCCTCCCACTACATTTCTCTCTCACCATTTACCATAATTTCTTTTAAGATATGGTCCCATCTTATTCAATTCACTCTGTGCTCTCTGTCTCTGTGTATGCGTGCATGTGTGTGTGTGTGTGTGTGCACATGTACATGTGTGTGTGTGGTCCCACCAACTACCCAGATACTGAAACGTTTTAAGAGTTACAAATATTGTCTTTCCATGTAGGAATGTAAACAGTTCACCTTTGGTAAGTCCCTTATGACTTCTCTTTGCTGTTTACTTTTTCATGCTTCTTTCTCATTCTTGTGTTTGAAAGTCAAATTTTCTTTTCAGCTCTGCTCTTTTCATCAAGAATGATTGAAAGTCCTAAAAGACCATATTTTCCCCTGAAGTATTATACTCAGTTTTGCTGGGTAGGTGATTCTTGGTTTGAGTCCTAGTTCCTTTGACTTCTGGAATATCCTATTCCACGCCCTTTGATCCCTTAATGTAGAAGCTGCTAGATCTTGAGTTATCCTGATTGTATTTCCACAATACTTGAATTGTTTCTTTCTAGCTGCTTGCAAGATTTTCTCCTTGGCCTGGGAATTCTGGAATTTGGCCACAATGTTCCTAGGAGTTTCTCTTTTTGGATCTCTTTCAGGCAGTAATCGATGGATTCCTTCAATATTTATTTTGTCCTCTGGTTGTAGAATACCAGGGCAGTTTTCCTCGATAATTTCATGGAAGATGATGTCTAGGCTCTTTTTTTGATCATGACCTTCAGGAAGTCCCATAATTTTTAAATTGTCTCTCCTGGATCTATTTTCCAGGTCAGTTGTTTTTCCCATGAGATATTTCACATTCTCTTCCATTTTTTCATTCTTTTGGTTTTGTCTGGTGATTTCTTGGTTTCTCATAAAGTCATTAGCCTCCATCTGTTCCATTCTAATTTTGAGAGAACTATTCTCTTCAGTGAGCTTTTGAACCTCTTTTTCCATTTGGCTAATTCTGCTTTTAAAAGCATTCTTCTCCTCATTGGCTTTTTGAACCTCTTTTGCCAATTGAGTGAGCCTATTTTTCAAGGTGTTATTTTCTTCAGCATTTTTTTGGGTCTCCTTTACCAAGGTATTGACCCATTTTTCATGCTTTTCTTGCATCTCTCTCATTTCTCTTCCCAGTTTTTCCTCCACCTGTCTAACTTGATTTTCAAAATCCTTTTTGAGCTCTTCCATGGCCTGAGCCCATTGGATATCTATTTCGGATGTTTGGGATGCAGAGACCTTGACTTCTATGTCTTTCCCTGATGGTAAGCATTGTTCCTCCTCATAAGAAATGAAAGGCGGAAACATCTGTTCACCAAGAAAGTAGCCTTCTATGGTCTTATTTTTTTTCCCTTTTCTGGGCATTTTCCCAGCCAGTTACTTGACTTCTGAGATTCCTCTCCACCCCAACCTTGATCCTCCCAGCTAGTGCTTGAGGTCTGAGATTCAAATGCTACTCCCCAGCCTCAGGGCTGTCAGCAGTAGGCACGGCTGAAGTTCTGGTGCTCAGGTAGGGGCAGGGCTGCCTCCCAGGCTCAGTTCCCTCAGGGGGTTTATGCAGAAACCTTCAGTAATGTCCCTGAGCTCCCGCCTGCTCTGGGAGCCCCTGGCCACTGCCACCACCACCTCTGCCGCTGTCTCTGCCTCCCGAGGGGGCCTGAGTTATGGAGACACCCCACGCCCCTCTCGGCCAGCCCAGAAGTCTCTCTCACTGACCTGTAGCGCCTGTGGGTGGAGGGACCTTTGCAGCCCCCGGAGGTTCCATCCCCGAAGCCTGCTCGGATCTGTCCTCTCGGGGCTGCGTGGCCAGGGCAGAAGCTCCACTCTGCATCAGGTGCGCAACAGACCTTTGGTGCAGGTTTTTCAGGGCTCTCCGGAACGGAAATCTCCTCCACTGTGTTGCTGCACAGCTTGCACTGCTCCAGAATTTGTGGGGAGTTCTTTTTACAGAAAATGTATGGGCTGTGGGTTCGGAGCTGGCATATGTGAGTCTTTCTACTCTGCCATCTTGGCTCCTCCCAATCCCCAACATTCATTTCCATAGCATTTTGAGTTCCAAATTTTCTCCTCACGTCTCCCCTTCTCCCACCCCAAAACACCTTGCATTCTGATTGCCCCTTCCACCAATGTAACCTCCCCTCTAACACCCCTCCATTCCCTTGTCTCCATCTTCTCATTCTATAGGGCAAGATAAATTTCTACAGCCGATTACCTGTATAATTCTCAACATCTATTCTGAAAACTTTTGAGTATCAACTTCTTCTCCTTCCTCCCTCCCCGCCCATCCCCACTGAGAAGGCAAGCAATTCAATATTATAGGCTATATATGTGTAGTTTTGCAAATGATTTCCATAATAGTCATGTTGTGTAAGACTAACTGTATTTGGGGGGGGAGTCTAGATGGCAGAGTAGAAAGACTCACATATGCGAGCTCCGAACCCACAGCCCATAGATTTAATGTAAGAGCTCCCCACAAGTTCTGGATCACTGCAGGGTGTGCAGAAACACAGTGGAAGAGATTTCCGTGCCAGAGAGCCCTGGAGAGCCGTCCCCAGGGTCCGTTGCGCCCCGGAAAGTGGAGTCCACCCCAGCGCTGCCCTGGCCACGCGGCCAAGAGGAGCAGATAGGAGCAGGCTTCAGGGACGGAACCTCCGGCGGCCCGGAAGGTCCCTCCGCCCACAGACTCTACAGGTCAGTGAGAGATACGTCTGGGCTGGCCAAGAGGGGAGTGGGTCAGGCCCCCTCGGGAGGAAGCGGCGGAGGCAGAGGCGGGGGCAGGAAGTGGCGGAGGCAGAGGCAGCAGCGGTGGCCCCCAGGACTCCCCGAGCAGGCAGGATCTTCATTACTGAAAGTCTCTGCATAAACCACCGGAAGGAGCTGAGCCTGGGAGACAGCCCTGCCCCACCCGCTCCATTACTGAAGGTCTCTGCATGGAGCCCCTAGGGGCACTGGGCCTGGGGGGTGGCCCTGCCCCAACCCCAGCACCAGAACTAAAGCTCGCATTGAATAGCAGCCACGCCTGCCACGGAGGACCCATTTGGATCTCGGGCCCCGAGCACTGGCTGGGCGTTTGTGGGCGGGGGTGCACAGGAATCTCAGAGGTCAAGTGACTGGCTGGGAAAATGCCTAGAAAAGGGAAGAAAAATAAGACTATAGAGAGTTTTTTTCGAACAGATGCAAATAATCCCGACTTTCGGATCTGACGAGAACGAGGACATATTCTTGCCATCAGGGAAGGACTTGGAGGGCGGGGCCTCTGTATCCCAGACATCCCAGGGGGATGTCCGGTGGGCTCAGGCCTTGGAAGAGATCAAAAAGGATTTTGAAAAGCAAGTTAGACAGGTGGAGGAAAAACTGGGAAGAGAAATGAGAGAGATGCAAGAAAAGTACAAAAAACGGGTCAATACCTTGGTAAAGGAGACCCAAAAAAATGCTGAAGAAAATAACACCTTGAAAAATAGGCTCACTCAATTGGCAAAAGAGGTTCAAAAAGCCAATGAGGAGAAGAATGCTTTCAAAAGCAGAATTAGCCAAATGGAAAAAGAGGTTCAAAAGCTCACTGAAGAGAATAGTTCTCTCAAAATTAGAATGGAACAGATGGAGGCTAATGACTTTATGAGAAACCAAGAAATCACCAGACAAAACCAAAAGAATGAAAAAATGGAAGAGAATGTGAAATATCTCATGGGAAAAACAACTGACCTGGAAAATAGATCCAGGAGAGACAATTTAAAAATTATGGGACTACCTGAAGGTCATGATCAAAAAAAGAGCCTAGACATCATCTTCCATGAAATTATCGAGGAAAACTGCCCTGACATTCTACAACCAGAGGGCAAAATAAGTATTGAAAGAATCCATCGATCACCACCTGAAAGAAATCCAAAAAGAGAAACTCCTAGGAACATTGTGGCCAAATTCCAGAACTCCCAGGTCAAGGAGAAAATCTTACAAGCAGCTAGAAAGAAACAATTCAAGTATTGTGGAAATACAATCAGGATAACTCAAGATCTAGCAGCTTCTACATTAAGGGATCAAAGGGCGTGGAATAGGATATTCCAGAAGTCAAAGGAACTAGGACTAAAACCAAGAATCACCTACCCAGCAAAACTGAGTACAATACTTCAGGGGAAAATATGGTCTTTCAATGAAACAGAGGACTTTCAAGCATTCTTGATGAAAAGACCAGAGCTGAAAAGAAAATCTGACTTTCAAACACAAGAATGAGAAGAAGCATGAAAAAGTAAACAGCGAAGAGAAGTCATAAGGGACTTACCAAAGGTGAACTGTTTACATTCCTACATGGAAAGACAATATTTGTAACTCTTAAAACGTTTCAGTATCTGGGTAGTTGGTGGGACCACACACACACATGTACATGCATGCACACACACACACACACATGCACACACATACAGAGACAGAGAGCACAGAGTGAATTGAATAGGATGGGACCATATCTTAAAAGAAATTAAGGTAAATGGTGAGAGAGAAATGTAGTGGGAGGAAAGAGGGTGAAATGGAATGGGGTAATTATATGTCATTTAAGAGGCAAGTAGGAGACTTTTTAGTGGAGGGAAAATGAGGAGAGCTGAGAAAAAAAAAACAAGAAGTTTACCCTCATCACATTTGACTAAAAGAAGGAATAAAATGCACACTCATTTTGGTATGAAAACCTATCTTACAGTATAGGAAAGTGGGGGAGAAGGAGATAAGCAAGGGAGGGGGATGATGGAAGGGAGGTCAATGGGAGGAGGGAGCAATTTGAAGTCAACACTCTTGGGGAGGGACAGGATCAAAAGACAGAATAGAAACAGTGAGGGGCAGGATAGGATGGAGGGTAATTCAGTTAGTCTTACACATCAAGACTATTATTGAAGTCATTTGCAAAACTACACAGATATGGCCTATATTGAATTGCCTGCCTTCCCAATGGGAATGGGTGGGGGGGGAGGGAGGGATGGGGAGAATTTGGAACTCAAAGTTTTATGAACAACTGTTTAGTACTGTTGTTGCTACTAGGAAAGAAGACATACAGTTAATGAGGAATAGAAAGTCATCTGGCCCTACAGGAGAAAAGAGAAGATGGGGACAAGAGAAGGGAGGGATGACAGAAGAGAGGGCAGATTGGAGATAGGGAAAATTAGATTGCTCAGTGTATTGGGGTGGGGGGAGGGGATAAAAGGGGAAAAAATTTCGAACCCAAAATTTTGTGAAAATGTAAAAAGTTAAATAAATAAATAGATATTTAAAAAACAAAAAGACTATTTCCCTCCATCCTATCCTTCCCCCCATTTCTTCTAGTCTCTCTTTTGACCTTGTCCCTCCCCAAGAATGTTTATTCTAATTGCTCCCTCCCTTCCAACATCCCCCCACCCTGCTTATCCCCTTCTCTCCTACTTTTCTGTAGTGTAAGATAGATTTTCATACCAAATTGAATGTGCATTTTATTACTTCCTTGAGTCAAATGTGATGAGAGTAAGCTTCATTTTCCCTCTCACCTCCCCCCTTTTCCCCTCCATTGGAAAAGCTTTTTCTTGCCTCTTCTATGAGAGACAATTTGCCCCATTCCATTTCTCCCTTTCTCTTCTCAATATATTCCTCTCTCATCCCTTAATTTTATTTTTTTAGACATGATCCCTTCCTATTCAACTCACTCTGTGCTCTCTCTCTGTCTCTCTTTCTCTGTGTGTGTGTGTGTGTGTGTGTGTATAATTACACCAACTACCTAAATACTGAGAAAAGTTACAGATATTATATTTCCATGCAGGAATGTAAACAGTTCAACTTTAGTAAGTCCCTTGTGATTTCTCTTTCCTATTTACCTTCTTATGCTTCTTTTGATTCTTGTGTTTGAAAGTCAAATTTTCTTTTCAGCTCTGCTCTTTTCATCAAGAATGCTTGAAAGTTCTCTATTTCATTGAATGACCATTTTTCCCCCTGAAGTATTATACTCAGTTTTACTGGATTGGTGATTCTTGGTTTTAATCCCAGTTCCTTTGACCTCTGGAATATCACATTTCAAGCCCTTGGAGCCCTTAATGCAGCAGCTGCTAGATCTTGTGTTATCCTGATTGTATTTCCACAACACTTGAGTTGTTTCTTTCGAGCTCCTTGCAATATTTTCTCCTTTATCTGGGAACTCAGGAACTTGGCCACAATATTCCTAGGAGTTTCTCTTTTTGGATCTCTTTCAGGAGGTGATTGGGGGGTTCCAGAATATCAGGGCAGTATTCCTTGACAATTTCATGAAAGATGATGGTGAACTAGGGTTCTACATCAGACCATCTTTAGTATTATATCTTTGTTAGAAGAAGCAGAGAAAAAGGTTCTTAAGTTATTGTTTTGTTGATTTTAAGATAACTTTTGACTTGGTAGGAAAAAATTCAATCTTAAAGGATCTTCTCAATTAAGGTAAAATGTGACCATAGGAAGAATACTGTTGTTAAATAATCAGTGGAGAACTGTGGGAGACATTCTCATGTACAGTGTTTAAAAGTGTCATGAAGGACACTTCTGATCAGAGTCTAGGTTTGGGACAGTTTGTCAAATGCTCCTATCTGCAGACAACCCAGTACCAATTAAGTCCAGAATACCAGAAAGGGGAAGAGTTCATGGACAAACAAGAGACAGCAAGGACCACTGAGTATAAAATGCACAACTCTTATTACATAATATTTAAGTTTTTCAGCCAACAAAACCAATGAAAATAAGATTCAAGGATAAAGTTAAATTTTTTTACAATTTATTTTTACAAAATGTTTTACAAAAAGTTTCTCTAATAAAGTTTTTCATACCACACACATATAAAGGAACTGATTCAAATTTCAACTAATAAGGGGCACATCCCAAATGGTAAAAAGATATGAACAGGCAATTTTCAAAGGAAAAAATCCAACTTTTAAACAACCAGGTAAAAAGCACCCCCCAAAACTATTTTTTGTCCTCACATGACTTCCAATCTTCCTACTCTTTAATTCTTTTCCAGGCTGTCAGCCCTGCCCTGGCTTACTTTTCCTCCCTTCCTCATCCTGACTCTTTGGGGAGTCAGTTCAATTCTATATTGTCCTCTTCTTGCAAGTCTTTTGCCTTTTTATACTATTAAACACCTTGCTAGGCTAAGTCACAGGCCTGGATTACTCCTACCATTAGCTGCCTTTGCTCTTATACACAATGTCACTGGAGAAAAATCACCAAATTGTGATGATAAGATCCATAACAAACAAATTAGGTATTTTCATCTGGGCCCTCTCTACTGCTAGGCAATCCTTCTATCCCACTCACTATGCAAATTAAAGCAATTCTCAAACTCCACCTCACACCCACAAATTAGAAAAGATGAAAACAAAGTAAGATAATTGTTGGAGGGGCTTTAGAAAAGGGGGCCACTAACTGATCTGTGAATTAATCCAGCCATTCTAGAAAGCAATTTAGAACTATGCCCCCCAAATTACTAAACTGTGCATACCCTTCAACTCAGCAAAAGCACTCCTAGGCCTACTATATCCTAAGAAGAATCAAAGACAGAGGAAAAGGACCTATATATGTACAAAGATTTTTGAGCTGCTCTTTTTTATAAGGGTGTAAGGGGATGCCTATCTTGAAATAGGTTATGTCACAGAATACTATAGTGTTCCCCAAAAACGATGACGAATGCAATACTTTCAGAGAAGTCTACAAATTTTTTATCACCTGATTCAAAGTAAAGTGAACAGAATCAAAAAAAATGATTCAACATCACTGTAAAGACAACTTTAAAAGACAGGAAATCTGATCAACTCAATGACCAACCATGATAAAATATGCTACCTACCTCCCTGAGAAAGGGGAGGGATTAAAATTTTAGAATAAGATGTATATATTTGAACAATGCCAATGTAAGAATTTGTTTTGTTTTTCTTTTTCTTTTTTTCTCAATTGGGGAGTAGGGGGTAGAAGAAAGGAAAAAAACAGTTAAGAATAAGATTGACCAAAAAAGGATGACTGAAGCATTAAAAAAAAAATGCATAGAGAACAGAAGGAAGTTTATAAGGAGTCAAGGACAAGATGGACAGCTTTAAAAGTTATATGTTAAATTCATTACATACTTAAAAAGGCAACCGTACATTACAAAAATTTCCAGTTTCATGTACAAGCCTTTTCTTACTGTTCTACTATGATGCCCATTTTATTTGAAGTCAGGATAAACTTACCCCACCCCCATGCACCCCCACCAAAAAGATCACCGAAACTCTCTTTTAAGACCTGTAGTAATAAGGAACACAGTAATAGTAAGAGGTCTAATTTCAAAGCAGACTATTTTGCTTCTGGATAATTATTAACTGCTAGGAAAATTTCCTTTATATCTAAAATGCCTTTCTCCAATTTCTATCCACATAAAAAATTGTAACAATTTAAAAATTTTAAATGCCTTAGTGATTTTTTTTTTACATTATTACTTCCTAATAATCTCTCTCCTACCCTCCCTCCTCCCAAACAAAAAAATATATAACCAAAATAGTGAAGTAAAACAAGTCAACAAAATAACTGTATCTGGCAATATATGTCTCACACAGCACTTGGAATCCATTACCTCTCTTTGAAATGAAGCAAATATTTTTCATTATCAATTTTATGTTTTCGTTATGGTATCTTTTAGTATCTTTCCTTTATACTACAGAGGTCCTGATATTTGTTTTGTTGGTTCTGCTTACACTGATCTGTGTTAGTCCATGCCTTCCTGCGTTTCCCTAAATTCTTGATATTAATGTCTTCTCACAGAGGAATATTCCATTCCATTTATTCATATACCATTATTTATTTAACTATTCATCAACTGATGAATATACACTCTGAAATTTTTTGGAACTACAAAAAGTGATACTATAAATATAATTTTTTTAAATGGGACCATTCCTTCTGTTTCTGATTTCCTTACATATATCCAGTAGTAGTATCATTGAGTATCTTCCGTTCTTGTTCCTAATTCTGGCTTCTGGGGCGAACGGAGTGAAGTGCAAAAAGTCTATACCTTCTTCTATACAGCAAACCTTCAAAAGCTTGAACACACTTAACTAGTATCCCCTCCAAGTATTCTTTTCTCCAGGATAAACATTTCTAAAACCTTCAACCAATGCTTATTATGACATGGTCTATAGTTCCTTCACCATCCTAGATACCTTCCTGAAATGACTTATCAATAGCCTTCCTAAAATGTAAAGCGTAGAATTCAACGCAATAGTTCATGTCTACTTTGGGCAGGACAGGATATTGCTATAGGACCACCATCTCCTATGTTTTTAGACTATGACCCACTTACAGCAGACTAACATTCTACTGGCTTTTTGGGCTGCCATGTTACCCTGTTGACTCACACTGAGCTACCAGTCCCCAGATCTTTTTCACAAAGACTAGTACACACCTTTCTCCCTTGCCACTTGTACCTATGAAATTCAGTTGCTGGGTCCAAGTGTAGGACATATCTTTATTAAACTTAATTTTAACAGAATCAGTCCATCATTCCAGCTAGCCTGTTACAACTTCTTACATTTAACTATTTCTCCCAGTTTTGTTATCATACAGGCATGCTATCTGTGCCCTCATCTAAGTCACGGTTATAATAGTATAGATTCAAGGAAAAACCTTGGAATACTCTACTAGAGATCTCAGGCCAAAGTAGTAATGACTACTCTTGGGGCACCCATATTTCTCCAATTTGTCTACAAAAACAACATGGAGAAAGTCTAGGTAAAGTACTTCTATAGCATTTCTAAGCTACCAGTTTAGTAACACTATTAAAAAAAGAAATGAAGTGAGCCTGGCATTTGAATGTTTTTGATGAAGCCAAGCTGACTCTTGACAATTGCTACTATCATTTCTAGATGTTTATAAACCATCTCTTTAATATTTTCTAGAATTTTGCTGGGAATTGAAATCGAACTAACCGGCCTATAGTTTACACAATTTCCCTTTCTCTTCCTTCATAAGTTAGTACATTTATTTTTTCTTGGTCCTATTTTTTATCAATTGATATATTTACTCTTATACCTGCTTGAAGCATAATATCCACCATCTTTCAAAGATTACTGGCAATGGCTGGGCAATTACATCTAATACTACTTTCAATAACCTGTGGCGTAGTTCCTCCAAGACAAGTGTCTTGAATTCACCCAGGGCAACTAGCTGTTCTCTTAATTAGCTGGGTTTCAACTTCCTATTATCAATTTTTATTCTTTCCTTTTTAGTTTAAAAATCATTCTCCTTGGCAGAAGAAAAAAAGGGAAAGAGCTGAGGCAGGTCTGTCTTTTCTCCATCATCCATTATCACTGTCCCTTCTACCCCAGGCAGGGCCAGAGGGTCTAAATTTGGCCTTACTGGGCATGTTCCATAAACTTTGGGCAAATCATGTCATTTTTTCTGGGCTTCAATTTCCTCACTTGAGGTAGCATGGTTTGAAGGGAGAGGTTCAAGGACACCCCAAGGACAGACATACAGGAGAGGGTCATTTGGAACAAATTCAAGGACTCAAACATTCAAGTAAAGGTGGCAAAGATTTATTCTAACGCCAATATAGCAGGTAGAGCTCCTTCAGGAACTTGCAACTTAACAGGAGTGATGCTAAAGCTTATATAGGAAAAGTAGTGGATCATCTGACAGGTATGCTAATTAGGTGATAACCTACAACCTTGGTCACAGACATCATTTACTGCTGGAAACTAGGGGAGAGGGTTTCTCAGGGGTATATTTTTGGTTTATTATGTCTGTAGTAAGATAGCTTTGAGAGTATGTATAATTTGACCTCTGGATTGAATAGGATAATTTGGGAATGAATACATGATAATTCTGTGGTTACAAGACAGTCCTGTTTTTACTAGAGAATTTCTTCAGAGGTCACCTTGTTCTTGTGATGGGGAAACTCTTGTGATGCAGTTTACTTTGCTGAAGACCCACTTATGAGTAATTGTGGGAAAAGGTAGTTTGTCTTACTGGGGCCCACTCATGAGTTATTATTAGGCATAATGTCCTTGGGCTGGGGAGAAAACTGTCAGGGATAGTGTTTTGAAGCTAGGCAGAAACATGATCTTGGGATCCAACCATCCCATCAGGAAGACTAAGATCCTTTCAATGCTCTAAATTTATGATTCTATTATCTTCCTATTTTTCTTCCAATATGGCTTTATAAAAACTTTATTTTTATCCTTAGCATTCATCACCACTCTTAGCTTGTTCTGAGCTTTAAAGTTCTCAGTGCTGTTTTTTACCACACATTTTTATTCATTCTCTTACTTTCCTTTGTTTCCACCTTCTATAAATGCTTTATAAAAATTTAAACTGGTCAATGAGAGCCCTATGCATATATGATTCCATTCAGACAACTCCTCTTTTTCTTTCTCACTAACATAGTTTCTTTTTCATGTTGTCAGACCTTCATTCCTGGGAGAGTCCCATCTACCTCTAAGCATTCTGAGTCATAAGAACCTCATCCTTTCTTTGAACATGTTGAAATCTTTTCTCTCAAAATAAGAGAAGTAGCATAAAGCTCTTTCCCTTGGACCAAAACAAAAAAATAGTGGGTGTAAAGTAGATTGTAATATATTATCAATATTGACCTCTATATAAGAAATAGCAATAAAATATAATGTTTAAGGAAAACGAGTAGGTTCACTGACACAGCAACATGTGAAAGACAAATATAACTGAAATACTCTATATGAATACACTGGAGGTGTAAAAACAACTCTAGGAAAGGTCTCCAGCAGGTAGTACAGACTCTTTATAAGACTTAAGGAAAAGACCCATAAAGTGGGAAGTGGTTGTAATCTACATGGGCGGAGACCTATTCTGATAGGAAGTATCTATGTTATCTACAGGATAAGTTCAATGAAATATTTCATTATTTACTATGGCTCTTAGTATTATATCATGCCTTTTTTATTTTTCTCAGTGCTTTTCCATTTAAATTGCTACCTAATATTAGGATTGATAATCCAGTCTTTCATGTATTATCACAATATAATTCAAATTTTTAATCCATGTTGTCTCTTATTATAAGCACATTCTTCATACATATTTTTAGATTTTGTTTTTTCATCTGACTCTTTATATTAAATCTGTAGTTCATTCAAAATTTATTTTTATAAAACAGAAATCCAGTTTATCTTCTATCATTTGTTTTCTCCAATTATTTATATATTTGTGGGCTCAATTTTTTAAAAAATGTTTGGGAACTGAAGAATAACATTTGCTAACTTAGCTTACATCCTACTATTCCTAAAATTAATATATATACTTAAACTAATTTAGAGTAATTTCTGCTATCTTGAGTATAGTCTTTCATTTAACTTAAAATCTCTATGAATAAAAATAAGAGATTTGCTTCAGGGATATCTTTTTAAGCTTACCTTCAAGTTCATTCATTATAATAACCAACACATTAAATTTTACTTCTTGTATATCTTTTTTAGATTATATAAGTAATCACAATTAAATTATTTAATTTTAATTGGATAAATATTATATCATTGTATATTTTGGTATAATCTAGCCTCTCTGAAACTCACTCAGCTTGGGCTGGGCTACTAGATATAGATTTTAGGATCCTTTCCAACTGCAATCTATGATTCCATGGGTCTTTAAATGAATATTTTTCTGTTTGTCATAGTTCAAGCCTAATTCATAATAATCCTGTTGGTTAATATAACTATAGATTAAAGGTTAGAAGGGACATTAGAAGTCATCTAGTCTACTGTCCTAAGTAGCAATGGATGGTACACTGGGACTACTGTCAAGAAAAAGGAAATTTAAATCTGGCCTCAGATACCTACTAGCTGTGTGACCTTGGGCTGACTTAAATTACTTCGCCTTTGTTACCTCAGTTTCCTCCTCTGTAAAATGGGGGTAAATAAGAGCACTTAATAGTTGGAATTGCTATGATGATTAAATGAGATCATGTTTGTAAGGGTACTGAGCATACTGCCTAGAACATAGTAGGAGTTACATAAATGCTCAGTCCTTTCCCCACCTCTCTTTCCTTCCTTAAATGAGGAAAACGGGGCTCACAGAGATTATCTTACCTTTGACACTTATTAGTTTGCATAATCATGGACAAGTAACCTCCCTGTGTCCTTAGCTATGAAATGGGGATAATAATACCCACAACACTCACTTCATAGGACTTCTAAGTGAAACTTAACTTTATTGCTTAGAGAGCAAAGAACTAATCCTCATGTTCATTCCTACCTCTCTTAAAAAGTTACCCCAAAGCTTATTTGAAATTTAGGAAAATATTAGCACTATATTGTCCATACTTAAATCAGTTTTTAAACAATATTATGCTGCTATAAAAGAGTCTAAAAAACACAGACTATATGCATTAGTTTCTTTAACCAAATCACATGACTGTTTCAGAGTAGGCCCATAACTTAAATTTACAATATTAATCAAGCAACTTAATGAATTGAAACAGATATCATGTGCACTGTACTATGCTTTATATAAATGCCACAGAAAGGAAAATAATTTCTCAGTGTGAGAAAAGTTTATAGTTTTTAACCAATATTAAATTTACCTCTTTGGAGGGGCAAACAGGAGGTGTAAAAATTGTCTTCCAATAGGACCACATAAACAAGACAAATGACAGATGGAAAATCACAAGGTAGATAGCTGCCTTTCCTGGTAAATAAAAATAAATACAAATAAGGTTTCAGTGAGGTTAGGTAAAAATTGCAAAACATATAACATACTTGAAGTCTTGGGTAGTTTTCTCTAAATGGATTAACATGTTTAATATATAAATATCACTATAAATATCAATTACTCTTGACAGTTGTTAGGAATTCTACCAAAGGGGAATGAACATATAGGTTCTGATTTCATAAAACAACTGGCAAGGCTTTTTGGAAGTAAACTTCTCAAGACGACTGATGACCCATGATTACCTTCACTCAATTTCATTTTAGCCTTATATCACAATCAAAAACATTTAAACCTAAGAGCAAAAATGGTTAATTTATATTTCAGCATTGTAAAACATTCAACTTGTGGAATTACAGAATAAAAGCAAGTGAGAAGCAACTGCAATCTTGTTGAAGCATCACAAAATAATCCATTACTTACACAGAAGGGATGATCAGAAAAGTTTCCTATTTTTCATCCCCCTTTTCAACATTAGCCAAACAAGGAGTCCTACTATTCCTATTACCATTGTTATTATTGGAGAAGCCAAGATGGCGGAGCAGAAAGATTCACATATGCTAGCTCCTAACCCACAACCCATAAAATATCAGTAAAGAAGAACTCCCAACAAATTCTAGAGCAGCAGAAGCCACAGAACAATGGAGTGGAGATTTCTGTTCCAGAGAGCCCTGAAAAACTGACACCATAGGTCAGTCGAGCACCAGACCCAGAGCAGAGTCCAGCCCTGCCTTGGCCACGCCACGCAGCACTGAGAGGACCAGATCTGAGCAGGCTTCAGGGACAGAATCTCCAGTGGCCATGCAGGTCCCTCCACCCACAGGCGCAAAGGTCAGTGAGAGAGCCTTTTTGGATGGCTGAGAGGGGAGTGGGGCATCTCCATAACTCAGGCCCCCTCGGGAGGTGGCAGCAGCAGATAGGGGCTCCCAAAGCAGGCAGGATCTCAGATCCATCATCAAAGATCTCTGCATAAAACCCCTGAGGGAACCCAAGCAGCTGAACTTAATCTCCCACCGAATAGCAGCCCTGCCCCCTACCTGAGCACCTGAATTTAATCTTACACTGAATAGCAGCCCTGCCCCCCGCTGAAAGCCCTGAGGCTGGGAAGCAGCATTTGAATCTCAGCCCCCAAGCACTAGCTGGGCAGATCTGAAGGCAAGGTGGGTGTGGTGAGGAAACTCAGAAGTCTAGTAACTGGCTGGGAAAATGCGCAGAAAAGGGAGAAAAAATAAGACCATAGAAGGTTACTTTTTTGGTGAACATATATATCTCCTCCCTTCCTTTCAGATGAGGAAGAGCAATGCTTACCATCAGGGAAAGACACAGAAGTCAAGGTTTCTGTATCCCAAACATCCAAAACAAATATTCAATGGGCTCAGGCCATGGAAGAGCTCAAAAAGGATTTTGAAAATCAAGTTAGAGAGGTGGAGGAAAAACCGGGAAGAGAAATGAGTGAGATGCAAGAAAAGAATAAAAAGCAAGTCAACACCTTGCTAAAGGAGACCCAAAAAAATGCTGAAGAAAATAACACCTTGAAAAATAGGCTAACTCAACTGGCAAAAGAGGTTCAAAAAGCCAATGAGGAGAAGAATGCTTTAAAAAGCAGAATTAGCTAAATGGAAAAGGAGGTTCAAAAGCTCACTGAAGAAATAGTTCTTTCAAAATTAGAATGGAACAGATGGAGGTGCGTGGGATGGCTCAGATCCCTACTTAATTAATTACTCAGAGGCCTCTAAAGTGATGACAGAAAGTTTATTTATTCGATTCTCGAGAAGTGGGGCAGTTCCTGTACTAGTTCACCTGGAGCAGGAAAAGCTGAAGACAAAGGAGAAGCAATGATATATACAGACTCTAACACAAGTCCCTCCCTCCCCACTGACCATTATCCTCATTAGCTGAGAATATGATCTTACACTCTAGACATGAAACCTAGCCAATCCCTTCTGAAATGAAGACATCGAAGAATTATGTAAGTTCATCCAATCACTGAGACCCTAATGTACTACACAGTTTTATATCCTTATATGGAATTATTCCACTCTAAAAGTATTGTAACCTTGAGCCTCTCAGTCTTACCTCACCCCGGGAGAAGAACTACAGTCTGAGAAGTCTTCACTGAACCTGTTCCACTCAGAAGCTAATGACTTTATGAGAAACCACTGTTATTATTATTATTATTATACTCACATTGAACTATTCAAACATCATGCTGTGGCTTTTCTAACTGGATTACTGCAATATCCTCTTTATTTATCAATGTTAAATT
This sequence comes from Bettongia penicillata ogilbyi, assembly GCA_023548195.1. NCBI lineage: Eukaryota > Metazoa > Chordata > Mammalia > Diprotodontia > Potoroidae > Bettongia > Bettongia penicillata. The sequence goes on from JAJHZJ010000560.1 coordinate 13,175,451, forward strand.
CAAAATTATATTCAAGAAATCCTTTCTCATTCTCATTGAGAAAGGTCACACACATATATTACGTAATCTTAGTTAAACATTAGTCCTGCATTTGGTTTTGTTTTAAATGTATTCAGAATTAAAGCCTAGTCCAGGAGAAATATCAACCATCTCAGATATACAGATGATAACTCTCTGATGGCAGAAAGTAAAGAAGCCTCTTGAGGGTGAAAGAGGAGAGTATAAAAAGCTAACATTAAAAAACCCCACAAAAACAAAAATTAAGATCATGGCTACTAGTCCCATCACTTCCTCACAAAGAGAAAGGAAAAAAAATGGAAGCAGTGTCAGATTTTAAATTTTGGGGCTCAAAAAGGTCACTGTAGATGGTGACGGTAGCCATGAAATTAAAAGACACTTGTGCCTCAGAAGGAAACTTACAGCAAATCTGGACAAAATGAAAAGCAGAGACATCACCTTGCTAACAAAGCTCCATATAGCCAAAGCCATGGTTTTTCTAGTAGCAATGTATGGCTGCAAGAACCGAACATAAGGAAAGCTGAGCACCAAAGAATCGATCTTTCAGACTGTGGTATTGCAGAAGACTACCCCCCCACACTCCAATTTATTAATTTATTTATTTTTATTTTTTAGTTTTATTGCCATTAGTTTTAAATTTTCTCCCCCTCCCTCTCCATCTCCAAGATGGCATGCAATCTGATATGGGCTCTACACACAGATTCCTATTAAACACATATTTACATTAGTCATGTTGCATAGAAGAATTATAACAAATGGGAGAAACCATAAGAAGGAAAAAAAAAGTAAAAAAAAAAAATAGTCTGCCTCACTCTATATCCCAACTCCATAGCTCTTTCCCTGGATGTGCACGGCATTTTCCATCATGAGTCCTTTGGAACTGTTTTAGGTCCTTGCGTTGCTGAGAAAGGCTAAGTCTATCAAAATCAGTCCTCGTACATTGTGGCTGTTTCTGTGTACAATATTCTCTTGGTTCTGCTTACTTCACTCATAATCAGTTCATTTATCTTTTCAGGTTTTTCTGAAGTCCTGTTCATCATTTCTTTTTTTTTCCCCCTGAAAGTTTGTGACCCTGTTTCATCATTTCTTATAGCACAATAGTATTCCATTACATTCATACACCACTTGTGTTCAGCCATTCCCCAATTGATGGGTATCCTCTTGATTTCCAGTTCTTGGCCACCACAAAGAGAACTGCTATATATTTTTGTATACGTGGGTGCTTTACCCATTTTTATGATCTCTTTGGGATACAGCTCTAGAAATGGTACTGCTGGGTCAAGTGTATGCACATTTTTATAGCCCTTTCAGTCTAGTTCCAAAGTGCTCTCCAGAATGATTGGATCAGTCTACAGCTCCACCTACAATGAATTAGTTTTCCAACTTTCCCGCATCTTTTCCAACATGTATCATTTTCCTGTTTTGTCATGTTAGCCAATCTGATAGGTGTGATGTGGTACCTCAGAGTTGTTTTGATTTGCATCTCTCTAATTAACAGTGATTTAGAGCTTTTTTTCATGCCTATAGTATTAATTTCTTCCTCTAAAAACTGCCTGTTCATATCCTTTCACCATTTATCAATGAGGGAATGATCTGTGTTCTTATAAATTTGACTTAGTTCTCTATATATTTTAGAAATAAGGCCTTTATCATAGACACTAGATGTAAAAATTCTTTCCCAGTTTTATGCTTCCCTCCTAATCCTGGTTGTTCTGGGTTTGTTTATGCAAAAACTTTTCAATTTAATGTAATCAAAATTATCTATTTTGCATTTCATAATGTTCTCTATCTCGTTTGGTCATAAATTCCTCCATTCTCCATAAATCTGACAGATAAACTATTCCTTGTGGAGAAGACTTTGGATATCCATATTATCCAAGAGACTATCAAATCAGTCAGTACTTAAAAAAATTAATTCAAACTATTCATTGAAAGGACAAATATTGAAGCTGAAATTTTGACCACACAATGAGAAAAACAGGACTCACTGGAAAAGACTCTGACGTTGAGAAGGAGTGAAGACAAAAAGAGAAGGGGAAGGCAAAGGATGAGATGAAAAGACAGTGTCATAGAAGCAGCAAACAGGAACAGACTTTGGGAGAGATTGGAGGACAAAAAAGGGCCTGGCCAGCCATGAGATTATAGTCAGATATGACTAAATAACAGTAACGATAACCATGTTATATCAATTTCTGAAATATGTGTACGGAGCATGCTTGGAAGCTGTGTGTACAGAATTCTGAAGAATTAGTCAAGATCTGCTTGGAGGGAAATTAAGAGCAGTTTAATGCTCAGAATTAACTGAAAAGGCATTTTGGAAGTAACCTTTCGTCTCTGCACAGAGAGCAGCTAAGTACAGACTATAAAACTTACAGGAACTTGGAGGGAGGAGGTGAGAAGAATATAAATAGCATAAAGGAAAGTGACAAGCAATATTCTTTAAATTATATGATGACATGGAGCATTAGCTGGACAACCAATAAGTCAAAATTTATGAAGCCTCAACACATGTATATAAGATTTATTTTGAAAGTCAAATGAAACTTACAAGAAAATGTATTCATAACCATTACTTATTAACCATTACTTACTGATAATTAAGTCCAAATGATGACTGGCGCACATACACAAATTAGTATCTTTTTGCATCCCTTCTAATTTCATTGTTGTTGAGTCACTTCGGTCATACTGGACTCCGACTCCTTTAGGGTTTCTTGGCAACATTATTGAAATGGGTCGCCCTTTTCTTTTCCATGCAGCTGGTAAGTGGTTTGATCCTATGCAGATGAGTTTTCCTGATTCTGAGCCCAGTGCTTACAGCCACTGTGCCACCTAGTTCTTTAGTATTCATAATCAATTTAGCAACTCTATAATGCCACATTTGTTTAATTACTCCTCACACACTGCCTGTCTCACACACTGAAAAAGACAAGATCTTAGTAGTGTTGTGGAGTCAAAAGAACACAAGACTAAAAGTTAAACCTGGAAAGGAATCCCAACTAACCTACTTGGTTATGTGACCATCAGGCAAATTGATTAACCCAACTAAGCTTCAGTTCTTTCATTAACCAGGGAAGCTAGGAGGCAGTATACAGTACATGTTTAATAAATGGTTGCTGAATGACTGATCTATCTTTGGTAAAAGTTCATCATTACACAGCAAAGAAAAACATATCCTGCTCTCTATCTATAGACCTTCCTAGCTGTTGCTGGAGTTTAGCCTCTCCAGCAGAACCTAGTCAAGTTGGGGTGCTCTCCCTCTAAAGTCCCTTGTATTTAACTACTCAGTGTGTATATCTGCGCGCGCGCGCACACACACACTCTCTCTCTCTCTCTTTATGCTGTACATAGGGTATCCCAAAAATCTTAGTACAGTTTAAGACTATTACAGCAGGGGTGGGGAACCTGTAGCTTTGAGGCCACATTGAGGGCTCTCTAGGGCCTCAAATGCAGCCCTTTGACTGAATCCAAACTTCATAGAACAAATCCCCTTAATAAAAGGATTTATTCTGTAAAACTTGAACTCATTAAAGTTTTGGTGGCACATATATTTTATACATATTTGTTGTTTCTTACCATTAGAATATAAGTTTATTTTAAGTAGAATCTGTTTCATTCTTTGAACCTGAATCCCAATGCCTAGCACAGTACCTGGCGCATATCAGGTGTTTAGCAAATATTTATATGATTTTGACACAGTAGAGAGAACATTGTACGGGGTCTGGAGTAAGGAAGACCCAAGTTCAAACACTTACTAGCTGTGTGACTCTGGACAAGTCCTTTAAGCTTAGTTTTGTCAACTATAAGGTGGTGATAATAACAATATCTACTACTGTGAGGATCAAATGTGATAATATTTATAAAAAGGGCTTAGCACAATGCCCAGCACATAGTAGGGTATCATGTAAATGCTTATTCCCCTTCTTTTTCTTTTCACTTCTGGATGTAATAATATATACTACCTGGATTATCTAATAAAATCTCTCATTTTCACTATATGACCAACCTATCTAATTTTCCAATTACATGCGGTCCCATTAATATCCAGTAGCAACCTTGCTAAAGGCAGTTCAGGTAGATTATCATTTCCCAGGTTAGTAAAATAAGGCTCAGGCTCAGAAAATTTAGTGCCTTTCCCATAGTCAAACAGAATACTCATACCTTCATATATGCTCAGTCTTCATTCTGTAGCTTATTGCTCAGTTAGCATAGCTGTCTGTTCATTACTTCCACATAGGAGGTACTTAATTTTTTCTTACTGACCAGCTATTTTACTAATTTTGATAGCATCCTGTTCTTACTTTTTTACTGTGATGTTGTATGAGCACCAATGGAGTAGATAGACTACTCTGTAGTCTTTGCTACAGGGTTGGCCTACATCCCCTTTTCCAGTCCTACAGTTCTAACAATCTTTTACTCCATTTCTCATGCATACTGGCTTAGTTGGGTCTATTTTGCATTTTTCTCACATTCACCATAATTCCATCTTGTTCTATGAATAATCTGCAACTTTAATTCCTCTAAGACTATGGTAGCTCCAAATTAAGGCATAGTCCCTAGAAGGACTTAATTCACACCCATGGAATAAACTCTATACTCTTTATCTCAGACCTAAAATTCAAGTACAACAAATTTTTTGATGCTTGTTAGAAGGGTTCTACTATCTTTATCTTCACAATAAAACTGAAAGACTTTCTTTTGATAGGGTAGAAGAAATATTATATACAATATTGCTGTTCTTGAGTATATTATTATTGATTTAAAGACCCCATTCCAGTCCTTTCTATTTTCTCAGATTACCTAGAAAGAAAAGTACTTCCCTTGAACTTTGACATAATGATTCAATGGAGCTGCGCACTTCCTAAGATGGGTATCTCCTCCCATTTATGCAGATCATGATGTATAACTGTATTCTCATCTTTATGAGTCCTGTCCATATTTTCCCATATATCTCCCACATAAGATGTACTCAACATGCTAGGTCTTTTTACATTTCAAGCATACTAAAATCCTGTCACCAGTCCACCTGCCCCACTCACCCCATCCCATCACAGATTTTTCCAGTGTTATCCTTGAAGCCACATTCTAAGTGTAAGACATCACTGGAAATACGCTGAAGCCTACTTCCTTGGAGACTGCAGTATTCCAAGATTTGCAATGGTAAAGCATCCCTGAGAGAATATGGGTATTTGAAAGATAGGTCGTAATACTAGGGAGAACTTGGGATCATTAAAAGCAGTATGTATAACTACTCAAATGCACCCTGATAAATCAGTCACACCATAAACGTCAAAGAAAAAAATAACAATATTTGTTGTATTTGGGTTACAGAAATTATAGCTCTTTAATGCTAAGACCCACTTATCTTTTCTACATTGCAAGGCTAGGGAAAATAGGTACATCTGGCTTATTACCTACTGGACACAGAAACAATGGATCTGAGCTATGGATCCACACCAGGAATAGGTGTCAAGTCATTGGTCCATACCTAACATAGGAAAAAAGAAGGTAACATGCAAGCCAGTTTTGCAATGCCTTCATAGCTGGTTTATCCTGGTTATATAAATCCATCCTTGAGAAATAGCCACAATTTGGGAAACTGGGGGAAATGAATAGACAGGGTTCTGACAAACTTGTAGGAGCTGAGATAGAGTGATCTAGACTTTCACCCTCTTATTTCTGTGGTGATTACTTGTGGCCCTCCCATTAGACTTCTGGAGAAAGCAATCAAAGAGTTTACGAGGCCTGCTAGTATTTCTCTCTTTCCCGTATTTTATGTTCTATAGGCAGATGGTCTATGGAGGCTGAGGATGTTCTCAAAGAGGAACAAAATGATATCATTATGTTAGTCAAGTTACAGTGCATCTGACTCTGCTAATCAGACCAATAAGAATTCAAAATGCTCTACCACAGATAGGACACAAACAGTCCATGTGAACATTTAGAATGGTTATCTAAATTTGGGCAACTTATGTTTTTTTTGAGCTATTTTAATTCTGATCATAAAGCACAGCTCTTTCTCTGATGAGGGAATGCCATGATGGGCAGTCCTGTGTCAATGTTTTCCCATGTGAACATTTGCCCAGTGTGAGTTCACCATAACAATATGGCCAGTCCATCATAGCTGTGCTCTCTGCAGAAGAGGCAGAGGAATAAAAAGTAAATCTAAGTATGGATGTCAGTCTAGATGATAGACCATGAAAAGGTGGCCAAGTAACCACTTAATCTGGTACTCCAAAATAGAGCTCAATGCCCCATCAGCAGTAAATATTATCTAGCAGTGGGCTGGCACACTGAGGGCATTTAGATTTACTGTTGCATTATTATAGTATTTGAGCAGCAGGGTGATATGTACCCAAGATCTCAGTCATGATGGAGCATGACTTAGAAGATAAGTGCTTTTTTATTTATCTAATTTTTTTTTTTTACTAATTTAGCATTCATCTGCGCAAAGTTAAAGTAGAGAAAAAGTACAGCCCTGATATACTTTGAAAAAAAGCACCACAAATTCGATCTATTTTTTAGCCAATGAATTTTTCAATGCCAGAGTCTCAGTAATAAAATGGAATCTTCCAATTCTCCAAAGTGAAGATTCCTTTCTAATACTGCAATATTTGAAATTAATTTAAACTTTTATTTAAAACTGTATTTACATTTTTGCTCAAATAATTTTTTTACAGGTCCCATTTTGTTACAGATCTTTTAAGAAATTTCTTTGCATACTCTCACACTACTTAGAGCAATAAAAAATAAACAAGTATTTTACAACAAAACAAATGCTACCTAGCTCAGAATTAAAGCCACTAAACAGTTAAAGAAGAAGGGAGAAATAAAAGACTAAATAAAGTGGGAAAGTATCCTATGGTGGTTGAAGGGGGAAAATAGCGAAAGGGGAGGTGAAGAATTTTTATTTTTAGTAGTATGGTATCTCTCTCTCTTTCTTCTCTTTTACCCTCACTTTCCTTAGTATCATGAATAGAGAAGAATGAAAAGCTCTATGAAATAGTTTAAAAGGCAAACTATGGTCCTTCCACATGATTGGTTTGAATAGCCTAGACAACAAACAGAACAAACAGATAAGGCTAAAGCTTTAAACATGCAAGGAAAAAGAATATGGAGTACAAGAAGTTGTACTAGAAGTAAGAAATGTCTGGAGTTTAAGTATATATGGGAAGAAGACCCCTGAGTACACTCCCAGAACATGGTGGTAGCAATGCTGTTTGGACCATGTCATTTGAACCTACTAGCAGATCAACTTAGAAACTGAAACATAAAATCCCAAACCACGCTATATGGATTCCACCAAAGTAGGACTAGTTATTCTGAATGATACAATGATTGCATAACATTAAGGGTGAGAAGTCAATTCACAGACATAATCATGGTACAACTGAGATGAATATGAAAGTCTGAGCTAGCTGAGCTAGCAGATATTGGGCTAGGGGTCTCTAAACTTTCAACAATTCCACAGCAACCCTTATGTGAAAATTGTTCTTCCAGCTAGAGGAGCACCTAAAAACCAAGAGAGAGTTGGAAACTGATGCCAATGTGGAATCCAGAGAGAAGTATCAACTCAATTCAATTCAACATTTATTACATGCCTACTAGATGGCTCAATGAATTGCTAAATTGAAGTGAACCAACTAGATCCTTCCATTTGGACTCCACCTGTAGGAACAATTTTCAAGTCAGGTTTGCTATGGGATTACTTAAGGTTCCGATATCCTTAAGCCTAGTATGTTGCTAGTTCCAGTTTTAGTATGTTTTTTAACTGTGCCAGTTATTTCAGTAGATTGTCTTCTAACCTTCACTCTTCTGAAACCAATATCCTACTGATGAGGTGATTATGTGACTAGGCTTAGACCAATTCCAAGATCACATTTCTCCCTAGCTTCAAAACACTATCCCTGATAGTTTCCCCCCCAGTCCAAGGATACTATGGCTAGCAAAAACTCATGAGTGGGCCCCAGTAAAACAAACTATCTTTACCCATCACAAGAACAAGATGACCTCTGAAGAAATTCTCTTGTAAAAACAGAATTGTCATGTAGTCATTCCCAAAGTTATATTCAACCCAGAGGTTAAGCTATACACACCAACTCTCAAAGCTATCTTGCTATGGATGTAACAGACCAAAAATACACCCCTGAGAAACTCCTTCTCTTGGTTTACAGTAGAGAATGATGCTTGTGACCAAAGTTGTAAGTTATCACCTAATTAGCATACCTGTCAGATAATCTGCTACTTTTCCTATATAAGCTTTAGCATCATTCCTGTTAAGTTGCAAATTCTTTAAGGAATGCAAATTCCTTAAGGAGCACTGTCCGCCATATTGGCATTCCAATAAACTTTTGCTACCCCTGACTTAAAGAATGCTTGAGTCTGTGAATTCATTCCAGATGACCCTCTCCAGTGCGCTGGTCCTTGGGGGGCAGGGGGTCCCTTGAACCCCTTAAACCACATCACTACCTACAGTTTCTACTTTAGGTGACAGGAAAGAAACAAAAATTAAACAAGAAAGAGACTCTGCCTTCACATTTTATAATCTTGTGGGAGATATATTATACTAATATATACATCCTTGATTGTGATAAAAGCATAAGAGAGTTGTAAAATGCTAACCAAAATCTGAAGAATGAAAGCTAATTTCCTGCTTGGGAGACTGAGCAATTCAGATAGTAGACAATCTGAATTGGAATTTAGGACCAGAATTGATGGTAGGCACCCTCCAATAAATAGGAGTATGACCTCTACCTAAGATTTTAATAACCACTACTTGGTTAGTGGGATTCAATTTCCCCTTGCTAAAAAAAATAAAAAGCTTATGGTGAGAATTCCTGAAAATAGATAGGAAGTCATAAGGGGAGAATTTCAGCCCGGATGGAAATATATGTAGAAGGAAAACACCTGGCCAGGAATTGTTAAGAGATTTGACTGTTGAATAAGCTTTATTGCAGGAGGACTAGGAAAGGTTTAGGCAAAAAAGAAGACAAAGGCAAACAAAATTACAGAGGTCCATTAAAGGAAGCCCATTAAAATAACTTTAAAAGATTTCCTTTCTTATGTGAGAAATGTTCCTCTTTTCTACTTCCACTTAGGGAAGCTTGTCATTGTCATGGGTCTCTGAATATTCAGGAAAAATTAGTTGAAGTCAGAAATTTTCTTTTGGTAGGAAGAAAGTACAGGCAGATTTCAAGGAAACTGCTTTAATTTAAATTTGGTCACAACAAAAAAAGTCATCACTTTAGATCTGTAGAATGACAGACAGACGTTTACTGCTTTGGGCATTCAATTCAAGAATCATTGAACCATGAGAAAGATATTGAAACGTGATGATGATTATTTAGAGATAAGTAAAAACAATCTCTGCCCTCAAGGAACTTACAATTCAGTAGAGGAGATAAAATGTACATACTACAATACAATATATAAGAATAATGGCAGGTAACCAAGTACTTTAGAGAAGACCAAGTAGATATGCAGAAAAGACAATTATCTTTGCACAAGATCACAGAATTTGAGTGTTGGATGGGACATCAGTGGCAATCTAGTCCATACATTGGCTTTTACAAAGGAAGTAAGTATTAGCCCAACATCTGTACTGTAAAAGCATGGTTTGCTGGGAATCAAGATCATCAGCCTGGATCTTAAGCAGGAGATGTAGCTTACATTCACTGAATGACAGGATTTGGACCTGGATCCCTTACTGTAACTCCTTCATTTGAGAGATGAGAAAACTTGAGGTCCAAAAAGGTTAAGAGATTTGTGTAAGTAAATAACAGAGCTAAGATTTAACCCAACTTTTCCAACTACAGATCCAGGAAAGGTAGACCTAAGTTTCTAGTCAAAAAAGGGGGATCATAAACCTTATAAAAATAATATCCAAGGTAAATGCACAAAGATGATTAAAAATAATGATAACTACTATTTATATAATACCTACTATATGCCAGGCACTTTGCTAAGTGCTTTACAAATATCTAATTTACTTGATTGTTATAGCAATCCTGGAAGGTAGGTGCTATTATTATAGCCATTTTACAGATGAAGAAACTGAAACAAACAAAGGTTAAGATACTTGCCCAGGGTCACAGAGGTACTAAGTGTCTAATGCTAGGATTTGAAGTCATGTCTTTATGACTACAGGTCCAGCACTGGATCCACCATCACACCTAAGCTGCTTAGTAGGGAGGAATTAAAAGCAGTATATGAGAAACTTCAATCTGAATGCTCCAAAGAACTTGCAGTTTATAGCTGTTCTGAGCCAGTCAGATTGGTTTAGGCTTGGTATTAGAATGAAATGAGGTACTTGTAGACCACATAATATTTTGCAAATGGAAGTTTACTCAATAACAGCATAGCAGTTACAACATTAGTTCATTTGTATACAGTTCTTGTTTCCCTATCAAGACATGACTTTAGATTCACTGTCCCTCATGGCAGTAAGAAGCCCATCAGATCTGACCTATGCTGGGCTTTTTATGGCTTAGATAAGCAAGCAGCTGTGTCAGTAGTTCAAGTTTTAGTCTAGGATGGACAATTAAGCTTCAAGGATGGTTTCTTGGGAAAAATAAGTCTATATGGAGCAGAGAGGTGGCACAATGAACCATGTCATAGGCATTATTAAAAGTAGAGAAAGAAGAAAGAAGGTCCTCTGGGATGATAAAAATGTTCACTAAGGACCCACAAATATGATATGATGTGATATAAAGGAATTTATAAGTTTCTTATTAAGATTCTCAACATTAGAGCAAAGAACATTGGGACTAAAACAAAAACAAAAACCCAGTACAGTACAACAGTACAAAGAAACTATTTCCATGAGAAAAGATGTATTTGGGAAGTAATGGGCCTTCTCCAAGAACTTTTAGTGATCTAACTAATGAGGAGGGAGGGAGGGAAAGAGGAAGAAAGGGAGGGAGGGAAGGAGAGGGAGAGAGAGAGACAGAGACAGAGAGACAGACAGACTTTGAAAACAGCTATGAATGAGACATCTACAATCTCAATTATTTCTAGATTTGCTGGGAGCAAATTTTCAGATCAGAGAATGAGAAGACAAACTTCCAGCAAGGGCTGTTGAATACCTAGTCTTTAAATTTTAAATGGACTAAGAGAGGAGATCAAGTAGACTTCTAGCAGAAGTCTGGGAGATGAGAGAAGGAGTGAAGAGGGGTAGGAATAAAAGAGACAGAAAGAAGAGGGAGGGACAGAAGGGCTGAAGATGAAGGACTAAAAAGCCCCGGAAAGTAATGGTCAATTTCTTCCAAGTTGTGAGATATTTCAAGGATGGCATTTTGCCCAGGGCAGATGTCTGGGAGGGCAATGAAGTCAAAATTTCATGCACTTCTGAACCTCTTTAACTTAGCCCATTTTATGTGCCTACTATACTTAGGAACAGAGTAACCATCAATAAAAACAATCAAATAAACAGACAATACAGAGAGTTAAAATCTTACTTATCCCAAACCCTTCGTTTTTTACATGGCAGAATGGAAACCAATTAAATAAAGAAATTATTTTGTTCTGAATCTCCTCACAGACTTGCTGAAGTTCAACCACTTATTGCTGAAGTTCAACCATTTTTGGCCTTTTTCCTTCCTTCTTTTATAGTTATAATGGTCAACATATATATATACAGTTGAAGTACTGCCGATTTTCTTCTATATCACTTTATATGTTATTCCACATTTCTTTCAATGCTTTGTGGGAAGACAAGCACTTGAGCACATTTTGAAAGTCAGCAATTTCTCCTGGCAGCTATGTGTAATAAAATAAAGAAAGGAAAATTGAGTGAAGGCAAGTCCCTAAATAATTCAACAAGCCCTTTTTTTCTTGTTCCTAGGTTTATCTGCATGCTGATTTGGAAGAGATTGCTGACCCAGTTCCCACATAGCTCCTACAGGGTAATGTAGGGTGGAGTCTCTAAAAATGGGTTTGGAGACAGACTGACCATCAAATATTTGACAAGAGTGAAAAGGAATTTTCTAAATCCAAATTGAGTAACTGGATAAGTAAAAAAAGCAGCCAAAAGAATTAACAATCTCACCCTGGGTCTTCTGCTGAATTATATTTGTTGATCCAAAATTTATATATACAAATTTATATACACAATGTAGTCTACAATTGATATAAAAACTATATTTGTCATATCGTAGGATTTCTAGGGGGGAAAGGGGTTTCTGGAAGAACAAAGTAGCTCATTACCCTAAGCAAAACATTAAAAAGCTTAGAGTTCTCCCATTGAGGTGCTAAACCCTGATAGTATCCCTCACTACCTGCTATATCAGGGTGGGGAACCTGTGGCCTCTTCTAGGTCCTTGAGTGTGGCCTTTTGACTAAGCCTTGGTTTTATAGAACAAATTTATTTCATTAAGGGGATCAGTTCTGTGACGTTATGGATTCAGTTCCTCACTCCTGTCAGCTTTCCTTGTATCGCTTCTTCTGGCCACCATGTGACTCCTGTCAGTTACACAGTTATACCCTAACAATGGTAGAAAAGAACCCAGCTTCTGCCTCCAGAAATAGTAGCCTGCCTTTGGGAAAAGCATTGTGCTTTTAAGGATTCCAAGTTTCTTCCTGAAATAAAGGCCTACCTTTTAAACAAAGACATTCCTCGTGAGACGCTATATGGATATGAGTTATGAAATATGACAGTCTCTGAAGAATTAATACTGTGGGTCACCCAAAGGGCAATGGAAGGGCATGAATTAAGAATGAGTATGTGAGAAATATTATTATAATTAGAAAAAGAAATGGTTTAGTTATATAGTAAAAGGGTATAAATCTCAGCTAAAGTCCCACCTTCTATAAGAATACTTTCCCAGTCTTTTATGATTAGTGTTTTCCCTCTACAATTACCTCCAACTTAACTTGTGCACATCTTCTTCGTACTACTGCTGTACATGTTGTCTCCACCATTAGATTTTGAGCTCTTTGAGAGCAGCGACTGCTCTGCCTTTCTTTTTATCCTCAGCACTTAGCATAATACCTAACCCATAATAGGCACTAAACTGACTGATGTAGTCTACATGTTCCACTGGATGTACCTAAGTTGCTTAATGAATAGAGCACTGGACTTGGAGCCAAGAAGACTCAAGTTGAAATCTGGCCTAAGGATATGAGGAAAAGTCATTTAATCTCTGTCTGCTTTTCTCCTGTAAAATGAGGATAACAAGAGTACCTACCTCAACATTGTTGTGAGGTTAATATTTGTAAAGTGTAAACTTTAAAGTACTACATAAATGCTAGTTACAATGATAATAACAATCATTATTATTACACTATTTCAAAAGAACTAAAAGAAAGCCTCCAAATGTTGGGTGAACAATCTGTGAAGGATTTATGAAAGGTTATAGGTAAGAGCCACAATAAACTGGTTGTCAATCTCACCAATGAAAAGAGGACTGATGATACATTGGAAGTTATAGCACTAGAGAGAGCACACTGATGAGGTCATAGATTCAGAACATGAACAATATCCCATTGCTTTTCCCCACACGCTTCTATTTCTGTAATCACCATTTTATTTTTTGGAATCTCTCATTTCTTAGTGTTTCTGAAATCTGCTTTCTACTTGTGTCACATTTTGGGAAAGATTCTTCTTTCAATATGTTCATCCTACTTGATTTTATTTAATTTTTGAAAAGTCCCTTTTCAAAATGTGATGACACTGTGACTAATAATTAGTTTAATTACAAAAGACTTGAGGCTGATAACATAGAGTATTTCCCCAAAAATAAGAGATCAACTTATATAATTATGCAAACTTAAAAGAGTTCCTAAGGCAAATATCATTTATGTCCCATGCAATGGTAGTATTTTTCATTGCCAAAAAAATAGGCTGACCATCATACACAATTCAGTTAACCTCCTTCTCAATCATGTTCCAATTAATTATTCTTTCATGATAGCCAGATCCACAATGACCTTGTTATTACCAGTCTTGGAAAAACTAAAGGACTACTACTCCTACTACATATAGTAAGAGGATTAAGAAGAGAGAAATTAGATTAAATATTTATATAAGTAAACATCAAGTAAGGGTGTTATAGTAATTCCATCACTAATTATTAATCTCCATTTAGAGAACCAACCAAATATAAATGGAAAGATGCTAAGTAGGTGGGAAAAAAAGTCTTGTACCCAACAGTATATATTTTTTAATGTTTAACTTTGAAACATATGTATTGTTCCCCCTTCAGAAAAACATATGCATTAATGTAATTACTATAACATGAATTAAAAGGGAGTATGCCCTTAACATGCCAAAATTATTGAAACTTATAACTAATTAAAAAAAAAAAATGCTTACCTTCTTCTTCTTGTGCAGCAATGGTAACTGGAATAAAAGAAAAATATAGTAAACAAATGCATATTTAAATATTCAAGAAAATCATGAGTTTCATTTTATGTGTTTTAGCTTTTTCTTTAAACAAGAAATTAAACTGTGAATATTTGATTACCTGTACATAAAACTTGACATTCAGAAAATTATCACACTATTTTCCCAATTATATATAGGCTTATACATTTGAAGCATACTAATACCTATAGCTGTGACCTTTTTTAGATCTTTCTTTTAAGCAACCAAATGAATAAAAGCTGTATATACTGCTTTCCCTTCTCAGTCCCCTTTGCACTCTGACTTCAGATCTCATTACTAAACAGTCAACTCTTTCCAAGTTTACCTAGGATCATTTTTTTTTTTTGTTTTGAAAGAATTTATTAATCACAGCAGTATTGATACATATTTGAAAACCAGTACTATGTAAACTATAATACATACTATTTATTCAGTTCACAAAAGGTAACCGGTTTTTGGTAATTCCATATACACACTTTATACAATAAATGTTCCATCACTCTTCTTCTTCCCATCCACCCTTCTCTCCCCTCAAGATCATGTCCAACAGCTGTTGCCCACACTGGGAATGAATGGATTAGATAATCTCAAAGGTATGTATGAGTAGCAATTTAAAAAAAAAAAAAAAATTTTAATGATGCCTTTTACTTTCTTATATTCATTTCTGAATATATTTCTCCCATATCCATTTTCTATCCAGGGATCCTTTCTTTGTTTTTTAATTTTTTTAAATTTTATTTCTTTTATTCTGAACTCAAGAAATGAAACAGGTATTTCTAAGAACTTTACAAATCAAATTAGAGAGATCAAAGAAAAATTAGGAAGCAAATAAAAGCAGTCCAATAAAATCAAGAAAATTATGAAAAGTCAACCAACTAGAAAAAGAGATTCAAAATTTTATGGAAGAAAATAACTCCTTGAAAACTAGAATTTGGCAAGGGGAGGCAAATGAAATTATAAGACACCAAAAAATAGTAAAGCAAAATCAAAAGAATGGGATCCTTTCCCATTTGTAACAAGGGTTTAAGGTAGAGGGTGGGGGAAAGCAGTTCAGTCATACTAACACACTCTACATATCTATAATACTCTACACCCAATAGTTTCCCATATCTGCAAGGAGAGTTGCATTTTTTCAACTCTTTTCCAGCAAGCATTGCTCTTATAATTTCAGTTTCATTTTAGTCTTTTGTTTACATGTCATGGTTATCTTGTATTGTGTTTCCCTGCTTCTGCTTACTTCATTCAGCAACAGTTCAGAGACATTCACATACATATATATATTTTCATGCTTCTCTGAATTCTTCATATTATTTGACTTATGGAACAGAAATATGCCATTTCATTCATTTGCCACAATTTGTTCAGCTATTCCCCACTCAATCAATAATTACTTTGTTTCCAGTTCTTCTCTAACATAACAAGGGCATACAATGAACATTTAGGTGTCTATGGGACCTTTTCTTCTATTTCTGACTTTGTTGGGGTATTATTTCAAGGGGTGGGATCTCTCAGGAAACAAGCTGGTCATGAATACTTTCTACAATAGCTGGACAAATTCACAGATCCACCCACAGTGTTATTGTGCGTGTCTTCTCACAACCCTTCCAGAAATGACTACTTCCATTTGTCAACTTTACCAATTTCCTGCACATGAAGTAAAATCTCACAGTTATCTTGATTTGCATTTCTTTTAGTAAAAGGGTTTGGATCAATCTTTCATACAGTTGTCAGTCAAGGCAACAAGCTTCATTAGGTACCTACTATGTGCCACGCACTGTGCAAATCACTGGAGACACAAGGAAAGACAGTAAGACAGTCCTGGTTCTCAAGGAGCTCAAAATCTAATGGGAGAGGCAACATACAAACAGCTATGTACAAACAAGAAATAAACAAGACAAACTGGAGATAGTCAACTGAGGGAAGCACTAGCATTAAGAGGGATCAGGAAAGGCTTCTGGTAGAAAGTTGGATTTTAATTGAGATTTGAAGAGAGCCAGGGAAGCCAGGAAGCAGAAATGAGGACGGAGGGAATTTCAAGCATAAGGGAGAGCCAGTGAAAATGCATAGAAAAGCAAGGACAGTGGCACTGAATAGCAGAGTACACGTAGGTGGGTCTAGTAATGTAAAAAGACTCAAAAGGTAGCACAGGCGCTAGGCTATGTAAGGTTCTGAATGAAGTTTGCAATTCTTCTTTCAAGAATTGCTTATTCGATGAAGGCCTCATTTCTAAAATATACAGAGAACTGAGTCAAATATACCAAAATACAAGTAATTCTCCAATTGATAAATGGTCAAAGGATATGAACGGGCAGTTTTCAGAGGAAGAAATTAAAGCTATCTATAGCCATATGAAAAAATGCTCTAAATCACTACTGATTAGAGAGATGCAAATCAAAACAACTCTGAGGTACCACATCACACCTATCAGACTGTCTAATATGATAAAAGGTTGGAGAAGAGGTAGGAGAGTTGGAACACTAATCCATTGCTGATGGAGCTGTGAGCTCCAATCATTCTGGAGAGCAGTTTGATAGTATGCTTGAAGGGTTACAAAAATATGCATACCCTTTGACCCAGCAATATAGCTACTAGGACTATATCCCCAAGAGATCATAAAAATGGGAAAGGGTCCCACATGTACAAAAATATTTATAGCAGCACCTTCTGGTGGTCAAAAACTGAAAATCAAGGGGATGCCCATCAATTGGGGAATGGCTGAATAAATTATGGTATATGAATGTAATGGAATACTATTGTGCTATAAGAAATGATCAACTGGAAGACTTCAGAGAGGCCTGGAAAGACCTACATGATCTGATGCTGAGCGAAAGGAGCAGAACTAGGAGAACTTTGCACACAGCAACGACCAAAGCACCCAAGAGTTTTTTCTAGTAGACTTAGAACTTCATTGCAATCCAAGGACTTAAAAAAATTCTTAATGGTCTTTTAAGGCAAAATGCCTTGCACATCCAGAGAAAGAACTATGGAATTCAATTGCAGAATGCAGCAGATCATTTTCTTTTGTATTACGTTTTGGTTTGTTACATGATTTCTCCCATTCATTTTAATTCTTCTACACCGCATGACTACAGTGAAAATGTATTTAATAGGAATGTATGTGTAGAACCTATATAAAATTATATTCCGTCTCGGGGAGGAAGGGGGAAGGGAGGGGAAAAAAAATCTAAGTTATATGGTCATAATTGTAGAACACTAAAAATAAATAAAAGTAATAAATTTAAAAAATTGCTTATTCATCCATGTCAAAACCACTTATCCAACCAAGGATCTAAACCGCTAAATCTTATGACTTTTTCTTAGTTTTCAACTTGACCTTTGCCCAACCATGATATCCCCTACTCCTGAATAATCTTTCCCTTTTGGTTTTCTCTGACATTACTCTCCCCTGATTCTCCTCCAACAAGTCTAACTACTCTGTATCAGTTTCCTGAAGGGGTACAAATTACATCATATTCATATTATTTACATTTTCAACTGGGAAAAAACTCCACTGCCTGAAACTGAAGTTGTACGAGAAAACTATACGCCCCTTTCTCAGAGTGAAAATTATATGCATATAATATTATTCTTATACCAAAATACAGTTGAGTGGCACAGGAGGTGGAGCCAGGGAAATCCAAGTTCAAAACATGTTACTCAATCCCCAGCTGTGAGATCTAGGGCAACTTACTTAACCTCTCTGTAGTACCTATCTTTACAGAATTGTCATGATGATGAAATAAGCTAATATTTGTAAAGAACTTTGAAAACCTAGAAAAATGATTGTTATTATAATTAACACTGTAATTAACAAGGTAATTAAGGTGTATCACTAAGTGTTCTACCTCTCCCCTGGAAATAGAAAAGCAATGAATCAAAGAAAATCTGGGAGGGAATGAGTGGTAACCTACTCATTCATTGAGTTTATGTTAGTCATCTCTTCTTTTCCAACGAACCAAAAGGCAGAGGCTTCCTTGAGGTAGAAAACAGAAACTTAGTGAGTAGTCTAAAAGGGGGGGTAGGGTAACTCAAACTGCCTTAGCTCTACTAGTATTCTGTTTCAGAACACCTATCCCCTACTCTTGTTGGTAGGGTGGAAAGTGGTGCTTGAACTGGGTCTTAATGCAAATAAGGGACTTTATAAGAGGGAGGTAAGAAAAAAATCCATTCTACTGCTAAAGAAGACGCCAGGAGATGGAATGCCATGTGTGAGGAATAGAGGGTCACATTTTCTATTTGGGGGCTCAAAGTTCATTGCAGATCATGACTGCAGTTGTGAAATTAAATGACACTTGAACCTTGGAAGGAAAACTATAGGAAATACATATGGAATAATATAATAATAATATAAATATACATATATATGGAAAATCTAGAGCGCATACTAAAGAGCAGAGACATGACTTTAATGACAAAGGTCCATATAGTCAATTATGTTTTTTCTAGTAGCAATGTATGGCCATAAGAATTGGACTATAAGTAAAGCTGAGGACCACAGAATCAACCCTTTCAAACTGTGGTTCTGGAAAAGACTTTTGGACAGTAAGAAGATTAAACTGATTAATACTTACAGAAATTAAATACAGAAGCTGAAGCTTAAATACTCTGGCCACACAAGCAGAGGATAGGACTCACTGGAAAACATCCTGATGTTAGGAAAGACTGAAGGCAAAAGGAAAAGGGGACAGCAGAGGATGAAACAGATAGTGTCACGGAAACAATGCAAACAAATTTGGACAGACTTTGAGGACAAGTGGGCCCGGTATGCTATGGTCTGTAGGGGTCATGAAGGGCTGGATACAGCTAAATGACTGAAGAGCAGCAACAAATACAAGTATTTCAGAGGAACAAGAAATGAGTTGAGAATGGAATAGGCCAAAGAGAGTAGGTTATAGTGCATTCAGGAAACTACATATCCTCAGTGCCCAAACCCTTAAGTTTCCACACAAATATTCTTCCAGTTATACTGTTTGGTTACAATCTTGGAACACTACAAGCATGAGGAATCAAAATTTGAATGACCAAGGAGACAATGGAGAGAGAGCCAAGTTTGGAACAAATAAGTCTGCTGTGAGCAAGAAATGGTGCATGGAATATCACTACGCTGAGAAAGGGAGGCGGGCTGGTCATGCTGTTAGAGTAAGGGATAATCCAAATGTCGTACTAACTGGTATTGATAAAATGTAATCAGGAAAACTGACTGAATCCTTCGTAGAGGACCCAGAGGAGAAGATGGACAAGAATCACATAAGCGAATGAAGTAAAAAGAAAAAATTTAAAGCACAAGAGAAATACTGTATAAATCTTAATTATAACTAAAAGTAATCTCTTTACATCAGATAAATATTTCTTAAAAATTAATAAAAAATCAAGGTAATGTTTTAAGAGTATGTTTATGTTGTATGCAATAGTGTGATAAAGTTCACTGGTTCACTCTAGGCTGTCATTTTGATTAGCAGCATAAGTTTAAATGCACTTATCTCCAAAAATATAACCAACTAGAGCATTCAACCTCTGGCTTAAAGATGCTAAATGAGTGTGAACCCAACTACTTTATGAAGAAATAAATTCTTCTTAGAGATAATCCAATCTTTCTTATCTGTCATTTTGCTGCTCATCTTTATTTACTAAACAGAAGCAATTTCAAAGAAGAAACTTTTAGCCAGATTGGTATAACTTTAAAAAGCTTTCAAAACCCACCGATTAACAAAAGTGTCACTAAGTTTAATATAATTAAAAACAAACAAGCAAACCTCATGACTTTAATTTGCTCAAGTTTATTTATGTTAAAGAAATTTTTTCTCAGAGAAAGTCTGCTACAATCTCTAAACTAAAAAAATTCATCATCCAAAGTACTATTAATTTTGTTTGGAAAGGGTATATTTCAGATATTAAATACTGAAATTCTTTAATACGGAAAGTTTCTCATTTTAATGTTCCTTTGTATTAATTCCATATTAAAATATCTATGCTAAGAAGGCCAGTCAGATTTTTAATCAGATTTTTCTCAAATATAAGATTTCTAAACTGGGTTTGTTTTTTTTTAAATGTTTAAGAACATTCATGAAATCTCTTTGAAATTCAACTTTCTTCTACCTACTCTTTCTGAGAAAATATCTGAAAGGCTGTGATTATTTGTTGTTGCTGTTCAATTGTTTCAGTCATACCTGACTCTTCACGACCCCATTGGGGGTTTTCTTGGCAAAGATACTGGAGTGGTTTGCCATCTCCTGCTCCAGCTCATTTGACAAATGAGGAAACTGAACCAAACAGGGCTGAGTGACTTGGCCAAGATCGTGAAGCTAGTAAGTGTCTGAGGTCACATTTGAACTGAGGTCTTCCATACTCCAGGCCAAGCACCACGTTAGCTGCCCCACTGTGATTATACAGAGCTGTAAAGACAAATTTCTGAAACGAAAGATAATTAACACCTTCTTAAAACACCGTTTCACTTTCTTTTCCTTCCTTCTTCAGGGAACAACACTAGAAAATAAGTCTCAATCTACAACTAATTTGTGTTTACTTGTATTAGTGACTTTTGGCTTATTTACACCATAATAACTTTCTAATTACTCTCTTCTCCATAGAATCTTCTCTTGGAACAAAGGAAAACCAACTGACATATCTAACTGAGCAACTGACTTCCAGAGAGCAAAACTCATAGGGAAAGTGTAAAAAAGCAACAAAAACACCTAAGACCATATTAGTATCAGTACCATTAGAGTTAATGTAACCAAATATAATTAAACCTGAGGAAGTCAAAACTTGTGAGAATTAGGATCTGTCAGCATTCTTTCAGGCCCTGACTGCAAAGTGAAGAGTAACTCTTTTTGGAGTTAAAGCATAACTGCTATCTTAATAATGATGACAGCTGAACATATGTAATAGCAATCAAAATAGGATCTTTTGCTGTTTTTGTTTTAGTATAATCAAGAGCCTCTGATTGAATCTTGCCTTTAATCAATCAGAATTCTTTACAAGGAGTGAAGTACAGACATAAGAGTTTCTTTAACTAGAAAGTGTATATATATTTGTATTGTTAATTATTGTAATGTGATTAAAGATCTTTCCCAGAAGCTTGATTAGGGGAGTGGTTTTGTAGGAGTTTCTTAAGTACCTTGTTTTTCTATTGAGGCATTGGGTCAAAGGGTTATGGTTCTAAAAGAGGTATAAATACTCTGAGTTGAGGTTTAACTATGGGCCTTAGTTTTTGCAAGAAGGTTTGAATGCCAGATGAGGACTCTGAGAAGCCATTAAGGAGCCCCTGGCTTTGAGAACCCAGATGTCATGCTTCCCTGTCTGGAAAGACAGTCAGACAGTGGGGGTCCAATTGTCTGTTGAATTCAGGCAGAGGATGCCATGTCTGTTGATCTTTTTATTTCTCGGTATTTTCTTTGAAATTCAGGGTGCTGACTCCCTGAACAAATTGAATGACATATGAACTTGGTTAAAGGAAGTTACATATGCTTGATTAAAGTGATTGTTAACCCCTTGAAAGTTCTTTCCTTTTATGAATGCAGATCTAAAAACCTGTGATAAAAGACCCACTGTGTATGTTGGGGTACTTAACTGCTATAACATGTGGCGCACTCTAAGGGGTATTACAAAGCACTTTCCACACATGATCTCATTTGACATAATAGCCTGGTTATTAAGGTAAAGTACAGGTGTTATCACCCCTATTCCACAGATGTGAAAAATGAAACTCACAGAAGTCGTGACTTCCCTATAGTGGACAGCTAAGTCCCTATGGTGGTCATAAGCTGGACTCAAACCCAGGTGTTTCATTTCTTCCAAAGTACACACACTCCTTTAGTGGAGGTAGCTATACAGCTCTTGAGTATTATGGAGCTGTATGCAATCCCTGGTTTGAACTAAGAATCTTGAGCATAGTTCCAAACTGCACTCCCAAAAGGTTGGATCAATTCACAACTCTCCCAACAGTGCATTACTGTCCTAGTTCTCCCACATCCTCTCCAACATTCAGCATTTCCCATTTTTGTCATATTAGCTACTCTGATATGTGTGAGGTATATCTCAGAATTGTTTTAATTTGTATTTCTCTGATCAAGTAATTTACAGCATTTTTTCATGACTATAGAAAGCTCTGATTTCTGTATCCAAAAACTGCCTACTCATATCTTCTGACCACTTACCAATGGGGAATGACTTGTATTCTTATAAATTTGACTCAGTTCTCTCTATATTTGAGGTACTAGGCCTTTATCAGAGATATCTGCTGCAAAAAATTTCCCCCCAGTTTTCTGCTTTCATTATAATCTTGGATACACTGGTTTCGTTTGTGCAAAAACTTTAGTTTTATATAATCAAAATTATCTATTTTACTTTTTGAAAGGCTCTCTATATCTTCTTTGGTCCTAAATTATTCCCTTCCCTTATCCATAATAAATCTGATAAATTATTCCATGCTTTCTTAATTTGCTTGTAGTATCATCCTTTACGTACAAATCATGGACTCATTTTGACCTTATCTTGGTGAACAGTGTGAGATGTTGAGCTATACCTATTTTCTGCCATACTGTTTTCCAGTTTTTCCAGCAGTTTTTGTCAAACAATGAATTTTTGTTACAAAAACTTGGATCTGTAGATTTATCATATTCTAGATTACTATGGTCATTTACTATAATGTAACCTGTACCTAATCTATTCCACTGAGCCACCATTCTATTTCTTGGCCAGTACCAGACTATTTTGATAATTGCTGTTTTGTAAGATAGTTTGAGATCTAGTATGACTAGACCACCTTCTTTTGCATTTTCCCATTAATTTCTTTGATATCCTTGAGTTTTTGTTCTTCCACATGAATTTTGTTATATTTTCTACCTCTATGAAATAATTTTTGATAGTTTGATTGGTATTGCACTGAATAGATAAATTTAGGCAGAATTGTCATTTTTATGAGCAATTAATATTTTTCCAATTGTTTATATATGATTGTGTGAAAACTGTTTTCTAGCTGTGTTCATATAGTTCCTGGATTTGTCTTGGGGAGGGGAGACTCTCAAGTATTTTATATTGTCTACAATTATTTTAAATGGAATTTCTCTTTTTCTTTCTTGAAGCTGGACTTTGCTGGTGACAAATAGAAATTCTGATGATTTATGAGTTTACTGTATATCCTGCAAAAGGATAAAGTTGTTAATAATTTCAAGTAGTTTTTTAGTTCACTCTAGGATTTTCCAAGTATACCTTATCATCTGCAAAGAATTATAGTTTTATTTCCTCAATGCCTATTCTAATTGCTTTTATTTCTTTTTCTTCTCTTATTTCTGTAACTGACATTTCAAGTACAGTATTAAATAACAGAGGTGATAATGTGAATCTTCGCTTCACCCCTGATTTTATTACTGGGAAGGCTTCTAGCTTATCCCCTTTATAGATAATGCTTGTTGATGATTTTTAGATAAATATTATTTAGCATCTTAAGGTAAGCTCCATTTATTCCTATTTTAACAGGAAGGTGTAACGTATTTTGTCAAAGACTTTTTCTGCTAATTATATGATTTCTGTTGATTTTATTATTGTTATATCCCATAAATTTTGGTATGTTCTCACTGTCATTTTCTTTGATGAAATTACTGACTGCTTCTATGATTTTTTTCTTTGACTCACTTGTTTTTCAGGATTATTTAATTCCCAATTAATTTTAATGTCTCTTTCCATTGGCCATTAATGAATGTAATTTTTATTGCATTATGATCTGAAAATGAGGTGTCTACTATTTCTGCTTTCTGAATTTGGTTGTGAGGTTTTTATGCCTTAATACATGATTAATTTTTGTGTAGGTGCCATGTACTGTTGAAAAAAGATATATTCCTATCTATTCCCATCCAATTTTCTCCAGAGATCTATCATATCTCACCTCTCCAGACTTTTATTCCTTCATTAACTTGTTTCTTTTTTGGTTAGATTTACATATAGCGGGGGGCGGAGCCAAGATGGCGGAGGAGAAGGACACACGTTTACGAGCTCCGAAACCAAAGCCCATAGAATTAATGTAAAAAGAGACCCCCATAACTTCTGGGTCAATACAAGGTGTGCAGAAACGGAGTGGAAGAGATTTCCGTTCCAGGGAGCCCTGGAGACCCGTCCCCAGGGTCCGTCGCACCCCGGAAAGTGGACCCCACCCCCAGCGCTGCCCTGGCCACGGCCCCAGAGAAGCTGATCCGAGCAGGCTTCAGAGAGGGAAGCTCCGGCAGCCGGGAAAGTCCCTCCACCCACAGAAGCTACAGGTCAGTGAGAGAGAAGGCCGGGCTGGAGGAGGGGAGCTGAGCATCTCCGTGACTCGGGCCCCCTCGGGAGGAAGCAGCGGCAGCCGAGACGGGGGCAGGAAGCAGCAGAGGCAGAGGTGTGGGCAGCGGCTCAGGCGGCAGCGGCCCGGGACTCAGGAATCCCCCAGCAGCAGGCAGGATCTTCATTACGGAAGGTTCCTGCATAAAACCTGAGGGAGCTGAGCCTGGGAGACGGCCCTGCCTCCATCCCACTCTATTACTGAAGGCTTCTGCATAAAGCCCCTGAGGGAACTGAGCCTGGGAGGCGGGCCCCCCACCCGCTCCATTCCTGAAAGTCTCTACATAAAGCCCCTGAGGGAACTGAGCCTGGCAGGCGGCCCTGCCCCCACCCCAGCACCTGAACTAAAGCTCACTGATTGACAGCCGGCAGGAGGAAAGCCCATTTAAATCTCAGAGGCCAAGCACTAGCTGGGCCGATCCAGGCGGGGGTGGAAAGGAATCTCAGAAGTCAAGTAACTGGCTGGGAAAATGCCTAGAAAAGGGAAGAAAAATAAGACTATAGAGAGTTTTTTCCAACAAATGCAAATGTTCCCAACCTTCGGATCTGATGACGAGGACGTATCCTTGCCATCAGGGAAAGACGTGGAGGGCGGGGCCTCAGTACCCCAGACACCCACAGGGGGTTGGTGGGTGGGCTCAGGCCATGGAAGAGCTCAAAAAGGATTTTGAAAAGCAAGTTAGACAGGTGGGGGAAAAACTGGGAAGAGAAATGAGAGAGATGCAAGAAAAGTATGAAAAACGGGGTCAATACCTTGGTAAAGGAAACCCAAAAAAATGCTGAGGAAATTAACACCTTGAAAAATAGGCTCACTCAATTGGCAAAAGAGGTTCAAAAAGCCAATGAGGAGAAGAATGCTTTCAAAAGCAGAATGAGCCAAATGGAAAGAGGCTCAAAAGCTCACTGAATTTAATAGTTCTCTCAAAATTAGAATGGAACAGATGGAGTCTAATGACTTTATGAGAAACCAAGAAATCACCAAACAAAACCAAAAGAACGAAAAAATGTGAAATATCTCATGGGAAAAACAACTGACCTGGAAAATAGATCCAGGAGAGACAATTTAAAAATTATGGGACTACCTGAAACTCATGATCAAAAAAACAGCCTAGACAACATCTTCCATGAAATTATCAAGGAAAACTGCCCTGACATTCTACAACCAGAGGGCAAAATAAGTATTGAAAGAATCCATCGATCACCACCTGAAAGAGATCCAAAAAGAGAAACTCCTAGGAACATTGTGGCCAAATTCCAGAACTCCCAGCTCAAGGAAAAAATCTTGCAAGCAGCTAGAAAGAAACAATTCCAGTACTGTGGAAATACAATCAGGATAACTCAAGATCTAGCAGCTTCTACATTAAGGGATCAAAGGGCGTGGAATAGGATATTCCAGAAGTCAAAGGAACTAGGACTCAAACCAAGAATCACCTACCCAGCTAATCTGAGTATAATACTTCAAGGGAAAATATGGTCTTTCAATGAAACAGAGGACTTTCAATCATTCTTAATGAAAAGACCAGAGCTGAAAAGAAAATCTGACTTTCAAACACAAGAATGAGAAGAAGCATGAAAAAGGAAACAGCAAAGAGAAGTCTTAAGGGACTTACCAGTAGTGAACTGTTTACATTCATACAGGGAAAGACAATATTTGTAACTCTTAAAACTTTTCAGTATCTGGGTAGTTGGTGGGACCACACATACACATGTACACGCATGCACACACATACACACATGCACACACATACAGAGATAGAGAGCACAGATTGAACTGAATAGGATGGGACCATACCTTAAAAGAAATTAAGGTAAATGGTGAGAGAGAAATGTAGTGGGAGGAAAGAGGGGGAAATGGAAGGGGGTAACTATATGTCATTTAAGAGGCAGGTAGGAGTTTTTCTTAGTGGAGGGAAAAAGAGGAGAGCTGAGAAAAAAAAAAAAAAACAAGAAGTTTACCCTCACCACATTTGACTAAACGAAGGAGTGAAATGCACACTCATTTTGGTATGAAAACCTATCTTACAGTATAAGAAAGTGGGGGAGAAGGAGATATTGCAAGGGGGGGGATGATGGAAGGGAGGGCAAAGGGAGGAGGGAGCAATTTGAAGTCAATACTTGGGGAGGGACAGGATCAAGACAGAAGAGAAACAATGAGGGGCAGGTTAGGAGGGATGGTAATCCAGTTAGTCTTACACAACACGACTATCAGGGAGGTCATTTGCAAAACTACACAGATATGGCCTATATTGAATTGCCTGCTGTCCCAAAAGGAATGGGTAGGGAGGGAGGGATGGGGAGAATTTGGAACTCAAAAGTTTTAGGAACAACTGTTTAGTATTGTTGTTGCAACTAGGAAAGAAGACATAACAGTTAATGAGGAATAGAAAGTCATCTGGCCCTACAGGAGAAAAGAGAAGATGGAGACAAGAGAAGGGAGGGATGACAGAAGAGAGGGCAGATTGGAGATAGGGAAAATTAGATTGCTTGGGGTATTGGGGTGGGGGAGGGGATAAAAGGGGAGAAAATTTGGAACCCAAAAATTTGTGAAAATGAATGTAAAAAAATTAAATAAATAAATAAAATTAAAAAAAAAAAAAGATTTATATATAGCTCTGAATGTCCAGTTGAGATATCCCACTAATATAGTTCTATTATATATTTCCTCCTGTAACTCATTCAACTTCTTCAAAAATTTAGATGCTATACCATTTAGTGCATATATATTTAATATTAACATAACTTCATTTTCTATTCTAGTAAGCTTTCCTTCTTTATCTCTTTTAATTAGATCTAATTTAGCATTTGCTTTGTCTGGGGATCATGACTGCTACCCATTTTCTTTGTTTTAGCTGAAGCATAATAAATTCTACTCCAGTCCCTTACTCAGTCCCTCTCTGCTTCAAACATGTTTCTTGTGAACAACATATTGTAGGATTCTGGTTTTTAATCTCCTCTGCTACCCACTTCCATTTTACTGGAGAGTTCATCCCATTCACATTTATACTTACGATAACTGTGTCTATGTCCCTCCATGCTATTTTCCACATCTTTATCCCTCATTTCTCTTATACCCCACACTGTCCCCCCCCTCATAAGTGTTTTACTTCTGATCACTACCTTCTTCAATATACCCTCCCTTTTTACTTCATTATAGAGTAAGATTTCTATATCCAATGATTGTGTATGTTATTCCCTCTTTGAGCCAACTCTGATGAGAGGAAGGTTTAAGTTTTGCCTGTCACCCCTCCCCTCAACTTCCCCTCCATTATAATAGCTCTTTCATGTCTCTTATATGGGATAATGTGTTCCATTCAATCTCTCCCCTCCTTATTCCTCCAGTGTAGTTTTCTTTCTCCTTTATTTTATTTTTTTTGGATATCATCCCATGAGAGTTATCTTATATTCATACCCTCCATCTATATATACCCCTTCTAATTTCTCTCATAGTAATAAAGTTGTTAAGAGCTACAAATACTATCTTAGCATATAGAAATAAAAGCAGTTTAACCTTACTGAATTTATGTTTTCTCTTTTTATGTTTCCCTTGAGTTTTGCAAATTTATTATTCAGCTCTGGTCTTTTAATTAGAAATGCTTGAAAGCCTCCTATTTCCGTAAATATCAATTTTCCCTCTGAAAGATTATACTCAATTTTGCTGGGCTGCTGATTCTTGGTTGTCATATTCCAAGTTGCTGGTTCTTTAATGTAGAAGCTGCCAAATCCTGTGTAATACTGACTGTAGCTCCACAATATCTGAAGTGTTTCTTTTTGGCTACTTGCAATACTTTCTCTTTGATCTGTAAGCTCTGCAATTTAGCTATGAGGTTTCTGTGAGTTTTCATTTTGGGAACCCTTTCAGGTGGCAATCTGTGGATTCTTTCAATTTCTACTTTGCCCTTTAACTCTAATATATCAGGACAGTTTTCTTTGATAATTTCTCAAAAGATGGTTTCCAGGTTTTTGGTTTTTTGTTGTTTTTTTTTTTTTAAATCATGGCTTTCAGGTAGTCCAATAATTCTTATATAATCTCTCTTGGATCTATTTTCTAGGTCAATTGTTTTTCCAATGAGAAATTTCACTTTTCTATTTTTTAAATTTTTTTATTTTGTTTTATTGTATCTTGATGTCTCATTAGTTTCCACTTGTTCAATTCTAATTTTTAACAAGTTATTTTCTTCAGTGAACTTTTGTGCTTCCTTTTCTATTTGGTCAATTCTATTTTTAGAGAGTTAATTTCCTCAGTAAATTTTTGCGTATTTTTTCCTTCACTATTGACTCTTTTAATGATTCTATTGCATTACTCTTATTTCTTTTCCCAGTTTTTCTGCTACTTCTCTAATTTGCTTTTAAAAATTCTTTCTAAGCTCTTTCAGGAATTCTTTTTGGTCATGAGACCAAATTATACTTTTCTTTGAGGCTTCTCATGGAGCCATTTTGACACTATTGTCCTGTTCTAAGTTCATCCCTTGACCCACCCTATCATCATAATAACTTTCTATAGTCATGCTTTTCTTTTTTTGCTCAATTTTTCTGCCTTTTTTTTTTTTTTTTTTTTTTTTTGTGACTTGGTGTTATGTGACAGTTGGGCCCTGGTCCTGCACAGTCCCAAGTTTTCTGTGCAGAAAAATCACATATATCACATTTTTGTCTGAGTCTTAGTTACTTGCTTTCATTGGGCTTCAGGGTTTAGCTGTCACTTTCTCTGGAGGGTAGGCTTCCCTTCTAACTTGTATTGGGGGATGGAGATCTCCCCACTGGTCTCCCCTGGGTGTGAGGTTTAGCTGCTGGCCTGCTCCAGGGGTGGGGCCTTCCTTCTGGGATGCTATAGAAATAGGATCTTTCTGTTGGGTGAGACCTTGCTAAAGGATTGCCCCAAATTTAAGAGTCTTGTTGCAGGCCTGGTGCTGTGAGACTGGTTGTAGCTGATGCTCTTGGACCTTGCTTCCCTCACACCTCAGTGAGACAAGACTTTTCCTGCTCTGCTGGTAAGTTGCTTCTCTGCCCTAGGTCAATTCCGAGATGGTTTTCTAGTTGTTTGGAGGAGAATTTGAGAGGGTTCCTCCCTCCTTTTGCCATCTTGACATCAGATGTTTCTAAAAATTTTATTGTAATAAAAAAAAAATCCTATATACATTTCCAAGGATGAACTGCATGCAAGAAGTGGGATAAGTGTACAACCCAAGAAACTTATTATCCTAAAAGGTGGGCTGGCCATTTGGTATGAAAGGGTTAACATGGCCAATCTGAGTGTTGAATTGGTACTGACTAAAATGCTTTACAAAGACAGTAATACACTCAAAACATGGAGAAAGTTCCAACATGCTGGATAGATTTTCTGTAAAGGGCATAGAAAAGGGCTGCATAGGATAAGGTGTGGATAAACCATAATCCACAGATCATGGATTCACAAACTGTAACCACAGTGCCTAATCAGCAACGTAAGCAGCAGATTTAATTATTACTAACTAAATGCAGATCAGCCTCTCATTTTACTTAGTTAAGCAATGATTTCTTTGGGGACATAAAAAAGCAACTAACAACTAACTGGTAAAAATAAATAAGCATAAGGTTTTACCGTATTATCTTTAATAGAATGCAAATAATCTCTTTTTGGTAGCTTCTATTTCAGCATTATTCTCCAAACTCTTAGATTAGACTAAATAGGTTTTTCTAAGTCTATAATTGTATCACATGCATTACATAAAGCTCTACTATAAATATAAACATAACAGAAGCATAAGTTAAAAGCTGGAAGGAATGAATCTTAGACTACATTAACTAATTCCTTCATTTTATAGATGAGGAAACAGACACAGAGAAGTTAAGTGACTTGCCCAGGGTCACACAGCTGGGAAGTGATTCAAGTGAGATTTGGCAGGTGTTTTAGGAGAGTAAAGGAGAAAAAGAGGAGGGAGGGAGAAATACACTAGAGAAGAACTGAGAAAAAGACGAACTTACTATTTCTCCTAATTGGGGTATGTCAGAATACTATATAAATATGGAGTGGGGGAGGGGGAAACAGGCACCTCATAAACTGGGTTAAAGAAGTTTAAAAGTATACACACACACGCACATGCACCCATATATACAGACATACATGCACAAAGCCTAAAGTAGAAATACATTAAATAGGGGAATAGGAGACTGGGAATAGGGAAGAGGGAAGAGGGAGGATTTAAAAGAGCAGGTAGAACCAGGCAGAAAAATCACCGGCAAATTAATGGGGGCAATTATTTTTGCCTAAATCTTTAACATGTGTGCATATACTTAGGTAACTCCTAGAAATAGACACATGATCCCAGAATATTTCTGATACCTATCACCACCTTCTGGGGTCTCCAAAGCAGTTTCTTCTCTATTCCTACTATTCTCAGAGCTGCCTACCTCCACATACAAATACAAGTAATCCCTACCATCTGGATAGGTTGTACTTCAAATGATTATTTGAAAATTAGCTACTGAAGTGGTGAGGGGGAGAGGCAGAGCCAATATGGTGGAGTAACAGCATGGACTTTCTACAGTACTGCCCCTAAGCCCAGCCAAATACTTGTAAAAAAAAATGGCTCTAAATATATTCTGGAGCTGCACAACCCACAGAATGACGGAGTGAAGCAAATCTCTAGCCCAAGACATCCTACAGGGTCTCCAGGAAGTGTCTCTCATGCCATGCTGGGAGTAGAACGCAGTCCAGTGTGGGTTGTGAGTGCAGGGACCTGAGCAGGCCTTGGGGGGAATGAGTCTCTCATACTTGTGGGGGTTTCCGGACTTCAGGACCCCAAAATGCTGAGGATTAATTGGAAGGTCAGTGGAAACAGCCTGTGGGACCAAGGTAGGTGAGTGAAGTGGTTGGGCCCCAGTCCCAGGGAGGTAGAGAGCAGAGGAACCCGCAGCAGCCACAGCAGCAGCAAGGGCAGCTGCAGCCACTGTTTCTGGAGCTCTAGGCCTCAGACTGTGGAGGGATCAAGTAAGAGAAGTAGAGCAAAAATTAGGAAAAGAAAGGACAGTGATGAAAGAAAATCATGAAAATTGGCTATTTGGAACCCAGAACTATAAGATATCTCCAAAGCCATCAATTCATGAAT
Organism: Bettongia penicillata ogilbyi; assembly: GCA_023548195.1. Lineage (NCBI taxonomy): Eukaryota > Metazoa > Chordata > Mammalia > Diprotodontia > Potoroidae > Bettongia > Bettongia penicillata. Next base: position 13,207,224 of record JAJHZJ010000560.1, read on the forward strand.
CAAAAATTTAATAAAATCCTTCTATGTGCTAGACACTAAGACATAAAAATCCTTCCTCTCATCCTAAGATATAGCAAAAAGAGAGCCCAAATCCTATAAGTTAGACGTGTGGGAGCTGTTTGTGGAAACCTGGCAGATAGTGATTCCGGGATCAATAAAAATATCCTAAAAATAACAGGATCTAAAATAAACCTGAGACAACACACACAAATAATCCTTAAATTCTAGTCAGGATGTTCCAGGCACAGTGCTAGGGGGCTGGAAATACAAATATAAGCAAAAAGAAAGACAATCCCTGCCCTCAGGCAGATCACATTCCAAAGGGAAAGGTGACAGGTAAAAAGAAGCTGGGGGGAGGTGGGGAGGGCAGGGAATGTGGAAGGTGGAAAAGTCCAGAGAAAAGAAGCCTGGTGGGTAATGAAGGGCAATAGCTGGAACTCCAGTATTTACTTCACTATTAGGTAGTGCAGGCTTACTCCTAATATACACTGGAAGAAATAACTAAATGAGCCATAGGATCTTAGTTATCATAGAATTAAAAATGAGACTTTAGAGATCATCTGACCCAACGATTTAATTTTTTGTATGTGAGAAAAATGAAGCCCTGAGGCAAGAGGCTTGGCAAAGTTCAAAAAAGCATCAAGCATCAGAGCCAGAATTCAAACCCAGGTCCTTGGACTCCAGACTGTAGCACCATAATGGAAAATATGCTTTCTTAAATGAAAACTGTACTTAGCTATTATTGAGAACTGGATAACTAATTTGAAATCTTTTCCTATAACGTTTCTTCAACCACCCAGATTGCATTATATGGAGTGCTCCATTTTGTACTTTTATTTTCTGTTGATTAAACATAATTGCCAATCTGACCATGGGCATATGCTGCATATTTCTATAATTTTAATATGGTGTTATTTATTGGCTTACAGGAATAAGTGCCTGGCACTAGTTTTCTTAAACACTAAATTCTAACGTGACTTGGAGCCTACATCCTTTTCATCAAGGCTTCTTTCTTTACAATGATAGCTGAACAGTAGAATGATAAAAACACTGAAGTGGTAGTGGGAGTTAGCAGACCTGGGTTTTCATTCCAGATCCAAAACTTAGTAGCATGTGATTTTCAGCAAGTCATTTAACCTGTGAACTTCGGTTCCTTATGCGGATAATAACTGCATGATATCACAAGAGCTGTCACAAACAGATGAGGATAAATTCTTGGCATTCATTGCTTTTAATTTTTTAGATTTTTTTCCCCCACTTCAATGCAGTAGACTTTCCCTCCTCCCCAACTTCTACCTTCATACTAGCGGGCTTAGACATATACAACACTCAAATTTACTAATCCCCCAATCACTCAATCAGCAAACATTTATTAAGTGCCTGCTATGTGTCAGGCACTTTGCTAAGCGTTAGGTTTATTAAAAGAGGCAAAAGACAGTCCCTGCCCTCAAGAAACTTAAAATCAAATGGGAGAGACAACATGCAAACAAAAATATGCAAAGCAAGCTATACACCAGGTAAAAAGGAAATAATTTACAGAGGGAAGGCACTAGAATTAGTGAGGGGGGAAGCACTGCTGGGGAACGCTTCCAGTAGAAGATTATAGTTGGGGCTTAAAGGAAACCAGGGAAGTCAGTAGGTAAAACAAAACTGAGGAGGGAGAGCATTCCAGGCATAAGAGACAGCCAGAGAAAATCCCTGAGCAGAGAGATGAAGTGTTTTATTCCTGGAATAGCCAGGAGAACAGTGTCACTGAACTGAAGACACATGAGAAGTAAGGTGTTGTGTCTGTCATTTGCTTTCAAAAAGGACCATAACATCAGGGAAATGATAACATGATGTGCAACTGACTTTGTTTTGAGTGAGGGAGGAATATGCAAGGTCACCAGCCTCACAGAGCCATCTGGATCCAGTGACCAGATATTCATCAGGATGAGTGGAGATGATGGCCCAGGATGCAATGGGAGACTCTGACCCTTTCAGACTTAAAGGTCTTTTCAGGTACTCACTTAAAGTGAGGTAATGCCCATTCAGGGAATAGGCCTTGCCTCTTGAAGAAGTGAGTTAAGGATTGGCCCTTCTAATTAAAAAGAAGCAAAAACCAAAGAATCAAGCTGGGAGGGGAAGACTTTCTGGGTTGCTGTTCCAAAGAGAAACAGTTGCCATTGACATTCACTCTAAATTCACTCAAAGCCAGGAGGGACCAAAATACAGCCATTAAGTAGAGGATCCACTGTGGTAGAATATATGAGCTTCAGACTAATTGGGGGGAAGGGACGGGGGAAGGGACGGAGGAAGGTAGGAATCTAAGTAGTAAAGTAAGGTGTAAGAAGACTAAAAAGATAGGATTGGGGCCAGATTGTGAAGGGCTTTGAAAACCAAACAAAGCATTTCTGTATTTGATCCTGGAAACAACAGGGTGCCACTAGAGCTTACTGAGTAGGAGTTTACATGACTAAACTGTGCTTTAGGAAAATCACTTTAAAGTGACCTTTTCCTCCTTGCCACTTTATAGCGACATGGAGAGATGATAATATGCTTGATCTTCCCATCACCCAGATGCAGCACCACTTTCATGTTTGTACAAACACTCTAAAATTCTTTTATCTAATCACAGCTGTCATTCTTCCTCTGCCTTGCAACCTCCAAATCCCTTGATCTCTTACTTCTTCCTCAGGTCATGATCCCTGCACTGGCTGTGTGCTCTTCCCTTCCCCATCTTGACCTCTTTTGAACCAGCTGAACTCTACACTGTCTTCCTAAGTCCCTAACCCCACCAAGACTCAGCCCCAGACCTACAAGGCTGTCTACTCTTACTGCCTTCTGCCTTTGCTCCTATTCACACGCTATACAATTCTGTTATACAAACACAATTGGGCCCTCACTGTGGCAAGGCAATCCTTTCATGTCTTCTAAATGACTTACTACACCACTCACCACAGAGGCACCCATAAATTTTAATTCCTCCTCCTGCAGCCTCCCCTCTTCCCATCCATTCAACTGAGAACCCGGCCTCATACTTCACTGAAAGAATAAAGTCCATGTGCCAAGAGGGCCCTCTTCTCTTCCATCCTTTTCTAACACTACCCAGATGTTTATCTTCCTTTATCCCTATCTCACAGATGTGACTCTTCTTGCCTTCTTGCTTTACATACAGAAGTGATCCCATTTCCTATCTTCTCTAGCAGACTGTCCCCTCTATCATCCCCCCTCTCTCGCGTATCCTCAATCTCTCCCTGTCTTCTGGATACTTCCCTACTGCTTACAAACATGCTCATGTTTCCCCATTCTCAAAAAATCTTTTCTTGATTCATCCATCCCCATTAGCTACCACCCCATATCTCTTCTCTCTACAGTCAATGCCTCTATTTCATCTCCTCTCATTCTCTTATCTCTCTACAGTTTGGCTTCCAACCTCATTGTTCCACTGAAACAGTTAATCTTCAAAGTTAACAATGATCTCTCAACTGCAAAATTTAATGGCCTTTTTTAAACTGGCCTTTTCTTGACCCTTATTCATCTTGACTTCTCTACTCTACTTCTCTACTCTTTCATACTCTTCTCCTGGAAATTCTCCTCTCTGATGAAAGCTTTTGAACTAGGATAGTAACTGTATGAGTAGAGAAAAGCAGACAAATATGAAGAGATATGGAGGTAGAATGACAAGATATGGCAACATATTTGTTATGTGGATGTGGGAGAGAGGAATCAAAGATGAAACCAAGGTTGTGAAAACCTGGATGACTCAAAACTAGAGTGTTCTTAATAGCGACAGGGCAATTTGAAAGAAAGGTAGAATTAAGAAGAAAGATAAAAAAATTATATGCCATCTAGATCACAATCCAGCCATGCTTACTTTTACTTTGGGGATATCTGCTGCAGCTACTAAGTAATGTGGGGGCAAGAGGTGAGGAAATTTTCCTGTCACCCTTAGTGCTGCTGTGCTTAGTTTAGATTACAATTGCCCTCAAGGGCCAATTCTGGGCTGAGAAGGGAAAACGGAGGCAAGAATGTGAGAGAATAGGATACGACTGGGGTATAAGAACAGGTATGGTTATGGTTGAGACAAGTTCCATCTGGGCTGGAATTCAATCTACTTTCCCATTGATAGGGGTGGGTCCCCGCTTTGAAGACCCCTGATCTAGTGGTATCAGCTTTTGCTCCCAGCTTAGTGTTATTTGCAAATCTGATGAGTACTTTCAACAAATCATGGATAAAAATGTTAAACACAAGGCCAAGCCCAGATTCCTGGGACTCTCCACCAGAAACCTTTTTAAAAAAAGGAGTTTATTTTATTCCAAACTTAAGAAACAAACCAAGCACTTCCATAACAGTAGAATAGAAAAAAAAAAAAGATGGTACATGAAACCCTTAGACATAAATGTGTACGTATATATGTTTGTATGTGTGTGTGTATACACACACACACACACACATATATATATATATATATATATATATATATATATACACATGTGTATAGTAAAACTATTCTGTACATACTTCAATTCATCAGTTATTTCTTTGGATACAGACAGCATCTTCCTTCGCATGTCCTTTGTAGTTAACTTGGGTATTTATCCTAGTCAAAATGACTTAGTCACTCAAAGTTGTTCTTAAAACAATGTTGTTACTGTATAATGTTACAACATTCTCTTGGTTCTGCTCATTTAGCTCATCATTATTTTGTGCAAGTCTATTCATGTTTTTCTAACATCACCAAGCTCATCATTTCTTATAGCACAGTAGTATTTCATCACAATCATAAATCACAACTTGCTTAGCCATTCCTCCAACTGATGGGGATCCATGCAATTTCCAGTTCTTTGCCATAACAAATATTTTGGAACAGATAGGTTCTTTTCTTTTTGCCCTAATCATCCTGGGAAATAGCAACCTCCTTCTCAGAAGTTGTCACCTAACCATACTATTTTGTTTCCTTCCATTTACTGCCTAGCCCCCATCTTTCCCTCCTTTTTCACAAGAACATCATAAGAATGTCTGTCAAGTATTTTCCTAAGAACTAGGTAAACTGCATTTACAGTATTCCCCTTATCTACCAATTTAGGAAGATTGCCAAAAGGTGGAAAAGTTAGTCTGGTAAAACCTGTTCTTGACAAAGCTTCTTAGTGATCTCTGCTTCTAGATGTTCATTAACCATCTCTTTAACAATATGTACTAGAATTTGACCTCAGAAAATGAAGTCAAATTCAACAGCCTAGAGTTTCACACCCCATTCTTTTCCCCTTTTTGCAAATCTGGACATCTGTCTTTCTCCAATTCTACAGCATCTCTCCAAGACTTTTCACAGATCGCTGAGAGTAAGTAGTAGCTCAGCAATCTCTGTCACTTCTTTTGGTACTGGGCCAGGTGACAAATTCAAATGATATCTCTTTATTTATGTTTGGCATCATCTACCTATTAACCATTTTTGGTCTGTCCTTCCCAAAGCTAAGATAATTTCCCTTGATAGAATAAATAGAAACAAAGTAAAAAATTGAAACAAACCGAAACAGTTCTACCCTTTCTATAATCAGTCATACCATACCCATCCCAACGCTCCTTTCACTGATCCTTCCTCCCACTCAACAATACTTGAAAAAACCAAAGCTCTTTTTCATTCCCTAGGTTTCCTCACCAGCACCAGCTCATTCTGACCTTTATCACTTCTGAAACTATTCTAAAAGTTTTATTTTATACTCATCCCTCCATCACCTGATTTCTATCTGTACTTGTCTTTTCCTCCCTACTTAACTGTTCTTTACTTGCTACAGATTAATCATAACTGACATTTGTGGCCTTCTTGCTTTGATGGGTCTTTTTAAAAAAACAACTTTTTTAGTATCACCCATGTTTACCTTTTTTCACCTCTCAGAACATCATCCTTTTTAAGAAACAAAATAACAACACAAAATAGTTCAGCAAAACTAGTCCACATGTCAAAAAAACCCTGACATACTATGTTTGTTCCATAACCATGTTATTCCACCTCTGAGGTACAACATACACACATACACCCTTCCAGTGTATGCAAAGCCTTTCCTTTTATTATATGCCTAGCAGTAGAATCTCTAGGTCAAAACTGTAAGGATGGACATTTTAGTTACTTTCTTCCCATAATTTCAAGCTACTTTTCAGAGGACTTGGACTAATTCAAAACTCCCATCAAAGCTTCAACTTAACAGTTCATTAGTATGTCTTCTACAGCCTCTTCTGCAATATTTCCATCTTTTTTCATCTTTGCCAATTTGCTGGCCATGAGGAGAAACATATGGGTCTCTTTATTAGTGATTATGGAACATTCTTTCACATGGTTATTGACAGTTTGCAATTCTTTTCTTTGTTCATATCCATTGACCATTTGCCACTGAGAATATGTACATGTACTATAACAATCTAAATCTGTGAGTTCCTTGTGGATCCATGTTAAATTCTCTAGAAAACAACCCTTTCTCTTTCTCACTGGAACTCTTTGTCTGGTCAGAATATTTTTTCTGAAAGTTTCTTATCCATCCCACTGACTTCTCTTGTTAAAATTTCTGTCCATGGGATTTCCATCTAGCCTTAACAAGGGGTTTTCATGTCGACCCCTTTGGCAGTATGCTGATACCTATGATCTCAGTCTCAGAATGTTTTAAATGCATAAAATAGAAATCACAGGATTACAAAAGAAACCACTTCTATTGAAATTGTTATAAAAATATTTTTAAAAACTTCACAGATCCAGGTTAAGAAACTGCTCTAACCTTATTGAAATCTGACCTCCCAAAGTCTAGAGGGTATGCCCAACTTTTGCATAGTTGCTCAAGCAAGCGTTCATTAGTTCTCTCTCTGAAGGTGGCTAACATTTTTTCATCATGAGTTCCTTAGAGTTGTCTTGGATTGTTGTATTTGATCAGAGTAGCCAAGTCTTTTATAGCTGATCATCATTAAAACATTGCTGTTACTATGCACAATGATCTCCCGGTTCTTCTCATTTTACTTTATATCAGTTTACATAGGTCTTGCCATGTTTTTTTCTGAAACTACCCTCCTCATCATTTATTATAACACAACAGTACTCCATCACAATCATATGCTACAACTTGTTCAGCCATTCAACAACTGATGAGCATGCCCTCAATTTCCAATTCTTAGCTGCCACAAAAAATGTGCTATATTTTTGTACATATAAGTCCTTTTCCTTTTTCTTTCAACATTTTGCGATACAGACCACTGAGTCAAAGGATATGCACAATTTTACAGCCCTTTGGACCTAGTTCCAAATTATTCTTCAGAATGGTCGGGCCAGTTCACAATTCCACCAACAGTTCATTAGTATCTCAATTTTTCCCCATCCCCTCCAAAATTTATTTTCTTTTTCTGTCATGTTAGCAATCTAACAGGTGTGAGGTGGTACCTTCAGAGTTGTTTTAATTTGCCTTTTTCTAATCAAGTGATTTAGGGCATTTTTGTATGACCACAGCTTTGATTTCTCCTGAAAACTGCCTCTTTATAGCCTATGACCATTTATCTATTAGTGAATGGCTCTTATTTTTATAAATGTGACTCAGTTCTATGCCGAAATAAAGCCTTTATCAGGGAAACTTGCTGTAAAAAACTGGTATTACTTCATTGTCTGTAGTACACTTTAGCAAAATGAAGTTTCCCTGATTATCCCTTTTAAATAGATCTATTTTTGCTTTGTCTGAGATCATGAATGCTATCCTTGCCTTTTTTTTGGTTCAGCTGAAACATACTAGATTCTGCTCCAGCCCTACACAGTGGAACTGTGTAGGTCTTTCTGTTTCAAATATGTCTCTTATAAACAACATATTGCTGGATTCTGGTTTCTAATTCATTCTGCTATCTCCTTCCTTCTTATGGGTGAGCTTATCCCATTCACATTTTCACAATTATGATTACTGGGTATTTTCTCCATCCAATTTCTTATGTTTCTTTTTCTCTCTTTTTTATCCTGCTCCTCCTCAAAAAACTATTTTGCTTCTAATCACTGTATCTCTTAATCTGTCCTCCTGTAGCAGCAAGCACCCCTAACACATCCAGGATGGCCTGCTAGCACAGGTTCTTAGATCTGTTTTCTAAAAGGAAAGCAACTTTTGAGGGGCATCAACAATCTATTTTAATTACATTCACCAAAAGAGAAATACAATCAGAGAATAAAAACCAACAGACAGGGCTTCTAACTGTCCAACCATAACCAATACATATATCACAGGTCAACAGAGAGGTCCAACTGTCTGACCATTACATATATACATAGTTACCAGAGAGAGGGAAGCATCTGAGTTTTTAAAGCCCGAGGGCTCCTTAACAGCTCATCTGGCATACCAACCTTCTTCCAAAGAGTAAGCCCCAAAGCAAAATCTGGCCCATAGCCTCATTAGAAATTAACAAAAGGTATGAGTCTTCCTACAAAAGCCTCCTCTAATCAAGCTTCCCTTAATGGGCTCCACCAGAGTAATGGATGGGGAAGTATGTTAACTACTATTAGCATAAATCTCATTAACATTACACCTCCCTTTCATCATCCCCATCCCATCTCTTCTTTTATCTCCTTAGTCTCCTACTTTCCTATTCAGTAAGTTATATTTCTATACACAACCTAGTGTATCACACACACACACAAAACGAACATACATACACATACATAGCCCCTTCTTTGAACCAATTTGGATGAAAGTGAGGTTCAAGCATTGCCTGACGCTCCCCCATTTTCCCCTCCATTATAAAAGTTCTACCTTATATGCTTCTTTTATGAGAAAATTTTCTTTATTCTCCCAATGCATCCCTTTTTTTCGAGATCATTCCAACATAACTGACTCATATCCATGCCCTATGTAAACTCCTTTTAACTGCCTTAATAATTCTTAGAAGTTTATACGTATCATCTTCTAGCAATCACTTTCTACTATGGTTTTTAATTGTTTCTGCTCCAGCAGTTTTTTTTTTCGTTTTGATGAGAGTCAAATCCCCAGTTGAAATTTTCCTTGTTGGTTCTTCTGCCTTTCAAATGATGAAATGATCATTGAACCAGAACCAAGAAATTATTAGTTCCTCTGATTCTGGAAGAGAGGGATACCTCTAGCAGATACCTATCAAGTTGTCCAACACTACTGTGGTTATCCTCTGTGTCAGACTCATGACTTGTTTCTTAAACTCCTTGCTTTTTCTCCTCTGTCCTGGTGGTAGTCTATAGTATGCTGTAGTGACATTACCACTTATGCTGTAGCATCCTTTGAACTTCACCCAAATGTTCTCAACCATGATTATTTCCCCCTAGATTTTCTTATACAAATATACCTTCTTAATATACAATGACATTGTTTCTTTTGAGTAAGTTATAACCTTTCAGAGTAAATAGTCTGCTCACAGGTCTCACTCCACTAGGATGAGATGAAAACTATGAGGTCAAATTTGCCTCCTTACATGATGATCTCCTAATTTATCTTGCTTGTTATCCAGACTTTGTGAATTTGTATGTAGGTATCTGACCCTTTTGTACTGACTCCTTTCTTGGATTTTATCTCCTGTGAATTTTCACATATCTCAATTATTAATCTTTTTTCTACATCATAGTTACTTTTAAAGACATTTAACTTGGTGGACACACATTTGCATCTGCATGCCATTAATAATAACTCACCGTTTATATAGCCAACTAAAGTTTACAGAGAACTTTTCTCCCAACAACCTTGTAACATAATTACCATGTATATTTATTTAAATTATGGACAACAGGAAGCTCAAAGAAATTGTCACTTGCCCAAGACCACAAAGTTATTAAGTGGCCAAGTTCTCACATGAGCCCTTCTCACTGATAAATCTAGTATTCTTTACTTTATATATATCTGCTGCCTTTTCATAAGGGATAGTCTGTAGGTTAAGAATAAATTAAAAAACAAGTATTTATGAAGTGCCTACCAAGCACCAGGAAGGCCTTTGACAACACAGAATCTTCACTCATTGGGGAAGATTCAGTAGAGTGGAAAAAGCAGGACCTCAAATAAATTCTGAGTCTTTCCGTTACTACGATTTTCTATGAAGGTTACTGACCAAAAACTGGGTCTTTCTGTATCTGATAAACTTAGCCCTTCACAGCAATGCAAGGACCTAAAATTTTCAAAGGATTCATGATGCAAAGTGCTGTCCACATCCAAAGAAAAAACTGTAAAGAGTCAGAACGCAGAATGAAGCAAACTATTTTCTCTTTGGTTATGTTTCGTTTTGGTTTTTCTCATGGTTTCTCTCACTTTTAATTCTTCTATGCAACATGATTACTGTGAAAAAGTGTTTAATAAGAATATATGTGTAGAACCCATAATAAGATTGCAAGCCATCTTGGGAAGCGAGGGGGGAAGGAGAGAAAATTTAAAATTTATGGATACAACACCCATTCCTATTAAAAACACTGGAGAACACAGGAAAATAAAGGAAATTTTCCATAAAATAATAAGCAGTATCTACCTAAAACCTTCATCAAGCATTATATGCAATGGTTATAAGCTAGATGCATTTCCAATAAGATCAGGGGTGAAACAAGGATATCTATCATCACCACTATTATTCAATATGGTACTAGAAATGTTATCGGTAGCAATTAGACAAGATAAAGAAATTGAAGGGATAAGAATAGCCAAAGAAGAAACTAAGTTATCACTCTTTGCAGATGATATGATGATATACTTAGAGAATCCCAGAGATTCAAGTAAAAAACTACTTGAAATAATAAACAACTCTGGCAAAGTTGCAGGTTACAAAATAAACCCACACAAATCTTCTGCATTCCTATATATTAGCAACAAAGTCCAACAGCAAGAGATAGAAAGAGAAATCCCATTTAAAGCTAGGGTAGACACTATAAAATACTTAGGAGTTTACCTGCCAAAACAAACCCCGGGATTATATGAACACAATTACAAGACAGTTTTTGCACAAATAAAGTCAGATTTAAGTAAGTGGAAAAACATCAGTTGTTCATGGGTAGGCCGAGCTAATATAATAAAAATGACAATTCTACCTAAATTAATTTACTTGTTTAGTGCCATACTAATTAAACTATCAGAGAAATATTTTCTAGAGCTGGATAAAATAATATCAAAATTCATTTGGAAGAAACAAAAGGTCCAGAATATCAAAGGGACTAATGAAAAGAAATGCTTGGGAAGGTGGCCTAAGGCTACCAGACCTAAAATTGTACTATAAAGCAGCAATTATCAAAACCACTTGGTATTGGCTAAGAAATAGAGCGGTAGACAAGTGGAATAGACTTGGCACTCAAAACACAGAGGCAAGGAATATAGCAAACTCCTGTTTGATAAACCCAAGGACCTCAGCTTCTGGGATAAGAATTCACTGTTCGACAAAAATTGCTGGGAAAACTGGATAACAGTGTGGCAGAAACTAGGCACAGACCCATGCCTGACACCATACATAAGAATAAAGTCCAAATGGGTACGTGATTTAGGTATAAAGATTGATACCATGCATAAACTGGAGGAGCAAGGAATAGTGTATTTATCAGATTTATGGAGAAGGGAAGAATCTTTTTCTAAAGAAGAGATAGAAAGCATTATGAAATGCCAAGATGGATAATTTTGATTACATTAAACTGAAAAGTTTTTGCACAACCAAACCCAAAGCAACCAAAATTCAGAGGGATGTAATAAATTGGGAAAGAATTTTTACGGCTAAGCTTAGGGATAAAGGCCTCATTTCTAGACTATATAGAGAACTGACTCAAATGTATAACTATACAAGTCATTCCCCAATTGATAAATGGTCAAAGGATATGAACACGCAATTTTCAGGGGAAGGAATTCAAGATATCTATAATCATATGAAAAAATGCTCTAACTCACTACTGATTAGAGAGATGCATATCAAAACAACTCTGAGGTACCACATCACACCTACAAGATTGGCAACATGACAGAACAAGAAAATGATAAATGCTGGAGAGGATGTGGGAGAGTTGGAACACTAATTCATTGTTGGTGGAGCTGTGAGCTCATCCAACCATTCTGGAGAATGGTTTGGAACTATGTCCAACGGGCTACAAAAATGTGCATACCCTTTGACCCAGCAATATCACTACTAGGACTGTATCCCCAAGAGATAATAAAAATGGGAAAGGGTCCCACATGTACAAAAATATTTATAGCAGCACTCTTTATAGTTGCCAAAAACTGGAAGTCAAGGGGATGCCCATCAATTGGGAAATGGCTGAATAAATTATGGTATATGAATGTAATGGAATACTATTGTGCCGTAAGAAATGATGAATAAGAAGACTTCAGGGAGGACTGGAAGAGTATATGATCTGATGCTGAGTGAAAGGAGCAGAACCAGGAGAACTTTGTGCACAGCAATGACCACAGTGTGTGAGAGTTTTTTCTGGTAGACCTGCAACTTCGTAATAAAGCAAGAACTTATTGAAAAAAAAAAATCCCAATGGTGGTTTCCTAAGGCAAAATGCCTTCCCATACTCAGAGAAATATGGAAGTCATTCACAGAATGCAGCAGATCATGTTTGGGTGTGTGTGTGTGTTTCTGTGTATTATATTATGATTTGTTATATGACTTCTTCCATTTATTTTAGTTCTACTACACAGCATGACTATAATGGAAACATACTCAATAGGAAAGTATATGTAGAACCTATACAGAATTGTATGCTGTCTTGGGGAGGGAGGGAGGTAGTGAGGAGTAGGTGTGGGGGATTAAAATCTTAATTTTATGGTAGTGATTGTAGAACATTAAAAAATAATAATAACATAAGAAAAAAATGTATGGAAATGATTGCTGAAAACTGAAAACAAATAAATTAAATTATTAAAAATTAAAATGCAAAAGACAAAAAAAAGAAAAGAAAAAGAAAAAAACCTGGGTCTTTAATTAACCAAGAACAACTGCTGAAGTACTGTGGAGAATTAAAACGTACAAAGAAGCAAAATTTGTCCTTAAGGATCTTTTCAATGTGTATTCACATAAATATGGTGTGAATATTTCCAAGAATTTCCAAAAGAATAGTTCCTTCTAGAGTTCATCTGAATGAGGACTTGGTCTCTATCTATTGTGACTGTCAAATGGAGCAGAGATACAATTCTAATCCAACTAAAATTGATGACAAGGGATTCCAGCTACTAACTCACAGATGCAGAATCTCAAAAGATAAAAGGAACCTCAGAGATCATCTGGTCCAACTGGTAAGTGAACATTTATAAATTCCTTCTAAAAGATACACAGCAAGTGATCATTCAGTGCTTAAAAGATTTCAATTATAGAGGGAGAAGCCAAGATGGCAGAGCAGGAAGATACACATATGCCAGCTCCTAACCCACAGCCCATAAAATACCTGTAAAGAAGAACTCCCGACAAATTCTGGAGCAGCAGAAGCCACAGAAAATCGGAGTGGAGGAGATTTCTACTCCAGTGAGCCCTGAAAAACTGACACCAAAGGTCTCTCATGCACCAGACCTGGAGCAGAGCCCAGCCCTGCCTTGGTCGCATGGCACCAAGAGGAACAGATCCAAGCAGGCTTCAGGGACAGGATCTCCAGAAGCCGTGCAGGTCCCTCCACCCATAGGTGCCAAAGGTCAGTGAGAGGGCCTTTTCAGCTTGCTGAAAGGGGAGTGGGGTGTCTCCATAACTCAGGCCCCCTTGGGAGGCAGCAGCAGAGGCAGCAGTGGAAAGGAGCTCCCAAAGCAGGCAGGTTCTCAGATCCATTATCAAGGATCTCTGCATAAATCCCCTGAGGGAACTAAGCCCTGTGTAACGGCCCTGCCCATACCTGAGCACCTGAACTTAATCTCACACTGAACAGCTGTCCTGACCCTGCCGAAAGCCCTGAGGCTGGGAAGCAGCATTTGAATCTCAGCCCCCAAGCACTAGCTGGGTGGAACTGGAGGCTAGGTGGGTGTGGTGAGGAAACTCTGAAGTCAAGTAACTGGCTGGGAAAATGCCCAGAAAAGGAAAAAAAAATAAGACCATAGAAGATTACTCTTTTGGTGAACAGATATCTCCTCCCTTCCTTTCAGATGAGGAAGAGCAATGCTTACCATCAGGGAAAGACATAGAAGTCAAGGCTTCTGTATCCCAAACATCCAAAACAAATATTCAATGGGCTCAGGCCATGGAAGAGCTCAAAAAGGATTTTGAAAATCAAGTTAGAGAGGTAGAGGAAAAACTGGAAAGAGAAATGAGAGAAATGCAAGAAAAGCATGAAAAGCTGGTCAACACCTTGGTAAAGGAGACCCAAAAAAATGCTGAAGAAAATAACACCTTGAAAAATAGGCTCCCTCAATTGGCAAAAGAGGTTCAAAAAGCCAATGAGGAGAAGAATGCTTTCAAAAGCAGAATTAGCCAAACGGAAAAGGAGGTTCAAAAGTTCACTGAAGAAAATAGTTCTTTCAAAATTAGAATGGAACAGATGGAGTCTAATGACTTTCTGAGAAACCAAGAAATCACAAAACAAAACCAAAAGAACGAAAAAATGGAAGATAATGTGAAATACCACATTGGAAAAACAACTGACCTGGAAAATAGATCCAGGAGAGACATTTTAAAAATTATGGGACTACCTGAAAGCCATCATCAAAAAAAGAGCCTAGACATCATCTTGCATGAAATTATCAAGGAAAACTGCCCTGATATTCTAGAACGAGGGGGCAAAATAAATATTTTTATAATATTTTATATTTATAATATATCATATTATATAATATATTATGTTATTTATTATATTATATATTATAATTATTATTTATTTAATATTATATAATATATATAAAAATATAAAATTATATTAGTTAATAAAAATTATTATTTATAATTATTATAATATATGATACAATATAATATATTAGAATTTATATAATATGATATATAATAACATGTTATAATATGTTATAATATTATAATAATATTTTTATAATATTTTATAATATTTATCCACCGATCACCGCCTGAAAGCGATCCAAAAAGAGAAACTCCTAGGAACATTGCGGTCAAACTCCAGAGTTCCCTGGTCAAGGAGAAAATCTTGCAAGCAGCTAGAAAGAAACAATTCAAGTATTGTGGAAATACAATCAGGATAACACAAGATCTAGCAGCTTCTACATTAAGGGATCGAAGTGGGTGGAATATGGTATTCCAGAAGTCAAAGGAACTAGGACTAAAACCAAGAATCACCTACCCAGCAACACTGAAAAAATACTTCAGGGGAAAAAAATGGTCATTCAATGAAATAGAGGACTTTCAAACATTCTTGATGAAAAGACCAGAGCTGAAAAGAAAATTTGACTCTCAAACACAAGAATGAAGAGAAGCATGAAAAGGTAACTGGCAAAGAGAAGTCATAAGGGACTTTTTAAAGTTGAACTGTTTACATTCCTACATGGAAAGACAATATTTGTAACTCTTGAAACTTTTCAGTATCTGGCTAGTTGGTGGGATTACACACACACACACACACACACACACACCACAGAGTGAATTGAATAGGATGGGATCATATCTTGAAAAAAATGAAGTGGTGAGAGAGATGTTTTGGGAGGAGAGAGGGAGAATTGGAATGGGACAAATTATCTCTCATAGAAGAGGCAGGCAGGAGACTTTTTAGTGGAGGGAAAAAGAGGGGAGGTGAGAGAAAAACATGATGTTTATTCTCATCACATTCAACTAATGGAAGGAATGAAATACATACTCATTTTGGTATGAAAACCTATCTTACAATACAGGAAAGTGGGGGAGAAGGGAATAAGCAGGGTGGGGGGGATGATGGAAGGGAGGGCAATGGGAAGAGGGAGCAATTTGAAATCAACACTCTTGGGGAGGGACAGGATCAAAAGAGAGAATAGAAGCAATGGGGGGCAGGATAGGATGAAGGGAAATATAGTTAGTCTTACACAACATGACTATTATGGAAGTCATTTGCAAAACTACACAGATATGGCCTATATTGAATTGCCTGCCTCCCCAAAAGGAATGGATGGGGAGGGAGGGATGGGGAGAAGTTGGAACTCAAAAGTTTTAGGAACAACTGTGGAGTATTGTTCTTGTTACTAGGAAATAAGAAATATAGGTAATGGGGAACAGAAAGTTATCTGGACCTACAGGACAAAAGAGAAGGTGGGGACAAGGGAAGGGAGGGATGATAGAAGAGAGGGCATATTGGTGATAGGGGAAATTAGAATACTTGGTGTATTTGGGTGGGGGGAGGGGAAAAAAGGGGAGAAAAATTGGAACCCAAAATTTTGTGAAAATGAATGTAAAAAAGTTAAATAAATAAATTTTTTTAAAAAATCCAATTATGAAGAACCTATTACCTCCCGTGACAACTTGTTCCATTTTTTACACAACAAATTTATTAAGGAGTTTCTCCTTATATAAAGCTAAAATCTACCTCTTTGCAAATTTCACCTACTATTCCTAGTTCTACCCTCTGGGAGTCTGTCTGTGCTCGTTCTTCATTTTCGAGGAGGATCATGACATCAGAGAAATGATGACATAATTTGCACTTGACTTTGTTTTGAGTGAGGGAGGACTGTGCAAGGTTACCAGTCTCACTTTCCCCTCCTGAGCCATCTGGATCCAGTGACCAGATACTGATCAGGATGACTGGAGAAGGCCCAAGATGCACAGTATTTGATAAACAGAAGGACAAAAAAACTCCTAAAATACTGGACTCCATTTCTGGAAAAATGTAAAGCAGTCTGGCAGGAATTAGGTTTAGATCTTACCCCTCCATAGGACATGTTTAAAATGTTTTTGCATGTAAAAATACTGTGTGAAAAATGCAACTTCTACTAAAACTATGCCAAGAGTTATTATTTATAATTTACGCCAATTACAATTGGTGGAATCAACCTCACTCTAGAGGTCCTGGGAGTACACAAAATAAGTCTAACTCTCTCTTCACGTAATAGTCCTTGCAACACTTGAAGACAACAGTACTGACAAAAAAAAGTATTTTTTCTAGGAAAAATATTCCCCTATCACTATGCTCTAGGTCATCAACCTATTCTACTTCTCTCCTAAACACCAGTATGAGTTCAGGGACACCATCCTGTCCATAAGAACTGTGGCCCCATCATCAACTTTCATCAGCAGGCATGAACACAAGCATGATTTTCCAATCAGATCATTGTTGTCACGTCTCTCCTCACATACCATATTTGTTCCTATATCCTCATCTGAGTTTTAGCAACAATGTCTTTTAATTGTTTTTTAAACAGGGGATCCTTCTTTTTTCTTTACAGGCCTTCACTTACCCACATCCTTTAAAATGGCAAAACAAAATCCATACCCATCTATTATAAGTTCTACAGCAAAATTTTTTCAATATTTTACTAAGCTTTAATTTACTGTGTATCATTTGTTGTACATTCCTACTCTAAAGAAAAAAATTAATTTTAAAAGTCTCTTTAAAAAGTATCTTATAAAAAAATATAATTGCTGTGAAAAGTTACTCTTAAATGTTTATTGCTCGTGGGTAGTTCAATATAAATAATGACAATTCTACCTAAATTGATTTACTTATTTAGTGCCATACTAATTAAACTACCAAAAAATGATTTTACAGAGCCAGAAAAAATAGTAACAAAATTCATTTGGGAGAACAAAAGGTCAAGAATATCAAGGGAATCAATGAAAAAAAGTGAAGGAAGATGGCTCTATTACAAAGTGGTAGTCATTAAAACAATCTGATATTGACTAAGAAATAGGGTGGTGGAGCAGTGAAATAGATTAGGTACATAATACACAGTAGGAAATGACCATAATAATGTAGTGTTTGATAAACTCAAAAATCTAAGCATTTGTACAACAATTTACTATTTGACAAAAATTGCTGGGAAAACTGTAAAGCAGTTTGGTAGAAACGAAACATCAACGTTTCACACTGTATGCTAAGATAAGGTCAAAGTGAGTACGTGATTTAGACATAAAGAATGAGGTAAGCAAATGAAGGAAACATGGAATATTTTACCTGTCAGATGTACAGGAAAGAGAAGAATTTATAACTAAACAAGATAATAGCATTACAGGAAGTAAAATGGATAATTTTGATATTACATTAAAAAGATTTTGCACAAACAAAACTAATGCAACCAAAATCAGAACAAAAGCAAAAAGCTGGGGGTAAACTTTTACAGCAAGCTTCTCTGATAATGGCCTCATTTCTCAAATATGTAGAAAACTGAGTCGAATTTATAAGAATATAAATCATTCTCCAATTGATAAATGGTCAAAGAATATGAACAGGAAGTTTCCAGAAGAAATCAAAACTATTTATAGTTACATGAAAAATTGCTCTAAATCACTACTGATTAAAGAAATACAAATTAAAACAACTCTGAGGTACCATCTCACACCTATTAGATTGGCTAACATGACAGAAAAGGAAAATAAAAAATGTTGGTGGAGATATGGAAAAATTGGGATATTAATGAACTGCTGAAGGGAGTTGTGAACTGATCCAATCATTCTGGAGAGCAATTTGGAACTAGGCCCAAAGGGCTATAAAACTGTGCATACCCTTTGACCTAACAATACCATTGCTAGATCTATTTCCCAAAGAGAGCAAAAAAAAAAGGACCTACATAAATACAAAAATATTTATAGCAGCTCTTTTTGTAGTGGCAAAGAATTGCAAATCAAGAGGATGCCCAATAACTGAGGTATTCTTGCATAAGTTATGGTATACGATTGTGATGAAATACTATTGCACTATAAGAAATGATGAACAGGATGGTTTCAGAAAAACTTGGAAAGACATATGAATTAATGAAAAATGAAGTGATCATAACCAGAAGAACATTGTATATACAGTATGATAATTGTGAATGACTTAGCTATTCTGATCAATACAATGATCTAAGACGATTCTGAAGGATGCAATGATGAAAAATGCTATCCACCTCCAGAGAAAGAAGTGATGGAGTTTAAATGCAGAGTGAAGTATTTTTTTGACTTTATTTTTCTTGGATTTTTCTGTTTTTGTTTTTGGGCTGTCTTTCCTTTTGCAATATGGCCAATATGGAAATATTTTACATGTACTATCTACATCAAATTGCTTACCTTCTCAAGGATTGGGGTAGGGAGGGAGAGAATTTGGAACTCGAAATTTTTAAAACAAATGTTAAAAATTGTTATTTCATGTAATTGGAAAAAAAATGAAAAGTTACCTCTGTCTCAAGCTATCCAAAAACAATGTATATCCTATTTAAAATAAGCTTGACATACTGTAACCAAGAGGGGTTAGCAAGCTCTTTTACCCTGAATGCCACCAATCTAAGCCCAAGGCATAGGAAGAACATGACAAAGTATTTTCAGAAAAACAGCACAGGGAGTAGGCAAAATAATTTGAAATATGGAGACTTTGGGTCCACTAAGAATCCACTCTATCTCTCATGGTAGTTCTGCAATTGGGAAACTAATGGTAATATCACAGTAAGATTGAACCAAAATAAGTCATACGTTGCTTTTGCCATTATCAGTATGATAATTATCAGTATGATAATTATCAGTATGATAATTATCAGTATGATAATTTTTTTTTTTTTTTTTTTTTTTTTTTTTATTGAAAACTGTTCATTTGGAAAGCTGAAGACTCCTGAAGTTCTTCTCAGCCCTAGCTGGGAAATACCACACCCACACAGCAAAAATGTAGAATTTGGGGAAATCGTGTTTAAGTAGAAGAAAAACACCACAGATGCTAAAGATTATAATATTTATTAAAGATGGATAATTTTAATGGCCAAGCTTCATATTAAAGTTTTTTTAAAAACTGAAATGAAAAGCTTAAATATGGCATCACCAGGTCATGCCAAACAGGAAATGCCCACCTCTCCTGCACTCAGTGCTGCTTCTCCTCAGTCTCTGGGCAGGAAGCTGCTATGGTGTTGGCAGTAGGGGTAGCTGTGTGTGTCTCAATTCAAATGAGCAATGAAAAGAATCCTTGGAAAGTGAAAAGTTTAGATGAAACACTTCAGGAAAAGAAGAGAGTGTACAAGAAGAAAAGGCAGAGGTGAAACACATTAAAAATTCTGATGAGGATTCCAAGTGGGATTTCCTTGAAGAGGGGAAGCTGAGAGGTCACCCCATGGAGACAACAATCAGGAATTCACCTTATAGGAAGGCAGATTCTATGGGAGAGAGAAGTGAAGAATGTGACTCCCTGACCATCAGCTCATCCCAGAAAATGCCACATAAGGGAAAAAGCTCATCAAGGGACTGATGAGAAAAGGAAAGGGAAAGACAAGCATCACAGCCATCTGGCACAATGAACCATGCCAAGGTGAAAGGATGAGAACCTGAGCTGTGAAAAAGGCATTGGGAGGAGTAGAATAAAGCTTGATGGGAATGGGAAAGGCAGAAGAGGAGGAGATGGCTTGAGAACATTCCAGGAGGAACAGAGATCATCTTGGGCAGCTGGAGCTACGGAGAGAATGAGAAAGAAAGATGAGGGAGGAGGAGGAAGGGAACAGAAGGAATGGGAGAAACTCTGAGGAGAGGCACAGAGAGCGAAGGCCAGAAGAGAAGTTTGTGCTCATCGCAGAAATGTGTGAGAAGATCATGGAGACAACGCAGACATTAAAGCCCCTCATGCCAGAAGCCATGGATTTGAGCAAGGGCATGGCAGGAAACTAATCAAAGAGGAGAAACCAGAACTCCTGAACCTTTCTAACTTACAAGACAGCCACAGCAAGAGGATGCCCAGTTCAACTGAGTCCTCATCAGCAGAGTCAGCATTGAGCTCAGGAGGAAGAAGAAAGCAACACAGAGGAACCAGAAGAGGAGGATGAAGGCAGTCCTTGTGAGGAAGGATCTAGTCTGTCTGCTGAAGAAGAGTGAAGGGTAAGAGCAAAAGAATGGAAATGACATCTTAGTTGTTACAGAGTCAAATTCAATTGAGATTTGGGAGAGAGGGAAGGAATGGGAGAGGGGATGGTGCAAGCCAGTACCACGGAGGAAGGAGATTGCATCCTAGCTCTCCAGCCTTATCTGCCATTGAGCTGAAGTAGGAGAGTCTGAACAGGCTTGAGGAAGGCACATAGGCTTTTGTTTGCAGACCAAAGCACATAAAGCCTAATGAAATTGTGTCTGAAATGGTTGAAAATGGAAAAGGAGAAAGAAGCCTTCCTGATTATCTCCCTCTGGGAAGTCAATACCATCCTGCAAACTCAGCACCCAAACATTGTCAGTGTGTGGGAGATTCTGTTGGTCAACAACATGGCCAAGATATCCATCATGAGCTATGTGAAACATGACCTCAGGAGCCTCATGGAGACAATGAAGCAGCCCTTCCTGCCAGGGGAAGCGAAGACACTGATGATTCAACTTCTGTGAAAGGTGAAACATCTTCATGACAAATGGATCCTTCTCCAGGACCTGAAGACCTCCAACCTGCTCCTCAGTTGGCATTTTCAAAGTTGATGATTTGAGGTTGACCAGAACATATAACTCCCCATTAAAAGTTTACATGGTGCTGGTGGTGACCACGTGGTATTGGGTCCCAAAACAGTTACTAGTAACTAAGGAATATTCCACTTCAGTAGACATACAGTTAGTGGGCTATATATTTGCAGAGCTGTTAGTTTAGGAGACCCTGTTTCCAGGCAAATTGGAAAATGACCAGATTCAGCAAATGTTTGTGAGGACATGGGAACTCCAACAGAAAAGAATCAGCATGGTCACATGACTGTGTGAACTTGGGGGTGGGGCAGGAGTGGGAAGGAGTTTAACAGGAGAGACACTACTAAACAACTTTGTTCTGGAGGGACTCGAAACCACCCTACTGTTAAAAGAGGTATCTAAAAGGAATGGGGTAACTGTTTAACTGTGCTACATCCTTTCTTTTTTTCACTTTAAAAACTGTTCTCTCTTCAAACAATAGAGATATAACCAAATATAAAGTAAAAGATAAAAGTTCTCTATTCTTGGTACAGGCTAATTCACAGAATGATATATGGAAAGACTTTTTTTACATCCATTTGACAACAAAAGTTGTTAAAATATTTTATTTCTAAAAAAAGGTTTTCTACAAAGGAATCACAGGATCATAGATCTACTGCTGGAAAATGACTGAAAAGGAGATCTAATCCAATCCCCTATTTTGACAGAAAAGGAAAGTGAGGCCCCCAGTGTGACTAAGTGCCTTGTCAAAGATCAAAGATAGTAATTTGCTAAGCCAAGATTCAAGAGCAGGACCCTTCAACTCCAAAAACTCTGTTCTCTCCCCTGCACCATGATGTTTTGGAGATATTTAAGTAAGAGACCATTTCTAGTTTTGTTCCAGGGTTTTTTTGCCTTGGCAACATTTAAGAATCAGTATCAAATTCTTGATATTCTTTATCTCAAGAACAGAACTGCCTTATGCTATGAGAATAAAAATTTCTTCAAACTCCAAGCTTACTCTCATTATGAGAGTGAGAGGGGAATAAGCATTTATCTATCTCATACCTACTATGTGCCAGGCACTGTGCTAAACACTTTATAATATCATCTCATTCGATCCTCACAATGCTTTGAGCAAGTGTTATTACTATCCCTATTTTATAGTTGAGAAAAATGAGACTGACAGCTTTCGCATTGTCTGAAATCATGATTACTTTTGCTGTTGTTTGGCTGTTCTCAGTCATGTCTGACTTCATGATCCCATTTGGGGTTTTCTTGGCAAAGATATACTGGAGTAATTTGCCATTTCATTTTACAGATGAGGAAACTGAGGCAAACAGGATTAAGTGACTTGCCCAGGGTCACACAGCTAGTAAGTATTTGAGGCTATATTTGAACACAGGAAAATGAGTCTTCCTGCCTCCAAGTCCAGCACTCTATCCACTCTAACCACCGAGATACCTATATCATACTACCTATACCTAAATCTATCTGGGCCTTTTTTTCTCTCTCATCTGTAAAGTGAAGGAGATTTACTAAATTATTTCTAAGCACCTTTCCAGCTAGCTCTAAAAAGTCATGATATGTCAAATGATGGTACAATCAAATACAATATGACTTCAGAAGAGAGCAAAATCATGGAATCATAACTTTAGAGTTGGAAAAGACCCCAAAGGTCATCTTGACCATCCTCCTTGACAGCAGGGACTCTCTTACTTTTTTATTTTCACATAGTAAGAACTTAATGCTTCATTCATTCTATTTGTTCATGGCTTCTAAGAAAAGGTGAAAATTTAGCTGGGCCCTGAAGTTTGGGTAGGATTTGGACAGGTGAACTGGAAAAAAGAAAGCAAGGAAATGAGGGCAGGGAAAGAGAGAACATGAATAAATCCCTCAGACACAATAATATGTAAGTTGTGTTTTGGAGAGAATGAAGCGAACTGGTTTAAGTGGTGATAAGTAAGGCAAGTTATGAAAATAACATTCTAGACATAAACTAAGCTGCTTCACAAAGAATTTTAGATACTAAATCCAAGTCATTTTACAACCATGAAACCAATTCTTAGTGATATGACAAATGGACAATCAAGTGCAGGAAAAAAAAAATTAAAGTATTTTTAAAGAGCACAAAAATGAATCCTGGCCTACCACATAACACATATGTATAGGCTCTAAGATTTCCCTACTGCCAAAGCAGAAAGATTACCATTAAGCCATTCTACTTTCTAAGTCATATATATATAATAACTATCAGCATATTGCAGAGATGAATTTAACATCCTGGTCATAGAAGTTTACTTCAGGCCCTCAAACAAAAATGTACAATTTTATCTTAGGAGGGGACTAGGAGACCTCTGCAATTCTAAAAAGGTGGCTTACCTCTAACAATCTGAGTAACTTCAATAACTTTTGGTGGGACTACTTGCCACAGGTCCTAATGTTAATGAATCAAATTTCTTTGAAGCAAGCAGAAGAGGAAGAGGGAGAAAGAAAAGAAAAACAGGAGCCCAAAAGCATATTACAGGCTTATATTTATAAGACTCTGCTTATAAATGTACTTTGAAGTTAAAACACTCACACCTTCTCTTAACTTAAGGGGGCCTGATCAATCCCTAGTCTAGAGATATGTATTTCTTGACTAAATTTATTTTATTCATATCTCCTTTATAACTGCCCCAAATGTTTTCTTCCTGTGGCTGCTGGTATATCAGGAATCCTCCCTCCCTTTTACCCTACTCCTGCAGCCTTGGAAAATGGGATGCTGCTATAGTCCTGGACAAGAAGGGGAAGGGAAGGGCTGTCATCTCCCCTGCACTGAAGGAATATGCAGAAAAAAAGGGGAGAGGCAAAGGAGATGTGTGCCTGATGTTCTCACCTGGGCTCTCCAAATATGTTTTCACATAGATGATTAGGTTCTACTGGTTGGGTGCTAGGTTACTTTATATTATTATAGGTACTCCAAAGAAAGCCCAATAAAAGTCAGGCATAATGAAAAAGAGCACTCTGGAAGCTGGGAGTCCTCATTTTCCTGCTAGTAGCTGTGTGACACCTCCCTGAACCTAGAGCTCAGTGGTCTCATAGAAAAAATTAGGGACTCAGGCAAAACAATCCCTAAGGTCTCTTAGAGTATGGTGCAGCTTCCAGAACACTGGATTTGGCATTAAGAGCACCTGGGCTCAAATCCTAGCTCTGCTACTTATTAGTTAAATGACCTTGAAAAAATCACTTATCTTCATCTGTAAAGTTAAATGGTTGAACTATATCTAGTCCAGTGCTAAATCTGTGATCCTATTATCCTATGACCTCTAATAGCCTACCAATCTAAGTCTGTTTAACCCATTATGTGGCTAAAGTAATAACATTATGGAACAAATAATACTGTTGATTAGTATTGAGGTTATAGGCAACCCCCAAATTAGGAAGTAATGGGTTTCTAAAGTTTTTTTGCAAGTTTGTTGTTTGGAACATGGCATTTTCTCCTCAACCTCTCTGAAGATGATAATCTTCGGTCAGAAGCTTGTTAGCATAGTGCCTTTCACACAGCATAAATACTTCTTGATTAATGACTAATTCCCTCCAAGCATATGTACAGTCAAATTAAACAAGTGACTTAAGAGTCCTAGAAATGAACCAGTCACAAAAACTCTCTGAAAAAGTAAATATAAATTGTGGTCAGAAGATGCCACCTCCACCCATCAGAATGTATAATATAAAATATTACCTTAGATATAGTATATATATATATATATATACATATATATATCACAATATAAACATCCAACAAACATAATGAAGGAAGGTGTATCTGACTCATTTCTTAAACTTCTCCAAAATGATTCTATAGAACAGTTACAGAATTCAAGCTTCAAGTAAATGTGGTTCACAAGAAAAATCACACCTAGAGGCCTTTTTATTCTTAGCATCTAAAGCTGCCTTCAACAGAAGAAAAAGTGTAGAAGTGCCACCTCCAAGTAAGTTACCATTCAATACCGGATTTCCCACCAAATCCCAGTTTCTTTTCTTCCTACTTTTTTGCAAGTCATAACTACTTCCGACACGATCTCCAAAAAAAGAAAGGCCAGACGAGATTTCTTTTCAAAAGCTCCTATAAACAGCTTCTTCTGCAAGCTCAGAAAATAACACGAGAATCTTCATATAGGGGGCGGGGGGAGGGAGCCAGAGTTACAAGTATTGATTAAGGGTCTGCTCTATAGCTGGCACTGCATTAAGCACCGGGGATACAAGGAGAGAGAAAATTTGTTAAGAACTTACGTGCCTGGCACTATGTGCCAGGGACTGTTTGTACCAAGTGGTGGGGGATACAAAGAAGAGAGAGGGAGATGGCCGAGGGATGGGGGGCGAAGGGAGAGTTTTTGCTAGGCATTTCCTCTGTGCCAGGCGCTGTGCTACGTACCGGAGGAGCAGAGGGGGAGGGAGCATGAGGAGAACACTGACTGTGTGCCAGACACTGTGCTGAGGGAGGGGAAAGAGGGAGAAGAGAACACTTCGTAAGCGCTCCAGGATGGGAACACAAAAACCACGTCTGAACCCCCGGGAGCGCAGAGGGGCCGCTAAAGCCGAAGAGGGAAGCGGACGCGGGCGCCGGGAGAGGCGCCGGGGAGAGGCGCCGGGGAGAGCCACCGCGGAGAGCCGCCTCGGAGAGCCGCCGCAGGACGCCCGCGGGGCCCTTCATTCATTCCCTCCCTCCTCCACCGCCCTCCGCCCAGACCGAAGGCTCCCCGGACGGCTCCGGGCTGGAGCCCGGGCAGGAGGGACCTCGTACCAACGCCGGAGAGGAGGACGGCGAGGGCGACGACGACACACTCTCCCCGCTGGGAGCCCGAGGGCGAAGCCCCCTCCGGTCCCGTCGGCCCTCCTTCCCCGGACACAGAGCCTCGGGCGCAGCCCCTGGACTTCAGCCGGGGGAGAAGACCGATCTCCGATTCCTGGAAAGCTCCGCCGGGGGCGGCGGCGTCTCGGTCCCAGTCCGCCCTCCCCCACCCGGGCCCTCGGCCCCGGTACTCACAGAGGCAGAGCTCCACCACGAAGGTGTAGTAGGACCAGCAGATGACCACGGCGATGAAGAGCACCGGCACCCAGGCCGCGGTCCACTGGCAGCAGCGGAGCAGCCTCCAGGGCGTCATGCTGGGCCGGGGGGCCAGGCAAGCCCGGAGGCGCGTCCTGCCGCGGACCGGCAGCTGCGGAAGTCTGGCGGCCTGCAGCTCCTCCCCCTCGTCCTCGCTGAGGGCTCGAGCCCCTTCTCCTTCCTCTTCTTTTTCTTCCTCCTCCTCTCCTTCCTCCTCGGCTGTTGTCGTCGACGGCGTGGCCCTTCCTCGCACCGACCTCTTACCCCGCCCTCCCCCACCCCCCATTCCAGCCCCGGCCGCCGCGAGCTCCAGGAGGTCCGCGCGCCCGCCGCAGCCGGCTGGGGGGTGGGGCTAGGCCCGAGGCCGGGGCCGGGGCGGCCTCCGGTGGGAGGGGGGGAGAGCGAGGAAGGGGGGAGAGAGAGAGAGAAGCGGGGGGAAGGGAGGACTGGAGACGGAGCGGGGAGGGGCCCCGCGCGCAGGGAGGGGGCGGGGCCCGCGGGGGCGGGGCCCGCGGGGAGAGGAGGGCTGCGAGCGCGGCCGGGGGGCGGCGGCTGCCTACGGGCGGGCTGAGGAGGAAGACCCCGGAAGCTCGGCTGCGGCCGGGTCCGAAGGCTCCAGACAGCCGCCGCGCTGGGTCTCGCTGCACCTCCCTCCCCGCGGCGCCCCGCTCGGCGTCGCCTTGCACATAAGCGCTAGGGCTGTTGAGTTCGTGTTCGCGCTCATCTTGGGGGGCCACCTCCCTGCGAGAGTAACCTACACCTCCGAGAACCTTCCGTGGGGACCACCGGTACCTCCCGAGGGGCTCAATTTCATTTCACTCAGCCGTTCTCAAAGATCCCTCTTCCTCTGGAGAGTGGAAATGGAGATTGGGAGGACAGAAGGAAGCGTTTGTGGGTCTGGGGGGAGGGGAACGTTAGGAGGAAAGTTTTGAAACCCTTATCAGCTTGGGTCCCCGAATCCAAATTGTGACTCAGGAGACCCCAAGATCGCGAACGAGCGTGACTGGAATCTTGCGGATTGGCTGCGATGGAGGGAGCCCTAGAACCTCCCAGATCGGATGGTTGGGGTTGGGAAGTCTGGCAGGGAAGAGAAAAGCTGGGGAACGCCGGGGTGACATCACAATACTGGGGCAGAGTAGGCAAGGAGTATTCCAAACAGCATTTCTGCACCCCCTGTGCCTGTAGTGTAGGGCTTGTGTTCCAGCTAGCCTTTGCCTCCTTCATATGCCACTTCCTGCCCCCGTAGCCAGCTGGTGGCCAAGTCTTCAGGTCACTTTTACCATCCTATATCCAATACTTCTCTTGATTCCTATAGCTTCTACCACGGTTCAGGACCCCATCGTCTCTCTTCCCTTCTATTACAATAACCTCCTGGCTGGTCTCCTGACTTCTAGTGTCTCCTTTCTTTACGCACTGCCACAATGTTATTTCGAATATATGTATCTCCCACTACATCCTACACAACGCCCCTCCCCTTCAATGGCTCCCTATTACTAAGAAGATAAAATACAAAATCTTTAACATGGTATGTAAAATCTTCCACAATTTAGTTCTCATCTACTTTTCCAGTGTTATTTCATATCACTCCCTTTCCCATGCCCTTTGTTGCAGTCAAACTGTCCTAGTAGCTCTCTGCCTCACATGAAACATTACATATCTGGAATATTCCTTCTCTTTACCTTTTCCTCGGAGAATCTCTCCTTTCTCTAAAGCACAGCTCAGGTGACAACTCCTATACCAGTCTTCCTGAGTTATTAGCACTTTCTCCCTCTTAAAAGTACTTTGAATACCTTTATATTTGCTTATATACATTTATTTTCTTCCATAGACTATAAGCACCATGAAAACAGAAGTTGTTTTGGTTTTAACTCAGCGTATTCTCAGAACCTTGGTGCAATGCCTTATTCACAGTAACCCTTATTTAATAAGTGTTTGTTGAATTGAACTTCATGAAACAGACCTTCCTCATTTGACTGTGATACCAGAAAGCAAAGAGCCCACTATCAGTTCTGGTCAAGTTCTAAATACTGTGAAGAATGCTGAAGACAAGCCTTATTTTTCCTGAATTTAAATATCAAAACTGCTATCAATGCACATAATGGACAAAATCCTTTCGTAATAGTTTTTTTTTTAAGGATAGCTAGAGAAGAGGTTTATTCTTTGAAACACAAGTGGGGCAGAGGCAAAGAAAATAGAAAATGAGATTATGCACATCTTAGAAAGAGTCTGAAGATCACCTGGCAATACAAGGAAACAGACACTGAGGGCCTCTTTAGAACTGAACTGCCAAGCATTCAAACTCTACTGCGGAGAGGACAACTATGATGAGCTAGCCATGTTGTTCAAACGCCAAATGTAGGTTTACCTAAAAGATTATTTTCCAGAGAATTCAGACAAGGCAAGTGCTCACATGTAGGTCAGAAGCAGTACAAGGACACTTTCAAAGTCTTTCTGAAGAACTTTAGTATCAGGTAACATGCTCTATGAGCAAAGTAGAATTGCAGAAGTACAAAACAAATGGGAGACACACAAATGGAGAGACATTGCCATGCACATGTTCAAATGAACCATTTGTGCCCACCCAATGCCGTCCAAGCTTGTCTTGTACTAATCAGCCACAGTCATACGTACTATACTTTGAACCCAGCGTTGCAATGTCATTGGTCCTGTTCCAGTACGAAGGATGAACGACAGCAATCCATCAGTAAAGTCTTCCAAACCTGTCTCTAGCTGGCTGTGTGAAAGGTGACTTTCTCCACGAATCCTTCCCTGATCCACCCTACGCTGAGCTCATAAGATCATAGACTTACAATTGGAAAGGACCTTACAGGTCCATGAGTGCAACTTTTACGGATGAAAGAAACTGATGAGGAAACACTTATGATCTTTACTATTAATAGACTCAAAGAATTTTAGAATTAGAAGGGAGCTTAGAGATCAGCTAATCCAATTTTACAGAAGAGAAAATTAACACCCAAAGAGGGAATGACTTTTCCAGTGTTATAAATGTGGTTAGTGGTAGAGGTCGGGTAAGCAACCCAGATCTCTTGATTTCTACATCAGTTCTGTTTCTACTACCTTGCTTCCTCTATCCTATGGCACATTTTATGTCTTTGTATTTTCATTATTTGCAAATATAAATTATTTTGCGTGCAGAGTTGTAGACTCCTTAAAGGCAGGGTGGTATTTTATTTCATATTTTATCTGTGTTGCTTTCCACAAATGTTTGTTCAATGAGTGAACTCACCCACTTTAAAAATTATTTTTAAAAACAGAAAATGATACTTGTCTTCTCTCAATCTGCTGCCATGCTGTCCTAGCCATAGTTTCTCTCCTGTTAAATCCTTTCCAACTTTTATTTCCTTGACTTTCCCCTCCTCAAGGAGAGTAATAGGGAGAGCCATGCCTCAAGAAAATAGTTACAGCCTATATAGATTCAGCCCTTTTAGAATTTACTTAAATGATTCCCAGCGTCTAGAATGTTGTCCCTCTACCAGATAATCTTCTTAATGAAATCCTACCCATTTTTTTTTTTTTTTACTAGAAGGACTAATGACAATTGAGGCAAAAAATTTGCTCTCAGATGTTAAGGCAACTGGTGGTGCAGTGAATAGTGCACCCTGACCTGGAGTCAGGAAAATGAATTCAAATCCAGCCTCAGACACATACTACTTGTAAAATGGGGATAATGATAGAACCTACTTCCCAGGTTCCTTGTAAGGATCAAGTGAGATAACATAGTTTTTAAAGCACTTTTAAACCACAGTGCCTGAGATGCTTATATAAATGCCAATTCCCTTCTTTTAAGTCCCAGTTTCCAGTCAGTATTATTTTTTCCTGTTTAAAGCTCATACAACACTTGGTCTATACCTAGATTGTTCACTTACAGTTATATCACACATTATAATACAACTCTTTTAAATATAATTATATAT
Organism: Bettongia penicillata ogilbyi; assembly: GCA_023548195.1. Lineage (NCBI taxonomy): Eukaryota > Metazoa > Chordata > Mammalia > Diprotodontia > Potoroidae > Bettongia > Bettongia penicillata. The sequence continues at coordinate 13,237,644 of JAJHZJ010000560.1, forward strand.
AATTTTATGAAATATAACTCATTTATATAACTGAGATTTGCAAAGCACTTTACAAACTATGTCATTCTATAAAATAGTTTTCTGGATATATTTAACCCCCTTCCCATTGGATGTGAACTACATGAGAGCAGTGATTATATCATATAATTTTTTAAAAATTTCCCCTATTACCTAGGTTAGTGTTCTACACATGTCTTACTTAAAGACCCTCAGGACCAATAATCTCACCAATGTAAATAACCCTTGTACTAATGTATATCACTGTCTGTTTATTTAGTTAATGGTCTTCTAGAGTCTCTGTGGCCAAAAAAATTCATCACCCCATAATATAATCGGTAATAATCCTCTCTCAAACTTAGATGGATTGGTACTTAGATAACAGTCATACAGTTCATCTCAAGATCTCTCTGAAGAACTTTAGTAGTGATTCTGAGACATGGAAGACACTGGTTCATCCTCAAAGCCTTTCCAGCATGGCAGGATTGGCCAGAGTTTATACGCTAGTGGCATAGAGAACTCAAGTTCCCCTTCCATGCCATGGTGAAGCATCAAGGAATGGCTAAAGTGGAGGTGCACATGGGAGGCACATAATAAATGTTCTACTAAGTTATTGTTGAAGTTTCAGATCTGCTTGTCTTGTGCTTTCTTCTTTACATCATGTAATAATGTGTCCTTACCATACCATAGAGCTATAGAATTATGTAGTCCTCTACTGGGAAGAGTCCCCAAGAGTTCCTATGTTCCACACTTTATCTGAAGCATGAATCTCATCTTGTTACTCAGTTGAAATAGCACTTGGATATAAAGGATCTAAATTAACATTCTACCTCAGCAATATACTACCTGTATGATAACTCACACAACCTCTTTGGTCTGCAGTTTCCTCCCTTATAAAACAAAAGAATTATACTAATTGACCTCTAAGGTCCCTTCCAGCTCTTTAATTTATGATGCAATGATCCTTGAATTCCTACAATAATCAACTAGCCTCTGCTTGAAGACCTCTAGTAATGAGGATTTTATTATCTCCCCCAGGCATCTTATTCCATGTTAGATTACTCTAATTGTTAGGAATTTCAGCCAACCTATAACAGCTGGTATTGGTCCTGATTCTGAGAGCCAGGCAAAATAAATCTTAATTCCTCTTCAATAAGGCAAACCTTCAAATTAAGACAGTTATCGGGGGCGGAGCCAAGATGGCGGAGTAGAAGGACGCACATTCACGAGCTCCGAGCCCACAACCCATGGAATTGAGGTAAAAGGAGAGCCCCATAAATTCTGAATCTCTGCAGGGGGTGCACAAACATAGGCGAAGAGATTTCCGTTCCACTGAACCCTGGAGAGCCGTCCCCGGGGTCCATCGCACCCAGGAAAGCGGACCCCACCCCTGGCCGCGACCCAGAGAAGCTGACCTGAGCAGACTTCAGAGAGGAAAGCTCCGGGAGAATCTCCGGCAGCCGGGAAAGTCCCTCTGCCCACAGAAGCTAAAGGTCAGTTAAAAAGAAGCCTGCGCTAGGGGAGGGGAGCGGGCCCCCTCGGGAGGAAGTGGTGGCGGCAGAGACGGGGGCAGGAAGCGGCAGAGGCAGAGACGGGGCAGGAAGCAGCCAAATGGAAATGAGCCAAATGGAAAAAGAGGCTCAAAAGCTCACTGAATGTAATAGTTCTCTCAAAATTAGAATGGAACAGATGGAGTCTAATGACTTTATGAGAAACCAAGAAATCACCAAACAAAACCAAAAGAACGATAAAATGGAAGAGAATGTGAAATATCTCATGGGAAAAACAACTGACCTGGAAAATAGATCAAGGAGAGACAACTTAAAAATTATGGGACTACCTGAAAGCCATGATCAAAAAAAGAGCCTAGACATCGTCTTGCATGAAATTATCAAGGAAAACTGCCCTGACATTCTAGGACCAGAGGGCAAAATAAGTATTGAAAGAATCCATCGATCACCACCTGAAAGAGATCCAAAAAGAGAAACTCCTAGGAACATTGTGGCCAAATTCCAGAACTCCCAGCTCAAGGAAAAAATCTTGCAAGCAGCCAGAAACAAACAATTCCAGTACTGTGGAAATACAATCAGGATAACCCAAGATCTAGCAGCTTCCACATTAAGGGATCGAAGGGCGTGGAATAGGATATTCCAGAAGGCAAAGGAACTAGGACTCAAACCAAGAATCACCTACCCAGCTAAACTGAGTATAATACTGCAAGGGAAAATATGGTCTTTCAATGAAACAGAGGACTTTCAATCATTCTTAATGAAAAGACCAGAGCTGAAAAGAAAATTTGACTTTCAAACACAAGAATGAGAGGAAGCATGCAAAAGTAAACAGCAAGGAGAAGTATTAAGGGACTTACCAGAAATGAACTGTTTGCATTCATACAGGGAAGGACAATATTTCTAACTCTTAAAACTTTTCAGTATCTGGGTGGTTGGTGGGATCACACATACACATGTACACGCATGCACACACATACACACATGCATTCACATGCAGAGACAGAGAGCACAGATTGAACTGAATAGGATGGGACCATACCTTAAAAGAAATTAAGGTAAATGGTGAGAGAGAAATGTAGTGAGAGGAAAGAGGGGGAAATGGAAGGGGGTAACTATATGTCATTTAAGAGGCAAGTAGGAGATGTTTTTAGTGGAGGGAAAAAGAGGAGAGCTGAGGGAAAAAAAAACAAACAAACAAACAAACAAACAAAAGTTTACCCTCATCACATTTGACTAAACGAAGGAGTGAAATGCACACTCATTTTGGTATGAAAACCTATCTTACAGTATAAGAAAGCGGGGGAGAAGGAGATATTGGGGGGGGGGGATGATGGAAGGGAGGGCAAAGGGAGGAGGGAGTAATTGAAAGTCAACACTTGGGGAGGGACAGGATCAAAGGACAGAAGAGAAACAATGAGGGGCAGGTTAAGAGGGATGGCAATTCAGTTAGTCTTACACAACACGACTATCAGGAAGGTCACTTGCAAAGCTACACAGATATGGCCTATAATGAATTGCCTGCCGTACCAAAGGGAATGGATGGGGAGGGAGGGATGGGGAGAATTTGGAACTCAAAGTTTCAGGAACAATTGTTTAGTATTGTTGTTGCAACTAGGAAAGAAGACATACAGTTAATGAGGAATAGAAAGTCATCTGGCCCTACAGGAGAAAAGAGAAGATAGAGACAAGGGAAGGGAGGGATGACAGAAGAGAGGACAGATTGAAGATAGGGAAAATTAGATTGCTTGGGGTATTGGGGTGGGGGGAGGGGAGAAAAGGGGCGAAAATTTGGAACCCAAAAATTTGTGAAAATGAAAGTAAAAAGCTAAATAAATAAATTAAAAAAAAAAAAGACAGTTATCATCTTTCCCATGACATCTATACTTCTTCAAGTTAAACATCCCCAATTCCTACAATCCATTGTTCATATGACTTGGCTTCCAAGATTTTCCTCACCATCCTAGTAACCCTCTTTTGTGCCTCTTCTGGACCACTAATTTTCTTTCTAAAATGTGGCACCAAGGACTTAATGCAGCATTCAGATGTATTCTGATCCAAGTAGAAGACAGCAAGAGTAGTTCCTTCCTCATTTTGGACACAATCTACCTGTTAATGCAGTATATAATATCATTAGGGGAAGCTAGGTAGCACAGTTGGTAGAGTACTGGACCTGGAGTCAGGAGGATCTGCGTGAAGATCCATTCTCATATACTTACTAGCAGGGTGACCTTGGGCAAGTCACTTAACTCTGTTTTCCTCATCTGTAAAATGAGCTGAAGAAGGAAATGGCAAAATGCTTCGGTATCTTTGCCAAGAAAATCCCAAATGGGGTCAAAAAGAGTTAGACATGACTGAACAACATCATAATAGATTAGCTTTTTTATTTGCAATACTATACTTTTGATTAATATAGAGTTTGGAGTCTATTAAAATGGGGCAATCCTTTGTCCTGTTAGAATATGAGTTCTGCAAGAAAAAATAACATGTTTTTGCCTTTTTAAAATCCTTCATACGTAGAAAATACTTAATAAATACTTATTGATTAAATGATAGTAAAAGAATTTTTTTTGCTCACATTAACTACTATTGGAATGTATCAGAAAACATGACTCAGAAGTAAAATGAAAAAAACTTGTAGACCATACAGAATCCTTATACTATATATACTTCTTAAAAGAGAGAGTCAGGGTATAAAAATAAAAGGTATCAATAATTTTTTTAAAAAATAAAATAAATCTAAAAATGCTATGAAAAATGAACTTTTTTTTCTTAAAAATGTCAGTAGGCAGTATATATGATGAATACCAAATTGAATAGAAAACAAACCCAGAAATATTCCAATAGACTGGAAATGAATGATTATCAAAGCAGGTATTTGCATAGAATCAAACCATAGACTTCTTTAGATAAACAAACATCCATATCATGTTAGAAGAAAGAATAACAATAAGAAGATTTGAGAAGGCAATTCCAATCATACCCAATTTAAACAAACTGTGGATGACTTAAAATAGAAAATGATTAAAAAACAGATGTTAATACAGACTGTCATCATTTTTTCAGGAACTTTAATCAATGTAAATCAATTACCACAATAAAATTTGAGACCTTAGGCAGCAAACAATTGATTCCTTGCCAAACACAGAGACTTGGCAGCCAAGGGCAACAGCAATTTAAAATACAAATGGATTTGCAAACTCTTTTGGGGGTAGATGGTGGCAGATAATAAATAATATTATTATTATATAGCATCATAAAACAGTAAAAAACAGTAGGAGAAAAATGGGAGAAAAAAACGAGTTTACAGATAACTTAACGAGAGACTTAGTAAAGCCCAGTGTAAGCATACCAAAGACCTACATTCAGGTTGATATTCATCAGCCTCCAGAGTATTCATTTTTTACCTTTTGTTTCAATAAGTCTCTGATCATAGTAGTTAAGGAGTTATTGGCTCCTTCTTGAAGCGATCTCCAGATTTGGAATATTATTTAATGCTGGTCAATGACGGAGTTTTTGGTGTTTTGTTTCGTTTTTTTTAAATTTACTGATCTCTAGCACTTTAGTTCCTAAATTGGGGCTTTGTACTTTTTAATAGTCAGCTTCGTTTTAGTCTTACTCTTGGCTCCCCTGGATTCCTGTGTTGACTTTCATCTTCTACAGTTAGGTCCTTCTGATCTTTAAGAGTCAGAATGTTGTATCTTTGGTATCTAAGGACACTATTAGTGTGCATCACTTGTCACTGATTCCTCTTTACTGCTGCTTCCCGAGGCTTCCAAGCTCCTCACCACTAACCTTTATGGAGCTTTCTGATTTCCTTAGGGCTTTCTCAGAGTAACTTGCTCTCTTGCTACCTTGAGAAACAGCATTACAGGTTACATAGGTCTCTCCACTGGTCATTCTCAAAGGTTACCCTGTGCTGATGTTGGTTTTGCTAGTGAGGATACCTTTCCAAATCCATTATACATGCAAAATCATGCAAAACATATTTCCATGTAATTATATTGCCAAATAACAACCGTAGCAGCATCAACAATAACCACAAGAACAATAAAATAAGGCAAGGAAAATATACTTCAATTTGTACTCAGAGTTCTTCAGTTCTTCCTCTGGAGGTGGAGAGCAATTTTCATCCTGAGTCCTTTGGAATTGTCTTATCCGTATTGATCAGAGTAGCCAAGTCTTTCACAGTTGTTCATCGTCACAACACAATGATCTCCTGGTTCTTCTCACTTCACATTGCATCAGTTTCTATAGGTCTTACCATGTTTTTTTCTGAGCCCTCCCACCTCATCATTTCTTATAGCCCAACAGTACTCCATCACACTCATATGCCGCAACTTGTTTAGCTGTTCCACAATTGATGGGCATCTCCTCAATTTCCAGTTCTTTGCTACCACAAAAAGAGCTTCTATAAGTGTTTATATATATATATTTTTCCTTTTTCTTTGAACGCTTTAAGATACAGACCTAGTAGTGGTACTGCTGGGTCAAGTAGTAGGCACAGTTTTGTAGCCCTTTGGGGCTAGTTCCAAATTGTTTTCCAGAATGACTGGACCATTTCACTATTCCACCAACAGTTTAGTAGTGTACTTATTTTCCCCTCATCCCCTGCAGCATTTGTCATTTCTGATAGGTGTGAGGTGGCACCTCAGAGTTGTGTTAATTTTCCTTTCTCTAATTAATAGTGATTTAGAGCATTTTTTCATATGACTATAGATAGCTTTGATTTCTTCTGAAAATTGCATCATTATATCCTTTGACTATTTATCAGTTGGGGAATGGTTATTGACTCAGTTCTATATTCAGTAAATATTTGAAAAATGAGACATTTATCAGAGAAACTAGCTATAAACATTTTTTGTATTCATTGTCTATGGTACCCTGTAGTAAAATATAGTTTCCTTGATTATCTTGTTTAGTTTCTGTATTGTCTGAGATCATGATTGTTTCTGTTGTTCTTCAGCTGTTTTCAGTCATGTCCAACTCTGTGACCCCTCTTGAGGATTTCTTGGCAAAGATACTAGAATTATTTGCCATGTCCTTCCTCAACTCATTTTATTTTATTTTATTTTTTATCATTATAAAATAGCAAGTCATGTGCATAGCAGAACACAAGAGAAGATTCAAAATATGTAATGATAAATTTTCAAGAAAGCCCGTAGGATAAATACCACACTTTGTGTTGAAAGCTATCCTTTTCTTTGCTTCCTTGTAATTTTTCTTTTATTCTCTACTGTGCACTTTTTACTTTGTTCTTTTTTTGCCCTCCCCCTCAGTCTACAATTAAGTATAGACATATTATTATATAAATATAGATATATATGCACATATATACGTATATATATATATGCATAGACATATACTTTCCCTAACAAATTCTACTCCTGATCTTTGTTTTTATGTTTGTGTATCTCATTTCCTGTCCCTTCTGACTCTTCTACTTTACTTCCACCTGCTACTTTGCCTTCCTATTATTTAGCCTGCCCCCCTCCAAGGATCCCTTCCCTATTCTTCCATTCTCATAAATCTAAACACCCTTCTGTAGCCCCCTATAACCTATTCCTTCACTCTCTTCTCTAGAGATCCCTACTTTATGCTCCCATTCCCATTGATCTAAGCACTCCCTCACCCTCCCCTCTAACGATCCCTCCCTTGTCCTCTTCCCCTTTCCTAACCCCTTACTGTTTGATTTCTTCTGAATTTAGAAACTTGTATGTTGTTCTAGATACATACGAATTGTTGTCTCTTTAACCCATTCCTGAAGAAAGTAGGTTATCAGAAGTACCAGCCCTGTCCTCCAATTCCTCATTTTTCCTCTTGCACCTCATTTGTATAAAATAATTACTCTTTTTGGCTGTTCCTAAATGGATCTGTTTTTTAAGGTCACATCATACTCAGATCTACCTCAATCTTTCTTACAAACTACTTAATTACTAATGACAACCTTAGACATACATACATTTTATATGTATAAAAAGTATCTTTATTGAATCCTTTGTAATCAGTCTTTAGTTTGTACCCAATGTTTCTCTTGGCTATTGTATGTTACCTCTTCTTTTAAATTCAGGTTTTTAATAAATTTTTAACAAAATCCTGAAAATCTGATAGTTGACCAAATATCTAGGTTTTTTTTTCCATTCATGATAATGCTTAACTTTGCTGGGCATGATATTTTCAGCCAGAGTCCCAGTTCTTTTACTCTTTGATATATAATGTTCCAAGTCCTGTGGTCCTTTAGTGTCTCCACGGTTAAGTCTTGTGTGATTCTAATTGTGACATCATCATATTTAAATTGATTTTTTTCTTGTTGCTTTTAATATTTTGTCCTTGAGCTGGGGGGGTCCACTCATTTTACAAGTGAGGAAACTGAGGCAAACAGGGCTAAGTGACTTGCCCAGTATCTGAGCACCAGTATCTGAGGGCTAATAAGTATCTGAGACAAGATATCAATTCAGAAAGATGAGTTTTCCTGACTACAGGTCTGGCATTTATCCATCACACCATTTAGTTGCTCTTTTTTAATTAAGCTGAAGCATGATATATTCTGCTCCAATCCTTTATTTTAATTCTGTGTGTATCTTTCTGTTTCAAGTACATGTCTTATAAACAACATATTGCTAAGATTCTGGTTTATAATCCATTTTGCTATCTGCTTCTCTTTTATGGGTGATCTCATCCTATTCACATCCACAGTTATGATTACTAGCTGTGTATTTCCCTTCATCCTATTCTCTTCTGTTTATCCTTCTCTCTTTTTATTCTGTCCCTCTTCAAAATTTTGTTTTGGTTTTGACCACAGTCTCTGGGTATCTGCCCTTTCTTTTATCCCCTCCCCTCCTCCCACATCTCTTATCTCCTTCCCCTCTTATTTCCTAATTGGGTAAGATACATTTCTATACACAACTGGGTGTGTACATGTATTCTTTCCTCTTTTAAACAATTTTTATGACGGTGAGATTCTTTGCTGCCACCTCCCTATTTCCTCCTCTATTATACAAGCTCTTCTTTGCCTACATCTTTTATGGGAGAAAAATTTCCCCATGCTCTTTCTCCCCTTCCCCTTCTCCAAGTGCATCCCTCTTCTCACTCCTTCCAGTTTAAGAGCCCCTGATCTTGCGCTAGAAGGTAGCCCAGAAGTCATCTAGTTCCATTTCCTCATTTGGATTTGATGAAACTGAGGCTCAAGTGACTTTTTCCTAAACTCAAGCTTGTGACTCCCAAATTTAGCACTCTTTTCCATTGTACATTGAAGCTCCTTATATCCCACTATCCTCTTAGTCACAATTGTACAACCAGCTCCCAAATGATGGGCATCCACTTTATTTCCAGTTTGTTTGTGAATATTTTGATATATATTCTGAAGAGTACTGTGGAAGGGATAAACAGATCTGGGACTTCAACAAAGAAGGGAGGTGAAGAGGGTGGTATTCCAGGAGGGGGATGAGAGAAACACACAAGTGGTAAGTCCTTTGACTTCAAAATCAGGTCTCTATTATACCACATTGCCACCTGCACATTGTGTGCCAAGTCCTAAAACAGAAGTTCTTCACCTTTTTTTTTTTAATATCCTGGACTTCTTTGGCAGTCTGTGGAAGCCTATGGACCCCTTCCAGAAGAATGTTTTTAAATACATGAAATAAAATACAAAAGAATATACACACATATTTACATGTACATATAAGTGTGCATGTATGTATATGTGGATATATGTGTGTGCATGTGCACATGTGTATATGCTGTGTAGTCAGAGCAGGACAGTGTTGCTAACATTATAGAAAGGGTGATGGTCCTATTCACCCACCATGGGATCCTTAAAACTAAGTTGGTTGGAGAATATACTTCCTATCCACACTTACCTCTTAATCCCTTTGGTTTTGAGAAATGTATTTGGGATTTTTGTCTCTTTTGTTTATCCTTTTCAATTATAGGTAGTCAGTGAAGTCCTCGAAACCAGGAGCTTGACTTGGCAAATTTGGAGGTTAGATTCCTGGCTAGATGTTATTGACAGTCCAGTGAGGAGCCTTGAATGGGGGCAGTGAGAAGCCAGAGTGCCAGGATTCAAGCCCAAGGGACTTTGGACTTGTAACCTGATGGGACTATGATAGATAGGAACTGAATTAAACTGTGAACCTAATCCCTCTTCCTTCCACAGAGACTGAGGTGGTGTAAAGGAAAGATTATTCCCACCAGTTGTTTTGAGAATGCATTTTTCTTTTCACTATATCTTTGAAGGAAATATTCCTTTGTAAAAGCTAATCTATGACCCAGCAATATCACTACTAGGACTGTATCCCTAAGAGATTATAAAAATGGGAAAGGGTCCCACGTGTACAAAAATATTTATAGCAGCACTCTTTGTGGTAGCCAAAAACTGGAAGTCAAGGGGATGCCCATCAATTGGGGAATGGCTGAATAAATTATGGTATATGAATGTAATGGAGTACTATTGCGCCATAAGAAATGATGAACAAGAAGACTTCAGGGAGGCCTGGAAGGACTTATATGATCTGATGCTGAGTGAAAGGAGCAGAATCAGGAGAACTTTGTGCACAGCAACGACCACAGTGTGCGACAGTTTTTTCTGGTAGACTTGGAACTTTGTAATAACACAAGAACTTATTGAGAAAAAAAAAAATCCTAATGTCGGTCTTCTAAGGCAAAATGCCTTCCACACTCAGAGAAAGAAATATGGAAGTCATTTGCAGAATGTAGCAGATCAGGTTTGTGTGTGGGTGAGTTTCAGTGTATTATGTTTTGATTTGTTATATGATTTCTTCCATTTGTTTTAGTTCAACTACATAGCATGACTATAGTGAAAATGTGCTCAATAGGAAAGTATATGTAGAACCTATACAGAATTGTATGCTGTCATGGGGAGGGAGGGGGGTATTGGAGGAAGGGTGGGGGGGGATAAAATCTTAACTTTAAGGAAATGATTGTAAAACATTAAAAAAAAATTAAAATTAAAAAAAAAAGAAAAGTTAATCTACTAAGAGGCTGAATGGAACTGGAGGACAAGGGACCCATAAAATTGGAAGAACATCATCCATGGGGGCTCAAGCCAATGATAGAGAGACTAGACATCCAAAGGTCCCTTCTAGGGTATAAAAGAGTCCCAGGGAAATGTAATACACCGGGCCCTTGGGCAACAGAAACCAGGGTGGTCACTATTACATGTTTAATCCTTGTTCCTCACCATAAGAGAGAAGTACATTGCAAATTACTGCCATTGACTACATTCTGGAATGGAATCTGAAACTGCTAGCTATAATGTGTCTCCTCATTTCTCACCTGGCTGTACTACCTTGGGTCTTCTCTGACTGATTTCACAACCATGCCCTACTCCAGGTACTGTCCCCAGTCATCAGTTTTACCTGCCTTCTATTTCAGCTTCTTTTTGTGTGTTACCTTTTCCCATTAGAGGGTAAGCTCCTTGAGGGCAAAGACTGTCTTTTTGTTTTTATCCAGCACTAAGCAGAGTGTTATCGGGTACATAAATGCTTGATACATGATTATTGCTTTAATAAATGATTGTTGGTTAGTAAATGATTATTTGTAAGAAAAGGATGATTCTCATATGATCCTGTGTATTTCTCTATGCTAGGAAAAGGTTGAGCCTAACCCAAAATGCAAGATACCTTTACTGTGTGAAACCTGCTTTTCTAAGAAATAGAAGTAAGTGCTGAAGCTTTTCTGTTGAACTTTTTCACTGAGGAACAATTCTAACTTTTCTGCCTAATAATTTCCAGTGCTCTGTTTGAATCTTTGTTATATAAATCCTATTGGATTTAGAGAAAAGCTTTTAACTTTGGTGGTTTAACTTGCTTTGTCAAAGCAAGTTTTATTTAGAAAGCAGAGTGGTTGGTTGTTGTCCTTTTTCAAAGAAGACCAAAAGGACATCACCATGATAAAGTGAAGTTTCAGTGTGTCAGACTGTGGTTGATCAGACCAATATGATCTTGGAATGCTCTGCCACAGTTTGGGCACAGATAGTCCATGTGAATATTTGGGGTAGATACTCCAAATTTGCGCATCCTGCATTTACTTTGTGCTGTCTTTCTGCTTTGCTCATAGAGCACAGCATCCTTTCTAATGTGGGCATGCCATATGCTGAGTGATCCTGTGCAGTGTCTCCCATGTTGCACAGTCAAATCCAAAGTTATTGAGAGAGACCTTGAGAGTGTCCTTGTATCTCTTCTTCCGACCACCATGTGATTGCTTGCTCCATATGAGTTCTTCATAAAATAGTCTTTTTGATAAGTGTACATTTTGCATTCGAACTACATGTTCTGAAGCATAGTTTGAATGCTTGGCAGTTCAGCTCAAGGAAGAATTTCAGTGTCTGGTACCTTATCCTGCCAGGTGATCCTCAGAATCTTTCTAAGACAATCAAATGAAAGTGATTCAGTTTCCTGGCATGGTGCTGGTAGACTGTCTGTGTTTCATAGACATACAACAATGAGATCCGCACAACGGCTCTGTAGACCTTCAGTTTAGTAGTCAATCTAATACCTCTTCTCTCCCAAACTTTTCTTTGGAGCCTCCCAAACACTGAGCTAAATCTGGCAATGCATGCGTCAATCTCATTGCCAATGTGTACATCCCTGAAAAGTATTCACAGCATTCAAAACTTCTCCACTTGTTGATGGTTCCACAGATGGATGGTAGTGGTTGATGGAGCACCTGTGTTTTCTTGGTGTTAATTATTAGGATGAAATTAGTACAGGCAGAGGAAAATTGATCCATACTTTGTTGCATCTCAGTTTCACAGGCTACATGGAGAGCACAATCATCTGCAAACAGAAAATCACGCACCAACACTCCCTCCACTTTGGTCTTGACTTGTAGCCTTTTCAAATCGAAGAACTTACCATCAGTACAGTAGTTGACCTTGATGCTGTGTTCATCCTCATTGAAAGCATTTGACAACGTGACTGAAAACATCATGCTAAAAAGCATGGGAGCAAGCACACAGCCTTGTTTCACTTCATTGGTGATTGGGAAGGCATGAAAGCATTGTCCACTATCCAGAACCCAGGCAAACATGCCATGATGAAATTGACGTACAATAATGATGAACTTCTCTGGGCAACCACATTTTGACACAATTTTCCATAAGCCCTCATGACTAGTAGTGTTAAAGGCCTTGGTCAGATCCACAAACGTGGTGTTCAGACCTCTGTTCTTCTCCTGGCATTTCTCCTGAAGTTGTTGGGCAGCAGATACCATTATCGTTGGTATTCTAGAATCATTGGGTTGATAAGAGATCTTAAATCTTTCAAATGTGTTCCTTTTGACAGTGTAGTTATATAAATTGCTATTCTGGTTCTGCTCATTTCACCCTTCATCAGTTCACACGAGTCTTCCAAATTTCTGTGAAACTATGTTTTTCCTTTTTTCCTCTCCTCTCCTTTTCCCTCCCCTCCCCTCCTCTCCTCTTCCTTTCCCTTTTTTCTCTTTTCCTTTCTTTCCCTTCTCTTCCGTTCCCTTCCCTTCCTCTTTGCCTTCCTCTCCTTTCTTCTTCTCTCCTTCCCTTTTTCTCTTCTCCCCTCTTCCTCCCTTCTTTTTTCTTATGCCACAATAGTATTTCACTATATTCCCGCACTATAATTTAGTGGGTTATTCCCTGATTGAGAGGCATCCCCTTGAATTCCAGTTCTTTGCTACCACAAAAAGATGATACAAATATTTTTGTACATATGGATCCATTTTCTCCTTCTTTGATCTCTTCGAGGTATAAGGCTGGTAGTGGTATTGTTAGGACAAAGGATATTGCACAGTTTAGCAAATTTAGGGTTTAGTTCCAAATTGCTTTCCAGAATTGCTAGACCAATTCACAACTCCCTCAACTGCATATCAGTGTACCTATTTTCCAACAACACCTCCAACATTTATCATTTTACTTTTTTGACAGCTTTGCCAATTTGATTATTTGAAGGGACCTCGAACGTTGCTTTAATTTGCACTTTTCTGGTTATAAGTGATTTGGAGCATTTAATCATATTGTTGAGAGCTTAGATTTCTTTCCTTGAAAACTGTCTCTTTATAGCCTTTTATCATTTAAAAAATGGTTTCTATATGTTTGAATCAGTTCTTTATATATGTTGGAAATAAGATCTTCATCTGAGAAACTTGCTAGCATTTCTAACACCATGTCAAAAAGTGGTGGGTGATAATGAAAATCCTTGCTTTACTCTCAACTTTATTGGAAAGGCTTCTTGTTTAGGTAATGCTGACTCTTGGTTACTTACCATATTAACGAAAGGTTCAATTATTCTTATGTTTTCTTGCGTGGTTTGTTTTTTTTTTTTAACAGAAATGAGTATTATATTTTGCCAGAAGCCTTTTCTGTATCTATTGATATAATTATGATTTTTGTTAATCTTCTTATTAAAATAGTCTAGTATGGTCATAGTTTTCTCATTGAATCAACTTTGCATCCTTGGTTATTGTGTATAATCTTTGAGATGTGTTGTTGTAGCTTGTTTGCTTATATTTATTTAAAAAATTTTACATTAATTTTCATTAGGGATATTGGTATATAGTTTTATTTTTCTATTTTGAACCAATGTTTAGGAATTAAGACTATATTTGTATCATAGAGTTTGGTAGGATTCTTTCTTTTCCAATTTTTGCAAACAGTTTATGTAATATTAGAATTAATTATTTTTTGAATGTTTAATAGAATTTGCTTATAAATCCATCTGGTCCCCCTTTTTTCTTTGAGATTATCTGTCTTTTCCCATCTGTTGCAGATATTTCTACTGCTATTGGCCTCTATATCTCTGTTGGCTACTAATGCTTCTGGTGACATTTACCTCATATTGAAAATAGGACCTCTGAGTTCTTCTGGATCTTCTAAACTCATAACATCAGTTCCTGGACATTGTACTCATGAGATTGCTGCTTAGTCACCGCCTCAGGGAAACAAATGCAAAAGAAATAGAAGTAGTCATTTGTTTATGGCCACAATTAGTTGAATGGGAAACCTATAGCCACCTTCGCACTACTGGGTTCTCAGGAAGGCTGCTCAGTGCAGCCTGTTTCAAAGTCAAGAGAGAGACAGAGACAGAAACAGAGAGAGACACTGAGATACAGACAGAGAGACAGACAGACAGACAGTCAGACAGAGAGAGAGAGAGAGACAGAGAGATGGAGAAAGTCATCAGTTCTTCAGGTTCTGTAAGCAAAAAATACCAATCTCTTAGTCAAACATACCTGGAAACAGATTTAATCAAAAGATCTGTGTGATGTCTTGAACTGAAACCTGGCAAGGAATATCTTTGAATGCTTTAAAGACTATGCCATTCCTCCCCCCACACCTACCCTGCCCCCATTCTACCCTTATTTTGCATTCTACTGAGGGATTACAATAGGGACAAAGATAAGTAGATATAGAGATAAGTAAAAACACATTTGCTGAATGAGTAAGTGAATGTTCAATAGATGCTATCACTTTTTCATTTCTAAGGTAATCAGGATCAAGTAGTCCCACTGATTGTCTCCTTTCTTCCTCTCTTTGATAGAAAAGAGCTTTATCTTACTGGTTTTAGAGCCCTTTGTAAAGTGTTCCTGTGATGGCATGTATTCACACAGGTCCCCTGACCCTTCATCACTATGCTAGGATTTATTCTGTCCTAGCATCCCATATGAAACCAGAGGCAAGTGTTTCATTACTCCATGCATTTTTTCAGTTCAAAGGTCAACTGTTTTGACCAGCATTGAATTAAAAACACTGTCCTGTTCTCACAGGCATTTCCCTTCGTCTCCACTGCCACCACTGAATGTTTCTAAATCCATCAACTCTCCCTCTACCTCTTCCTAGCGACTAAGACTTAGTTATCAAAAGAAGGGTTTATTTGCAAGAAGTGGAAGGTTAATTCACAAATAATACAAATAGTACAAAAAATTTGAGTGCTGAAAAATAATCTGACTGGGAAATTACTGACTGTCCCCCCACTCCCACCCCTGCGAAACTCCCGAGTCTAAAATAGTATTTCTTAGGTCATATCCCATCATTGACTCAGTGCATTCATCTATCATTCTCTTATCAGAAGTAAATTCCTGTTTTTCCTAAGCTGTTCCCTCCTTCTTGATATCCTTGCCCAAAAGAGTGCCCCAAACTGTGATTGACTCTATCTGGTTTCTGGTTACATACATTTAGATCCTATGGTAGGGCACTGTCTCAAGGCCAATAGGATTTAATTGCTGCAGTGCTTTCTATAATTCCTGGTTTCTGTAATTCTATACCATTTTTAAAATGGTGTACATAAGGATAATACCTGGCACAATACATAGTCCTTTTATATCCAACTTGTTAGCTACCCCTAATTAATTCAGGGGACATTCTAATCTTGATGCAGTTTGTGGTTGCTGGGAGCCCCAAAATGTCAGGGTACAAGGCTACATTCACCTAGGATGAATTCCCACACTCAAACCTTCTTCCAGTCAAATGACAAGAGTAACTGCAATGCCAATAGAAGCAGGTGAGATTCTTAGGGAGTCTGTAACTTAATGAGGCATATATCACGATGGAGAGATTCCTGAGACTTGTTATACCTGACTCATCATGTGGGGACAAATGATATTTATCAGAGAGAAACTTGAAAGTAATGCTCACGCCCTTAGAGTTCATAGGTAATGTTTTCATTACTCTTGCTAATTGAAGGCAAAGACATCCGAAAAGAAAGACAGATTTGGGTAATGAAAGGCTAGCTAAGAACATGGTCTTTGAGAATTGAGTTTGGATTTGTGAATTACAGTTTAAAATTATGGGCTAGAGATGGAGTCCACCTAAAGTGGGCCAGTAAATATAAATTTTACTAGATCTTACAAATCCCATCAAGAAAGCTTTAAACTGAAAAAGAAGGGAGGAGAAAATTGCCTCCAAACCAAATACCATAAATATTCATGGCTATGGGTATAACAGAAGAAGAAAAATAGCAGAAAAGAGGACCAGTAATTCACAAGGAACAATATTCAAGAAGAGAACCAGAAATAAAAACCATAGTCTGACTCTTGGACAAATATGCATATTATGAACCATAAACAAGAAATAAAGATTCTAAAGGAAGCAAGTTTAATTTTATTGGTATCCACAAGACTTGGTAGAATGGTAGAATATTTTTTACACTTTTGAAATGGAAAGAATAGAGCAAAAATTATTAATAATTACAAGTTATTAGGTACATGAAAAGCCCTCAATGAATTCAAGTCAACAATTCCAGTTGAACTAAATCCAAGGGAGGTAAAAGAATTGGCTAATGTGATTATTGAGCCCCTGTCACTGAGAAGAAGAGGAGCCACAGGACCAAAAATGAACAATTGTACAGAATTTCCAAAAAACAGAAGAGGATAAAATCAGCAAACTAGAGGCCAGTGATTTGAATTTCATTCCCAGCAATCAATCAATCAATCAATGAACATTTATTAAATGTCTGCTATGTGCTAGACACAATGCTAAAAATTGGGAATTCAAAAAGAGGCAAAAGATGGCTCTCAAAGAGATTGCAATTTAAAGGGAGAGACAATATGCAAACAAATGTATATAGCGGTAGAGAGAGCTTAAGACTCTTCTCCTTCCACCCTTCTCCAAGTGACACTTTCATTTGTGCCAGAAGGAGAAGAAAGAAGTTGGGGCTGGAGGCTACTCTACTCTCTTCAGAGAAAGGGATACTAGGCTAGAAATATATTGACCTGTTCCCTCAAAGATTGTTAGTCTATGGGATATCATCAAGTTACATCTAACTTTTGATCACTTTGTTATTTGTGGGAGGAAGAGTGACCCTAAGATCTATGTCCAAAGCTTGACCCCTTTTCTACCAAAACTCAGTTGCATGATGAATATACAAAAAGAAGATCCCATCTTCTATCTTCCATCTTTACTCCTGAAGTGGGCAGTCAGGAGTGCCAAAAGATGGCATTTCTTGTTGGTGAAATAGGAAGCCAATGTCACTGGATCAAAGACTAAATGTTGGAGAGTAAAGTATGAGAAGACTGGAAAGCTAGATGAGAGCTAGATTATGAAGGACTTTCAGGGTCAAACAGTAAAATTCTAGAGTGTGTTATTAAAGGAATGGTTCATCTGCATATAGAAAGGAATGAGAGCAAGTATAGTTTCAACAAGGTTGTTAGATTACCCACAATCCCTTTTTTGACAGAGACATGTCCAGTAGAACTGGATGAGTAACTCATACAAATTCTGTAAACATAGTACCTCTAGATTTTGTCAGAGATTTCATTATTTTTGTGAACAAGATGGAGCAATAAAGGCTACCTGATTTGAAATTGATTAAATGGACACACAGACCTAAAGAGTAGTCATTGATAGGGCAGCGTCCACTTTGAGTTCGCCAGTGTAATGCATCAGTGATCTATCCTTAGTCCAAGAGCTGTTCGACATTCTTATTAAGGATTAAGTCAGAGATTGTATGCTTGTGAAATTTGTAGGTAGGGCAAAGCTACAAGGGACAACTCTCTCACACTGGGTGAGAGAATTAGCATTTGAAAATTAATTTAATCAATATTGTAAAAGTCTATTCTTGGATTTAAGAAAAATAGCAGCTTTACAAGTGGTGGAGTTAAGTTAACTGCAAACTCAAAACAAATCAACAGTGTGACACAACAGCCAAAAAGATCTAATCATAGTAGTTAGAGTTTATAATTTTTTAGCACTTTAAGGCTTACAAAAGTACTTTCCAAGGTTTTAGCCCCCTTATATAACTTTTATTTTCCTTACAAACACTTTCCTTTAACATTCTAAGGTTTATAAAATACTTTTTCAAAACTAAGGTTTACAAAATGCTTACTGTGATGCAGGTTTTAACTATTTCCATATTGCAGATGAGCAAACTGAGGCTCACAGAGGTGAGATCATTGGAACATAGAATTTGAGTCATCTCAAAGGCCACCTAGCCCCTCTCATTTTTAACAGTGGGGAAATTGAGGTCCAAGGAAGTTAATAGATCTAATAATTGTACCCCCAACCCCTTACTCAAATGGTCCAGGGTGCTTGCTTTTAGATCATGTTGTCCCTCTGCAGATCATCCCCTTTCTTTTTTCTCATAACTTGGAATGAGGAAGTGATGCTCTTCCTTGTCAGGTGACACCAGGAGTATCATGCATGTTCAATTCTAGATGCTATTTTAGGAAGGTCATTAACAAGCTGAAGCATATTTAGAGGAGGGTGAGCTGGTTGGTGGAGTTATGGAACTTATGGATGTTTAGAAGAAGGAACTGATTACTGTCCTGGGTCCCAAGAAGGGCTACTTTATGAAAGAAACTTTAGACTTCATCTGCTCTTCCTCAGAAGGTTAGGAACAACGCTTGTAAGAGGCAGTTTTCACCATCTCAGGATGTTTTCTAGTCAGAATTGGATGATCACTTGTCAACGACATTGTAGAAAAAATTCTTAACTGGGTAGAGGTTGGACTAGACTATTTCTGAGGAACTCAGAGGTCCTGGACTTTTGCAAAGTTTATTTTTTTTGTAAAGAGGGCATAGTTGTAATGAAGTGTTGGTAAGAGGAAGTAAACTTTGTCATTTGAGTAAGACAAGTTCTTGATGAAAAAGACCAGTAGAGGCTGGGAGACATGAGGTGGATATTGTTACTGGTCCTGTGTCCTGACCTTCTCTCATTGTGGGGAATGTGAAGTGTTCTTCTTTATCTATTTTAGCCTATCTAGTCTGGCTCCTGCTATTTCGGTGGCCCCTATTCTCCTCCCTCTCTCACTCCACTCTCTCATCTGCATATCACGATAGGGAAATAAGTGACAATGAAACTGTGAAGAAAGTTGCAGCCTGGCACCTGCCTATCTGAATTATGCCAGCCCAACTAATTCCCTGGGTCCCATTCTGAAGAAAGATATTCGGGAGAAATGGGCAATGAATACTTAATTTTAGAAAACCTACTGTTCAGGTGAGTGAAACTAAACTAAGGGAAGGATCTGGCCTTGGAGTCAGAAAGTTCCTGAATCTCTCCTGAGAAATAAGTGGCCTGAATTCTAACAAAGAGCAAAACTGTCTGCCCCCAATTCTAGGCAAGGACAGGTTATATAGTGGGGAGTTTGCCATGCTATGGTTGGTATAATCTGGTTGGGAAAGAATGTTTAATTATATGGCTTCAGTAGATTGGATTTTGGGATGGAATTATTCCAATATGGTGCCCCACTGATGCTCTTAGAAGTTCCTATATTTTTTGGTTTTATTATTTTTTTGATATCTCATGGAGTTATTAGTTTCTATTCAGTCAATTCTAGTTTTCTTTTTGTTGTTTAATTTTCATTTATCTAAACATGAACAATTCATTTTTCTGGGTTAGAATTTGACCCATTATTTGCTCATATGTTTTTCCCCATATGTAGAAGAAGCATGGTATAGAAACTGTGGTCAAGTACTGGTCTTGGAGTCAGAAAGACTTGGTTAGAAGTCACTTTAAACACTAAGCTATGTCAATCCAGGCAAGTTATCACTTCTCTATACTTCGGACAGCTCCTGAGGACTTATGTACTTAATTGCAGTATTCAAGGAGGGGGCAGAAGACCCCATCCTGGGAATTCTATCAAAGCAAACATATTCATATACAGGCATACCTTGGAAATATTGTGAGTTTGGTTCCAGATCACTGTAATAAAGTAAATAGCTCAATAACCCAAGTCACACAAATTTGTTGGTTTCCCACTGCATTTAAAAGTTATGTTCACACTATACAGTAATCAATTAAGTATAATCTATTAATGTATGTCTAAAAATGTACATATCTTAATTAAAAATGTTTTTTTTTATAAAAAATGCTATCATTGAGCTTTCAGTGATTTATAATCTTTTTGCTGGTGACGGATCTTGCCTTGATGTTTATGGTTGCTAACTGCTCAAGGTGGTGGTTGCTGAAGGCTGGAGTGGTTGTGGCAATTTCTTTTTCTTTTAAATATTATTTTATTTTTTTCCCTCAATTACATATCAAAACAACTTTTAGCAATAATTTTTACAAGATTTTTGAGTTCCAAATTTTTCTTTCTCTTTCGCTCCTCTCCCCTCTTTCTAAAATGGTAGACAATTTGACATAGATTACATAATATGGCTATTATGTAAAACATATTATGGAATAGTCACAATTATGAAAGAAGCAGATCAAAAGGAAAAAAAACACAAAAAAGTATGAAATGAAAAAAGTATGCTTCTATCTTCATTCAGAGTCCATTAGTTCTTTATCTGGATATGGATAACATTTTCCTTCATTTGTACTTGGATCATTGTGTGGCTGAGAAGAGCTGAGTCATTCGTAGTTGATTGTCACATAATAGTGCTGATACTGTATACAGTGCTTTCCTGGTTCTGCTCATTTTACTTTGCTTCAGTTCATATAAGTCCAGGTTTTTGTGAAATTTGCCTGTTCATCATTTCTTATTGCCTATAATATTCCATTACATTTATATACCACAACTTGTTCAGCCATTCCCCAATTGATGACCATCCCCTCAGTTTCTAATATTTTGTTACCATGAAAAGGACTGCTAGAAATATTTTTGCACATTTAGGTCCTTTTCATGATCTCTTTGGGAAACAGACCTATTAATAGTATTGCTGGATCAAAGGGTATGCACAGTTCTATAGCACTTTGGGCATAGTTCCAAATTGCTCTCCAGGATGACTGAATCACTTCACAACCCCACCAATAGTACACCAGTGTCCCAATTTCCCCACATCCTCTCCAAACATTTATCATTTTCCTTTTTTGTCATATTAGCCAATCTGATAGGTGTGAGGTGTTGTTTTAATATGCATTTTTCTAATCAAAAGTGATTTAGAGCACTTCTTCATATGCCTATAGATAGCTTTGATTTCTTCTTCTGAAAACTGTGTGTTTATATCCTTTGATCATTTACCAATTGGGGAATGGCTTGTATTCTTATCAATTTGACTCAGTTCTCTCTATATATTTGAAAAGTGAGGCCTTTATCAGAGACCCTTGCTGTAAAGATTGTTTCCCAGCTTTCTACTTTCCTTCTAATCTTGATTGCATTGGTTTGGCAATTTCATAAAATAGTATGCCAATGAAGTTTGCTGCTCTTCCTTTTACTTGAACACTTAGAGGCCATTATTAATGGTTATTAATATCGGTTTTTAGTTGGCCCAATTTCAATATTGAGAGACAGGGGAATGGCCAGTTGGTGGAGCAGTCAGAACACACACAACATACATGGATTAAGTTCACTGTCTTATGTGGTCATGGTTTGTGGTGTCCCAAAACAATATTAACATTAAAGATCACTGATCACAAATCACCACAACAGATATGATATTAATAAAAAAGTTTGAAATGTTGCAAGAAATACCAAAATGTGATACAGAAATATGATGTAAGCACATGTTGGAAAACATGCTTGAAGTAGAGTTGCCACAAATCTCCAGCTTGTTAAGAAAAAAATCTGCAAAGCACAATAAAGCAAAGAGCAATAAAATGAAGTATGCCTGGAGATGTATGAATCTGGGCAAGTCATAACTTCTCTGTACCTCAGACAACTCCTGAGGACTTATTTACTAAGATGTGATGTCCAAGGAGGAGGAAGGAGATCCCATCCTAGGAATATCCGTGTCCATATACACCTATTCTAGAAGTGTTTTCTTATAAAATACAGTTTTGTGAGAATCAATTTCAATTTTATCATTTTAACAATTACCAAAATATGCATTAAAATACAAACCAAAAATATTAGAATAAAAAAACTTCATACAACAAACTTCATTGAAATAGTTTCTTTGCCTCACTGGACATTTGGAAAAAACGATCTGTCATCCATAGTTGTAGTTTTGCAAAAGTAACAACAGTTTAATGTGTATGCTTAGCCATGTGAAAAGAAACTAAGACAGAGATGTTCAGGTCACTTCTTACCAGTGAGACTTGTGTTTGACATTGTTTAGTTTCTGTTTCCTTGCCTGCTTCTTGAGCCCCTTCCATTTCTGAGAGGTTTTTGTAATTTTCTATTGCTTTCTGAAGTTCATGGATAGTACTACGAAGAACATGGAACTGCTTTACCCTTAGTTCCAGCTTATCTGCAACATTATTTTTCATCTGGGAAAGATGTAATTCTTTCCCCAAAGCATCTAGTTCCTTTAATGTTTCATGCCTGTCTGGATGATGTTGTATTTATGACTTCTGCATTACATTACTGGCAATTTTTTTGTATTCATTTTGCATGATGGATCTGCTTTTTGCACACAACAATCTTTTTTTTTTGCATATGCCCCAGCTATTTTCTATGTCTGTGTACATTTTTTTCATAGTTTTCCATTTCTCTGATAGTCATATTATATACAAACAGGGTTTTTCTTATTGAAAATTCATACTGGGACAATGTACTCCTCAGTGTGTGCTAGTACTGGTCATAGCCTTCTTCCTAAGACACAGCATGGCATCATTTAATGGAACTTCTCGTCATTGCCATCACAATCACCATCAATTAGGAGATGTTTCCTTATAACTTTATTGTCTGTCATCATCTTGGTGGGGTTCTGGCTAGTGGCAGCTTATCACCTGTGTCCTGTGGCAGCAGGGGCTTGGGCAAACAGCCACTGGGGATGAGGAGGCAAACCCTGCCACCAGAGTGGTTACTAGAGCCCTGACTTCCCCTCGATTCTAATTTTCAAGGAATTATTTCTTCCATAACCTCTTTCTAAGTTATTGATTCTTTTTTCATATCTTTCTTCCTTACTTCTAACTTCAATCCCCACTTTTGCCTCTGTCTCACTAATTTTCTAAAAATAATTTCTAAGCTCTTTGAAAAAGATCTGTTGCTTTATCTCTTCTAGGAATTCTTGTTGGTTTTGTGTCAAAGCTTCATTTTTTTTCTTTGAGGCTTTCTTTGTCAAGTTATTCTTTTCTTCTCAGCTGGCATCTTGAGCTGCCCTGTTGCCATAGAAGTACTTTATGATGGGATTATTTTTATTTATTTGTTTGTTTGCTCATTTTTCCATTTAATTTTTGACTTTGGACTCTTGCCTGAGCTTCTGTCCTATTAACATCCTTCCTTTTGCTGCTTTTGTAGCTCAGGGCCTGCAAATTTTTACTACTCTCACAGTGATGTCATTAGGATCAAAATCTACCTGGTCTGAGTTCAGTAAGTTTTTGACTCAGGTTTGGGTCTGTCAGTTTGTTTCTGATTGGGAGTTTCAGTAAACTGCTGCTGGACTCAGCTCTGATTAGCCCACCAGGAGGAGGTTTTGTAAGTTCAGAATGACTGAACTGCAGGCTCTCCTTTGTTTTGGGCCTTCTGCCTTGGTTATTTCACTAAATACCGCTGAAATAAATGGTTATTCTACTGGTTATTCCTGGCTACTCTACTCCACACTTGGCTAGAGGCTAGAAATGAGTCCCTGCTCTGCTCCTGGGATCAGAACCACAGAGCTATGGTTTGCTTCTACAACTTGTTCCTTGTTCAGCACATATCTAGGTTCTCTGCTAATGATTTTTCTCTCTATCCTCGATCTGTGATCTAGAACAAGGCAGTAGACAACAGAATTACCAGATGGCACCGATTTCTGTACCCCATGCTAGCTTAGAGATCCCAGGGAATATGGTGCTTCCTGCCCTGGTGCCTAGTCATCACCCACTTTTTGATCTCTAGATGCTAGAATGTTCCATGCTTAATGTATTCTTGGCTAGACCCTGTCTTCAGGCTCTACAGACCTATCTTTCTGTCTCTCTAAGCCGCCTTGGCCTAGAAAAATGATTTGTGATGACATTTCTTGGCTTTCCTGAACAGAGTTCAGTCTAGTGAGTTTTCTGGGTGGTATTTGGTGGGAAGCTAGGTTGTACTCCATCTTCTTGACTCTAGCTTCCCTTGTATTTTCTTTTTCTTTTTTGAGAAGATGCTATTTAGAATATCTTTCATTAGGAATATAAAACTATAGGAGTCATACTTTATTTCAGGAAGAAATGGGCCACTCTGGAGGGTCAATATGTGGTGACCTCTGGATTAAGCAATTATCAAGATCATCAGAGCCTCTAAGCTTGTCCTTTTTTTGTCTTTAGCTTGCTTGTTGCCGTCTCCAACTTCAATAGCCAATCAGCCAGCAACGCCCAAGCATCCATATGATACAAAGTACTGTTTTAGGTCCCATGGAACAAGAAGTAAAAAAAATCAAACTCCACAAAAGTATAAGGACATTTTGACAGGGTCTGCCCCCAAAGCATCTACTTAGTTTTTTTCTTGGTCAGCATCACTGGAAGCAATCAGTTCACTTTCTGGAGTGTTATAATTTTATTTATTTATGTGTGTGTGTGTGTGTGTGTGCGCGTGTGTGTGCATGTGTGAGTGTGGGAGAAGAGGGAGAGAGAGACACACAGAGAGAGAGAGAGAGAAGAGAGAGTCGGGGAGAGAGCTATGGTTTTATCAGTGTATGGGAATTGTTCATATTGATGAATCTTGGAGGGGTTCTTTCCTCTCCACAGTGCAAGACTCCTTCCATCTGTGCAGACCAGCAACTCAACTGTAACTTATAGTCTTATAATAATTGACCAGGACACTGGCAGGCTAGATGAATTGCTACAGTTGTCATGGAAAACTGGTATGTCTCTGGGGGAAGACTTGAAGTTACATATTTCTGACTCCTTATTTTGCTCTGGTTTCAGACTCACTAAGCCACTCCCTGGTCACTTCCATGCTGTTCCACCTGCATCTCAGGCCTTCACCCCTTAACAGAACTCAAACTCTCTCACCTGATTAATGTGAGCCTGAGCCTGAAACTTTATTTTAAGCTTGTCTTAGACCCACCAAGCTGGCCATTTGCATGCCAAGAAACTTATTGAGTTGGGATGGGACCAGACAAATGATGTCATTGGTACAGGAAATGAATGCCTGATAAGCAAATTCCCTCTACCAGGGCAGGTCAGCATTCTTTCTGTAACTTTTAGTCTTAGAGTTTCAGGGCAGTAGGGAGGTGGGGCTGAGGGGTGGAGACAAACAACTAAGAAGGAAAATAACTAATCCAGGGTTGCTGAGCCATCATGTGTCAGAGGTAGGACTTGAACCCAGCTTTCTTGGTTCTAGGGCCATTTTATCACTGCCTCTCTTAAAAAGTTTATGATTATTGTTACTGTTGCTGTTGTTAACATAGTGTACAATATCAAATATCTGAATCTTTTGAACCTTGATCAAAGATTTCAGAAAAAAGTTTGTTTTTTAACTTTTTGGAAAGGCTGGCAGGATCTGACATAGAACCCTGTACAAACTAAGGACATAGTGTCAGATGGGCAAAGATGACAAAAAAAAAGAAAATGACAATTTTTGGAGGTCTGAGATAGAAGTGACAGAGAGATCAAAGACTGTAGCAAAAAAGTAGAGAAAAAAAGTGAGAACAGATGTTAAAAGGGAGCAATGAGAAATTTAGGTACAGAGTAGAGGTAGACAGAATAGGGGAAGGAAAAAAGGGATATAATAAAAAAACTGAATCACACTTAATTCTTAAGCATTTTTGTAAAATATACAGATAAGAATTAAGGTCAGAAATAACCACAGATAAGCAGGACAGCTATGAAACTTACATGTTGAATTTATCATATATTTAAGAGGCCATCTATACATAATCCAGACTAGCAGTTTCATGTACAATACTATTTTTCTGCTCTATTCTGTATATGGAAATGCTCACTTTATTTAGTATTTGTTAAGTGGGAACTCAGCAGCTGTTTGTTGCTCCGAAGAGGAGGTTGGCGTTATAGAATGTAGCATTTGGAATGTTAAAAATTTGCCAAGAGTTTCCAAAGGCTTGGTGAGCTGGACTGATTTCCCACTTAAATGACTGTAACAATATAGCTAGTGTATGTGTGTCAAAGCATAATAGTGGGCTGTTCAGTTGCTAGCAAATATTTAGCAAAGGCAGATGAATGAACAATTTTCCGGTCATCCACAGAATTCTGTGGATCAAAGGCCATTAGCCTTTGATAAGTTAGCTATCTTTTGGAAAATTCTGCAGTTTATGGATATAATTTTGTTACCAAACTTTTTTTCCTCTTTTGAAGCTACAAGGCCCTACAGGAGTTCCAATCAAGAAAAATAAATATTTGGCAAGGGTGCCATCTTGTGGAAGTTTTTAAAAGTTTAAAAATTTACTAAACTACCATTCTTTCACTTTTTTTTGACAGCATATTCCTTCTTCCCATATTTCTATTTTCTTAATTGTTTCTGTAATAATTTTCTTAAATATGTAAAAAGGCCAAGAATGTAGGATTGATTTTATTTTTAGAAAAGAAGATTACAGTAGTATTGCCCAGCACTGGATAAGTCTGGAAACTTGGGTTCCAGTCCCACTGTACTAACCAATCATTTAACTTGGGTAAGTTTCTTAAATGCTTTTTGTGCTTTGCTTTCATCATCTACAAAACAATAGATGTATATTAATTAGTCTCCTGAGTTCCCTTCCAGCTCAGACATTCTGTGACTCTAATATAAACCAAAAGCTATCTTGACGAAAAGCTTTGGCCAAGCGTAACCCATAGAACTGGATCTCTGCTCCTGTGTAATGACAATGGCAGAGTAATAGAAAATAGCACGGAGGGTTTGAAGACTCACACAGGTTTTTGGCCATCTTTGAAAATTAATTTGACTGGTGATACTCTTCATATGAGACTTGTCTGATGACTAAAAAGTTCATATGCCAATGAAATATTTTCTCAGCCTGTGTTCTCATTTGTAAAATGGGGAGAGTAGTTGTATAACATGCCTCACAGACTTGTGAGAATCAGAAGTGATAATCTGAGAAATATATATAGTAAATTGTAGACTGCTGATTGACCTTTCAAAAAGATGGAGTGGTAGTGATTAATCCCAGTTCCATCTCTAAATAACAATAAATAAACTAAAGAAAAAATTTAAAAAGCAACACTAACACAAAGGTGGGGAAAGAAAGAAATCCTCAAAGAAAACTAACGCTAGAAAAAAAAGAAAACTAAAAAGAAAAAGGAAAACTAAAAAGAAGAACAAAGAAATGAGCCAGCTAAAAAAAGGTCTTAAAACAAGGAGTAAAGAAATCTGCAGGGTAAAACCGAGTGAGGAGAAATCTCTGGAAGGAAAGAACAAGATTGTAATAGTAATAAGTAACTTTCTAGGCCAAAGAAGGGACATATGAAAAAACTTTCTGAGGTTTTAGAATTTTAATTAGAGCTATGAGGAGCAAACTAGCATCTATAAAATTGGATGTTGTAGATGGAGGGCATTACTGTGTAGATACAGATTCTGAAGGTGCGCTGGTTAAATGTTTAAAAACTGACTCTCAGGAAAAAACCTAATAACTGTGTGGCACAACACACTTTTAAGTCTGATCTGCACTATTGCCATTTTCTCCATTACTTTCTTAAGTTTAGATAAACAACAGAACAGTAAGCAAGTCCTGATTTGTGGTGTGCGCTTCCTTGTAGATACTCACAATCAGCTCATGCTAGTGGCTGTGGATTACCACCGGTTAGACTGTTAACTGAAGTCTTAACTACAAAATTATAGCCTGATTGTTAACTCAATGGACCTCAAACTTTTTGGTCTCCGGATCCATTTACAATCCTAAAAATTGTTGAGGACCCGCGCCCAAAGAGCTTTTGTTTATGTAGCTCATATCTATCAATATTTACCATACGGGAAGTTAAAGTGTATTAGTATTATGAAAATAATTTTGACCTCAGGGACTCCCTGAAAGGGTTTGGGAACACATTTTGCAAACTCTGAGCACTAGAGCCTTTGATATTCCTTGAAGCTCCTAAGCTTTTGCGATTCAGTGCTTTGTAGAGTTGATGAAGGGGCTTGAGCTTTGTGAAGTGCCCACTGCTATGGATGAGTTATTATCATTAACTGTGGGGCCCCACTCCTGAGATTATTGGAAGCAAGATGGTGACCAAAACAACCAAACTGGCTTCCATTTATAGTTTATTTACATGTTGCAACCAGCCGACTATAGTTGATGTGCCCTACGGCAATGCATGTGTAGAAGCATGCCTCTATACTACTGGGAATCCACACTAGTAACCAAAAACCAAAGATCTGGAGCAGATCATTTTATAATCACAATGAAAACTCCTGGTCTCTGGCTCTAAGTTTGTGAGAAAATTCTTGAGCTTTATTAACTTGGAATCCTCCTATTTGCTTCTTCACCTTTGGTTTGTGACTGACACTTGCTCAGTTTCCTACTTCCCCTGAGGTATTATTCTCCAGTTTATTTTGCTGACATCTTTTTAAGAACAATAAGGACTTTAATCCCTGGGATCTTTGGAATTTACCCTTGCACTAATACTGCAGGACTTGACAAAATTATTAGTAAAACAAATATGTGTTTGCAGTACTATAAAGGCTGTTTCCATGTTTGGAATTGAAATGAAAATAGAAAAGCAATTATATGCACATCAACCATGATTTTTCAGAACTGTTTTATGTCTGCTAATCATCATTTGAGGACAAATAAATTGAATCACTAGGTTATGACTTTTATTGTCTATTTTTCTTTAATTGTTGTTTGATGTATTTTTTTTATCTTTCATTCCGTTTTTCGTTGTCTTATAGTTAACATACCTTTTATTCTTGTGTTATTTGGGGAGAATATGACTGTAGTCCTCCTGGTAAGTCTTGGGCTGGTCACCTGGGAAGGGGTCCTAGGTTGCTAAAGCCCCTGACAGCTGTATTTCTTTTTTAACTGAAGGGGAAAAGAGGAAGCTAATGAAATCTGAATCGGAGGGTGAGAAAACTAGATGAAGACAGGAGGGAGATGGTGCAATGATTCCTTTCCCCTACTGGATGGGTACAAAGGGCAGCCATGGTGTTCTAGTAAAGACTCTGTATGACAGATCTAATCTTATTTTTCACCAAATGAGGTTGACTCTGTCCTTGCATTTCTTCATGTCCCTTAATGGCATGACAGCAAGTGACAGTTTTGGGAGCCACATAGGAGAAAGTTCCCTTTCCTCTTGAAGTACCAAGATCCCACCTTCTTAGTTTATTATTAGAGTTTCATAACCACAATTCTAAGGACAGAATTATTGTAAACTTGGGACCTTTAAATAGGCTCCATTAGATCATTAACCTAAACTTATTGTGACCCCTAGTGGTTACATATATATTTTATCGAGGTTTTTTCTTTTTCTTTTTTCAATATTTTGATGAGTTGAAGATATAACAGCCCTACCAGCAGCCCTAACGTGCTGACATCAGTTTCGCTTGCCTGATTATTGTTTAGAAGTGGGAATGGCTGCAGGGAGGGGAAATGAAATGTTGGGGAATTGGGGGGTCTTAGTGAGGGAACATGTCTCCTGGATGATTTCCCTCAGTCTTTTGCTATTGTTAAGATTAGACAGGTAGTAAGAGAAAGGTACAAATACTGGTGGGCAAATGCAGCAAGCTGAGATGCAAAGTGAAGCAGCCAGCTTGGTGGGTGGCAATCAGAGTTGTATCCATACTGATCTGCAATGTGAACTGATTTGCAGACCATACTGATTAATATACTGGCTGTGCTCACTCCTTTCCATTCTTGTGAGGGTCGGACAGACAAGAAGGCTTGGACTGGGAGGTTAAAATCTGTAGTTACGTGAACAGGTAATTGCTACCTGGCAGGTAGGTGGCACAGTGGATAGAGTGTCCAGCTTCAAGTCGGGAAGAATCCTCTGTGAATTCAAATCCAGCCTCAGACGTTTACTAGCTGTGTGATCCTGGGCAAGTCACTCGACCCTGTTTGCCTCGGCTTTCTCATCTATCACATGAGCTGGAGAAGGAAATGGCAGAATACTCAAGTATTCTTGCCAGGAATACCCCAAAATGGGGTCACAAAGAGTTGGGCATGACTGAAAAATGACCCAACAATAACAAACTGAGAGCTGATGCTAATTCTCAAAAAGCCTGTTTTTAGCGTGCTTTTATTAATTTGATTCTAACTATGAATCATAACTCTAACGCCAGTGAGGCTTGAGTTTTCCAGAAAACAATAGGAAAGAATTAGAAGGAATCACAGACAAGCAAGACATCTGTGAAAATTACATGTTGAATTTATCATACACTTAAAAGACAACCTGTATATAATCCAGACTTGCAATTTTGTGTGCAACACTATTTTTCTGCTTTACTTTGTATACGTAAATGATCATTTTATTTGATACTGCCAAGTGGCAGCTCAGCAATTGTTTGTTGCTCATGAGGAGGAGGTTGACATTATAGATTGTAGCATTTGGAATGTCAAAAATTTGCTTAGAGTTTCCAAAGGCTCACTGGGAAGGAAAAGAAGGGGTGAGACTAAGTGGAATGACTAAATACATACTTCTAAAAGACAGCTCTTAGCTTGAGGTCTGCAAACATAAAAACATATTTTTTATAATTATATTTCAACACAATTGGTTTCTTTCTTAATCCTCTGTATCTCAATTTATATATTTAAAAACATTACTTTAAGAAGGTATCCATAGGCTTTACTAGATTGACAAAGGGATTCATGACACAAAAAAGGTTAGGTACCTCTGGTTGAGAAGATGATACAACCCACCAGGACGTGTAAAGTTGGGAGTGAAGCCAGTAGGTAACTGCCAGGCAACACGAACCTGGACTCTGTTGAGACCAGGCACAGGCTTGTATACTCCCACAGTACCACTTAGAGTTCATATTATCTTTTTTCCAAAATAATTTTCTTTGATTTTATATTATAGCTTCATTCAATTTATAATTCAATAATTTTTGTGTTTTCAGAACTTAGCTTTTCTTTGACAATTTTAAAAGTTCTTCATATGTTGTTGATACAGTACTAATGGGTTATTTTATATTTCAATTAAAATACATGTTCAAATAAATCTGTTTTATGTTTAAAAGCATTGTCATAGTTTTTTTAACTTTTAAAAGAGTGATGTCATAGCATTTTTAAAAAACACTCTGAGTTGGAAAGGTCCCCAGAATCTTGGTCAGGGAAGGGATTGTAGAGTCATCTAGTGACTTCTCCAGACTCAGGTGATTTTGAGACAACATCACAAAATGGCAGAGTCACAGATGCTACTTCAGTGTTACAATTGTTGCATATTGGTCTCTTGGTTCTGCTCATTTTACTCTTTATTACTGTGCACAAATAATAGCTAGCCTTTAACTGAAGCTGTTACCCAATAGGAGGTAAGAAGAATCATTCACAGCGAGAGACCCTGAGAGAACATGGCACTTATTAAATGAATTTTATAAACAAGATCTCATTTTATCCTCACAGTCACTTGAGAAATAGGTGCTAATATTATCCCCATTTCATAGATGAGGAAACAGACTGAGAGGTTAAGTGTGTGAGGTCAAATCTGAATTCAGGTCCTCCTAACTGCATGTCCAGTGCTCTATCCACATCTCTGCCATTTCTAAATGCACAACAATATCCCCTTACATTCATCTACCACAGTCGTTTTTCAGTAGTGTTTTTTATTTTTAGCTATTCAAGTGA
This sequence comes from Bettongia penicillata ogilbyi, assembly GCA_023548195.1. NCBI lineage: Eukaryota > Metazoa > Chordata > Mammalia > Diprotodontia > Potoroidae > Bettongia > Bettongia penicillata. Next base: position 13,269,581 of record JAJHZJ010000560.1, read on the forward strand.
TACACACCTACTTTGTTTCCAGCTCTTTGTTCCCACAGTGTGCTACTGTGGATATTTTGAACTATATTGACTTTTTGTTTCTCTTTGTCTTCCGTAATACCTATGTACTGTAGTGAGATGGCAAGGTATCATCAGACTTTTTGGATATGATTTCAAATTTAAATCCAGAAGAGTTGAACTACTTCAGTGTATCAGTGTGCCTATCTTCCCACAACTGCTCCAATACTGACTTCTCAGCTTTTTCTATTTTTGCCAATTTGTATGGCATGAATTAAAACTTCAGAGTTGTTTTGATTTGCATTTCTCTTATTATTAGAGTACATTTTATTGTGGTAACATATAGTTTGAACTTATCTTTAGGAAAATGTTTTTCCATAACCTCTGACCACTCAACATATTAGTGAAGGCCTTTTGATACTGCATATTTGTGTCATCCCCTGCGTATTTTGCACTTTAGGCTTTTATTGATGATCCTGAAGAAAATGCTTCACTCCACTCTACTATTTTTATCTGACTTTGCTGGTTTTATTCACAGAAAAGCATTTTATGTAGTCGAAATGGTCTTTTTTATGTTTTATGATCTCTTCTATCAGTTGATGGTTAAGAGTATCCTTCCAGCTCTAGCTATGAAACGTTGGTACCAATCTTTCTGTTTTAAGTGTGATCTTTCATATTCAGGTCTTGTATCCATTTTGAATTGATTGTAGGATATAGTATAAGGAGTCTTTATCTATTTCTCTTTATCTAATTGACTAGGAATTGTGTCAATCATATAGCTCACTGGTAGTATTATTCCCATGTAGATTTTAACTGCAACCCTGGCTCCTGAAACTTTACTCACAATAGCAATGAGAAAATAGCATTGGCCAGCAGAGATATATACTGTCAGCACCTAGCTAGTCAGACAATTTCTCTTTGAGAAACTGAAGCTGTCACCCAATAGGAGGTTAAGAGACCATTCACAATGATAGAACCAGGGAGATCATACCACTTACCAAATGAACACACAAAGGCATCTTTTTTTCTTTTAGAATGTTTGCCAAGCAGTTACTTGCCCTTGGTGATTATGGGACACAGTGAGACAGGAATGGAGAAATATGTCCCTCAGTGAAGGCTATTTCCTGCTATGCTTGGTCCATGAAGTTTTCCTTCCTTTAACTGGAAATAATGAGCTACTGCAGAACTCACCACCTTCTCATTAGTGAAAAGGCCCTGTTGCTCATGCAATCTGTTCTGAAACTATTTAGTCTTCCTCCAGGAGCAGCTACTGTAAGGAGCTGTACTACCTTTGTCCATAAAAAGGATAAATATCTTTTCTTTAATTTTTATTATAAATATGACAAACATTAATAATGAATATTTCCTTATAAAACTATGAATCTTTACGTATAGCTCTTTACAAAGTATTTAATACAGTTACAATGGCAGTACCAATATTTCCCAGACTGTGTGTCTGTCCTCCTTAACTTCCTTTTGTTCTTTATATTTTTTCTTTTTTAATTATGGACTTGAAAAACACAAACAATATTTCCATATACCAAAACCAGAAAAAAACTGTTTATGAAACCATGAACTTAATTTGAAGTTGTATTATATGAAGCTCTGTGACAATGAATCTCTATTATGTAATTTTGGGGTTTTTAGGATCATAAAAATTTTCTCATTATTAACTTTGACCAGTAACAAGCATACTAGTTTCTAAAGTATAATTTGACCCCAGTGCAGCTGATATACCCCATCAAAGGTTGTTCTGATGGATATGATTTCAAAAGAACAGTATTAATTCATTATTATCAAATCTCACTATAAAGTCATGAACTCTGATATAATAACATTTGTTCATTCACCCATGTATAACATTTAAAGACACTGGACTTCCTCTTAAAATGTTTTTTCAATTATTTTTATGCCTATAAATTAGGCATAATTTAGGTTTCAATTCTTGGGAAGGAGCTGCATCCAGCACATGCCAACAACTACTCTAAATGTTGCTGATTTGGAAACTTGGGTCTGGCAACAGGCTAACTTGGGGTTAAGGAAAAATGGTAGGGTGGCATTTATCTAATCATTATATAAACCTATGTCAAGAGCTTTCTCCTGAAATGAAAAACCCAGGTATACTTTGTGAAGTTTCCCTCATTTCTTTCTCTGGATTTTCTGCTGGGTCATGACTAGACAACTCTGCCTGAGAATTTAATCTGGTCTGTCATTTTTCACTGCTAACCTCTGGACCTTTGAAAAATTCAAGGTACTAGAAAAGTTAGACATTTAAAGGAATCTTTAGGTGAATCCATTTGCTGTGTAAATAAACTACTTCTATGATTTGTTTTGTAGACTGCTTCGTATCTACATGGATATAGAGCTGAAAGGGATCTTACAGACCCAGTCTAACCCCTTTATTTTACAGATAAGGAAACTGAACTCTAGAGGAATAAAGTAACTTTCTCAAGGCCACAAGGGTAGTAAGTATGAAAGTCAGTATATGAACCTAGGTCCTCAGTCTTCAAATCAGAGCTCCCTCACTATGCTAAAGGTGTAAATTTTGAAAAATTAAGTTTCATTATTATTAAAAAATAACATTAGCACTTATTTTCTTTTCCTCATATTTAACCCTCCACTCTGGCACTGGGGGAAAAAGGTAAAAATAAAACTCTTGTAACAAATGTGCACCATCAAGTAAAACAAATTCCCATATTGGCCATATCCAAAATACGGCTCATTTTGCATCTTGAATCTATCATGTGTCAGGGAGTGGGCAGCATTCTTGTCTTCAGTCCTCTGTAATTATGGTTGGTCATTGCAAAGATCTGAGTTCTTAAGTCTTTCAAATGCTTTCACAATGTTGTTTTCACAATATAAATTGTTTTCCTGGTACTGCTAACTTTACTCTGCATCACTTCAAAAGGCCTTCCAAATTTTCTTAGGAACTGTTCCTTCTGTCATTTTTTATAGCACAATTGTATAATAAAAGCCAGTATTTACATAGTGCCTACTATGTGCCAGGCAGTCTGCTAAATACTTTATAAACATTACCTCATTTGAGCTTCATGACAACCCTGGGAGGTAGGTGCTATTATTTACTCCCATTTGACAGATGAGAAACTGACACAGAAGTGACATAACCTGCCCCAGAGTTACACAGCTGTCTGATTGGTTGCTGTCGTTTGTTCTTGAAAAGGATCAAAATGGCATCACTATGTTGGGGTAGTAAGTATCTAAGATGTGAACTGAACTCTCATCTTCCTGATTCCAGGCCCACTACATCACCATCAAGCTGCCTCTATTACATTTATATTCTACAGTTTTTTTGAATAAGAGGGAATGGAAAACACAGAAAACAGAAACTCATCTATGATTTCAGGGTGACTAAAAAAAATTCCTTAGATTCTGGAAGTTTCACAGTCATCTTTAGATTTTTAGAGTTTGTGTGTCTTGGCCCCTTTATAATTTTTATTTTGCAGTTCACTCCATGGTTCACTTGGCTCATGTGTCTTTAGATGTTTTGACTTATTAAGCCGAGTTTCTGAAAAGAGTAAATCTAATTTTTAGGTTGTTATTTCCTTCATGTTGTGCTTAGAATTTTATTTAGTAAGTTTCCTAATATTTTCCCATTTTTGGTATGTTACATTTTTGTTTTGTATGTTATTCTGGAAGAGGATGATTCTGGATTTGGCTTCCTTTATTTTTTATGGTCTGGTGGGGTGTGAGGTTGTCACAAATCCGCATAAAAATTGAGAAGATTTTTCAAATTATTTTCTAAGTGTAGGGTATGTGTTGCCCATGTGGTTTACATGTGTCCACATGTGTCTTTGTAGATGTGGATCAGTGGGAGGAATGAAATCTAAAATCTCCTTTGCCTACCCTGCCAGAAGGGGAGTAAAAGGGTGAGGGTATAAGGTTGGCTGCTCTTCTCTCCTCAGGAAAGGGGTGCTGGGCTATGATTAAATGTCACCTTAAATATTTTTAGTATAGGGAAAATGATTTTTAGGTTCAAGTCACTCTCCTGATAGAGATGTCTTAATGGGAGGAGTTGCCTAAGTGGGGTGGGTATGTATTACCTTAGAGATACATATTCTTTAGATCATCAGGCCTCAAAAATGATTGGGTATCACAGCATTGATATTTATATTCATTCAGTATTAAATGTGGCAAGTGAAATATAGGTTTTCTGACATCTAGAACTGGAAGGGATCAGTTCATCACTGGAAGGAGGGAAAGAAGGTAACCCTAGTGTCTCTCTCTCTCTCTCCATGGGCAGATTCTTATTAATTTAATTTGAAGGCATTTTTTTTACAGAACTTATCTATGTTTAACTGTTGACCAATTTAAAACTAGATTTATCCCTTCCACATTGTAGAGGTTAAGGGTGTAGCACCTCTGAAACCTGGAAAATCTGCATAAAATTTTTTGCCTTTCCCTTCATGCCAGAGAAAAAGTATAAATTATTACAGTATTAAAAATCTATTGATTTTATATAATACCAAATTTATTGATATTATACAATACTAAACATATATTTTATGCAATCCTGAGTTTCTAAACGTTTTGTGCTATCTGTTGGCCTTTGTGTGTTGTCTGCGGCTGTGACAAAACTCCCCCCAAATTCCCATTTAATTTCTTATGCAAAACCACAATGGGAAAAGTTGAATGTGGAAAGGATAACTATACTTACCAAAATCTTCTAACATGATATTTGACAGTACAAGGAAAAAAAATCTTTCATTAAAGTCCTACTCTATTTCCAAACTGGCCTGGTTAGCCCCTCCTTAAGCAAGGGTTCATTATAATGGTGCTGGACTTAGTATGGACATCTGGGTTAGCTCAGTCATACTGCAGTTCAGGACTCCTAAACTCAAGTGATATGCCACCTCTAGCTTCCCCAATTATAGGGATTACAGGCACTTGCCACCATGATCAGCTCAGAAACTTTCTTAATACTGCTAATTAATCAGTACCTGCTATCTTCATTTTCATCATTATAAAATCTGAGTGAGCTTCCTTGTAGCGAAGGTGATCTTGTACCTACTGGAAGGATGGATCTTGTAGGAAACTGGTGTACTAATTTTGAGGAAAGCTGCTCTGAAGAACCACTGCTAACCTGCTTTGTTTTGCCTTTGTCTGGAGACTATTTCATCCAAAGCTTGTAAATCCAGACTCAGTTGCATCCAGTCTCTTTGGACAGTGAGACTTGGTTGTATCCTTTGCCTTAAACATCTCCACAGCATCCCCTCTATCCTTCCTCCCACCTCAAAACCTGCTCCCTGTTTCCCTTGAGCCCTTGAACTTCCTCCTCTTATGTGAGTTAGACTTACCATATTAAAAGACCTATTACTTTATGCAATAGGGTTTTGTTTGATTCATTTGGGATAATTATAAAGAGGGTGAGGCCTAGGGAAAGTGAAAGGCACGCAAGCCATGCTCAATTCACTGGTGACTAACTAAGAAGAAAAGGTGGCTACTGAGGATTCAGTAGTTAAGGATCACTAAGATGCAGAGGAGGTCACAAGTCAACTGATTTCAAGCTTTCTCCTTTTGGAGCTCAGCTCTGAGGAGTCTCTAAGTCAGAGGAACAGCAGTCTGGGGATGATCTGATTATCCTGACCCGAGTACCCTCACTGGGACCAGGGATTTAGGTTAGTTGCTCTTTAGAGCCTTCTGGTCTTTGTCCCAGAATTTTTTGGTCTTTCCTGCCTCTCAGAGGGGCAGTGCCAGCAATTTGTTCCTTTGATGAAAGGGAGAACAGAAGGTTAAAAATCAAGCCAGCTGACAGCAGACTGGCAAAGCGGGGCTTGGGCAAGGGTGGAAGCTGCCTGCTCTTTAGGGCTGCTGAGCATCAGCCCTCAACGCAGGACTCTGGGTTATTGTCTTTGTATTCCCAACCATAGCACATAACAAGTGCTTAATAAATGTTGAACTGAATTCTGAGCTCCTGCTACAACAGACTGCTTAAACCATAGCCTGTATCAAAGAAATGTGGTAAGAAGTTTTCTGAAACGTCTTCATCTTGGCCTGAAAGGCCACTAATTAATAATGAGAGGAAACTTCTTCCTTAACACCTCCTCAAAGGATAGTTTATTGCCTCAAGAGGACCTAGCGTATTTTTAGGAAGCAAAAAACTAGGAGGAATTAAAATGAAAACATATACATGCCTACATAATTTATAGTGAATAGCATTGAAATAAAAAAATTAAAAGATGAATCAAATATTTTAGAGTAAATAAGCATTGTTTTAAAATTTTTCTTAGATTATCCACTTTTTTTTGCAGTTGTAAAGAATATGTGGAAAATCAAGCACTTGGTTCACAATTTTTGATAAATACTTTATTATGATTCTAATTCAAATACTGATTGTTTTTATCAATGTATGAAGATAACATATTCAGACCCACAACAGAAATAAAAAATACAGTAGATCCTAAGATAGAGACTAGAAAACTTGTACTTTGTTTCTGACTCAATCTTTTAATTCTGGATTTTATGTTTCTGGAGTGTGATAGTAAACATATATTTATATCCATAAATACTCCTCTTGCTTCCAATCACCCAATTGTATTATTATTACCAACAAAATTAGAGGCCACCACAAATATCATGTTCTTAAGCCTGAGAATAGAAAACAATTTAATCTTAAATTAGAATTTAACAGGTCTAAAATTCATTTTTGCAAACTTCCATGATTTCCGAGTAAAAGAAAAAAAAGATTTTCTTGATGAAACTTGATTAGTTTTTTAAAATTTTATAATTAGAAGGCAAGTCTCTTGCAAATACATTAATGAATAGGACTTAAGAACATTAACACCAGGCATTTAAAAATATAACATCTGGTTATTTGAAACACTAGAATTCCCACTACTTTTTTTTTTTTAAATATAGCTTTTTCCAGTTTCTTTCCAGACTTCTTTCAGTGCTTTGATGCTTTCTCTTTTCACACATTTCCAGTATTCTTGCATGCCTGACTGCTGTGGTTCCTATTTACAAGAACAGAAAAACCATAATTTAACAATTAAGCATTCATTGAAGTATTTCATTGAAAGTTAAATATTCTTTATGTGTAACCTGATCATTTTGTTGGTATGGACAAGTCTCTGGTAAAAAAGGGAGTCAAGGTGGTTCAAGGTTTCAAGCCTAGCAGACTAGAAGATTCAGGGCTAATGAGAGAAACAGAGAAGCTGGAAAGGGAAGCTATTCTGAGGAGGAAATTCATGGCTTTAATATTGGATATGCTGAATCGGAGGTAGCACTAATATCCTAAGTGGAAACTTTCAGGAGATAACTAGAAATATGGCACACTCTTCCTAAACTTAGGGGAAAAGATCTAGAGCAGGGACGGGGAATCTGCAGCCCCAAGGCCACATGTGGCCTTCAAGATCCTTAGGTGTGGCGCTTTGACTGAATCCAGACTTCACAGAACAGGTTCCCTTAATAAAAGGATTTGTTCTGTAAAACTTGGACTCAGTCAAAAGGCTGCGCTCTAGGACCTAGAAGGTCACATATGGCCTTGAAGACAAGTTTACTTATATTTCAAATAAGAGTATGTGTTCCTGATGCAAAATGCTTCAGATAGTTATTCATTTTCTTTAAAAAGCTTTAAGCTTTCCAATACTCTTAATTCATCTTAAAATGTGGAGACAGATTCACTAAAGTCTTAACCTTTCTTCAGTGTTTATTAGGTTCCTTTTTAACAAGGAGTTCTTGCCCTGGATTCAAGACTGGCAACAGTAGCAGTGGCAGTAGTATCCAGGATGAAAGGAAGTACAAAATTAGAAGGCCATGAGCAGGAGACAATCTAACTCATGTCTAAGTGCATAGAAAATATATGAAACTATGAATCTAGAGGGTTTCCTGTATTTCTAGAACTTTTTTGAAATAGTGGTACTCAAGATATGAATTGGAGAGCCACAGAGATGACAAAGTCATGACAGAAAATAAATTTTTTAAGGGAGCTTAACTAGAGAAAAACAGGCATTATTTAAGAAATACCTACATGGGGGGAAGAGAGGTAGTGGGAGGCAGTATGTGAATAGGTAGGTGTCTGTGAAGAAGACAGTTTCAAGAAGGAAGAAATGATCCACAATGTTGAGGAGAATAAGGATGGAGACAAAATTTTGTCTCCATTTTGTAGATTTTTGTAGATTTGGATATGCATTCACTGATGACCTTTGGGAGAGTGCAATGGTAGGACGAGAAGCCAGTCTTAGGAGAGTTAAAGATGGCTGTGGACACAGTCTCTTATTTGAAAAACTGCATTAAAAGGATGGAAACTGGACAACAATCAGAAATAGTAGGGCTAAGGAAATCTGACACAGCCTTTCTACTATCTTGAACGATTTTCATTGGGACTACTGGAAAATCTCTTGTGAGATATTCTAAGGCTGAATGAGGGGTGCATGTGAGGTAAGAATGGTGAACTTATTTTTCTCAAATCTATCTGTTCTGCCCCAATCTCTTTGCTAAACTCCACTCTTGCATCTCTGTCTTTCAGAGATCTAGAGCTGACTGTCCAGTAGACATCTTAAACACAACATGTCCAAAACAGAATGCATTATCTTTTCCTCTAAACTCTCTCCGCTCCCTATACCTTCCCGATTACTGTAGAGGGAAACACTATACTCCCAGTCTCTCAGGCTCACAGTCTAGAAGTCATCCTGGACTCCTCATTATTTCTCAACACCCCCCTCCCCCCAACCCCACCCCAATAGCCAGCTGTTGCCAAGGCATGCCAATCTCATCTCTGCAACATTTCCTGAATATGCCCCTTTCTCTCCTCTGCCACTGCCATATTCTAATGAGGCCCTCATCCCTTCACACCTGGATTATTTTATAAACAGCTCTGATTTTATGTAAATCTGCAGTAAGCAAATTCAACTTTCCCTAAAGAATTCTGAAAGAAACTCTCATTCCTAAAAACCCTGTTAACTTTACTGTATAGTACTGTGTACTCTCTCTCTCTCACGCTCTACTCCTGTATCTCTGCTGGCTGCTCAGCTCCCACACTACCACCCACCCACCCACACCCCCCTTAAAAAATCCAAACAAACCCTCCTAGGGAAAGCAGAAAGATGGATTCTGAGAAATGGTCATTGCTTGGCCATACTGTAGCTTATCTTGAGATCTCAGCACCAAAAAAAGGAGAACCTGTACCCTGCACCACTCACCCACTGTGGGTCTGCCCTCTGGTACCACACGTCTGCCCTGACCTTCCTTCACATGCTGCCTGTCCTCTTCTGTTTGTGTCCATGTCTGGCCCTGGCTCCCACGTTTTTCCTCCTTCTCTTGATTCTCTGTCCCCTGAACTGTGTGCTGAACTGTATCCTCCCTCCAAAGTGTATGACCTCTTCTTGTCTTCTTCTTTTCCTCCCTACCTTCCCCAATCCACAGGCAAATTTGTATTAAGTAAAATTTGCTTTATGCAGAGGTTTGGTCCACGTATGTAACGTGAGAATTGTCTGTAACAGCTTACCGGTGGGTCTGTCTGCCTTCCTACTCCAATTTGTCCTGTATTCAGAAGTGATTTTCCTAAAGCACAGGTCTGATCATGTCACACTGCAGTGACTGCCTGTGGCCTATAGGATCAAATACAAAATGCTCTGTTTGACACTCAAAGCCCTTTTAACCTAGCACCCTTCTACCTTTCCGTTCCATCAATAAGACTCTCCGTTTCTGGACTCTGGGCTTTCTCTAGTTGTCCCCTATTCTCGGAACACTCTTCCTCCTCCCCTGTAGCTGCTGACCTCCCTGGCTTCTTTTAAGCCCCAACTAAAACCTCACTTCCTACAGGAAGTCTTCCTCTTTTAATTATCCTCTATTTATCCTGCATGTAGTTTTCTCTGTACATATTTGTGTACATATTGTCTCCCCCGTTAGACTGTGAGCTCCTTGAGGTCAGGGACTTTTGTCTTTTTGTATGTCCAGCACTTACCACAGTGCCTGGCACATAGTAGGTGCTTAAAAAAATTTGTTGACTGAACGATCATTTGACATCTTTGTAAAGATGACAAAAATATGTAAGCATGATTTTGCCAGTATACAAAAATAACAAAACAGCAATAATTTCCCCATCCAGGAAATGTTTATAACCCTTTATAAATCATGATTTTTAATTTCATATAGCTATATATTTATGATTATATTTTAATAATATTAACCTAATTATCAATCAATCAATGAGCAGTTAATAAGAGTCTACCAGGTGCCAGGTAATGCTTCTGCCCTCAAGGAATACATATCTAACGGAGGAGACAACCTGCATAGATACCTGCATGGGTATATATATCTAACACAACCAAAACAGATACCTTGGAGGGGAAAGCACTAGATGCTGAAGGAGGTAGTGTATACCAGGAAAGGTATCATGCAGAAGGTGCTGCCTGAACTAATTAAGTCTTGATATACACCAGAGATTTAAAGAGTTAGAGATGAAGAGGGGAAGATTTTTAAGTACGGGGGATAGCCACTGCAAAGGTATGGAGACAGGAGATAGAATGGTCTATCAGGAATAGCAAGAGGGCCAGTATGGTTGTACCACTCAATGTGTTGAAGGAAGGTAAAGTATAAGAAGGCTAGAAAGATAGGATGAGATAAAAATGTGAATTTTAAATTCCAGTCAAAGGAGTTTATATTTGACCCTGGAGGCAATAGCGAGTCACTGGATTTACTCAGTGGGGAGCATGCATGACATATTGGACTTGTGCTTCAGGAAAATCACTTTGGTGGCTATATAAAGTAACAATTTGGTGGCTATGTAAAAGGAGTAAAGGTAAAGGGATCAATTAGGAGACTAGTGTGATTTTTCATGCAACAGGTGAGAGTCCTGAATAAGGGTGGTAGTTACATGAGAGGAAGGATGGCAACATATGTGAAAGATGCTAAGAAGAAATGACAAGATATGACAATTCTTTGGAAACGTGGAATAAGAGCAAGGAAACAAGGATGACATCAAGGTTTTGAATCTGAATGACAAGAAGGATGGTGGTGCCCTGGATAGTAAGAAGGAAGTTCAGTTGAAGACTAGTTTTTTTAGATATGTCAAGTTTGGGATACCTACTGGATATCTAATCTGAAATGTCTAAAAGGCAGCTGGTGAGATGAAACTCAAACTCAAAAGTAATATTTAGGCTGGATATATAGATTTGAGAATCATCTGAATAGATATGATATCTGAACCCATGGGAGGTCACCAAATGAGACAGAGGAAAGAAGCGGACCCAGGACAGAACCCTGGGGAATACCCACAGTTAAGTGGAATGACATGGATGATTACCCAATAAATGAGACTGAGAAGAAAAAATAGGAGAAGAACTGAGAAAGATCAGGTTCACAAAAACTCAGAGACAGAGTATACAGGAAGAGAGGGAAATCAGTAGTGTCAAATACTGCACAGAGGTTGAGAAAAATGAAGACTGAGAAAAAGACATTAGATTTGACAATTAAGATCTCACTGGTGACTTTGGAGAAAGGAGTTCAGTAATGAGGTAGGAAGCCAGATTCTAGAGGGATTTGAAGAGAAAGGGAAAAGAGATACAGAATGAAAGCTAGTGGAAACAGGAGGATCTACTGAGGAGACTTGGGCACATTTGTAGGCAGAAGGGCAGGAAGCAGTAAACAGTGGAAGATTGTAGATGAGGAAAAGAAAAACGATTATAGTGGAGGCAATCCGCTGGAGAAGACAGGAGGGAATGGGACCAAGAAGACATATAGAACAAGGGTTGATTTCAGGGTGCTCATGAGCTTGGGTGGGGGAAGAATTACATTTAATTTTCACTATAGTTAGTTTTCTCTGTAATCTTTTGTATCTTATTTTCTGCATTAAAAAAACATGAGGAGAGGTCCATATGCTTTACCAGATTGCCAAAGGAATCCATAATGTACACAACAAAGTTAAAAATCTCTGTTGTATAATGTTTGAACTTTGGGCAAAGAGCCACTTTTTCCCCAACTAGACTAGAATAAAGGAAGAACTAGTGGAGATGATATCAAAGGATGGTGAGATGGAGGGAAAGGGAGGGGAGCGAGCTCACTGAGAATGGTATCTTGTTTTTCTTTATCAAGTATGAGACAAGATCCTCAGCTGAGAAGGTTGTGTGAAAAAGACACTTTTGGAGGTGGAAGAAGAGAAAAGAAAGTTTGGAATAGCCACTGTAGGGAGTGAGACAGGGAACCAATCAGGATGAATAAAAGGATTACCTTGCTGCAATGAGGACTGGATAACATAAACTGAGATTAGAGAACATAAATTTTATGTACTGGAAATTAAAGATAAAAACTGGCATTTGTTACCAATAAGCCTCGATGCATCCGGTTCTTTAAGACCCCAAGAAACTCTCCATGGCTAAGGCAATCATCACCATCTAGATCAAAGATCTTGAAGACAGTATCCAAAATATTGTCTGAGAGCTCCTGGCCTGTTGCCACTTTCACAGCTCTCTTAAACTCCGCTAACAAAACAAAACATAAGAGAACGTTATACAGACCCCACAGGACTGGGGTGACGCAGCACAAGTGGGATTTAGTACCACCTCAGGGTTCAGTGTTTATCAACTTAAATTATATGGAAAGTCCAAACCAGTAATCTTGCAAATATGTCGAATCTCATGACTACCAATAGCATTATAATGACAATCTTAGCATGACAATTGCTAGCATTTCAAATTTTCAACCACTACTATGATCAAATTAGGTATAACTGTACTTCACATAACAAAATTCCAGTATATGTAGAGAATTTGAAAAATACATTGGAGGTCACTGGACCTACACTTGTATTTGGCTGAACTTAACTTCTACTTTTTGGATAATGCTCGATCCACTGCAACAGTTAGAGCTAAGGAGCATACTGGATGGAACGTTAGACCTGGAGTCAGAAAGACCTGAATTCCAGCCTCAGACACTTACTAGCTAGGTGACCCTGGGCATGTGACCCTGTATGTCTCTCTTTCCTCAACTGTAAAATTGGGATCATAATAACATCTATTGCCCAGGGCTGTTATGAAGATCAAATGAAGCAATATTTATAAAAGTGCTTAGCACAGTGCCTGGCACACAGTAGGTGTTTAATAAATACTTATTACCTTTCCTACTCTTTAATTCAGTTTATATAGTCATGTCCCATGCTTTGGATTGTGACTTCAAAATGAAATACTCACAACATAGATGTGTATTTAAAATGGTCAGTATAAGAGTGACAAGATTTTTTTTGTCATTTAATATTAGTTTCAAATAAACTTTTACATATTCCCCACTTTATTTTTAAGAAAAGTATAAAAAATGAGAAATTTCTTAAAGAAAATTAATATGGTGCTGACATAACAGTCAATGTTTTTAAAGATAAAAATTTCCATAACTGTATAAAGATATAAAGTTTTAAAGATATAAATAGAAACACACATAACCACATTAGCAGTAAGGTAGAGTCTTACAAACTGGATTAAAAAGCCAGTATTTTAACTGATGAGTTTGATTTTTGAGAAGAATCATCTGGTTGAACTATGATCTAGAATGGCTTACAAAATAAAAATGTTCATGATTACATTTTTACTTGCCTAGTTTGACAGGACGATGAGCTAAACTAAACATTTCCATTGTGATTGAAAAGTCTTCCAAGTGGGTTGTAAATTGGCAAAATGACTTGAATTCCTCCATACTAATATTCTAAAAAAAAAAGTTAGATTTATTGAATTTTGTGAATAGGTTAAGAATTTTCAGGCTTAGAAACAAATATATCAAACAAGTGAAGGGTATAAAAAAGAAACATGGAAATATGGAACTCAAGAGTTGTTTTGAAAACTAAAGTGCTATGTAAATGTAAGATCTAATTATAATTAAGTCTAATTCCTGTTATTTTAATAAAACAATTGAAATAAAGAAATAACATCCCTAGCTGCCAGAGAGATCATTAATTTCCATTTATATCTATTAAGCAGCTTGCCTTCTCACTCCCCTTTCCCCACCCACTGAAGATACTCTCATTTGCCTGTACAGTTCATTGGATTTTAAAAGTCCAATTAAAATAGTGCTTTAAAAAAGTTAACTTAGAGATTTGCTAAATTAGGCAGATGTCATATTTCTGATAAATAGACAAAAACATTTATATTTGAAAAGTAAATACATTTAAACAATAACTTGAATTTAGGAAAAATATGAACAGAATTTTTTATTATTGTGATATTGATAAAGAACAAGTAAAAGATCTGGATAACTTGAAAGGGAATCTTAGGTAGAGAAATCAGTTTAATTACGACTATTCTACCTCCTTCTGTATTGGTGTATACCAACCTCTCCTGCTGACAACCTTTCTCTCACATTTTGCCAGTAAGCAGCTTTGTCCCCAGTGTGTGTGAAAAAGAGTAACCATTCTGCAAAGTCTTCTTTCCTCATGAAGTTCAAACCTTTTGAAAACTGCAGGAATTCCATTTCTTGTACCTCTGTTTGCAGATCTTCCATAAATCTAAGCATGAAAATATAAAATTACAATATATAAGAAATGTTGAGTTAGGCATTCAATTTCAGTACTGAAATAAATTAGTGAAAATTATAGCCAAATGATACCACTGCTCAGGTATCCTTATGCCAATACCTTAATTTCTGTGGGTCTCAATTTCCTGATCTGGAAAAAGAAGCCTGAAACTAGAGCATCCCTAAGGTTCATTCTGATAATAAAATCTATGAATATACTGCTATTTTCCACTGTTTTGTTTAATAATACTATCAGGACGATTTCTAAGACTTTGTGAGCTTCTTTATGTACGCTGTTAAAAAACTAAAATGGTAAGAAAAAACAATGTACTTCTGTCCCAGTATATTCTAAAAGTCCGTTTACAAAAGCATTCTGAAAACAACGCAAAGATAGTATAAGTGTCTGAAAGATATATGGTTATTTTATTTTAAAATGTTGCTAGTATTGCTGTTTTCCCTATGTGAATGTAATAAAATTGATGTGTAAATAGCACACTCTTCAACTCAAAGACAATTCCTTCATTTACAGTTGTAGGGACTAACTGTTAGATGTGTGACTATTTCATTCCAGTCTGTTTCACACGTTAAATCATGACTAACAGCATGATAATATTCTATCCCACTTATAAATCATGTTTTATTTCAGTCATTCCCCAAGTGATAGACAACCTCCTAATTTCTAATTCTGTCACTAAAAAAAGAGGAGCTATAAACATCTTTGCATACATAGGTCCTTTTTCTTTTTTTGCGGGGAGGTATTGCCGAGTCCATATACGGGCACAATATAGTGGCTATGTAAGCACAGTTCCAAATTCCTTTCCAGAATGGCTGGACCAGTCTATAATTCCAGGCATCAACGTACTGGTCTTACTACAGCCCCTCCCAAAACCGTCATTTTTTTCTGTTGTAATCTTTGTATGGTATGACAGTGTTTTAATTTTCTATGTAGCACAGGAGACAGAGCATAAGAACTGCAGACAGGAAAGCCTGAGTTTAAATTTTGCCTCTGATGCTTCCTAGCTGTATGATCCTGGGTAAATCACCTCTCTGTGCCTCAGTTTCCCTATCTGCAAAATGGGAACCATAATAACACCTACTTCACAGAGTTGTTGAGAAGATTAAATAAACACTAGTTATTGTTATTATGTGTCTATTAGTGGTATGGAGCATTTTAAAGATATATTTATTGTTAGTGTGGATTTCTTCCTTTGAAAACTTCCTGTTCATTTCACTTTTAACAGGTATTCACTGGGGAATGGCTCTTGTTCTTATATATTTGAATCAGTTCCTCATATATCTTGGATTTGAGAATTTTACCAGAGAAACCTTCTGCAGTACTTTTTTCCCAGTTAAAATAATTTTTTCCTGCATCAGAGAGCCCCTCTTTTCCTGTAGGACGCAGCTCAGTCTTCTTCTTTTGTATGAAGCCTTGTCTCATCCCCCAACTACTAGTGCACGATCCCCCTACACTAATTATCGTATGTTTAGCTATGTAAAACATAGGTTTTGTATGTGTGCATATGTATACACAAATCCATGTATTGGTTAGCTTTATATATACTGCATATATTTTTATATGTATTCTTTGTCTCCCGCATTGGAATGTAAGCTCATTTTGAGTAGAGATATTTCATTATTTGTATCCTCAACACCTAGCACACAGTAGGTATTTAGTAAAGTGAGGCAAAGATACAAGTTGGTATCAATTTATCAGGGAGACCAGTGCACCCCAATCATTTGGATCCAAGACTCTCTTCTGTAGTCATGGATTCCTCTGCTCTGACTCTTCAAGTTTTTGTAGACATTGAGAGATTACTAAAAATTGCAAGAGGTAGTACAATGAATGATGGTCAATTCCAGAAGTGCAATCTCTCCAACTGGCTAAGGCACATGCCCATCAATCACCAATGCTTAGTCACCAGAACTCTGGGACTTTCTACAAGTAGTTATTAACATCAGGTGTGAAAAAAAAACCCCCAGAGAAAATGGGGAAACTGTGGTTTTTTTAGAACACAGTTCTCAGAGTACATTATAGGAGGTAGGGTGGAGCAAGAATAATACACAAGTTAATATAAGTCTTAATACAGGCCTAAATAATATAGTATAACTCTACCCTAAAAATCAATGAAAAGTAATATAACAATTAATACATAGTGAGTTAATTCTGACTTACATAATTCCTATTCTGTGTTAATTAAATCAAACTTAATTCTATCCTACCTTACACAATCACTAACACACATTAAATCACAATGAACTGATCAAATTGAGTAGATGTATCAAAATTATTCTCACACCTCCAAAAGAGATACATGAAACATAGTACCATGGGTGAATACACTAGATGATTTACTAGCAACCTGAAATGACAACTGAATGTTAAGAATACACTTAAAACAATTAACATCTACATAATACCAATATTTTTTTTGGAAGTGAGGGGTTGGGGAAGGAAGGGGCAATTGAGGTTAAGTGACTTGCCCAAGGTCACACAGCTAGTAAGTATCTGAGGCTGAATTTGAACTCAGGTCTGCTTGACTTCAGGGCTGGTGCTCTATCCACTATGCCACTGAACTGCCCCACAATACCAATCTTAATATACACTTTTGGAACTGTAAAGTAGACCACAGTAGACTTGGAAAATATCTTAACAAAAATCAGTTAAAAAAATAGGGCCTACTACCCTAAGGTAGCTATAGAAAGATGAACACATCCTTGACAAGAAGGAAGCAGATAGACATTTTAGGATAAACAGTTAAAAAAAAATACTTTTGGAACAAAGAAGCCACTTCAAACAATAGAAAAGGGTGGTAACTAGTGAACACCATTAGATTTACTGAATACAAGTGAAAACCTACATGAAATCCATCAAAAAATGAAAATAGGCTAATAACAGTTTTTCAAGGTTTATAAAGAGCTTTACATATTTCAACTGAGCCTCATAAAAACTCTGACAGGTATTATGTACATTATTCTTATTTTACAGGAAACCAAGACAGAAGTTAAGTGACTTGACCATGTTAACATAGCTAACAGGAGCTGAAGGTAGGATTTGAACTCAAGTTTTCAAGACTCAAACAGCTACATTGCTGGCATGTCAGCTAAAGTTTTGGTTTTACATTATTCTCATGGAAGCTATTTTCTGCATTATTATAATACTTGAACAAAACAAAATGCTGATTACTTACTATCAGATATTTTATCTCACTGTACTAATAATTTTTATTACAGAGAAATGTTGCTAAAAACAAGAGTTATATTCCTGAAAAGGTGACATAAATTAAAATTGCATCCATTCATGCATTTTAGGAATTTACTACTTAAAGGAACACAATTTATATAGCAGCCCCCTAATAGTTCTTCTTATATATACTTTTTATATATAATATTTTGTTTTATATACATATTTATATATATATATAAAATTTTGCTAAAGAAGAGAATACACATTCACTTTTTATGGTTTGTCACTTAAGGATTAATGTATGAATGTAGATTCATGAATGTGATACTGTAGCTTTCTACTTTATAGACTTAATTTTTAGGAACAAGTGCTACATAAATCTGCAAATATTATTTCATAGTATTGTAGTTTTACGAGGGGTAACTAAAATAGATATAGTCATTTACTTATTTAAAAATATCGATAACATCACATTTTGTAATTCAAAGTCTCTCTAAATATATACAAACCTTCGAAATTCTTTATAACGAAGTTTATTTTTTCCTTCTTTTCCAAAAAAATATACCTGAAGAGTGGTATTAATTCCAGAATCTTCCTCTTCTAGTTCCTGTAAAACCAAATTACTAATTTTTATTAATTATAAATGTAAACTATGTAAACAAATTCAAGTTAAACAAGCACTTTCAAAGCATCAAGTATATGAACAGTACTGTCCTTAAATGAAACACTCCCTGATCATAAAGAGTTTATATTCATTCCATTCGAGTGTGTGTGTGTATGTCTCTCTCTCTTTTTCTGTCTCTCTCTCTCCTCTTGGCAATTTAAAGTCTTAAAAACTAACTGGAAGAGTGACCCAGAGGTGGGACTTGAACCCCACTGGAGACTGACTTTATGTCTGTTCCATCACTGCTACCAGCTCACATTCCTGTAATACGTTTAAAGTTGCAAAATGCTTTCTTTGTAACGACTTGTGAGGTAGTAATGTGAGTATTAATATTCCAATTTTACATGAAGAAATGAAGGCCCTACTAAATAAATACTGATCGCTAAGAAAACAGTAGCAAAGCAATTGATCAGGTTTTGTGGAATGTCAAACAACATTCAAAGATCAAGCAACCAATCAACAAGCCTTTATTAAGCACCTGCTGTGTGTCAGGTTCTAGTGATACAATTAAAATGAAAGAAACAATACTTACTCAAGAAATTTACATAGTAATGGATGACAATAAGTACACGTCTGTACACAGAGAAAAAACACATATATGCATAAAACAAAGTAGTTACATACAAGTTAGTAGAGAGAGGGCACTAGCAGCTGGAGGATCAGGATTTATTAGAAAGTGGTGTTTGAGCTGCATCTTGAAAGAAAAGTGGGACCCTAAGAGAGAGAAGAGGTAAGAAGGCAATGTATTCTGGTTATGGGAGATGGCAAGTGTAAAAGCAGAGATAGGAAATGGAGTTTCTTCTGTGAGGAAAAGACAAGGCCAGTTTGGCTGAATCAAAGAATGTGGGTGGAAGGAGGGATGTTCATAAGGCTGAAAAGTCAGGATGGGGGCAGGCTGCAGAGACTTCAAAAGTCAAACATTTAAGTTTATATTTTATACTGGGGATACATGTGAAGTCACTGGACTGAGCTGAGCAGGGGCATCACATGGTCAGATCAGAAATTAAGATTGGCAGCAGGGTCCAGATTCTAGCACAAAGAGGTCATAAAGGGAGGGGAGAGGCCAATGAGCAGTCAGCTGATGTAATCCAGGTGAGGGACTGAAATTGAGGCATTGCAAACAAGACTTGATTTGGGTTTGATACATATATTTTATAATATTAGATAAGGTTCATCTATGCTTAGGGTTGTTAGCATAAATGAGTGAGTGGTGCATTTTGTCAAAGGCTTTTTCTGCAACTATTGAGATAATAATGTAGTTTTAAAAAAAGATTAATTATGATTATTTTCCTACTGTTAAATCACCTTTGTATCCCTGGTATAAATCTAACTTGGTAATGATGAATGCTCAATTAATCAATCATTGTAGTCTATTAGATAGGATTTTATTTAAGTATTTTGAATTGACATTCATGAATTATACTGATCTACAATTCTGTGCTTTATCCTTCCCTGGTTTAGGCACTAGGACTATTTCTGTCTCATAAAAGAATCTGGTAGAGTGCTTTTCTAAACTGAGAAACAATTTTTTTTTTACAATAATCTGAGTACTACTGGTACTAATTTTTCTTTAAAAAATATGATGGAATTTTCCTATGAATCCACTTATTTTTTATATTTGTTTGCAAAATCTCTGTGCCCTAATACAGGGTCAATTTTTGTAAAAGTTCCATGTGGTTCGGAGAAACATATGTATTCTTTAGCAGTCTTATTTAAAAAATGATAAATCTTTTATTTCTAGTTTCTCCAGTAATTTGTTCATTTCTACCTTCCCCTTTTATTCATCTTTCTGTTAAACTTGTCTAAAATTAAGATAGGGAGAGTAATACAGTAGTGACAGTAATACCACAGTGGGAAGAGATAAGGAGTTCTGTTTTGGATATATTTATTTTAAGATGTTTACTGGACATCCAATTTGAGACTTTTGAAAGGCAGTTGGAGTTGTGAAACTGGATGGAGGTCAGCAGAGAGTTTCAGGCAGGATAGACAGATTTGAGTCAGTGGCATACAAATGGCAATTAAATCCACAGGAAATGATGAGATCACTGAGTGGTACAGGAAGAGAAGAGCAGAAGACCAAGAACAGAACCCTAAGAGACACCTCCAGTTGGAGGGGATGACATAGAAAAGGATCTAGCAAAGGAGACAGAAGAGGAATAGTCACAGAGTAAGAATGAGAACAAGGAGAAAGTGGAGTCCTGAAAACCTACAGAGAAAAAAATATCTAGGAGGAGACAGTGATCAACAATGTCAAAGACTGCAGAGAAGTCAAGAATGAGGATAGTGTAAAGGCAACTGGATATGGCAGCTATGAGATTAGTAGTAACTTTGGAGAGTGGTTTTGGTTTGAATGTAAGGTTGGAAGCCAGATTGTAAGGGGTTAAGAAGAGAATGGAAGAAAAGAAAATAGAGGCACCTATTGTAGATTGCCTTTTTTAGATATAGAAGAGATATAGGACGTTAGTGGGGAATGGAAGGATCAGGCCTATCTGCTGTGGAATGGGATTACATTGAACAAGGAAGATTTCCAGAAAGATTTAATTTACTTTGTCCTCTTCCTTATTTCTATCTCCTTTCTAGTCTATTATAAATTCTACTTTCCCATGTATGGGTTAGACTCTCTCATGTTCCTTCCTCAGACTTTCCATTTCCTCATGTTAGACAGAACTTCTGGAAAACCATATCTGAAGCCCCTTCCTCTATCTAATTTATTTGTAGATCTTACTTCATCTCTTCTTGTTTATTTGCTTACCTTAGGTGGAGTCTGAGACTCCATTCAGAAATACCAATTCATGAAGGAACCAGTGAAGAGTGGCAATAGACACTCTGTAACCTGAGTCATGAAATCAGTTGTATTTCCAGCCATGACAACTCAACTCTCTCCTAAGGCCTGGAACCCTATTTCTGGATCTATGTTTGTCCAACTACCCCAAGTACTGACCAGTCCTGGTGATTCATGTCTCCTCTCGTGGGATAAGATGCAGTCCTGATAAAAAAGCACAACCATTGCTCAGAGAACGTATCCCCTCACTGGGGATCACTCCCATGGCTGAAGCCTGTTTCAGACCCCTGTTTCTCACCAAAGACATACACCCGCCTCACTCTCTCTTCTCCACAGTGAGAATATTTAATGACTTCTTTGAATTCCTTATCTAGGACAATATGCCTTCTCTTCCATTGTAGGTCCTTGTCTCTACTTTCTTACCTCACTGTCCCCTTAAGTTTGTTGAGAGAATTATCCCTTTTCTGCTCACCTCCAGGCCAAATGGGAGCGTATCTCCAACCCTTCTTCCCGTTCTCCTGCCTTTCCTCTCCCTATTCAGGTGACCTCCCAAGACATTGATTGACTATTAAAGGAGGATAGGACTTAGCCCTTGGAGTACTGAGTTCTTCCAACCTCCTTTGACTCTTTAAGAATCTTTTAAATTATTAGTCTGTTAGACACTTTTTATTTATTGATAATTTCTCTGGTTTTTAAAAAAGTAATCAGTTAAAATTTCTTTTTATTCTTTAAAAAATAGCCTAGAAATGTGATCACAATGACTTCATTGTTTGGTCTTTCTGGATACTTGGACTTGTTTATCTGTCTTATGCTGTTATTGTTGAGAGTGTCTGTAAGCAGAATAGTCTGCCCTGCTCCCTCTCCCACTACGGAATGCCTCAAATGTCCTTTGTTGGACAACACACAACAACAAAGACAACGAACATTTATATAGTACTTTACGGTTTGAAAAAGTGCTTTATAAAAATTATTTTTAATTTTATCCTCAAAACAATCGTCCAAAGTAGGTGCTACTATCTTCATTTTATACAAGAGGAAATTGAGGGAGACAGACTTGCCCAGGGTCATATAGCTACTATGTGTCTAAAGTAGCATTAAGTTCAGTTTTTCAGAATGTTATTTTAGGGTGCATGTTGAGTTCTTTGATTTTTGGAACAGTGTATTTCAATTTTTTCTCTGATTTCTCATGGCTGTAGAGCAATCCTGAGCTATCTAAATTGAGGTTGCATCTTCAGGCCTTTTTCATGGATGTTTTAAAAATTCATTTGGCATTTTAATTCTGAAATTTAACCACTACATCATTTAGAAGGTTGAGCAGAGGGTTTTTTTCTGATATTAATCTGTGGATTTGATTAATCATTTTCTTATTTGTATAAAAAAGTTCTAGGCAGTGTTTTCTATTACTGACTTCACTATTCTCACTTTAAAATTTACCATGTTCCACTGGGAGAGGTCTGATTCTTAAGTTCGCTCTGTCTCCAAAGGCCACTGTTTTGACTTGTACAGAATTCATGTGTGCTTTCAAAGTCACTTTTGCTTCTCTTCTGCCAAATTTACTTCTACTTTTGTATTTGAGTCCCAAATCTGCCATTCTCTTTTTCAGAGTTTCTACTATTCTATTATTAGGCGTGGGAACTGATTTCTGACATAATTTTCCTTCATGGTAAAATACTTATTCAATATGTTATATCTTTTTTGTGCATCCCCACTCATTTTCCCTCCTGTTTAGGAGCTATTTTTGGAGCTAGGCTTATATCAACCCTTTTCCTTTGTAGTTTTTGTCTTTCAGTTTTTCTGTTATAGTCCTAGTACTTGTCTCTGGCTTTCTCCTTCATCCTTTGTCTCCTACCTTTTCTGTAGTAATGGGGCACATCTTTTCACCTGCACAGATCCCTGAGCATGGGGTGGAGGTGAGGGAAGAGAATATACTTTTATATAGAGACTCCTGTGTGTCAAGCACTGTGCCAAATGCTTTATAATTATTAACTCATTTGAGACTCACAACAGCCCTGGGAGGTGGCTGCTACTATCACCTCTATTTTACAGAGGAGGAAACTGATGCAAACAGAAGTAAAGGGATTTGCTCAGGAACACAATGCTGGTATCTGAGTTCACATATGAACTTAGGTTTTCCTGACTCCAGGCCTAGCACTACATCCACTATGCCAAGTAGCTGGCTCTGTATGGGTATTGTTACACTCTTTGAGCTGGGGCAGGGGGCATAAAATCATAGTTTTAGAATTTGAGGGGGGTTTAGAGGTCATCTAGCCCAATCTTCTCATTTTACAGAAGAAAAAATTAAGGCTGAAAGAGATTAAGTGATGTACTCAACATTACCTGGGTAGTAAATAATAAGAGAAATGTTCTGAATCCACATCCTTGGACTCCAAATACAGAATTCTTCATTGTTTTTTTTTTTTTGCCAATTCCATCCTATGATATTATTTTGTGTATACTTTGAATTTACTTGCCTGTGCTCTGTGATGCTATGATGTGAAGAACAAGTAACCAACAACTTTTTTTCATTACACTTTTTGGGATGGAAGGAAGGACAGAAGAGTTTGCTATGCTAATGTAAATTAACCATGATTTCACCTAGATACCACAAGATGAATATAAACCATTTTCTGTGCTGTCAAGGTTACCTAAAAATGGTCTGCATTTTACTACTAGATATGCTCTAAAATAAGTCCTTATGGGCAAGGGACAGGGTATAGCACCCAGTCTGACCACTCTTCTCAGACACTGGAAATTACAGCTGTTAGTCTCTTTCATATTGACACAAGAAATGGGCCTCATGGCTTGTCCAACTAGAATTTTCTCAATTAATATGAATATATTCCAAATTTCCAAGGACTTTGCTCCATTAAGTCCTGGAATGTTCAAATAATCTAACTTCTTGAAATATGACTGGTTAGTCCTGTTATAGTAATGGTCAGGAAATATCTGTAGTCCAGGAAATGCTAGACATCGGAGCTGGACGCTGTAGAAGGCAGGTACACCACTAGATCAGTTTGGAGGGCTATAAGGCCAGAATCTGGGTGACTAGGAAGGCATTAGCACATTCAGTAGGAATAAAGAAGATGACAGGATAGGTTTTAGGATAAAAATTTCTTATATTACATTGTTCTATAACAAGTAACATCTGTAAATAAATATTTTTAGGTAACTGCCACATTTCCAATCTAAATTATTTTTTCTAAAGAGTCTATGAAAAGGGTTGCATTTTTAAGGATATAAAAGATAAGAATTTGAATGTCTGGTCCCATAAAAACATGTTTACATAAGAAAATGCTTAAAAGATAGTTTAGCCCTTCAGACTTCTTTTATTTATTTTTATTTTTAACAATGATTAATCCTTTTGTGTTTGATCTTATGGGGAGAAATATTATATAAATCAGAAGAAAATATATTCACAAAAGAAAAATCCTTTAAACAACAGAAAGTGCAAGGAAAACTTGGAAACAGCTGTGCTGTCAAGAATAGATTGAAAAACAATACCCATGCTAATTAAAAATGAATTTTTGGTAAAACTACAGCTGTATTTAGTTTTATACTCAACAATCTTAACATCTAATCTAATTAGAAGAGTATTTAAAACATGTTCTATCAGTGTGTGCTCTTGGCATATGGAGAGTATCAAAATTGGAAGCTTTTTTTCTTTAAGTGAATTTAGTAGGAATATTCTCTTTAGAGAATTATGGAATTGTGGGACAAATGAATATTCTTTATATTTAAAAGTGTATTATCAGGCGAAAGCACTGGGCAGGATAGTTCAATGGAAGGAGCAGTCCATTTACAATCAGATGACTTGTATAATCCCAGCTCTGATACTAGGCTTTGTGCTGTTCTGTTGTTAAGTTGTGTCTGACTCTTCATGGCGCCATGCCTCCAGCACTCCAGGCCCTTCTATCCTGCCCTAGCTCCTGAAGTCTGTCCAAGCTCATGTCTGTTGCTTCTACAACACTGTCTATCCATCTCATCCTCTGTTGTCCCCTTCTCCTTTTGCCTATAGTCTTTGCAACAGCAGGATTTTTTCCAATGAATCCTGTCTTCTCATTACGTGGTCAAAGTATTTAAACTTCTTACTAGTTGGGACAAGCATGAGTTTTCTCTTGAGTTGTCTTAGTCTCAGTTTCCTCAATTTTAAGATGAACAATTTGAACTAGATGATTTCTGAGGGAATAAAGCTTTAAATCCTATATTTATTTGTCTTCCCTTTCATAGCCAAACTCCTTCAAAAAAGCTGTTTATACTTAGAAACTTGAATTCTATTCAGTTCTTGTTCTCTTGCAATCCGATTTCCAACCTCATCATTCAACTGAAATTGCTCTTTCTAAAGCTAAATCACCTCAACACCAAACAGCCTTGGCTCAGTTACCTTTCTTGACCTCTTTGTAGTATTTGACACTGTTGATCATTGTTTCACTTTGGACACTTTCTTCTCTTGGTTTTCCTGACATATTCTATTTTGTTGCCCCTCCTTCTTATTTGACTGCTCTTTCCAGTCTCCTTTGCTGAATAATCATCCATGTCCTATTCTTCCCTTTGCTTCCTCTCCTTTTGCTACTCTCCGCTTTCTCTGTCTGTCTCATCAACCAGCAATTACTAAGTGCCAATTATGAACCTGGCACTGCTAGACAACGAAAACAAAGACATGAGAATGAAATACTTCCTGTCCTTACTTAAGAATCTTGTATTCTATAGGTGAACATAGCATAGATTATGAGCTAAGTACCCAAAGGTAGAATAATTCAGGAAAAAAGGGTGTGTGCTGGGTGGAAAGGTACACAGCGTTATTAAATTAAAATTCTTTTTTTGGTAAGAAGGCAAGTCAATTTTTCTTATGGTAGCTGATAAAATATTTGAGATGTTACAGAATATTTTTTTATTTCCTCAATAACGGGATGATATGCAGGATGATAAAGAGTAGGCCAAAGGTGACAAAATAAAACATGGAAGGTTTGAAGTAATGTGATTAGATAGTATGTGATGATAGATGATCTCCTGTAGGAATAGGAGTTAGTGAGCCTCTACTGAAAGGCAGAACTCAAAGCAAGTGGGGAAATATATAATTTAAAAAAAAATTACCACTACAATGCAGAATTAACCTTGGGAAGGGACAATCAGTGATGAAATAAATCATAATGTGATGTATTATAACCAAAAGAGTATGTAGCAACAGATTTTTATTCCTGAGAGAGGAGCTGGGGGTATGAAAGGAGAAAAAAGAAGGGTATTGGCTTGAATATAAGACATAAGTTTAAAATTAGATTTCTTTGACAAAAAAAATAGACATACTTTACAAAAGTAATCAAAATTATCATATTAAAATTTTTTACTACAACTGTTGGATTGTGAAATGGTTGAGGAATGGGGTAGGTGTGAGGGTGGGGCAACAGGTATGGTTCAGAACTATTTTTAACTATACTGAGAGGAAGGGCTCTGCCCTCTGGAATCTTACTCCATTTCCCTCGGAACACAATGCATATCTGGCCATTCTATCCAGCACTGAGCATTTCTTTTCTTATCCCTATGATTATATTGGGCAGGGAAGAAAAGCAGACATACTTCTTGTTTGTCACTGCCACTTTCTGACTCACTGTCTGCTGCCACCACACAGTTCCCTTCCTTCTTTGAGGTTGAGTCCATCTGACTATAATTTCACTTTAGTCAGATTAAGGTTGTATGGCTGCTGGCCATCCTCCCTTTGTAAAGGAGTTTAGCACATGGCTCAGTCTTCCTCTCTGTCCCAGATCTCACCTACATACTTGGGACTTCAATATTAAGACTGATAATGATCCTTCAAATATCCTGAATTCCCAGCTCATTAACCTCTTTGGCTCCCTTGACCTGTACTTTCAATCTACTTCAGCCACACCGAGGGATGGCCGTATCTTTGATTTCACCATTACCTGTAAGTACTCTACCTCTATGATCTAGGATCCAAATTCTTCTGATTCTGACCTTTTATCCTTCCATAACTTCCTCTGCCTAGTGTCTTTCTGGTGCTGGTAGGTGGTACAGTGGATAGTGTTGGGCTCTAAGTAAGGAGGGCCTAACCCTAAGTCTGGTCTCACACACTTACCAGTTGTGTAACCTTAGCTAAGGCATTTAACCTGTCTGCCTCAGTTTCCTCACTTGTAAAATGGGACAACAGCACCTACCTCACAGGTATTATGAGGGTCAAGAAGATAATATTTTCAAAGTGCTTGTACCTGGCATACACTTGGTATTATATAAATGCTCATAAACTTTCCTATTCACCTCAACCTCCCCAAACCTATACACTCTGTTCTCACAGCAAGCCAGTTCAGTTAAACAGTATTTATTATGTGCCTACTATGGACTAGGCCCTGTGCTAAACACTGGGGATACAAAGAAAGGCAAATCTTTTTCCCCCAAACCTCAAACCCCATTCCTTGCTTCGAAGGAGCTTACAATTTAATTGTTACCACCACCCATCTGGCCTCACCTTCCTCCTTCTGCAACCTTGATTATAGCAGCATATATCTACGTTTGGAAGGGACATAAGAAGCTGTCTGCTCCAACCCTCTCATTTTAGACATAAGGAAACTAAGGCCCATGCAGGTTAAGTGATTTTGTTCAAGGCCTCACAGGCTATAAGTATCAGAGGTTGGATTTGAAACCAGATCCTGAAAATAGTGCTTTTTACATTATACCAGAATATGTCCAAGAGAGTTTCTCTAAACTTCCCGATTTCTGGAGAGTCCGTCACCATCCTTATAGTCACCTGGTCTGTAACTTCAGAGTTATCCTTGATTATTTCTGTCTTCATATCCAATCAGCTGTCAAGTCTTGTCACCTTCACATCCACAATGGATCTTGCATCTTTGTCTTCTTGCCTCAAATGGCCACTATCCCTAGATACCTCCTTCCATGATGAATAATTAATGACTAACCAATTCAATAGGGCAGCTAGTTGTGACAGCTGGACCTGGAGTCAGCAAGGCCTGGCTTAAAATTTGGCCTCAGATACTTACTAGCTGTATTACCCTGCATAAGTCACTTAACCTTGTTTGCCCCAGTTTCCTCATCTGGAAAAATGAGCTGGAAAAGAAAATATTAAACCACTCTAGTATCTTTGTCAAAAAAACCCCAAAAGGGGTCGTGAATAGTCAGACATGACATCAATTCAACCAATTCCAAATTCACCTAACTAAACACTGCCAAACTCACACCTTTCCATTTTGTCCAAAATGACAAAATCAACTTACGCAACGTGTACAGTACTATGTTAGGTACCTAAGATACAATGATGAAAAACACAACTCCTGTCACCTCTGAAGAAATAATAATCTAATTAGGAGATAAGATATGTGTATACACACATATATATTTACACACATACACACAGAGACATGTGTCTTTAGGTAAGACATAGTTTGTACCATTATGGAGTTTATGACAGTGGGGGAAGGCTGAAGTATAATAGATACATTATTAACCCACAATAAATACATTAAGACAGGTACAAAATAAAGTGGTTCAAGTGGGAAGACCATTATCAACAGAAAGGAGAGTTTCATAGAAGACTTATGTTGTGCTTTAAAGGATGGGTAAGAATTCAACAGGTAAAGAAAGGGAAAAAGGGGATAAAGAGTGGAAATGGGAACACAGGATGATGTAATGTACAAAATGATGGATTTGGAGTCAGAGAACATGAATGTGAATAACAGCAGTGACACTTTATACTTGTGTGATTTTGGCCAAATCATTTCAGCTCTCTGAAAATGAAGGTATTGAACTAGATGGCCTTTAAGGTCATGTGAAAGGACAAAAAAGAGACATGAGAATTTAAGAAAGGAGAGATCATTTTCATCTGGGGGAGGGAAAGGAAAGCTTCATGGAGGAAATGACATCTGATTTGGGGTTTGGAGGAGATAAAGATTTAAACAGGAAGAAGTACAGACAGGTACTTCTTAGGCAGAGAGGTTGACATTTAAGCAAAGAGGAGAGAGAAGGTAGGACAAGCTCAAGGATGGTTGTTTGGCTGTAACATAAAATGAATGAAAAGAAGTAGAATGAAATCAGATTGGAAAGACAGGTTTGAACTGAGGGTCTTTGTGGAAGGCACTGAATGCCAAGCAGTTTATATTTTCTCCTGAGCGATGGCAAATCACTGTAGGTTTTTGATTAGCTGGTGACATGGTAGGATCCCACTATTAACATACAAGATTCATTGTTGGAAAAAGTATGAAATACATTTTGATAATCTCTAGAAAAAAATAGAGGTTAAGTACATGTTGCAGACATTGAACAAATATTATATTTTGGTTACTGCTACATACCTTGTAAAGTGTTTTAGCACTTGTAGCTCCCCTCAGGTCATCCTGTTTACTAATAATCTTCTGAAGCTAAAAGTAAATTAATGAAGAGTGAGCTTGAAAAAAATGTCCTCTGGTTTATAAAACTATTACATGACTTAAATTTTAATTAAGATATTCTACAGTGGTTAATTGCTTATAGATAACTATACTAAAATCCAGATTATTTAAAAATTTCTTATATGTTTTTCTGTCTACTTTTAGATCACATTTTCCTCCCAAAGAAAAGAGTTTAAATACAATAAACAATTTATAGTTTGAATCATAGTCTAAAATTAACTTTTTGTAGGCACTGCAAGATAGCACAGATTATTAATTCTTATCATATTTATAAATAATTCAAAGTTTATATTGAAAATTTTGGAGTTGCACTTTACCTGAACTTTTCAAGTTTCAAATATTCATTTATAGTAAGCTCTTTATAAAA
Organism: Bettongia penicillata ogilbyi; assembly: GCA_023548195.1. Lineage (NCBI taxonomy): Eukaryota > Metazoa > Chordata > Mammalia > Diprotodontia > Potoroidae > Bettongia > Bettongia penicillata. The sequence goes on from JAJHZJ010000560.1 coordinate 13,299,437, forward strand.
TTATGAATCAATAACTACAGTCTTAACGTTTTTTCAAAATTTCTATTTTATCAACCACAGGTTTGTCAGTCTTACTACACGTATGTGTCTACAACTCTGATGGATTTGCTATGTTCCAATGCCAAATGTATGCTTGCCAAAAATACTATTTTATGGAGAACTCATAAAGGGTAAACACTAATATGGTGGTCAGAAGAAACCATACAAGGACACTTTCAATGTCACTCTTAAGAACTTTGGAAATGATTGCGTGACATGGAGATACTGGTACAGTATCTCCGAACTGCCCAGCATGGTGTGCCCTAATCAGAGAAGGCGCTATGCCGTATGAGCAAAGCTCCAAAGAAATATGAGATGTGCAAATTCAGAGAATCCTCCCCAAATGACTGAGCTTGTATTGTTCTGATCAGCCAAAGTTAGACACGCTATAAATTTGACTCTAAAATAGTGATGTCATTTTGGTTCTCTTCAAGACTGGAGAACAATAACCAACCAACCAATCATATGTCTAATTCTATATGTACATAATGACATGTAACAGCATATATTAAAACCTACCTACCTTTCAGGGCCATTTGTAATAATCCTCAAATGGAGAGCAAAAAAGAACAATGGATTTATGATTAAATTAGCAAAGGGAAAACGTTAGATTAAAATGAATTAGGAGAAGCTTCTTAACCTATACTTGTCTATCTTTGGATGGTTTCATTTTATTAATGAATGTTTTACATTTATATTGTTATCAGAAGCTATTTGTAGAACAAAAAACAAAAACCATAAAAAGGCAGTGGTACCTGGGTATCTTGCCATTTTATGGTTTTTGGTTTTTTTTCTCTTTTTGGTGCTGCTACTTCTTCCATATAAAAGAAAAACAGATTTTAAAAAAGCTTTTATTTGGTCTCATTTTTAATATGAGAATCACTTGACTTTCTGAATTCTTCCACCTTATTATCTCCTAATTTGTCTGAACTTCCTTGCCTTTCTTTTCTTCCTCCTGATCTCCTTGTCTTTTATTGTCTGGATGGTACCCTCTTCCTGTGACTGACTTCAAAGTTTTTAGATAAAGTAATGTTTTACTAATTTGAGTTAATCTATAGATGATCAATTAGAGTTAAGCGAAAAATTTCATTAACATAACATTGAAACCGGATGAGCTTTTATTAATGTCAAGTACACAAAGGGGGGAGGAAAGAGTAAGCCTAAATACTTTATAAAATATTCTAAAGTATTTCAAGTAGATAATTCATTTTAATGGACATATTCTTTGTTTCAATGGAGTACACTTAATCGAAATAATACATGATTGGGAATGAGATTCTAATTATATTTTTGACTCACTAATGAACCATGTGATGATGGATAAGTCACAATCTCCTTGGATACCTTAGTTACCTCCCATAAAACAGTAGAGTCAGATTAGATAATCTTTAAAATTCTTTTAAGTGTCTAAAATTCTGTATGTTGGAACCAAAAAGTAGTCATTAATGCCTGATATTAACTTTGAAGAATATTTTCAGGAGAATAATCCTGAGATCTATGCCTAGCCCTATGCTATTTAACATTTTTATCAAGAACCTAGATGAAATGTAAATACTTTTAAATAAGGTTTTTTAAAGGCTTAACAAATTTTGTAGACAACACAAAGCTAGGAGGGGCAGTCAAAAAGCATTTATCAAACACCTACTACATGTCAGGCACTACATTAAGTGTTGGGAATAGGAAAAGAGGCAAAAGAAATCCCTGCCCTCAAAGAGCTTGTAATCTAATGGAGGAGACAACAAACAAACGCGTAAAGACAAGTTATAGGCAGGATACATGGGAATTAAACGACTGAAAGCACTAGAATGAAAAGAAGTTGAGAAATGCTTCCTAGAGAAGACAGGATTTTAGTTGGAATTTGAAGGAAACCAGGGAAGCCAAGATTGTGCTAAGCATGGGGGGTAGCCAGAGAAAATGCCCAGATTCCAGAGAGGGCGTTTCTGTTAGTGAAGGCCAGCGTCACTGGAATGAAGAGTATATTTTGGGTGGTAAGGTGTAATGAGATTGGAAAGGTAGGAGGGGGCTAGATTGCGAAAGGCTTTGAACGCCAAACAGCATTCTGAATTTGTTCCTGGTTGTAATAGGAAGCCACTGGAGTTTATTTAGTAAGGTAATGCCATAATGGACCTTTGAATTAGGAGGATCACTTCAGGGGCTGAGTGGAGAAGGGACTAGAGTGGGAAGAGACCAGCAGCAGACAGAGTCACCAGCAGGGCACTGCAATACTCCAGGCATGAGGTGATGAAGGCCTGCACTTATTCCTGTTGAGTCATCGTTGTTCGGTCATTTTCAGTACAAAGGTCATACTTCTCAGCAGACAATCCGCAAGCACACTTAGAACTGAACAGCTCTGCCTTTTTGTTGTTGCTGCTGTCAGTGATGGTCATTTCACCCAACCCAAAAAGAGGTCCACAGCCTTCTCCGAGCTTCCTTTTTCTCTCCCAATATGGCGAAGAAATCCTCTTTTTTTGGGGTCTTTAATTCCTTGCCACCTTGATCTTATTCTGAGCTCCAGCTCTTCTTGCATTTTTACAGGATTGTGCCACAGTCACATTCACCCTCTGTTACCTAGCCTTCTGTTTATTTCTTTTAAAATCTATCTTGGTTGGTAAGCTCTTTTTGTATCCATATCAGTCTCTTCAGTCAAATCCTATTTTTCTACCTTACTGGCATGGTTTCCTTTCATATCTTCAAAATTGCACTCTTGAACATTTCCCGAAGAATTTTTCTCTGAAGTATTTTACTCCATGGTATCTTACCCATCTTTCCCATGAACTGTTGAAATTTACTTTCCCAAAACCTGGAGAACAAGTCTGAATATGCCTGGATTTCCTTAACTTGTCTATCATAAAATATAGGAAGCAGTAGTCACTTTGCCTCAGGATTCCCATCAATTTCCCTGTTATTGAGATTGAGATTCAGAATAGAATTCCCCCTGTTGTTTCTTTTACCTTCTGAAGAATGAAATCATCACCAAGGCAAGTCAAGAAATTATTAATTGCTCTGCTTTAGGCAGAGATAGAATTCCAGGAGAATTGAAGTCATCTATCATTACTTTTTCATGCCTCTGTGCCCGGTTTGTGAGGTTTCCAAACTCCTTTAGTTTTTTTTCAGGTGGTCTGTTGAACATTCCCATGACAAAATAATTTTTGTTTCTCCTTTCACTGACCTTCACCCAATACTCTGTCATGTTATTTCCCTCTGGTCCCCAAATTTCCTCCCATGAGTATACTGTCTTAATATACTCCTCCCCCACTACCATCTTTATCTATCCTGTTTCTTTGGAATAAGGTATATTCATCCAGAACCATGGTCCAGTAGTATGTTTTATCTTAACAAAGCTTGATGATACCTGAGTTCAAATTTGCCTCCTTGAGCTAGGACCTCTAATTTCCTGATTTCTGACTAAACTGTGAGCATGCATGTACCGATATTTGAAGCCATAGGCTCTACTGTTGGCTCCTTTCTTGTATATTTTTTACCTCCTGTGAACTTAAGAGTATTTTGACTATTTTTTCTTTGTTAGCTATGGGGGATACATATAGGTAGGTAGTCTTCACAATCCACAATCTTTTTTAGTATCAAATCAGATAATGTATGTAAATGAACTTTGTAAATCTTAAAGTACTATGTAAAAGTCAGCTATTATAATTATTTGGTTTCTTTCACATTGTCTAGTCTAGGGCTATCTCTTATTCAATCAATAAGCATTTTATTAAATACTTACTATGTATCAAATACAGTTCTAAGCTAGTATTTCCCAAAGTGTGGTCCATGGAGGCTTGAGAGGTCCTTAACACCACATTAAGGTGCTGTGAAGAATAGACTCCTTCCCTTATAAGGTACTATTACTATAAGGTAATCTAGCTGGAGGACAAATGCACAGGAAACACATCATAGATCACTAACTGATAAACTTTGTGTTCATGACTATAAATGTAATAGGGGTCAATAAAAGGGAAAGAAGTGGTGGGTGGGCTGAAATGAAATAAGGTTTCATTTTTGTTGCTGTTCCATGTTGTTCCATTTTCAGACTCCATTGGGTTTCTCTTAGTCAAGATACCAGAATGGTTTCCTTCTCCAGCTCATTTTACGATGAGGAACTGAAGTGAACAGAGTTAAATGAGTTGCCCAAGATCACAGACTTAGTGTCTGAGAACACTTTTGAACTCCAGGCTTTCCTGACTCCAGGCCTGGAGCTCTATCCACGGCTCCACTTAGTTGCCCTTAAGGCTTCAGAAAGGTAAAATTTGACAGATGAGTAAAGGGGAATAGGCAGTAATGAGGAAGTAAGGAATCAAATGATAAGAATAAAAGACAAAGCATAGAGACATTAGCATTGAATGTTGGAGGGAGGAAGGAAAATGAATAGATAAGCCTAAGTGGTAAAGACTGGGTGTGCTGGGGAGTAATAAATAAAATCGAGTTGGGAACGGCTATAGAAGGAAAAGTATACATAATCCAAAATAAGGACAACCACGTCTCTAAGGACTTGTCCCAACTCCCAAACAGTGGTATGGACTGCATAACTTCAACACTGCAATCCTATAAAGCAGGTACAGTAGTATTAGTAAATATAATAAAAACCCATTAATTCATTTGGAATTCAGAACGAAGTTAGTCTTTCTACTATCTATAAGAAAAAAGCTGACTAAATTAACTAAATAACACTGAAGGGAGACAACTTTAAAGTATAGTTTAGAGAACAAACTATTTTTAAGAATTAAAAAAAAATCACTGGATAATTTGTTTCCAATTAAAATGCAGATTTACAAATGATTCTGATCTAAGCATTAACTTTATAGTTCATGACTGAGTATCTGAAAATAAAAGAATTGAATTTCTTGAAAAAACATTCTAAACTTTGGATATTTTGCTTCTCTGGATTACCCTTTACCAATAATTGTACTTAATGATGTTTTATTGCAAATTCAAATCTTAAGCAAGCAAAATCATACTGAAATTAATGTTATTTTATAAGGAACTACCCGGGGAAAATTTTGTGTATTTATATTCAGTACACGGTTCAAAGATCTGACCATAAACATGTTGGATCTTACAAGACTTTCAGTTCCAGATTTTGATTATTTCTTTTTAAGAGGGAAATCATAGTCTTTAATTACTCTAAAACAAAGGAATTAGCAACTTTGGAGTTTTTTTCCTCAAGTGATCACTAAATTATATTTTTTTTTACTTAAAGAATGGATTGTCTGGGATACAGGCTTTTAATTTTTAATTGAAGTTTAAAATTAAATGAAACATATCTGGAAATCTAATCTATCACCTAACAATAATGCCTTGCACACAGATAATACTTAACTAATGTTTGATGAATATATACAATAATCCAAAAGTGGATTCTTTGGTGCTTTTTAGTTATCACTGCTTCCTTACCACCACCACTATTAAGCAACCAAATGAATCCTAAACCATCAAAAACAAAAAATAAACAGGGAGAAGATATTTTAGAAATATCTACATCACAGTTTTTGTTTTAAAGACAAAGAATTTTGATTTATTTGACAGGGCTAAATGCCGTAATGTCTTATAAACTGTAATTATGGGATACTGGGGATGAAATTCATAACTTGTTTCCTGTTCTTTTCTGTAAGTACTTCAGTGTACATCTTTCAAATTCTTATTGGCAAATGATTATAAAAATTCTACTGAATGGTAGAGTAAAAAAGGATTATGCTTATTCAAATAACTGATTTTAGCTTTGCTATATCAAAGAATTTGGGATGATACAGCTTTTCCTCTTATATTCCCATCTAAAGGTGTTCAGTTATTAAAAATTATTGTTTGTTGTCAAGCAGGGAAGGTATTTCCAAGAAGTGATAAAAGAAGTATTAGTGTTAGGCTCTAGTGTACTTTTATATTGGCATATTTTGACAGTAACAGATTAGATTCTTTAATAACATTTCTACTAACAGAAATACTGCACGTAACACAAGCATGGGTGTATAATCCTATATGGAAATATGTGCCTAATTTCATGTCACATAGTCTATGATGACAGATTGCTAAGCAGCTCAACCTGTCACAAGGCATAGGTAAGTGGGGAGAGAAGTAAGTGGGATACACTCAACTTCATACAAATTCTTTATGACTGAGAGAAAAATATTACCATTTGGCAAAACCTTTGTTTAAACTATATACAAATCCAGTTTAATTGGAAGATTGTAGAGGGGATACAAATTATGTTTTTCTTTTTTTTCTTCTGAGTACATGATGTTAATTCTGGAAATGGAAAAGGAGAAGCAAGGTGAATTCCAATTATTTTAAAGCCTGGAAAGAATAAACATTACACGAAAGACATTCTCACAAACCAAAAAAACCACATAAAATAATATCCCAGGCACAATCAAATGTAATATTCTACTAAAAAATGGGGGTATTTTTTGCAATAAAAAAGACCACTTAGAAATTTATATCAGTAATAGACTTATTATTAACCTATTATCTTTGGCACCTAAGCCAATAAGTATGTATACCATTTATCAAGGTATAGATTAAAGAGATTAACTAGATTTTTGTCTTTGATCCTGTTATATCATTTATTTTTATCTGACAGAAAATAATTCACATGAATGAAAGGAATGAAAAGTTAATCTTTCTATTATCTGAGGTCATGTAATAGGAAACTTTGATAACAAGATGTATGAATCAACATAATTTCTAGTTATGGATGTCAGAAAATATAATTATCTGAAAAAGTAGCAAACTAAAAATATTCTCCTTCAAAGGCAATTTCACTAGTTGAGATTATAAAAATAAAGACTCATAAAATTGCTATTCACTATGATTTATGGATCTAGTATACAGAAATTCTTCTTAGTATTTAGACCCCTTATTTACTTATTTATTCTGTTTATTTACTTTGCAGAATTCATGGGTAGGAAGGGTCAACAGCAAGGTAGGGTACATAATTTATTATATTCAGATTCTGAAAGGCTAGGGAAAAGGCTATAAAAGAAACATTCCAAATGTAAGGATGTGCTTACATTAAGTGTACCCCAGTATATATATATATATATATATATATATATATATATATATATATATGTTCACTTAGTTGTGTCCCACCGGGAGCAAGATAAGTCTCCTATTTCCCTTTGCCATCTCTTGAACAATGTGTGAAATCACCAGGACAAGCTATTTGACAATAACTAAATCTGTGTCAATCCGTATCAGTTGGTCAACCTCTCTCAATCTGCAACTGATGGTTTCAACTAATTCACATACCTGAGCTATGCTTGCAGGTTTGCCATTTGAAAAGGGGTATACATGAAGTCCAGAGACTAGAGAGATACTGAAGTTGGATATAAAGTGGAGAGGAGCTGCACAGGATATAGACTCAGTTTCCTGGAGAGAGGCCTGTGCAGTCAAATGGCCCTTCCAGAGAACCATGTGGCTACAGTGACACAGAGGCAATATGGAAGCAACAGAGTTGTGAGAAGTTCCTAGTTTATACTTGGAACTGTGGTAATATAAACTAGCTGGAAAAGAATAGCAGTTAGAGAAATGGAGGAGCTTCTATCTCAGAGGATCATAGAAAGGAGATAGTTTAAACCATAAGAGCCTGAACTGATGATTAACGAGACATTGAGCCATGATGAGGAATACAACTGGACTTCCCTCTTTACTAATTTTGGGAGTCTTATGCACTGTGCAGTTTTGAGGGAAGAAGAGTTGAAATACTAGTGATGTCAATCTATTTCCAATTATGTTAATCCTAAGGTAACGCTACAGTTTGGAATAATGTATGTGCCTACGTGAAAAGCTGAGCTCACTAATGAAAGGAAAGTTGTTTGACTTTCTAGAAAGCCTGAGTATTTTTTTATTGAGAAAACACCATGGTTAATATGGAAATGTTTTGTAGGGCTATACATGTATAATATATGTCAAATTACTTGCCTTCTCAAGGAGGGATGGAAGGTACGGAGGCAGGAAGAGAATTTAGAATACAAAATTTTAAAAAACAAATGTTAAAAAATTACAAGTAATTGAGAAAAAAATTAAATAAAAAAAGAACACTACTGAGGGCAGTACTCTAAGTTAAGAAGTCTATATAGATTCTTTGGGAAGGGAAAGGCTCACCAGAGAAGGTGAGTTGGCATGATTGTTTTTTTTTTTCTGCTTTTAAAATTTTTTTTTAATGTTTATTTATTTTTAGTTTTCAACATTCATTTCTACAAAATTTTGAGTTCCAAATTTTTCCCCATCTCACCCCTCCCCGCATCCCAAAATGCTGTGCATTTTGATTACCCTTTTCCCCAATCTGTCCTCCCTTCTGTCACACCCCTCCCTTCCTTTATCCCCATTTTCTCCCTTTTCTTGTAGGGCAAGGTAGATTTCTATACCCCATTACCTGTATTTCTTATTTCCCAGTTGCATGCAAAAACAATTCTCAACATTTGCTCTTAAATCTTTGAGTTCTAACTTCTCTCCCTTCCTCCCTCCCCACCCATCCCCACTGAGAAGGCAAGTAATTCAATATAAGGCTATATATGTAATTTTGCAAAAGACTTCCATAATAGTCATGTTGTGTAAGACTATATTTCCCTTCATCCTATCTTGCCCCCTATTTATTCTATTCTCTCTTAAAAGTGTTTACTTCTAATTACTCCCTTATCCCATTTGCCCTCCCTTCTATCATCCCCCCCAACCCACTTATCCCCTTCTCCCCTACTTTACTGTAGTGTAAGATAGATTTTCATACCAAATTGAGTGAGCATGTTATTCCCTTCTTAAGCTAAATGTGATGAGAGTAAGCTTCACTTTTTCCCTCTCACCTTCCCCCCTTTTCCTCTCCATTGTAAAAGTTTTTTCTTGCTTCTCTTTTGAGAGATAATTTGCCCCATTCCATTTCTCCTTTTCTCCTCCCAATATATTCCTCTCAACCCTTAATTTTATTTTTTTAGATATCACCTCTTCCTATTCAACTCACCTTGTGCTCTTTGTCTATATCTATGTGTATAATCCCTCCAACTACCCAAATACTGAGAAAAATTTCAAGAGTTACAAATATTATCTTTGTAAACAGTTCAACTTTAGTAAGTCCCTTATATTTTCTCTTTCCTGTTTACCTTTTCATGCTTCTCTTGATTCTTGTGTTTGAAAGTCAGATTTTCTATTCAGCTCTGGTCTTTTCATCAAGAATGCTCGAAAGTCCTCTATTTCATTGAATGACCATTTTCCCCCCTGAAATTTATGATACTCAGTTTTGCTGGGTAGGTGATTCTTGGTTTTAATCTTAGTTCCTTTGACTTCTGGAATATCATATTCCAAACCCTTCAATCCTTTAATGTAGAAGCTACTAGGTCTTGTGTTATCCTGATTGTATTTCCACAATACTCAAGTTGTTTCTTTCTAGCTGCTTGCAATATTTTCTCCTTGACCTGGGAATTCTAGAATTTGACTACAATATTCCTAGGAGTTTCTCTTTTCAGATCTCTTTCAAGAGGTGATCAGTGGATTCTTTCAATATTTATTTTACCCTCTGGATCTAAAATATCAGAGCAGTTTTCTTTGATATTTTCAGGAAAGATGATGTCTAGGTCCTTTTTTTGATCATGGCTTTCAGGTAGTCCCATAATTCTTAAATTGCCTCTCCTGGATCTATTTTCTAGGTCAGTTGTTTTTCCAACGAGATATTTCACAGTTTTCTATTTTTTCATTCTTTTGGTTTTGTTTGTAAATTCTTGATTTCTCATAGTCATTAGCTTCCATCTGCTCCATTCTAATTTTTAAGGAACTATTTTTTTTTCAGTGAGCTTTTGAACCTCCTTTTCCATTTGACTAATTCTACTTTTTAAAGCATTCTTCTCCTGAAAGGCTTTTTGGGCTCCATTTGCCATTTGAGTTAGTTTATTTTCTTCAGCATTTTTTTGGGTCTCCTTTAGCAAGCTGTTGATTTACTTTTCATGATTTTCTTGCATCACTCTCATTTCTCTTCCCAATTTTTCCTCCATCTCTTTTACTTGATTTTCAAAATCCTTTTTGCCCTCTTCCATGGCCCGAGATCACTGTGTATTTACTTGGGAAGTTTTGGATGCAGAAGCCTTGACTTTTAGGTCTTCCTCTGATGGTTCTTCCTTATCTGAAAGGACGGAAGAAAATACCTGTTCACCAAGAAAGTAGTGTTCTATAGTCTTATTTTTTCCCCATTTTTGGGCATTTTCCCAGTCAGTTACTTGACCTTTTTGAGTCCTTTGTAGAGAGGAGGGTATACTCAGGGGACCAGTAAGTTCTCAGATCCTCCAAGGTGGCACAATAAGGGAGAGGAGTTTACTTCCGTCCTGGCTTGTGCTCTGGTCTGGCGGCAACCACAAATACTTTTTTCTGTCCCGGATCTGTGACTAGAATTCCCTCTCCAGCCTCCACCAGCTCCACCAGGCCAGCCAGAGCTCCTCCTCACCCCAGGACCGCCACTCAGGGCCAAGATCTGGAGCAGCTTTAGGCTGAGGGCTCCTAAAATGGACGCTGTGCTGTAGCAACTGTTGATGCCCTGGGGCTATCTGGGCCAGACTGCGTTCCCTTCTCATGCAGGTGAAAAGAGTTTTTTCACTGATTTTGAAGCTGCCTTTGGTGTTTGTAGGTTGAGGGAATCTGGGAACTGCACCTCCTGCCAGACCCTGAGGCCTGCTCCAGTCTTGTCCCTGCCTCTCGGTCAAGCCCAGGCTGCGATCAGCTCTGTGCCTGGTGTGAAAAACCTTTCCTGTTTGCTTTCCAGGCTGCCTTTGGCTGGAAATCTCTTTTACTCTATCATTTTGTGACTCCTGCTGCTCTAGAATTTGTTTAGAGTCATTTTTTACTGGTATTTTATGGGCTATGGGAAGGGGGGAGCTTCTATAGATCCCTCCTTCTACTCCATCATCTTGGCTCCACCTCCCCAGCATGATTGTTTGTGGACTTGGGTACAAGCCTACAAGTCTAGTAAATAAAATCTTTTCTACATTCAATGTTTTGTTAGACTAAATGCCTGAATAGTAGGTAAGAATACATTGGGGGTTATTTTTTGGTATTTCACATAAAGCAAAATATTTATAACAGCACTTTCTATAGTAGCAAAGAACGAATTTGATGTCTATTGATTGGGGAATGGTTAAACAAATTGTGGTCCATAAATGTAAAGGAATATTACTATGTTGTAAGAAACAATGAATATGAAGAGTATGTAGAATCATGGCAAGTAAGACTTGTATGAATGGATACAAAGTGAAATGAGAACCAAGAAAACAACATACACAATGACTGTAACACTACACATGAAAAGAACAAAAAACCTGCAACCACAACAATAACAAAAATGAGTGCTTTTTCATTTTAACAATCACAGTTGATCTGAAGTATGAAAACAGAAAATTCAACTCCTTCCTTTCTTTTCAAAGGTGAATGCTGCAGGTGTGGAACACTCCATAAACTGTCAGATTGGTTTGATGTGTACGTTAATATGTTAGAACTACTTTACCCCTCTTCCCTTTCCTTCTTTTTTAAACTGTATTATAAAAGTGTGACTCTTGATAGAAGGCAAGGGAAAGATATAAATAACAAAAGTCAATAAAAATCAAAACTTAAAATAAATAGACAAAAAAGGCCATCACTTAAAAAGTACTAAACATCTGGCTAAGTACAAATCCAGGGTGCTATCAACTGGAGACATACTTCTAAGCAGACATAGAATCTTGAATGACTACTCTGAGTCTGGCCATTCAACCAGTTCCACTTCTATTTAATTCTATTATTATGTAAGTTCATATCTTACCATATTTTCCTCAGTATGAGATATTTTAGCCATTTTTTGGTTAATATTTAGGTAAACTAAATCTATAGCACTATATTCATCTAAGTTTGGTAAATATGTTAAAAATGTAAACAAGATTAGTTAGTCTTCCCCAACATTCCCTTTCCTTCTTGGGTCCCTCCCCTCTACTCTATCCATACACATTTAAACTGTGTATATTTGTATTTGTAAGTTATACCAGTAAAGTACAAGCTCTGGCCGACTGCAGTAATCTGGAAAAGCTTTGGAGTACAAAGCTGAAGGATGGACTTTGTCCTTTCAGGACTAGTTTAGGTCTGGAAAGGTTCATCAGCAAATCATTGGCTGTATGGGTGCAAATCTTTTGGCTACATAAACTCAAGGAGATTGTGAAGAGCTGGGCTTTGTGTATGTCAAGAGTGCTTCCATATTAATAAAATCATGGATACCTGAAGTAACGAGACAAGTATATTGATCAATAAGGCAAAAAGATTTTCTGTAATTATGAAAAATTACTTATTACTTTCCCCTCAATCTACAAAGCCCTTTTACTTTGACACAGAAAGAATCAATTATTTGGTAGCATTTGATCTTTACTGCATTGTCATTTACCATCTAATATTAGGTAGTCTTCTAGACCTTTGCAATATTAATATTGCAATTATCAATAATAATTGATATTATGCTATTTTTTCCCCTAGTATTTACCTAATTTTCCTTTAAAAATAAGATGAGGTACTTATTACATTGAACTTTTCTTAAGTACCTTGCCATTTGTAAGGTGGATCTTAGTGTGTGTAAGGTGGATTTTTGTTATTCTTTCTTATAGTTTAGTTCCCAGGATCCATGGTTCTAACAATCTCTGTTTCCCAGGCTCATGACTTATGAACATCTCCACAACACATACGCAGCGCTATATAATGATAAAAATATAAACTGTGCTTAAATTGTAAATATCCACTGTGACTGTGCAGTAAGATATAATGGTGAGATAATGTAAACTTGTGAGGCTATTCCTGGCAAAATGCCTTGTCTGTTGCCCTAAAAGGCAGGTGGACTACTGGTCAGTGAGTGGGGAATCCTTAGGGTTGAATGCACAAGCTAGAATGCTGTGTGTATGTAGTCTGGCCCCCATCAAGGCTTGGGGGGAATCTATGTTCGCCTCAACTGGCCCCCATTGAGGCTTGAGGGGATTTAGGGGAGTGCACAAGTTATGCCAAGTTATTCCTGTTTAAATTGACCCCATCAGCTGCCCCTCCTTCTCACCACCCCTGTGAAAAGGGTGATTAGAGAATGCTATAGGAGTTGATGCTCTCTCTTGAGAAGGCTAGTCTACAATAAAGTAAGATTATTAACTCCTCTAAAAAAGTCTTCCTGTTCTTCCTGTCTCACCAGATCAAGAGTGAACCGGTGCTAGTAGCCCTCCTGTGTGCTTACCTGTCTTACACCTTCCTTTGTGAATTCTTAAAAATGGTTCTGTATTAAAATTGGTTGTATAACAATCTGGGTAAATCTCTTATGTATTTTTTTAGGTACTTATGAAGCCCTGAGGGTCTTCTCATCACAGATCTATTTTTTTTTAAGAGGCCATTCTTTGCCTCATTTTTTAAGTCTAATCACTGAATGGGCAATGCCTCAGTTAAACTGAGTCCTGTTAAAGCCCTTAGCTTGAAAATGTCAGGGTCACCTACTGCATCCTGGGCCATCTCCAGTTGTCCTGATACATATCTGGTCACTGGGCCCAGATGGCTCTGGAGGTAAAAATAAGGTTGGTGACTTTGCACAACCTTCTGTCATTTGAATCCAATCCACTTGCATGTCATGGCATCACCTCCCTGATGGTCCTCTTCGAGAATGAAGGACAAACAACAGCAATTTATATAAATAAGGGATTGGTGCTTTTTCAAATTTCTTTAGGGACAAGCTTGGTCATCATCATATAAGAGCACTCAATTTTAATTTTATTGCTTTTCTTTACATTTACATTGTTGTACTCATTTTTTATATTGTTTTCCTAATTTTGCTTACTTCAATCAATCAACAAGTATTTATTAGACACCTACAGTGTGCCAGGAATTGTGCTAAGCACTGGAGATAGAAAGACAAAAAACAGTCCTTGCTCTCAAGAAGTTCAGTCTGATGAAGACAATACGTAAACCACTATGTCCAGATTAAGCTGGAGATAATTAACAGAGGGAAGGCACAAGCATTAACAGAGATCAAGAAAGGCTTCTTGTGGAAGGTAGGATTTTAGCAAGGACTTGGTGGAAGCCACGTAATGTCAGAGATGAGGAAGTATGGGGAATATTTAGTGGAAATGCAAGGAGTCAGAAAAGACAGTGTGTCATATGGAAGGAATACCAGGGAGATAGTGTTATTAGATACAGAGTATATGTGTATGTGGGAGTAATGTGTAGGAAGATTGGAAAAGGAAGAGGAGTCCAAATAAAGAAGGTTTCTGAATGCCAAACAGAGGTTTTTATACTATATTTGGTCTCTGAGGTGATAGGAAACCACTGGAGTTTATGGAGTAAAGGGTTGAATAAGGGCCAAATTTGAACCTTAGGAAGCTAAATGGAGGATGGTCTGTAGAGAGGAAATATTTGAAATTGGAAGAACAACTAGGAGGCTACTGCAGTAGTCCAAGCATTATGTGTTAAATGTCAACACCAGGGGAGTGACAGTGTCAGAGAAAAGAAAGGGGGAGTATATGAGAGATGTTACAAAGCTAGAATTGATAGGACTTGGCAACAGATTAGATATGGATGTGGGGGGAGGAAGTGAGAGGGTGTGAGAAGCCTGGATGACTGTTAAAGGATGGTGGTACCTTCAACAGAAATGAGAAAATTAAGAAGAGGACAGGGTTTGGGGTGGTGGTGTGGAGAATGAGTTCAATTTTGGACATGTTTAGTTAAGATGGTCTATGAGACAGCCAGTTTGAGTTGTCTCACAGGCAGTTGGAGATATGAGTGTGTAGTCTTCTCTGTATTTACCATATTCATTGTTCTTTAAGTTTACAACTACTTTTCTAAAGATTATCCTCTATTTAATTTCTAAATTTTAATAAGGATGATTCATACATTTATTACCCACTCAGTAAATATAATTTTGTTTTTCCAAGGACAAACAAAATGTCAACACTAACATGAAAGAATACTTTACAATATCATTCTTAGTTCTTATGAGCAAATGGGAAATAACTTAAAATAACCTGAAGCAACTTACCTTAAAGAATTCCTTTTTATCAACAGTCTCATCTCCATCTATATCCAGCATCTTAAAAGCAACATGAAACCCAGTGTGGGGTTCTGCAATAATGTGTGAAAAATATGTTTTTATAAATCTTAATGTGATAAGAATTACTTTCAGGCATAGTTGTTCAGATTAGAAATTAAAGCATGTTCTTTATAACTTATAGTCTCAGAGGATTGTCTACGGCAGAGTTGTCAATGCAAAACTCCAAAGAAGGACCAAATTATATTAAAATGTATCTGGGAAATGTTTGATAAGATAAATAAAAATACAATATAACATAATGTTAATTTGTGATTTTCTAAGTTAATATGCAGCCCACAGGGATCCATTTCTATTTGAATTTGATACCACTGATCTAGAAGACTGAAATTAAATGACTTGATCAGGATCATATGGTTAGTATGTGTTAGAAGTGAGGACTGGACCTAGGTTTTCCTGACTGAGGCTGTCTATTGACTATGCCACTATTGACTATGCCAAGGATTCTTATTTCTTCTCATGCCAAAATTCTTTGAAAGCTGATCTTTTGTTGGCTTGTGTCAGGACAAACTCTTCTCTTTTCTTCTCTCTGTCTCAATCTCTCTGTCTCTCCCTTCTTCCCTTTCTCTCCCTCCTCTTTCCCTCCTTTCTCCCCCTACTATCTCTCTCTCTATGTGTGTGTGTGTGTGTGTGTGTGTGTGTGTGTATGTGTGTATTTAAGGAATCCAGTTGATTTCTGTTTCTCCATTAAATGTCTGTCCAAATATCTAGTTTTGAGGAAAGTATAAGGCATTTACTATATGCCAGGCACTGTGCTGAATACAGAGGATATAAAAGAAGGCAAAAATCAAAGTCCCTGCCCTCAAAGAGATCACATTTTAATCAGGAAGATTATATTCAAATAACTATGCACATACAACAAAAATAAAAAGTAAAGGTAATTTCAGAGGGAAGGCACTGCTAGTGACTAAGACAGTTCTTGACAAAGTATATTCTCAACAAATATTTGTTACTGCTGATGGCATCTTCATACTCTGATGAACAAAGAAAACTACATTATTTTTGGGTGTACACAGGAAGTTGTAGTGTACTTACTGGTGATAACTGTCAGCAAAAATAGATATTCAGTATATGAAATCAATCCTGGAAAAGCAACAAAAAATACTAAGTGAGAACTAGATGTTCACATAATTAAAAGAACATAATTGGAAAACTAAAAAATATTTGCACTTTGGTATGGTGGAACACATAATAATAGTATTGAAGGATAGGATTAATGTCTTTAATATCAGAGATCAATCATTTTATATCATTAATACTTTATGTGATAGGAGGCAGAGGCAAGATGGCAGATTGGGGGCAGCCACCCAGTTGTACTCTCCCAACTTTACCCTCTAAAGAATTTTAAAATAACACCTCAAATTTTGGAGCAGCAGACACAACAAAAAGTCAGGGTGAGCTATTTTTCTGGCTTAAGGAAACTTAAAAGGTAGGCAGTAGAAGGCATGGAGGTCCATCCAGACCTCACACATATGTAGCAGCATGAGCAACTTTAGGAGCTCTCAGTCAAGAGACAGTAAAGGTATTGGACAACTGATCAGAGAGATTACAGGGAACCCTTTGCTAGCACTGGGTACTTTTGCTACTACCCTGGCAACCACATGTGGTTCTGGGTCAGAGTTCCAGAATGAAGAGGAGCACTGGTTGTTGGTCACAAGGGAGCAGGCACTTTGGTCATAGTTTCAAGGCAAAGAGGAGAACTAGTGGGCCCCTCCCTGGTAAAGACTAGCACATAGGCAAGGAAAGCAGTGACGATACCTCTCCCCAGGTCACACCACCTTGGAAACACCAAAAACTTGCAGACCTCCTCCCTCCTATATGCGCCCCCACCCAAAAAAAAAACCTAAACCAAAAAGTATCTCTGAAAATAGCATGATGAAGTTTGAAATTTGGGACAGTGCCTCCATAACCCTAGGTGAGCAAAGTCCAACTTTAATATGAAGTTCAAAGTCAATAAATAGGCTAGAAAGATAAGCAAACAACAAAAAAAGAATTTGACCATAAAAAGCTACAATGGTGGCAGGGAAGACCAAGAATAAACTCACAAGAAGACAACAACATGAAAACAGCTTTTAAAAAAGCCTAAAAGAAAAACGCAAGAAAATTGCTAATTGGATCCATGCCCAACAAGAATTCCTGGAAGAGTTAAAGAGATAAGAGTAGAACAAGAAAAATTGGGGAAGAAAATGAGAGTGATGTAAGAAAATTATGAAAAGAGAATTAACAGCTTGGTAAAAGAGGCAAAAAAAGTACTGAAGAAAATAATGACTTAAAAGTAAAACTGGCCTAATGGTAAAAGAGACACAAAAATTCACTGAAGAAAAGAACTCCTTAAAAAGCAGGATTGGCCAAATAGAAAAAAGGTACAAAATCTCACAGAAGAAAATAATTTCTTAAAAATTAGAATTGGGAAAGTAGAAGCTAATGATTTCACGAGACATCAAGAAACAACAAAACAAATAAAAACAAATGAAAAAAATTGAAGCAAATGTGAAATATCTCATTGGAAAAACCAATGACCTGGAAAATATATTGAGGAGAGATAATTTAAGAACTATTGAGCTACCTGAAAGCCATGATCAAAGAAAGAGCTCAAACATCATATTTAAAGAAATTATAAAGGAAAATTGCCCTGATATCTTAGATCCAGAGAGTAAAATAGACAATGAAGGAATTTACTGATCACTTCTAAAAAAATCCAAAAATTAAAACTCTCATCCATATTATAGCCAAATTCCAGAGTTCTAAGGTTAAAGAGAAAGTACTTCAAGGAGAAAAAGTAAACATTCAAACATCATGGAGTCACAATTAGGATTACACAAGATTTAGTGGCTTCCATACTAAAGGAGTGGAGGGCTTGGAATATGATATTCCAGAAGGCAAAGGAACTAGGATTAAAACCAAGAATAACTTACCCAGCAAAACTGAATGTAATCCTTAAGGGAAAAAATGGATATTTAATAAAACAGAGGACTTTCAAATATTCCTGACGAAAAGAGCAGAGATGAATAGAAAAAGTGACATTCAAACAAAAGGTTCAAAAGAAGCATAAAAAGGTAAGAGTAATCACATAAGGTACTCAATAAAGTTAAACTGTTTATATTTCTATATGGGAAGATGATGCATGTAATTCCTAAGAATTTTGTCATTATTAGGAGTTTATGTAGAGGGCATAGTGATGAATCAATTATGTTGTAATTATCTCAAAAAAATGAAGGAGAGATACACTGGAAGAAGGGGGAAGGAAGAGGCAGAATTTTCTCAAATTAAAGAGGCAGGCAAAGAAGAGCTTTTACAAAGACAGGAATGAGGAGGGGAAAATAGGTGGTGGCAGCAGAAAATGCTTAAATCTCACTCACAGGAATTGGTTCAAAGACAGAAGAATATATATACACCATCAGCTGTGTATAGAACTGTAGTTTAATAGAAACACAGGAGGGGAAGGGCGTAAGAGAGGGCAGATTAAGAGAGGAAGTATTAGAAGCCAAGTAGACTTTTAAGGAGGGACAGGATAGAGACAGAGAGCCAGAAACAGAAAATAATCCTATGAAAGGAAATACACAGTAATCACAACTGTGAATGTGAATGGGATGAGTTTACCCAAAAAACAGAAGCAGATAGAAGGATGGATCAGAAAGTAGAAGCCAGCAATACTGTTTACAAGAGACACACTTGAAACAAAGACACACAGAGTGTTAAAATGAAGGGATGGAGGAGAATCTAATATGCTTCAGCTGAGCTGAAAAAAAAATGGCAGAAGTAGCAATCATTATCCCAGACAAAGCAAAAGCAAAACCAGAACTAATTAAAAGAGATCATCAAGAAAACTTCATTTCGCTAAAAGTTACCAGACAATGTAGTAATATCAAAAGATTATTTTACAGCAAGTTTCTCTCACTTCTTAAATATGTATTCAGTATAGAACTGAGTCAAATCTATAAAAATAGGAGCCATTCTCTAATTGATATATGGTTAAAGGATATATAAACAGGTAGTTTTTAGAAGAAAGAATCAAAGTTATGAAAAAATGCTCTAAAACTTTTGATTAGAAAAACGCATGACAAATGTTGGAAGGGTTAGGGAAAAATACACCAATGAACTGTTGGTGGAGTTGTAAACTTGTCCTATCATTCTGGAAAAATCTGGAACTATGCCCAAAGGGCTATAAAACTATGCATACCTTTTGACAAAGCAATACCACTACTAAGTCTGTATCTCAAAGAGATCAAAGGAAAAGAACCTATATGTACAAAGATATTTATAGTGGCTATTTTGAGGCGGCAAAGAATTGGAACTTGACGGGATGCTCGTCAATTGAGGAATGGCTCAACAAGTTTTGGCATATGATTGTTTTGCAGTAGTACTGTTCTATAAGAAATGATGGGGGGGGGGTTTCAGAAAAACACGGCAAAACATATATGAACTGATGCAAGGTGGAGTGAGAAGAACCAGATCATTGTGCACAGAAATAATGTCATGATGATCAACTGTGAAAGACTTGGCTATTCTGATCAATACAATGATCCAAGACAATTCCAAAGGACTCATGATGAAAAAATGCTATCCACCTCTAGAGAGAGAACTGATGAACTCTGAGGGCAAACTGAAATATAATTTTCTCACTTTATTATATATATATATTTGCAATATGGCTAATATGGAAATAAGTTTGCTTCTCAGTGGGTGGGAAGGATGTCAGAAGGAGGGAATCTGGAACTCTTGAAATTTAAAAAGAATGCTAAAAATAAATAAATAATAAGTTAAGAAATACTTCATGTGATAGCAAAGCATTAATTTTGCTAATAGGGCAATGATCTTACATTCCTTTAAACATTTTTAACCTTTCTTGTGGCATACACAATTCTCCATCTCCTGTCTGTATCTCTTCAGTGGCTTTCTGGAATGCTTTGAATGCCTTCCTTCATCACTTCTGAATCTTGAAATCCCTAGTTTTTTTCCAGGACAGCCCAAGCACTACCTTCTAAATAAGTCCTTTTAAAGTTTCTGTAGCCTTCCTTTCCTCTTCTTAATCAAAAAGATCTCATATCCATTTTGAATATACTTTTATGTATGTATATTTTTATTTTTTCCAATAGAATGTAAGCTCCTTGTGGGCATCCTCCACTCAGACACCAAAATGATCTCCTAAAGTATGGGTTTGACTCTGATACCTCCCTACTCAATAAACTCCTGTTTATGATAATAATATACATAATAAGATATATTAATACTATACATATTATACATTATATAATTGTTATATATTGTATATGACACATATTTTTGACTTTGATACCCCCTACTCAATAAACTCCTGTTTATAATAATATATTAATAACATATAACACATGATATAGTATATATTATTACAATATATTATAATTATTATAACCTATATAATATAATTAACTATATTAATTACTAAGATAATAATAATAAACCCTTTCCAGGGTCAAATAAAAAAAATACTCCGATATTGTAAGTCCTTCATAACCTAGTCCCCTTCTACTTTTCCAGTCTCTGCACCTTACTCTCACAGTCATATACTCTCTGAGCCAGTAACACTGGTCTCCTGGCTGTTCTACAAACAAGACACTCCACTTCTTAGTTATGGGTATTTTCTTGGGCTGGTCAGTGGTCAAAAGTAGTAAATAAAGCTCCATTGCAGGAACATTTCTTATGCTATGTAGTAATTAATCAGAAGTTATTTCCTTCTTCCAAGAGTTCTTTTTTATTTTTCTTGGAGGCAACTGGGGTTAAGGGATTTACCCAGGGTCACACAGCTAGTAAGTACCAAGTATCTGACGTCACACTTGAACTCAGGTCCTCCTGACTCCAGGGCCAGTGCTCTACCCACTGTACTACCTAGTTGCTCCTCTCCCAAGAGACCGTGAGGATTTTTTACTTAAATTCTTAAGGTGTAAACTACAAAAAAAGCTTTTCTTTAATGCATAATTTTAAAATAACAATGTAAAAACAATAGATGACATTTAATTTACAAGTTGAAAGTATTAAATACTTTTCAGTAACTGTCCTCTTTATAAATGCCCAAAGTTTCTGTCTTCTTAAAGCTTTATCAAAAAGCAGATGCTTAGAATGTTACTGCTGAACCATACTGTTTATATAAACCCTATCTTTAGACTGTATGATCTTATTTTGACACTGCCACATCTCTATATTTATTCAGGCTTTTTTATTTAAGTCGGTGTTTCAAAGGAACAAGCTGGAATTTTCCTTCAAAAGAAAAAAGAGTTCACCTTGCAGAAAGGACATGTTCTTATTTTTTTTTTAAGGTGAGATGTCCTTTTGGCATAAAGCCTAGCAATGTTATCAATGCAATCTAGCAATCTGGCAGTTTTTTGTGTTGCCATATTCCCCTAAGAATTAGAGGAAAGCTACTCTGCTTTTTTCAATGCAGCCAAGGGATGAAATACTTTGATCATTCAAATAGAATTAGAGCAGTTTGCCTCCTAGGCATTAAATATGACAAAGCACATTTAATTTATTTCTCTTTCATATAAACACTGGATATCTTCAGAAAAAAATAAAAGTTTAATGTAGGGATTAAAAAAATTAATAACAAGTAAAAACTCTTTTAATTCAACTTCAAAATAAGAGATGGTAACTTCAGAAAAAAATACGTTACCTTTAAATATGTCAGAAATGTGAACTGGAGTTTTCATTCCAATTATAGCGAAACCAGAATCACACAAGACCAAATATTTTTTTAAAGAAGAATTCTATTTATATAAAATGCTTACCTATTTTGGAACCCTATTTTATGACAGGAGCCTTTTAGAAAAGATAAACTTTAAAAAAAATCTCTTGTATTCCTTCCTGTTTATTACTAAAATCATTTTGTAAAGGCTTTCATCATCTCAGTTCCAGACTATTATAGTAGCCTCCAAACTAGACTGTCTACCACCAGTCTTTTTCTACTACATCTATCTTGTATAACACTGGTATATTATTCTTAAAACCTGCTGAAATTACACCTTCTGGCCACATAGCCTTCTACTTCTCCCAACCATTCTAATGAGTATTCTGTTTGGAATTACTGTTACCTATCACTTGATCTTGCTGTATCACTAATTTTTCCAGATTATCCTCCCCACACTGACTTCACTTGTCTCTACAAGCAGCCCTGATTCCGTGGTCTATCACTTTAATTTTTCAATTGTTATTGCTTTTGAATCACTTTTTCCCTGACCTTATCCACTTCCAAATCCTTTCCCCTAGGAGGGTAACCTCATCATCAAATTTCTGTTCTCATAAAATTTGGCTAATTTTATCCACTGCTACTTGACAATTCTTGTGCTTTAATTTTGCAGACTAGCTAAATCATTCTCCATAGGAACTGTTCCAAACATTTTTTCTCTTCTGCATAATTTCCACTTCTGCAAATATTTCCCCTAACTGTATGTTACCCCATATAAATACAGCAATAGATTATGCCTTACTGAAGAGGTATGAGTTTCAGAGTTGATATCTTGCAGGATCATGAAGTCCAGGAAAGCAGCTGGGTAGGAAATGATGAGGTGAATACCTTGGTATCCTTAAATGGTGGAAAATGTAGGAGGAACTACCTATCCCATGTCTACCTGTGCACCCCTATCTCTCCAACTAGGAGGGAAGGGCCTCAAGGGCAGTAGGTACTGAAGAGAACTTAACATTCTGCAAGATGAAATCAACTCAAACTTGCATCTCCTCCATCCTTCTTCTCTTTCTGGTTGGAGAGGGGGGGTGGTCTTTGGAGAAATTTTTCCAGGTCCTCTACCATTTAAAGAGGGCAGCCAGGGCATTCACCTCATCATTTCCTGTATAGTTTCTCTCTTGGACTTAATGATCCCTAGGAACTAATTGCCCTGTAAAATGAAATCAACTCTGCAATTCACAGCTACTCTAATAATTTCTAAACCCCACTGTAGGACTTCAAAATGCCCCTGTGCAAGGTACTCTTCCCCTTTCAGCTTCTTCCCCTCCCCCAGGAGTCAGCATGGGAAGGATGGTCTAGAAAAATTAGTAATACCTCAAGGTTAAGTGACAGGTCATACTAAATTGAAACAGAGATTTATTAGAGTGATTTCAGAGAAGTAGAAGGCTATGTGGCCAGAGGTAGAATTCCTGCATATTTAAGAATAATATGCCAGTGGTACGTAGCATAATGTGTATTAAAAAAGACTGCTGGTAGGTGGGCTAGTTTGGAGGTTAGCATAATAGTTTGGGAGTGAGGCAATGAGGGCCTTAACCGGAGTGATTTTAGTAGGAAACAGAAAGAAAGGGATACAAGAAAATTTTTTAAATATGGTAATACATTAAATAGCAACACATTAAAGAAAGAATATGGAGTTTAAAATGATGTCCATTTCTAGGAAAAATATTCTTTATAATCTTTAATAATAAAAATACTAAGCTAATTTATAGTTGGCCACTGGGAGGCAGGATCTTCAAACCCTTTATATGTCTAGAACTTATTATATACCAAAAAGTTCAACTTATTTTCAAATAATTAAGAATATATAATGGTATGAAGTAATAATTTTATTTTTGCTGGTATAGATTCATAATCGCAATTTCACTTCTGAGTATTTTGGTATTAGAATAGCGACAATCTAATATACTGATCAGGAAGCAGGTCAATCTGAAGCAACAGAATGATTAGTTATATAATTCCTTGAAAGTAGGGACCTCATCTTATCTATTATCTTTGCATCTCCCTCTTTACCTAGTACAATGCTTTCTATAGAGTAGACATTTAGTAAATGTTTCTGCATAAATGCTTAAAAATGATTTTATCTTATAATCATATTTACACTATTGATTTCTGTGAAAATCTAAAATAGAATTTTAGAAATTAAAAATCAATTACATCTGAATTAAGACCTTATTCCTCATGAAACTGCAGTATTTTCAATGATTCCAACTCACTCCTTGAATTTTTTTTTAAAAGCAGTTTTTAAAAAATATAATATTCTGTTGATATATGGCTGTGAGTAATGGAATATCATGATTTATATAGATCTGAAACTGCAAATGATTCTAAGGGAGAGATATACTGTGGGTGTATTTTCAATAATGATTTGCATGCAAAACGTAACTTAAAAGACATCATCATTAATGACCAGAAAAGGGGTTTGACAGATAAAGTAGTGAGAATGAGGGACACCTCAGGGTTTCGGAGTTGCAGTAATGCTCACAAAATATTAAAAATCTAGTAGAAGTTTACTATCATATCCGCCTAGGAGAAGGTGTCCTGTGGAGGGTTTAGACATGGGACCAAAAAAAGGAGTAACATTAATGAGAAGGCATCGAAGAGTTGTGGTTTCTAGAGGTGGAGGGAGATACTCACTAGGATGAAATCATATATCCATTAAAGAATCCTGTAACAGTGAGATTACAAAGAAGGAATCTACACAGCAAAGATTTCTATATCCTAGTAAATGGTCCATAGTGACCAGCTAAGTGCAATTTCTTTGGGGATATGGCACACTAAATTACCTATTACAAGTAGTCTTGTAATAAATGATTCTTCAGTTTACTCATTTTCTATGGAGAAAGAAAAATCAACCCTTACTAATTAATTAGCCTTAAGTAATTTTAGAATTTGTGATAATTCTGACAACAGCTTAGATGAAGTTTATGTTCACACTATCTATAAAATTAGTTTGCTAATCAAATTGATAATGTAAACAAGATTGTAGGGAACATTTTAAAAATGATTCTACTTAAGATGGACTTTTAAAGTAGCTTTCACAAAAATACATAAAACAATGTGCTGGCTGCAGTTGATATGATGGCTTCATAGACTAGACCTGAAAGGAGCTTACGCATCAAAGCAATTTGCTAAAGAGTAGCCATGTACCTATTAAAAAATAACAGCAGTGCACTTCTTTACAAATATTACACCTAGCTGGGCATGTATGTGTGTGGGGCATACTTATAATTTCTGCTACTGGAGGCTGCTGAGGCCGATCATTTGAGCTTGGGAGTTCTGAGTTAAAGTAGGGCTAGATCCTACTGGTGCCACACTAGATCTGGCACTCATAGAGTAAGTGAGAGAGGGAGGCCCCAGACTATGAATTGGTTCAAGTCGGAAATGGAGCAGGTCGGTGTCCACAGTGATCTACCCTGGATGAGCCAGTGAGATGCTGACTAAAAAATTACAACTATATCTATGG
Organism: Bettongia penicillata ogilbyi; assembly: GCA_023548195.1. Lineage (NCBI taxonomy): Eukaryota > Metazoa > Chordata > Mammalia > Diprotodontia > Potoroidae > Bettongia > Bettongia penicillata. Next base: position 13,324,712 of record JAJHZJ010000560.1, read on the forward strand.
CTCTATTTGCATCTCTATCTTTCTCTACATCTGTATTTTTTTAAACAAATATCCTACATATCAATTCTACATACATAGATATAGATATAAAAGTATTTACATCTGTATTTTTTAAACAATTATTCTACATATCAAAGTCCTATGATCCCTGACTATAAGGCTTCCCTGTCCATTACTAAGGAAAAAGGAATATCCAGATTCATTCTAATTAAATTTCTAGGACCCCAAGGCAGTTCAGAAGAACAGGGTAGTCACACAAGATTTTGCAACCCTCACATGCTTAAGGAGAACACTTATAGCACAGGAAAAAACAGGGTAAGATGGAAGGGCAGGAGGTTGTGGTCAGATAGAGCGCATATTCAGAGTTCAGGATGTTATAGGGAAAATACTTGTGGGTGATGATACAATTAAGGGTATCCTCGTGGCTGAGATGGTACGAAACTGCAGAGCACAGGAGCTGAGGATGAACTGGGAAGTTATCTGAGGTGACATCATCAAGTTAACGAGTATGAGGACAGGGATTAGGGTGAAGAACAGTTCCGTGAAGCAAGTGTTGAGCTCCCTCAGAGAGGAGGGAGAATGACTTGGAGGCTGGTACAAGTAGCTACTAGGACCTTGACAGGTGAGAAAGCTGGAAGGAGTGAACCTCAAAGTACAGGCTGCTAAATGATAGTGGGAGAGGAAGGTGCTGTGAAAGAGGCAGCAACACTAGTTAATTAATCTGCTCAATTAATTAGTCAGTGTTGATTTCTCATGTAATAAGTACTGAAACAAAAATCTTTCAACAATTTATGATTTCATTAGTATAGGTACTCATTTCACTGATGATGACTGCAACCATTCTGTACCTAGGGTATTAATGATTTGCTCTGGATGAAAAAATTCTCCACTTGGCAACCAAACTTGTGAAAAAGTACTCAATTTGGTCAGACCAGTACTTAAGCAACAGACAAAGGACTGATCACAAACCCTGTGTTTGTAGCCATTTTAGTTTGGCTGTTGTTATTGGGTTATTTTTCAGTCTTGTCTGAGTCTTCATGGCCTCATTTGGGGGGGTTTTCTGGGCAAAGATACCGGAGTGGTTTGCCACTTCCTTCTTGTAAAAGCACGCACCCTGACACATCCAGGATGACCTGCTAACATAGGTTCTTAGATTTGCTTTTCTAAGAAAAACAACTTAAAAGGGAATTAACAATCTACTTTAATTACATTCACCAACAGAGAAAATACAAGCAGAGAAATAAAGATCAACAGATAGGGCTTCTATCTGACCGTAAGCAATACATACACCACAGATCAACAGACAGATAAAACTGTCTGACCATTACATACATACATAGTTATCAGAGGGAGAAGCACCAACATCTGGGTTTTCAAAGCTGGGGTTGAGGAGGGGAGAGGGGAGGGTGGAGCAAAGGAGGTGGGGGCTCCTTAATGGCTACCCAGAGTCTCATCTGGTCATATCACATGAACACGCTTCCAAAGAGTAAGCCCACAAAGCAAAACCTCATCTCAGAACAGACTACATATACACTTTTCAGAGCCAGAGGACATCATGACCCTCCTGACCCAGTGCCTCATTAGCAATTAATAAAAAGTGTAGGCCTTCCTACAAAACAAGCCTCCCCCAATCAAGCTTTCCCCAGTAGGTTCCACCTGAGGCCTATAAATGGGTAGGGAAAATCTTTCATTAATATACATCTTATTAACATTACACTTCTCCAGCTCATTTTTCAGATGAGGAATTGAGGCAAACAGGGTTAAGTGACTTGGCCAGGGTCACATAGCTAGAAAGTGTCTGAGATGGAAACTGAATTCAGGTCTTCCTAAGTACCTGGCACCCTACCCATTCTGCCACCTAACTAGGTAAGATCAGTCAAAGTTTAATCCCTGCTGACATGGTCTTTAAGAACCCAAGATCATTGCTGGGTAACGTTTTTGCATAAATCCTACATAGAAGAACCCTTATGATAAGCCAGATAGCTTCTTGCTCTCTTAATATGTTGGGGGGTTCAAATATGCCACTTAATTGAGAGGTCTCAGGATATAATACATGGAGTCCTGTATTAGAAATCAAGACTTGGACCCAAATTCTGTCTCTAGAATGTACTAACTATTTGACCTGGGGCAAATCAGTTAACCTCTTTGAACCTTAGTTTCCTCAAGTATAAAATGAGGATAATATTGGTTGTAATACCAATATCAGAGGGTTGTTGTGAGACTCAAATAATTTTAAAGTGCTATGTAATTGTCAGTTCTTATTGTTTGGTTATTATTCTTTGATGTAGCTATAAGACTACACCACTTTTAAGGTCATATATAAGAATAATAACTAATAATTATTAGCACTGATATAGTACTTTAAGGTTTACAAAGCACTTCAGAAATATCACCTCATTTATCTCATATTATCTTATACAACTCTGGGAAATTATTTTATTATTTAATCCATACAACAATCCTGGGAAACTTGTTATTCCCACTTTACAGTTAAGGAAAGTAAGCATGAGAAAGGCTAAGTAACTTGCCTAGGGTCACACAGCCAGTAATTCCATCTGAGGATGGATTTGAACCTGGATCTCTCTGACTATACTATGCCTCATAGTTGCCTCAAAATATGCCCTAAAATGTCCTTGAAGATACTTTATCCATGCAAAACATGGTTATGTCATACAGATTGTTATCCTTTAAATACAAGGACTAGTGGAGAAGCTTTGATTAGTCTTATTTATAAGTCTTCAAATAATATTTTCTAAAGTAAACTTTTAAAGTAATCCTTTTCCTATTTTTTACAATTCAGTTTTATTTTATTTTCAGTTCCAAATTCTCTCACTCCCACCTCTCTTACCTATTGAGAAGGCAAGGAAAACAAAAATCTGCTCTAAATATGTACAGTCAAGCAAAATAAATTCCCACATTAGCCATGTCCAAAAAAATTAAAGAAAAAAGGTTTCAAAATACACTCTAGTCTATTAGCTCTCTATCTGAAGGTGAATAGCATATTTTACATGACCCTTTTTCTGAATTATATGAGAATAAAGACAGATCATAATTCCTAAGTGGATGGTTATATATTCAAAACCATCCGCCATCTAGCTTAATGTTGCCTTGATGAACATTTAGATTCAATAATTCTATCAAACATTAAGAAGAAATGTTCTCCTAATTCCTCTGAGGAAGAATTAAGGACTGAAAGAAGTGTCTAGAGGAGCTACAAGCAATGAAGGAAAGTACCTAAGACTGGAATCACAGGGGAGCAATGTAGCTTCCTTACATTCTCAAAAAAACACTTATAGGAATTGGGACAGATATTTCCCACCGAAGATTAGTGAAAGTATTTTTTACACATTTCATTTATTAATCACTATTAAAATGTTAACACTCTTTGAGGGAATACATTTAGGTACATGTACAACCCTTATATAAAGTTTCTAAATTTTCTCTCAATTACACAAAACATGAAACTCCTATATGTAGGAATTTAAAAGAAATAAGCATTACCTTTATGACCAAGATCTCTAAAAAAGGTTGGTCCACTTTTATTCTTTTTTACTGCATCCAGTGCATCATTTATAGCCTCCAGATATACAAGGCAAAAAAGAGAAGCAGTTAAATTTTTTGGACAGTTATATTATTTATCGTTTAAAAAGAAAGAAAAACTTTGCTTACCTCTTTTGTTAGTTGCTTAATTGAGGCTTTACCTGTAGAAGAAAGGAAACAATATTTAAATATGAGTGTCAAGGAAATTATTTTATCTTTCATCAAATTCAGTTGTACTTTTATCAGATTTTCATGGGGTAAGATGTGTAACAAATATAATATTTTAGGACCAGCACATTCTATATGCACCTTCCCTCACCCGAATTATTCTTAGACCTCCTAAGAAACAGAATAAGTGTTTCAAGAGAATAATAAATAGCCTGTTGAAATAACGGTTAAAAGCACAGCAGTTTTGTTTAATATCCTTAACACAAAAATATGAGTCAGATACTACTATTCTGTAAGTTACTTTTTAATTTAATCCCTTTCCTATTTCACAGAAATACTATCGTAGAGTCACTTTTGATTCTTTTTTTTTCTCTTGTATCCTGGTTCAAAACAATAGCCAATCCTTCATTCTTCATGATAATTAAAACTTATTAGAAGTTTTTTGTCTCTACTACAAAAAGGTAAGTTTATAGTTAAAAAAAATCATTTAAATTTCTGAAATCATATTCTATGCTCCTTACCTTCTTATTTCTAATTTTCCATCACCTTCTAAATATGTTTAAATTTCTTTATCTTTTAGGATTATATCCACAGTATTTCTGACTTTCTTGCTTCTAGCTCCATTATTTTCATTAACCAAGGCTACGTTCTATTTGCAATCATTGTTTTGCTTACTTTGTCCTATTCTTTTAATTTTCCCTGGTCATCCCCCATCACCTTGCATAAGCATATTGACTAACATTTTCCTCCTTTCTCTCAAATTTTCTATGAATTTCTATTCTGGACCATCATAGGATGTTAAGGCACAAGCTCAGTTCTCATGTGAACCGTCTCGGGCCAGGTAAAAGTGAAGGCTTAACCGTTGAACTCTCACGAGGCCCCTCAGAGAACAGCTGAGAATTGAGGAGTGAGACACGAGTTATGTTGTTTTTCCACCTCTTCTCAGAGGGAACTTGCTGGGGAGAGCATCCCACCCTTGAGATTGGTCCGTGGTCTGAGCAGGTTTTGTTAATTGGCTAAGGGGTTGAGAGCATGCTGTCCACGAGCGAACTATGCAGTTGGGAGAGCTTAACTGGGGACAGAAAAGCCTGAGAAGCGGGGTTTCCTCTCTCCTCGAGAAGGAGAAGGAGGCTCCTGAGGGGAAAACTCGCCCTGCATGTTAACATGTTGCTTGTATCAGTAATAAAGCCTACACCTCTGCTTCACTCTGGCGGTCTCTTCTCTCATATGTTTATCCAGCTGATCACCAAAGACCTGAAATAGGTAAGAGGACCCGGCAGCCCATGGCATTAGGCCAGAGCAATAGGATTACCCCCTTCCCAATAGGTGATAGAGTCAGAGAGAACAAGTGCTTATTTTTTTTTTTAATTTCATCTCTTCGTATATCACTTAAAACCTTCAAACACATGATACTGGAATTGGAATGAGAAGTTTTCAAATCTATTCACAATCTTTTATCATTCCATCTTTCCATAAGCCTTGTGATTCCCTAAATCTGTTCTTTATCCTCACTGTGACCTTCATTCTCTCTACTGTGCTGTACCATTGCAAGACATTACTTACACATTAGCTACACTTTCCTTCTTCCCTATCTTGACACCTTGGTGAACCAACTTAACTTACATTATTCTTGAATCTTGAAGCCCTACTGCTGTGCATACCTTGACAAACCCCAAACCTGGTTTACTTCCACCATCTGCCTCCTTTACTCTCATCCTACTACTGCTAAACAGAATTGGGAGGAAATCATGAAACTATTATGATCTATACATCCTGCCATAGTTTCCTCTCTGCTCCAGGCTCATATCACTAACTGTCTATTCAACATTCTGAGTCAAATATTCTTCTGGAGCCATTTCAATCTCAAAATTTCCAAATGAGAACTCATTTTCTTTCCCCTTAAACTCACCCCTTTTCTACACTTCTCTGTTACTGTTAAGGACATCATCATCCTTCTGGTCTATCAGCTTCGCAACTTTAGTGTCACCCCTAACATCTCACTATCAAAATAGGTCCCATGTATCGAGTTAGTTGCCTCATTTGTCATTTCCCTCTTCGTTTGTACAGTTACTACTCTAGTTCAGTTCTTTATTACCTATCATCTGGCCCATACTCTCCTCTAACTGGTCTCCCTGCCTCAAGTCTCTTCCCACTCCAATTCATTTTCAACATAGAAAAGACAAATTAAATGAAAACTTGAGAGGAATTAGGCAGGTAATGAGACACTAGAGGAGGATTTATCTTATGTAAAAATAATTTTTTTGGGAAAAAATACAAAATGCTTCTCTTTTTCATCCTATGAATCTCCCTGGTTTTATTTTTTGTTTTTGCCTTGACTAAAGGTATCCCAAGACACCCTTCCCTACTCACAAAAGGTCCCTGCTACCCAATTAGGGTAAAATTGTAGAGTTCAGTGGGGTCTTTTTTGTAGCCAGAATAATCAAGCAATCTCTCACACCCGTTTTGTTTTCCCACTTCACCTAACATGATGGATTGCAAAAGCAGGCACTTAGTAATGATTTGTTAGAGAAATATTGCTAAAGTCAGTTTCATCATTTTAAAGTTATGCTGTCTCAGGTCTGTATGATATCACACATATATGTGTGTGGGTATATAAGTATATACGTGTATATACATATATACGTGTATATGTGTGTGTGTGTGTGTGTGTGTGTGTATATCTATATATGTACACACAGAATATAATAAAGACGAGAATGAAAATCTACCAGTGGAAAGTAAACCTACAATCTTAAAAAATAAGCTTGTGAAGTTTTATTGGAACAAGGATAAAAGAACGGAAAATACGTAGGTTTTTTTTTTAACCTTGTGATGGAATTTTGGCTCAGGAAATAGAATGAATGTTTTTCAAAAGTCTCCACCTATTTTAGAGATTCCATCATGTGGTTTTCAATATTTACAGTGGAATCATGAAGTAAAAACCAGGTATAGGCACATCTTGTTATGGGCAAAAGGCCATTTTAACACTTAAAATAAGTAAAGCTGCATTAATAAATATCAAATCTAGATATTGGTCAAATAACTCTGCTTCTAGCCAAAATAAAGTTATTTGATAACTATGACTAACAAAATATTAGCAACAGTTACTAATTTAACTTCAGTTTGCTGGAGGCAGTAGTGGTCCTTTGACATAAAAATTTGACAACAGAAATATTTCCATCATCTCTTACTTTTACATAAATATATGAAAAATCTGGCAGCAGTACTGGAATTAGCACGTGAAGAAGGCTAAAATAGGCTAGTGCATGTATGTTCTCAGTTAAACCAGGATTTTTTAAATATTATCAAAAGATGCCTGAAACAAACAATAAAAGAAACTCATCGGCAAAATAACTAAGTCAACAACTATGAAACCTACTGTTCTTTCTACTCATATACCTGGGAGGAGCCAACTAACAGCTCTTATAAAAGTGATATCAAAGCAAAAAAAAATGAGAGAGAGAAATGCAAAAGTATTATTTCCTCTTCCTTAAAACAAAATATGGCCTTGGGATTAAGATCCAGGGTCCCTGCAGTATACTGTTTTAATGGGTATTTAGATGGTATTCGGTGGCTACCAAGGAAATTATGAAAAGTGGAAGGTGGTTTCCTGTCTCTTGGGGGTGGGGGACCAAATAATGGACTGTTCTCTTAGTAATACTCATTTTTAATTTTTCTGAGTCTGTAATGGTCCATGACTTTGTAGGCTACGATGTAAGTAGAATATCTGCATTTTCAAAGTGGGGCCGTGAGGTGGCACAGTGGAAAGAGTACTAAACCAGGAGTCAAGAAGACCAGAGTTCAGCTCTGATCCTCAGATTCTTTATCAGCTGTGACCTAGGTTAAACAAGTCACTTAACCTCTGTTTGCCTCAGTTCCCTCATCTCTAAAATGGGGTAATAATAGTACCTGCCTCCTAGAATTGTTGAGGATGAAATGAAATAACAATTTCAAAGTGCTTAACACAGTTCCTGGAACATAGAAAACATTAAGTAAATTTTAATTATTATTAATGATATTTCTTACGTTTTGAGTTCTTTTAAGAAGCTTTAAAACTGTTTATGCCCTTTGACACAGAATACGGTAGTACTGATACTACCGTATTCCAAAGAGATTAAAAAAAAAAGGACCTATATGTACAAAAGTATTTGTATCAGTTCTTTTTGCCTAACTAGTGGGAAATGGTTGGACGAGCTGTGGTATATGACTGTGACGGAATACTCCTGTGCTATAACAAATGATGAGCAGGATGCTTTGAAAAAAAACAAACTAGGAAGACATGAACTGATACAAAGTGAAGTGAGCAGAACCAGAACTTATACACAGTAACAGCAGTACAGCTCAGTAATCAACTGTGAATAACTTAGCTATTCTCAGCAATACAAAAAATCTAAGACAATTCTGAGGAACTATAATGAAAGAGGCTATCTACCTCCACAAAAGAAACTTATGGAATCTGAATGCAGATTGAAGCACTCTGTTTCTTAATTTCTTTTTTTTTGGTCTGTGTTTACTTTTGCAACATGACTAATATGGAAATGTTTTGCAGGAAAGCACATGTATAACCTTTATAAAACTGCTTGATTTCTCAATGAGGTCAGAGGGGAGGAAGGGTAGGAGAAAATCTGGGACTCAAAATTGTAAAAAAAAAAAAAAAAACCAACAACAACAAAGGTTAAAAATTGTTTTTACATGTAATTTGGAAAAAAATAAAATATTAAAATTAAAAAAAGCTTTACAATTTCCTGAAGGCAATGGAACCCTACTCTCCTCTTACCTATTTGTATTACCTATTTATATACTTCCAGATAAGTTCTACAAGACCATTTAACTCCACATTAAAGGGTTAGTAACAAGGAAGGAACCTGTGATTTCATTGGTTTCTAGTGAAGAACTTCCTCTACCAATGTAGGTCAGAATTTGTTTTGTAATTTATAGACTTAGAGAGTTGCCTAGAGCACCAAGAAGTTAAATGACTTTTCCAGGGTCACACAACCATTAAGTGTCAGGGATAAAACTTGAATCTAGGTCTTCCTGGCTCTAAGGCCAGTTTTCTACCAAATATGTAATAGCCATTCTTCATCTACTTTTAGATGGTTAGGTCAAATGCTTCTGAAGAATCATGGATCTCTTCCAGGAAGCTGCAATATTCTGCAATTTGATGAAACCAGCAAAATGTCATTTGCAAACAGGAGAAGCAATAGGACATGACTATCATAAGAAATTCACTTTCAATTTGGAATTCCTCCTGGTCTCTTCCATGATAACTGTGTATCACAAATCTCCCTGTTTTATGCCTTTACTGAAATGAGCAATCAAAGGTCTGTCAAACAAGGTTATCTCTGTCCTTGTATCTTTCAAGAAATCTCAAATAATGGTGCTTCTATGCACCCTTCCACCCACTGCTCTTACTTCTTCTTGCTGGAACAAAATAAATCTAATTCTTACACATGACAGTCTTTTAAATATTCAAAGATTGCCATCATGTCACCTCTGTATTTTCCTTTTCCCAGTGAAACATTACAAATTCAGTGATTCCAACTTGTACCTGAAAAGGAAACTTCTATAATATCCTTAATAAGATTTTTAGATCTCCTGCAGAAGACTTCCAAGGATTACTTCCTGAAGCACTCTTTTCACTTTTGAACAGCTCCAAATGTTGGAAGTGTTTCCTTATATAAAGCCAAAATTATGGGTAAAAGTGTGCTCTTAGTGGAGATAGTGGAAAAAGTGGTGGATCTGGAGTCAGAGGGCTTGCTTTTAAGTCCTGCCTCTGACACTTTAGTTCTCCTGTGACCAAGGTCACCTAACCTCTCCAGGCCTCAGTTTCTCCCACTATAAAATGGAATTGTGACTAAATAACCTCCAAGATACTATCCAGCTCTAAATTTATGATTTATGATCTAAAACCTACTATGTGTTAACTGCTACCCATTTCCCTAAGTTCTGCAACATGGGACACCAAATAGGAAGTCTAACTAATATTTGAAAATACTTATCAGTTTCCAAAATTTTTTTCTTCATGTTAAATATCTCCAGTCTGAGGCAGCCAGATGGTTCAGTGGATAGAATGCTGGGACTGTTCAAATCCAGTCTTCCTTACAAGTTGTGTGACTCCTGATAAGTCTGCCTGTTTCCTCTACTGTAAGATGGGGATAATAAACACCAATTATATTACAAGGTTGCTGTGAGGATCAAATGAAATAATATTTATGAAGTCCTTAGGCCATTTCCTGGCACATAACAGGGACTTAATAAATGCTTGCTCTCTTCTCTTCTTCCTCAGTTTCTTCAACTGATCTTTTATAAAATATGCTCTCTAGTGTCCTAAGATTTTTAAACAAATCTTTTAAAAATGCAAACAACCAAGATCTAGCAGCATCTACATTAAGAAATGAGCAGGCTTGGAATATGATATTCAAGAGGTCAAAGGAAGTAGGATTAAAACCCAGAATCACCTACCCAGTAAAACTGAGTATAATGCTTCAGGGGAAAAAATGGCCGTTCAGTGAAATAGAGGACTTTCAAGCGTTCTTGAGGAAAAGACCAGAGCTGAATAGAAAATCTGACTTTCAAACACAAGAATCAAGAGAAGCATGAAAAGGTAACCAGGAAAGAGAAATCATAAGAAACTTAATAAAGTTGAACTGTTTACATTTCTACATGGAAAGATAATATTTCTAACTCTTGAGAGTCTTCTCAGTATTAGGGTAGTTGGAGGGATTATATACATATAGACAGAGCACGGGGTGAGTTGAATATGAAGGGATGATAACTAAAAAGAACTAAGGGGTGAGAGAGGAATGTATTTGGAGAAGGAGAAAGGGAGAAATAGAATGGGGTAAATTATATCTCACATAAAGGAGGCATTTTCCATTCCATGGAGGGGAAAAATGGGAAGGTGAGAGGGAAAGTGTGAACCTTACTCTCATCACATTTGGCTTAAGGAGGGAATAACATGCACATTCAATTTGGTATGAAAATCTATCTTAGACTATAGGAAAGTGGGGGGGAAGGGAGTAAGTAGGGGTGAGGGGATGATAGAAGGGAGGGCAAATGGGAGAGGAGGTAATTAGAAGTAAACACTTGAGGAAGGACAGGGTCAAAAGAGAGAACAGAATAAATGGAGTCAGGATAGGATAGAGGGAAATATAGTCAATATTTCACAACATACTGTTATAGAAGTGTTTTGTATGACTATACATGTATACCCTATATTGAATTGCTTGCCTTCTCAATGGGGATAGGTGGGGAAGGAGGAAAGAAGAGAAGTTGGAACTCAAAATTTTAAAAACAACTGTTAAAAGTTGTTTTTTACATGCGACTGGGGAACAAAATACACAGGCAACGGGGTATAGAAATCTATCTTCCTCTACAAGAAAATAGAGGGGATGGGGATAAGAGAAGAGAGGGGTATGATAGAAGGGAGGCCAGACTGGGGAAAGGGGTAATCAGAATGAATGCTGTCTTGGGGTGGAGGGGAGACATGGGGATAAAATTTGGAACTCCAAATCTTATGGAAGTGAATAGTGAAAACAAAAAAAAATCAATTAATTAATTAGTTGAAAAATAAATGAAAAGAAAAAAGAAAAAAAGAGCAATCCAAGAAAAACAAGAAGACTGTGAAAAAAGAGTAGACCAATTAGGAAAGGAGACCTGGAATCTTACAGAAGAAAAGACTACTTGAAAATCAGAACTGGGCAAAGGGAAGCCAGCAAAGTTATAAGAGATCAAGAAATACTAAAACAAAATATAAAGAATGAACAAGCAGAAGAAAATATGAAACATCTCATAAGAAAAACAAGTGATCTGGAGAAGAGATCAAGAAGAGAAAGCATAAAAATAATTGGACTACCTGAAAGCAATGATCAAGAAAAGAATCTTGATACAATAACACAAGTAATAATTAAAGAAAAATTGTCTTGAAGCATTAGAACAAGAAGGGAAAGTATAAGTAGAAAAAAAAATCCACTGATCACCACTTGGAAGAGATCCTATGAGGAAAACTCACAAGAATATTACAGTCAAATTCCAAAACCCCTAGCTCAAGGATAAAATATTAAGAGCAACAAGAAAAAAACAACTTAAATATGGTGGTGCCACAATTAGAATTACACCAGACCTAGCAGTGGTGACATTAAAACACTACAGGTCTTGGAGCACTATATATCAAAGAGCAAAAGAACTGGGGTACCAGCCAAAAATATCATACTAGGCAAAGCTAATCATGATCCAGAATAAAAAAAAATAGACATCTAATGAACTGTCAGACTTTCAGGTTTTTGTTTAAAAAAAAAAAAAAAAGACAACCAACCTGAATTTAATAGAAGATTTGACATACAAGAGCCAAGAGAAATATAAGGTACATACCAAGGACTCAATAAGGACAGATTATCTTTTATGTATGTAAAATGTATGTCAAAGTTCATTATTATTAATTGGGTAGTTCATAAGAAAGACTGGGGCAGACTCGAGTATGATATGACTTTATAAAAAGTAAAACTATTTAGTAACAGCTAGAAAGAGTAATTATCTTATACAAATGAGGTGCAAGAGGAAGAAGCGACACTGAGGAATTAGATGGGGGATGAGGCCTGTGAGTTCTGGAAAAATACTTTCATCAGGAATGGGTTCAAGAGGGAACAATACATATATATCTACAAGAGTATAAAAGTCTTCTAAATTCAGAAAGAAATAAAATGCTAATGGGATAGGGAATGGGGAGAGGATAAGGGAGGGATCTTGAGAGGGGAGGGTAAGGGAATAGGTTAAAGGGGAGGGTATGAAAGGGTGTTTAACCCCCAGCTCAAGGATAAAATATTAAAAACAATAAGAATAAGATAATTTAAATATGATGATTAGAATCATGCAAGACCTAGCAGTGGAGACACTGAAGGACTGCAGATCTTGGAACACTATATATTGAGAAGCAAAAGAACTGGGGCTCTGTCTGAAAATATCATACCCAGCAAAGTTAAGCATAATCAGGAATGAAAAAAAAAATGGACATTTGATCAACTGTGAAACTTTCAAGATTTTGGTAAAAAAAAAAACAAACCAACAAAACCTGACCATAATAGATTTGACATAATGGAGACAAGAGAAACATAATAGTAATTAATAATAACAGCTCGTAAGAAAGATTGGGGCAAACCTGAGTGTGATATGGACCTAAAAAGTAAAACCATCTAGGAACAGCTGCAAAGAGTATTTCGTACAGATGACATGCATAGGAAGAATCCACACAGAAGAGTTAGATGGAGGAGGAGGGCTGCTAGTTCTGGTAACCTACTTCCACTGGGAATAGGTTTAGAAGGAACAATACAAGTATATTTAGAAGAATGTAGAAGTCTTCTAAATTCAGTAGAAATAAAATAGTAAGGGGATAGGGAGGGGTGAGAGGACAAGGGAAGGATCTGTAGAGGTTATGACAAGGGAATAGATCACATGGGGCAATAGAAGGGTGTTTAGATTTCTGGAAAAGGGAGGATGGAGGAGGAATCCTTGGAGGGAGAAAGGCAAGTAACAGGAGGGCAAGGTAGTGGGTAGAAGTAAAGCAGAGGAGGGAGGAGAGATAGGAAATAAGAGACAGGCACAGACATAAAACAAAGATCAAGAGTAGAATGTGTTTGAGAAAGTATATGTCTATATAGGTATGTATGTATGTATGTATGTATGTTTGTATAGCTGTAGCTATAGAGAAATATATCCACACTTAATTGTAGTCTTGGGGAGGCAAGGAAGGGAAAAAAAAGAACAAAATAAAAAGGTACATAGTAGAGAACAAAAGAAAACTTACAAGGAAGCAAATAAAAGATGACAACTCTTAATACAACATGTAGAATTTATCACACAGGCTTTCTTGAAATGCAAATTTATTGTTACATATTGTGAATCTTCTCTTATGTTCTGCTATGCACATGACATGCTTCCCCCTTTGTATTTAAGTTCCAGTACTTAAGTTTATGCTGTGTTTTTGTTTCTTTTCTCTATTCTGTATTTGTATTCTGGTGGTTGAGTGTAAAATAAAAGTCAAAAAAAAGAAGGGTGTTTATGGAATTTATGGAAAGGAAGGATAGTGAAGGGATTCTTGGAGGGGGGCAGGTTAAGTAACAGGAGGGCAAAGTGGCAAGTAGAAATAAAGTAGAGGAGTTAGGAGGGATAGGAAATAAGAGATACACGCAAACATAAAAACAAAGAGTAGAATTTGTTAAAGGAAATATATATATATATATACATGCATTATGTAAGTATATATGTATGTATGTATGCATATATATGTATGTGAGTATGTATATATCTGTATCTTTATATAAATATATTCACACTTGATTGTAGCCTTTGGGGGGGAGGAAAGGAAAGGGGAAAAAAGAACAAAGTAAAAAGTGCACAGCAGAGAACAAAAGAAAATTCACAAGGAAACAAATATGGACAGCTCTCAACACAATGTGCAATATTTATTAAATAGGCTTTCTTGAAATGGAAAGTTATCACTATATATTTTGAATCCTCTCATATTCTGCTGTGTATAGGACATACTTTTTTCTTTTCTTATTTTGTATTTAAGTTTCAATATTTAAGTTTATAATTTTCATTTTCTTTTCCTATTGTATATTTAAGCTTTAGTAATAATAAAAAGAAGAGTATGTATGTTAATTTTTGAGTTAGAAGTTTTCAGTGGGAGGTTAAAAAAAATTAGCTGGCACAATACTTCCCTGTGTCTGTCTTCTCTTACCTGGGGCCTTATGAGCCCAAGGAGTAAGAGCAAAAAACCGTTTTTCTTGAGTACTTTTCTTGAGTTCGTCTCTCTCTCTCTTCCTGACTGCCAAAGTCAGGAAGGCAGACAAGAAAAACACAGATGAGAGGGACAAGGATCTTTTCTCCAATCTGCAGAAATTTATGGCACTATAATCAGAGACTAAAATGTGACTAAATGTTCTCTACCATGCATTTCTAAATTATAGTTTGAATGTTTTTATAAATGCTGAAATGTTTTAGTGAGTTTTAACTCTCTGTAGAAATTCTTTTTAAAGAAAAAATAAGAACAGAACTGTGAAAGTTGTAAGGAAACAACACTTAGATCTTTTCTCACTCCTTGCCTGGAAAGTGACAGATTTATTGTTTTAGTGCTGGCAGAAGGTAATTTCACTGATTAGAGAAATGAGAACTGAAGTTAAATGACAGTATCAGTGAGATTCTAAAGTGAAGAGAAAAAAACCGTAATAGCTGGGTCATTTAAGAGCTGCCTATTAACTCTTTCCTGGCTCACACAAAAAAGAGAAGTCTGTATAATTAGGGAACTAAAAAGTAAGTTTTATTACAAGTATTTAATTAGATACTTGGGAATTCTACAAATTAAACTTAAGTACAAAGCAATTTAGAAAGTAACTTTTAAATTAGTGTGTATTTTTAAATGAGAAATTTTGCTTTAAATTGCATCAGACTATGAAATTCAGGTATAGATATTAATTGGAGTAGATTTGAACAACTTCTCAAGAAGAAAATCAGAGTCCTATGCATTTTTATGATAAACAATATAGAAGGGATTTGGAATTAGATCCATCCAAACTACATGATGCAGAAATTATTAACTCTGCTTTTGTTAGCCAATTTCTGCCCCAAACTAAGTGGTATATTTATATTTTCTGCCTTATGGGGCATGAGAAGGATGAATTTAGGGGCATTAGCCTATATTAATATGACAGAAAGAGTAAAAGAAGGGAAAAATCTTAATCAATATCTCCACTTTGCTTCACAGGAAGGGGTGTTATACCCTTATGAGCTCTCCTGCCCTATTCTACATCAGAAAACTGCAGGTTAGAGAAGGGGAAGTCATTTTGGGATAAATTTCAAAGCCAGTTTACATTCTGAAGTTTAAGAACTCTCTTGCTACTTCTTACATCTATTTATTGTTAGATTATGACATTCATTTTCACAAAATTTTGAGTTCCAATTTTTCTCCCTGTCTCTCCCCTCCCCCCACTCCATAACACCTTGCATTCTGATTACCTCTTCCCTCAATGTGCTCTCCCTTCTATCACACTCCACCCTTTCCTTATCCCCATCTTCTTTCTTTTCTTGTAGGGCAAGATAGATTTCTATACCCCATTACCTGTATTTCTTATTTCCCAGTTATATGCAATAATAATTCTCAACATTCGTTTCTAATACTTTGAATTCCAACTTCTCTCCCTTCCTCCCTCCCCACCCATCCCCACTGAGAAGGCAAGCAACTCAAGACAGTCTATATATGTGTCGTTTTGCAAAAGACTTCCATAATAGTTATGTTGTGTAAGACTAACTATATTTCCCTCCATCCTACCCTGTCTCCCCTTTATTCTATTCTCTCATTTGACCTTGTCCCTTCCCAAAAGTGTTTACTTCGAGTTACTCCCTTCCCCCATTTGCCCTCCCTTCTATCATCCCTTTCTTCCCGCTTGTCCCCTTCTCCCCTACTTTCCTGTAGTGTAAGATAGATTTTCATACCAAATTTAGTGAGCATGTTATTCCCTCCTTAAACCATGTGAAGAGTGTAAGGTTCACTTTTTCCCTCTCACCTCCTCCTTTTTCTCCTCCATAGAAAAACCACAGAAAAAACATCTCTTTTATAAGTGGTAATTTGCCCCATTTCATTTCTCCCTTTCTCCTCCCAATATATTCCTCTCTCACCCCTTAATTTAATTTTTTTTATTGATATCATCCCTTCTGATTCAACTTAATCTGTGCTCTTTGTCTGTATGTGTGTGTATGTATGGTCTTATTTTTTTTCACTTTTTTGGGCATTTTCCTAGACAGTTACTTGACTTCTGATTGTCAAGAGGAGGTTCCTAGTGCTCAGGGTTGAGGTTCAGATCAGCTACTCAATTCCCCCAGGGGCTTTAAGTTGAGCCACTCCCATAAGGGAAGCTGCTGACTGACTCTGCCATTGCCATGCAGCACTGCCGCCTTGCTGCTGCCGCCACTGCCTGGAACCTGTGCTGGGGGAGGACCATGCTCCCCTCTCATCCAGTGGCAGCTGGGAAAGTCCTCTCACTGACCTTTGAAGCTTTCTTTGGTGCTTGTGGGTTGAGGTATCTGAGACCCTCCCTGCTGAGGATTCTGCCCCAGAGGCATGTTCCTGTTCTCTTTGGGCTCCGCTCCACTCAGCATCCTGTGGGATAGACCGTTCCTGTTGGCCTTTCAGGTTATCTTTGGCTGGAGATCTCTTTCACTCTGTTGTTCTGTGACTTCTGCTGCTCTAGAATTTGTTGAGAGCTATGGCAGGAGAGCTATAATATGTGCATCTTTCTACTCAGCCATCTTGGCTCCACCCTCAAACTCTCTTTCTTCCTGACCACAGAAAGAGAAGCTTATTTAAGGAAGCAACCTGAATGTTAAGTAAAATTTAATTTGGAAAACACTTTATGTTACTTCTGTGAGTGATATAACACTATTTAATCATTATTTTAATAGATAAGGTTATTTGTAAGCTGTTCATTAGGGCTGGGAGAACTTGGACCCCCTCTCCTGTGCCTCAACAGAAAGGATAAGCCACTGCAAACTTTCTGCCTTGTGTTCTATGTTATAGATCTATTAGATCTCTGGGTGCCACCACCTCTGCTACCTCTTCTGACTGCACCTAACTTAAAAACTGTGAGGTGATACTATATATGAATTAGAAATTGGATAATCTCTAAACTCCTTAGAATCCCAAAGTATTACAGTATTGCAATTACTTTAGAACCCCAAGAGCAAATGTGATACAATTATGACATGGTGGTAGAAAACAATTTTTGTGCCAGATTACAAAGAAGATGTTTTATAGTCTAGAATATGAAAGAAAGGAAGTGGATCAGAATATGAAAGGATAAAAAGAAAGCTGTTTTGAAGGTGTTTAATCAAAGCCCACTGGAGGATTACATACACACACACACAGACACACACATATGTGTGTGTATATATATATATACACACACATACATGTGTATATATATGTGTGGATGGGTGTGTATGGGGGGAATTTGAGCAAGTAGAGTTTGAAAGAAAAAGGGGTTTACAGTTTTGTAAACAGAGGTGTGAAGGTTTTTAATATCTTGAGAGAAGAAGGATATGACAGTTATTCTTTATGATATGGAAACTACAGTAATAGATTTACAACATGGAATTAATTTGAAGACAGTATACTAAAATTCTGTCTTTGAACGACCTTTAGAAGAGTATATTTTAGTTGTTATATGATGCAGAGAGTAGTAGGTCCTATAATGTGAAGTACTTTGTGTATATGTGCCTTGGAAAATTGAGATTTTGATTCTATGATTGTAAATCCAAATTTGATGTGGTAAAGGTTTGTCCTGAAACTAAATTATAATGTGGCTTGAAACTAAGGCAAAATATTAAAAGAGCATGAGAGCGAAATATGATTTAAAGATTTGGACTCTATAAATATGTTGGCTGTGTGATTTTGGACAAGTAACCTCATCTCTATTTACTTCAGTTTACTAATTGGTAAAGGGTTTGTTACAAGAATCACATGACTGTGAAGTACTTAACAGAACACCTGGCATATGTTAATCACTATCTAAATATTTATTTGTTCCTTTAATTGAATGCAATTTTTTTCATACCGGATAACTCTGTATTGACTTTTTAGATGAATGATTTTCTATGTAAAATAATTTGGAAATGCATTTCATTGATGTCATCTACCTAGTAACAAATTTTGTTTCATGTTTTAAATGAATGATATTATGAATGTTATTATTATGTTTCTAACTCATCTTCTACTGTGAGTTTTGAGAACCCACTGTATGACAAATAGTGTTAAGGAGTTAATACAACTGTATCAACTGTTTATTTGGACACTGAGAAATTATTAAATTATAGAGACTATAGTTAGACATTAAAACCTATGAAGTATTTACTTGGGTATATTTTAAAAGGGAAGGATAATAATTACTTTGTTGAAAAGGAAAAAGAGAGACCTTATAAAATCTCCTTATTTGTAAACTTGCCAGGTTCCTTGGGAACATTTGCTTGGGCAAGATCATACAATCTTAACAGTTCTGTAAAAGAGTTTGTGAATTGGTTTACTGAGAAAATGGGAACCCCTCTTCTATTACAAATACTCCTTGACAAAAGGTAGGGGACAGGGGGAGGATTTACAAGTTTGTTTATAAACAATGATTTATGTGATGATTTGTGATGACGAAAATTATAAAGATATGCCTGGAATAAAGTTACATCTTGAGCCAACTTAAGTCTCAAAAGACTCCAGGCTTAAAGATTTTTGCCTTAAGGGTTAATATATAATACTTTAAGCAATGGATATCTATCTTTTCAGTCTGTAAATTTATAGTAATTAGTGTTTTTCTGAAATTTCTGATCACATATTCCTTATGTGAAATTTCCAGAACATAATTATTTTCTTAATTTCTAATGATTGATTTTTACATTAAGATGAGTTTAAACTCGACAAGAAAAAAATAAAGAAGAAAAGGATGTTGATTAAGACCTGGTAAACTTTTATTGCTAAATAACTTATTGAAACAACATGAAAGTAATAATAACTGTATCCAGTTCTAAGCTATGATTACTGAAACTCTGCAACTTCAGGTGACATCTTGCAGGACTATAATGTGATAATGTCCCGAGTTTGAAATCAGGCATAGGGAAATGCCACTAGCCGCTCAAGGGAATCCAGTGTCAGAACTGCTACAGGTGGATGTCTATGCTGTGTGAATGATGTGGAACTTTGCTATAATATTGGCTGTTCAACTCTTACCTGAAAATCAAATAGAACTAAGAATGCTTTATCTGTGCCTTAGGCTTAGGCCTGGTGGACCATATTATTATAACCATGTCCCTGTTTCTTCCTTTTATGGCAAATCTCTCTAACCAGGGCAAGTAAAGCTTTAATTTGTAAAAAAATATAATGAACTGAAAGAGCTTATTGTTTTCAAATCTGAATTGGAAGGCAATTTCATATCCTAAGTAAATGAATGTTTGGGCTTGCTAAGAGTTATATATTCCTGTAAAAGAATATATAAGAATAAGGCCTTTGAAATATCTTGGAATGACATGAGAATAATTAGACAACCATGAAGGACTTTGTGGGACAAAGATATAAATCTGTTAATTAGTACAGTTAAAAATCTGTAGAAAGCTCATTTGAGATATACATCGCCCTCTGTATATAATTTGGGATTAAGTACATAGTATATTTACATATCCCATCCCAAGTCTTTTGCTGTCAGTTACAACTGAAGTTAAACAAGTAACTTTTAAGAAAATCTATTTATATAGTCAATGAATTTAGGAATAAAAGTCATCTACCAACAAAGAGTGCTGATGGCTATGTACTCATCTTTAGGATTAGATCCCTAACTTATTTTATTCTCCTAAGAGGGGAAATTAGCTGAAGTGGGAAATTTTGAGAAAGTAACAAAAGTAATAGGATCAGACAATTTTATATGTCAAATAGAAATTGATTCTAATGGGATATACAGGCCTTAAACAGGTTCTGATAATAAGTTCTAAAAATGGATTCAGGACTTCAAAAATTGGGTTCAGGACTTTATATCTAAAATTGTATCATTTGCTTTCTGCACAAGCCAGGCATTTTCTGATCCACTCCCCCTACTCCTTTTTAAATTTTTATTTTGAAGAGTTTCAGAGTTCTGCCTTTTGTGGTGCTTTAAAAAATTTACTTTTTGATTTTTCAGCTGTTATTTAAATTTCCTAAATATATCAACATAACAATTTGCTAACTTACAACACAGGGTACTTATAAGTAGTAAAACTGAAGTTTTTCCCTTCATGAGACTTAAATTGAAAAGAAAGAATGAAATAAATAATTGCGAGTCTTAAAAAGTTAATGATAATGGAATCAATGTCAATTTAGAAAAGTACTCTTAACTTACATGTCTACTTTGGTAAATATTGTGTCTTTTACCAGAAGGGCTCATCTTACAAATAAGATCTTCATAGATTCTTTTCAAGATTCTTCCTTCAGCCTGTTGCTGGCAGTGTCTTTATCAGGTACAGGGTTTAAATCAGAGGTTCCCAAACTTACTTGGTCTACTACCCCCTTTAAAAAAAATTACTCAGTCCTCCCTTGGAAATCTATATTTTAAAACCCTTTAACAGCTTTTTTCCCTGAAATTTGCATCAAATATAAAAGCTTTTAAAAACAATGCATCCTAAATTAAATAATTTATAATAAATTTGTGGGGGGTTTTTTGCGCTGAAATTTTGATGACACAATATTGTGCCATGTAACTAACTGTATAGTATCATATTGTTAACAAGTCATTACATGTACATATTCCTGCTGATGCATGCTGGACTTTCTGACAATGTGCAACCTGCCAATATTTGCTAGTTAAGACCTACTGGTGGACCTGAGCACTGATTGGTTATAACTTGCATTTTTTTGTTTATTTGAAAAATAATGTAATCACTACAATGTTAACTGTTACACAACAGATGGAATGTGTGAAGGGTTTTTCAAAATTTTCTTACCTTCTCTTCTTTCCTTATCCTTCTATAGCCCCCTTATTTCATTCAATGCCCACCCCCCCAATTGCATCTGAGCCTACTACTTCCCCACCCTGGATCATCCCAGCAAACCTCTCTTCCCCTAGGGGCCAGTATCACCCCCTTTGGGA
Organism: Bettongia penicillata ogilbyi; assembly: GCA_023548195.1. NCBI lineage: Eukaryota > Metazoa > Chordata > Mammalia > Diprotodontia > Potoroidae > Bettongia > Bettongia penicillata. The sequence goes on from JAJHZJ010000560.1 coordinate 13,346,065, forward strand.
ACTTATGGTTTAGATAAAGATAGAAACAGCAAAAGGTACATAAAAAACAAATTCTCTGAAGTTGAAAGTGAACTATAGGTGCTCAATTTGGTGTTCTTCCTAAAGTTCCAATGTTAATAGGATTAAAACCATAATGTTTAACTGATTTTTCGCCACATGAACTAGTTAATGGAAAAGTAAAATTTAAAGAGGTTGTACTAAAATGTACTGAGTCTTGTAACTGGCAGATTTTAGCAGAATTATCTAAGAATCTCCACAAGTAACCTGAACCAGAGAAGCAGATCTTCTAGGAGGCTGCTTTGAGAACAGGTCCATTGTAGAATGCTCAAGAGGAGATGTTTTCAGAAGCCAGATGACTGTATGAGATATCTGAGCCCTATGATATGTGATGATGCAATAGAGATTGGAAATGGGTTACCAGGAAGGAGACAATGTTTTCCCTTTCCTTTTCTTCCTTTCCTATGTGCTGCTGTATCTGTAAGGCCTATTTACTGAAGGTGACTGCCCCAAATGGAGTTTTTCAATGAGTCTGTCACAGGTAGTCTCAAAGATCAAGGGGTGAATTATTATAAGATTAAGCCCGTTGTTATTGGGGCCATTCTCTCTCAAATTAGTCCCATTTAGGTAGGCTATCTGGATAAAATTTCTTTAGTCTCTATTACCACAGATTAGGGTTACAGTATATATTAAAACAAGCAGAAACACTAGCCTCTTTCTCACAGAATTTTTGCTTCTGTAGTCATTGCTTCAGCTTTATAGGGTGATAAATATATATGTGAATTTTATTATACCTTGATTTGTAACTTTAATTAGACTAAGTGATTCATGGAAGGAATGGCTTCCCAAGAATCAAAGGGTAGAACTGTAAAATTAAAAACTGATTTTTTTTTCCAAGACTTAAGTTAGATTTAATATTCCCTTTCATTGTTCCTTCTTCTTTGAAACTTCACCTACCACCCACATCCTGGAGAAATTGCCTAAAAGTCAAGCTTTTCTCTTATAATTACCTCCATCTTTGTAAACCTACCTATCACCTACTTTCTGAGAAACCTGATTCACCTAAAAGGTCAAATCTCACCAACTTAAGTTGATCATGTTTGAAACTTTGGCTCTCAGAATTTCCTTTGTGACATTAGAAAGCAAATTTGTTACCTTACAGAGCATGTATTCCAGAGAGCTCAGTGGAAAACCTAGGTAGTGTTAGAATGGGAGGGAAGAACATGTGTTGAGGGGAATAGAAATAAAGGATCTAGCAATGGAGGAAAAAGAATGATGACAAATATGGATTCAGAATCACTGGCTTGGGGGGAGGGTATGATTAGGCAGGAGTATGTCAATCATTGAGAAGTGAATTCAGATTTGTTCCCAACATCCCTAAAGTTTTAGCCATGGGGGTGGAGGTAGAGGTGGGTCATGGTGGTAGGGGGAGTCCTAAGGCAGCTCAAGTGAGGAAACCAGTGGGGATAGAAGGGAAACTAAAAGAATGGTATTTCTTCCTTTCCCTCCAAAACAAAAGTGCAGATATTTCTCCTGTTTCCTGAAGGCAAGAGGCCAGGAAGGAAACCTGGGGAAAAATCTCTTACTCCAAGAGATAGGGACTGGTATGCAACAGAATTGTTTCTCCTCTTTCTTTAGAAGGAAGAAGGCCGGTGCATGATGTCACTGTGTACCCTGTTTTCCTGATTCTACTTACTTTACATCAGTTCCTACTATTCTTCCTATGTGTTTCTAAATTCTTCATATTTGTCGTTTCCTGTACGGACAATAATATTCCATTACATTTATGTATAACAATCTGTTTAACTAGCAACTGATGACTACCCAATTTGTTTCCAGGGGTTTTTTTTTTTGTTTGTTTTTTTTGCTACTGAAAAAAGTGAAATTCTTTAATTTTGTCCTTTGAGACACCCTTAGGTACATGTGTAGAGGTGGGAATGCTTGAGTCAAAAAGTAGAGACATTTTTAGTCAAAGTTTTTGTATAATTCCAAACTGTTTTTTAGAATGGTTGGATCGATATAGCTCCAACAACAGTCAATTAGTGTGCCTGTCTTTCTACATCCAATTCTATCTTTTGGTGTCTTTGTTAGTTTTGTTAACGTGGGGAGAAACCTCAGAGTTGCTTTGATTTGAATTTCTTCTATTATAAATAATGTGAGACAATCCTTCGTATGCTTGTTGATAGTTTACAGTTCTTTGGAGAGCTATTTGGTCACATGCTTGGGCTACCAATCTAATGGAGAAGAGTTCTTGGATTTATATATAGTTGTATTAATCCCCAGCAATCCTGGCCAGCAAACCTCAAAAGGGGTTTTAGAAGGAGCTCTCTCTTCCATCCTTCATTCATCCCTCCAAAGACATGAATTCTGAAATTTTAATGGGAATACTAATGAAGTATGAGGACCAAGGCTGATGTTCCAGGGTGAGGTTTCTGGGGCCATGATGAAGAAGTACAAAGGAGTGCAGTCGGATGAGAAGTGGAAGTCCTTCCTCAAACTATTAATTAGCTTATATTCTTGGAAGTATCAAACACCAGGCTAATTAATGAGTTTAATTGCTTCTGATTCTTGTTTATCAAGTCTGCATCACAGACCTGCTGTTTTATTTTAAACTAGTAGCAAATAGATTTAATGATTATTGTTTGATAATACAACTTCATATGTTGGTTCCATCTACTCTACGTGCATTTTACACATACCTATCTATGTTTATATTGTCTCCACCTTTGGAATGTAAACTTTAGCATAATGCCTGGCACCCAGTAAAGCTTAATTAGTACTTGTTAAATGATTGGTATAGTGTGCAGTCTGAAAGTGCTTTTATCTTTTTATTCTTACTTTCTTATTTCCTTTGACATTCTAGATATTTTCCTCCCATAAGTGAAATTAGTTCTTAATTTGTCTAGCTCCATAAAATAAACTTTTGGTAGTTTAATTGATCTAATATTAAATCTACAAATAAATTTGCATAGTATGATCATTTGTATTATAGTGGTACAGCCTGACCATGAGCAATGACTATCTTTTTAATGATATAATCATGTGTTTCATGTTTGTACTATGATTATGCTAATTTTTTCTCTAATGTTTAACTATTCTTATGCTCCTGGTAAAAAAATGAGATGGTCACAGTGAACAATTTTTTTTTTTTTGGTAAAGTTTATGTAGTCTTTTTTTTTTTTTTACTATGATTTTGTTCTTAAATTCTGCATCAATATTCCTTAGTAATATTAGTTTGAAGTTCTCTTTTTCTGCATTATACCTCCATAATATAAGGAATTTAGGTATAGGGAAAAAAATTGTTATAAAGAAGGAATTTAGGGTGCTTTCTTTCTGAGATATTGAGAATAACTGGTGAAGCAAAGGTTTTGATTGCTTTTTAAATGTCTGACAGCGCTTGTCTGAATTGGTTCCCTTACCCTCACCCCCTTTATGGCTTATTCAGTTTACTTATCCTTATCCTTTATGGCTTATTCAATTTCCCCTCCAGAATCTGGTATGTTCAGGATCTCTACTTTTTTGTTTTGTTAATTTGGACTTCATATATTTCTGAAGGTAACCATCCATTTCCTTTGGACTTTCTATTTTCATAACATATAATTGTGTAAAATTCTGATAATTCCTTTTATTACCATTTTACCTGCTGTGATTTCAGTGGGTCATTCTTAATGTAATTTGATCTCTTTTGTGATCAGGTTTTCTGAAGGGTTACTGACATTATTCTTTTTACAGAATGAATTTGAAGTTTTGTTTATCAGTGTTACAGACTTTTTGTTATCTATTTTACCTATTTCCTAGTTTTTAAAATTTCTTATTTTGTGCTTATTTTGGATTTGCTAACTTGGTGATTCTCTCATTTTTAAAAATTACACTTAGTTCATCAATCTCTCTCCTTTATTCTATTTTGCGAGTTCTTATTTTAAGAAATTAAATTTATTTTCCTGAGAATAGTCTTAGCTTTATCCTAAGAATTCTGTTATGTTTTATTATAGTTATCTTTTTTCCTTATAGTATTGTTAATTGCTTCTATGATTTGCTCTTTGACTCACTACTATGCTTCATATTGCATCCAAAAATTAACTACCTAGGAAACCAAGATTTATGATACACAGGCAGTTTGTCATTTTGCCTGACACTATGTGTACCATACATATTTCTCCCTCCATTATTTTTCTTCTCTTGCTCTGTGAACAATAATTAAATCATCATTATAATTATTACTCTAAAAGATGATATAAACTACTTACTCACTTACAAGATGTTTTGTCTGGCTTGGTATTATGATACACATCAGTAGTTTCTGTTATTGAGGATGCTGAAACTTGGCAGTCACATGAGTTTAGGAGTTATAATCTAATAATGAGTCGGAGTTCACTCTGAGCCTGGTACCCGAAAAGTGAGGCCTCTCCCCCACCATGAAATGGAGGGGCTGCTTAAGAAGGGGTGAAACAGTCTCAGTCAGAAAAATGGAGCACCAAGCATTACTGGGAGCAGGCCATGAGTAGCTACTTGTACTTCCAGCCTGGGAAGGATAGGGAGACGCATTCTCAAAAAAACCCCAAAACAAAAAATGTTTTCTTTGGCATTGAAATTTAATTACTACATGCCATAAAGCTTTAGCTGTGGGCTTTTTCTATTGTAAAAATTTCTGTATTCTATAAAACAGTACTTTGTTGTCTTTCTCCAGTTTGGAGGTTTTATAAGTTGAATAACTGGTTTATTTCTGTTGTTTTTTTATTTTAATTTTTGTTGTACGAAATGTCTGAAATGCTTCTCTTCTGTTAAAGAGGAAGATTGTAATTATAATTGATGGTTTGACTCAGCTTATTCCATCTCCTCTTTGGTATTTAGAGCCCTTCAAAACTTGGCCACAAACAACTTTCCCAGTCCTACTATGCATTACTCACTTTCTTGCACTTCAAGATACAGTCAAACTAACCTTCTTGCTGTTCCTCATACATAACACTCCATCTCTTGTCTCTGCCTTTGTATTTCTTATTTCCTTTGCCTGGAATGAAATCTCTCCTTACCTCTGCCTCTTGGAAGCCCTTGTTTCTTTTCAAGACTCTCAGCTCAAGCACCACATTTACGAGAAGCCTTTCTAAATTCCCTAGATCTTGGTGCCTTCCCTCCCAGAATAACATTTTATTCTTGCATATGTTCTGTATATATTATATTAATATAATATATATATTATCTGTATATTTATATGCATGCTATCTCTTCTGATAAAATGTAAACTCCTATTGTTTTGTCAGTGTATTGAAAGCCTAGTGCAATGCCTGGCATATAATATTAATTGTAGACAAAAGTGTTGCAATAATTTTCTTGCATCATTTGCTGCCATGTGACATTTAACTTTTAAAATTTATCTATTTCCAGCATCCTTAAGTTATTTTATGGGCAACGAGGTGGCACAGTGGATAGAATGCTGGGCCTGGAGTCAGGAAGACTGGCTTTGCTAGCAGTGTGACCCAAGGAGTAGGGGTTCCCACAGTTGAACCTAGAGCGCAAATGCAGGGTATGGGCCAAAAATAGATTTTTAAGTTTTCTGATGTTGTTTCACAAGACTTTTACCTTGTGGTTTTATCTTTTCATCTTGTACATTCAATTCTAATCACTGTAGAGTTGGTACATTTAAAACATTTTTATTTTGAGGTTATTAGGTTGGAAAGTTATGTAGAAAGCATATGCCATTACACTGATATTCTCTCTCTGAAGAAAAATGGGGCCGAAAAAAATTAAGGACTAATACAAGATCATACAAGTAAGTAGCAGAGTCAGCACTAGAATTCATAATTTCGAACTGTTCGTCCAGCAGGGACATGGAAGATTTATTTTTAAGATGGAGAGACCCTAAGTATGTTTGTAGGCAGAAAAATGGAGCCAGTGGAGTGAGGCAGCATAATTTATAGAACACAAGGCTCCAGAGGGTATGAGAAAATGAGGAAAAAAGGCACAAATGGAAGGGTTAGCCTTGCAAAGGAGAAGAGATATCTTTCTCTCGCACACAAAGAAGGCATATGGATAAAAGACATGGAAAATTCTGAGGTAGAGAAAGAGAAGGGAGCTGCTATAAGGATGGTCTTAAACTCGGCAAAGGATGAAGCAAGATCATTTGCTGAGAGGTATGGTCAACTTGTCAACTAAGACACAGCTATAACTTTCACTATATTAGTGTAATAATAACAGAGTGATACCCTCACTTAACTGGCACTCAGGCAACAAATCTCTTTATAGAATATCAAGTTGAAAGAACCAGAAAGGACCCACATAGCTCACACTCTTAAGCTACTTCCCTAAAGCATAATGTTCAAAGGTCTCTTTAAAAGACTTAACATATGTTAATTACAGTAATTAAGGATCATAACATTGGAGTGGGGAAGCTAAGGACAAGTACAATAAAATATTTCTTGTTATAGATGAAGTTGGAAGGAAGCTTTTGAACTTCTGAAGCTTTCTGATGTCCACTTCTGGGCTTTTAAACTAGAGACAGCAGCTTTTGTCTTGTTGAAAAAATTAATTTGGCTTTTATTCAATCGGTCATCAAGCATTTATTAAGTGCTTGTTATGTGCCAGACAGTTTACTAAGTTCTTGAGTGCGCTATAGTTAAGTGCTAGGCTTATTTTATTTAAGAAAAGGGATCAAAAGCCAATAAGAATTAATGGATTAACAATTACTTTTTAATTGCCTGTAGTTTTTCAGAACCACCTCTAACTTTCATATTTTGAGTAAACTATATTCTAAAAATTGAGAGTTAACCAATATACTTTTGACAGACTACCACATGTTCATAAATCATGGTTTTCCCTGCCTAGAAACCTGACATGCTTACAGTGACTTCTGGTCACTGCATTCTTACTACTGTTTGGTATTTCTGGTCCAAACAGCCACTTGATGATATCTGCTTTAATGCTAACCATGTTCTGTGCATAATAATGGCTAATCTTTATATAGTATTTAATGTTTACAAAGTACTTCTCTCACTATAGCCAGGTGAGATAACATGGTTAACTGCTAAAGAATCTATCCCGAACACCAGCAGCATATGAATCTTCCCCAAACACAATTTTTATTATACCATTTCCCTGCTCAAATCCTTCAATGGTTTCTCATTATATACTGGAAGTATTCAAAGATTTCAAAACTGAACCATAGTGGACTAACAATTTTACCTTTTAATAGTTTCCAACACAAATTCTCTGCTTTAGCTATGCAGTATGAAAAAGTTTAATTTGCAAAACTGATGGAAGGGGATGGAATCTTGTGGAGGATTCACAGAAGAATAAGGAAAAGGATCACTGAAGGATGGACAAGTATCTGTATAACTAAAGGCAGTATTCCCATCACTGAGAGTACAGATCCGCTATGACTTTAGAAGTTCAAGTATTTTCTAATGTGCTGTAACACAGTGGAAATCAATCCAAATAAGTGTATGTAGTCAAACTTTCAGTTTAAGTAAAAATGTTTAGAAAAGCTATGAACTGGTACCCAATTTGCATATTCTGTTGATTACATGGGATTTGGATAATACAAACTATGGTTTTCTCCCATACTAAACAGTCAGTTGTTGGTTATATATAATTATAGAAAAAAAAAACCTAATGTATTAAAGCATTTAAAATCTTGGGGTCTCATATTTTCCAGGAAATTCAAGTTACCTATCTTATTACCTATTAGATTGTGACTATTTTACTTCATTTTGAATAATTCTCCTTATGGACTTTTTTCCCCTAGTAAATGATGTTAACATATAATTACTGTGAGTAAAGCATTTTAAAAAGTTATCTATATTTTCCCTCCATACTATCAAGCAATACACTTCCTTATTTCATCTGGTCAATTAAGGTTGATGCCCAATCATTTCAGCGCTGTCCTAACACTTGAAACTCCCTTGCAGGCTGCATGTGTAACACTTCTGTATAAGATAACTTACAAGGGAAAATTAATCTAATCACAGTCACAATGAAAGAAAACATGAAAAATAACACAAAGAATAATGGCAGAATCATAAAACTACAACTTTTGCCATGGAAAAAAATAGAAGTGGCAATAATAATGCTCTGGGCTAAAAGAATTTCTGGGTAACAGGTTTTGGGAAGGAAACTGACAAGTGTCAAGGCATCCAAAATAGTACAACGAGATCAGGGGGCCTTATAGACCACGCAAAGATGATCATTTGAAAGAACTGGCAATATTTAGTCTAGAGTACTAGACTTACAGAACTTGATATCTATCTTCAAATATCTGAGATATTATTGCAGATGAGGAATCAGATTTGTCCTGCATGCCCACAGAAGACAGAACTTGAAGCAGTTGGTGGAAGTCACAGGCTCGACACAAGGAAAACTCAGAGTTATCCAAAAAGAGAAATAAGCTGCTTTGAGAGGTAGTGGCTCTCTCCATAATGGAAACCTTTAAACAGAGGCTGGATGACTATTTATTGCATATGTTGTGGAGCAGATCTTATTCAAGCACAGGTTGTATTATATTGCCACTGAGGGATCTTCCAATTCTGTGATTCTGTGAATCAGTAACTTTGGAAGAAGTGTGTTGGCAGGTGGGTGGGTGGAGGAAGTTCATAAAAATGTATTAAATACCTACTGAGCCAGGCACTGTGCTCAGTGGCAGAGATACAAAGACAGGCCAAAAACAAAGCAAAAGAACCCAGTTCCTATTGTCAAGAAGAAGGGGGAAATAAGATAGCATGCAAACAGCTATAAAGAAACAATATACAGGGTTTCCCAAAAGTCTTGGTGCAGTTTTAAGTTGAAGTAGTTTCAAGGTTTTAATTTTTAATAGCTTAAAACTACACTAAGACTTTTAGGATACCCTGTATACTCAGGATAAATTGTAGACAATCTCAGAAGGAAGGCATTAAGATTAAGGAGATGTGGGAAAGGTTTCTTGCAAGGGGTTAGACTTTAGGTGAGGTCTGAAGGAAGCCAAGAAAGCTAGGAGAAGGAGATAAGGAGGGAAAGAGTTCCAGGCATGGGGAACAGCTGATAAAAATGCTTGGGTCCCAGAGATGAAGTGACCTAAGCAAGGAGGACAGTGTCAATGGATCTCAGAGGATTCATGGAAGGAATAAGGTGTAAGAAGACTGGAAGAGGTAGGAAGGGACCAGGTTATGAAGAGCTTTAAAAGCCAAGCAGGGGATTTTATATTTAATCCTGGAGGTAACAGAGAGCCGCTGGAGTTTACTGAATGGGGATGGGGCAGGGGGAGGGTTGGGGTTAGGGGAGGGCTTTTTGTGCCATGGTGAGACCTACACTTGAAGAAGATCGATATGACAGCTGAGTGGAGGATGAAATAGAGTGGGGAGAGATTTAGGCAGGGAGTCAGCAGGTCTTTCCAACAGTCCAGGCATGGGTGATGAGGGCTTTCATCCAGGTAGTAGCAGTATAAAAGGGAAGGAGGGGGTGGCAGTTCAGTCAGGCATAAAAAAAATTCATGGGCCACAGATTGAGTTAAACCAACATACTTTCTGGATAATGGACAATTGTAATCTGAATCCTGAACTCTGACTTATTAACCTTTTGTGAGCCCATTTGTAATTCTTGATTTGGATCTTACTTCCATTTTAGACACTGCCTAATTCCTTGGGACCTTTCATTCCCACAACTGATCCATCTACTTCTTGACTTAAGCTTGTTTGCATTGTAGTTCTGACCCTACCTGTGTAGGAGCTTCTTAGCTCTTACTCCCTTCCTACCTGTCAAAATGGTCTGACTTCAATCAGCATCGTAGAACTTATTGTCACAGCCATGAAAAAGTCACTAGAGAAAGGAATTCCACAAGTCTGGTGAAAAACGGAATCTCTCGTACAGCATGTCTGACATTTGGTAGTCCAGCTGCACCGTTTCAAATGAAGAACATGTTTACGGCCTAAGCCAAGCTTTATCACTCTTAATTTTTTTTGAGTTTTTGTACATTTAAAAACCATCAGGAAAAAAAAAATCAACTTACGCTCTATTTGATCAAACATTACTGAAAATAAGAAGTCTCTGGGTGTCATATAATATTCTCCTTCATGTTCCAGTGAAGAAAATTCCATGAAGCGCTGCTTTCGAATGGGCAATTTTTCTGCCACCTTATCACTGTCATTTTTCTAAAAGAAAAGAAAATAATTATTTTAAAATTAAGTAAAAACAAGACTAACAGGATCTACATTTAAAAGACTATTTTTCATATTCAGGACTGTTGCTCCAAACCCCAAATCAAATTGTATTAAAGAAGTTTCCTACTGTAGATGTTGTGGATGATTTTTATGTACAATCAAGAATGATCTATCTTATGCTTTCAAAATGTCTTCTAGGGCTAGAACTACTGTTTTTGTCATGGTATCACCAATGCCTCCCACAATATTGGTCTGATGTATAGTAAGTACTTAATAAAAATATACTTTTGTTTCCAAAATGAATGAATAACTGGTATGTTAACTGCCAATATCCTGTAGCAAGAGCAACTAGAAATACTAACTGGGATATCTGGAGGCAGCTCAGTTGATAATGAGCTTGAATCCTGCCTCACACATTTACAAGCTGATGGACTTTAGGCAAATCACTTAACCTCTTTCAGACTCAGTTTTCTCATCCGTAACTCTTAGGGTTGTTGTGAGAATTGAATCAATTAACAAATATAAAGACCTTTATATACTTTAAAGCACTACAAAAATGCTGGCTATTACTATTATTATTAGAGAAAATTTATTATGGGATAGGAATTGGAAAAATAAGGTCTGTAACCCTAAGATTTTCAGCCCCACTGTTGTCAAGAAGAGTATCAAGACTATGACTTGACATTTTTGTCTGGGAAAGCTGGAAAGGGGTAATATGACAGCACTACTATCATCTGTGGCATCATGATGCACCCTGGCACCATAGTATTTTAATCTATCACATTTATCAGCATTGTCCCACCATGTTCTGTTGTAATATAGCATTACTGTCCTCTGGAACCTTAAAATTGGCATTTCTAACCTCTGATCATAATCTATTTAATTGTCATTTCACCCAGGTTCTTTTATTTGCCCATCTGTTCTTCATGCTCACCATGAGCTTCACTCCCAATAGAAGACCATTCCATCCAGTCTATATAACCTCTTCTGCATATACTTCTAGATGCACTCCAACTCCTTACCCAGTTCACAATCTTCCATGTAGTCATGGATAGCTATTTTAAAACTACCTAAATACCCTCTGACCTATCAGACTAATCCTTCACCCTGGGATTATGTTTTTCTCTGTTTCTGGGCTGCAAAGCATTGTCTGAAAAAATTCGCAGTAGTATATGGAAGTAGTCCACTTCAAATTCCTGATATTAAACCAACTGCTAGTGTCTTCCCTCTGAGATTACCTTTTACCCAACCATCATGTATATGTACATATTGTTTCCTTCATTAGAATGTGGGCTACTTGAGGGTACAGATAGTGCTTTTATTTTTATCTGTGTTTTCAGCCAGCCATAATGTCTGGCCCACAGTAAACACTTAATAAATTCTTATATGACTGACTGTAAAAAGTGAAACATTTTAGGACTAAATTTTAAGGCCCCTAGAAGCTCTAAATTTATGATCCTATGAACTAATTTCATCAAAGCAATTCTCAGATCAGTGAATTGCCATATTACTTTAATTTCAATGTTTAAAAGAACTTTAGCTCATATTTTTAAGCTGTCATTGCAAAACAAGAGACTTTAAAAATTGTATACGTGTATATGTTGTAGAGCCAGAACTTGTAAAAAATAGTGAACTAAGAGTCAGGAGACCTGGATTTTAGATTAAGCTCTAAAATCAATAAGCTTTGTGACTTTGGGAAAGTAACAACCTTTCTCAGTCTTAGCTTTCTTATCAGCAACATGAGAGGACTAGATTAGATGACTTAATCGTAGGCCTTTCAGCATCTAAAGTTTCAGTAATCTTACAGGTATTTTTTTTAACCTTTGGCAGGAAGATCAGGAAAAACAGATTTAATCATAGAATCCCAGAACTGGCAGTGACCTCAAGGGTCATCGAGTCTAACCCATACCTGACAAGTGGTCATGAATAAGTAATTGAATGATTGAAGAACATTTATAAGGGCTTCTTATGTGCCAAGCTTTATTTGAAGATTCTAAATGATTCAGATACCACTCTCATTTTTATAGTAACAACAACTTACATTGATATGAATGGGCAGTATTACAAAGTGGAAGGACCACTGGACATAGAGTACAAGGTAAGTAAGGCTGGTTGAATCTCGATTATGGGACTGTGAAAGGTTTAGGGAATCAGACTTTGTTCGTAATAAAACAGGGAGTCATTGGCTACGTTCAGGCAGGAGAATGACATGACAAATGCTGTATCTTACTTCAGTAGTCATAGGGTTACTCCAGTGCCTGGCACATATTAGGAGCTTAATAAATACTAAGTGAATAACTGACGAATTCAGACAAGATACGTTGAAATAATATGATGATAGCAGTGGAAATGGAAACAAAGGGACAAATTTGGGAGAGAAATTAATTTTCTTTATGTTAGAAGAGTTTAGAATTGTTTGAGAGTATCAATATACCAATTACAAACTTTGTAGGGATTTTTTTGGGAATCAACTAGATTTAAAAAATCCAGTGAACTGATAACTGTTTTGTCATTGAAGAGATTTAATTACTTTCAAGTGAGAGTTTTTTTGAGAATGGGGAAGACTGGGTATGTTTGTAGGCAGCAGGGAAGCAACCAGTGGAGAGGAAAAGATTAAAGACAAGTGAGAGTAAAGATGACATAAAGGGCAATCTGCTGGAGAATACTGGATGAAGTGGCATCACATGTGCATGTAAAGAAGTTAGCTTATTCATTAGGGTCATTTCATCATGTCACACAGGGGTGAAGAAAGAAATAGTGGTAGAAGAAATCTACATGATGTGAAAGGAGGAGGGGAGAAGAGGAAGCTCTCAGTGAATGCGATCTTTTTTTTTCAGTAATATATGAGGTGAGGTTTCAGCTGAGAGGGAGCCATGGGAAGTTTGAGGGAGGATGAAAAAATTTGGAAGAGGTGCTGTAGTGAAGTGGGACAGTGAGTTATTTAGGGGGCATAAAAGGATTTCCTAGCAACACTGAGGTCCCAGTTGATGTTACATAACAAATTTGTAGTGGACCCAGTTAGCACAGTTGCATGAGTTTCTCTGCCTTTATTCAGTTAGCATATGCTTGAGAGGGAAGACAGTGGATGATGAGAGAAACTCAAGGCTCAGGCTTAGCAGGGCAAGACCAGTGATACAAAAGGATTGGGGACTCAAGAGAAGAAGGCAATGAAGAGTTGAACTGGTTCACTAAAGGGTCAAGAGAGAGTAGCAGGGAGAATGTAGCTAATGCAAGGGTGATAGCCTGGGAGAGAATTGAGGGGTTCAGAGATTGAAGGTCATGGTCTGGATCAAGGACAGTTTTGGATTGAAAGGTAGAGGGAGGGACGGAATGCCAACAGATTCTGAACAGATAAGGGAATTTGAGAGTCCACAAACAAGGAAGTGATGCATTTGTTAGTCATGGCAAAATCAAGGATATCTTTGTGCATGACTGAAGTAGAGTGGAGGAGTAGATCCTGGGAAATGTGAGTAAATTAAGTAGCTGGGAGGTTAGGTTGCTAAGTGGAGTATCAAAATATATGTATGCTGGAATTGTCTTGAATAAGGGCAGGAGCTGGGAAGAAGAGAAAGATTGTGAGCCAGGCACTTAACTCACTAAGGATGGAAGGTGAGTGTCTAGGGGTCTGTAGACAACAGCTACCTGAATTCTGACTTGGTGTTAGCATGATCAAGGGAATTTCAAAGGATAATAATGGTAGGGGGATAACTTTGACGTGGCAATGGAGAGCAAGAAGTACTGAAACTCCCCTACCTTGACTAAACTAATTAAACTGCTTTATAGAGTTATAAAAAATAATTTAAAAAATTCACCTGGAGGAACAGAAGGTCAAGAATCTCAAGGGAATTAATGAAAAAAAGTAAGAAGGAAAAGGGTCTGGCATTACCAAATCTCCAACTATACAACAAAGTAGCAATCATCAAAACAATTTGTGACTAGTTTAGAAACAGATTGATCAATGGAACATATTAGGTACACAATATATGGAAACTAACGTGTATAGTACCTGAGTGTTTGATAAAGCCAAAGCTCCCAGCTACTGTGGCAAGAATTCATGATTCCACAAAATCTTTTGGGAAAACTGGAAAGTAATCTAGAATTAAACTAGATATAAACCAACATCTCACATTATACCAAATAAAGTCCAAAAGGTCACATTATTTATACATAAAAGGTGATATTGTAAACAAATGAGAGAAACAAGAAATATCTGTCCTATCTATGGAGAGAAGGGTCATGGCCAAGCAAGAGAAAGAGTGCATTGCTAAATATAAAAATAAACTATTGTGATTACAGAAAATATAAAAAAAAGTGAAGCACAAACAGAACTGATTAAGACAAAATTAGAAGAGAAGCAGGTAAATGCTACAAACAAGCAACATTCTGACAAGTTTCTCTCATGAAGATCTAATTTCTAACATGTGTATATACAAGGAATTGTTTCAAATTTATAAGAATAAGAGCTATTCCTCATTGATATCCTTGATAGATGGTCAAAGGATATGAATAGGCAGTTTTCAGAGAACGAAACTCAAGCTATGAAAAGCCATGTGAAAAAAAAAGCTCCAAATCACTAATAATTTGAGAAATCCAAATTAAAACAATTTTGAGGTTGTACCTCATACTGTCAGATTGGCTACTAACATGAGAGAAAAGGAAAATGACAAATGCTGAAGATGTGGAAAAAAATAGAGATACCAATGCACTGTTGGTGGTGCTGTAATTTTGTCTAGCCATTGTAGAAAACAATTTGGTATTATGTCCAAAAAGTTATTAAATGATACATACATACCCTTTCACCCTTCAAACAGATAAAAAAGAGGAAAGCTATCCATATGTATAACATATTTATAGAAGCTCTTTTTGTGACAGCAAAGTACTGGAAACTGAGCGGGAGGAAGAGTTGTCCATCGGTTAAGGGATGGGTGAACAAGTTGTGGTATGTGAATGTGATGCACTACTGTTGTGCTATAAGAAATGATGAAGGGGGTGGTTTCCAAGAAACTAAAGACATGTAAAAACCAATAAAGAGTGAAGTGAGGAGAAAACCATTAAAGAGTGAAGAGAACCAGAAAAATTATATAGTAATAATACTGTAAAGACAATCAATTGTAAAGACTCAGGAATTCTGATCAATACAATAACCAACCACAATTTCTAGATGAAACATGCCATTCACAGAGAAATGATGAACTAGAATTTAAGGGGAAAAACCTAGTGTGGTCAACAGGAAGTAGGAGGAAGCTACTGTATTCATCGGATTCAGCCTTTTTCAAGGAGCTAGGAGAGCCAAAGGCGAGCAGCAAGACTTTCACCCTTGGCTAGAAAGTGGTAGAGGCTTGAGGGAAGTAAGCAAACAGTATAGACAAGTAGAGGAATTTAACTGAGAAAGTAAATAACTTTTGCCACTAAAACTGCTCAAGTCCCCAGGAATTTCTAAATTTTTTAAAGGAACAAAGATAGCAATCATTTAATCTTAAAAGAATTAGCTAAAGTAAGAGGTTACTTACATAAGTAGGGAAATATTGCATTTCAGTGTTATGGTTGATTCTGAAAATTAGTCAACACTTTGTATTTGAGTCACTGGGAAATGACTGGAGGACTCAGAGTATTAGGATAAGGCTGAAATAGTAGGCACTGTGTTGGGTATCATTAAAAACAGGCAAGGAACAAAAAGACCTTCAACATGACAGACCTTTATTGCTGAGGAACTACTGCGGGCTAACACCAATCAATCACTGCAGCATGTAAACTACAGGGACTTGAAAGGACAACACATATAACACCGAAACAGAGAGTTATTACTTCCTTTGCTTTGTGCTTTTAAATTCTCAGGAGGCATAGTGTACCCTCCCTGTCTCTAGGCCCACCCCCACCTTTAAATCAATGACAGAAGGCTCTCAAAGGGATACTTCTAATGATTCTTCTATTGTCAAGTTGTCCTGGAAAGAACACTTTAATCCATATGGTAATGTCATACCAGTCCACCTTCCCTCTGGGGATTTTGTATGATAGGCTCCTTGACTTCAATTAACGTGGCAGGAACCCACCATGATAAGGTTCCATAGTTTCTATAAGCAAAGGGTGGCTCAAGATAAAAAGTAACTGAAGAGTAGGTACAAATAGAGCAGCATCTAGAATAAATTTGTGTCTGACCTATAAGTCTTCAACTATGGAGACACTCTGTTAGTAATTCCACTTGTCACTTAACATGGAATGAACAACTGAATAATATTTTTGTCCACTCCTCTCTAAAAATCTACTTTGGGGCACCCTGCTCTATTTTAACCATTCTTTCAGTCAAATAATTTGCTTTTTAAAGTTGAACAAGCACAACAGTGAGAGCTCAAATAACAGGATTCTTATAAAAAATTATTAACTTCACTCATGTCATTCTTTTGCTATTACTGACTTGAAAGCCCAAGGTGGTACAGGAGAAGATGAATTGGACTTGGAGAGGAAAATCCTTTCCAGTACTGTCTCTGATTCTATAACCATATTATATTTCTAGTTTATTTCAGACAACTCCCCTCCGTGTACTCTGTTTTTGGTCAAATGGCCTCCTGCATTCTGTCTCTCTTCACATGAGACTTACATGCTATATTTGGTTCTCACAATAACATAGTTAAATGGGATCACAGCTCTAGAACTGGAAGGGACTTCTTATTTTATAGGTGAAGAAACTGAGGCCCAGGGAGATTAAGTTGCCCAGTCACATAGCTGTTAAATATCTAAGGCAGGATTTGAATACAGGTCCTCTGACTCTATAGTCAGGATTCTTTCTAATTTTTCCTTTATAACTAGAATATTCCCCTCTAACATCATAACATTTCTGCTTATTGAAATCTTTCTATACGTTATAGTCAAGAGCTTAAATACCACTGACTCCATGCAGCTTTCCACAATGACACTATTCCGCTTTGTACTTAAAAACTTTTATAAGTTTACCTTTCTATGCTTATAACATACTATGCCTCTTCATATATTCTGTTTCTGCCTTTAATTACATTTCAAATGCCACCTCCTACAAGTCTTCATAATCCTTTGTACAAGTTGTTTCTTTTTCTCTAGTACCTGGCACAGTAGTTGGTGCAGAGTAGCACTTAACTATCTGCTGATTGACTTTATTGCTATTTAAAATGGTATTCCTCTTATCTCTTCTTTGTGGCTTTGTTAGTAATATACAGAAATATTACTATTTGATACATTATGCATTCTGCTTTACTAAAATAATTATCTTGATGAATTTTTAAGTTGGTTCTCTGTGGTTTTCTAAGTAATCACTGTTGACATGGAAAAAAATTCTGTTTCTTTTGACAAAGAAGCTTATTCTCTCATTTTTCTTGTCTTATTATTATAATTGGCATTTCAAGTACCATAGCAAATAGCAGTAATGATAATGGGCATCTCTGCTTCACTTGATTTTATTGGGAAAGTTTTCCGTGTTTCTCGGTTATAAACAAGGATAGAACTTTGATACTAAGTGCTTTTGATGATGTTAAGGAACGATCTTTTCATTCCTATGTTTCTAATGTCCTCAGTTGCATTTTATTGAGGCCCTCTTCTGTATCCATTGACATAATCATGTGTTTCATCATTAATAATCAATAAACAAACACTTATTAATTGTTGACTCTATGCCAGACCAGAAGTGAGGCATCTATGGCCTCTAGGCCACATGGGAGCTTCTGAGTCCTTGGGTGCAGACTTTCGACTAAATCCAAGTTTCACAGAACAAAGCCTTTTATTAAGGGGATTTGTTCAATGAAGTTTGGATTCAGTCAAAGGGCAGCACTGGAGGATCTAGAGGGCCATATGTGGTCTTGAGGCTGCAGGTCCCCACCCCTGTGCCAGGCACTATGCTAAGTGCCAGAAGTACAAAGAAAGGCAATAGAGAAATATATAATCTGTGCACTCCAAGAGTTCACATTCTAATGGGGGAGACAACATTCAAACAACTATGTACATACAGGATGTAATCTCAGAAAGAGGGCACTAGCAGTGCGAGGGACTAGACAAGGCCTCTTGAAGCTGGGATGTGATCTGAATTTTGAAGGAAGTCCAGGGGTGGAAAGATGAGGAGGAGTCCATTTTGGGCATGGTGGACACCAGTGAAAAAGTTGGGAGGTGGAATGTATGTAAGGAATACCAAAAAGACCATTGTCACCAGAACAGAGTATGTGGAAAGTAGTGTAAGAAGAATGGAATGGTAGAAAGGGACCAGATTGGTCAAACCTATGCTTGAGGAAGATCACTTTGGCAGCTAAGTGAAAAACGGACATGAAAGAGGAGAGACTTGAGGGAGAGCCTAATGAATTAATAGATTTTATTATGCTGTTTTTGTAATGCTGTTACATCTTTTTAGATATATTGCATTGAGCAGCTGTGGTGAATTTATGGGAACATGGACAAAAGCTGCTCAGAACTGACAGCTATGGATGGGCTGTGAGCTGAATCTCAATGGAGGAAATATGCAGACTGATGAAACCACAGATGCATTTGAATATCTGATTCTGATCATTTCCTTTACTCTCCATTTGTTGTGAATTCTTCCCTCCTCTAGTTCTGATCTTGTTAACTTGGTTTTGCTTTTTATTTGATCAAATTAGCAAATAATTTATCAATTTTTCATCTTATAAAAAATCTCTATTTTAATAATCTTTTTATTAGCAGAGCATCTTTGATTTTCAAATCTTTGTATTTTTTTGTTATTAAATTGCTTTATAGTATTTTAATGGTATGCTCAATTCATCAAAATTCTCTTTTTCTGTTTCATAAGGTTCAAGGATGTCAAATTTATTTTTTTTTGGTGAGGCAATTCGGTTAAATGACACAGGGTCACACAGTATCAAGGGTCTGAAGGTGGATTTGAACTCTGGTACTCCTGACTCCAGAGCCGGCGCTCTATCCATTGTGCCACCTAGCTACCTCCACGTCAATTTTTTAAAAAAAGGCTTGCTTTATTTGTATCCTGTAGAGATCAGTATATTGTCTTATTTTTTATTCCTCTCTTTAATTTTATTCTTTTTGTGATTTAGTCTTCATCTCATCACTCAAGATGTAGTTTAGTCTCCATTAAAGTTTGTACTTTTGCTGCTATTTTCCTCATTGATTATAATTTATATCTTTATGACTTATAAAAGCTACATTTTAAGATCTGTCTTTATGGAACTGGAAATTTCAGGGATGCTGCTCAACTGGGGAATGGCCAAAAAAGTTGTGACATACGTTCATGATGGAATACTACTCTGCTATAAGCAAGGAGGAGTTTAATGATTTTAGAAAAACAAAGAGTTGCACGAAATAATGAAGAGCAAAATCAAGAGAACATCTTATACAGTAACAGCAATACTGTTTTAAGCATAACCCTGAGTGACCAAGTCATTCTATTATATTCAAATTAACTACACAGGTTCTATGAAGGAAGATGCTATCTGCATCCAGAGAAAGAACTAACTCTCTCTCTCTTACACACACACACACGTCTAATGGTTGCCATATCTAGAGTGGTGGGGGAAGGGAGGGAATAAAAAAATAAGTTACATAATAACTTTGTTGTATATTTAAAGGCAATATCAAGTTGTACATAATAGATCTGCAGTTTCAGATGTAATCCTCTTTTTCTATTCCACTTTGTTATGGAAATACTAGTTTTATTTCTTAAGTTCAGAAAAAAATATATTTTCTTCATGCATTTGTATGAATTATGAATTATTTGTGGTCTAACACAATCAATTTTTGTATAAGTCTCCAAACAGCTTGAGAAATATCTGTAATTTCTAAGGTTCCCAAACAAAAATTTTCCATAGGTTTCAAATTCAGTTTTTCTAACATCAAGTGCAAATCTGTAATTTTTTTTCTGGTTTATCTTTCTGTTGGATTTGTTAAACTCTGACAGAGGTATAAAGTCACCTAAAAACTTAAAAATTAGAAAGACCTGGGTTCAAATATCATCTCTGACACTAGCTGTGTGATGATAGATAAATCATTTAGACTCTAAGTTTTAAGTTTCCTCATCTGTAAAATTAATGAAGAAGCATTTATCACACAATTATTATGTGCCAATCATTGGGGACACAAATATAAAATCAAACACAGTCCCTGCCCTGCCGGAGTTTCTATTCTAATAGGGGGAAACCATATAGTTAAGTTATGGCCAGAATGAAATAGTGTGGCTTGGAAAATAATAGTTATGTTGGGTGGAGTCACAAGGTGGTAAGACTGGCACACTCTTACCAGGAAACATAACTGACTTAACTACAGTCCTGGAACTTTAAGGGGGTGGTATTAGTGAGGAAAATCACAGATTAGCAGTAATACCACACTACCCATTTTATAGGTCTTCTGTGAGGTTCAAAAGAAACAATGTATGGAAAATACCCTGAAAACTTTAAATAATTTTATAAATGTCAGTTATTATTGTTATTTTGGATTCAGCTGACACAAGAGACTATTAGAATCATTCACTATGAGTTTGTATGAATCACTAGGCTTTAGATATGTTTCTTGTAAGCAGCAAAGCTGGATTTTGTTTTCTAATCTCTTCTGCTTCATTTTTACTGGTCAACTCTGCCCCTTAACATTCAAAGTTAGATCAAGGTTAAACTGAACCTTTCTAGGATAATGTCAAGTGGGGATGGGATCTAGACCTAAACTAGTGCTTTCCTGATCACTAGGATCTGGAAAAGGGAGCTGAAAACTGGCAAGGGGTGGGGGGTGGGGGAAAGAAAAATCTTCTTTATCACTAAAAAGACATTCAAATAGAATATTAACTGGTCACACGTACTTTAAACATATTTTTCTCTCAGCACTAGTTGCTAAAAGAGGCAAGATAAAAACAGAATATCTCATCCCTTTGCACTCTTTACTTTGCTGAGGTACTATGGATAAGACATGTATCTGAATTAAGAAATACCCAATTCCTCATTTTAAGTTAAAAGGAAAATAGATCACATCCACCAGTCCAAGTATTACCCTAATGGCATTTGTTCTTTACGTTATCATTTGGAAAAGTATGAGAAAGATATTAAGTATTAGCTATGGATAACTATTAAAACATACTGAGATTCTTTTAGAGAGGTGTGTAGTACAGCGAAAAGGGGGAGGGGAGAGGTAGGGAAGACAGCAGGCATTTATTAAGTATCTTCTGTGTGATGGGAGAGTGCTAAGGGTTTTAGAAATAAATAAGACAACAGGTTCAAGTTCCAGCTCTGCTAATCTATATCTGGTGACTCTGGTAATATGTCACGTCTTTGAGCTTCAGTTTCCTAATCTGAAAAATGAAATACCCCACTACCTACCTTACAAGTTGTTGTCACAATCAAATGAAGTATAAATCTAAAGGGCTACCTAATTGTTAGGTATTATTTTTACTATAGTTTTAAGTAGCAATATTTTTAGAAATATCAGAATAAAAGCCAATAAAGCCATATTAAAAATAATCTAATCATATTCAATATTAATATCATGAACAAACTATGATTTTTTTATCTGAATTATTGTATCACTTAGATTATGGTATTCTATATTATGATTATGGCATTCCATATTAAATTTGGACTTTAGAGAATAAAGAAATGGAAATAAAAATTGACTAAAGCAAAATTTTAAATGAGGAAATATAGCACTTAATGATCTTGTATAGTGATACAGTCCAGGACCCCCTAAAATCCCATTTTAAAAACAATGGTGTTTTATTAATAAAAGACTAGAAAACCAAAAGAAGAAATTTAGTTAACTGAGTCTGAAATACTGAAAAATTTCTTAATTTTCATGAATATACAAACCTAGTTGTGTATTTGTAAGAACTCAGAAAAAGCTTCCAATTTAGTTCATTAAAATTTATTTTGCTTATAGTTAATGAGAAACACAGTTGTTCTCTCAACTACTGTGAAACCTAACTAATTGTGAATAGCAGGGGAGAAAGCTATTCTGAAATGGTGAAATATATAAATTATAAAACCTTTTTAAAGATATGAAGTTTTAATTCTTCTAATAATACTAATAGTCAAAAAAAATTTCCAGAGAATTTCATCTTGTCTCATTCTCATTAATGAAAGAATATCAATTTGTAATTTTATCATCACAATAATTTTTTTCTCCATTTCTACAAAAATAGTGCAATAAATATTTTTCCAAGTCATTGAAAACAGTCAAATTCAATTAAAGGACTGTCATGTTTGCTGATACTTTACAGAATTAGGTTTACAATGTTAGTGCTTCAGGCTTACTTACTTATTTTTTTGTTTACCTGGAATTAAGAACAAGTTTCCACAAGGTGGCTGGTTACATTTTATGTCTTCCTGGTTTGAAAATTTGGCTTTTTATAAGCATGACTGACTACCGAGTAACTTTATTTCTGTTGAAAACAGTTAAGATTAGTGTATAGCTATGGCATGTTTTTCTACTGTATGCATTTTCAATAAAAAATTAACTATTTTTTTGTGCTAAGCACAAACATTAAATAATATTACTCACAACTGACCATGAGTAGCATTATAAATGATCAAAATATAAATATTTAGCAGGAATCATTTATTTGTAAAAATAATTTTCTAACAAAAAATGAGAAGTTATTTGAAAGAATTAATTACAAATGTGATGTTCTTTTCTTCTTTATCATTATGTTGATTTTTATTAAAACAACAATTTTGGAGCACATCAGCAGCTCTGTAAGTCCTTACTGGCTGACAGTGATTGCAACACTTCAGCAACCATGTGGAAGGGACTTGCAGTTGGCAATGATTTGGTACCACCATGCAGGAGTCTTCCACCACAGGAAAGTGGAGATTGCTGCTAATGACCAAAGAAATAAGACTTTCCCAAACTACATCTGTGCAGTGAGACATGAAGCACTGGCCTTCCTTGGTTGTTAATGATGTAGGAAGGTCTAAGGTAAAAGTAGAATACAAAGGAGAGACCAAAAACTTTTATCCATAAGTATCTTCAGTGATCTTGATCAATATGAAAGAAATCACTGAAACTTATCTTGGAAAGACTGTTAAAATACTGCGGTCACAGAACTAGTCTACTTTGATTATTCCCAACATCAAGGGATTAAAGATGTTAGAACCATCATTGGTTTCAATGTGCTGTGATTCACCTGTGAGCCAACTGCTAAAGCTATTGCTATCTGCTTTGACAAAAATGTTCTCCAAGCTTAGAGAAATGTGTTGACCTTTGCCTCTGCATGTAAAGGTGACAGTTTTCATCCTTGCCACTGAAGATGGATTCCTTGAAGTCAAGCCCACAACTGGGGACACTCATGTGAGGTGGAGAGGATTTTGACAACATTATGGTCAACTATTTTATTACTGAGCTCAAGCACAATAAGCATAAGAAAGGCATCAGTGAGAACAAAAAGAATGTATACCTGTATATCATTTGTGCTGTTTGTGCATATGCAAAGTATACTTCCCTCTTCTAGTTACCAGGCAATATGGAGACCTGTTCTTAGGAAATATTGACTTCTATGTCTTTATTACCCTTTTTGAAGAGTTGAATGCTGATTTCTTTCCCGGTACAGTGGACTCCATGGAAAAAGCCCTAATGGACATTAAACGGAAGAGACACAGATCCATGATAATATCTTGGTGGGTGGTTCTACCTGAATCCCCAAGATCCAGAAAATCCTGCAGAATTTCTTTAGTAGCAAAGAACCTGAATAAGAGAATTTGTCTTGATAGGTTGTTACTTATGCTGCAGCTGTGTGGACTACGATCTTGTCTGGGGAGAAATCTGAGAATGTTCAAGATTTGTTGCTGTTGGATGTCACTCCTCTTTCTCTTGGTGCTGAAACTGCTGGCAGAGTTAAAAGTTCTGATCAAACACAATACTATTATCCCCACCAAGCATACAGTCCTTTATCACTTACTTTGATAGCAAGCCTGGTGGGCTTATCCAAGTTTATGAAAACAAAAAAGGGATGACAAAGGCTAACAAAGATACTTCAGACTCCAAGAGCTTATGCTTTCAATATGAAAGCTACAGTGCAGAAACTTCAAGGCAAAATTGGTGATGAAAACAAACAGAGATCTTTGAGAAATTTAAGTAAATTTAAATCAATTGATCCAATGAGAACCAGAATGCTGACAACGAATTTGAACATCTGCTGCAAGAATTGTAGGTCTGAAATCTTATCATTATTAATCTATATGAGAATATAGGAAGTATGTAGGGAGGAGGCTGCCTGGAGGATTCTAAGATGATAGAGTATTCATCTGGAAGTTCCTCTTCTGGACCTATCACTGAAGAAATTAACTAAATGTACTACAAGAGAGAGAACAGCACACAGCTTTTAAAAGACTGAAGGACCTTAATTGTAGCTAAGCCTTGGTGCTGTGGCAATTTAAAAATAACACTGGAGCTATGGTGTAAATCTGGGCATTCTGAATACTTCAATTTGTGTATACAGAGAGAAGTGAACAACATTCACTTTATCAATACTATAAATAAGTGGAAATACAATTCCTGCCCTAGAGAATAAAAATCTATTTAAAGCAAGCCCTACTAAGCAAAAATAACATATTATGTACAAATGATATTTCGATATATGTCTAATGGAACAAAAATTGCTGACATACTTTTGTGATTGCTTGCTTATGCAAAAAAGGAAATAATGAAAAGACACTGGTAGTAGATTCCAGGTGTCCAAGTGTACCTTTTAAAAAATACCATGAATTAAAACTTAAAAAAAACCCCAACAACATGAATTTGATTCATAATAACACATGAAACTATAGGTTTGTTTTTTGAATGCCTCGGGGAGGAAATATTCTTGCATATACCATGTAATACTCTCACAGGGCTAAAGCCATATTCAAATCATGCAAATAACTATAGATGATGAAGGGGACTAGCTCTTTATATTTTTCTAAAGGATTGAGAAAAAGAGAAAAATAGGGAGATTTGGGATTGTTGCTTGGCCTTTAAGATAGTTTCAAAAAGGGGATACATTGTTAAATCTCATGGAAAATAGGAATATATCGGTGACATATCAATTTGGCTAACTAGAAGAGCAGTGAGAAAGAAGGAATGACAATTTTTTTTTTCCCTTTCACATTAGCAACACTTTTATACTCACAGATTGTATAACTATACACTGGTCATTTAATATGCTTAAATAATAAGGATACAAGGAATCTTTTCATAAAAATACTTTGCTGACTAAATATAATCATAATATATAAAGAACAGGAGGAATGGTAGGAAAACAGCAGCTGCTTAGGAAGCTACCAGAGAACAGTATGGAATCCACTATAGCAGCTATCAGGAGGATCAAAAAGCTGTTCGCGGCTATTGGTAACTCCCTAATGTCCAAATTTACCTTAGGTCAAATTTAGAGTTTTCAGGGGCGGATGGAGATAAATCCCACTTCTCAAAACCATTCACTTCCCAAACTTCACCCATGAATCTGCATTAAGATGTATGGGATGGGAGGGGTAGGGATTTAGAACTGCTACAATTGTTGCCTCCTCTGAACACTTGAGATCTGGTCATATAAAGTGCTTCATGGATTTCAAGGATTACTTGCAGTCCAGTAAAAAATGTGACAAAGGAATTAAGAGCAATGAGTGATGAGGACTGGATAAAAGAGATCTTTGAAAGCTGATGACTTCTGTTAAAACATTTCATTACTTTGCTGCCTTTAAAGTAACAGGTGCTTCACCATTCTGTCTCTACTTTTTATCCATGCAGTGACATACTGGAAAAGATAACCTTGCCATTCTTTTTTGCACATTCTTTAGTCCCTTAATTTCCCAAGAATAGAGGGTGGTAAAGTAGAGGTTCCACTTTATTATGTTAGAGTTAATATGACTAATTTTATTTATTAAACAAAATGCAGCTGAATCTCATTTAATCTGTACTCAATTTAGAAAGTACAATTTTTCAGGCATAGTTCAATATATCAAGTGACCAATGCATATTTATTATTTTCAACTTCTCTTTCATGTCTTGTTCTTTTTTGTTCTCTCTAGTAATTTGAAAGTAATAAAACTTTTTTTCAAATGTAATCTATAGGTTGTACTTCTTTTCATTTAATGGAGAAAGCTTTCTAATTGTATTCAAAATTCATTAATATTACTGAACATCAAATAAGAGTGGTAGCAAATAAAAAGATGCAGCAGTGAAGATATAAGCTTCTTTACTTTAGTTGACCTTTACTGCTTTATGTCCTTGGTGGGGACTTACAAAAGGTCCCTATTCACTTTGCTCTTCTTATGCTCTCCCAAGAACCATATTAATAAAACCCTCTATTTTTATTTATTTAGGCTTAGAGTCAATACTCTTGTTTCAAAAGATTTATACCTTTTCAGGGGGCTTATTTCTCATTTCTCTCATATCGTAACTTGTATGCATTAGTAGGATCACATATCTGGAGATGGAAGGACCCTCTTATGGATGATCTATTAGAATCCACTTCTTTTTAAACACATGATGAACCTGGGGTTCAGGGAAGTTAAGTGACTTATCTAAGGTCTCACAGAGAGGAAGCAGCGGAGCTGGGATTCAAATTTTGGGTGCTGTGACCCCAAACTTCGTGGCTTTCTAGGTCAACATGTTGATGGTTTTCATGAGTCCCTTTCTCTTGAAGTTTCTCATGAGTTATTTCTCTTCAGTCTTCTAGAATGAGTCAAAGCTCATGCTCTGGTATATTCTTTGAGACCACAGGTTCAACATAATAAGGCACTGGAGTAGGACATATGTTTTATTCGTTATTAAGCAAAAGGCATAAGTCTGGTCCCAAACAACGAAAAGACTAGAGACAAATCAACATATTGTTAGCCTCTTAAGATATTAATCGCATTCATAAATTGTGCTTATAACTGAATATTTTGTGTTTTTCCTCAAAAATATTTCAAAGATACTTTATAACTTTTCTAATACTTATTGTTACTGACTTCTTGATAGTACTTGACACTGTTTTCTATTCCTACATACTGTTTTATTCATTTGACCATTCCTATTCTATGTACTTTGTTAGATATCATCTATATCGTACCTTAAAGCGCTGTGCTGGATCCTCTTCTCTCTCTATACTTGCTTTCCTAGGGGTCCTTATCAGACTCCATGAATTCAATTATCATCTCTAGGCAAATGACGTTCAAATATACATATCCATTCTCTTTTCTAAGCTCTAGTCATACCTCCCCAACTGACTATTGGACATTCTGAACATAATTTCTCATTGGCTCTCAGCATCAACATGTCAAAAACAGGATTTATAATGCCTCCTTCTCTCCCATCTGAACTTCCCAATTTCTGTCTGGTGCACTACCAAATTTAGTCACTCGGTTTTAAAACTTTGGATTCTAATCTGTTGTCCATATCCAATCATTGTCAAACTTTGTCATTTCTACTTCTAGAACATCTTTTATTCCTTCTCTCAACTCAAATAGTCACTACCATAGCTGAAGCTTTTATCATCTCTTCTCTGGACTATTACTTCCAAATAGCCTCATAATTAAGTGTCACATTTCTCTCCTCTCCAATACATTCTCCCTACCAGAGTGATATTTCTAAAGCCCAGGTATCATCACATCTCTCCCTTATTCAATAAATCCTAGTGGTTCTTTTATTACCTTTGGAGGCAAAGTGATTGACTGATTTAAAGTCTTTCACAACAATGATCCAATTTATTTTTCTATACTTAATAAACATAATTCTCTGTTCCAGTCAAGCTGACAGTTTATTTTTCCTCATAAATGACACTCCATGTCCTGTGTCTTTGCATGAGTTATCTCATGTCTATGATGCAACCTCTTAATCACTTCTACCTCTCAGAATTTAGTTTCCTTTAAAACTCAGATCAAGAGCTAACTTTTGCAAAAGAGATTTCATGATCACCCTACCTTAGCAGATCAGTGACTCAGTGGAAAGAGCACTGAAGTCAAAAAGACTTGAGCTCAAATCTGGCCCCAGATACTATCTGTATGAACCTGGGCAAGTCATTAAAAAAAAAACCAAAACCAAACACCTATTTGCTTCAGTTTCCCCATTTGTAAAATGGAGATAATAACAGCACTTACCTTATAGAGTTGTTATAAGGATTAAATGAGATAATAATTATAAAGCACTTAGTGCAGTGCCTGGCACACAGTAACTGCTATATAGATATTATCCCAATTACCTTATATTTAACATATTTATTATGTATATTTTGTGTACATATGTCTATACCAATAGAATGTAAGTGTCTTTGAGGCAGAGATCCTAACCAACACAGAATTATTCTGGGTCAGGCCAAAGCTAGGCCAGGTCAATAATTCAGTTTGGGAAGTTAAAATTCAATTGCTATTATTAGGTAATAAAATTAAATTAAAAATAGTTTCCTAAACAAAGATTGAAAAAATAAAACTTTCAAAGAAAAAGACTATCAAAGAATGTACTTCTTGCCCCTTTCAGTAATAACCACAGTGGAATATCAGGCCACTGGATCCAGATGGTTCAAGAGAAGAAAGTGAGGCTGGTGACCTTGCACAGCCCACCCTCACTCAATACAAAGTCAACTGCAAGTCATGTCATCATCTTGAGGTCATGGTCCTCTGAGAATGAAGGACAAACAATAACAAACAGCACCAATAACCACAGCAAACAGCTAGATTAGGAAGGCAAGACATCTTCAGAAGAGAAGCAAGAACTCAGGTAATTTCTTCTATGCCATGCTTTGTATCTGTTTAGTTGTGTCTGACTGTGTGACTCCATTTGGGGTTTTCTTGGCAAAGATAGTGGAGTGGCTTGCCATTTCCTTTTCCATCTCATTTTACAGAAGAGGAAAACTGAGGCAAACAAAGTTAAGAGTCACGTAGCTTATAAGTGTCTATGGCCATATTTGAACTCACAAAATGCTCTATCCATCGCACCACCTAGCTGCTCTATGCTTTGTATACCTCAGTACCTTTAAAGAACCAGACAAGTTTGTTGCTGCCGTTTGTCGTTCATTCTCAAAGAAGACCATGACATCAGGAAGGGGATACCATGATATGCCAGTGAACTGGATTTAGTGACTAACCAGCCTCACTCTCTCCTCTAGAGGAGCCATCAGGGTTCAATAGCAAGATAGCGATCAGGACAACTGGAGATGGGCCTGCATGCAATGAGAGACCTTGGCCTTTTTAAGCTAAGGTCTTTAACAGGTCTCAGCCTGATTGAAGCAATGCCCATTCAGTGATTAAGGCTAGGTAAGAAATGAGGCAAAGAATGACCTCTTTTACCTAGTCAAAAAACATCAATCTGAGAGGGAGAGACTTTCAGGGTTTTCTGGTTAAAACAGAAATATTTGCTATTTACATTCACTCTGAGCCAATTAAGGCCCAAACAATGACCAAGTGCGGCTTGTTGGTCAATCAATGAGAGCCAGGGTGATTTGGGTTTAAGGCATAGTCCTTAAGAAAGAAATCCAGTCTGTAAACCCCAAGAAATCTTGTGAGGTTTCAGCAATAAAAATTTACATTCCTTTGGGTAGAGCACTGGAAGGTAAGGGTATGATATCCTATGTGGACAGAGCGCAAAGGGAAGGGATGGGAAGGGAAAGGAAAGAAGGAAGGAAGGAAAGAAGGAAGGAAGAAAGGAAGGAATGGCTGTGTTCCCCATCTGATCAGTTCCAATTGGGTCCTCAGTGGGGCAGTTCCTACTATTATTCACAGAGGTTGTTTGTCCTTCATTTTTGAAGAGGACCATGACATCAGGCAATGATGTCATTGAGTGAGGGAGGGCTGTGCAAAGTCACCAGTCTTACTTTCTCCTTCAGAGTCATCTGGGTCCAGTGGTAAGATATTGATCAAGATGTCTCTCACCAGACCAGCTTACATGTGGAGGAATAACACCTTAATTTTTAAAATACAGGATGGGGCAAGAAAGAAAAGACAAAGGAAACTGAGGAAACAGAGTGAAAAGAAAAGGATGCAAAAGGGGCTGGGCCACCACCCAGAACAAACACAAGTACAATCTTACTCTGAGCAATGTATTACTCCTCAGTAACAGACTTCAGCACTTCCCAAACCAGTACAATTATTTCCAAAAGGACCAAGTATAGTTTCCAGGGGACATACAATTGAATTCATCAAAATGAGCTAAATGGAAGGTTGAAGTGGTTCAAATCTAGTTACTAATCTTTCAAATTATAGTCCTGAACCTGGAAATGTTTTAAATTTAACATCAGGAACCAGTAAGTGGCACAGCAGATAGAGCAATGGTTCTGGAGTCAGAAGGAACTGAGTTCAAATTTGACCTCAGACACTTGACGCTTACTAGCTGTATAACCCTGGGTAAGTCACTTAACCCCAATTGCCTTGCCCCCCAAAAACTGCATTAGAAAAAACTATGCTTAGAAAAACTCCATAAAGTACTATCTTCCAAGTATTTTAGGACAGACAGAATTCAATGACCAACAACCATTTATTAAGTGCCTAATTTGTATCATGTACTGTGCTAAAAAGGATGACTGAGATAACTTTAGGATCACATATCTCTTAGAAGAACATGGAAAAAAAAAAGTCATGCCAGAGTAATCTAACTTCCTTTAACTAACCGTTACTAAACTGGTAAACGAGGAGAAGGTTGTATATGTAGTTTATCAAGATCTTAGCAAAGCTTCTGAAAAAATATATTACTCATGCAGAGAGGATAAGCAAGATAATTAAACAGATTTAGAACTGACTGGATAGTCAGTCTCTGATAATGGCTCCACATCAAGAGGTCTTACAGTCATTTGATCCTGTTTAACACATTTGTCCATGTTTGGTAATGACACAAATCATATCCCCAATATTCTGCAGATGACGCAAAGCTAAGGATAGCTAATGTGCTGGATGGGGGAATTCAGGATCCAAAAAATCTTGAAAGGCTAGAGAATCAAACTGAATCTATTAAGAGGAAACTACACTGTGGTGAATGTAAATTTGTTCGCTTGAATACAAAAAGATATCAACTTCACAAGTATCAAATAGCAGGGTTATAGTTAGACATACTTTGTATGAAAACAATCTGGGGGTTTTAGTGGACTTCAAGCTCAATATGAGTAAGCAATGTGCGATAGCAGCCAAAAAAGTTAATGCAATTTTGGGTAGCATTATAAAAGCACAACTTCAAGGAAACAATAGTACTGCCATACTCTGCAGTCATCAGATCTGATTAAGAGTTTTATGTTCATTTCAGAGCAGCACAGTTTAACACAATTGATATTTGATAAGCTCAAGATAGTTCAGCGAAGGGCCACCAGGATCAGGAAGCCTTGATTTCACATCATATGAGGATCAGTAGAAGGCACTGGGGATGCTTAACCTGAAGAAAAGAAGATTCAGGGGGAAATGATAGTTGTTTACAAGTTTTTGAAGGGCTGTCATGTGGAAAAGTGATTAAAGTTGTTCTATTTGGCTCCAAAAAGCAGAACCAGGAGCAGTTTTTGTAAATCTCAAAGAAGTACACTTAGTCTTCATGCCCAGAAAACGTTTATAAAAATAAGAGCTGCCCCAAAGTGGAATGGACTGTCTTAAGAGGCTGAAAGGGTTCCTGAAATTACATACTTACTGCTGTTGTTTAGTGATTTCAGTTGTGTTCAACTCTTTGTGATCCCAGTTGGGGTTTTCTTCGCAAAGATAATGCACTGGTTTGTCATTTCCTTCTCTAGCTCATTTTACTAATGAGGCGCTGAGGCAAACAGGGCTAAATGATTTGCCCAGAGCAGGAATGGGGAACCTGTGGCCTTGAGGCCACATGTGGCCTAGGCCCTCAAGTGCAGTCCTTTGACTGAATCCAAACTTCACAGAACAAATTCCCTTAATAAAAGGATATGCTCTATAAAACTCAGACTCAGTCAAAAGGTCAAACTTGAGGATCAAAAAAGTCACACGAGGCCTTGAGGCTGCAGGTTCCTCACCCCTGGTCTAGGATCACACAGCTCATGTTTGAGGTCATATCTGAACTCAGGTCTTCCTGACTCTAGGTCTGGCACTGTATCCACTGTACCACATAGCTTATTACCTAAGAGTAATCTAAATGACATTTTAGAATCTGAATCTTTAATCTCTATCAGATACTTTTATAAAATACTTTTCCACTAAACTGTAAGATCAACTGACAAAGGTCTATTTCCTATAATACCCCAAATAAACTGTAAACCATTGGTTGCTTCAGATATAAAAGTTTTCAATGGGGGAAGGGAAAACAGGAAGAAGCAAAGTTACAATTGACAGTTGCACCCAGTATTGGTTATACAAAAGGACATGTACCAAATTATATATTAACTGGTTCATACTATGGCTCTCTAAGTTCAGTGAATGATCTGATACTTTGCAACATAGTTGATTTGAGTTATTGATTTTTTTTTAGCTTACCCTGAGAGTTAAGGCACTATTTCCAATGTACTTTAATTTTAATATGCCAATTTATAGGCTGGAAATAATATAGTGACTTATCATTTATCTAAATCTTAATCTTTCAAATGACATATATGGGGCAAAAAGGCAAAATGACAGAAACTCAAGAAAGTCAATAACGGCAAAGAAAAATGATGTAAAATTATAAAAGATTTTTCACAATCTATTTGGTAACATAAGAATGTAGATAGATGATCTGAGGCATTTATTTGTCTCTAGGATTTTGTTGGATTCCAGAGTCAACTTCATAACTGCTACTCCCAAAGAAGTTTTCTATGGTATCAATGTCCCGAACTACACATCTTCCTTCACCTAACATAAGTAAACACCTTCAGGTAGAGGGAGATGGAAAGTGAAGTGGATCTCAAGCTGACCTAGACAAAAGAAATAGGGTATTTTAAATTGACCATAACAGACATTTCCCCTTCAGGCTTCTAGATGGAACTGAGTTTTGACAAGCAGCATGACCACTTTTGGAGTATCAGAACTTTTGGGAAGAGGAAAGAAATTGAACCTTGTATTTGACATTGGAAGTGGAATATTTACATAGAAACTGGGTTCTAAACACAATGGGAAATGAATTATAAAAATAGATACTATGAATTTAAGGAACAAAGTGATTTGGTATTAAAAGAAACGCAAGTTTCAATTATATCATACAGAAGCTAGTAAGTTTATTTTCTTTATTTCCTGGTTAATAAAAAGTGAAGTGACCTTGTTATTAACTTCTTTAATTATGAAATAAAAGATTAGATGGCTAGCTATCATGTGGACTTGAATTCTAGAGTACTTTGGTAAATGAATTTTCTTCTGCACTGATTTTATAATTAGAATATTCGACCTGGAGAACTGAGTTGGGACCCAACCTCAAATACTTACAAATGTGTGATCTTGGATAAGTCTCCCAGTATGAACAATGTCCAGGCAAGTCAATGGGAGGCTTTTAGTCACAGTACAGATCAACATGAGGCCCCATGGTTCTGGCTTAGCAAGCCAGTGTATTTACCTTAGTTAACTCATCTGTACAATGGAGAAATTTGTAAAGTGCTTTAAAAACCTTAGAGTACTAGCAAAATTAAATGCTAGCTATTATTTTAAAAATGAGTTTAAAATATTTGTAGAACACCTTGCCTAAGAAAATAAAATAATTTTTATGGGGGTATAAGTATACATGGATTTAAAACTGTTTTTGGTAGAAATAGAATGCAGGTACTTCAATGATTCTATAACCTATTATTCTAAATGTCTGCTGAATTGCAGTTAACAAAAAGACAAACTTACAAATACCTACTTAGGTAATAGTAAGGTGTAGATAACATAAGTGTATGATATATGTATATGCAGAAAGTATAAAAAATGAATTCAGCATAGTTTTGGGAGGAAGAGGACAAGCAGGTAGAAGGTAGATTTTAGGCTGAGTTATGAAGGAGATCAGGAATTCTAATAAGGGGAGATAAGTCCTTAGACTCTTTTGCTGGTCTGGTGTTGCATTTTGCACAAAGTAAATTTATTGAGAGGAACTAGTTGGGTAACCTTGGGCAAGTAGGTTAACCTATCTAGGCTTCAGTTTCCCAATCGGTAAAAT
This sequence comes from Bettongia penicillata ogilbyi, assembly GCA_023548195.1. Classification (NCBI taxonomy): domain Eukaryota; kingdom Metazoa; phylum Chordata; class Mammalia; order Diprotodontia; family Potoroidae; genus Bettongia; species Bettongia penicillata. Next base: position 13,380,144 of record JAJHZJ010000560.1, read on the forward strand.
GATGGCATTAGAGTAGATGATCTTTAAGACTTATTCTAGCTGTAAGATTCTATGAATTATATTGATAAGATGGATCCTAATATCAAGGATATTATGTGAATAGCTCTTTTGTAATGTCTAGCACATGATGTTAACATGTAGAGGTACTGGTCTAATAATTACCAAACTTTGAAAAAGTTATTCTAGATATCCAGTAAAATACTTACTTTATAAATTATCCAAGTATCAAGCTTAAAAATAAAAGTGTTTGTGCAAAGCAGATGACCATCTACTGTGAAACAGCTAACCACACTGTGATAAATATACGGCATGGATTATTACCGTGTTGTACGAAACAATGACTATGAGCACAGAGAAGCTTGAAAAGATTCATATTATTTGATGAAGTGGAGCCAAGAAAGAAGAAAGGAAACAAGCATTTATTAAATGTCAACCATGTATCAAGCACTTAACAAATATTTCATTTGATCTTCCCAGTACCTCTGTTGGTGGGTCTTACTATTATCTCCATTTTTACAGTTGAGAAAACTGTAACAGACAGAGGTTAAGTAACTTTCCAAGAGTCACACAGTTAGTCTGAGGCTAAATCTGAACTCAGTTCATCCTGATTCCAGGCCCAGAGCTCTATATAGTGCATTGCATAGCTGCCTATAAAAAATTATGAATACGATCAACAGAGAAGCAGGGAAAGATTTATAAGATTTAATGTAAAGTGCAGTAAAAAGAAAACAATACATGGGGGGTGGGGCAGAGCCAAGACGGTGAAGAGAAGCCAGGAGGTTGCCTGAGCTCTCCCCAGTTTCTCTTAGAAACAACATTAAATCAAGCCTCTAATAGAATTTTGGAGTAATAGAATCCTCAAAAAGAGAGAGTGAAACAATTTTTCTAGCCCACGATGACTTAAAAGGACTTCAGGAAAGGTCTGTCTCACTTGGACAAAAGGGGTGCACAGTCTAATACAGGTAGTGTCCAGGCAAGCCAATGGGAGGCTCTTAGCTACAGCACAGATAAGCAACTGAGGCCCCATGATTCTTTCTGGCTTAGCAGGCCAGCTATAAGGCTTTCAGCCCCACCACAGCAGGAAAACTGCCAGCCCCAGAATCCAGGGCACAACAGGTGCAACTAAGTTGGGCCACCCTAGTGCAGTGGGCAAGCTACTAGTCCCAGAGGCCCCAGTATAGAAAGGCAGTGACCAGGCTATTGGCCCCCAGTGCAAGAAGCTTGGGACAGAGCGCCCTCTATGCCCTAGGAGCAGAGTTAAACTCTTAAAAATGAGCAAGAAAACAAAAAAGAGCCTCGACTATAAAGAGCTACTATGACACAGGGAAGATGAAAGAATAAACTCAGAGGAAAACAATGTTAAAATGCCTACATGGAAAGCTTCAAAGGGGAATATGAATTGGCCTCAAACTCAAAAATTCCTATTGGAAGAGCTCAAAATGAATTTTAAAAAATAAGTAAACGAGGTAGAAGAAAAATCGGGAAAAGAAATCAGAGTTAGGCAAGAAAATTATAAAAAAAGAGAATAAATAACTTGTAAAAAAAGCACAAAAATCTACTGAAGAAAGCAACTCCTTAAAAAAGAGAAGTGGCCAAATTGGGGGGAAAAATCCACTGAGGAAAACAACTCCTTTAAAAGTATAATTGGCCAAATAGAAAAGGAGGTGCAAAAGCTAACTGAAGAAAATAATTCCTTAAACATCAGAATTGGGCAAGTAGAAGCTAATAATAACTCTATGAGACATCAATAATCAGTCAAACAAAATCAAAGGAATGAAAAAAAGAAGAATGTAAAATACCTCACTGGAAAACAATTGACCTGGAAAACAGATCCAGGAGAGAAAATTTAAGAATTACCAGACCACCTGAAAACCATGTTAAAAAAAAAAGAGCCTGGAGAGCATCTTTCAAGAAATTATCCCAGTGAGTAAAATAGTCATTAAAAGAATTCACTGATCATCTCCTGAAAGAGATCCCAAAATGAAAACTCCCAAGGAATACTGTTGCCAAATTTTAAAACTATCAGGCCAAGGAAAAAATACTGCAAGAAGCCAAAGAAACAATTAAAATATCAAAGAGCCATAGTCCAGATTACATAAGGATTAGCAGTTTGTACATTAAAGTGTCAGGGGGCTTGGAATATGATATTCTGGAAGGCATAAGAATTTGGATTACAACCAAGAATCAACTACCCAAGAAAATGAACATAATCTTTCAGGGGAAAAGATGGATATCCAATGGAAGATGGGACTTCCAAATTTTCCTAATGCAAAGGCCTGAGCTGAACAGAAAACTTGATCTTCAAATATAAGTCTCAAGAGAAGTATAAAATGGTAAAGAAGAAAGAAAAAAAACCCCCCACCAACCCATAGTATTGAATAAGGTTAAACTTTTTACATCCCTACACGGGAAGATAGTACTTGTAACTCTTAAGACACACTTGTATCTCTATTAGGGTAGTTAGATGGAGTATACTTAGAAGGGTTAAATTGATTTTGATGTGATGATTAAAAAAAAAAATTAAGCGATGAAAAAAAGATTGTACTGGAGAAAAGGAAAGAGAAGCAGAATGGGGTAAATTATATCACATGAAGAGGCATGAAAGATCTATAAGAATAGTGGGAAAGAAGGTAGGGGGGTGAGCATTCTTTGAATCTTACTCTAATTGGATTTGGCTTCAAGAGGGAATAACATACATACCCAATTGGGTAGAGGAAACTATCTTACCCTATAAAGAAGAAGGAGAAGTAGGAGGGGGAAGTGGAAAGAAAGGCAGGGTCTGACAGAAGGGAGGGTAGACTGAGGGAGGCAGTGGTCAGAAACAAAACATTGGTGAGGAGGGACAGAGTGAAAGGATAAAAGTATAAAAATGGGCAAAAATAAGATGGAGGAAAATGCAGTTAAGTAATCATCATTATGAATGTGAATGGGATGAACTCTCCCATGAAATGAAAGCAGGTAACAAAGTGGATTAAAAGCCAGAATCCTACAATACATTGTTTACAAGAAACACATTTGAAGGAGAGAAAGAGAGTAAAGGTAAAAAGGCTGGGGCAGAATATATTATGTGTCAACCAAGTAAAAAAAGCCAGGGTAACAATCCTGATCTCAGACAAAGAAAATGCAAAAATGGATATAATTAAAAGAGACAAGGAAGGAAATCACATCTTACTAAAAGGTACCACAGACAATGAAATAATATCAATACCAAACATATAGGCACCAAGCAGTATAACATTCAAATTATTAGAGAAGTAAAGTAACTTATGGGAAGAAAGAGACAACAAAATTACACTAATGGGGGACCTCAACCCCCCATCTCAGAACTAGAAAAATTCAACCACAATATATAAACAAAAAAGAAGTCAAGGAGGTGAACAGAATTTTAGGAAAGTTAGATATGATAGACCTCTGGAAAAAATTTAATGGGATAGAAAGGAATACACATTTTTCTCAACGGTATATGGCACCTACACAAACATAGACCAGTACGGCATAAAAACCTTACAAATCAATACAGAAAGGCAGAAATATTAAATGCATCCTTTTCAGATGATACAATAAAAATTATATGTAATAAAAGGCCATGGAAAGACAAGGATAGATTAAAAATTAATTGCAAACTAAATAATCTAATCTTAATGGCTTAATGGCTAAAAAAATTGTGGTATATGAATGTAATGAAATATTACTGTGCAGTAAGAAATGATGGCCAGGCACATTTCAGAAAAACCTAGAAAGACTTATATGAACTGATCCAGAGTGAAAAGAGCAGAGCCAGGAGAACACTGTACACAGTAACAGGCACTGACTTTGATAGACTTAGCTCTTCTCAACAATGCAAAGATCTAAGACAGTTCCAAAAGACTCATGATGGAAAACGCTTAACCACATTCCGAGAAATAACTCTGGAGTCTGAATGCAGATAGAAACATACTATTTGCTCTCCTTTTCTTTTTTTGTTTTGTTTTGCTGCTTCTTTCTCATGATTCTTCCCATTAGTGCTAATTCTTCTTTAAATCATGACTAATGTGAAAATATGTTTAATATGAATGCATAAGTACATCAGATTGCATTCCATCTTGGGGAGGGGGGAGGAGAGGGAGAAAATTTTAAATTCAAAGTCTTACGGGAGTGAATATTGAAAAATAAAAGATTAATCAATTATATAAAAATATAATAACTTAATCCTAAAGAATGAATGAGTGAAATAAATGAGAGACAATCAATAATTTCATCAAAGAGAATGACAATAATGTGACAAAATCCTAAAATTTATGGGATGCAGCCAAAGCAGTTCTTATGGGAAATTTTTTGTCTATAAATGTTTACATGAATAAAACAGAGAAAGAGCACATCAATAAACTGGGCATAAAATTTTAAAAAGCTAGAAAGAGAACAAATCAAAAATCCTCAATTAAATGCCAAATTAGAAATTCTGAAAGCCAAAGGAAAGGTTAACAAAACTGAAATTAAGAAAACTACTGAACTAATAAATAAAACTAAGAGGTGGTCTTATGAAAAAAACCAATAAAATAAATAATTTTTTGGTTAATTTGATAAAAAAAAAAAAAGAAAACCAAATTACTACTATCAAAATGAAGAGGATGAATTCACCACCAATAAAGAGAAAATTAAAGGAATAATGAGGCACCATAATACACTATGTCCAGGTGGGAATGATACAGGGAATGAAGGATTGGTTCAATATTAGAAAAACTATTAGCATAATTGACTATAGCAATAACAAAACCAACAGAAATAATGATTATCTTGATAGATGCAGAAAAGGCTTTTGAAATATACAACACCCATTCTTACTAAAAGCACTAGAGAGTACAAGAATTAATGGAGCTTTCCTTAAAATGATAAGTACTATCTACTGAAAACCACCAGCAAGCATTATCTGTAATGGGGGTAAGGTAGAAGCCTTCCCAATAAGATCAGGGTAAAACAAGGATGCTCATTATCACCATTGTTATTCAATATTATACTAGAAATACTTTAGCAATAACAAAAGAAAAAGAAATTGAAGGAATTAGACTGCAACAAGGAAACAAAAATATCACTCTTTGTAGATGATATGATGGTATACTTAGAGAATCCTAGAGAATCAATAAAAAAACTGCTTGAAATAATCAACAACTTTAGCAAAGTTGTATGATACAAAATAAATCCACATAAATCATCAGCATTTCTATATATTACCAACAGAGCTCAGAAAGAAGAGATAAAGAGAGAAATTCCATTTAAAATAATTGTTGACAACATAAAATACTTAGAAGTCTACCTGCCAAAAGAAACCCAGGAATTATATAAACACAACTACAAAACACTTTTCACAGAAATAAAGTCAGATTTAAATAACTGAAAAACTATCAATTGCTCATGGGCAGGCCAGGCTAATATAATAAAAATTACAACTGTACCTAAATTAATTTACTTATTCAGGGCCTTACCAAATTACCAAAAATATTTTACAGAACTAGAAAAATAATAACAAAATTCATCTGGAGGAACAAAAGATCAAGAATGTTAAGGGAATTAATGAAAAAAAAAGTAAAGGAAGGTAGCCTAGCTGTACTAGACCTAAAACTATATTACAGAGCAGCAATCACCAAAATTACTCGGTATTGGCTAAGAAATAAAATGGTGGACAGTGGACTAGATTAGGTACACAAAACACAATAGCAAATGATTATAGTAATCTATTGTTGGATAAGCCCAAAGACTCCAGCTTCTGGGACAAGAACTCACTATTTGACAAAAACTGCTGGGAAAACTGGAAAACAGTGTGGCAGAAACCAGGCATAGACCAATATCTTACACCATATACCAAAATAAGGTCAAAACAGGCACATGATTTAGACATAAAAGGTAATGCCATATGCAAATCAAGAGAGAAAGGAATAGTTTATATGCCAGATCTACAGAAAAGGGAAGAATTTATGACCAAACAAGTGATGGAGAACATCATGAAATGCAAAATGGATAATTTTCATTACATCAAGTTAAAAAGTTTTTGTACAAACAAAACCAATGCAATCAAGATTAGAAGGAAAACAGAAAGATGGGAAACAATTTTTACAGCAAGTATTTCTGATAAAAGCCTCATTTCTTAAATATATAGAGAACTGAATCAAATGTATAAGAATACAAGTCATTCCCCAATTGATAAATGGTCCAAGGATATAAACAGGCAGTTTTCAGATGACAAAATGAAAGCTATTTATAGCCATGTGAAAAAAATTCTCTAAATCACTGCTGATTAGAGAAATACAAATTGAAAGAACTCTGAGGTACCACCTCACACCTATCAGATTGGCTAATATGACAGAAAAGGAAAATGATAAATGTTGGAGAAGATGCAGGAATGTATTGGTGGAGTTGTGAACTGATCCAACTATTCTGGAAAGGAATTTGGAACTATGCCCAAAGGGCATGTATTGCTGGGTCAAAGGGTATGCACAGTTACTATACAGATACTATATCCCAAAAAGATCATGAAAAAAGGGAAAAAGGAGCCACGCATACAAAAATATTTACAGCAGTTCTTTTTGTGGTGGCAAAGAACTGGAAACTGAGGGGTTGTCCATCAATTGGGGAGTGGCTGAACAAGTTGTGGTATAGGAACGTAATATTATTGTGCTATAAGAAATGATGAACAGGTGGATTTCAGAAAAAACATGGGAAGATATATGAATTGATGCTGAGCGAATTGGGAAGAACAAGGAGAACACTGTGTGATGATGAACTATGATTGACTTATGTTATTGTCACTATGCATAATGTTCTCCTGCCATTGTTATTTACTAAATAAAATATTTTAAGTAAACAAAAAATATACACAACTAAAACAACCAAAACTCAATGCAAACTGAATGTTGCAAAATTACAAAGAATAAACATGGTTCCAAAGAAAAACTCTAAGAAGACATCTCTAGCTAACTTTTTTGCAGAGGTGGAAAGTTCATAGGTATAGTATATGATAATATTTAGATTTTTTTTTCAATGTACTGATCAGTTCTGTTATTTGTGTTCTCTTCCTCCTTTTTTTCCTTCAGAAATATTACTTGTTATATGGGATGGCTCTCTATGTGGCAAAGGAAGGTTTCCTGGGAGAAATTCTGGTTACTTAAAAAAACAGATTTAAAACTTATTTAAAATGAATGTTGTAAAACTATAAAGAATAATGGGAACAGGAAACAAAGCAGAGATATAAGAAGATATCTCTACTTACCACTTTGCAAAACTTGGGATCCAGGTGTGGTATACTGCATATATTATCATTTTTCAATGTATTGATTGGTTTTGCTGAGTTTTTTTCTCTTCTCCCTCTTTTTATTTTAAAAATTCTCTGTTATACAGGATTCCTCTCTTAGAGGGTGGAAAGGGAAGATTCAGGGAGAAATTATGACTATGTAAAAAATAAATGATATATAAAATTTATTTAGAAAGTGTTTGAATATTTCAATCTCTTGAAAAAATACAAGCAACTAAGGAAAAATAACTTTTTTACATAGTCATCTATCTTATCTTTTTAACATTTGCCATCACATTATGCATACTTCATTTGAAGAATTCCCAATGTTCTTTTCACCACTGGCTATTTCTGCTATAGGACTGGGGGTTTTAAGAGTTACCATTACTTTAACATTAACCTTTCACCCCTGGTTGGCTATGACATGTAATCATAAGGGAGAAGTGTGCATATGTCTTTACATCTAGGTGAACAATTGTGTAAGGTAGGGCTGTAGCCTACAAGTGCAAAAAGAGTATAAACCAGAAATAAGTGTAAGTAGGGATCATGAAAGTGGCAAGAAAAATACAAGAAGACATTGACAATATTAAGAATCATAGCAAAAGAAATGCTGCAACAGAAAACAAGACTATGAGGCAAAGGTTGCCATTCAGGAAAATGAATAACTGAAGTTACCAAAAAAAAAAAAGGAAAAGTCTTTTCATCCCCATTACCCTTTAATTACCCAGACAGAGAAAGAAAACAAATTCAGGAACAGTAGGCTACAAAGCACAGACTTAGCTGCTTGTTTTAATTCTTTCATTAGACATTTCTGCCACTCTTGAAGATCTGGCTTTTCCATGTGCTTTTCTGAGATTTCTGCTGTAGTTACTATTGAAAAGATTTCTTCAGAGTATTAGAAATTTTCCTTTGGTTTCTCATTCTTTCAGCGGTTGTTTTTCCTGTGAAGGTTTGACTGTTAAACCTACACTTGTTGGAGGACAGAGTACAATTAGGTCCTGATTAGTGTGAATAATGAATCCTATGAAGTGGTTGCATTTTTCAAATCCACACTATCTGAAGCTATAATTATATATGAAACATAGTAACTGATTTCAGCCCAATTGAAATATTCAAAGTTTATTTTAAAAAATTTTATCTGTTTGTGAAGAAATTTTCAAAAGAAAAGGATAAGAAAAACATTTGTTTCAAATTTATTATAAACAGTAATATAGAACAGTTCTAGAAAACAAAAGTGAAAATAAAATAAATTACTGAGTATCATAACTAAGCTTGATGACATAACAAAAACATTGTTTTTGGTATTTAAAATATTTTAGTGGTATAGACTTAATTACTTTTTTTTTTAATACATACACTAATAAATGCTAGGAGTTTTATTCTTCTTGGCAAATTTGCATATTCCTGTTCTCACACAATAAACCAAGTGCAATTATGACCCGGGACATTAACTAAAATCAATAATGCTTTGATGAAAAATGTGATATTGTTGTCCTTAGGATTTTTTTGACGGCTAGTGTTAGATAATTTGAAAACCAGTCCTTGAAAATAGTTTCAGTCACTAAGAATTGGAAGTAACTGATCAGAACACAACGAATTTAAAAATCACAAACAAGCATTGGCTTTCATTTGAAATTCCCTTCTGCATTACCTCCCAATAAAAAACGTTAGGCAATCCCTTAGACATTTTAAAATCTGGTTGAGTTTTTTTTTTCCTGAGGAATGTAAATTCTGGATGCTCTACTTTTCCAGAATTTGCCTGCTTCATCAACATTAAAATTTTTTTGATCACTTTTGATCACTTGGTTTGATTATTTTCTTAAAAACATCAGGATATTTAGCCTCTGCACCCTCATCTTCACTGGTCACCTCTTGTGTAATTTTTATAAATAACATTATTCAATTAATTATACTGCACTTGATTTTAAAAACAATCAAACCAATCAACCTTTGCCTTAAATAATCCTGAAACTTTTGATTGAAAGGCTGCCCTAAGAGGGATATATTTTTGATTGTAACTCAACAATTCATTAAAGCTAAAAGATGTTCCATTTTTAACACTGTAATACTTCTAGTCACTGTAGTCATTTGCAAATGACAAAACTGATGCACCTTTGCCTCTTTCTTTTATTTTGCCTGTGTGTTTTATAATACTCTTTACTATAGATTCAGGCATTTCAATATCTTGTCTTACTGTTGTGTTATTATGACCATATTCATGTCATCCAATTACATTAAATTTCTGTCCAAATGTAGTAACAAGACTGTTCTTTTGTGTGTGTGTGTGTGTGTGTGTGTGTGTGTGTGTATGTGTGTGTGTGTGTGCTGGCAGTGTTCCCATCTGAAATATTCTTCCTTTTGCTTCTTTTGTTAAGAGGTCTTAAAAAAATGAACACAACTGGGGTAATATGGTATGCAGTTGCCCATCACATTCACATTCAACGATAGACAAGACAAGATGATGTAGAAGCATGTTAAAATTCTCAGCTAGCTTGCATTCACCGCATTAACTGAATTTTGGTTTGTTTTAAATGCAACCTGATTTCATTTTATAACCTGCATTATAATTCAATTTTACTTTAATTGTGACCTACTTGTAATTTTGTTAAATGATTGCTAAGGGGGGATTCTGCTAGGTTTTAACAGATGTTTAAGTATTTGATGAAAGACATTTGTGGATCTGTATCCTCAACTTGCTTTTTTCTCTAGAACTGCTCCTGCCCCAGTTCGACCCCTGGGCAGCCTAATACTATGTCCAGAGTGTGGCTGGTTGAGTCTGCAGCGTAAAGCACTATGACCTGCTGCAAGTTACTCTCAACTCACACCAGAAGACCTTCAACAGGTCCATCAAGTTATCCCAATTTTGGGGGTAGTGGTCTGGGGTGGGACACATTCTTGGTGACAGACTATCAAGAAAAGAGGCATGGTCTGAAAGAACACAGAGAGAAGAGGAGGGCTGGATAAAACTGGAGAAGGGGAAATAATTGAGTTTGACTAAAGCTTAAGAGTGTGTGAAGAGGAGGAGAATGAAATAAAGATAGGAAAAGATAGACTGAATCCAGACTGGGAAAGTCAAGAAAAGGAATTTTTATTTTATTCGGTAAGCAATGGGAAAGAAGAAGGGCGTGATCAGACTAGCATAAGAGAAGGATTATTTCTGCAGCAATGTGAAGAATGAATCGGAAAGTAGAGAGACTAGAGGGAGATAAAGTGGTAGAAGGTTAAGTTTATGACAGGGTAGCTCCTGTTACATAGCGTGGCACAGCGCTTGGCACACATTATATTCGCGGACCTTCCTGCCCCTCATACAACATATTCTTAATCAGTGTTTGATGAGTTTGAATGCCATGAATGGCTATGATTGTTAGAATTTGTCAACTGATTAAATGTTTAGGACAATATGGGGAAAGGATGGAATAAAAAGATTATTCTGAGTTTTTAAGCCTAGGTTCCTAAGAGAATGGTGGTGTCATCAACAAAAAGGGGGGCAAGTTTATGGGTTCACTTTTAGACACACTGTGTTTTAGGTGTCCAGAAGGTAACTAGAAAAATGAGCCTATAGCTCTGGGAGAAGGTTGCAATTGGAAACACATATCATTTAGATGGAGGTAAATGAAGTTATGGGAATACAGCTGGTAGTGAGGAATAGCTGTATTAAGTACAGATAATTCAGTAGTCATGGTAAAAAAAGATAGGATGATAGCTTGAAAGGATAACAGGGTAAAGGGAAAGTTTTATTTTAGAAGAACTGAGCATGTTTGAAAGAAGGAGGTAGGGAATGAGAGGGCAGAGAAATCAATGGAGCTGATGAGATTGGAGACAGTTGGAAGGTAATGGGATCAAGGCCATGGGTAGAAAGGTTAGCTTTGGCAAGAAAGAAGAAAACCCATTATTCTAAGGATCTTGGTTTATTTGAACAATTCTAGGCAGGAATTTAAGCTTTGTAATTCTGATCAAGTCCTGATGCCACTTCCCACCTTAACATACTCTAGCTATATTCCCTCTTCATTTCGATATCATCGGGTTTGGCATGGCATGTAGATACTATGTTAACCCAGATCTGCTTTTGCGTCTAGTACTTCTATAAAATGGGTAGTGTAAGGGTAAGACTATATAAACTTCTGTCTTTTGGGCTTGCCCCTAATTCTGAACAATATTTAAGGATCCACAATTTTACATAAAGAAGAAAAAATAAATAATTTCAAAATGTGTTAACATTATGTAGTTAAAGGTGGGGTAGAGCCAAGATGGCAGAGTAGAAGGATGGGCCTGTAGAAGTTGTCCCCCCACAGCCCATAAAATACCTGTAAAAAATGACTCTAAACAAATTCGAGAGAAGTAGAAGCCACAAAATGACAGAGTGAAAGAGATTTCCACCCCAAGTCAGCCTGGAAGGCGGGCAGGAAAGGTCTATTGCATCGGGCTCAGAGCAAAGCACAGCCCAACCGAGCCTTGGCCACACAGCACAACACGGACAGGACCAGAGCAGACTTCAGGACACCACCAGATTCATCAACCCACAAACACCAAAGACAGCCTCAAAGGTCAGTGAAAAAGCTCTTTCACTTGGGTGAGAAGGGAACTGGTTCCTTCCCCCAGCCCTAGCCCCAAGCTGCAGCAACAGGATCCATTTCTGGAACCCTAGGCCTAAAGACCCTGGGGGAATTGAGCAACTGATCTGGATCTCTGCCCTGAGTGGTGGTCCTGGGGTGAGGAGGAGAACTGGCTGATGGAGCTGGTGGAGGCTCTGGAGAGCGAATTCTACTCACAGATTCTGGGCAGAAAAGCATGTGGTTGCTCCCAGACCAGAGTGCAAGCCAGGAGAGGAGTAAACTCCTCTCCCTTGGCTGTGCCACCTTGGAGGAGAGAACTTACAGGTCTCCCAAGTATACCCTCCTCTTGACAAAAGACTTAAAAGTCAAGTAACTGGCTGGGAAAATGCCCAAAAAAGGGAAAAAATAAGACTATAGAAGGTTACTTTTTTGGTGAACAGGCATTTTCTTCCATCCTTTCAGATGAGGAAGAACAATGCATACCATCAGAGGAAGGCAGTAAAGTCAAGGTTTCTGTATCCAAAACCTCCCAAATAAATATGCAATGGTCCCAGGTCATGGAAGAGCTCAAAAGAATTTTGAAAATCAAATAAGAGAGATGGGGGGAAAAATTGAGAAGAGCAATGAGAGCTATGCAAGAAAATCATGAAAAGCAAATCAACAGCTTGCTAAAGGTGACCCAAAAAAATGCTGAAAAAAAAATAAACTAACTCAAATGGCAAATGGGGCCCAAAAAGCCAATGAGGAGAAGAATGTTTTAAAAAGTAGAATTAACCAAATAGAAAAGGAGGTTCAAAAGCTCACTGAATAAAATATTTCTTTAAAAATTAGAATGGAGCAGATGGAAGCTAATGACTTTATGAGAAACCAAGAATTTACAAAACAAAACTAAAAGAATGAAAAAATAGAAGACAATGTGAAATATCTCACTAGAAAAACAACTGACCTAGAAAATAGATCCAGGAGAGACAATTTAAGAATTATGGGACTACCTGAAAGCCATGATCAAAAAAAGAGCCTAGACATCATTTTTCATGAAAATATCAAAGAAAACTGCTCTGATATTCTAGATCCAGAGGGTAAAATAAATATTGCAAGAATCCACCAATCACCTCTTGAAAGAGATCTGAAAAAAGAAACTCCTAGGAATATTGTATCCAAATCCCAGTGTTCCCAGGTCAAGGAGAAAAATTATAAGCAGCTAGAAAGAAACAACTTGAGCACTGTGGAAATACAATCAGGATAACACAAGACCTAGCAGCTTCTACATTAAGGGATCAAAGGGCTTGGAATATGATATTCCAGAAGTCAAGAGAACTAGGATTAAAACTAAGAATCACCTACTAAGCAAAACTGAGTATAGCACTTCAGAGGAAAAAATTGCCATTCAGTGAAACAGAGGACTTTCAAGCACTCTTGATGAAAAGACCAGAGCTGAACAGAAAATCTGACTTTCAAACACAAGAATCAAGAGAAGCATGAAAAGGTAAACAGGAAAGAGAAATCATAAGGGACTTACTAAGGTTGAACTGTTTATATTCCTACATAGAAAGATAATATTTGTAACTCTTGAAATTTTTCTCAGTATTTGAAGGGATTACACACACACACACACACACACACACACACACACACACACAGACAAAGGTCACAGGGTGAGTTGAATATGAAGGGATGATACCTAAAAAAATAAAATTAAAGAGTGAGAGAGGAATATATTGGAAGGAGAGAAGGAGAAATGGAATGGGGCAAATTATCTCTCATAAAACAGGCAAGAAAAAGCTTTTTTTCAATGGAGGGGAAAAGGGGGGAGGTGAGAGGGAAAAAGTGAAGCTTACTCTCATCACATTTGGCTTAAGGAGGGAATAATACGCACACTCAATTTGGTAAGAAAATCTATCTTACACTACAGAAAAGTAGAGGAGAAGGGGATAAGTAGGGTGGGGGGAGGATAGAAGGGAGGGCAAATGAGAAGAGGGAATAATTAGAAGTAAACACTTTAGGGGAGGGACAAGGTCAAAAGAGAGAATATAATAAATAGGGGGCAGGATAGGATGGAGGGAAATATAATTAGTCTTTCACAACATGACTATTATGGGAGTCTTTTGCAAAACTACACATATATAGCCTATACTGAATTACTTGCCTTCTCAGTGGGGATGGGTGGGGAGGGAGGAAGGGAGAGAGGTTGGAACTCAAACTTTTAGGAATGAATGTTGAGAATTGTTTTTGCATGCAACTGGGAAATAAGAAATACAGGTAATGAGTTACAGAAATCTATCTTGCCCTAAAAGAAAAGAGAGAAGATGGGGATAAGGGAAGGGAGTGGTGCACGGTGTTTTGGGGTGAGGGAGGGGAGAGATGGACAGAAAATTTGGAACTCAAGATCTTGTGGAAATGAGTGTTGAAAACTAAAAAATTTATATAGTCAGTCAATAAACATTAAACACTATGTGCTAGCAAAAGTTAACTTTTCCAAATAAGTTACAAAAGTAAAGCTGGCATTAAAATTCAGCTATCATTGTTTAAAGCTACAAAAGCATAAAAGGCCATGCATAGAAAAAATTTGAAAGTCTCATATACTGTTCAACAATTTTCTTCAGGAAGAATATCACTACCTTTTTTATAATTTGCCTAACAACAAGATATGGACACTATAGAGAATTCTCTCACTATAAATTCAGTATCTGGGGGAAAGGGCTTTATTATCTTTTTCAAATCATTTAAGTAAATATGTAGGAAAATTTCTTCAGGACATTTCAATTTTGGGAAACTATGATTTTTGACTAATGAATTTTTGTAAATGCAACACCATGTTTTACACATAGTAGGGTCTTAAATGCTTACTGATCCATTTAAAATTCATTTCACTGCTTGTAAGTATTTATGACTTTACTGGTATGGTACTCCATTGGTACGGATAACAACCCATTCAGAAGTTACTTTTATTATTATCTTAATTGCAGTACGTTACTTGTTTTTGGTTTTGATATTTAGTTAGCAGTGTTAATATTAATCTTTCCCATTTCTTATAATTTTATAATGTCACTGCAATAAGTTTTAAAATTCTAAGTGATACTAACATCCCCTTGTTTTATTTTTTATTTCACATAGTAAATATATCTTTGTCAGTCCATCTATGTATATCTCCCTTCAGAGGAATCACAGATTTTAGAGCTTAAGCGATCAACTAACTAGTCAAGTGGTTCTCAAACTTTTTGGTCTCAAGATCCCTTTCCATTCTTAAAAACGATTGAGGACCAACCAAAAAGCTTTTGTTTATATGGTTTATACCTATAAAAATTCATTATGTTAGAAATGAAAATAATATTATGAAAATAATTTTAACCTCATTGGCCCCCTGAAAGGGCCTCGAGGACCTTGAGGGGTCCCAGGATCATACTTAGAGAACTATTGAATCCCCTAACTTTATAGTTGAAGAAGTTGAGACTCAGAGAGTCTCTTGTTCAGGTCATACAGGTGAAAAATAGCAGAGTTGGAATTCAAACTTAGCTTTCTGGATTCCAAACTAAATGCATTTTTGACTACACCACAATGCCATAGCATAGGGAAATATTAACAAGGCAACAATTGGTGAAATAAAGACAATGTGAAGAGTGGAAGCGGTGAGCAAGAATCCTGACCAGTGACTGCTAGGAAACTGGGAAGGTATTTTATTACCTTTTTCTGGCCACCAGTGTAGAAAAATAGAATATCCCTTTTCTACTACCAAGGATCTAATTTACTATAGTGATAAATATATTTAAAACCAGAAGCCATATTTCAGAAAACTATAATAACTGGGAAGGAACACTCAATTACATTTTGACCAATAACACTTTTTTGTCTTAAAAGATTTCTATCACAACTTGAATCACTCAAAAATAGTAGAAAATCAGCCAAGTACAAAGTAACGTATAGCATTGGCTATCTACATATTCTTACATGTACATAAGTTAATCTTTAAGAATGTTAGAAAATTCTCAGGTAGAATTAAAACTAATTATGTCATAAGTAGATTAAATACTTTAACTATGTTGTTTAGTCTACATTCGGCAGTGGCAGACTTGTAGATAAGTGTCCCATCTGGGAATTTTCAAAGACTCTGACAGTTTTTTGCATTCTAGTTTCAGCAGGTTTTCCTTATTTGATTCTGGCAGAAATTTGTACATAATAGCTTACTCAGTTTTCTGAACAAATAAGTATTTTAAAGAATATGTTTGCTGAAATTTAAATTTTAACTTTAAAAAGGGTTAACCCTTTCAATTCAAGCTAAACAATCATCACATCTGTAACAATAAGATGTGACATAATTTGACAAAATAAAATGACAATGGGAAAATAAGCCAGGCATTTTTACCAAGCCTTGGCAAAACATATAAAATTTAACAATAACGGTACAAAACTACACACCATTCATCTTTCTGTTGGGACTGATATAAAGCATGGAACATTAAATCACCAGTAAATACAGACTAATCCATAGATGCCGATGTGATATGCTGGCAAGTTAATTTATTGTCTAACCAAAACATGATTTGTAAGAAAATTCTGCTTTATATCGGAAGGCACGATGCGCAGTAAGTCACTTAAGCATTGGCAAGAGTTTGCCACACCTCTCCCTTCCACTGTTACCCACGCCTTTGTTGAAAAGCTTTTTAAGAGGTCACAATGATCTCACTCAGTAATCTCTGAGATAGTGCAGTGATTAAGATTTACAAATGCATAACAGACTTTGCTGAACTGGGGCTAAGCAATCAAACACTGAGGGGTTTTTTGGGGGTAAGTTGGAATAGACAGTAACAAGTGATCCAAATAATCAATGTGCATTATGGCTTGGTTAATTTTGTTTGTAAAAATATTACTTCATCCCTGGGAAACCTGAACAAAAGAGCAGAACACTTTGCAGGAGAGAGATTAGCTGAGAAAGGATGTTTCTGCTGCTTGTATTTCAAAACTAACATTAAAGAACAGTTTCTGATGGCTCTTTAAACTGTGAATTAAAAGTATAAGATCTGTTAAGATGGCTAGCAGGAGAAGCACTTTCACTGAGAGGGAATATCTTGCTCAAAGCACAAAAGTGGGAGTGAAGGCCACAAAAATGGATGCAAGGGCAGTTAGGAAAGAATTTACAGACTTAAGAGTAGAGCAGGAGATGAGTGTATAACTAGTGAAGAGACTTAAAGGAAACTACGTGATCATTTGTATACTATTTAAAGGATGATGAGAAGCCCTTGAAGACCTGAGACTAGTTCTATGATGAGATTAATGCGGTGAAAAACAAGAACATAATTTTAGATAATTTTGGCAGGGTACTTAGACTGGCAGAATGGGAGAATAACACGAACCCAGTACATCTGGATTCCAGCAAAACATTGAATAACTTCTCATGATATCCTTGTGGAGAAGGAGAAGAAAGAAAGATTGGAGGCAGTACAGTTAGCTGGTTCTGGAACTACTTGAATGACTGGAAACCAAAGAGCATTGATCAGTATGTTGATGTCAATCTAGAGCGAGTTCCCTAGGGTTCTGTCCTTGGCCTAATCCTGGCTAACATTTTTATCAATGGCAACCTGAATGAAGGCAGAGGGGGCATGCTTTTCAAATTTATAGGTAACACAAGCTAGAAAGAAAAGCTTAAAAAAATGTTTAGTTTAGTTACAGAAGTGAAGTCCAAAAAGATCCTCAATAGTAGGAGGTTGGAGACTGCCCAGGAACTTACATTAAGGTCAATTCACTTAATTAAAAATGTATTTAAATACTTACTATGAAATTTTATCATTTTGAGAGTGGGCAAGGTCATTCATCTTCACAGAAAGTAAGCCACTTGAGTTGTACCTTAAAGGAAAGGATGGAATGCAATAGACAGAGATGAAAAGGGAATATATTTCACGTATGAGGACATGTACACAAAGGAAGCAAAAGTACAAAGTAAGATTTGGGAGCAGCCAGCAAACTAGTTTAGTGGGAATGGAATGTAGGTTGGAGCTCGGCTGTAGAGGGCTTTAAGTATCAGACTCAAGTACTCTGCCTTTTATCCCAGTTACAATACTGAATGTCTTAAGTTTTTTGAACATGGACCTGAAATGGTTAAACATATACGTTAAGAAGATTAATTCGTCAACTATGTGAAGTACAGATTAGACTGAGGAGGGGCTGTAAATAGAGAGCTATTTAGTAAGCTACTACAATAACCCAAATGAGAAGTGAGTGATATAGGTTAATAGGGATAAATGCAAATTCTTTCACTTGTATTTTTATGATTATAAAAGTTTAATACCAGGCTCATGGCTAAAAAGCATTTCCAGGTTATCTCTAAGACATGCCATCTGCACTTGGGCCACAGTAGGCTATTACTTTATCAAGCCTGGTCCCTGGTCCACTACTCACTTCATGGTCATTTGCAAGCCATTTTACCTGTACCTGTGGTGGGGAACCTGAAACTTAAGGCCACATGTGGCTCTCTAGGTCCTCAAGTGCAGCCCTTTGACAGAATCCAAACTTCACAAAACAAATCCTCTTAATAAAAGGATTTGTTCTGTAAAACTTTGTCTCAGTCAAAAGGCTGTATCCAAGGACCTAGAAGGCCACATGTGGCCTTGAAACCACAGGTTCCCCAACCCCTACATACTCTTGCCTTTTCCTCTTTTCACTTAAATACCTGTGACCCAGGTCCTTAGACATTTGCTGCTTGGACTTTTACCTTATTTGTCCCAGTTCTGTACCTTCTCAACTATCCCAATGCCATGTCACTGAACTTATACCCTCTTCTTTGCCCCACCCTCCCTCCCACTTTTCATCTCAGGCTTTCACTTCCTCTATTAAAATATAAGTTCCTTGAGGACAGGGACTGTCTTGCTTAGTTGTTTTTTGTATCCACAGTCCTTATTACAGGGTCTAGCACATAGCAAGTGTTGAATTTCCTTCAATCAAAAGAATCACCAAGCAGGCTATTATAAAACTCAAGATGCGTAAGGATTGTGATATGAAAGCCCAAATACATGATCTTAAGTTTAATTAGTAGTAATAGAGTGTTCAAAGTAAAGGAGATTATGGTCCTACCGCCCTAGTCAGACCACCTTGGAAACACTGTGATTATAGGAGCCGTATTTTAAAATAGATATTGATGAACAGGAGCATGTTCAGAGGAAGGGAATCAGGTTGGTAAAGGAAGTAGAAATCATGACTCAACTGAAGGAATCTAGAAATGCTCAGCCTAGAGAGAACACCCAGGGATGACAGTCAAATGTTTGTAAAGCTGTCATATGCAAGAGGGATAGACTTGTTCTGCCTGACCCTTAAGGGTACTCCTAAAGGAGGTCTGATTTTTGTCTCATCATAAGGAAAAATTTCCTAACAATTAAAAATATCCAAAAACATCACAGGCTTTCTTACAGAGTCATAACTTCCCTGTCAATGAAAGTCTTTAGACTAAGGTTTGGATGAGAATTTATTAGGGGTAATGTGTTCAAGATTCATAATTTGGGAGTATGGGAAAGGCTATATGACAACTGGGGTTCCTTCTAACTCTTAAGATTCTGCAAACATAATATGCAAAATATTCCAGAACAGAAAAGTCTAGAAATTGAAAGATCAGCAAAAAATCAGTTCAATTATTATAAGAAATGAACAAAGACTTTGGTAGTGGAGTCAGAATGGGCAGGATTGACTGATGATACAGTAAAATGAAATGACAATTAGCTAAATCAATATGCAATGAGTTTAAATTATATCATTAGTGGCACATGTCAGAAGAGTATATAAATACTTTTAACTATGTAGAACACCAAAAACTTCACTTAGTTACCATATGCTATAGCACAGAGATCAACTTTTCACATTAGAATAATGCTCCCCAAATGGAATTGATATTTGTATCAATTATAAAATAACAAATATGAATTTCAGGCCTCAAAGTTCTGACCTCTGACCAAGGAAGTGAAGACACAGCTGTTGCTTATTCAAGGAGAAGCAAAAAGTTAGGGAAGCAGTGAGTAACTACAATTCTTGAAATGATTCTCAATAAAAAGGAACTGATTCCTAAAAGGAAAGAAGTGACAGAGTTTGTGACCGACAAGGAAGAGAAAACTGAGCAAAATCTACATTGTATCTGATAGTAGATTTTGAAAGAGTAGATTTCAAAAAGTCCAGAAAAAGAATAGATTGGATCCCATGTTCTAAAACTCTATAGGAACAAACAAAAGAGAGAAACAATGCTCTCAAAATGAAATTTTGACAAGAATCACAAATTGTTCTGATGAGAAATTGAACTAATGTGTGCACATGGAAATTACATCAACTAAAAAGCCACATAGAGAACATTTGGGCAAGGGTAGATAACTTAGGATGAATTAAAAAGAGCAGAATGGTATTATCAAAATAGTTTCAAGAGTATTAAAGTTAAAATCAATTGAGGATGATGATCAATCTTACAAGGGAGGAAGGAAAGGAAACAAGCATTTATTAAGCACCTGCACTGTACCTAGCACTGTGTTGAGTGCTTACAATTATTAGCTCGTTTGATCCTCACAATCCTGAGAGGTAGATGCCATTAATGCTCCCATTTTACAGTTGAGGATCCTGAGGCAGAGGTCAGTGTCACACATCTAGTCAATATCTGAGTCTGAATTTGAACTCAGGTCTTCCTGCCTCCAGGCCTGGTGCTCCATTGTACTCTCTAGCTTCCTTCTGCAAAGAACAAAAATGTAAACTCCTCGAGGGTTTGTCTTTGTATCCCCGGCAGTTAGCACAATGCCTGGTACTGAACAGGGCCCTTTGAAAGACTTATTTTTTGACTGATTATGTTGGGGGTAAGATTAGAAAACAATGCTAAGACTGCAGCTCAGGCTAGAATGAAATGGGATAATGATAATGCATAATACAGAGAAAGCTTCTTTTTGCTTCTTCCAGAAGGAGAAAAATTTCTGAAGAGTTAAGGACAAAACAAAAATGACTAAGAAATAGCTGTATCTCAAAGTAAATAAACAGACGGTAGGTGAGTCCCTAGCTATCCTTAACGAGTTCAAATGACCATGCCCAGAAAAAAACATTCTAAGGACACTAAGGACCAGAAGATGAAATGACTTAACTATTATCAATGAGTGCTCATTTAAAAATTCTAAGTTGAAAAACTACGAGAAGACTGAAGGCTGGCAAATACTGTCTCAATATTAGAAAAATAGAAAAGAACGGGGTTGACCTTGACTTCCACGCCTTTCAAAATTCTAAAATGTCATAGGGATGGCTTATAAGCTTTTAGAAAGTGAACTGGTGAATAGTAAGAGTTAGCATAGGTTCATTAAGAACAAGTTATGCCTGATTAACCTTATATCCAGTTTTAAATTAACCCTGCAGATACTGTACAGAGTTGAAGTATCTAGCTCGTGAAGTGTTTTCCAATACCATGACTCTGTGATTTAAAAAAAAAACAAACCCCAATGACTAGTAATTCATTAGAATCCCATAAATAGAATACATTTGATTTTTCAGGAGGCACTTGACCAAACTTCCCATTTGAAAGATTCTCCTCTCTTGACTTGTGGAAAAGATGATTAATTGACAGGTTAGGCCATGAATTAGCTGAATGACTAGACCCAAACAATAATGATTAATGCATTGATGTCAACCTAGAGATAGAGGTTTCTTGTGCATTTTCATCAACAATTTCATGAGGACATTACATTTACAGATGACAAAACTGGGAGAGATAGCAAATAAAATGAATGAAATTCAGGTTCTATAAAGGTTTTGATGGGGAAGAACATTCCAAATTTAGATGTAATATAAAACATATAAGTGTAAAGTCTTAAATTCTTTTTAAGTCTACTGAGTTCAGGATAGGGAAAACTTGAATAGATAACAATAAACAGAACACACAAATGTCTTATTATACTTCAAATTTAATGTGACAGTGTGACTAATGGCCAAAACAGTTAACACAATCTTAGACTGCACTAATATTCATAGTCTCTGGACCAAGAGAAGTGATAATCATTTGGATGCTATGTCATGGGGTAGATTATATCTGACCATTCATTTTAGGAAGGCCATTGATGAATTAAGTACATTCAGATAAGTGTGAGCCAGATAATAACATTATGAGAAACCATACCAAACAAAGATGGTTGAAAAAAGAAGGGAAGTTTACGTAATAAATGACACAGAGGCAACTGCACAGCTGTCTTCAAAAATTTCTAGGGCTATCTTGTAGAACAGACATTAGCCTTGCTCCCATACGGCAAAACTAAGAGTAACAGATCAAACCAGAGAGGGACTGGTTTAGAGTCCATGTAATGAAAATCCCCTTACACGCTATGGGCTATCCAAAATGAGCTGCCTCAGGAGGTAAGGGGTTTTTCATCACCTGAAACTTCAAATACAGCAATGAATTGCCATTTATCAAGGATATTATTGAGGGAATTCCTATTCAGATATAGATTACAGTATATTAACTTTGAAATCCCTTCTGACTCTGCAAGTTTGTAAACTGAGACACCAATCATAGTAACAAAATTTCAAATAAAATCTTAAATTTTTGATAGAATCTCACATGGAAGTCTATGTTTCAGGTGTTTTGATTTTTATTTTAAAAATTACTCCTTGCAGTGATAAAACTGTTTATTATCCTGCCTTCTCTAAATAAAGAATTGCTTGATTTATTTATTTATTTTTGCTTCTGTATCCCCACTACCTAGCAAAGGCACATAGGAACTTAACAAATACTTATTGATTACGCATACATAATTATGTGTATATGCAATTTGTGCATATTAATCTTTTCCCAGCTGTCTAAATGCCTTCTCTAATGATCACATTAAAGTACTCAGCATGTGAAGTCACACAATTGACCTAATTTCTCAATACTGGTGAACAATCTACACATTTATTCTTGAATTAAAATTTCCTAAAGTGATCCTAAAGTTTACTTCTACATGTACACTTTTGCTTTTATAAAGTGACCTGTGTTCATCGTACCAAAATGCTCTCCTACAAAAGTCACAAGAGCTCAAGTAAACACATTCCAGGGATATGTGAAAAAAAGTACATACATGTCCACTGAAAATAACCCAGAAACAGCTCCTCTTACTTGAAAATTGCCTATTTGCTATTATTCTTTGCTGCTTCTGGGCTCCAGTTACATAAAGGCTCCTAGGACGTGGCTTTTTGTCAAGTTCATCTAATTATTATGCTTTCCTTTACCATACAAACCAATTGATTCACAATTACATCCTAGTTTTAGTAACAGAAATGTTATCTATATTAGAACGTGTACAAAATGTGATCTTGCCAAAAATTTAAGGAAAGTTCCTTACACTGTCAACATGTTATAAAAAGACTCCTTCAGTTTGAAACAACATTAAAAATTTTTCTTTCCTTAATGAGCTTCCACCAATGTGATCAGAATGGAACAATATTACCTTTGTAGTTTCAGAAAAGTAATCTTCTTGAATTCTGATGGCTATCAGTATAGTCATTCAAGAAGGATTTAATTACTGCCTATTCACTGGGTCACCAAATGTTATTTAATAACACCAAACTATAAAATAGTTGCATTATTAAGCAAATAATGCGACACAGGACAATAATAGCTGGTACTAAAATTTCTGAACTCTCCCCTCTTTTCTATATTTATCTGTGATAGTTGACCCTCTTTTTACTGTGCCTCCCCAATGAAATGTCCTCTTGACTAAATTCCAAAGCTGTTGCTATTTTTTTAAAGAATGCTTTATTATGATTTAGAATATTCATCAAAGAAAAGAAAATCATGCATAAAAATTTAAGTTATTGGAAAAAAACTGAGATTCTCTTTCACTTAGCTCAAATTTTATTTCTAGGAATTTTGTTTCACTCAACTGTTGTGTCATTGCTGTCTTAATAAATTAAGACAAACTGGCAAATACTGTCCAATGTGCACTATGACTGACAAGTACTTTTCTCTTTGTTTGGCAAATGTTGCAGTAGGCCATCTTTTCAACATTATCAGCCAATCTAGATTCTTACTGTAATATGTTCAAAGAAATTTATTTTAACTACTATTCCCATTTTCCCCACATGCTGCATATTCCACAAACCAAGAGAATCAATGAAGTAGTTATTACTCTGATGAAACAACTTATGATGACACTCAAACATTCACAAAATGCTTACAGGATTATTGATTAGCTCATCTTCCAAAAATATAAGTGATTTGAAAAAGAAGATGATCACAAAAGAATGCATCGGGGCCTTTCAGTGCTCCTACAGTATTACTGTGGGAACAACCTAAGCCAAGAAGCTCTGTCATGTGTGTAACTTGCTAACAATCCTACCATGGTTTCTGAAGCAATCACTCTTGCGGTTTACAGTTGTCTCATAAGTAGACCCAAGAAATCTATTTCCAAACTTCATCCACTTCAGTTGGGACGTACTGGATGGTACTGGAAGATACCACCATTTTTAATAAGGCTGTCATAGACTATATATCTTACAAGGATATTTTTATCCATTTCATGGAAATAATTATGCTCAGCAATGACATCTTAGAAATAGACTTTACCTTGACAAAAGTTTTTAATCTTGGTTGTTAGGTTTCAGGGATTCTACACTGGTTATCACATTCTCAACACCCCTATCAATCTTTTTTAGATAAGCATCCCATGTTACTTACAATGCTTGAGTTAGTTTATATTAAGTCAATCTTAAGAGTTTTCTTCTGATATTTTAGTTATTTTAGATTCATTTGAGCTCAAAATTCTCAGGCCTGATCTTGCTCAACAATGTTGATGAAGGCTTGGGAGCTCAAACAAGGCTGCTGCACCACACCTCTTAGAAAAGAACTTAAAGCTCCATCCCCATATTCACCTACAGTCTTTTTTTTCCTTTGGCTGCTAGGCATGATACCAGATAAGCACTATAAAGTAGATGTCTTCTCAAGATATTATAGTACTCAATGCCCGATCAATCATTCATCCAACAAATGATTTAATATTCCTTGAGAATCTATTCAATGCTGTTTGGGCATTCTCTGAATCAATATGTAACGTGGCAGCATTCTATACAGGATATATTTAGCAATAGACAATTTGATTTTTTAAGATCTAACCTCAGATTCATTATCACTAACATATTAACACATCTCTAAACCTGACTGGCTCCATGACATTGGAGGATTGCATAATGCCTGGTGTGATCTTAACTAGGGTCTGCTTCTACCTTGGGCTGCCTCAAGCATGTAAGCTGTACAAGGTACTGTGCTATATGCTGAAGGATACAAAGATTAAAAAAATGACAGAGATTGTATTTTAGTAGGGAGTGAGAACACATATATACAAATAACTGAAACACGAATGAGAATATAGTTAAATACGCAAGGACAAAGAGAATGGGATGAAAAGTAAGGGAGGTAAGAGATCACATCTTGCTGTAGGGATTATGGAAGGCATCAAGAAGAAGATTTGGACTTTGAAGGAAGGGATGGATTTATATTAAAAAAAAAAACAACAAAAAACCTTAAGAATTTTTTTAAAAGAAGACAATAATTTATATTTAAAAAACATTTTGTAAAATACACTTTTACAGGTAGTTCCTCAACTTTTTATAGCACTGAGTATGCCCTTCTCTATTGCTTCTATTAGATTCTATTTTGTATCATACTTATCCATGTACATGTAATTCTCTATGCTCTTCGAAAGCAATCACTGTGATTTATCATTTTTTATCCCTGGTCCTTAGTAGTATGTATTGAATAACAGGAACTTGATAAATCTTAGTGGTATTTGTTGAAGGAAATTTGAGAATACTAGCAAAAGGAATACTATTTATGGATATTCTATTCTTCTTGGCTGCAGTCATTGTTTTCAGACTTTGTGCTTAAGCTTCATTATTTGTGTTTATTTGAATACATGATAAACAAGTGGTTATAAAATCTGAATAAATGTTAACAGTTTGTATATAAACAGCAAAAATCAAAAAAATGGCTCACAAAGCATATAATTTTTATCTATAATCTTTTTCTATTGCATGTCTAGAAGTATTTTTATACCTAACCTACTATGTTTGTACTAATTAATCTGAGATTAACACCTAAAATTTATAAAACTAAATTGTCTTTTGCTTTATTTTGTCTGGAACTACTTAATTATATTCATCATAATGTTCTTCATGAAGAATGGTATTAATAATAAGCAGAGAGTAAGACTAATTGGTATGTCCAGCTAATGTATTTGTGTGCAAGGTAGTAGGTTTAATGACAGTGCATTTGAGATGAATATGCCAAGGGCAATAAACTTTTGTATGTTGTAAAGTTTAACAAGCATGAAAACATTGTAAGCACAATGACTAAACCTTTCTTCCACCGAAACTGCAGGAATGCAAAAGATTTTTTTTCTTTATTGCCTCAGGTGACAAAAATGTGTAGAAACAGATAAGTGATGACAAAGCTTTGATGTTAATAAACCTAAATGGAAGTAAAAAATCAAAGTGTGTAAATGGTTAGGCTATAAAAAGAAAGATGACAGAGTTATACCCTGTAATTAGATGTAATTTGTGCTTTTGGCATAGCTATTTGTCATGAATGAGAGGCTGTACTAATTTTTTTTCTTTATATAATGGAAATACAGTACCAATATATTCCACAGTAAAGTTTTTTTTTTTAAAGTAGAAGGAAGAAATGGTTAAATGTATTAGAAACCCAGAACAGGCTCATGCGATCCTAAATACAGGACTGGAAGCAACCTAGTTCAACCTTTTCATTTCACAGATTTTTGAGGAAACTAAGAACCAGGGTAAATAAGCAGAGACAGGATTAGAATTCAAATCTTCTAAGTACAAATCCACTACAAATCCCCTAACACATCATGACCTCCAAAGCACATTTTAATCTTTCTTTTTCATAGCCTTTTCTATTTGGTCCTAAGGAGGTAAGTTCAACAATATATTTTAGCAGAAAAGTTCTTAATCTTTTTGTATTTTAGACCTCTTTGGTCACCTGGTGAAGCCTATGGATGCCTTCTCAGTATGTTTTTTAAACAGCTGAAGCAAATGCTAAATTTCAGTTAGAAGTTAATGAAAACAAAGATGTAGATTTTCTCCCATCCTGTTCATAAAGTCCCCAAAATTTATCCATAGACCCTGGGTTAAGGGGCCCTGCAATTAGTATAACAATGTCACATTTAAAGCTGATATTCAAAAACCCTCTCCTAAAATCCCTTTCCCAAGTTCTTTAATACTGTCAAGGGCACCACTATCCTTACAGTCCCTCAGGTTAACAAATAACTCCTCATTCTCTTACACCCCATATTCAATCTGTTGCCAAGGCCTGTTGATTTCACTTATGCAACATATCTGTACTATACCCTCTTTTTTCCTCTGACAGTACTACCACCCTAGTGCAGGGCTTCATCGACTCACACTTGAACTATTGCAATAGTCTGCTGATGGGTCTGCCTGCCTCAACTCTTTCCCCAATTCATTCCATCCACCATTTAGGGCCAAAGACATTTTTCTAAAGCACAAGTCTGTATTCCATTACTCAATAAACTCTACTGGATCCCTATTAACTCCAGCATCAAATAGAAAATCCTCTGCTTGCAGTTCAAAGCCCCGTATAACCCAGGCCCTTCCCTTTCTTCCACCCTCGGACCTTTACGATCTTCTTATACTGTACTCCAAAATAGGTGCTGGTGCTCTTTGATCCAGTGACATTGGCCCCCTTGCTGTTCCACTAACAAGACAATACATTTCTTGCCTCTGGGCATGCTTGGAATCCTTTCCCTCTTCAAGTTCACATCCTTGTTTTCTTGGCTTCCTTCAAGTTTCAACTAAAATAACATCTTCTACAAGCATAGTTTCCAATTCCTCTTAATTCTAGTCCTTTTTCTCTTTTAATTATTTCCTATTTTTCCTGTACATATTTGGTATATATGTTTGCTTGCTGTCTCCCCCATTACGTTGTACTTCTTGAGGTTAGGTCTTTTGCCTTGTTTTTCATCCTCAGAATTTAGTGTGGTGCCTGGCACACAGTAGGTACTTAATAAATATCTGTTGACTGACTTGCCACGGAAAATGTTAAATCCTAAACTTGCTTTTCTTCAGATTCGGTAGCTCTTCATTGAACTCTTTTCAATCAGTTAGTCAGCAGGCAATAGAAGCAAAGGACAGTCCCTGCCCTCAAGGAGTTCACAATCTAATGAGGGAGACAAATAAATATGTATGTACAAACAAGTTATATACAGGATAAATAGGAAATAATTAAGAGATGGAAGACACTAGAATTAAAAGGGGTTGGGAAAGGTTTCCTGTAGAAGATGGAATTTTAGATGGGACTGGAAGCTAGGGAAGCCAGGAAGTGGAGATGAAGAGGGAGAGCATTCCATTCATGGGGAGCAGCGAAAGAAAATGCCCCAAGCCAAGAGATGGCGTGTCCTGTCCATGCAACATCCAGGAGACAAATGTCTCTGGATTGAAGAGCACTGAGAGAGGAATAATAAAAGTGTTACAAGAGTGTAGAAACCTCATTTTCCTCATTTGTAAAATGGAGAGACTATCGGCACTATTTTCCAGGGTTGTTGAGAGGAAGGTATTTTATAAACTCTGAAATGTGATACTGTTATCATTATCAATTCTGAATGTCTTGGTCTCACCATGTGTCCAGGAAATACAAATTCTTTCTATATCCTTTAAATAAATTCTGAAGTACATGATAGAAGTTACATCATATAGGTACAGATGACCTGGGATCATCAATACAAGAAACTCCTTGTATGGTAACTCCCTACAGAGATAGAAATAAGCAAGCAACTTGTTTGTAAGTATAATCTTAGAGTCTTGGGGAACTGAGAAGGGAAATGTTCCAGCTGAGTCACATACCCTGTAATGTGTCACAGTCAGAATTACAATTCAAGGTTTTTCTGACTCCAAACTTACCTCTCTAACCACAATGCCATACTGCCTCTAAGAATAACTAAACAGTTTGAAAAGATTGTGGACTTTCATTTTCAGTTTTTAGAAACTGAAACTAATTTTTAGAAATTATTTATAATAGAATTCTAAAACAACAATCCATATTTTTTAGGAACAACTATACAGCAGTATATCTTAGGTAAATTAGGTAAATTTAGGTAAATTAAAAGAAGTTTTTAGAGGATTGTGGAACTTCCACATTTAACAGCATTATAGCTACTAAGTTGTCTACATTATTCATGGGTTAATTAGTCGCTATTCATGTTCCTCCTAAAGTCTTTTCTTTTTCAAGCTAAATATTCCCAGTTCTTTTCGGCCACCCTCTACGACTACCTTTCCAGTCCCCTCATCATCCAAGTTCCCTTCCTCTGGAAACAGTCAATAAGTTTACTATGTGCCAGGAAGAAAGGCAAAAAACATGGTCCCTGCCCCCAAGAAGTTCATATTCTAATGGGGGAGACAACATGCAACTATGCACATATAAGATATATAAAGTGTAAATAAGAGGTAACCTCAGAGGGAAGTACTGTATTAGCAGCGTAGGTGACAGGGAAAAGCTTCCTGCAGAAGGTGCGATTTGAGGTGAGTGTTGAAGGAAGCCAGGAGATGGAAGTGAGGATTACAGCTTTACTGTGAGGGGAAAAAAATTACAGGTTTGCAGTGGGTAAAATTCCCAAGGCCTTCTTTGATCTCTGTGTTGTCAAAAATAATGCAAAAATAATGGATAACATTCCAGGCATCAAGGACAGCTAGTTAAAAGGCAGAGTCAGGAGATAAGTCTCATGTGCAAGGAACAGCAAGAAAGCCAATACTGCTGGATTGTAGACTAGATGGAAGATAGTTAATTGTAAGAAGACTAGAAAAATGGGAAAGAGCTGGGTTTTGAAGGGTTTTAAATACCAAAGAGAGGATATTATATTTGATCTTGGAAGTAATAGAGAGCCACTGCAGTTTACTGAGTTGCTAGGGTGTGGAGAGACATGGTCAGACTTACACTTCAGGAAAATCACTTTGGAAGCTGAGTAGAAGATGGACTGGAGGGATAAAAAGCTTGATTTGTAAGGGAGGCTGTATGAATGGAGATAAGGAACATACACAGAAGATTTTACAAAAGTAGAAATGACAAAACTTGGCAAAAGAATGGACATGTTGAATGAATGTGAAAGATGAACTGAGGATGGCACTGAAGTTGTGAGCCTAGGTGACTGGGAAGACAGTGATGTCCTGAATAGTAATAGAGAAGTTCAGAAGAAGGATAGGGTAGGAGAGAAAGATGATGATTTTTGTTTTGGACATGATGAATTTGAGATGCCTAAGGTATATCTAGTTTAAAATGTCTAAACTGCAGTTGGTGATGTGAGATTGGAAGTTAAGAGAGAGGTTAGGGCTGGATATATCTAGGAATCATCTGCAGAGAAATGATAACTTCTACGGGAGCTGAGAGATAACCAGATAAGACAGTGCAGACCAAAAGTATCAAATACATGGCCCATGTGATGTATGAAACCCACAATACTCCTAAGTGTGGCCTGAACCACACCTAAATGTAAATGGGAAATATTTAGTAAAATAAATAAAGATATGAAAACAGATAATACTACATTTTAAAACTAAGTCAATATATGGTCAACAGAGATCTTTATTTACAGTGTAGTGGCTCTCATTTCTATTCGAGTTTGACACCACTAAGGGAAAAGAGAGCAAGAGAAAAATGCCAGTTCCTCTTTGGGAAATATCCAAAGGTAGTCGGTATGATCTGGGGCAAGAGCCAGCAATATGAAAAGGTAAGAGTGGAAGCACTTTAGCCCATCAAAGTTCTTTTTAAAATATGGTATCCAGAACTGAATACAATATTCCAGAGGCAGCCTGACTTGGCACAGTGAGTTTATCATTTTCCTTGTTCTGCACAGTGTCTCTCTTCTTAATGCAGCCTAAGACAGCATTAGTTTCTTTGACTGGCATGTCATATTGTTGCATTAAGCTTACAACACATTAAAACTCTCAGATCTTGTTCACACAAACTGTTGTTTGGTCATGATTTGTCCACCCTATTTTTTCATTGAAGCTGCTTTTTTAAAACCTGGGAGGTAACCAGTAAGTACTATTACCTTCAATTTACCTGCAAGGATACTAAAGATGAAATCACTTGTCCAAAGTCACAAAATTAATAAGCTTTTGATTCTAACTCCAACCACATTTCCTCTAAAATAAATTATTTAGACATAATATATACATACAATAAACACATAACATATAGCATACACAGAATAAAATGTGTAAAGGAGAGACAAGCAGATTATTCAAATCTATAAAAGGCCAGACAGATGGAAGTTCTTATTAGTTCCGATATTTCAGAAGACCTAACAGCTAAATCTTTAGGACAACTGCCACTAGAGAGAAAAGATATCTTTACAGATTACTTACTATTCCATAAGAAACTGAGGAAAATAAAATTATCACTAAATACATATCTGAAATATAAACATTTTAATCAATTTATTGTCATTGTCACTCAATTATGCCAAAAAACTACTCAGTAGTTACAGATTAATGCATTTAAAATGCAGAAACTGCAAACACAGTAAATGGACAAAATACCAAAGTTGTATTATTTTTGATAATGCAGAGATCAAAGAGCACCTTAGGAATTTTACCCACTGCAAACCCATAATTTTTCCTTCTCACAACAGAGCTGTAATTCAATGAGAGCAGAGGCATTCTCTCTCTTTCTATCTCTTTGGACTCCAGTAAACCACTCTGCTCACAGCAGTGGTAGTTATAACACAGAACTATTAGCCAAAGAGAATTCTTGGCCCTGCTAAGGCAATATAGATTTTTAAAACAAGGTTGCAATATATTCCTATACTGTGATTACACATTTTAGTCTAACCTTTAAAATGTTAACCTTTAAATTTAGAAAAAGATAGCAGATGGTGCTTGAAATTTAATTAATCACTGCTATCTACTTAGATACCATGTAGCTGTTTTGAACACTGGCAGGAAAAGAGGGAGAACAAGAGTAATGATTTAAAGAGATGTTAGGCTATGTAGAATCTTGAAAAATAGAATGGTTCTAAAAAGAAAATAGAAAGAAAAACACTGAATAATTTCAGAGACAGGAATAAGATAAACAAGATAAAAAGGGGGAAATTTTAGTCATTTTGCAAAAATAAAACAAACCCAATATTATACATGAAAGCAAGGAAAAAAGAAAAAGAATCATTACTGTAAAGCAACACTTTTAAAAGAAGAGATAGAAAATAATTTAAATAAAATCATTGAATACATTAAAGAATGTATAGGAAAATGTGTGTAGAGGGGGTAGATTTGTAAGGGTGATTTCAAGAATGTGAGGAATTCCTGGTGTGGAAATTCCTTTCACTCATGCAGATCAGAAACTTGTCAGTAATTTATTATAGTCTTTGAGAATTACCTGAGGCATTGAGAGATTAAGGAATTTGCTGATGGTCGGACAACCAGTATTTGGGGCAGGACCTGAACTCAGGTTATCCTGACTCCAAATCTGGCCTATTTGCCACAATGCCACCATGCCAGAAAAATGAAAGTTAAGACCAAGATGATAAAAACACATGAGAAAAAGTCACAGTACTTTCAAATGAATCAAAGATAGGCATTTATAAAATGTAACAAACTGTACCTCTTTACATGAGTTTGAAAAATTCAGTTCTAAAGACTTTCCATGATCATTTTTTACATAAGTTTGAAACATTCAGTTCTAAAGACTTTCCATGATCCTTTCTATGTTTCACTAACTGGACATGAAAACTTAACATGAAAAATGTCCATTACAAACAACCAAAGTAATCACCATATACTAGCACCATGTAACATTTCTAATTGGAAGATAATTCACCAAGAAAAATCACCACTGTTCCCATAGCTTGGGTTTGATCATGTCCCCATACTGTTAAAAAAACCCTTTAATGGATCCCCAGTCTTATTTCACATTATTCCCCTTCATACTCTCCATATGCACCAGCTAAGCTGTATTACTCACTGATCCCTAATCTTGCTCTCTTCTACCGCCATTCATTTTCACACTCTTCCCCTCCCCAATTCATCTCCAGAACATAATTCCACTATTAGCATCATCTCCAAATATTGAAATATTTTCCTGGTAAGACTTCCCTCAGGTACCATCTCATCCATAATGGCTTCCCTGATTACTACCCCTGATAGAAGTTATCCTTTCCTCCTTGAGTTACTCAGATTTCCCTCCCATTTTGAATGACCTCTTATGTACTTAATAACATTCAAATTTTATAACAGTTATTTGTATAGAGGTTTAATTTTTACTATGAGATACAAACTCCGTGAGGACAAAGGTTACATCTCATTTAATCTTTGTGCTCCCAGGACATACTACAGTGCCTTGCAGAAAGTAGGTATTTAATAAATTTTTGTTCAATTAAATTGAACAGCGTTCAACCTAACTTACAGTGGACTCCTTAAAAATTCAAATAAGATATTCGCCAACCAAAGTGAGTTGTTGAAGATTAAGAATAACCATATGCATTCCAACAAAGGATTACCAACCTTTTACATTTATTCTAATAGATAAAAAACTAAGGAAAGTCTCTTAAAATCTTTTGCTTGCCCTTCCCAGTTCTAAGTATAATAGATAGCTGCTTGGCTCTCACCTGTGACCATCTCATCAAATGCAAAACAAAAATTAATACATAGGAGTATTAACAATGCTGCAAGTTAGTATTAAAAATGAAACTGAACCCAAATTTTAATTCAGGCAATTTTTCTTCCTCTTAAGAAAATAAATGTTCAGCCATCAAAATTTCCTAAATTTCTGACTGTTTGACATCCTCATACTCAACGCAATTTGATGATTATCTCAAGTAGTTATCTTTGATACAAACTTCAGCTGCCAAACTGAAATTGCAATGACATAAACTGTTGATGTTACTTCCTCTTAACACCACCCCACTCAAACAGGTTTTCACAAGAAAATGGTGTTATACATGTATATATGATTGTACATATGAAATATATGTGACTAACTATACACTTAGTCAAACCGCAAGGACTGCTCATATGTTCTCTTCTGGTCTCAATTCTCTTCCAGTTGCTACTCTTTATCTCTTAGCCTGGAAAGAATGGGGAAAAAAATGGCCAATATGCTCAAGACAAGTAGGGGACCTACCTAAGGAGGTAAGTAACATCTATCCAGCTGCCCACAAGAAATACATCACACAATATTGAAAGAAATGGTGGGTGTCAGTGCTGAGACATTGCTGACCTTTGAAAGATTTTGGATAAAGGGAGAGGTTTTTCTGGAGAGGAAAAGGGCAAACGTTATCCTGATATTAAAAAAGTGAAAGAGAATGGAGCAGACCACTGAGTCTGACTTGACAAAATTCTAGAATGTTCTATTAAAGGGATGGTTAGTGAACACATAGAAAAGGGAGCAGTGATCAAAAAGAGCTAGCCAGCATGTCCTTTTTAAGAAAAGTTCATGCCAGATTGACCTCATTTCCTTTTAAGACAGGATGACTAGAATGGTAGATCAAAGGAACACTGCAGATAAAACATAGTTAGATTATTGTAAAGCATCTGACAATGTCTTTCATGCTATTCTTACAGAAAAGATGAAGAAGTGGGATAGATAATAAGATAGTTGGTTGGATTTGGAACTGGTTGAATGACTAAATTCAAAGAGTTGTCATTTATAGTTCCATGTCAACTTATAAGGAGGTCTTACTTATAGAGCTGAATCTAATAAGATGAAATGTAATACGGCCATACACAAAATCTTTTAATTGTTTTCAAAAAATCAAGTTCAGAAATACAAAATGGGGGGTGGTGTGACTGAAAAGAAGCTCATTTGAAAAAAAAAAATGAAGGTTTTAATGGACTACTTTAGTGGACAGTCTAACTCCTTATGAGTTAACAGTGTGGCATGGCACTAAAAAACTGAATGGAACAGTAGGCCATAAAAAGAGAGGTATATTATCCAGAATCAAATATGTGATGATGTCATGGTATTCTGCCCCGGTCACACTACATCTAACGTAATCTTTTCAGTACTGAATGCCACAATTTAGCAAAAATGTTTAAAAGGTGGAGAGCTTTCAGAAAAGGTAAAAAACGATGGTTAAGTACTTGAAATCATATGATGACGAAAAAACTGATTATGTTTAGTATGAAGAAGAAGAGTCTGAGTTCACAATAGTATTTCAAAGTATTTGAAGGTCTGTTGGATAAAAACACTATCAGATTTGTTTTGGTTGGTACCAAAGGACAATGGTGGCCCCTAAAATTCTTTCCAACTCATGTTCAATGACAGTGAATCTCTCGTGGTCCTTAGCCATTCTAACACACTCCGTTAGAGGGAGGATGGTCTGAGAAAAGGGTTTGCATCAAGAGACAAGAAAACCACATGAGTTTTAGGCTATGTGGGCAGGAAGTAATCCTAATACCTTAAAAGAACAAGGGCAAGCCTGTATCAGTTATTATATCCCTAATATTTTGGGAAATAGCAAGCTGGGACTCGACATGCAACTATAGAGCAACTTCAAAAATACTACCCAAGGATTGCCATATTACAAGTATTTGTTAGTAGTTAACAAATAATTTTTGATAAAGATCCTTGATCACTGTATTATATCTAGTTAGGTGCAGATGAATTGTTAGACATGTTTATATGCAAAGAGAAGTCTGATTATATTAACATTCTTATTTGAGGGTTAAAGAATAAAGTACAAACTTCATTGTTTAGTCTCACTCCATGGAAATTAACCAAAAGTGGTCAAGTAATATTGTAAACTGGAAGCAATAAAGCAAAATTATCTGTATGCTATCTATTCTTCAGGGGTATCTTTGAATGACACACAACAGTAGGGGCTGATTAGGAAATACTAATCCTCAAAGATCTGAGGAGTGGCTAACATACTTTATCACATTTACAGACAAATTTTTAAATACTTTTAAATGATTTTCCACTGTTCCCATAAAAACTTCCTCTCCTTGACTCATCATTTCTCTCAACTATTCCTTAAAAACATAGTTTTTTTCACTGTGAAAGGACAAATGCTTTATAGAGTTATGAATGATGTTTATAAAATCATAAAAAAATGTGGTAAACACGAATTTTTTCCACTAAATTCTTTTGTCTATGACCTTTACTGTCATTATGTTCCTCTAACTTGGCAGTGTCATCACTCCAAAGAGGCCAGTTTTTCCTTGTCACTATTTTTCACTTCAGGTGTGAGGCTATCAGGGAGCAGCACAGTCATACAAACCTGGGCGTATTTGGTTAAAGGAAGAGATTAGCCTGATTTTCTATTCGTTATATCAATCCACACATTTTATTAAGTTTATTAAACATTTATTAAATACCATCTGCGTGTGGCACTGTGGCATACGAAGATGCTTATTTTACATAGCACTTGCTATCAAGGAGCTTACTTTTGAAGAGAGATGAAAAGTATCTATACATATAATTGTATGGAAATATCACTATAATAGGGACAGGGATATAGTGGGAGGAATAATAGACTGAGATTCAAGATATCTAGGTTCAAATCTTTTCTCAGCCACTCATCTGTAAATACTTAAAGGATTGGAATTTTGTTGATATGTATGTATTTTTCAGGGAGGGGAAAGGGAAGCAAAAGAATTAATATTTATTAAATGTCTAACATGTAACAAGTACTGTCCTAAGCACTTTACAAATACTGTCTCAATTGATCCTCACAGCAA
This sequence comes from Bettongia penicillata ogilbyi, assembly GCA_023548195.1. Classification (NCBI taxonomy): domain Eukaryota; kingdom Metazoa; phylum Chordata; class Mammalia; order Diprotodontia; family Potoroidae; genus Bettongia; species Bettongia penicillata. The sequence goes on from JAJHZJ010000560.1 coordinate 13,416,630, forward strand.
CCCTGAAAGGTAAGTGCTATTATTATCCCATTTTACAACTGAGGCAGACAGAGGTTAAGTGACTTTCCCAGAGTCACACAGCTAGCAAGTCTGAGGCCACATTTGAATTCAGGTCTTACTGATCACCTAGGATCACACCACCTAGCTGCTTCAGGGAGATGTAGAGCTACCTCCCACTATGCCTTAAAAATAGTAGTTGACTTTATATATTGTCATAAAGCTTAGAAAGCACTTTATGTATCTTGTAACCTTTGATCTGAACAACATCCCTGTGTGGGTGCTATGGGTATTGTAATCTTTATTAGAAAGAAAGAAATTCAGAGGCTTTAAATAAACAAAGTTGTTGCACAGGAATTTGAGGATCAGATTCAAATACCAGCTCTGCCTTTGACCATCTTCATGACAATGAGCATGTCAACTAACTCATCTAAGCCCCAATTTCTTCTTCTATAAGTACTAGATGATCTCTAAGTAATCTTCTGGCTCTAATCTCAGCTTTTTTTTTTTCCCCTTATCTTCTCCAGATCTAATTTGTTTACCTTCCAGATTAACAATTCTATCATCATAAATTATTTGTCCAGACATGTGCTAGGCACCTAGGGGATACAAAGTACGGGTTTATAAAGCATGGTTACTGTCTTCAAGAAGTTTACAATTCAGTTAAGAGAAAAAAGTCCTACATACATGTGGAATAACAGTAACACAGAGTAATCCCAAATCAGTGGTGCAGACAGTAAATTAGACAATTTCTACGCATGTGACTTTAGGTAAATTGCTTATTTCCTTGAGTCCATCATATATTTCATCATATGTAAAATGAGGGAACTGGATTCGAAGGACTCTGCGGTCCATTCTAGAGTAAGTGTATAAGCCTATAAGGGCCATACAAGATCACAGGATGGAGAGGTAACTCTAGTGTCTAAGTTAGTCAGGAGAGATGTCATTAAAACATGAGTTGTGTAAGTGACAGGAGAGTATAATCATTTCCCTTACTATCAAGAAGCCCCAGGGCTCCAAAGTCATATGACTTTGAGTTGGAAGGGACTTTAGAAATCTTCTAGTCCAATCCCTCCATTTTCTTTTTTTTTTCTTTTTGTTAATTAAAATTTAAATCTCAGAGCTTATGACTTTTCTATAGTGGCACTGCTAATAAGTATCAGAGGCTGGACATAAGCCCACGTCTCTTGACTCTAAGTACTATACATCTCTCACTGTGCCATACTACCTTAGTAGATACTCTGGAAGATGCTACATCTAATCTGGGGAGGAGCTTCACCAAATTCTGGTTCTGGGATAATGGAATAGCTTGGGAAGCCATGCTAGAGTTTGTACTTCACTGGCATCAATCATTCAATATTTATTAAGCACCTAGTATGTGCCGTGAAGTATGCTAAGTGCTAGGGATAAAAAAGACAGTTCCTGCCTTCAAGGAAATTTAATGGGGGACACAACATGCAAGCAAATATATACAAAGCAAACTATATGCAAGATAAGTAGGCACTGGAATTAGGAATTGGGGAAGAGATTTTAGTTGGTACTTAAATGAAGCCAGGGAGGTCAGTAGTTAGTGCAGAGGAGGGAGAGCATTCCAGGCAGGGGGACAGCCAGAAAAAATGTCCAGAGGTCAGAGAGGGAGGTATTGTTTATGCAACAGAAAGGAGGTCAATATCACTGGATTGAAGAACCTGTGTCAGGAAGTAAGGTGTAACAAGATTAGAAAGGTGGGAGGTGACTAGGTTATAAAAAGATTTGAATACCAAATAGAGTATTTTGTATTTGATTCTGGAGGCAACAGGGAGCCACTGGAATTTGATGATTAGTTGGGTGACCTGATCAGATAATACTTTTGCTTTAGGAAAATCATTTTGGTAGCTGAACAGAGAATGAATTGGAGTGGGGAGAGACTTGAGGCCAACAGACCCACCAGCAGGTGACTGCAATAATCTAAGGCATGAGGTGATGAGGGCCTGCACTAGAATGGTGGCAGTGTTAGAGGGAGAAGGGGAGGGGTATTTGAGAGATGCTGAAAAGGTGAAATCTACAGGTTTTGGCAAGCATGGATATGGCACACTGGATATGGTCAGAGTGACATGGAGTGAAGAGTCCAAGGTGACTCCTAGGTCTAGAGTCTGAGGGACTAGAAAGATGTTGCTTCCCTCTATAAGTAACAAGGAAGGTAGAGGGGGTGGGGGCAGGGGGTTAGTGGGAAGATAATGAGTTCTGTTTTGGAAATATTGAGTTTAAGATGTCAACTGAATGCCAGTTCAAAATTTCTGAAAAATAGTTAGAGATTAGAGATTGGAGCTCGGTAGAGAGTTTGGGACAGGATGGGTAACTCTAAGAATCAGTATCTCCATCAGCCAAGAACAGGTAATTAAATGCATGGGAGCTAATGAGATAACCAAGTAGCTTAGAGAAACAAGAGAAGACAGCCCAGGAAAGAGTGTGACATGGAAGAGAATCCAGCCAAGAAGACAAAGGAGTGGTCAGAAGGAGGAGAACAAGGGGAGAGTGGCATCCCAAAAACCTATAGAAGAAAAAGTATCAAGAAGGAGAGAATGCTCAATAGTGTCAGAGGTTGCAGAGAGGTCAAGGGGAATGAGGACTGAGAAAAGGCCACTGGAGTTGGCAGCTTAGAGATCTTTAATAACTTTGAAGAGAGTAGTTTTGGTGGAATGATAAGGTCAGAAGTCAGACTGTAAGTGATTAAGAGAGTGAGAGGGGAGAAAGAGGAAGCACCTATTACAGACAGCCTTTTCAAGGAATTTAGCTATAAAAGATAAAATGGATACAGGATGATAGTGGAGATGGAAGGATCAAGTAAGAGTTTTTTTCAGGATAAGGGGGACATGATCCTAATAAAATAGGCAGTAGGAAATAAGCCAATTGACAGGGAGAGATTGAAAGGAAGTGAAAGACTGGGGATGACAAGAGGGAGCAATGTGTTGGAGGAGAGAATATGGAATGGGATTACTTGAACAAGCAGAAGAGCTAACCTTGGAAAAGAGTATGGTCACTCTGTTCTTTACTAGCATAACTCATGAGAATACAAGGTGATGAGTATCACAGGTATTTAAGACATAACTGTAAAATGGGGATAATAATATTTGTAATTATCACACAGGATTGTTGTGAGGAAAGCATTCAATAAATCTTAAACTGCTAATAAATGTATGTAATTATTGTTACTACAAGGTAGGAAATGATTATGGGAATAAGATTTCAATAGCATGTCATGAAACCTTGGAGGAGGGAGGGATCACTATGTTTATGATCAGGGAAGGCATCATGGAGAAGTATCTGTGCTGTACCTTCAAAGGGGAAAAAAGACTTCAGTGGGCAGTCACTAGGTATAGGATGTGTTCCAATTCAAGCATGTCATGTTCTACCAAACTCCAATCCTGCATAGACAAACACTTGCCCCATGAGCACCTCAAACTCAACATGTTCAAAAAAGAACTAATTATCTTTACTATTAAAGCCTCCTATTCTCCAAACTTTCCTTTTGTTTCTTCTGAATTCATAATTCTCCTGGTCACACATACACTCAAAACGTCAGAGTTATCCCTTAACTCTTCCCTCTGTCATCCCCAATATCCAATTAGTTGCCAAGTCCTGTCTCACTACACAATATCTCACAGATCCATCTCCCTGGATGGCATAGAAAGAGGCCAGTTAGGAAGCTATTATAATAGTCCAGTCAAAAGGCAAAAAGGGTTTGAATCAGCAACAATAGTAGGAATGGAAAGGAGGAGACAGATGCTAGAGATATTTCTGGGAAACACTTGACAAGACTTGGTAGCCAATAAGATGATCATCAGGTTACCATATCAAGGAAGTCAAGACAGTTGAAATGTGGGTCCAGCAAGCAACAGCTGCATACAATAGTCCTAAGGATTGTATGAATTACTTTCTTACTCAGAGACTGCCAGTATGCAATAGATAAAAATAGGCAAAAAAAGAATTTCTTATCTGGTGATTTAGGTTGACTCATTACACTGTCCCTTTCAGGGCTAATTATCCATAGAGCAAGGGAAAAGAGAATCAGGTAGGAATTCTTCATCAATGTGTTTAATAGGTCTGGTATTTCAACATAGTTTTCTCTATATATCTGTGATAGTATTTCTTTAAGGTGTGTGTAGCCCAGGAAAATTGTGTTTATTGGGCCATGCCAAAGAACAGTGAAGGGTTCAAGTTCTACAATATCAGCAGCGGCATCTTTATCAATACTTTCTGAGTTATGCTTTAAGGTCATGAGGCCATGAAAAAGCAGGGAAATGAGATGGAAAAGTCTAGCAGATCTGGTGCTCAGTAGAGTGAGCAGGGTTAGGGGAATATGGTAGGTCCAACAGGAATGATGATATAGCAGAGCAAGGTAGGGGTGTGTGGGTGTGTGTGGGTGCGTGTGGGTGCGTGTGTGTGTATGAGAGAGAGAGAGAGAGAGAGAGAGAGAGAGAGAGAAAGAGAGAGAATGAATTCTAGGCTGTTTTCCCAGCATTGGAAGTATTACTGCTTCAACCTTTGGATTTGGACTAGGATAACTCTGGGTTATCTGAAAAGAACCTCTAGTTTATCGTTTTACATTATGACTTCAGCCATCACCTCTTTCCCAGGGAGGACTCTTCCCACAAACCCTAATGATTGCCCTTAACAAACAGTACACACACACACACACACACACACACACACACACACTAACTTCCACCAGGCGCTAGGGTTTTGACAATATAGACTGACTACAGATGATAATCAAAGCCATAAGAATGGAAGACCCTGACAAAGGAGAAAGGATAGAGAGGAGAGGAGAAAGTCAAGGACACAGCCTTAGAAGATGTTTACACTAAGGGATAGAAAGAACAACCAACACTGGAAACCAAGGAGGAATGATCAGAGAATAAGGAACTCAGAGAAAATGACATGATGGAAAACAAAAAAGCAGAGGTGATCAACAATATCAAATGCTGCTGAAGGTCGAGGAAGATAAGAACTGAGGAAGTGGAGGTCCTCATATCATTTTATTGAAGCAGTGAAGCAAACATTAATCACTGGAGAAAACAAATTAAAAAATCTAAGAGATAATGTCTAAATGACTAATTCTTAATTTTCCTTTATATGATTACTCTTATACATACCCGATGATGAAAATATTCTTGCATAACTCACTAAAAGTTTTACCTCAGTGTCAAAACTCTTCTGGTCTTGTGTGTGGGTCCAGGTTTTAGGCCAGCTTGTGTCAACACTATGAATACTGAAATGGCTACATCTACTCTTAGAAACATCAGGCATACTACCAGAGAACAGACCACCCACATGGCACTGTTTATTCCAAATGCCATTTAAGTAAAGCTTCCCGTAAGGCATTTCTACCTATCTCTAATCCTAGCAGGGAGATAACGACCCATAAAAGCCAACATATGAGTCTCGGTAATTACTGATTAGGGCTGTTCGGACTAGCCACCTCAATATGTTGAGGTTTCTTAGAACACTGAGATACAGGATGTTTGGTAGAAAACTTGTTACCTGATTGCTGAGGGTTAACAGCTCTCTCTCCCTGGAGGAGAGGGTATACATGGCCTTTTCTAAGCCAAGAATTAGTCACTATTTCAGACTTAGGTGGTCCAGTGTTTTGATCATTGGGGCTGTATTGTTCAGCTCTACTGGTCTGGGTAGGCTGTTGGATTTGGAGACTGGACATCATTTAGCAGACACATGCCAGGCTAGCACTAGAAGGACTGAAATTCAAGAGTATACCTTTGAAAGGACTATGCTGTACCACTGATGTAGTACATTTTTTTTAATCCACAAGTCAAAGAAAAAAGGGATAGTAGGATGAAAATTTTTATTTTAAAGAAAAATTATAATTTTTTTTGGAGTGGAGAGTCAATTGACATGTCTAGTTGTTCTAGTGCTTGAAGTCTGGGATTATAATAGGCTCACAAACTTTTACCTAGGACATACAATTTTGAGACTTCACCTTTATGCCAACAATGTCCTTATATCAAGGACCTGTGATTTCACAGTTTTGAGAAGTTCCCCCAGTCTGCAACCCGGTGTAACTTACAGCCTTAAAGAGTTTCCTAGGCTCAGAGAGGTCAGGTGATTAGCGTCCTGTCACACAAATATTCAGAAACAGGATTTGAACCCAGGTCTTACTGATTCTCAGTCCTTTACTCACCAAATTATATTGCCTCTTATTCACAAGCAAGAGGAATAAAATGAAAGTACATAAGGAGTTCCATTAACAGTTCAGTGTCAAAACTATAGCAGCTTTTCTCTTAGCAGCTAGCAATGATCGTTTTCTGTATTTCATTCACAGATCAGTTTTTGATACTTATCTAACACACTTAATCTAGCAAAAAAGAAAAATTAGCTTCATTTCTTAGCACTTCCCATTAAATCCAAGATCAGCTACTTCCTTTCTTTCTATGAAGCAAAGCCAAAGGAGAGATATAAAATATATGTAGTCATTTAAAAAGTAAAAAATCAATTCCATTGCCTCACAATGCCTACCTAACAAAGCTACTTGGTGTAAAGAGCTACTTGGAGAAAGGGGAGGAGAGTGTGACTTTTCTCTCAAGAAAGAGGGACCTTTGTTGAGGCATAGGTTGAATTGATGACCTCTGAAAAGCCATTTTCATCTCTTACATTCTGTGATTTTGACCAAAACAAAGTAGTTTTCCACTTTTTCCCCCTTCGTTTTGAAATAACACCCTCTAATTTATCTCTAACCACTGGTTCTCACAAGCAATTTAGCTTAAATCACTATATACAATACTGGTTTACAAGAAGAGAGATGGAGATGCCTGATAGGCAGACAGATGAAGAAAAATGGATTTCAACAGAGTTTCAGTGCAGTATAATTAAAACTAATGATAGTAATAATATTACACCATACACACACAATACATATATATGTATGTGTATATATGAGTATCTACATATATACACATACATTATATGGATGTATAGTGCTTTATGGTCTTTAAAGACTTTGACATCAAAAAAAATCAAACTTACTAAGCATTCTCTATATCTACACTGACATATAGATATGTAGATATAAGTAACATGAAAATTCAAGTTATAAAAGAAATAAATGGGCAATTACTCATAAAAATTATTTATGAAAGGAGCTACATGGCTCTTTCAAATAATACATTTATAATTATCCAGTTTACAAACATTTAATGAACATACTTTTCAGAAACACATTACATAAAACAAAACAACGTATATCATGTATAGATATGGTAGCTTACGTATGCATGCATCTGAATTTTGAGTAAGGGGTGGGCAGAGATAGTCTAAACCTGTGATTTTATCCATGCAGAGAATTCCTAGTGTACCAAATTTCCTGTACTGATGTAGATATACAACTCCTGAGTAACTTATGGTCTTAGAGAGTTACTTGTGACACTGGAAAATTAAATCACTTCCCCACAGTCAAAAAGCTAATACGTGTCAGAGACATAATCCAAGTCTTTCTCAATTCAAGGTCACTTCTCTATTCAATATGGCAGGCTGCTCATTTGCAATGAGTCCAGATCAACTGGGTCTGACACATACTGATTATAGGAAAGTTTATGTGTTGTCTTCCCCATTAGAATGTAAACTCCTTGAGGGGAGAAACTGCCATCTTCTTCATCTCCTTGAAAAAAATCCCCCCTTCTATTTGTACTCTTAACCACAGTACCCCACACATAGTAAATGCTTAGCAAATGCTTGTTGACTTAACCTCTTGGTGCCCTTGGCAACTCCAAAAAAAAAAAAAAAAAGATAAATTAGAAATGTGTTAGAGGTCTGCATTGATGAAGAGAGCTTCTACGCTAAAAGTTCCTTACTGTTTGAAACCCCACCCTCAGACAAACACACACACACACACACACACACACACACACACACACACACACCACACACACTTTGTTTTATACAGTGAATATATTTCTGCAAGGCAGCAGTTCTCAAAGTGTGTCTGAAGGACCTGTTGGGGACCCTTTCAAGGGGTCTGCAAGGTCAAAACAATTTTCATAAAAAAACCGAAGTTTAATTCTTAATACTATAAATATTGATAATATACAATAACCCACATAAACAAGTGCTCTTTAAAATCCTCAGGAATTTTTAAAATTTTAAAGGGGTCTTCAAACCAAAAAAGAAAACATTGAAAATTTCTATATGTAAAGCACACAAATCAATTTTTAAGGTACTTGTCTTAAAAAAGATAATTTTGTTTCATTTTTTGCTTTAAAGTAGATCATTTAAAATGTACTATTTAAAACAACCCTGTGGTTCCCTTTGTAAAGAATTTTTTTTATGAGTAATTATCCCCTTATTTGTTTTGCAGTTTAGGATATTCAAATTATTACTTACTCAAAGAATAAAGCTATACAGTGATATGATTAAGAATAACAGAATCAGGATTGATAATCAGGTTATCTTGTATACATTCATATAACAACTACTAAAATATATTAATATGCGGTCTAAACCAAAGAAAAAACTTTTGAAAAATTAAAATTTTTTTTTTTGCATTTCAATTCGGTCAACAAGTACCTAACTAGTTACCTGCATAAGTGTACTCCTTATGAAGCTCCAAAAATGATGAATCCTTTTTAAAGATTTTTTTAAAAAAAGAAAACTTTTTCTCCCTACTGTTAATTCAAAATCATTCTGTAGTAGTGAAAGATTTCACAAAGACAGGCAAAAGAAATGTTGGAATGTCAATATGAGCTTTGAAAAATTAGAAAGTAGGGAAAAGGGAATAACACAAAGTTTTTTCAAATAATACCTTAGTGATAAGATAAAGAGTTGAAAATTATTGAATTACTTTGCTTTTAAATAAGCTTGTTCTATTTCTAGGTCTTGTTACATAAGATGTAATTCTGCAAGCATATTGACAGTATTCTAAAGACAAGGCAAAAAGGAAAGAAATATTAATTTGAAATGAAAAACTCTAAAATTATGTATAAAAGTTATTACACATCTGGTTATTAGTTTAAATTTTTATTTTTCAAAAAACACTGAAACAGATGACACAGGCTTAAATGTCAGCTTTGCATGTGATTCTGGGCAACTTATTTCACCTCTTCAAGCTCTATTAGTTTCCTTGTTTATAAAGTGGGGTTAATAATTCTCCTATTACTTATAATACAGTTATTAGGATCAAATAAGATAATATATACACAGCATATTATGAACAGTAAAAAGCAACAGAAATGTTATCTATTGTTACCATCACTGATAAAAGTATTTTCATGAGACTGTACAACGTAAATTTAACTGACATGATCCCTGCCTTCTAGAAGTTTACCATTTAAGATTATTCTTGATTTCCTTGTAATTTAATTTTTTATTTCTACATTAACAGAGATTAAGATATATGTAGACTGCTTTGTGCAAATATATGTACACATAATAAATGTATATGTAATATATAAATAGGCTGCTATGTAATATATACATATATGTATCTAATGTCATGGTATTTTCCTAATTATAACACAGTAATTATTTTGGTTGTCACTATAGTGGGTTTAGGTAACTTTTAAAAAGCTTTATTCATAAAAAATAATGTATTATAAAATATCTGATTTAGGAAGCTACTACTTTATGATACTGACAATATATGTTAAAGTAAATTAAAATCTACTGATTCATAGAGTTATATAGATACTAGTATGCATTTGGAGATGTGGAGGAAACTTCTAGTAAAGAGCTGTCAGAAAGTCCATGCAAGATTGAAATCAAATTACTAATAGAAATGCAAGATGGACTTGAAGCTACTGCTAGAAAAACATTGTATGTCTAAACTATGAAAAAATTAGAGAACTCAACACTGCAATTACTTGATTAGCCATATTTGCATTTTTATCTCTTCCAGGAATTCTGCTTGACTTTTAACTATCAATAGTAATTTTCTGAAATACTTATAACTGTTACAAATGAGTAAAATAAAAAAAAGTTCATTAACCTTGAAGATGTTGCCATATTTTAAAAAATAACAACTTCACAATCAATTAATATTTTAAAACAAGTATATGCACTGAGGTTTATGAGTCATGTGCTTCCAGCTTTTTTTTTTTAAGGAGTGGGTCATTTTGAAAACAAAAACAATTTGGCCATAAGAATCACTCCCCCAGGTCACTGGTAGGCCAAGACAGTAGGGGTGGGGGACATGTGAGACAATGTATAATACCCCCTGGGTCTGGCAACATATACGCAACCCATGCCACCCCTTGGACATGGGGACATCAGGGTCCCATTGCTTTTCTGTACTTTCCTAGATTCTCCCCTCTAACTCCTGTCTCTCCTCCTATGACAATGGGTTCCTAGGGTTAGGTGTGATTCAGAGGGGTGAAGTGATACTTGTCAAGGCCTATCCTACTTCACAGCCATGGAAAGGTCAATATATTTGACTTTCTCCCACCTCTGATTTAAAGATTGAGCCAAGGGTAGTCTACTATCTTCTAGTGTTACTTGCCTTTGGAAAATAGCACATTTCAGTGGAAAGAATAGTGAATTTAGAGCCAAAGGGCCTGGGTTCAAATTCTGAGTCATTTATTATCCATGTGACTTTAAGCATGTCACTTCACCTGTTCTGGTCTCTGTTACAATTGAGGAAATCGTAAAATGAGAGGAAATGACTTCCAACATTCCTTTCATCTCTTATACTACGATTCATGACAGTACATGCTATGAAGCAATTATTTGTTATTTTATATATTTTCATTAGGGCAACTAGGTAGCACAGTAGATAGAGTATCAGCCCTTGAGTCTTGAGGACTCGAGTTCAAATGTGACCTCAGACACTTACTAACTGTGTAACCCTGGGCAAGTCACTTAACTTCTGTTTACCTCGGTTTCCTCATCTGTAAAATTAGATGGAGAAGAAAATGGCAAGTATCTCTGCCAAGAAAATCCCAAATAGTATGACAAGTCTGACACAACTAAAAAATTACTAGGCAATGACAATTTTACTATATGATTAGATTTTATTATTAATTTTAAAATACTTCTTAAATTGTATATGAATAAAACAATAAGGTAAAATAATTAATTATTTACATAGATTGATTTATGAAAAGTGGGAAGCATTAGAAAGGCTCCCGCCAAAAAGGTAGGTGTAGTTACATAAAGTTCAGAAACTATGGGCCTAGTAACATACCTTATCAGTAAGATAATTACAAGTTTTCAAACAGCAATGATAACTTATATAAAATTTTCTACTAAAAACAGCTTTAAGTATCTGTCACAGAAATAAAAAACAACAAGTAAGCAAGCTTGTCAACACCAGGGCTAGCTAAGTAAGGCAATAAGCCAGACCAGGGATGACCAAGCACAGAGACTAGGCAAAACTCTTCTAGGAAAGGACAAGTGACCCCCAAAATGGAAACACTGTAGCCTTTAGACATTAAGAAATGTAAAGACACCATTAAACCTTAGTTCAGCCACTCATCACTTCTCACCTGGACTATTGCAATAGTGACCTACTTATCCTCCCTGCCTAAAGTCTCTCCTTTCTATGATCCAAACTCAAGTCAAGATCGAAACTCAACTCAAAACAGATGTCAAGTTAATATTCCTAAAGCACAAGCCTGACCAGTCACTTTCCTATAGCCTCTGGGATAAAATATATACAGACTCCCCTGTCTGGCACTTAAAGCCTTCACAATCAAGTTCCAGCCCATTGTTCCTGACTGATTTCCCATTATTCCCTTTCATGTACTCTAAATGCTAGACAAACTGGTCTACTTACTGTTCGCCAAACATGCCATTTCATCTCCTGTTTCATAGCCTTTGCATTGGGCTGTCCCTTCTTCCCTTCACTTCTTGGATTTCTGAGGTCCCTTCTAGGGTCACATCTCAGCATGAGGCTTTTCCTGAATCCCAAGTTGTTAGTGTACCCTTTATCCCAAAACTACTGCATATTTTGCATACATTATTTTGTATATATTATTTTGTCAAAATAATATTAATAAAATATAAAACCTAAGAGAGAGAACAAAAAGGAAATGTTTAAAAAGAACAAAAGCTACTGGATAGAAATAGTCAAGATCAGAAAGAGTTAAGGCCTTATAAGACCTTGAAAAAGTGAGATTAGTAAAGCTTTTTTGTTTTACTTCTTTTTGATTCGTGTGATTCCTTTTCATATGGCTTCATATAGAATTTAAAGAGCTACCATATAATCATATTATTCACTGCAAAAATCCATTTACAGATTATCTCCTTTCTCCTATTTCCTATCCTTTGGCCATGTATGAGCAAGAAAAAAACACAATGGGGAATTTAATTTCTGTCAAATATTATATCTTATTGGCTGAAGAAAGGTTTGATGTGACTTTCCAGTAAAATGAAGGTTTCAAATTATCTACAATACTATTATCTATACCATTTCTATCCACTATTACCATGGATAATTACTCAAATTTAACATGCATTCCCAACTAATTGCGAATAGGCTAAGGGAGTGGTAGAAAAATCTGAAGATTTGTTTCCTGTCATCAAAACTGTCAAGAGTAGAGTACTATGAAATCTAGCTACAGAAGGAAGGTACTTAATATCACATTTCCTACTAGTTAAAAAAAAACAACCCAAAACCAAATGTCCTCCATTGGCTGATATTTTGATCTGTTACCAAAAATAAGTGTTTCATAAGATTTGTTTGGATTTTCCTTTTAGTGGATGGAGCAAAGGAAAGTGTGGCTGTGGCAGGACAGAGAGAGCATGGACTCAGCATGGGACCACATGAAAATTTCAAGCCTCACTTTGTATTTAAAATAGGCATTATCATTAAGAGGAAAGTGTTCTGTGACACTTAATAATTTAAGTTGCTATCACCCCATTAAATATTTTGAGAGCATAAATACTCCACTTGTAAACATATTTAATTATTTCCCTATTAGCAGCAAGTGCTAAGAAGAATCAAAGTTCTTCTCCACAGTATTTTGGCTCCCCGCCCACCCCACCAAGAAAGGGCCAAGGACAAGAAGTATACTTCTAAAGGAATACTAAAAACACTAAGAAAGTTTTTAGAGGAAAGAAAACTTTCAGATGTAAGCAAATTTATAGATGTCTAAAAACAACACAATGAAAATAGGAAAAATATTTTTAACACCATTTATTTTGAAAATGTTTATACTGATCCCTTTTACTTCTCTTTTAAAGACTCTTCCTTTCCAAAGATTATACTTTATTGTTCAGAAGTTAGTGTCTGTGAGAAAGAAGGGCAGAATGAACCTCACTCCAATCACGGATATAGATAATCTGCCTGGACCCCTTCCTCAATAGTGAATGTATTCCTCCCTCCTCATGCTCTCCTCATCCCACTGATTCTGAATTATGGCTGTTGAATTGCAAATTTCATCCTCAACTACTTACTCCCTTATTCCAATGCTCCTCAATTCTAACTCCACCACCCCACAAAGTCCTGCATTAGATGTGTCTGTCCCTTCTACTGTGCTTTCTGGAAAACCTGCTCTGTAATTAATAAGCTTGCTTTAATTTTAAACTTTTTCCATTATCACTCTTTTCATCTTCTGGCACTCAGTGAAACCTGGCTCCATGTTGATGATACTTTATCCCAGGATTGGTTGCATTTTAGGTCACTGTATAGTCTGAAGGTGGATATGGTTAGTAAGATCAACAATGCTAAGATAGTTTAGTTTCTAATATGGTAAATATTGATAGCTATAATCCTTATAAACAAAAGTTCTTTGGGTGTCCTCAATAATTTTTTAAGAGTATAAAGGGATCTTGGCACAAAAACATTTGAGAACTACTGTTTCAGGTCATAACTCCCAATTCATTGGTTGTGATAAGGGAGACAGAATTCCCCTTACTCTCCACTGCCACTTCTAGACTCTCCCTCTACCACCAATATTAAGCAACCTCGCCCTCGCTTTAAGGTTCATTCTCTTCAAATTTATCATCCAATCCAGATCCTAGTGGTCAATACTATTCACCAAGAACTCTTTCTTTTCTTCCTCAAGGAGTTTAGTACATGGCTCACATGTACTGTAGTACATGTACTCCCATGTTCTCTTAGTCCTAACTAGACCCCAAGGTCCTATTCTAGGTCCTCTCTCTTCTTCTGGAAGGGGAATTCTTAACCTTTTTTGGGTGTCATGGCTCTTTGAGGCATGCTGCTGAACTCTAAGGACCATTTATTAGGATAATATTTTTAAATGCATAAAATAAAATACATAGGACTACAAAGAAAACCAATTGTATTGAAACATGATTATCAAAATGTTGAAGAAACAAATTCACAAACTCCAGGTTAAGAACTCCTGATCTATGCTATTTCACTTCGTTTTCTCTTCTGCTCCCATGGGTTCAATTATCATCTTTATGCAGATGATTATCATTTCTACATATTCAGCCCTAACCTCTCTCTCGACCTTCAGTCTCACATCAGCAATGACTTTTTTGACATCTCAAATTAACATCTAGCAGGTTATCTCAAATTCAACATGTCCAAAACCAATTCATTATCTTTCCTTCCAAATCTACTACTCTTCTAAACTTTTTTATTACTGTAGAAGGCAATCGCTACAGGGAGTGAAAAAAAGTCAATTAGGAAAAGCAACATATTCAGGTATACAGTTCAAGAATTCTCCAGTTAGAAATTCTCTTAAGTATATTCCTCCTTCAATTAGTTAACATAGCTACAACACCAAATTATCATCTGTCAGATTATTTGAATTTGAATGTCCTGCTTTTAACTCTATTTTATCTGAATAGTCCCTAGGCTGTGGTGAGGCAAGAACCAAATAAAGCTAAAACCTATGTAAAAAGTAAACAAATTAGAAAACTGCATTTTAATTTTAAAATCCCCAAAGAAAAACAATGCATGAAAATTTTAATCAAGCAAATGCACATATTAATTTGTTAGACGTCTATAAAAATGCTATCGAGTCATTTCTTCCTCTAAAGTTTTAAATTATACTCCGTCCTTTACTATTTTGTACTAACTATGATGAACCCTGCAATATAAGGGAAAGAACACTGGATTTAGAGTCAGAAAATATTAAATACTAGTTCTGCCACTTACTGTGTGATTCTGAGTAACTCACTCTGCTTCTTTGGATTTCCTCCAATAATAACTGAGTAGGAATAAATGACTCTAAGCTTCTCTATCTTTATTTCTAAGTCCTGACTTAACGGGATAAACTTAAAGAGGAAGTTGTTGAGTCTTACAGTCCTGTTCAGACTACTGATTTATACTATAATAATTTTCATAGGAGCATAATTTAAAAATTTGATATTTTGTTTGAAAAACTTTCATTTTCTTTAGTCTTTCCATCACCTTCATTTACAAATACACAGAAATCCTAAAAATCTTAGTGCAGCTATAATAATAATGACTATAATTAGCATTTATATAGTGCTTTAAGGTTCGTAAGACCCTTTAAAACATCATTTCATCTTATCCCCGCAGCAACCCTGGGAGGTAAGTGTTATTACCCCTATTTTCCAGACACAGAAATTGAAGCAGACAGAGGTTAAGTGACTTGTCCAGGCTAAGTGTTGGAGATTAGTGCAGGAGCTGAAAACGCCTCTTCCTGACTCTAGGCCTGGGCGCCAACACTTACGTCATTTAGCTACTTCAACCTAGTGAAAAATCGCACTAAGACTTTTTGGGCAACCTGTACATTCCGTCTGCCCTTATCCAGTAAGCAGGTTTGATTTTTTTTCGGTACAAAAACAAAAACATAATTTGGATTTGCAAAATGTATGGATAATAATTTATGTAATAAACATAAAATGTATATAATAACATAATAATTACGGGGCTTTCAGAACTTAACAAAGGCGCAGCCTCTTTCTGTGCAAAGATTTTGATACATCA
Source organism: Bettongia penicillata ogilbyi (assembly GCA_023548195.1). Taxonomy (NCBI): domain Eukaryota; kingdom Metazoa; phylum Chordata; class Mammalia; order Diprotodontia; family Potoroidae; genus Bettongia; species Bettongia penicillata. The sequence continues at coordinate 13,432,480 of JAJHZJ010000560.1, forward strand.
CCCGCAGGGAAACACTGTAAAACATCACTGACAGAACCACTGTGTCAATTTCACAGATTAAGGGAATTCTGCGAAGGGGGGGGCGGCGGAGTATTTTCAAATACTTTAAACTCTGAACGAATGACACCTTGAATTTCTGTGTAATTTTCAGGAACCACCAGCCAACAGAAAGGTTATTACTCTCTCTACCCCTGCTCCTCCATGAGTCAGAGACCCCAGACCCCGAAGCGGGGTGAGGGGTTAGGGGGTGAAGGGTGCATGGCAAATGGGAGAGAGGGAGAAAATTAGAATGAAATCCAGCCCTTCCGGGGTCCGCGGCAGGTTAGGGTGTTTAGGGGGGGTTTATGCTAGGTTTAGGATACCGTCCAAAAATGTCACCTTCTTTTACTTTATTTCCTAATCCCTTTCTCGTGCGTCACAGCGGCTCGATCCACCAACAAAGCATTAAGGGTCTACCTTGGGGCAGGGGGCAGGGAGCAGGGAGCACGACAGCGCCTTCCCCAGTAGCCCTCGCCCCTCAGGCCCCGCCCCCCACGGCCCCACGCCCCGCCCCCAGGGCGGCTCCGCCCCCGCCGGGGTCTTCAGCCTTACCTGCGCAAAGACTGTCAGGCAATCACCTGCTGGGAAGTCTAGGTGTCCCCTGTACCAGACCGCTCCCGCCGCTGCCGCCGCCGCCCCCGCTGCGCCGACTACAGCCACAGTCAGGGGCCCTGCCCGGGGCAGCGCCCGCCGGCCCCCGGCGAGGCCTCGACGCAGACGACTGCCCCAAATCGCGATTAAAGCCGCTCTCCGCGCACTTGCCGCCATGTTCGCGGAAGTGTCGCCGCGAGGACTTCGGCCGGCTTCCGATGGAGGAAGCCCAGGAGCCACTCCGCGGATCCCTCCGCCGCCGCCTCTCCCGCCCCCCACCCCGCCGCTGATCTCGCGAGAACAGCCACGGCCCGCCCTTTGCCTCGCTCGCTGGCCCCACAACGTGTGGGCCGAGTTCTGCCGCCTGGGGGCGGGGGGAGTGGTGTCCTCTTCCTTTGCCTGCCCCCGAGAGGCGCAAGCCTGAGGCGCGAGCACGCGCGCCGGCGCACCCCCACGAGCGTCCGGGGAAAGGGCCGGGCGGCGACGTGGTGCCGGGCGCACCGTCCAGAAAGCGCCCTCATCTTCGCTTAAGAGCTGCCGAGGACCGCTATTTTACTTCCTGCCATCCCCAGCTCCTATCAGTGCCTGACACATAGTAGGCACTTAATAAATGATGCAGAGAAGTTTTGCAGAAAAAAACCCAAACCCACTCCATTTCCAGAATAAGTCACTTTCACTGACTGCCCCACGTGCTTGGCATTTTTACCCCCTCATCCACACCTTGACTTTCTTGGCTTCGTGCAAGAAGACCTTCGCTCTGAGACGCGCCTCCCTCCCCAATTTATCCTGCCCCCATCTTGGTTGTCCCTGAGCTTCAGAGCAGGGACATGCTTTGTCTTTGTGCCCACAGGGCACAGGGCCTGGCACGTAGTAGGGACTTAAATTTAAATCCTAAACTTGGTTCTCTCTGCCACGGAGCAGATTCAGGAGTAGCTTCTTCATTTGACTTGGCGACACAGCGCACATAGAGAAGTATTAGTATAATTTATAAATGCTTATAGTGGGGCACGGGGGTGGGGAGACTAGAGGTTAAGGAACTTGTGTGGTTCAGACTTTGAAGTGCTCTCCTCAACACTTTTTAAATCTTGTATATATTTCTTATTTAACCTGGGTACCTGTTGTTGCCCCCAGTAGAAGATAAACTTGAGGACAAGAAATATTTTTGGGTTTTTTTGTATGATGAAGAGGCAACAGTGGCAAAGTAGGATAGAGAACTGAACTTGAAAGATTCAAGTATCCCTGGATTCAAGTCTCTCTAGTGAATGACATTGGCTTGTCAGCCCTGGGCAAATCACATGGGCTTCTGGTGTCCTAGGTAACTCTCTAAAACTGTAAGGTAGGAAGTGCCAACCTGCATAGGTAAGGCAATTTCCTCATACCAATGAAATCATGGGTTTAATTCCTATCTCCTGATTTTGTCACAGAGCTAACGTTAAGTGTCAAGAAGAATTTGAGCTCAGGTCCTCTGACTTCATTTACAAACATAATCTATTAATAGTCTCTTTCACTACTGTGAAAATAAAAATAGACTATGTTCCTATATCCATCAGGCACTACTTTTGTCTGGGTTTTGATCATAAAGGATTCTAAGGAATCTCCTAGTTTTCTTAGTTCAATAATTCCCTACAATTGTGGTGTTGATCCTTTTCCAATCTCCCACAAGGTTTATGTCAACCAGTCAAACGTGTTTATTAAAAGCAAAGTATGGGTCAGCACTAGGAATGCAAATGAAAACAGTTTGCCTTTTTAAAAAAAATTTCCCCACAATTACATATAAATTAACATTTGTTTTTATTTTAAAAGTTTAGAATTCCAAATTCTATCCCTCCTTTCCTCCCCAATCTGAGATTGTAAGCAATCTGATATGGGATAAACATGTGCAATCAGGTAAACGTTTCCATATTAATCATTTTGTACAAGAATACTAGAACACAAAAAAGAAATTGAAAAATAGTATTCTCCCATCTATATTCAGATAACATCAGTTCTTTCTTTGAGGCAGATGACATTTTTCATCATGAGTTCTTTGGGATTGTCTTGGATCATTATATTGTTGAGAATATCCAAATCATTTACAATTCATCATGCAATGTTGCTGTTATTGTAGACAGTGTTCTCCTGGTTCTGTTCGCTCCATTTTGTATCAGTTCATGTATATCTTTCCAGGTTTTTCTGAAATTGTTCTGCTTATCATTTCTTATAGCACAATAATATTTCATTACAATCATATGCCATCACTTGTTCAGCCTTTTCTCAATTGATGGGCATCCCCTTACTGTCCAGTTCTAGACTACCACAAAAAGAACTGCTATAAATATTTTTTTATTCAAACAGGTCCTTCCCCCTCTCCTGCCTTTTAAAAAAATGTCTTTGGGATACAGACCTAGCAGTGGTATTACTTGATCCAACAGTTTTCCCACATCCCCTCCAATATTTGTCATTTTCTTTTTTTTTTGTCATATTAGCCAGTCTGATAGGTTTGAGGTGGTACCTCAGAGTTTTAATTAGATTTCTCTAATCAATAGTAATTTAGAGTATTTTTTTAATATGATTATAGATTTTGATTTCTTTGTCTGAAAACTGCCTGTTAATGTCCTTTGACTATTTATCAGTTGGGGAATGACTTTCATTCTTATTTCTTATAAATTTGACTCATTTCTCTATATATTTTAGAAATGATTCTTTTATCAGAGATTTTTACCATCCCCTCCCCACCCCCATGCCCCTGTTGTCTGCTTTCGTTCTAATTTTAGTTGTATTGGTTTTATTTGTGCAAAAGCTTTTTAATTTTATATAATCAAAATAATCAGTTATATTTCATAATGCTCTTTATATCTTGTTTGATCCTAAATTCTTCCCTTATCCATAGATGTGACAGATAAACCATTCTGTGCTCTCCTAATTTGCTTAAGGTATCACTCTTCATGTGTAAATCATATACCCATTTTGTCCTTATTTTGGTATTCCTTTAAGGACCTTAAGTATATAGGGGAACACAACATGTACATAAATATATTTATATTTTCATATACATACTTATTTTTCAGGTGTTGATAATTTAAATTTTCTTTTTGAGAATTTTGTGATACCCAGTAAGAAAAGTAGAAAAAAAGCATAGATTTGAAGTGAGAGAACCTGGGTTCAGATCCTTTCTCCATCATCATATTCTTTATCTTTAATAGTTGACTACATGGTTTTGAAGGTCCTTTTCAGTGCTCAACCTATGATTCTATGATAATAGGAGACCCCCTTCCAGTGCTTACCTGGCATATGGTAATTTTAATGGCTTTTAATAAATATATATGGAATTAAAGTGAATCCCTATAGTATCACAACCCCAAGATTAGAGCTAATTGTTTTTGACTATCCATAACCTAGATGGAGGAGTAAGAATAGCCTTCCTAATGTATTGTTTTAACCACATCACTTTCTTGTTCAGAAATCTACATTGGCTCCTAGTTTGCCACATCAAATCTAGATTGCATCTCAAGGGAACTATGATCACTGTTTGGGCCCTGATGGCTCAGAGTCAATGTAAATAGCAGTTGTTTCTGTTTTGGCCAGAAACCCCGAAGTTCTTCCCGCCCCCTCCCCCACCCCCCACCTCCCCCCCAGATCATGTGTTTTTTTAAACTAGGTAAAAGAGGCTATTATTTGCCTCATTTCTTACCTTACCTTAATCACTGAATGGGCAGTTCCTCAAACAGATCCGAGAAAGACTTCAACTTAAAAAGGCAAAAGTCTCCCACTGCATCTGGGGACATCTCCAGTCGTCCTGATTTATACCTTATCACTTGACCCAGATGGCTCCAGAGAAAAGAGTGAGTCTAGTGACTTTGCATAAACTTTCCTCACTTAAATCCAATTTGCTTACAAGTCATGGTATCACCTTTCTGATGTCATGGTCCTCTTCCAGAACAAAGAACAAACGGTAACAACTGTAGTACCCTCCAGTCTTTTCTTTCTCCAGGCTTCCATACAGCTGCAAACTGGATGTTCCAAAAGCACAGGTCTGAGCATGTCATTTCCTTGCTCAAGAAGCTTCCCTATTTCTTCTCAAACAACACACAAATTCTTTGGTTTGGCATCAAATACTCTTTGCAGTTTGGCTCCAGTCTATCTTTCTAGGCTGATTGCACACTATTCCCCATCTTGTGCTCTAGTTCCAACTCAGCTGTTCTGTTGTTCTTTCCCATACTGAACATTCCATCTCCCACCTCCAGCTATACCCTGTGCCTGGAATGCTCTCCTCTCCTTTGCTTCTTGGAAGAACTACCTTCCTTCAAGGCTCAGTCTAAGGGCTAGCTATAGGAGGGCTTTTGTGATTCACCTAGTTGTTAGTGCTTCCCTCAAAAAATACATTCGTATGTATTTTAAATTTACTTCTCTGTATGCATGTTGTTTCATTCCAGTAGAAATTAAACTTGATGATAGGGACTGTTTTGTTTTTATATTCCTCATGCCTAACACAGTGTCTGACACATAGTAGATGCTTAGTAAATACTTGTTGATTTTACTTAACACATATTCTTCAAGTCCAAACTAACTGGCTCATCTAGATGTTAATCTGCCTTCATTTCTTACAATTCCTTGCAAATTTCTGTACCAGCTCAGAAAATGTGCTTGCTGTCTCTTCCAGGCACCCCCCACATCTCTAAGCATTTATTTGTACTGATATCATAGTCCTCTTCAGTGAGACAATGAAGGACAAGCAACAACAATCCAACTTGCCTGCAAAAGTTAAGCGCCTTCTCCATTTCTTCTTAGTCATATCTCGCCCCTCTGATTTCTTAGATGTAAGAACTTCCTCTACCAATGCATGTCACAACTGCCCTATATATTCCTAGAAAGTTGCCTGAGGCTCAGAAAAGTGAAATGATTTGCCCATGGTCATACAACTATTAAATGTCAGAGGCAGGATCTGAGACCAGGTTTTCCACAGTTCAAGTCCAATAGTCTCTCTTCCACAAAGCATTGCTTTTCTCTGGGCTTCAAATATAATTCAGTTCACCACCATTGTTCTTAAATTGCTTCTTCAGAATCAGCTAGGTGGTCCAGTGGATGGATCCCTGGATTTAGGCTAGACCCAGGAAGACCTGAATTCGAATTCCATCCTAGACATTGACTTGATCCTAGCCAAGACAATTATTCTGTTTATCTCAGTTTCCTCATTTGTAAAATGGGAATAATAATGATACCTACCTCACAAGATTGTCATGAGAATCAGATGAAATAATATTTTGTAAAGCATTTAGAAGTGCCTGGCACATAGAAGGCATTATATAAATGTTAGCTATTATCATTACTATAAACCACCCCTATTCTTGGTAACGTTGTTAACCAAACATCTTCTTTCTTCTTCCTGGTTATTGTAGGTACTATGAGAGAAAAACAAAACAAAAAAGCATAAACATAAGATACAACTCCAGTTGTCAAGGAACTTAAAAAAAACTATAAAAAAAGACTTGGAAAATAGTTAGAACATAATACAAGCTATATAATGAAACCACAAAATCTCAGTGGCCACATGTAGTTCAACATTAACGTGAAGAAGAAACTCATCTCAATGAATAAATTGTCTAGCATTTGCTTGACAATCTCCAGTTAAGGAGGACCTGAGACCACCTAAAAGTAGCTCATTGTCTTCTTTTGGATGGCTCTGATTGTTAACCGGTTTTTCCTTACATCAAGTCTAAATTTTCTTTCCTATACCATCCACTCATTATGTCCAGTTTTGTTCTCTGGGGCCAAGCTGAGCAAGTTTAATCCTGGTTTTACTTGATAGCCTTTGGAATACTTGAAGATAGGTGTCATGTCCTCCAAAAGTTTCCTCTAGGAAAAACATTTTTCATCCTCTCATTTGTCTCTCACCCTCCTCTGAATATTTTTCATCTTGTAAATGCCCTTTCTAAAATATATTACCCAGAGCTGAACACAATATTCCGGATGGGATTTGAGAAAGACAAAATGGATTTTTGAACATGTGGGCAAATCTTTCAGTTTAACAGACTATAAGTACTCATGAAAGTCAAAGAAATAATTATCCAGGAATCATTTCAATAGAAATGACTATGCTATTAATAATAGTAATGTAAATGATAGCAAACATTTATGTAGCACTTTAATTTTTGCAAAATACATATGTTTTCTCATTTGATTTCATCCTCACAATAACCCTTGAAGTAGATGCTATTAGACCCATTTTACAGAGCTCTTCAAGCACACATAGAAGAATTCTTAGCTTTGTGGTTGACACTTAAATGCACTAAAAGGAGGTAGTAATCAAGTCAGGCGTACAATCAGTTAACTGGAGCAATAATTTTATGCAAGTCTTTCTGAAATACATGGAAAAGACATGGAACCTGCCCAAGCTATGAATATGTCATCATATATAAGTCAACCTGGGAGCCTCCTTCCCCCTCCCCAATTCATTATATGGCAGAAAGAAAATTTACCTCTCTCCAATATTTAACCATCTTTCAAAGTTCATCTCAAATTAAGTTTCCTTTATGAACCTGTCCTCACTGCTCCAGATTCCTTGAGTTTTCTCTCTGAATCTTATGACATTTAGTGTGAATGATGGGATTTATTAAGCAATTATATACCTTTGTACATATTTTGTGACCTCAACTAGCCCTGGAGGTTTAGCACCATGTTATACTTAAAACAAACAAACAAAAAACCTCTCACCATGCCTAGGGCTTGAGTTCAGATCTTGATTCTGTCACTAACTCTAGACATATCAATCTCTGTAGAACTCAACTTCTACAGAAAGATTCCAGATCTAAATCTATTATGTGGTTATATTGGGCTATATAAGGTTACTCTTGCTCTTGGTCTAACTGCTTAGTGAGGATGACTAAAGGTTACATAGTTTCAAGGTTACTAGTCCACAGGGATTTCATAAAAGAACTCCAAATTCCAAGCCAGAAGAAATGATACTGTTGGTCAAGTATCAATCATAATGAATCCACAGTAAAGAGCAAGGGTGAATTAAATTCAGTAAGGATGTATTAAGTGCCTGCTTTATGAAAGACACTGTGTTAGGTGCTGGTGATATGAAGACAAAAACAAAGCCCCTGTCCCTAAGGAATTTACATTCTACAGATAAGATACATGACAAAAGTAAGTATATGTAAGGTAATTTCAAGACTAGAAAAGACTAACAACTGAGGGTATCATGAAAGTTTTCATGTGACAGTAGTGCCTGAGCTGGGATCTGAAGGAAACTAGAGGTTCTCAGAAGTGGAGGTGAGTGGAGGGAGAACATTCCAGGGAAGAGGGACAGCAAATGTAAAGGTAGAGTATGGAATATTTTGGAAGGGAGGGAATGTAATGAGGAAGTCTACTAGGGTCAAAGACCTAGGTTAATTTAGAGTTTTCATCCAGGAAAGATCTATTGCAATAATTTTTCTGAGAAAGTTCACTTATCCTATATTGTCTGATGTAGTGTGATCTGTATATTATCTCTGATTTCTGTTTATCATTACCATGGATAAATGAACTTATTTGCTATGTGTGATGTGATGTAATGTGATGTGATATGTGTGTGCATGTGTGTGTGTGTAATGGGCATATGTATGTAGTTGTAAGAAAGTCAAGTGTAACCTACATGGGTAGCACACATCACATCTTTCACTATATTTCACTTTCACCTCATCTCTATATTTTTTCATTTGGTGATCTCATCACTTCCTATGTTCTGATTATCATCTCTGTGCAGATGACTCTTAGATCTATAAATCCAGCTGTCTTTTAAAAATATTTAGTATTTTATTTTTCCCCAATTACATGTAGAAAGGATTTTCTACATTTGTTTTTAAAATTGAATTCCAAATTCTCTCTTCTTCCCCTTCTTTGAATACAATTTGATGTAGGTTATAGATATGTAGTCATGTAAAACATATTTCCATATTAGTCATGTTGTAAAAGAAAACATAGACCAAAATAAAAACCTAATAAAAATAAAGTAAAAAAAAAACAACACTTGCTTTGATCTGTATTCAGATTCTATTAGTGTGTATTCTGGGGTGGATAGCATTTTTTCATCTTAAGTCCTTCAGAATTATCTTCGATCATTGCATTGTTGAGAATAGCTAAATCATTCACAGTTGTTCATCTTACAATATTGCTGTTACCATGTACAGCGTTCTGCTGGTTCTTCTCATTTTACTTTGCATCAATTCATATAAATCTCCAGGTTTTCCTGAGAGCATCTAGTTCATCGTTTTTCATAGTACAATAGAATTCCTTCACAATCATATACCACAAATTGTTCAGTCATTCCCCAATTCATGGGCATCTCCTAAATGTTCAGTTTTTTGGAAGAGAGCTGCTATAAGTGTCTGGCTATAGTTCCAAATTGCTCTACATAATGGTTGAATCAGTTCCCAACTCCACCTACAGGGCGTTAGTGTCTTAATTTTCTCATATCCTCTCCATTATTTATCATTTTCCTTTTCTGTTGTATTAGGCAATCTAACAGATGTGAGATAGTACCTCAGAATTGTTTTAATTTGCATTTCTCCAATCAATAGTAATTTAGAGCATTTTTTCATATGCTTTATAGGTAGCTTTAATTACTTCATCTGAAAACTGATTGTTCATTTTTTTGATCAGTTGTCAGTTGGGGAAATGACTCATGTTTTATAAATTTGGCTCATTTCCCTATATCTTTGAGAGATTAGTCCTTTATCATGGAAAATTGCTTCAAGAATTTTTTTCAGAGTTGTGATTGCTAACTTATCTCTCTCCATCCTGTCTCCCTCTTATTTATTCTATTCTCTCTCCTTTTACTCTGTCCTTCCTCATAAGAGTTTTGCTTCTGACTACTATTTCCCCCGTTCACCCTCCCTTCTGTGAGAACCCCCACCCTTAATTCCCCTCCTTTCCTACATTCCTGTAGGGTAAGAGAGATTTCTATACCCAATTGAATGTATATGCTATGCTCTCTTTCAACCAATTCCAACAAGAATAAGGTTCAAATGTTCCCTGCTACCTCCTGTCCATAGTAAAAGCTCTTTCTTACTTCTTTTATCTGAGATAATTTACCCCATTCTACCTCTCCCTTTCTCCTAGTGCATTCATTTTTCTCACCCCCTAATTTTACTTTTTTAGATATCATCCCATCATATTCAACTCACACCTTTGCCTTCTATCTATATATACTCCTTCTAGCTGCCCTAATAATGAGAAAATTCTTATGAGTTACAAGTATCATCTTCCCATATAGGAATGTAAACAGTTTAAACTTATTAAGTCCTTTATGAGTTCCCTTTTCTGTTTACCATTTTATGCTTTTTCTTGAATCTTGGAGATCAAATTTTTCTATTTAGCTTTGGTCTTTTCATTAGGAATACTTGAAAGTTCTCTATTTCATTGAATGTCCACTTCTCTCACCCCTTCCTCCCCCTTACCCCTTGAAAGAATTTTTCTCAGTTTTACTGGATACATGATCCTTGGTTGTGATCCTAGCTCTTTTGCCCTCTGGAATATCATCTTCTTAGCTCTCCAGTCCTTTAAAGTAGAAGCTGCTAAATTTTGTGTTATCCTGTCTATGGCTCCATGAAACTTGAATTGTTTTCTTTCTGGTTGCATGCAATATTTCCTCCTGGACCTGGAAACTCTGGAATTTGACTATAACATTCCTGGGAGTTTTTATTTTGAGATCTCTTTCAGGAGATGATCAGTGGACTTTTTCAATTTTTCTTTTACCCTCTGGTTCTAAAATATCAGGGCAGTTTTCCTTGAGAATTTCTTAAAAGATGATATCTAGGCCTTTTTTTTAATCAGTGCTTTCAGGAAGTACAATAATTTTTAGATTCTCTCTCTCCTGGATCTCTTTTCCAGGTCAGTTGTTTTTCTAATGGGATATTTCACATTTTCTTCTATTTTTTCCATTCTTTTGATTTTTTTTTATTGTTTTTTGATGCATCGTAGACTTCCTATCTTCTACTTGCCCAAGTTTATGTTTAAGGAATTTTTTCTTCAGTGAATTTTTGTGCCTCTTTTTCCATTTGACCAATTTTCCATAGTTAGAATTTTTGTTTTGTTGATTGCTCATTTTTCTAGCCTATTTCTTGACTTTTAACTTTTTGCTTATGGAACTCTGCTTTTAAGATGAAGAACTCACCATCCCAGACTCCAGGGGTTTTGTGCAGCTGTTTTCAGAGATGCTCCTAGAGACCTGTAAGTTTTCAATTCTTCCACAGTGGTATGATCTAAGGAGAGGTGGGTTTGCTACTCTCCGGCCTTGTGCTCTGGCCTATGAGTGACCACAAGTGCTCTTTTCTGCTCCTCTGCAGCTGCAATATCACTATGGACATTCTTGGAAATCAAAGAGATAGTTACTGAGGAAATTTAAATGTAGATGAAGTATATAGTGATAAAATATGGAATTGTTCAGAGATTTCTCTGCAGGGTTAGCAGAATGCTATGCAATGACAGTAGACCTTAGAAACAGTATGATCTTTCTCCAGGCAAACTTATTGAGTCATGTTCAAAGCATCCCTGATTATCATTCAACAAATAATTTATTTAGTATTTACCATATTCCAGGTGCTGTACTAAGTGCTAATGTTACAAAGAAAAGTAGCTGAATCAGTTCTTGTCCTCAAGGTGTTCACATTCTGATAGAAGAGAAAAACATGTACATAAATACATTATATATACAATATATACCAAGTAAAATGGAAGATAATATTAAAGAGGAAAGCATTAGCAGTGGGGAGGACTAGAAAAGATATTCTAAAGAAGATAGCATTTGAGCTGAGTTTCAAAGGAATCCATGGATTCCAAGAGACAGAGGTAAGGAGGAAGATTATGTCAAGTAGAGGGGATAGCCGTTGTCAAGACATGGAGATAGGAATGAACCATTCGGTAGGAAGAAAAGTAAATGGGCCAGTAAGACTACACTGAATTATGAAGAGGGGAGGAATGGGTAAGAAGACCAGGAATGTCATAAGGGGCCAAACTGTAAAAAGTTTTAAATGCCAGGAAGAGGAGTTCATATTGATATCTGAGATAATATAGAATCACAGGAATTTATTTAGTAGTACAGATCTATACTTTAGGAAAATCATTTTGACAGTTATGTAGCAGATGTTTTAGAGTGGGGAGAGACCTGAGTCAAGAAGACCAATTAGAAGACTATTTTAATATTTCACATGAGAGAAATGAGGGCTTGAACTAGGGAGACAATTACATGAGCAGAGAGGAGACACATGAGAGAGATGAAGGGAAAGAAATAGTAAGATTTGGCAACTACTTCGATATGTGGAATGAGTGTGGGTAAGGAGTAAAGGAATAAGAAGACTGGAAGAATGGTGATGTCCTTGACAGTAATAGAGAAGGAGAGTGGGTTTGGGGTGAAATATAGTGAGTTCAGTTTTGGATATATTGAATTTAAGTTGCCTATGGGACATCAAGTTGGAAATGTCCAATAAGGCAATTGGTGATGCAGTACTTGAGCTCAAGATAGCTGGATTTAGGGAATGGAGCCAAGATGGAGGAGAAAAGGCAGGGACTTACCTGAACCCCTCCAAAGACCTTTAAATAATGCCCTAAAATGAATTCTGGAGCAGCAGAACCCACAGAAGGACATGGTAAAACAACTTTTCAGCTCAAGACAACTTAGAAGATCAGAGAAAACGTTGGTCACACCAGGATGAGAGTGAAGTACAGTGCAGTGCAGGTGCTATCACAGACTGGGCCCCAGCAAACCAGGAGCGGGCCTTGACAGCTATTGAATCAGCAGCAGCTGCTGCTGCTGCTTCCGGAGCTCTCAGTCCACAGATGGTAAGGGGGTTGAACAACTGGAGAAAGAGATTACAGGGGTCTCTTTGGTAGCACTGCAAGGGCAAGACTCTGTTGCTTTGCCCATACTTGGATCTGGGTCACAATCCTGGGTGGCAGTCCCAGAGCAAGGAGGAGCACTAGAAAACCAGATATTGCAGCTGCATCTGACATGGAATCCTAGTCACAGTTCCATGGCAGAAAAGAGTGCTTGTGATTACTCACAGGCCAGAGCAGAAGGCAGGAGATATTCATTCCATTGGGCTAGTTGTTAGACAATAAATTCTTTGGTTGTGGCCACTCATTCTCAATTATATATACTTCAGGCTCTGCTTTTCTTCATTTTTGATGAGGAGTAGCTTAGACAAGTCAAGCCAAGCCAAACTGAAATGTGACACTTTCCTTGCATATACTTTTTTTAACTGTTACTTTTTCTGTTTAATAGAGAAATTGATACATTTATTTGAAAGAAAAAACAAATCTCCTCAGTATACATATGCTATCTACAATACAGTAGACTTTTTGTTTTGTTTTTTATTTTTTATTTTTTAAAATTAATTTTATTTTCAGTGTTCTACAATGACTATCGTATAACTTAGATTTTTTTCCCTCCCCCCTTCTTTCTCCCTTCCTCCCTGAGATGGCATATAATTTTGTATAGGTTCTACACATACATTCCTATTAAATACATTTTCACTATAGTCATGCTGTATTGAAGAATTAAAATGAGTGGGAGAAATCTTCTAACAAACCAAAATGCAATATACACACACACACACTCACACACACACATGATCTACTACATTCTGCGATTGAATTCCATAGTTCTTTCTCTGGATGAGGAAGGCATTTTGCCTTAAAAGACCATTGGGTATTTTTTTAAGTCGTTGCATTGCAATGAAGTTCCAAATCTACCAGAAAAAGTCCTTGCACACTGTGGCCATTGCTGTGCACTAAGTTCTCCTGGTTTTTCTCCTTTCGCTCAGCATCATATCATGTAAGTCTTTCCAGGACTCTCTGAAGTCTTCCTGTTTATCATTCCTTATAGTGCAATAGTATTCCATTACATTTATATCTCATAATTTATTCAGCCATTCCCCAGTCGATGGGCATTCTCTTGATTTCCAGTTTTTGGCCACCACAAAGAGTGCTGCTATAAATATTTTTGTACATGTGGGACCCTTTCCCATTTTTATTATCTCTTGGAGATACAGTCCTAAAAGTGATATGCTGGGTCAAAAGGTATGCTCATTTTTGTAGCCCTTTGGGCATAGTTCCAAACTGCTCTCCAGAATAGTTGGATCAGCTCATAGCTCTACCAACAATGAATTAGCATTCCAACTCTCCCACATCCTCTCCAACATTTATCATATTCCTGTTCTGTCATGTTAGCCAATCTTATAGGTATGATGTGGTACCTCAGAGTTATTTTGCATCTCTGTAGTCAGTAGTGATTTAGAGCATTTTTTCACATGACTTAAAATATAGATATCTTTAATTTCTTCTGAAAACTGCCTATTCATATCCTTTGACTATTTATCAATTGAGGAATGACTTGTATTGTACATTTGACTCAGTTCTCTATATAGTCTAGAAATGAAGCCTTTATCACCAACATTAGCTGCAAAAATTCTTTCCCAGTTTTCTGCATCCCTCTGAATCTTGTTTACATTGGGTTTGGTTGTACAAAAACTTTTCAGTTTAAGGTAATTAAAATTATTCATCTTGTACTTCATAATGTTTTCTATTTCTTCTTTAGTCAAAATTTCTTCCCTTCTCCATAAATCTGATAAATGTTATTCCTTGCTCCACCAATTTATCCATAGTATCAATCTTTATACATAGATCATATACCCGTTCGGACTTTATTCTTGATTATCATGTCAGGTATTGTTCTATGCCTAGTTTTTACTGTTATCCAGTTTTCCCAGCAATTTTTGTTGAACAGTGAGTTCTTATACCAGAAGCTGCGGTCCTTGGGTTTATCAAACAGTAGATTGTTATATTCATTGCCTATTGTGTCTTGAGTACCTAGCGCATTCCACTTGTCTACCCCTCTGTTTCTTAGCCAGTACCAAGTGGTTTTGATAATTGCTGCTTTATAATACAATTTGAGATCTGGTAGCACTAGGCCACCTTCCTTGTCATTTCTTTTCATTAGTTCCTTTGATATTCTGGACCTCTTGTTCTTCCAGATGAATTTTGATATTATTTTATCCAGCTCCAGAAAATAATTATCTGATAGTTTGATTGGTATGGCACTAAATAAGTAAACTAATTTAGGTAGAATTGTCATTTTTATTATATTGGCTCGGCCTACCCATGAGCAACTGATGTTTTTCTGACTTTATTTGTGCAAAAAGTGTCTTGTAATTGTGTTTGTATAGTCTGTAGGTTTGTTTTGGCAGGTAAACTCCCAAATATTTTATAGAGTCTACCCTAGCTTTAAATGGGATTTCTCTATCTCTTGCTGTTGGGCTTTGTTCCTAATATAGAGAAATGCAGAAGATTTGTGTGGGTTTATTTTGTAACCTGAAAATTTGCCAAAGTTGTTTATTATTTCAAGTAGTTTTTTACTTGAATCTCTGGGATTCTCTAAGTATATCATCATATCATCTGCAAAGAGTGATAACGTAGTTTCTTCTTTGAGTATTCTAATTCCTTCAATTTCTTTATCTCTTTAATTGCTACAGCTAACATTTCTAGTACCATATCAAATAACAGGGGTGATAATGGACATCCTTGTTTCACCCCTGATCTTATTGGAAATGCATCTAACTTATTTCCATTGCATATAATGCTTGCTGAAGGTTTTAGGTAGATACTGCTTATTATTTTATGAAAAGTTCCCTTTATTCCTATGTTCTCCAGTGATTTTAATAGGAAGGGGTGTTGTATTTTGTCAAAAGCTTTTTCTGCATCTGTTGAGATAATCATGTGTTTTGTTGCTGATATGATCAATAATGCTAATAGTTTTCCTAATATTGAACTAGCCCTGCATTCCTGGTATGAATCCTACCTGATCATAATGTATTATTCTTGTGATAAGTTACTGTGCTAAGATCTTATTTAAAATTTTTGCACCTATATTCTTTAGAGAAATTGGTCTATAATTTGCTTTCTCTATTTTGTCTTTCCCTGGTTTAGGTATCAGAACCATATTTGTATCATAAAAAGAATTTGGGAGGACTCCTTCTGCATATACTTTTACTTTCTAGTTTATTTAAGTTTCCTCATTGTCCAAAATTCAATGAAAACTACTCTCTCCAAAACTTGGAATGATCTCTTAGTTGCCAGATGATGGTTTTCTCTTCCTACCCTACCTTTGTAGTGTTTAACACTTTTGACTACCTTTTTCTCCTGGTTGTTCTCTCCTCTGTGGGTTTTTGTGACACTATTCTCTCTTGATTCTTACCCATCCTTATCAATTTCCTTTGCTAGTTCATTTTCCATTCCAGGTCCCCTAACCTGATGTGTTTCAAGGTTCTATCTTGTGTCCTCTTCTATTCTGTATTTATATTCTCTCTTCATAACCTCATCTTCCACAAACTTAATTATTTCTATGTCTCCCACATTTCTCAATACTGTTGCTCTTTTGAGCTCATCAGGCATATCCAATTACTTTTTGGATATTTCATACTAAATGTCTGATAGACAAACTTAATAATCTGAAACTTAATATATCCAAAACAGAATTAATAATATTTCCCTGAAAATTGACCCCTGTTCTAAATTTCCCTTTTTCTCTCAAGGACACTACCATGTTTCCAGTTCTATAGGTTCATAACCTCAGCATCATTCTGAACTCTTCACTGTTTCTCACTTCACCTATCTAATCATTTTCCAAGTTTTCTCATATTTGCCTCCACAATATCAGTCATATCCATACCCTTCTCTTTACCACCTAATTCAGGCCCTCATCACATCTTTCTTGCACTATTACAAAAACTTCCCAATTTGTTTCTTTGCTTCAAATATCTCTCTAATTCATTCTCCACTGAGCTGCCTAAGTGATTTTCCTAAGGAACAAGTCTGACCATGTTACCCTCTTACTAAACAAACTCCAATAATAACTTGTTTAGAAGATTCAGGGTGGCAGAGGAGAGAGAGAGTTGGGCTTGAAGTCAGAAAGATCTGAATTCAAATCCATCCACAAGCTACTTACCAGCTATGCAATCCTGGGAAAGTCACTTAATCTCTGTCTGCTCAGTTTCTTCCTCTGTAAAATGGGGATAATAATAGCAATTGCTTCACAGGTTGTTGTGAGGATAAAATGAGATAATATTTGTAAAGCACTTTGGAAAATTTAAAGTGTTATGTAAATGCTAGCCATTATTGCCTCTAGAATAAAATACAAGATCTTTTTAATTTTTAAAGCCCTTCCTAAACTGGCCCTAACCTATTTTTCCAAACATATTACACATTACACCCTTTCCCATGTCCGATGGTTCAGACAAACTGTCCTTCCTATTCTTCGCACACAAAACTATCAACCGTCTTTGCATTGACTGAAAGCTCTCTCATCTCACCTCTGCCTTTTAAAATTCCTGGTTTCATTCAAAATTCTACTTAAATACTGCCTTGTTCATGATTTTTCTCTCCTGCCAATTACTAGGAACCATCTCTCCCTCCGCCTCTCCCTCATTTGCCTTGGATTCACTTTGTTGATGCAAGGAGACAAGTGTATTACAGTGGGATCTAGCCAAAACAGATATTCTGAATTATAAATACTCTCACAGTGTTTCACTTGAGGCTTCATACCTCTCATCTAGTGAAGCATTCCATTTTTTTTATGGATTTGGCTTGCTCACTCTCACCTAGAAACCACCACTTGGTTACATTGAAACACTACCGCAATTTAAGGGTAACCTTGTCAAGGGGAAATAAACATCTCTTACTTAACATTCTAGTTCTTGATCTCCCATCCAATGTGTTTTTTATCTATACAACTAGTCACTTATGAGGTAACATTCACATAGTATGTGATATTTACACAACCATTCACTCACTCAAAATAATTATATTCTTGGTTCTTAAATGTAATCATTTTCTTAATAATAAAGCAAAATAAATATTATAGATATATTATAGTATTGGTATGTGTAATACACTAATATAGTAAAGCAAATATGTAAATAATAAAATATATCACAATTCACAATTAAACACAGATCACACTTTCCTTCCAATACACCCAATAACTATAGTGATGAATGGGGACACTCTTACAGGAATGAAGCAGTGAAACACATGTGCTTTGTACTATTGGTCCATTCAAGAACATGAAATTGCTTCTCACTATTTGACTTGTTTCTCACCATTCTTCAGCTGGGGAAATCCTGTTCTCTACTTGGACATAACCATTATTCACTGATGGCGGTGCTGCATTATCCAGTCAGAATGAAAATGGCAGCAAAACAATTCACACTCTTTCTTTGGTCCAGTTCAGCAGGCTAGGACACTTGTGAAACTCTGTCTGCTTTTCCTTCTCAAGCCAGAGTTGGCAGCAGAGAATAAACTCTTTTGAAAAGCTTCACCTTTCTCCAACTCTAGGTGGCACTGAAGAGCAATAACTATCACCAGTTCACATATGACGTATTTGCCTTTATTTAACTCAAATTTTTCTATATGAATAATTATCTCTCCAGATTTACCTGGTACATCCGTTGTAC
This sequence comes from Bettongia penicillata ogilbyi, assembly GCA_023548195.1. NCBI lineage: Eukaryota > Metazoa > Chordata > Mammalia > Diprotodontia > Potoroidae > Bettongia > Bettongia penicillata. The sequence goes on from JAJHZJ010000560.1 coordinate 13,450,575, forward strand.
GTCTAACAACAGGATTAATAGCTTTATATTTTTATTCTTTGTTCTGAATTTCTAGGTGTTTTATTGTCAGTAACTTAGATAACTTTTTAGATAAGTTTATGCCCCCTCGTATAAGTCCCCTCATGACTATTCTTATACAACTGGTATACCAGGGTAAAATGGAGTTGCTTTTGGGGACAGTCTTCCCTCATTATCTTTTGAACATTTATTCTTCTGTGATTTCAACTTTCTTTTTGATTAAAATATCAGCTGATGGGTTTAGTGAACCTCTAGTGGGTACCAACATGCATTAGATCACCATCATTTGAACTGCAGTCTTTCGCAGTTCTAGAAGCAGATATTGGTTTACTACATTTTCTTAACTTGTTTTATTTATTATTTTATTTTTAAAATAAATTTTATTTATTTATTATTTTATTTATATAAAATATATATCTACTTATAAATATATTATATAAATATCTAAATAAATTTTTATTATTTATTTAAGTTTTGTTTATTGTTTTACAACAATATATTTTTTCACTAGATTTTTTACCATTTCTTGAATGCTGATGTTGATTTTTAATAGTCTGATTTTTACTTCTATAGAGCAAATAGCTTCTTTTTTTCTGAATAATTTAATAATTTTATTAATAAAGCCAGAATTTGTAGTAAAAGGATGCTCATTTAGTGCCTATTAAAATTTAGTATTTTACTTTTCCCCAATTACACATAAAAACAATATTTAACATTCCTTTTAAAAATTTTGCATTTCAAATTCTCTTCCTCTCCCCCTACCTCCCACTAAGAAAGCAAGCAATTAAATATAGGTTATATATGTGTAGTCATGCAAAACATATCCATAATAGTCATGTTGTGAAAGAAAGCACAGACAAAAAAAAAACCTCAAGAAAAACAAAGTAAAAAAGTGTGCTTTAATCTGTATTCAGACACCATTAGTTCTTTCTCTGGATAGCACTTTTCATCATAAGATCTTCAGAGTTGTCTTGGATCATTGTATTGCTGACAATAGTTAAGTCATTCACAGCTGATCATTTTACAATATTGCTGTTACTTTCTACACAGTAAATTTCATTTTGCATCAGTCTATGCAAGCCTTTCCAGGCTTTTCTGAGAGCATCCTGCTCATCATTTCTTATAGTACAATAGTATTCTATCATAATCACATGCCACAATTTGTTCAGCCATTATGTAATTGATGGGTATGCCCTCAATTTCTAATTTTTTGTCCCCAGAAAAGAGCTACTATAGATATATTTGTATTTTTAAAAAATCTCTTTTGGGATAAAGACCTAGTAATGGTATTGCTAGGTCAAAGGGTGTGCATGGTTTTATAACCCTTTAGACATAGTTCCAAATTGCTTTACAGAACGGCTGAATCAGTTCACAACTCTACCAACAATGTATTATTATCTAATTTTCCCCACATCCCCTATAACATATCAAGTATATCTCTGATGAATCACTTAAATTTCTGGTAAGAGGTTTGTGCACGTAATTCTCAGCTTTTTTAGTTCGAATATTTCATGGTTAATCTCCAGCTGATTCTCAAGTTTCTTCATTACTTCAAAGGTTTTCTTTCCCACAGAACTTTGTAATTTTGTTTCATGCCTTGGAAACAAACCAGATCTTATGTGATCTCTTAACCTGTGATACTGGTTCCATGGGTATCAGTTTTCTCTGAACAAAGTGACAGTTCTCTTGAGTGTACATAACACAATGGGTAGTCCATAATGATAATACATTATAGTTCTTCTGATGGCATCATAATGGTAGTGTTCCTGCATCAACTAGTGGTTACTTAGTTGAAGATCCAGTCATTTCTTCTCTGTTCAGGGTACAGAATGACCTCCATCTCTTTTTCCTATTCCTGCTTCTCAAAGTTCAAGTTCTGGAATTCATTTTCTCATGTATAAAAATTGAATTTCTTTTTCTAATTTACACAAAACTCTAATGTCCATCCAAATAACAAATAAAACAAAAGACGCCTCCTATATCCATTGTTTATACTAGGTTAGTGATCTTGCATCAAAGGGCTTGGATCTTTAGTATTTTGCTCTTAGTTTACTCCAACTGAAATGTATACTATATTCTGTTTATTATCAAAGTGTTCATGTATTCCTTATTCTGAACAATCTGAAATGACCCTTTTAGTATCTGTAGCATACGAAGGGATTGATATACTAGAGCTGGCATCGAGTTTTTAGCATGTTTAATCTATTTTTAACAGTTCACCAAAATTTGATATTTTTTCATTAATCTGATAAACTAGATATACCTTTAACCACCGGAAATTTGGAAATATACCATATCTAGGCATACTTGTTGCATTTCAATGGCATGTGCTTCTTCAGGTTTAACAGATCCTTTCATTATTAATCTTTGAAGCTGACTTAATATTATCAGCAAATTCAAAATGTCTTTCATCTTTTTTGCTGGAAAGTAAGTTGAGTAAAATTATCATATGCTTGTTGTGGTGTCCTACCACCACTAAAATGCCTTTTGAAACTTCATAAATATTCTTGCCAAGTTACTTTAGTAACTTGTAAATTGCAGTTTTTATTCTGTGCACAGTTCCAAGTGAAATGCCTTTCAAACTTTCTAATAATCTAACTCTTTTATCTACCTCAGGTATTTTCCAATGCTGTAATGCTTCAGTTAACATCCCTGACCCAAACAACCCATGATTTCTCCCCAGAGAAAGTGGAATTTTCATGGTTCTTTGAAAAAATCCCAGGTTAAGTCTTTGGTCTGGCTGCAATATAATATAACTTACAGTATGGGGAAGCTCATTAACATCTGTAGCTATTTCTTTTATTTCTATTTTTTTCTTAATTTAATTCTGACAATTCCCCCCTACACATTCCTCCATTAATTAATATCATTTAATTCCATGGCCTTTCTCCTTCTCTATGATAGGTTTTATATCATAGTAAATTTCATTTACTTCCTGAAATTCCTATCCTATTTTGGATTAGTTTACATCCTCTGATATTTTAATATTTTATTTTTCCTTCATACCTTTTAGTTATTACTTACTATTTCCCTGTACTCTCAATAGTATCATTTAGAGCATCCTCAATATTTTTTATCACTTAGGTCCTTAAGGTGACATTTTACCTTGTATCTATATTTTTATCTGATTATGTAAATGTCTCTCCGAATAGAAGATAACCTTCTTGAGGGTAGAAGCTGTTCATTTTTAAGTTTCTACATTCCCAGCATCAGGCACTGTTTCTGGTACATAGCAAGTGCTTGCTACTTTCTTGTTGATTGATACTATTTGGACGTCAGATCTCTTGTTTGCCTTCTTTTCTGAGATCTGTATTCTTCAGCTGAGGTTGGTTTTCTAGATCCCTAACTTTTGATTTGTTCTAACAATTACCATAATAATCATAATTAGTAATTATGTGTTACCTTAAGGTCTGCAGAATACTTTACCTATATTATCTCATTTGATCCTTACAACTCTGTGAGGTAAGTACTATTATTATCTTGCTTTCACAGAAGTAGATTCTAGACTATTTGAATGGAGACTTTGGCTTTTGTTTTAACCATTTGGTTTCTTGACTTCCTAGCTTGTTTCAGACTTATGAAAACCATTGTATTCTTCACTCTTGACTTGATTATCTCTAGCTTCAACCCATACCTTGTACAGCAAATAGACATGGGGACCTTCTCTGCCTTTTAATTTTTGTCCTTTTCCTATCCCTTTTCAAGTACAATTAAGGCAAATGAAGAATTAGTTGCAGTAAGTATGGGAAAAAACTCATCATTTTCTTAGAAGGCTATGGGTCAAGAACCCCATGGCAGAAAGCAGTGAGCTAGGGTTTCTGGAAATATAATAGAAGTCTTAAAATGAAGAAGGAAGTTAAAAAAAAAACTGAGGATAGGACTGGCAAGTATTTCTGTGTTATGTTACTGGTTTGGGAGCCTACATTCCTTACAGAGTACTGATGACGTACTGTAGGTTCACAGATGGTGGTTGTAGTAGCAGTTGATGACAGCTGAAGAGGCAGCAATGCAGAATAGCAGCCAGGTATAGCAGCTAGCCTATAGGACACAAAACTTTGCCTACCACTAGACTCAAGAACACAATCTAATCACATTGTTGAGACTATCTCTAGATCTCTCCCCATGCATAGTGAATTTTGTGAGACAGACTGAACCACTTTGAGGGGAAGTAGGAAATAAAAAACTGCACTTGTAGGGATTGATGATTGATCACTAAACTCAATTGTGCTTACTAACACAGGGGAGAATGTTAGTTCCTTCTATGTACTGTACATGTTTTGAAGTAAGTTTGTTATATTCATTACTGTCTTAAACAAATATCCCATTTGAAAAGCCTTGGGTTGTCTCCAACAACGGAATGTAATATCTCTAGGGGTGAGTTAAAAAAAGCCAGATAGTCATGCATTTCCAAGACTAAGATTCTAGGAGGGGGAATGAACTAAAGAGATGAGCTATTATTGAGAATCTCCAAAGATAGATACATCTTAGTCTGACTGCCAGAAATAGAGAGGTTTCAAGTCTTTCTTGATACTTGGATTACATGTGATTCTTCTGGTCTTATACTTCATTGACAATCCCAACAAGTATTTATTAAGCATTTTCTATGTGCCAGATATTGTGCTAAGTGCTGGGAAAACAAAGAAGGACAAAAAGTCCTAATTCTTGAGGTATTTACATACGAATGGAGGAGAGAACACCCACACAATTCTGTACAAACAAGATATATTATCAGGCTAAATTGGAGATAATCTCATAGCAAAGGCATTAAGATTAAGGGGCATAGACAAGGCTTCTTGCAGAAGGTGGGATTTTAGCTGAAACTTGACAGAAGCCAGGGAAGCCAGGAGGAGGAGAGGAGGAAGGAGAGTACTCCAGAAATAGGGGATAGCTAGTGAAAAGACACAGAGTCAAGAGATAAAATGCTATGTTTGAAGAACAGTAAGAAGGTCACTGTCATTGGATCATAGAATGGGGGACGGGAGTAAAATTTGTGAGAAATGAAAATATAAGAAGGGGCAGGTTATGAAGGTCTTTAAAAAACTAACAAGGAGATTTTATATTTAATACAGGAGATAATGGGGAATCACTGGATTTTATTGAATAGGAGATGACGCAGTTAGAACTGTACTTTAGGAAGATCATTTTAATAGCTGAATAGTAGATAGACTGGGGTAGGGAGAAACTTGAAGCCAACCAGCACGTTGTGGAAATGGTCTAGGAATGAGATGGTGGGGCTTACACAGAATGGTGGTAGTGACTTAGGAGAGATGTTGCAAAGGTCTTGGCAACAGATTGGCTATTGTAGAGAAAGAAAATATGAAGAGTCTAGGTTGTAAGCCTGAGTGATTGAGCTTTTGACTCTCTAATAGAGAAGTTAGGAAGAGGGGATGGTTTGGGGGAAAAGATAATCCCAGCCCTACTGATGCCTTCTTCCTTAATACTAGTAAGGATTTTTGTTATGTTATAGGAAAGCCATGCAACACAATTTCAGATTTGGAGGATTAGTCCAGCTACATCAATCCATTCCTCCAAAAGAATCTCCATTACAACTCATTGTTACCTAGCTTTTGGTTTAAGACCTTTGTTGAGAGGAAGATATTAGCTCCCAAGGGGACCTTATACATTTTTGAATAGCTCTGTTAGGAAGCAAAAAAATCCTTTTATCTATACTAAATGGGTTTTCTCTTTCCCTCCCTCTCTTTCTGCAATTTCTGTCTTTTGCCCCTAGTTTTGTCCTCCTATGGATTCAACTATTATCTCTATGCAAATGACTCCAAGATTTTATGTGTCGATCTTTCAATCACTGCTAATAAGGGTCTTGAACTAGTGTTTGTGTGGAATGGAGAAAAAAGAACAGATTAGACCAGTCAATTCACTGAATATTGGAAAATGGGTTGAGGAAACAGGAATGACCATATCACTCTCCTATTCCATAAACTATAGAGGCTCTGTATTTCCTCTAAGATCAACTACAAATTAATCCATTGGCATTTAAAGCGCTTCACAAGGGAAAACTAGATGACACAGTGAATGGAGTACTGTCCTTGGAGTCAGGAGGACCTGAGCTCAAATCTGGCTTCAGACACTTAGTAACTATGTGACTCTGAGCAAGTCACCTAAACTTGATTGCCTCTCCCCTTTCCATATATATGATATAATACAAAAAAAAACCCTTCACAAACTGACTCTAACGTACTTTTCCAGCCTTATTATATAATATACTCCATCAGACACTCTGGGTCATGCAAATTGACTTTCTTGCCCTTCCTTATTTGTGACAGTCTAACTCCTGTTCCCCGCAGAGATGCCTAAAGAAGCCTGTATGTAGACAGTGTGGTATAGTAGAGAGTGGGCTGGATGTGAACACTTAAGTTCAAATCTAGGCTCTTCTATTTATTATCTTTCTGATCTTGGACAAGTTCATTTACTGCTCTGAGTCTCATTTGTCCCTTATTCATAAGATGATGGAATTTAACTACATGCACTCTAATGTGACTTCCAGCTCTAGATCTTTTGCTGTTTAGTCATTTTTCCGTCCTGTTTGACCCACATTTGGGGTTTTCTTGTCAAAGACACTGGAGTGATTTGCCATTTCCTTGTCCAGCCCATTATACAGGTGAGGAAAGTGAGACAAACAGGATTAAGTGACTTTTAAATGTCCAAGGCCAAATTTGAACTCAGTAAGATGAGTCCTTCTGACGCCAGTCCTTACACTGCTCCACTTAGCTGTACCTTTCCTCCTTTTTCTTTACATCTAGATCTTAGAATCCATAACTTCTTTCAAAACTCAGCTCAAGCTATATTCTCTACATGACTTCTGCCCCTATCCCCATAACTTTATATCATCTCCTGGAAATTACCTTGTACTTATTTTGTATATACTTCTTATATTCAATGTTGCCTCCTTCCTTGAGGTCAAGGGCTATTTCATTTTTGTTTTTGTATTCCCAGTGCCTACCATAGCTCCTGACATATAGTAGACACTTGAATTAAAGAACTATGCTTTGGTGTTAGTGATACAAATAGAAAAAGAGAGTCCTTGTTTTCAAAGAGTTCACACTATAATTAAGAAAGACATATTAAAAAGCTGCAGGTGACTCGAAAGGTCTAGAAATTCTATGGGGTCAGCAACAAGGTACTTGGCAAGGCCCAATGTTCTTTAGACTATAAGATGACAGTATCAGGGATCTGCAACAGTCAGAGGCAAGACATATGGTAAATTTTGGTGGTCTTCCATCTCACTAGAGCCAAGAACCCTCTCTACAAACTTCTTGAAGACCTCTCTTAAGGGTATCACAGCTCTTATAGCATGTTACTGTAGAGATTGATCACATGTAGCTTCTTAATATGGTTATTTCTGCCTATATCTTTTCTCCTAAATCACATGTAAGACTGATATCCACCCTGAGTTATAGACTAGATTCAAACTTCCAATAAAGAGTAGATTAAATGACCTTGGATATCCTTTCCAACTCTGAGGGTAAGGTTTATAGTGCTATGTACCCAGCAGGCCCTCAATTATTTGTTAAATGAATAAAAAAAATGTAAGCTCTAGCCCCATATCATCTGTTGGAACAGATGGGTTTTTTTTTGGCAATCCCGGAACCTTATTATTCTTTATCAGTGCAAGGGATGGATAAAATTCATTAAAGTGTTACCAAATTTCAGAAAGTTTGCTGGCTCTGTATTAGGGAATAATGAGCTAAGTTTGAATAGGGCACATACTGTAGAGGAAAGAATGCTATACTATGAGCCAAAAGTGGGAATTCTAGTCCTTATTTGAGTTTAAGTACTTACTAACTGTGAGATCTTAGACAAATCACTTCATCGCTCTTGAGTTCAGTTCTGCCTCCCATAAAACAGTTGTAAAAATATCTGATCTTCCTACCTCACAGAGTTGTTATAAAAATCAAATGAAATCATACATATGGACATTTCTTCATTCAACAGAAAGTACCACGTATAAATATATTATTATGTATACTGTGTGGCAAAATTGTGATGGGCCATGGATGACAAGGTGTGTGTTGCATAATCACAAATTGGAGTGATAAAGTTGAGAAGGCACTGAGTTACTCTCAGTGGCCCTAGATAAACCCCAAACTTTGCCAACCATCTCATTATGTACACTTTTTTTTTTGCCGTGAGTGAAAACAATCTGGGCTACTAGTATGACTGATGCCAATATCAGTAGAAACTAATCAAGTTTCAATTTTACCAACATGGGAAATTCAAGAAATAATGCTGTCAGCATTTACATTTTCAATATCTTTTAAATTTTCCATTCCTCTCTGTTCCCCTGCCATCATCCTTGTCTAGGCCCTTACTTATTATCTCATGCTTTGATTGCTTCAGTAAATTTACAACTGGTCTTCCTGCATTTAATATCTTCCCTTTCTCTTCTCCTATCATCACTGCCAGATTTATCTTCCTACATCCTTAATCCTTTACATTAACTAAATGTAAAGGAATCAGATTAACATGGGACTCAGTGAGGAAATATGATATAGGAAAACCCAATTAAAACAGCAGAAAGCTAAGACGGTACTGTGTTCAAGGGGAGTACAGAGGGATTTTGAGAAGAGCAGACCTTGAAGAAAGCAAGTAAGCTTAATAAGGCAAAGAAGGCCTCAAGGAATGAATAAAACTCTGCTAGACAAATTGCCTTGGAAAACCAGTACAGCCAATTAAGAACTGAGGAAGAACCACAGACGAATTCAGAGAAGATACTAATTCTTTCCCTGGACTTAATGTATGAATCTTTTAGGAACCCAGATAAGTGACACTTTCCCTTAACTCTCTCCTTCAGGAGCCCATGAAAATTTGGTCCCCAGAGAAGGGGACAGTGACAAAATATCTAGTGGTCAGTGGGTACTCAGGTAGACATCCTTTAAAAAACAGCAATCTTCCTAATATATTCCTACAAGCATGTTGTGGGAACCCAGTATTTTACAAATGACCTGTCTAGGTAATGTTCATATATATGCAAAATAAAATTCTATGAGCCCATATGGGGCACGTGTGTAATATGGGACAGCCTATGATCCAACTTTGGAATTTTAGGGCAAGGAAAGGTAATAAATATATAATATGCTAGGCACTAAGCTAAGTTTTGCAAATATCTCATTTGATTCTCATCAACCTCACCAACCTTCTGTGGGAGGTGTTATTTTATCCCTATTTTACAGTTGAAGAAACAGAAGCAAACAGAAAATAAGTGACTTGCCCAGGATCACACAGCTAGATTCTTGTGCTTAAAGATCTTTAGATCTTAGATGGAGTTCAGGAATAAATTGGACACCAGGACTTTGATACATTTCAAAGTCTCTCAGTCTCCTATTGGGTACTATAGATGAGACATATCAAAGGAACAACCATAAATGACTTTGTTCCCTTAAAAAGACTAGCAGAGTCCTGTGGCACATCAGACACAAAAGCATAAAGGCCACAAGGGAACTGTGTGCCTCTTCAACTTCTATTTCATTTATTCACAAACTGACTCTATCTGATTGTGAGCACTCTGACAGAGACCCTGTGTCCCAGGTCAGGAGGGGTTCCATATTTTCAGTTTTCCTTGTGGTCATGGAGACCATTAGGGCAGATTGTATCATCAAACATCAGAAATTATTTGACTTTTTAGAAACAACACTTTCTTATTTATAAAACTATAAGAGTTGGAGTAAGATGTTTCCAAAGTTCCCTTCTTCATTTCAGATTCAGTGACTCTATTTTTCTGTCACTCAAGGACCAATTGACTTTCTGTTATTAAAGAATCACTGAATTTCAGCATTGGAAGATGTCTCAAAGATTATTTAGTTCAAACCACACCTAAATGGAAATCCTTTCTATGACATCAGGGAGAAATGGATAAGACTCTAATTGACAACTTCCACTGAAGCTCTAGCTTCTAAGATAGCCATTTTTAAACAACTCATTATTGGGAAGGTTTTCCATATGCTGAGCCTATATTACCCTCTTTGCAACTTCCACTCAATGGTATAGTTCTTCTCCTTGGGACCCAATAGGATAAGTCAGATCACTTTTCCACTTGATAATCCTTCATATACTTGAGGCCTGCTATAATGTCCCCAGTAAATATTCTCTTTTCTAGGCACCATGATACAGAGGAAAGAGACCTGGATTTGGAGGTAGAGGAATTGGTTCAAATCCTAAGTCTTCTGCTTACTAATTTTTGTGATCTTAGATAAATTGCTCACCTCACCTCTATGGGCCTCAGTTTCTTCATCTGTAAAATGAAGGAGTTGGACTAGATGTTCTCTAAACTTGCTTCCAGTACTAGACTCTGATGTATGGTCCCCAGGATGAATGAAAAAAAGACCTCATTTATAAAATGCTTATCATGTACCAGGCACCATCCTAAGCTCTGGAGATACAAATGCAAAGTGAGATAATCCCTGTCCTTCAGGTACTTATATTCTAATGAAGGGTGACAACAGATGAAAAGGTAGTGATGGCTAAGGAATGATATTTTGGCTTGGAAAATCACAGGATAGCTGGTGGAGCTAAAGAGGTTTAGAGGACTGATCCTTATATTGTGTAATCTCTATTTCCCCCACTTTTAGAGGAGAGTTGTCCATCTCTAAATGTGCTCTAATTAATCAATGTCCATCCTAAAATGAGATGCCCAGAACTATGGATGTCATTTTACCATGGCAGAATGGTGTGGGGTTATTACCTCTCTATTTCTGAACACTACATCTCTCTTAATTCTGCCTAATATTTTATTTTATTTTAGCAATTTGAAGTTTCATATATAATTTAAAGTCCCCAAACTAACAATTTTTTCATTTGAACTATCATCTAACCATGTCCTTATTCTATATTTGTGTGTTTGATTTTTTTGTATAGAACTTCTTACTGATCCATATGAAATTTCACCTTATTAAAATCGATCTACCATTCTAGCCTGTTATTATCTCTTTGGAACCTGACACTGTCATTAACATGTACAGTAAGTTATCTTTCCTGATACCTTTGTGTTGTCTTCACATTTGATAAATGTGCTTTGGAGAGCATGCCATTCATAAAAATGTTGGACAGTTGAATTGATAATGTATTTTTGCTTATTGTTAATGTAATTTTTTCCCTTAATTTGAAGATCTTTCTCATCCATTAATAGACCCATGTGACCTGCTTAAATCATATGGAAGCCCAAGTCACATGGGGTAAGAGGAGCTTTCTGGACAGGTGGAGCAGGAAGGGTAGACTAGAAAGAGGCAGAGCAAGAGCAGAGCTGAGAGGAAATTGGTCAGAGCAGTTAGAACTGAGGGAGAGAAAAAGCTGGCAGCTGGCTGGTGTGAATGAGAGAGAGCTTGTCTGTGATTTCTTTAAGGGAGCTGGTTTGTGGGAAGCCTAACAGAGGGAAGGTTTGTGGATGGAACTGCCCTCTGCATTGTTATCGTATATAGATTTCTTTGTTACTATGATGGATTTGGCTTTTTGGTGTTGAGATTTGGTTTTCTGGTGTCTGAATAAATGTTTTGATTCTGTCTTCTACGTGGAGAGTCTGTTGTTTTTCATAATTCAGAATTGTGCTGGCATATTCACGGCTGCCGTAGGTGCTGTGAATATTACATTGGCTCTATAATAATGAAAGGGCAAGATCAGATTCTTGGGACACTCCATTGGAGACCCTCTTCCATGTTAACATCAACCTATTAATTACAACTCTTTAAAAAAAAAACAGTACCACATCCTTTAAAAAATCCTTGGCAATCACTGCCAGCCTCAGCTCATTTTGAGGTTTAGCATTCTTGACACTGACACTGATGATCACTCTCTCCTCAATGCTCTCTTCTTTCTACATTTTTGGGACACTACTCTCTCTCCTGGTTCCTCTCCTACTTATATGACAGCTTCTTCTCTGTCTCCTTTGTTAGATCCTCTTGTAGATCATACCCTCAAACCATAGGTGTCTATCAGAGTTTAGTCTTGGGTCCTCTTTTCTTCTCCCTCTATACAATTTCAGCTCCCATGAATTTACCATTTCTAGGCTTATAGAGATGTTGATGACTCTCAAATCTAACTATCCTGTAGGATAAGACTCTCTACTAACATCCAATTTCACATTTCCAACTGCCTTTTCGACATCTTTAACTGGATGTCCAGTTGAATATCTTACATTTATTATGTCCAAAGTAGAACTCATTATCTTTCTGCTTAAAGTCTCTCCCTTCCTCCCCTTCTTCCCCCACTCACAAACCTTCCATGTTACTGTAGAGGGTAACACTATTAAAATCCAGGAGTCAATCTGGACTCCTCACTATCTCTCATGCCTCATATCCAATCTATTCCCAAGGCCTGTTCATTTTACCTTTGCAATATCTCTTGAATACTTGTCTTCTCCTCTGTGACACTATTGTCACCTTAGTTCAGCTCTTCATCATCTCATGCCTATATTATTATGATAGTCTGCTGGGTCTGCCTGCCTCAAGTCCCTTCCCACTCCAGTCCATCCTTCATTCTACCACCAAGTAGGTGCTTAACAAATGTTTGTGGACTGAGTAATTTATATTTTTACCATGCTCTTCTTTTGACTTTACCCTTTATTATTTGTTCTTACTTCCATGTTTTACAAATATGTTGTTAAAAATCAATATTGGCAGATAAATATATATACTAATCTCTTTAGACAACTATCCCATTTTCTTTCTCATGGGGATCATTTATGTTTGTGTTTTTAGAATTTCATTACTAAAAGTTTTATATCCTTTTTGGTCTCAGTATAATTTTGGGTCATAACTTCCTATCCATTCTTTGTCTAAACCCTTTGAAATCTACTTTCTTAATGTTATCTCTAGGGTACACTTCAAACTATTTTTGATTTTGTTCTCTATAATTAATTATAAGGTGGGGTTGATAATTTACTTTCAAAGTTGTCATTGCTTCTACTTTGACAACCAGTTACTTCCTTATTGATCAGAATCTTCCACCTCTTAAAGACTGAAATTTTCATTTAGATATGTCAAGAATTTATCAGCTGCTGTATTTTCCAAGAATTCCAGCAGATATCTGGAGAACTGAAACCCCTCCATTGTTACTGCTAAACAGCAGGTGGCACCTGGGAGCTAGGCAGCTGAGCTGTCAGTCATTCCCTGAACCATTAGACCTATTGAGCACTGCCATACAACTCATTCCCTCTCCCTACCTGTGGATGAGGTTTTCTTAGAAGTTTACTCCTGTTCAGGGGCATAATTTTCCATTTCCGAACAACATATTCCCCCTTACTTCATGGAGAGAGGGAAAAAAGTTTTTAAGGAAGGAAGTTTCTGTTCCCCCCTTCCCTCATCACCATACCTTGTTGGTCTTTCTAGCTTGAAATATTATATGAATTCTGAATTCACTGCCAGATTTGTACAATCCAAGAGTGATCTTTTCATCCTGTCTCGCTATTCTAAATTAGCTCCAAGTGCCCAGACCAACTTCCATTGATCAGATAATCTCTTATCTCTAAACAGGAATGGTTTTTCTTCCATTCCTCAATATGGATAAACAGTAAGTAAAGTACAACAGTTTGCCAACTTTTTTTTTAAATTACAGCCACAGACTTAAAAATCAACATGTGTTTAAAAATAAAGGCTAACCTTCCTGGCTCAGAAGGGAACAAAGAAGTTAAAGTGAGTAAACAGACCACATTTGGCTTCCTCTCCGGAGAGAGAGAGGGAGGAGGTGGGGAAAGAATGTGTCACCACTCACTTGGCCTTTCTGCCTTAGTGACAGAACCTTCACAGTTATTGGCTGTAGCTGGACTTCAGTGTCATCTTCCCTCCATGGCTCTCTACTATGCCTTCATTTTCAGTGTATTATCTAATACTTAGTATCAACCAAACATACCTTTCTTGCCTGACCGTCCTAATTTTCAAAGACTTCTTTCCTCAGTTTCGTCTCTATACTGCCTCTATATACATCATGCTTATTCCTACCTCTGTATCTTTACTCATGTTGTTTTTTTCCCACCAACAAAATACTTGCCTTTCTTTTCATGTAATTAAAAAACTAAAATCTTATATTTCTTCAAGTCACATCTCAACTTTCATCTCATCCACAGAACCTTCCCTAATGAAGATAGCTCATGCTGATCTTTTCTACTCTAGGGCTCTGATAACATCTACTATAAAATATAGCACCTAATTATATGATTTCTTATGGGTATATCTTATCTTCCAATTACAGTACCATTTTCCTGTGAATAGGGACCATTTTTCAAAAACCACTTTGATGTGTTTAGCAATAGGCAAAAACTCATTGGTTGATATAATGATTAATATGAATATAATGACCTTAGTGAAAATTATTTTCTTGGAATCAGGAAGCTAAAAGCTGAACTAGTAGGGCTAGAGGAGAGAATATGAGAATTCAAGAAAACATAATTTAGGAATAACCAGCACAATAATAACTCACATTTCTATAGTGTTTTAAGATTTACAAGACCTTCCCTCATGACCACCCTGCAAGGTAGGGAAGAGACAGCAACTAGAAGAAGAGATCTCACAATATCCTTCAATTAAGAACAAAGTGCATGTAAATGTATTATACAAACTTGTAATATTTTATAGGATAGTAAACTCTTAGAGCTAGAAGTACACTTTCATAGGACATCTGATTGAAATTTTATGTTTCATAAAAATTATCCCAAAATAATTTACAAACTTTACACAGAAATCATTTTATCACTCTTCCCAACGCAGCCAAAAAAAGCATGTAGAAAGCAAAAAGTTATCAGATTGTTTGTTTTTTATTCCAAATATTTGCTTAAAAATCTTGGGCAACATTAAAAATTGTTTTGAAGGGAAGAGGAGAAAAAACAATGAGGTCATATGTGGGGCATTTGTTTTTAATATGAGAAATACAATAGAGGTATACATATTTAACTGATTATTTTTCTGTAATGAAAACATTGAAATCATCACAGCTGCAAAGGTACAGATACATATGTGCTCTGCAATTTCATTGTGATTTTTAAGAGATAATGACAGTGATGTATTGCATGTCAGTATACGTGCAGACAAGATTATGGTATTGGTGTCTTCCCCCAGAATACTTAAAGCATTGGCATTAGATGGGAAGGTAGTTATCGCCTTCCTTGCAGATCTACCAATAAAGAATGCCTCACAAACCATTATCATGGGTCCCCAGAGATTTTTGATCTAGCTCTGGGATAAAACTTGAAAAATCACCATGGCTCTAGGTCCTCAGGAGCTGCCAATCCTTCAAAGATCTCTGGCTTCAGCACCAGGGAAGCATGCTGTACTTGAACTGATAGTTATTAGGGATTAGTTAGGTTCCCCACTTTCACCCTAGCCCCCAATACATATGACTTCTTTTTTAAACACATAAATCAAAATGTACACTTGTGTTCTAGTAGATGTGTGTTTAAGTTTACTTGGGTCCTGTGTTTTGCCTGGTGCACTGGGGTTCTGCACAGATGGGTGTCAAATTCAGCAATAAAGTAAGACATTACTAGTACAAAGGTTGAGGAGTAAAAGATGCTGGCTCTTTTGCTTTTACAATTTAGCAAAGTGCTTCTTATACCACATTCTTATTACATAAGAGTCAAACCTCTCTTTTTAGTCAATATAAAAACATTATAGTTCAGTTCTTCATGGATTCAAACCCTAAATTTCAGATTGAGTGAAGTCCATTTTATAACTCATCCTGCAGCTGTTGGAGGCATAAGGAAAGGGTAAGATGAGAGTTGCTTTTTAAGGCGCATTTCTCAACAAAGGAGTTTTGAAAATGAAACCAAATTTTCATGCTCCACTAGCCTTTGGAATTTAAAGTTATTTTTACAGGCTCAGATGGAGTCACAGTTTGGAGAATTAAAGAAGGTATGAGAATATAGTAATTTAATAGTTAAAACAGTTTTCCTTTTCAGAGTTGCTTCAGTTAATTGACAATGAGGACACAAATTGTGTCTTAGTATAGGCCTTTCATGGACTTTTATGCATAGTTTAAATAACAAAACTTTTGTACATTCAAAAAAATTTTCTCCATATTACTTATGGACAGATTCTTGCTTGTTATCTAGGCAAAACTCCTATTAACTCTAAAGGAGATTTAGTTTAAATAGGAGGTGTGGAATCTATCCCTTAAAGGAAAACCACAACTTCTCTGAATTCAGTGTGGTATCTAAATATAGCATTAGCAGCATTTACAAAATCCCTAGATCATTGCAGTACTGGAAAATTTTCAGGTATCCCTACTGGGGACAAATCTGCTTTCAATTTTACAAAGTATTCCATAGAGTACAGACCACAGAATAGTATTCCATCAAATTAACTGCATGGAGTTTCTCCATCATCCAAAGCTTAACAGAAGAAAAATCCTCTTCAATTTGCAGAGAAGCCAACAAAACATTAAAAAAAAAAAAAAAAAAAAAGCAAAATCAAAGGTGGAAGAATGGGATAAATCTTTTTAATTAATCGGATGAAAAGCTCTTCACAAAAGGACTGACCGCCAGCAAAATTAATATGTGAAGTATTTATGAAGTCTTTACTTATCTACTCTATTTCTCCTCAATTGTTTCCAAAGCACAAGACTGACCATGGTACTCATCTGCTCAAGAAGCATTAGGGGCTCTCTAGTGTCTGTAGGATAAAACAAAAACTTTTCTGTTTTGCATCTAAAACTGTTTCTTTGTATTCTGGTTCTAGCCTAAATTTCCAGGCTGATTATGTATTATTCTCCACCATACTTTCTAAGTTCCAGCTGGACTTGATGTTCACTGAGCACAGTATTCCACCTCTTGACCCTATACCTTTATGCATACTGGAATGCTGTCTCTCCCTACCTCTGCTTTGCGGAGACATGCTCAACTCAAGTTCAAGCTCCTATGAAAATTCTTTGTTGATGTTCCCAGTTGCTTGTGCTTCTCCTCCACTTATTTATATATATATATATATATATATATATATATATATATATATATATATATATATATATTTTTGTATTTAGTTGTCTGTGTATTTAGTTTGTATTTGTATATAGTTATTTTGCATTTAGTTATTTGTATTTAGTTATCAATTTGTCCTCAGGAGAATATGAACATCTTGAGGGCAAGGACTATTTCAATTTTTTTTTTTGTATCTCCAGAGCCTAGCACAGGGCCTGATATAGAGTAGTCACTTAATACAAGGTTGCTGAATTGAATTGCGCATTCACTCCTCTTTTAGCTTTCAACTTCCTCTCAGTTTCCATATCTTCCCTCATAACCTGTTGTGTTCTGTTCTTGAAGAGCCACCCACTGGACTAGCTGCCAGTGAATCCCTGGGAAAGCATATGTAAAAGTCCCTTATCCAGCTTAATAGGATCTGTCAGAGCTCATGATATGGCCTTTGAGAACCTAGGGTTTCCTCCAAACTATGCTGAAAAATCAAAATAAAACTTTAGTGGAAAATATTCCTTATTCTGACAGATAATAAAAATTCTTTGGGACTTAATAAAGTGAAGATTTGAGGACAGCTTTTTGTCACAGACTCACTCAAGGATAACTGTAAGTGAGGATAACCCCTGTGTATGACTGTCTTTTCTTTTTTTTTTTTTTGCTAGAAGGGAAGGGAATGGAAAAGTATTTATTAAGTGCATGCTGTATGTAAAAAGCATTGTGCTAAGCACTGGGGATAAAAATTGACAACTGAGAATGTTCATGCTTTCAAAGATCTCACATTCAAATTGGCAGACATCATATATGAGGATTTATGTTCATGTTCATGTTCAGCTCATGGCAGATGGAAAGGCCAGGCAGTACTTAGGCAGGGAGAGTAATAGGGCAGATGGCAAAGCCTGGAGAAACTTTGTGAGTGATAGTAGGACAGTTGGTCCTTATAGGGCTTTTTTTCTTTTCTTTTTTTTAGGAGATCTGATTTTGAGAAGTGTCTGTGAATAAGAGTTCTTTGAATTTATGTAGTGGGATATTGAACGCCAATTATTTGTAGTCAGGAAGTTCTTCCATGTCTGTCTGTATAAGCTTCTGGAAACAGTGAGGCTGTCACTGCCTCAAGAAAGAAGTTTATCCTCTCATCCTGAAGGAAGAAAAGGAGGAAACCATCTGAGGAGGAATGAGCAGTGTGCATAGGGACATGACTGTGAGGAAGAGATGAGAGTATGTAATTGCATTGGGAGTTGGGCAAATAGGGTGAGGAAGCAGAATAGAGGGTAGAGAGAGACTTGAAAACAATTGGACCGCTATTGCTGATTCCTGAGGTTAGGGCAGTCTGATGCTGCTGAACTTTCCCCTTCTTGAAAGAATACTCATGAAGACAGTGACTCCTCTTTCTCCTTAGCCAAAGGAAGGAGATGTTTAATCTACTTTCCTATGGTTTAGTTACATCATTTTTAGCACAAATTTTGGTTACATTAATTTTGAGTTACATTTTTACATAAAATCTGCTATTTTTAGTGATATTTATAATTGATATTTAATTAGTTCTGAATATAAAATGATTAATAAAAACTGCTTGGTTTGAGTGTTTCATTACTTGTGCAACTTCCTAGCTGCAAAATAAGAACTATGTTTAACAGGTTAGAGACAGAGACAGAGAGATAAAGAATAGGTGTTCTATCTGATTTATCAGAGTGCAAGGAATTTTTATTTTCCCCCTCCACCCCTAACTGGAGGTTCAGGTATTGTCAGAGAATCTTATTGATATTACTTTTAAAAATATTTTGTATAAATGTCCCAAAATGGAGTAAATAAATGCACCCAACCTTCTTTCCCTAGGCCAGTGTTCTTAATTTGGGATCAATGAACCCCCAAACCTATCTGATCAATGGATAGACTTCAGGGGTCCATGAATTAGGATGGGAAAAATATTATATCTTTATTTTTACTAACTTCAAATTAAAATTTAGCATCTTCAGCTACTTTAAAAACATTATTCTGAAAAGGAGTTCATAGGCTTCACTGGACTCCCAAAGGGATCCATGATACACAAAAAGTTAAAGAATGTCTGCCGTCCTCTAAAGGAAATGTGGGCTAAAAATAACAGCGGCTATCTTCTCCATAGTTTGTCCTTTTAAAAAGGCCCAGAGAAACATATCTCTAAGGGTAGAGATGAGGGTGGTGACTAGAAAATAGATGATGTAGAAGGAGAAAAAAGTGGTACCCACATTTCAAGAGTAGCAACCAGAAGGAAGAGAATGGGAACTCTGCCCTTCCTACAGTCCTTTGTCCCCTATCCCCCATTAGCCAAACAAAACTCCAGATCCTTATAGATCCCTGCTATATTTATATGGCAAGTGACAGTTTTAAGATTACTTCATTTATACTAGCAAATGTATTTTCACAACGACATTGGGTAGGTAGGGTTGATATCTTTATCCCTGTTTCACAGGTGAGTCTGAGAGAAGTTAAGTAATTTTCTGACTGATGGACCAAGGGTGGGATATGATGGTAAACATGAAAGGGTAATGGCAAAGAAGAGGTAGGAAGGAATGGGTAACAGGGGGGATCAGAATTTGGAATATAATGGGGAGGAAGGTGGAAAGAATAAAAAAACCATGGAATTACTGGCATGAGAAAAAAAGGCAATCTTTGGGGAGAAGAAAATGGGGAATGTCATTGAGGGGAAAGCAAAAATAATCAGTTAATATTTTAATATTTGTAAAATACTACATTTGCTATCCCATTTGAACCTCAAAATATCCCTGTGAAGTAGACATTGTAGGTATTCGTTATCTGCCATATTACAGATGAGGATACTGAGACTAAGGAGGTTGTGACTCTTATAGCTAATAAATATTATTTATTTTAATATTAAATAAATCTTATAACTAATAAATATTAGAGGCAGGATTTGAACTTAGTTCTCTCCTGAATCCAAGGCCAGCATTCTTTTCATTGTGAAAAAGGAAGAAGAAACACTATGTATTAGAAATTGGCAGAGATTGGGAAGAAGAAATAGGAAATGTAGAAAGGAATGCCGCTGGAGGTATAGGTTCCTCTTCCCTAGAGATCTTCCAAAAAAACCCAAAATAAAACTGGATGACTTCACCTTGGGGAAATTATTCCTTGGTCATGTATGGATTGAAGTAGAAAACTTTTTTCTAGCTTTCTAGTCTTTTTATATTTTAATCTCTTCTTTGGACTATACAATCCAGTTATACTGGTCTACTTGTTTCTCACGTATGACGTTCTTTTTCCTCTTTCTGTACCTTTGTACTGACTGTCCCCTAAATCTGCAACACTTTCCCTCCTCACTTCTGTCCCTTACTTTCCCTGTCTTCCTTCAAGATTCAGCTCAAATCTCACATTCAACAGAAGGTCTTTGCTGGCATTCCCAGATGCCTATGCCTTCCCATCTAAGATTGCTTGTCACATACTCTGTATATATTTTGCACATATATAGTTATTTGCATGTTTTTTATTCCATTAGAATGTGAACTCTTGGAGGGTGGGGCAGGTTTTACCTCTCTTTGTCTCTCTGTGCCTGGCATAACTAAGTACTTATTAAATGTTTGTGGACTGACTCCCATGTCCCATTCTAAACGTCCAGTTCTAATATTGTTTTGTTACCAGACTCCTTGCCATCTTGGCCTTCACAGGGCTCTTTACAATGGGAATGCCCCTCCCCCTCAGACCAGAATGCCCAATTTGGATACCTTCTTTGAGGTCCAGCTCAAAAACCATTGCCAGGCAAATTTGGGTGCTTCCTTCCTGCTTTCCCCATCTGTAGTCATGCTGTTATCCTGTGCCTCGAATTTTCTCCTTAAACACCCCTGCCTGTTGAATCATGCATTCTTTAAGCCCAACTCAAAGGTCACCAATATGATGAAGTTTTCCCTGATTCTTCCAGTTGGCAATGGTATTTCCTTCATCTTAAAATAGTCTTCTTCATTTGTACCTTTCTTTTGCTCATATGTAGAATATAGGGGTTTTTAATGTGTCATAGGAAACAGGGAAAGGAACTGTGACTTTACTAGTCTATAGAACTCCCTAGAAAGGAAACTAAGTGTCATTATAGGCAGTCATTTCCTCTTAGAGAATTTTCTAGAGGATATAAAGTTGTGAGAATTGTGACATTTTAAGAATCATAAAGCCAATCTGTGTCAGAACCAGGATTTGAACTCAGGTCTTCCTGCCTCCAAGGGCAGCTCTCTATCAGCTGTTGCTTGATGCTTCCCTAATGTGTCATTTTCATAATAAATGTTTGCTCAAATTTGAAACTATGCCCAGAAGCTGTGCATATTCTTTGACCCAGTAATACCACTACTAGATCTGTATCCCAAAGAGATTTTTAAAAAGGGGGAAAGGACCTATTTGTACAAAAATTTTTTAGTAGCTCTTCTTATGGTGGCAAAGAACTGGAAATTGAGGGGAAATCTATAAATTGGGGAGTGGATGAACAAATTGTGGTATATGATTGTAATGGAATACTATTGAACTATAAGAAATGATGAGTAGGATCATTTCAGAAAAACCTGGAAAGACTTATGTGAACTGATATTGAGTGAAGGAAGCAGAACTAGGAGAACATTATATACAGTAACAGCAATATTGTATAATAATCAGCTGTGAATGAGTTCTTCTCAGCAATACAGTGATCCAAGACAATTCCAGAAGACTCATGATGAAAAATGCTTATCCACCTCTAGAGAAAAAAACTGATGGAGTCTGAAAGCAGACTGAATAATTTCACTTTCTTTTTTGTGTATTTACTTTCACAACATGATTAATATGGAAATGTTTTGCATGATTGCACATGTATAAACCACATAAAATTGCTTATCCTCTTGGGGAGGAGGATATGGGAGGAGGGAGGGAATTTTGGAACTCAAAATTTTAATAAATGAATGTTAAAAATTGTTCTTACATACAATTGGGAAAAATAAAACATTATTTAAAAAAAAAGAAAAGAATTTAAAAGATGTCACAGGGGAATAATTCCCTCAATCAATTCCAATAGGAAATACTAATTTATTTGTTATGTCACTACAGTAAAATTATATATATGCATATATATCTATTTAAAAAATAAACCTTTGTTCACTTTCATTCACTAATCCACTCTTAGGTTGTAATTTCCATGAGGGAAAGGATTGGTCTTAAAATTTTATATCTCTCCCTTAGTGCTAAGCACACCAAAGATGTTTTATAAATGCTTGTTGAATAAATTCAGAGAAAGACGACCTGCTATTTCAAATATCCACTGATGAAGGAACAAGAGAAAATGGGGTCAGAAGATTTATGTTTACTTACTGTGAAGATCATTCAATACTTTAGTGAGACTTTAAGGGATCAAAAAAAAAAAGGCTTGTCAGATTTCCTCTCGAGGATACTAAAAACAGGAGAATTTCTCATCTCTTATGGATGGTTTAAATATTGATTTACTTGATGATGGGGAGATGGACAAGAGACCTTAAAGTCTTCTCTGCAGATGGTCTAAAATCTTCTTGGAAAGAAAGCAGGGAATGATATTATATGAATTGACATTTCTACTCCAGGTAAAGAAAAGGGGGTGGCCAAAATGGAGACACACAGAAGCTGTCCTAAAAGAGAAAGAGTGAAGGGGATCTAGGGAAGTGATATTCTGTCAGCATCTGTTCTTTGCTGGTTGTGTATCAAACTAGAGGCATTATAGGTACAGAGCAGTAACCTGAGAAAGAAATAAAAGTGAATGTAGAGTTTGGATAAAGATGACAAGTACTTTGCAAAAAGAGAGGACTGAAGGGATCTTTTGTGTGCCAAAGATTTCTCTTAATTCTGAGCTATTTTCAATAGTCCTGGATAAGGAAGATTAGAGATTATCTGCATTTTTTTGCCCACAATCAATATTCTGAAATTTTCCATTACCATTATTTCCTTTCAGCTGGCTCCCAATTTTGGAAACCACACAATGTATGTATAAAAGGTAACTGAGGAATCAGAATTTTAAAATAAGATGGGACTTTAGAGGTCATGTATTTTAACCTCAATTTATAGATGAGGATCCTGAGGCCTAGAGAAGAGAAATGACTTACCTAGAGTTATTTAAAAGTGGTTCTCTCTGTCTTGTTTCTCTGTCTCTATCTCTGTCAGTCTCTGATTCTCTCTCTCTGTCTCTGCCTCTGTGTCTCTCTCTTTCTTTCTGTCTCTCTGTTTCTGTCTGTCTCTCTCTGTCTCTCTTACTCTCTTTCTCCAGGAATAGAATTCAAGTTTCCCAGCTTCCAAACCTAGTACTCTTTTTGTTAAAGCAGATTGTCTTTTAAGTTGAATGTCATAGTCTAGTCTCTAATTACTGAAATTTGATTAAAGTAATCAAATTCCTATTTGGTGCAAATAATTTAATATTCCATAAATTTTCAACCAGACAGTGGTATATAATAAAGCATCATTGTAATCATGAAATACTTTTTTTGAACATTCACAACTGTGGTTAACTCTATCCAGGAACAAAGACTATTCCAGAGAAGTGACAATTTCCCATCTCCTACTTTTCCCTCCCATTCTTATAGAATTTGTTGTCTAAAGGGAAGAAAAGATGAACTTAAAGGGAAGGAAATAAGCAAAATGTCAAAATAAATATAAATAGCTTCCTATATATAAGTATACATAAATATAATATGCCATTGCACATTCCTTTGAATATACTATGCTCATGCCTACTACTATTCCTTTGTTTATACTGCTTCCTGCTTTTCATTAAGAATTTTATACCTGTAGTACCCTGGATAGAGCAATGGATCTGGAGTCAGGAGAACTGGATTTGAATTCTGCCTCTGTTAACTTGCTACCTATGTGACCTTAGCAAGTCACTTAATCTGACTGGGCCTCAATTTCCTCATTTATAACGTAAGGAGGCATCATGATACAGTGGAAAGAATGCTGGAATCAGAAATGGGTTCAAATCCTACTGCTACTACTTTCTTATCTGAATGACACTGAGCAAATCAATTAGTTTCTATTGTTTTTAGTTTCCTGGTTGATAAAATGAGGGGGTTGGACCAATTAAATTCAATAAAAATTTATTAAGCACCCACTATGTGATCCCTTGTAGTGCTAAGTGTATAATTCCATGATCCTCTCTGTCTGCCTACATCTTATCTATCTCTCATGGGCCATCAGCTAACTAAAGCCTTTTCTGATGATGTGAGATGTAAGCTCCTTGAGGGCAGGAACTATTTAATTTTTACTTCAGTGGCTGTCCTCTGAACCTAGCACAGTTAACATGTGCTTAACAAGTTTTCGTTGATTAATTAATTTGTTGATCTTTCTTTTCTTTGAACTTCTATTTTGATTACTACCATACAGGTTAAGATGATTATGTAAAAATTTTGCTAGTTTTATGCTTATTAATCTTGTCACTAGTTTCAACAAATTAAATAAATGAGTGTTTCTCAATAGTCTACTCTGTCTAAAACAACTGTGGTAGGTGCTGGGAATACCAAGAAATGAAAAATTATTAGTCCTTGACCTCCAGAAACTTCCTGCTGTTGTTTGTCATTCTTCATTTTCCAAGATGACCAGTGACATCATGGGGTGATATCTCGTAACTTGTACAGGAATTGAATTGAAGTGAGGCAGAGTGGAACAAAGCAGTCTCATTTTCTTTTTCTGAGTCATTGAAGTCAAATAGAAAAACAAAAGTCAGGATGACTGGAGATGGCCCAGGTTACAGTGGATGACCTTGGCATCTTTGATGTGTGATCATACCCTAAGAGTTCCACAGCACTTGCTTCAGTTGCCTTTATGGATCTGCCCATTCTGCTGGGAAAAATCTTCACATGATTAGGGTAGACCCACTCTCCCTTCTGCCTCCACAACTCACCAAAGGATTTGAGATCCATCCGTTACTCTCAAACTGGTTTAGCCCATGTGCTGAAATGGTTTACTGGGGTGTGGTGACTGCATATGCTATAGCTTCTTGGAGCCACAGGTGAGAGTATTTTGTCCTATCTTTCAGAAACTTACAGCCTAGTAGGGGAGAAAAGGGTGGTAGTTGAGATATGTATACAAATAACTATAATACAAGTTTAAAAAATGCCTAAGTGTCAGAGTGACTTGAGATAGTCAAGATGTGAAGGACCCTGTCTAGTTAATGGGGCAGGGGAATGTCAAAGGGTAATAGATTCAGTCTATTCAACAAACTCTGTTGGCTCCATATATAAAATACAAAATCCTCTGTTAGGCATTCAAAGTCCTTCATAACCTAACCCTACTCTCCCTAGCCCCCGCCCTTCTTTTATTTCTCTCCTTTTCCCCTCCCCCCAACACAAACACTTTCTCTTCACTCTGGACACATGACCAACAAGATGAAGTTACTTGCCCAAAGTTACACAGGTTGTAAGTATCAGAGATGGGATCTGAATCCAAGTGATCTGACTTCAGAGTTAATGTTTTTTCCATTGTTTCACACTAATAGAAGAACTGATTGAGGGAAGGCATTCTGTTTTACATTTTTATTTCTTATAGGACAGATCAAGGACATGTTAGGCATGTAGGAGTTTAATAAATATTTACAATTGATCACTGAGATAGAAAGGGGGGTAAGTAGATGTGCGTGAGCTCAGTAATATATGTGAACATAATGTTCTATGTAGACAACTTCAGCCGCGACTGAGAAGAATCCATGGAATAAATGAGATTTAAAATGTGTTTTATTGAATGACAAAGGTTGGCAGTGAATAGCAGCTAGTCTGTTCCAGCTGTTGCAGAGATTTGTCAGGGAAAAGACTATGGTCAAAATAGAGTTTGAGGAAGATATTTTGGTAAATCAATTGAAGATATATTTCTGCCTTGTTTGGTAAGGCCTGAAATGAGTAGGTCATGGCAGGAGAAATACATCTCTTCTCATTCTCCTACCCCACTGTGTCCCCACATCCTTTATCTTTTTTTGTTTCGTTTTTGACTAGGAATAGAGGAAGAAGAGATTTTCGAGGGATTTGGGGACTGGGCAATGGGATGGCAACAAACAAAGGATAAAGGAGTGGGAGAATACAGAATAGAACTCCTATCACATTAGCAGCTTAAGAAAACATTATAGACAATCTGAATAGGTTTTCTTTGATGCTGAACTGCCATGTTGTGGATGTTTTATGTTGTACAAACTAATTTTTATTTCCATAGCTTTTCCTTGTCATTGATGGCTGGCTCTTGAATTACAAAGCTCAGGCTGCAAAGTACTTTCCTGGCTTTTGTGCTATGATGGGCTGAACACAGGCTCTGCTGTTAATCTGTGCTGTGTTTACTAAGGATTTTCCCATCCACTCCACCTCCCACCCTGCCTTTTGAGGGGCAGCTTCCTTTTTGTGGTTAGCATCCAAAAAATAAATTAACGAAATGCAATTGTCTAACCAGAACATCCTATTCTAGCATCTTTTCTAAGCACCTTAAAAAAATAACAAATTGTAAGACTAGGCCAAAGGGATTGGCTCCTGTGTCAGCCAGGAATGGGAAAATGAGTCCAGGTTCCTTCCTTGCTGCCAGACCCACCTCGGTTCCTTCACATCCTCAGATCCCCTGCAGTTCTAACTAGACGGAACATTTGAGAGATCCAAGTTTTAGTGCTAGTAGAGAAAGTAAGAAAGCAAGAACATGGGGAAACCTCTTCTCTAGCAAGAGAGGAAACAATGTTGCTATGATCTTTGTTCCTTTCCAGCTCCTCTACAGAGCAGATGGAACTAGCCGAGGGAGAGATCAAAGATAAACTGGAACCAGAGAGGCTGAGTGATGTGCATATTAGACACCCAACTGATTATAAATCACTTTTGGACCCTTTTAAGTTTCTATTCTTGTCTTTCTTACTTTCCTTCATCTCCTCTACCCCTTTTCTGTCTCATTACCATTCTACCTCTTTTTTTAATTCCTCCCTTTTCTTTCAGTCTCTTTCCCTTTTCCTCGTACTCAAATAGAAATTGAGACATATTGTGTGTTCAAAGAAGTTGCAGAGTGTGTTTGCCTGGTCTCAGCTTTCATAAAAGAGGGAGCATGTGGTAAGCAGCAAGATTAGGCCAAATCCAGAACTCTGTGGACACAATAAATTGTAGGGCAAAGACTCATTTGGGTTCTTCTGTTTGCTTGTTGCCAGCTGGATTTTCCCATGATTTCCCATGATTTCTTTTCTCAACTGCATTCCTGATCCTTTCTCTTTACAACATGTGGTGTTATTTAATTAATAATATTTTTTGTGAGAGTAACATGGTCGAACATGCTTCATTGTTTTTGTGAAACATTGATTTCTTCTGGTTCTAACTTCAGTTTATTCTAAAACTCAGTTCTAATGATTGAAATATCCCACTTATGTACTAAATATATAGAAAGTAAAATAAAAATACTATAAGGAAACATATAATTTTTTTTACATTTCCTTATAGAATTGATTTGACTATTTATATTACATCTGGACTTTAGTAAGACTTTTATTCATTCATTTATAATAGCACAGTATCCAGGAACTATGAAAGTGACAGTCCCTCTGTACTATGACTTGATTAGACCCCATTTTGAAGTATTGTGTTCAATTCTGAGCACCACATTGATAAGATGGAGAGAAATCATAGAAGGGCAACCGGAATGGTGAAGAGTGTTGAGTTCATACCTTAGGAGAATGAGTAGAACTGAAACTGAGAATGTGAAAACTGGGGAATAGAAGGTTTAGTGGTGTGATAGCTTTGATGAGCTACCATTTGGTGATGCTCTCTGAATACTTCTAGACAAATCCTTAAATGACAAGCACAGAGATGAAGGGGTCCTCCTGATAGACCCTATTATAATAGCAAACTTTTATTAACTGTATACCATCTCTTCAATGCCATGGATAACAAAGAAAAAATATCTTTGACTTCAAGAGCCAGGGCTTTTTAAAAAATGATACTTTACTTTTACTATGTTACCAAAACTTGACTTTAAAGAAGTGATTTAGTCAGGTAGAGTTATTTTGTATATTTTTTTTTGTTTTTCCCTGTCTCTTTATAATAATACTTCCATAAGGCACTTTAACATTTATAGAGTTTTCCTCACACAATCAGGCAGTGGAACAATTATCATGAGAGGCAGGTAGAATGGCAAAGTGGGGGACTTAGATTCAAATTCTGCCACAGACTTTCTATCTGTGTGAGTTGGGCAAGTTACTTGATCTTTTTGAGTCTATTTCCTCATCTGTAAAATGGGAATCACAATAAGTACCTCATAGGGTTCACAGGATCATAGATATAACAGGATCACACATGGATATAAGGGGCTTCAGAGGTTATCTAATCCTAGTCCCTTATTGTATAGATAAGAAAACTGAGACTGTTGTAAAGTTCTAATGAAGTAAGGTATGTAAAGCACATATGAATGTGAAAGCTCTTTATAATTGTCAGTTATTATGCTCAATACACAGATAACACGATCAAATCTAAGGAATTAAGGAACCTTCTTAAGTTATTATATATCCTCTTTGAAGGAACGTTCTATAACCTTTCATACCTATAGTGGTAAGGGCTTACATTCTATAGGCATTTTAATATTTTAGTAAACATTTTCAAGAGGATATAAATCCATATTTAAATTAATATCAACAATTTTGAATTGTTTTTGGCTCTTTTAGGAAATTTGATTAGATTATCAATATTTTTACCTCATAATGTGGTCATTAAAGAGCAGGACAAATATCATCTCTGGTTTATATTGTTTGTTTTTGTTTCCATTATTAGCTTTGTCTTCAAAACATAGTTTCTTCGAAGGTGTCTTTTTAAGCCACATGTAAGCCTCAGTTTATCTAAAACTAGATAATGTAATCCATAAATCCACCGAGCCACTTAACATATAAATTTCAACATGTAACAATACATCAATAGCGAACAAATGTAAGTACCATTTTCAACCCCTTCAAATGGGCCAAGTAATGGTTCTAGAGCCAAACTATAGATATTAAGTATTACAGGGATATAGTCTAGACAGATGATTTTATTGGAATGAGGAACTTCTGGATGAAGAAACTCCTCCTATCATTGTAGGTCAGCATCTTCTCTGCAACTTATCATAATAGAGAATGACCTAGAATACTGAAAAGTTAAGTGACTTGTTTAGGTCACAAAGTCAACATATATCAGAAGAAAGACTTGAACCCAGATCTTCCTGGCTCTCAGGCTAGTATCTACTAGGCCATGGCTACTAATAAATTATTAGTAGTATCTTGGTAATAGCAATACTAAATTTAGTGAAAATCAATTTCTTATTTCATCTGATAAAAAGTAAATATAACTAGAAGTTCTAACACTTTCTTCTGCCCTAGTGAATAGTTGGAGTGTATTCACTCCACTGTAGAGATCTCTAGTGTAGATTACATAGTTTTAAGTGGTTATGTGCCTAGATAAAGGATTATCATACTAATTATCAATGGATCACAGTTGATATGATGTCAAAGTACTTTCCAGTAATGTACCTGGGCTTAAAAAGTACCTTCAAATATGGTTCCTATTTTCCAAAATGTTGGTCACTTTCTTCCCTTTTCTATCCCCTAAATGAGAGATTAGTGCTCTAAGCCAGTAGTATCAAACTCAAATAGAAAGAGGGGGGACATATATTGACTTAGAAACCCACAAATTAACATTACCTATATTGTATTGTATTTTGTTAAACATTTCTTAATCATGTTTTAATCTGGTTAAGAGTATAGGTTGAAGTCGGCTCCTTTATTCAAGACATCTCTCTAAGACAATATCAAAAGCTAATATTTACATAGTACTTTAATGTTTGCAAAACATCTTACATATATTATCTCATTTGATCCTTGTAACAACTCTTTCAGGTTGGTGCTATTATTATCTCCATTTTACAAATGCAGAAGGATTTGATCATGAGACTTCTTGACTCACACTCCACTGTTCTATCCATTCATTATACCACATTATCTCCTATGTAAGTATTCTTTTCCTTATTTTATAGACAAGATAATTGAGGCTCAAAAGACTAGCTGATTCCCACAGTAGCATAGAACTGCTTTAGCAATTATCTTTGCAATTTATTTGTTTATTACTAATAGACTGCTTGTGTCTTCCTCATATACTTACTGGCTATGTGACTCTGAGGGAGGTCATTTAACTTGTCTCGACTTCATTTTCCTCATTTGTAAAATAAAGATAATCATGCCCACCTGAACTTCTTTAGAATCCCCATACCCCCAAATTGGCACTCATAAGTTTGCTAGTTGAGAGTCTTAATAGGATTTTTCAGGTTTCAAGGTACCTTGTAGATCTATGCTCCTAAAACTATAGTTCATGAGCCCCTACTGGTAAGCTTATCTTTAACAGTCAGACAGTGGACAAAATTATCTCAAAGCAAAGACATTTACTCCAATGGCATAGTAAAAATAGTAGCTACAAAACATTCCCCCCATAAACTTGGGACACACTTTCCCACAAGTATACAAATTATCAGTGGGAGGATTAGACACAGAATGTACTTGTAAGTGAGATTCACATTTCAGAAACATGTGTGGCCAAGATAACTTCTGCTTCTGGTAAGCTTAAGTCTCTGATGTCTGTTCTTTTCTTTCAGAACTCTTAGGCTGTCCCCTCTCTCTCACCCACCCATCACTGCACCCCCCAACCTCCCCTGCCTCCCACCAGGTGTAGCATCTTTGTTGGGCAAGTAACTCAGCTGGGTTTCCTTTTTCTGTTCCTCCTGCAGTCTGATTCAATTTCCAGAGATAGTTGGTTTTTTTTTAATTCACAGTCATCTTTCTTTGATGCCGGAGATATCACACCTTGAAGCTCCTTTCTGCTTTGAATTCTGTCTTACTGTGTTTATCTCTGTCTATAGAGAGAGAGAGTATGTTTCTATTCCCTGCCTCTAACTGTGAGATTCTCTGAACTGGATGTGGTATTTCCTATTGAGTAGGCACATCATAAGCACCATAGTCATTGGTGAAGTAAGGAAAGATATCCCCATTCCTCTGTCCCCTGAGTTGTTAGAGCCACAGGGATCACAAAGCTACTTCCCTTCTGGACTAACTGAAGAGGTGGCAAGGGTATGGCCAGTTTTCAATAAGCCAATGACAATTGTTCTTTCAATTTTAGCCAAGTGACTTTTCTTTTGGACACTTTATGATTTACAGTAGTGCTGATATTGCTGGCTGTTAGACATCAGTAATGGTTGCTGAAGGGTTTTCATATAAGAAAGAAGCTGAAGAACCTGAATTGGAGGTCTTTGGGAAATCAAGTTTTTCATTTTTTTGTCTGGAATTAAGTACAATCCTACAGGAAAAAAAGGAAAAGCAGCATGAAAAGCTGAAAGGTTTAGGTGACTCTTGGCATTTAAAGCCCATTAGGAAAACCTAAGGCCAATGGGGATTAATTATAGAGAGGCAAGTTTTGGCTCAATGTGAAGAGAAACTTTCTAACAATTAGAGATGTCTGTCCAGACAGTGGAATGTTCCTTGTCCCTGGAAATATTTTAGTGGAGGCTGGATTGCCATCTGTTGTGGATTTTGTAAAGGGGATCTTGTACTGCCTAGGAAGTCAAATTAGACTTCAAATAGCCTTTTCAATTCCAACACCCTGTCTTCTCAAAGCACTGTTCAGAACTTTGAGTCTATGACATGATGAAAAGGACTTTGTGTAGTCTCTCCTGAATAATCAGAGTTCTCTTAACTCTTCCTCACAATTCTTATTTTTCAAATATTTTGTTTTCATTTTTCTCATGCAGGGACTAGAGCTAGATACAGTGTTTCATGAATTCTTTAAAATTTAAAAGGAAAAGTGTTAAGAAAAACTTCATTAATGCAGAATTTTATCTTTTAAAATTTATTTAAAATTATTCCTTGAAATCTAAGATTCACAAAGTATCAAAATCCTATGCAAGGAATGTCTCAATATTGCTTAATGATTATAGAAATCACACCAGCATGTAATGCTTTAGGTAAACTTCCAGAATTCAATTAAATTTAATAAGAATTTACAAAGCACCTATTATGTGAGGAGAATTATGGTAGGTGTTGTGGATCCAAAGACAAAATAGAAGTACAGTCCCTGTCCTCAAGGAACTTATAGTCATTGTTGATAATATTGGGTATTATTATGTCTATATTCAAACATTCCATACATCTCTGCCTAATTCAAATCTTGATCACTTTACAGATTATTGGTTCAAAAGAAAGGCAAACTTTAAAACTATATTGGAAAGTAGTAATTACTCTTCTTATAAGACAACTGTATTACTTTAGAGAAGATTAAATTTTCATTTTTATTCTCTGATAAGAGGCAGAATGGCATATTGGATAGAGAATTGATTGAGAAGACCTGAGTTCAAGTCTTGCCTTGTCAACTACTGGAAGCATGCTGGCAAATTACTTAAGCTCTCTTTAAGTTACAGAGAAGATGCTGACTTGAACTGTTAAAGGATGTTTCATTACTTGGGAATTCACTAAACCAATGAAATCACCGGTCCAATTTTTGTTTCCTATCTCTGTTTTCTGATGGTACCAGCCACCAGAAACCAGATTCATTTCTAGTCCCCTTAGAAAAGAGCGTACACACACCTATTCTTTCAACAATAGGTGGCGCTAACACACAAGCATCCAATCTAATTTCAAGCTCATATTAAGAAGCAGAAAGGGGTAATTCAATATACCCAGTGACCAGAAATCTAACTCTGATTAATATAGAGACTTAAAAACAACTTATGAGGGAGATGAATTTCTGATGGCAGATTAAGGGCATAAAGAATTTTTAAGGCTGACCTGGATTTAACTGGAGCAGGTGAGACATGTTTTTGGTCTCTGAATGCATTGGTTGGTATTCTGGGCTGAACTGAAACCCCGCCCCCCCCCCCCCCCCCCCCAAATCAAACAACTATTTCCTGAAGAAAGAATGACCAATTATCAGGTCTGTCTCTTCTTCTAATGTTGATATTAGAGACAGAGGACAGAAGGGTTATATTTTCATACCCTAATGCCATGTTAGCATCCGTAACTACGTCTTCCATGATTAAGAATATATGCTTCTGTGGCAGTGTAGGAACATAATTATAGTGAATAGTTAAACATATAAAACCTCAAAAATTAGTTATGGGCTTCTACCTTTTTTTCCTCCTGAAAAGTAAAAAGAATGTAAGTGACCCAAAAGGATGATTGCCATCTAGGATCATACAACAATGGTGATGGAGAACCAACAATGATCAGATGATGTTTGCTGCCAACTTGTGGTTTTGGGTGCACAAGGATAGCACAGATACAGCTATTTATCTGTGCCTCACCCTTATGCTTGCATTTTGGATAACTGTCAATAAGAGAATGGTGGTATGCCCTCTATACATGGTACACTAAATCAGAGATGACAGTGTATTATTCTCATCAACCATAATTTCTTCTTTTGTAAGGAAGGAGCAATGAGCGCCCAGTCCTGGGAGCATGGGAAAAGGGCTCTGTCTTTTGCCAAGTTATGTGGAGGTGAGCATGTTCTGGAAGTAGTCATAATGCAGCCTAGAGGGGCCCAACTTTCTACTTAAGATCATTTAAAGGTATTTCCTGATTATTTCTTGTCTACAAAAGTCTTTTAACTGCCATTGTTTTTCAGTCATTCTTCAGTTGTGTGTGACTGTCCAAGACAACATTTGGGGTTTTCTTAGAAAAGACACTAGAGTGGTTTGCCATTTCCTTCTCCAGCTCATTTTACAGATGAGGAAACTGAGGCAAACAGGGCTAAGTGACTTGACCAGGGTCACACAGCTAGTGAGTATCTGAGGGTCAGATTTGAACTCTGAAAGATAAGTGTTCCTTACTCCGGAACTGGCACTTTATCCACTGTGCCACCTAGTTGCCCTCTAAATTAACTGGATATTGAGCTTAAAATGAGACAGCATTCAAAAGGTCAAATTGAGCTTTTTTTCCTCTCTAGTGGTGATTAAAGCAAAGACTGCTAGAAGTCTCCCGTTGGGGAGGAGGAGGGAGAATCAGCAGTCTCCTCATCTAGCTCAGACTTACATGGAGTCATTAGTACATGGTGTGGTTGTTTTTTTGTCCTTGTAATGTTTTATTCTGTCCCGCTCTTAGGTGAATTAGTACTGCTGATGGAAGGAACTAGGCTATAACTTTATGAGCTTTGAATAGTTGGAAGAACCATTGGAAGTCCAGGAATTGGAATCTATACCATAATTATTTTTTGGCAAGTAAGTTTGCTAGGGATCATAGCTGTGAAATCCTGTCAATCCAGGGGAACTACAGGTCCTGCAAGCAAGAGAGGGATGTTTGGAAGTAAGCTTGGGGGGCGGTGTGAATACTTTGTAGCAGCTCCTTTAAGGTGGAGCCCACTCTGCAAGGATTGAGCTAGTGGAGGGGAGAGTGTGCCCTCAGAGTAAGAAGACTGTATTTGTGCTTCTATTCTTGGCATGTTTCTCAGGAAATACACCTTTGTAAAAACTGATTGATGTTAATTGCTTATCACTGATGTCACAGAAATGTAATTTTTTTAGATTGATAGTGGTGTACTAGTCACTGAGACTGATGATATCGAGGAGATACTGATATTGGAAAAAAAACACACTAGAATGGAGGCTCAAGTCAATAGTATTAGAGAAAACCTTATTACCTTGGACTTAATCCTAAAACATTGAGCGGGAGATGGAACCACCTTTGCTCCAGGATTTTAACCTGCTGTAATGGTAATTTAAATGGGAAAATCTTTCCCATTCATTAATAGACTCATGTCAGTTGGCTGGGTTACATGGAAGCCTGAGTCACATTTTAATACTCTAATAACAGGAGTCTGAATCACATGGAGTCTGTGGTGGGAGGAGTTTGCTGAATGGGTGGAACAGAAAGAGGCAGAGCTAGAGCAGAGCTGAGAGGAAATTTGATCAGAGAGCAGTCAGAGCTAGGAAGGAGGCAGGCAAGCAGGCAGCTGGCTAATGTGAGTGAGAGAGCTTTTTTATGATTTGTTTAATGGACCTGGGGAAGGCTGGGGCTGGTGTTGTCCTCTGCATTGGGATTGTGTACAGATTTTTGTTACTGTTATGGATTTGGCTTTCTGGTGTCTGAATAAATGTTTTAGTTCTGTCTTCCATGTGGAGAGTCTGTAATATTTTGTGATTCAGAATTGTGCCAGGATATTCATGGCTGTCGTAGGTGCTGTGAATATCGCATTGATACTACACCTGCTAGTGCACATGTGGTGTTGAGAGAGTAAGTGCTTAGTACCATAACATTTTTCTTTAACAAATAAATTTTTAGTCAAAATAAAAAAAGATAGGAATTGAACTCACGATGGGGTGCTAAGCTAGTGGTTAGTTAGAATGAGGTTGCAATTTTATTAATTAGTAAGGAGCTATCCAAGCATACCCCTGAATTATTGTAGAGATCCAGATGAGGAAAATGAATATGGTAGCAACATTGTGTAGGAACAGAGTATAGGACACTTCTATATTATTGTGAGATGCTAACTTTTTTTGTGCCAAAGTAATTCAAAAGGTATGGAGCTAAAAGAAGAAATTGCTATTTTTTTAAAAAGTGATAATCATGAAGATGAAGCAAATTCATTTTCTAAGAAAAATTCCCTCCTGAAACTTGCATATTTGGTGGATAATTTTGAAAAACTGAATATTTCAAAGAAGTTATTATGAGATCTTCAAATTCATGTTCTGATTTAGAAAGATAAAGTAACTATATTGATAAAAACTTAGAGCTATGAATAATAGTTCAAAATAAGAGTTTAGTTCACAAATGATGATAATACATAAAATTTATATTGCACTTTCTATGTGCCAGGGACTATTCTAAATGCTTTTCAATTATTATATGATTTGATCCTCATAACAATCCTGCAGAGAAGGTACTATTACCTCCCTTTTTCTTACAGATGAGGAAACTGAGGCAGACAGTAACTTGCCAATGGTCACACAGCTACTAAGTGTCTGTGGTCAGATTTGAATTCAGGTCTTCCTGACTCCAGGCCCAGTGCTCCACTCACTGCCCCATTCCTCTACCTCATTAATAAATATTAGAAGAGAGCAAAGACCTGCTCATTACTCACTTATCCAATTTATAGACACAATTCTTATTTTATTTTGAAGACCTAGATATTTCTAAATAAAAATGGAGAAGTCATTTATTTGTGATTGACAAATATGATGCACTTCATCTTATCTGAACAAGAAAGGTCAATAGACTTTTCTTGTGATAGTTTGTTAAAATAAGCATTGGAACTTGAAAACATAATGTTTTGACTTGCAGATGAATAGAGTTCTCTGGTTCAGCAAACAAAGTGCTACAAATTTTACTACATTTGTGTGAAATGGGTTTTTCTGTTTCAGCTGTAACAAAGACAAAAATACTAATTTCAATAAGAGGGTGAAAAAAATTGTGAATAGCAATAGAAAGTTTCTACTAAGATCTTGCTTGCTGTGGAAGACTTCCCTAAAACTCCTAAACACAGTGTCTTCCCTCTGAGATCATCTCCAATTTACCCCGTACATACCTTGTTTGTAGATCGTTGTTTGCATTTTATTTACCCCATGAGCTCCTTGAGAGTAGGGGCTTGTTTTTTTCCTTTTCTTTATATCCTAAGGACTTAAATCCTATCTGCTGCTTCCTTTGGGAGGTCTTCCTTGAACACCTTAGCTGGAAGTAACTTCTCTCCCTCCTCTAAAATCATGTAACACAATTGTTCATCTAACTTATTTGCATTTTTATTTGCCTTTTGGTCATTGGTGTTAGTTGATAATCTCCTTGAGGGATGTTATATTTCTTCATCCCGGGCTTACCTCCCAACTCCTGACACAATCAGTGCCTTGAGCACACTGCTCGATAAATAACCATTAGGTAATTCATTAAAAAGAGATACCACAATGTATTTATATTTTTGCACTTAACTTTTATGGTTTAAACATTTTCATTTTAATACTCTAATAACAGGAACATTTCATATGTATTTCTTGGGACTCAGTTTTTAAAAACAGTGACTGAACTCAGTTCTCCCCCTTTACACAGAAGAATGTATATACCCTTTTGAATAGAAGAAGATCCTCTGCTTTATCTCTATTTGTCATCATTCTACCTAATCTTAACTAAGAGAAGAAAATAATGTAGTTTATTCTGGGCCTAACTCCACTCCCCCAGTAGGTACCATTTCCCTCCATGATCTTTCCAAACACAACAGTAAACTGGTTTCCAGGAATCCATGCATCCAATGACAGACTACTGGAAAATAATAGAATGTACCATGAGCACAGATAGTTATGAGTTACCACACAACCACTATAAAGTACAGAAGAAAGAAAGGGAAAAAATGAAAAATTCCATCTTTGCCTCTTACTCCAGTAATGAACTATTCTCATATCCTCCCCAAGAAGCAGAATTTGGTTTGCAGCTTTAATAGATATCAGAAAAAGAATCTAAAAGGTCATTTGGTCCATGTTAGAGAATTGCTTCTACCTTGCACTTTTTAATATTTGGGCCCATATGATCTTTAAAAAATAAAATGAAAAAAACCTTTTAGTTTTGGCTTTTATTTTGGCTTTTGCTTTTTTTTTTTAATATCACTTCCATTTTTTAATACATTCCCACACTCTTTCCCTATGCAGAGATCCATCCAACTAGATAAAAAATAAAAAGGGAGAAAAAACCAGCTCAGCAAAAACTAGCCAACACTTCGGCCAAGGTTGATAGCATACGTGATGTTCCACACCCATACCCTTCTGCCCCTGCAAATAACAGTTCAGCGCATTTTCTTATCTCTTTTTTGACAATGAGTTTGATCATTACAATTATGTAATGTTAAATTTCCTTTTTTGTTGTTCTTCTTTCCATTTATGTTTTTATAATCTTTGTGTATGTTGTTTCTCTGGTTCTGTTACTTTAGCTTGTATTAGTTCACACTATTGGAACTCTACTTATCTAAATTCTTTACATACATAATTTTTATAGTACAATAATAACAGCAATAATAATGTTGTCTGTCATTTATACATACCTTTAAAGTTTGCAAAAACGCTATAAACATTTCTCACTTGATCCTCACAATCACCCTGTGCTTATTCCATATTACAGAGGAGGAAACTGAGGCTGAGAAGGTTGAATGACATGCTCAGGGTCACACAGTAAGTGTCTGAGGCAGGATTCAAACTCAGATCTTCTTGACCTCAAATGCAGTACTCTATCCACTGTCATTTTGTCACATTATTTTGTCACAATTTGTTTAATCATTTCCCAGTCAATATGACCAATTTAATAATATTATATTCATATTAGAGAAGACATTTCCATATTCTTTTAGGCTATTAGGGGATCTATCTTGAGATATATTATATTTTTTAATGCTGTCCTCATTTAATTGTTCTGATTTTTCCTTCATGTGTGAAATAAAAAAGTTTATATAATAGGATTAAAGATCTAGAACTAGGAAGGACCTTATTCCAATGCTAACCAAGTTACCTATTCCAAACATTATTTTATAGATGAGGAAACTGAACCTCAAGAGGTAAATTGTCTTGCCATAGACAGAACCAGGATTTGACCGCAGGTACTGACTCCAAATATTCTTTGTCTAGCTAAGACACCACAAAATAAAATGAGAAATGAAAAATATCTGTTAATAAAAGTTATTTTATTCATTTATTTATTCAATGAATATGTATTGATCTCTTACTACAGAGATAACATTATGTGAAGTTCTAGGGGAGGCATGCAAAAGAAATGTAAAACTTGGTCCCTGTCCTCTGAGAGAAGGGGAGCTAAGATAGGCATACATCAATATTGCTGTCCTTGATCAACAATTATGTTAAATTTGAAGGTATTGCTTAATAGAAAGCACTGTTGAAAAGAAAGAATAAATGAGCAGAAAGCAAATGAATTAAAGGTTAAAAAAAGGAAAAAGAATGTCACCAGATTGTATGTTAAGGATCTGCTGTCCACAGTTATAAATTTATTCTTTCATTGCAAAGATATTTGTAGTCATATAAACACATCCACTAAGGGATAGCAAATCCTACCTTGTCTCCAAATCTTAATTTAGATTCATAAAAACAGTTCAAAATGCTTATCTTTCATGTTTGTAAAGTGCTTTGCTAACCTTGTTATGTAAATATAAACTGTTATTATTACCAAATGTATTTGGATTTATTTATCTATGGATCAGTAACATTTATTGAGCTCCTACTAAGTGAATGAGGATGTAGAAAGAAAGCATATAGGAAAGAAGTCAAAGTCAAACCTTGTTCTCTACCTTGGATGAGTTAACAATTTAATTAGAGACAAAACTAACTTGAATGAATCAATTAGAGATATTGGAAATTTGAATGGGAGAGGAAGGTATGTATATAAAGCATATACTTTATATACATAAAAAGTATGTATATAAAGAGTTCAGCATAGAACTGGGAGACCAAGTCCTCCAAGCCTTTAAAGTCTGACTTGAATTTACCTAGTAGCTGGAAATAGGATACTGGAGAACATTTAGTTCAATAGAAGGAGTGTTACAGCTGGAATCAGAGGACCTGGGTGTAATCCCAGCTCTCCTGTTTATTACCAGTGTGACTTTGGGCAAATCAAATGTTTCCTTCTCTGTAAAATGGAGGAGTGGGGCGGTTAGATCAGAGAGCATCTAAACTTCCTTCTAGCTCTAACTCTATGATTTTATGACTTAGAAAGGGAGATAGTCAGCCAGTAAGCATTTATTAAGTCCCTAGTACGTGTGAGGCACTGTAATAAGCAGTGGAGGCATACAAAAAAAGGCAAAAGATAGTTTCTGTTCTCAAGGAACTCATTGTAGTCTAACGGGAGACAACAGCAATCAAATATGTACAAACAATCTATAGACAGAATAAACTGGAAATAGATAGAAGGTACTAGAATTAAGGGAGATCAGGGAAGACTTTATGTAGAAAGTGAAATTTTAGCTGGAGCTTATAGGAAGTCAGGGAAACTAAGACATAAAGATAAGGAGGGAGAAATTTCAGGAGTAGAGGACAACCAAAGAAATTGCCCGGAGATTTGAGTGTTTTGTGCAAAAAATAGCAAGGAGGTTTGTGTCACTGGCTCAGAGGGTATGAGTGGGAAGGGCTAGAAAACTGGAACTGTAGGAGTAGTCCAGTTTGTGAAGGAATTTAAAAGGAAAATGGAGTTGATCTTGGAGTTGATAGGGAGTCACTGGAATTTATTGAATATGTGTGTGTGTATGTTCTTGTGTGACATGTTCAGATCTGCACTTTTAGAAGATTAATGTGACAATGGTGTGGAGGATGGACAAGAGACAGGGAGATTTGAGGCAGAGATACCAATCAGCAGGTTATTGCAATAGTATAGGAGAGAGGTGAAGAGAGTTTGTACCATTATGAGAGCAGTCGGACAGTCAACAAGTATTTATTAAATATCTGCAATATGCCAAGCACTATGCCAAGCGATAGGAATACAAAGAAAGGCAAAAAGACTGAACTCAAAGAGCTCACAGTCTGACGGGAGCTGGCATAAAATGCAAATGATTGTATATGAACAAGTTATATAAGGATAAATTGGAGGTAATTAACAGAGGGAAGGCAGTAGAATTAACTACCTACTATGTGTAAAGTACTTTGTCAACAAAAGCATTCCATAAATGTTGTATAGGATGATAAATTTATACGTGGAATAGATGTCAGGGTCATCAAGTTCACCTTCCTTTTAGAATACGTGATATTCTTTGAAAGCTTTTCAAATCTCTCAGAAGTTTCCCTTGTTTGCATTTCTGTTTGGTCCCTTAAAGAAAAACAATATAGTGCATATTTTGGTTCCTGTTTTATGTAAACCAATTGGGCCATTGCTGGCTATGATCACATAGGGAAAGAGAAAAGAATAAGTATTTACATAGTGTTTATTATGTGCCAGGCACTGTGCTAAGTGCTTTCCAAATATTATATCATTTGATTATAAAATACAATAATATTAGGAAAATTTGGAAGGGGAGAAAACTTTTTTTTTTTGGAAAAGATAATGATTCCAGTCAATTTAAAATGTCTACAAGACATCTAGTTTGAGATGTCAAATAGGCAGTTGGAGATGCAAATTTGGAGGTTAGGAGAGAGGTTAGAACTGAACAAGTAAATCTGGGAATCATCATCTTAGAGGCAATAATTGAATCCCTGAGGGTTGATGAGATCTCTAAGTAGAATTGTATATGAGGAGAAGAGAAGAAGACCCAGGACAGAGTCTTGGGAGACACCCACCTTTACAAACTGCCAGTAAAGGAGACTGAGTGGTTAGTGAGATAGGAAGGATAGAGAGAAGAATCCTCTTCAAGGCGAAAAGGATGGTCAACAAGGTCGAGAAGTATGAAAAACAAAAGGCCATAGGATCTGGCAATTAAGAGATTAATGATAACTTTGGAGAGAGTGGATTCAGTTGAATGATGAGGTTGGAGGTTAGAGATTTAAGAAATTTTTCAAATCAAAGTCAAGCAAATGTAAAGTTTTACAAAACCAAATTGCAATTAGTGGTTTATATAGAATTTTAGAGTTGGGAGGACCAGAGGCCATCTTGTCCATCTTCCACACAACTGCTAAGTGATTTTCCTAAAGCACAGATTTGACCATATCATTACCTTACTCAATAGACTTTACTGGTTCAATATAATCTCTATGATCAAATTGAAACTTCATTTTTTGGCATTTAAAGCTCTTCCCAACCTAGCCTCTTCTTCCTTTTCTAATCTTACATATTGCTCCTTTCCATACACTTAACAGTCCAGGTGTACCGGCCAACTTGATGTTCTTTATCTTCTCTGTGCATTTGCACTGGCTGGGCCCCATGCCTGGAATGCTCTTCCTTTCCACTTTCCCTTCTTGGAATACTTAGTTTCCTCCAAGACTCAGCTCATCTTCCAAAGGAGAGCATTCCTGGTCCTTCTACTCCCTGCCCTCTAGCTGCTGGGGTCTTCTTCTCTAAGGTCACTTTATATTTTGTATATATATATATATATATTTCATATATATATATATATTTGTATTTTATACACACACACACACACACATACGCACACATATAGTCTCCCAAATTAGAATGTAAACTTCTCGAAGGTAAGGCTGTTTTTCTTTTTGTGTTCTTTGTGCTTGGCACATAGTCCTCCCTCACTCAAAACAAAGTCCAGCCCAAGTCATGTCATCATTTCTCTGATGTCATGGTCTTTTTTGAAAATGAAGGATGACCACAACAACAACATAGTAGGCATTTTACAAATACTTTTTGATTGACTGATTGACCTTGATCTCAAGCTCTCCTTTGTCAACCTGAGAGGACCATCTACATCTAATCTTTGTTTGGAGACCTCCCATGGGGTGGTGGTGGTGGGAATTCATTGCCCACTAGGGCAGCATTTTCTACTTTAGGTTAATTATAATTGTTAGGGAATATCAAGCCTAAATGTATCTCTTTGCAACTTTCATTCATTGCTCGTGTTCTGCCTTCCGAGTGCCAAACAGGGCAAATCTAATCCCTTTCGACAGCCTTCAAACATCTGAAAACTTCCTATCTCCTCTAAGTTTTCTCTTCTCTAGGAGAAACTTCCTTTAACAGCTGTTCTTCTGTTTGGAACTCAATGCTCTTCACGGGACATCCTGATTGTCCTCCTCTAGACACTCATTTTACATACTAGCTATCCTTCATTGTCATCATCTGCACGTTTTGTAATTATGCCATGATAATACCTGACATTTATGTAGACTTTAAGGTTTTCAGTGTGCTTAATATCCACTACCTCATTTGAACCTCACTAAACCTTACAAAGTAGGTATTGTAGGTGTCATTATCCCCATTTTAGAGGTGCAGAGAAAAAAGTTAAAAAAAAATGAGATGATTCGCCCATGGTCACCCAGCAGTAGAGGCAAAATTCATACCCAGATCTTCTTGACTCCAAGTCTAATATTCTTTTCCATTATATGGTCATAGGTCTTTGCTCCCTGTGTTCTGTCTTGATCCATGATGTCAGCCATTTTGACTGAAGTAATTGTTAATAATAGATCATATTTTATATAGTGTTTTAAAATAAAAGTTTACAAAATTTTGTCCTTATAGCAGTGCTATGAAGTAGATACTGTAAATATAATAATTATTAATCATAATTATACATTATATGATAATATAAATGTTATTTTACAGGTGGGAAAAAACTGAAGTTCAGAGAAATTACCTATGATCACACAGCTACAGAGCTGGGTTTGAAACCCTCCCATTAAGTCTATTACTTTCCATTACACCATACTGCATTTTCTCATCACAGACACAATCTTCTTGGAGCTGCCACAGTAAAATTAAATTTTTTATCTTTTATGGTAAAGACAGCTAAGTAGCACAGTGGAGAGACTTAGATTCAGGAAGTTCTGAGTTCATATCACTGCTCAGGGAGTTAGTTATTTGATCCTGAGCAAGTCACTTAACCTCTTTTGTACCTCAGTTTCCTCTTCTGTAAAATGGAGATAATAATATAATCCACCTCACAGGGCTTTTGTGAGGATCAAATGAGCTAATATTTACAAAGATTTTGCCAGTCTTAAAATGCTATATGCTGTTCTTCAGTCATGTCTAACTCTTGTGACCCTGTGGTCCACACTAACTATGTGGTTTTCTTGGCAAAGACCCTGGAGTGATTTGCCATTTCCTTTTCCAGTGGAATAAGGCAAACAGAGATTAAGAGACTTGCCCAGGGTCACACAGTTAGTAAGCGTCTAAGGCCAGATTTGAATTTAGGTCTTCCTGACTCCAGACCTCGTGCTTTATTTACTGAGCAACATAGCTGCCTCCTAGGTACACAGTGATTAAGTGATTTACCCAAGGTCACACAGCTCGTAAGTATCTAAAATTGGATATGAACTCAGGACTTCCTCATTCCAGGCCTAGCACTCTATCCTCTGAGACATCTAGCTGTCTTAAAATACTATATAAATGCTGGTTATTAATCATCATCATCATCATGAAATTGAGGAGTGGAATAATGATTTTTGCAAACTATTTGTAAGGCTTGTTCATTGTACCATTTCAAGAAATGATCTACAGATATCTTATGCTGCTTTTTTTCCTTCTTATGGATGCATATAGTCAACCTCAATGAATAGAATTGAGATTAAAACACCAATTCTAGAGTGCTTAGACTTGGTAATAAAACAATTTGTGATGACTTGTTTAATTATTTTTGATTATCAAATTATTTAATTTTGTTATAGTCACAGACTTTCTTCTCTCTGTAAAGTAGTATCATTTTCAGAAAGTTGCTGTTCATTTTTCTCTCCCTTCACTGTAGCAAACTGAATTTATGCAGAGCAATAAAACATGCCAAGTTTAACAAAGTTAATCTGCCCTATGTTGCTCTAACCCTTCTTAAGATTTATTGGAATCTTTGTCTCTAAGTCTGATGTGAGATACACAGTTTAGAATAATTGTTATGTAGGCAGCTGGAAGATACAATTTGAATAGGAAAGAAATTCATTACGTCACAACATTATGAGAGAAACAGATATAGAATTACTAGTGTTTAAGTCTATTTTCAGTATTTTGAAATTATATGTTACATGAAAATGTTAAACTAGAGGAAGCTTTATGTGTTCTTGAATCTCTAGTTTCTTTGAGCAGCTGCCAATGGCTAATGATCATCATAATGATAATTACTGTAATAACAATGAATAGAAAGGCTATTTAAAAATATGATGCTTTTAAAAATAATATTGAAGATGACAAGGCACGTATTATGATTTCTCCAATGAAGACTAAGACCATAAAATTACATCATAATTATTGTTTCCAATGAAGCACACTAATATTTCAACTGTCTTCATTTTTTCCCCCTACATAGTATCTGCTGGTG
The DNA here is from genome assembly GCA_023548195.1 of Bettongia penicillata ogilbyi. Taxonomy (NCBI): domain Eukaryota; kingdom Metazoa; phylum Chordata; class Mammalia; order Diprotodontia; family Potoroidae; genus Bettongia; species Bettongia penicillata. The sequence continues at coordinate 13,495,329 of JAJHZJ010000560.1, forward strand.
TTAAGATGAGAAGACTTAAACACAGACACACACACACTATATATATACATATATATGTATATATATATGTATATATATAGTGTATACATATGCATATATATGTATGTATGTCTCTGTATTTTCTAAATGCTTTCAACAATTTTAAAGAAATGTTTGTTATACCTATAAGCATAAGGTGTTATGTGAACATTTTACTGAAACCAGAGAAGTAGAACTTTCAGCCCTACAGACAAATGAATGATTGTCTTGTGAATTATTATAAATTATTCTTATGTTTGGATTTTTTTTAATCACCTTCAAGAATTTTTGTATTATAAAGATTCATCCAGAATTCTGGAAAACTCTTTAAGACCAGCAGTGGGTCAAGGGACAGTCATAGGTAAGCAGTCAACATATCCTTTGATACTCAATCAGGAACACTTTTCATAACTTTTTCAAATGCCCGTATTTTTAATACTAGAAAATTTCACCTTCCAAGTACACAGGAGTATAAGTTAAGTTGTATGTGTCATGGTGAAGGATCAAAACCTCTGGGTAGCTGTAAGATATAAGGACCACAATTCTAAGTATAGGAAGATATATTTTTCATCCCTTGGGAGAGAGGTGTGTTGACTCTGAGTTAGTCTGAACTCTTTTTCCTGGTAATTGTTTTCCTTTTACTCCTGACAAATACTTTAAAGGAATGATTCATTAAATCATTTGAGTAATCCCTTTGAAACATATGGTTCTTTTTTTTTTATCATCTCTAATTAATCATTCCTTCTGACAAAGCCCAAACTGAAGATGATAAAGAGCCAACTAGTTTTCGGTGGTTTTGGAATCAAATGCAACATGGTACTTCATAACCAGGCTCCATTTCCTCTTGCTAATTTTCTTTTATTTTGAAAAAATAGCACTTCCCAATTCACTATTTGTAGCTATTTTAGGTCCACATAGAACAAGAGAGTCAGAACACATGGTTTGGGTTCTTAGAAATTCTATGTCTAGTGATAGAATTACGTAATAGAAAATAAATTATTTGATCTTAAAATCATCATTCATTTAAAAATTTTTTTAGAACAGAGACCTTAGAGTAATTATTTTACAGAGGACTAGTGAGGTAGTGACTAATCCCATAGCTATCTAGTATGGCAGAGGTAGGACTAGAGTTAATTTTCCCTGACTTCTGGTTCGGGATTCTTTTTTACTATATGATAATTTCTACCCAACTTGTTTATGTGTTCTGGTTTTCCTCTTCTCCTTCTACCCTACTCTCCACTCATTGCTCCTCACATTCTTTAGAGTCAAAGAATTTGATTTAACTATAGCAAATAATTTACCATTCTATAGGATCTTTTAATGATTTAAAAACTTGCTTTGATAAGTTTCAAATAATGAATATTTTGTTAAAAATATGCAAAATAACCATAAAGGAATCTCTCAAATGTATTTATTTGTTTGACCATTAGTTATAGCTTATTCAGTTGCTATAAGTAGAAGAGTCCTGAAAGGTTATTTCTTTTATGGTCAGGTACTATTACATTGAGGTACTATTACAATGATTTTTGCATGATGTGGAAGTCTGGCTTCTTTCAATTCTTTGTTGAGAGTTACATTTTTTAACCTCATTTGGCCCATTTCCTCCAAGCCTAATTCTTGCAGTAAACTTATTTAGTATCAAAATAATGTTTGTCAGCCTAACTTGGTTGGACTGATAGGGTCTCATTTCCCAGGATGTATGTGGATTAAGATTCGATTGACCTAGAGATCAGGCATTGACTACATCTTGACCTAATTGTTCGCTGTTGTATCAAGCTATTTCCTGGGTCCCTGCCCTTCACTCCTCATTCCTTATTAGGCAGATCAGAAAACATGCTGATTTTCATGGTCCAGACTACTCTTCTGCCTTTCCCCATGAATGACTGGGCAATCTCCTATTAGTGCCATCTCATTTCTTTGTCTAAAACTCTACAGAAGTTTAAGCTTCAAATGACTGGGTTGGAGTACGCAGCTTGTTGTATGTCTGTTAGTCTATGATCACATTCAAATTTTTCATACCCCAAAAATAACTTTTCCTTGATCCCAATGTCTTCTTAAGCTGTAATTTTACATTGCTCCTGCTCTATACTTCCACAATTCTAGAAAAAGCAGGTTGTTCTTCATGCCACCATTTTATCATTACCCATTTGATCTTCAGCCTCTTTCAGTCTGTTTCCTGACTTTGTTATTCTAGATAGTCTTTGATATTGTGAATGACCACTTTTACGGAGAAAATCAAGTCTTCATTTTAGCATCACCATCATTTGCTTTTTTGTGAAGCAAGTGACACCATAGAATACTCCTTCCTTGGTACTCTTACTTCTTTTGGTTCTCATGACACTGAAGCTTCTTTGAAAGATTTTTCTACCCTCTTGAACATCTGACTCCCCACGCTAGTTCCTCATTTTCTTCCTGTCCCTTAAATATGAGTGCTCCTGAGGTTCTGATCTTGTCTTTCTACTCTCTCGGTAATCTCAGTGACTGGTATAATGTCAGTAATCCGCTCTATACATATGACTATATGTCTCCCACATGTGACTCCAATATCCTTATTTCTAGCCCTGATATCTCCTAAGAACACCAATCCTACATTTTTGATTGCCTACATTACCTCTTCTACCATCAGCTCAATACGAGCCGGTGTGATGCAACAGAAAGCTCATTGGCTTTAGAGTTCAAGGACCTGGGCTCAAATCTTACTGTAGATACTTAGGTGACTTTACACAAATGAATTTAGCTTCTTTTGATCTGTTTCCTCATCAACAAAATGGAAGGGTTGTGCTACATGACCTTTAAGTTCCTTTCAAGGTCTCAGTCTGTGATCCTATGTCCCAAGTTAAGTCATCATCTAATTCCCCAAACTTTCTCTACCACTATGTTTTCTATCTCTGTTGATGGTACCATCATCCTTCTCTTCACTCAGGCTCAAAACATTAGTCACCTTCGGCTTCTCCCTCTCCTTTGCCCCCTCAAATCTAATAATTGCCAAGTCGTGATGATTCTTTCTCTGCAGAGCCTCTTGCATCAGTCCTCTCCTTTCCACTTATTTTGCAGCTGTTCTAGTTCAGGCCCTCGGCATTTCTCACCCGCACTATTGTAACAGCCTCTTGACTACTCTTCTTGCCTCTAGTCTCTTCCCTCCTCAGTCTGTTGCTGCCTGTACAGTTTCACATCCACCCCTTTAGTCATGTGACTCTTCTTCCTCAAGCCCTTGGATGACTCTCCATAACCTGAAGAAAGCATAAACTTCTTTTCAACTTTAAGCCCCTCTCTCTTTTAGTTCTTATCGCACAGAATTCCCTTTGGTGCGCTCTACACTCCAACTAAACTAGAGTACTTGCTGCTACCGTTCTCAGTTCTGGTTCTGTTCTCTGCTACTTCCTTGACCTTGCTCATACTGCCCCCCCCCCATGGATTCTTTACTCTTCTACCTGTTAAAATTCTTCCTTCCTACAAAACCAAGCTCAAGGGTCACCTCCTTCATGAAGCGTTTTCTGGTTCATCCTGCTGAAACTGCATCCTCCTTCCTTGCATTTCTTATCACACCATATCCAGGCCTCTCCTTTGTACTTACCTCATGCTACTGTCTGTCATAGTGCTTTGAGTGTGCGTTCATCCTTCGTGCGGAAGAAGACCGTGCCATCAGAGAAATGATGACATGACTTGCACTTGATTTTGAGTGAGGGAGGGCTGTGCAGGTCACCAGCCTCACTTCTCCTCCAGAGCCATCTGAATTCAGTGACCAGATATTCTTCAGGATGACTGGAGATGACCCAGGACGAGGCAATTGGGGTAAAGTGACATGCCCAAGGTCACACAGCTAGTGAGTGTCAAGTGTCTGTGGTGAGATTTGAACTCAGGTCCTCCTGAATCCTGCACTGGTGCTCTATCCACTGCACCACCTAGCTGCCCCAGTGCTTTGAGTAGTCATTCGCCCATTAGATTGCCAGTTTCCTGTGAGTATTCTTTTCTTATTCTTACTTCATCTTTGGTATTTTGGGACACAGTGGCGCAATGGATAGAATGCTGGGCCTTGAGTCAGGAGGACTCATCTTCTTAAATTCAAATCTAGTCACAGACACTAGCTGTGTGATCCTGGGCAAGTCACTTAACTCAGTTTGCTTCAATTCCTCATCTGTAAAATGAGCTGGAGAAGGAAATGGCAGACCACTCCAGTATCTTTGCCAAGAAAACCAAATGCATCATGAAGAGTGTGAAACAACTCAACAACAACGACTATAACAACAACATTTTCTTAATGCTTTGTAGTGTAACCTACACATAGTAGTTGCTTAACAAATATTGATGAATTAAAATAACATATTTCTTGAATTTTTGTACAGAAGCTGACCAGCAGGAACAAAGTGAATTGGGAGTAATTCTTTGAGGTCACTCAACTGTCACTTGATTCATTGATTCAGCTGATTCACTTTTTCACTTGTTCATTGTCATGTAACTGCAGCTGACATAGTTTTGGTATGTCTGGAAGCAATTACACATGTATACTAGGTATTATCCTTTCTCAGATGTCTTTAGGAGCAAGATAGAATTCCTAGAAAGACTTAGGGACAGTAGGTCTAGAACAAGGTATTAGATAACCTCTGGAGGTTCCTTTCTGGTCTAGGCTTCCATGATGCTCGACCACTAGGGCCTGGTAGCTTTCAATGTAAGAGCTTATTAATGAAATCATAAATCGCAAGTAACAGATGTCATATGTCACTTTCAAGAACTTTCTTAATCTTTGTATCGAGGCTCATTGTATAAGACACCTTGATCTTGTTTCTACAGAAACTTCTGTGTTTATATGTGATGGAATTGAATTATCTTTTTGTTTGTTTTATTTCCTAATAATTTATTTATCTTACGTAATTGTTCCTACTTATTTTTTCTAGTAATATTCCTCAGTGAGGACCAGGCATTATGGGAACCACTTGCAATGTTTCTTGTTTCTATGTAAACATATACATTAAATGTCTTTTATGAATAATATTTCATGCTTTCCTTTTGTATTCACTTGAACTTAACTGATAGGTCAATGTAAATGAATAAATTTGACTTTTAGACTTGTAGTACAGGAGTTTTATTTTTTAAATTATTCTCTAAAATGATAAATCAAGCATGTTTTATTCAACATTTTTCATTTATATTGGAAAGGATCATATTAACTGTATATGCATAGTAAAAAATTTTCATCCAAAGAGATTCTATGATCCTCTGTATCTGTGATGTATTTAATTAATCATTCATACAGATTTTTTTTACTATTCTTTTAAAAATTTTAACCATTTTCATTAGTGAAAAATGGTTTTACTATTACTTAGGAAATAAGGGTGTAGGAATTGGACCTATTTTTTTTTTTTATTGATATAGAGGACTACCAGTTGAGGAAACTTCCTTTATCAATGCAAGTCAATGCCATCGCTTCAACTTAGAGTCTTAGAGAATTGCCTAGGGCAGAGAGGTTAAGTATTTTTCTCATAGTCAGTAATTGTCAAAGGTTGGTCTTGAACCCACATCTTCCTAGAATTGAGGACAGTAATGGTCTAGCCCCAAATAATGGTTTCCTGTCATTAATGCTACAATTTCCCTAGTACTATGATCTTCTTACTCTTCTTTACTTCTTAGAAGGGTAGATAGCATTCAGTGATCACATTTTCTCACCACCTACCTTCCTACCTATTCCTTAATTCCTTACATTTTGCTGTCTGTTTCCATCACTCTATTGAGATTTTTTCTAAATCTACATGAGATTTTTCATCATTAGCCCCTTAATTATCAAAAACAATGACTTTTTCTCAATTTTCATTCTCCTTAACCTATCTGAAGCATTTTAGTCTGATGACTATCCAGTACTTCTTGACATTTTCTTTTCCTTTGGATTTCATAGCATTATCCTTTCCTGGCTTGTTCTGTAACTGCTGATTACTTTTTAATGATCTCTTTCACTAATTCATTTTTATTATCCCACCGCCTCAGTACTGGTGTTGATGCAAAAGAACTTACTAAGTCAGATGTGGTAGACACTTATGCTAGGTGATTGGGGATATTCTGTATTTATTTAGGACATCATATTCTAATAGGGGTAATCAATACATATAGGAGAATGATGTACAGGGAAGGAAGTTTTGGCCTTGGAGTCATAGGAATGGTGAATAGAGCCATAGGGTAATGAATTGACATGTTCTTTCTAGGAGCAACAAATTGATTTGATTACTGTTGACAGAACAAGAAGTGCAAAGTGAGCTGGGGAAAGAGAAGGGAGGGTGATATATTTTTTCCCTTGAAGAACAGGTGGCAAGATATCTCAGGGTGATGGATATGAAATATGGTCTAAGACTACCTCATTATGGCAGGTTAACTGAATTTGCACTCTCACTCTGCAATCAGGATAGCTCAGTCTTAGAATGGCATTCCAAAATTAAGTAGATGAACTTAATTGTGTCCAGGCGCACAGTCTATGCAGGATTGGACTGAAGAGTACTATTCAAGGTGGGTAACATAGGTGCAATAGGTCACATGGCAAGATGTCCTGGTTGGACAGATATAAATCAAGTTCTAGGGCCAGCTAGATACGGTAGGTTAGATGAGTTTCCTCTCACTCACCAATCAGGGCAGTTCCATCACAGAGCAGAATTTCAATGGTGAATGTTCCCCAACACCCTGATCTCTTCCCTCTTTTTCAGTTTCTCTAAACTCTCTCCTCAAGCAATCTCATTCACCTTCATGGCTTCAATCATCTGAGATGACTCAGAATTTTGTCTGACCAATCTCAGACTTTAGATGAGTTTTAGATCCATACTTTTCAGTTCCAAACATCCAATCTCACATTTCCATCTGCCTTCTTGACATCTGTACCTGACTGTCCTGTTAACTTCACATACCCACTACATAAATTCGTTAACCCTCCATAGAAACAAATAATTTCCCCAACTTTCCTGTTTCTTTCAATGACCCTGCCATGCTTCCAACACATCTAGGCTTGAAAACTTAGGACCTCACTCTCCCCTTTCTCTTACTTTCTATTTACCATCAATTAATAAGTCCATTAATTTTTCCTCTGAGATATATTTTATATCTCCATCATCATTATTATCATTAATAACCATTTATCAGGCACTTATTATGTACCAGGCATTATACTAAGCTTGGGCAATACAAAAAAGGACACCTCCATGCTCTCCATTTATTTTATCACCATTTTATTTCAGGATGCTGAAATCTTGCTTAGTCTTTTGTTTAGACTCTTCCAAATGACTTGCCTGATATGAGGTACTTCCCTCTCTCCTATTGATCTTTTATACATAAGCTACCTTCCTAATGAAGATCTGGCCATGTTATAAACTTACTAAAAATATTAAGTGATTCTCTATGGTCTATGAGAAAATACTGTCTTCTTAGTTCAACATTTAAGATCTTACAAAATCTATCTGTAGCCTACCTTTCTAGTTTCATTTCACTTTATCTCGCAGCACGCACTCTAGGGCTATTAGCTCTACCTCAGTTTTGTCCTGCCGTCTCCTGCCTCTGTTCATTCACTTAGATCTTTTTCTGTTCTGGTAACAGATTCCTTTATATCTTTGGCCTTTTGAAACTCTTATCTTTCTTCAAGACCCACATCAGGTGCCACCTCCTTCAAGAAACCTTTCCATATATCCTTCAGTAAAAGGGAGTTTTATATTTTCAAATTTCATATAGAATCTTGCCTAGATGTTTCCTTAGTCCATATTCCCTTCCACCTTGAATAATATACATCTATATACATGCTCTCCAACCCTTGAAGGCAGGGGCAATGTGATTTTTTGTCTTTGGATCTTCTGCACTGAGCATAGTGTCTTGCATGTAATTGGAATTTAATATATAATCTGTATAATGCAATTGAGTCACTGAATTGACAGGTTTTATGGTCTTTGGGGAGGTCAATGTGGTATAGTAGAAAGAATGTTAGGTTGAGAGACAGAAGACCTAGTTTTGAATTCTTCTTCTGTTACTACCTGTGAACAGAACCTGATGCATAATAAGTGCTTAATAAACGCTTGTTGACTGACTGACTTTGTAAAAAGTGACTTCAAAAAACAAAGTACTTTATGAAATTAAAAAGATCACTTAATAATTAGCCCTATTTTTCAGATGAGAAACTTAGGCAGACAGAGACTAATTACTTGCCCAAGATTACACAGCTAGTAAGTATCCAAGGCTAGATTTGAATTTAGGTTTTTCTGACTCCAGGCCCACAACTCTATCCATTGCACCATCTAGCTGCTGCTTCATTGTTCTTGTTTACAGCCTCCTTATGGGTAAGATAAAATGTTTGGATTGAATGATCTCTGAGGTGTCCTGAAGCTCTAAATCCTTTAAATGTGTAATATCATTGTTTCCGGAAGGTCAGTACAGGGGATAACTTCACATGAGTTTTTCTGATCAAATGAGAAAATATCTGTAGAAAGCACTCAACACAGTGACTGGCACATAGTCGGTACTATCTAAATGCTTATTCCCTTCCCTTCCCTTCCCTTCCCTTCCCTTCCCTTCCCTTCCCTTCCCTTCCCTTCCCTTCCCTTCCCTTCCCTTCCCTTCCCTTCCCTTCCCTCCCCTCCCCTCCCCTCCCCTCCCCTTCCCTTCCCTTCCCTTCCCTTCCCTTCCCTTCCCTTCCCTTCCCTTCCCTTCCCTTCCCTTTCCTTCCCTTCCCTTCCCTTCCCTTCCCTTCCCTTCCCTTCCCTTCCCTTCCCTTCCCTTCCCTTCCCTTCCCTCTCCTCCCTTCCCCTTCCCTTTCCTTCCCTCCCCTCCCCTCCCCTCCCCTCCCGTTCCCTTCCCTTCCTTTCTCTCCTAAGATTTCTTTTTACTTGTTAAGGCATTTTCTGTTCTTCTGTATCAAGAGATTTCTGTATTTCAAATAAACCACTGTACATGGAATTAGCTTTTGTTTTTAATCTTATCTTTAAATGTTCATGATTCTGTGTAACTACTAAGACTAAGTCAGAATGGCCCTGTCGACACCGTTCAGATTATGAGAACACAGCCTACTTGTGAGGGGGCTCAGTTTAGTTTTGTGGCTGTAATCACAAGAGATCATGAATGGCAGGAGTGGTTGCAGGAAACAGAAAATTTTGAGTCTGTTCCACGTTTTGTCATTATTTAGAAGATAATTGGAGTTGAAAGGGTAGGACCTTTAATGAGCTGCTTAAATTCCCCAGTGGATGAAAGACTGAAAATTAGTGCGACATGTGTAGTTCTACATGAGTGAGCATGTAGAAGTACTGAGGCGATTACTCATTCAGTCAACAAGCACTTGTTAAGTGCCTACTATGCATAGGCACTGGGGTAATGGAAAGAATGCAGGCCTTAGAGTCAAGAAGACCTGGTTCAAATCTCCATGGGATCACTTAACCTCATTGTGCTTTAGTTACCATACTGATAAAGTGAGGAGGCTGGACTCAGCCTCCAAGGTCCATTCCATTTTAAAATATATGATCCTATGATACACATACAAAGAATGAAATAATCCCTATTCCCAAGGGGCTTCCCTCCATTCTAATGGGGGAGACAAGTATGTGTACTGGATAAATATAGAGAAAATAGATACAGCATAGTAAATTCAAGGTAGTTGTGGAAAGGGCACTAGTAGTTGTGGAAAGGGTCAATAAAGGCTTCATATGGAAGGCTGTGCTGGACCTAAGTCTTGAAGGAAAAGAGAGATTCTGTGAAATAGAGATAAGGAGAGTCCATTTCAGGAATGAAAGGAGCCCAGCTGGGCACTCACTGAGATGAACTGAGGAGAAGGAATGTTGGTGTGAGAAACACAGAGAACCCAATTTGTCTGAATGGAAGAGTGCAGGAGTGAGAATAATATGACTGGAAAGAGAGGTTGGGGCAAGTGTATGAAGGACTTTTTAAAAGCAAAATAGAGAATGTTTATGTTTGATTCTAAGAGTAGGGGCTCTTGATCTGGGTCCCACAGATCCTTAAGAAGTCTCTAGATGGATTTCCGAGAGTCTGCGACTGTAGGAATGGAGACTAGGGTGGGGAGTGATATCAAGGGGTTTTGAGATGAAGAGAATGGGAAAAGAGGGGGCTCATGTCAAATGGCCTCAATTTTCACAGTAAAGGACAAACTTCTCAGGTGAGGGGCCAGGAGAGAGGGGGAAACTATGGGAGGCTTCAAGGAGAAAGAGTCTGGAATATCTTTTGTGGGGAGTGAGATTTGGAAATTATGTCTTTATTTTCACCAACATTTGGTTTCCCTTGTAATTCACTATATTTTAAAAAATGTATTTAAAAGTATTATTCTGAGAAGGGCATATAGGCAACACAGAGATCCATATAGGTCTATGGTACAAAAAAAGGTGAAGAACAACTGTTTTAGGGTCAATAGGAAACTACTGGATATTTGTCTATGAGAGTAGAGCGGTCAGATCTATGCTTAAGGAAAATAACTGGCAACAGTATGGAGGAAGTATTGGAGTGGGCAAAGACATGAGACAGGGAGAACAATGAAGAGGCTGTTACAATGATCTAGGCAATACATTCAATTGCTTGCTATATTGGGGAGATGAAGGGGAGGGAGGTGGAGAAAATTTAAAACTTATGGAAGTGAATGTTGAAAATTAAAGATAAATAAAATAATTTATTTTATAAAACAATGATTGAGGCAAGAGTTGATGAAGATTTCAATTAATGTGGCAGTTTTGTGAGTACAGAGAAGAGGTCAGATTCAGTGATGTTGTGGAGGTAGAAATGGCAAGATTTGGTAATTTACGAGTTGGAAAAGAATAGGAGACTGCAAGGATGGTGGTGCTTTTGACAAACCTAGGAAATTTTGAAGAACAGAGGGTTTGCTGGAAAGTTCAGTTTGCTGGAGTTCAGTTTTTGAGATGTTCAGCTTAAAATGTCTCTGGAATATTCTGTTTGAAATGTCTAGTAGGTTTTTAGTGATACAAGATTGAAGTTCGGGAGAAAGATTGCTACTGGATATATGAATCTCAGAGTCATCTTTGTGGAGACCTTATGAGGTTATCCAAACAGGGAGTGTAGAGAGAAAAGAGGATTTAGGACAGAAACTGGGGAACCATTTAGAGTTAGGGGGACATTATGTGGGTGATCAGCATAATGTCCCCCTAACTCTAAATGGTTCCCCAGTTTCCCAATGATCAGGCAGCAAAAGATACAGAAAACAGTGACCAGACAGGCAAGAGGGAAATCAGGTTACAGTATCATTATGAGAACCCAGAAAATATCCAGGAGAAAGGGGTGGTCAGTGGGATCAAATACAGCAAATTCAATAGATAGGTAGAGAAGCATGAACAAAGAACGTACAAGACAAGTTTGGACAGGGCAGTTTAACTTTAGTGATGGGCTTGGAAGCCATGTTGCAAAGGGCTAAGGAGTGAATATGAGGAGAGGAAAGGAAGGCAGTGAGTATACATAGCCTTCTGTTTCATTCCATTCCGTTCCTTTCCATTCTATTCCCTTCACTTCCTTTACTTCCCTTTTGTTTCCTTTCCACTTTTTTAAACTTAGGATAAGAAGGAGAGGAGAGATATATAGGATTATAGTTTGAAAGGATGCAAACAGTAGTATTCTGGTAAATCTTTAGTAACTAGCTTTCCAAAAATGTACATACGTACAAGAGTAATCTGCATCATTGACATTTTGTCCATCACTTTCTTAAGTCTAGATAATCAACAAAACAATAAATCAGTCTAATTTGTAGCACTGCCAATATCTGAAGTGTAGATGTTCACACTGGAAATTTAATAATTGACTCTCAGGAGTCAGTTGGGTTAGCTCTGAAATACCCATGGATGATATGGTCTAGTGAAGTTATTTTTTATGGTGTGGGGGAAGAGTTGGACATGTTTGAAGACAGTAGGGTAGGACCCAGTACATAGGGAGAAGTTGAAGTTTAGCAGTGGTGATGGTGGTGGTAGGAAATGGCTGGAATTTGCTGGAGAAGATTGTAGAGGAGAAGATCAAGTGTACATGTAGAAGTGTTGACTTTGGTAAGGAGAAGGGCCATCTGATTGTCAGAGATGGGAAGAATGGAGGCTAGAGTGGGGGATGATGTCAAGGGGTTTTGAGATGAAAAGAATGGGAAAAAGAGGGGGCTCATGTCAAATGGCCTCAATTTTCTCAGTAAAGGATAAACTTCTCAGCTGGAGAGGGAGGGGAAAGTATGCGAAGCTTCAAAAGAGAAGTTTGGGGATAGCTTTTTGTGGGGAGTGAGATATGAAACCAATTAGGGAGAAATGAAAGGACTACCTTGCTATAGAGAGGGACCAGCTGAGGCTGGATAGCATGAATTTATAATGTATCCAATCATCATGTATGTCTACAGTATGGTTTCTCCCTCAGTTTAGCAGCCCAGAGGTAGGAGGGAAGGAAGGAGATGGTAAGAGTTATTCAGGATTTAGGTATGACAAGATAGGAGCAGTGTTAGGACAAGGGAGCAGGGGATTCAAGAGCAAAGGGAAGTGTGGAGTTGAAATCTCCAGTAATAGGCTCAAAATTGGAAAGGGAAGAAAACAAAATCAAAGTATGGCTAATGGATGAGAAAGTACCAGGGGGCAGAGGAATGGGAGGTCTCTGAGGTGAACAATAGGTTTCAGGGGGATTGAGGGATAGGGAGAGATGGAATGATAGTTAAGATAGAGGAATGGTGGTTTCTAATTAAAAAAATGAGACAGTGGTGAGTAATGGTAAGATCTAATGAATAATCAGCATTCTTTATGGACAAGGTAGAGTGAAGAGAACATCATAGCATTTAAGGAGGCTGAGAAATTGGAAGATAATGGAATTTGAGAGATCATCTAAATGGATATTAAAAGGAAGGGGCTGGGGAGGAGAGGAAACTGGTGACCCAGGTGCTGAACTCCTTGAGAAATGAGGGAGAATGACATGGGGGCTAGAATATAATATTCTCTATCGTTTGGATTGAGAGGAAAATATTGATTGAATGGATTGAGAGAAGCAGAGGTTGTAGAGTAATGGTGGTAAAAGGAGACTCTAGAAGTGGGGGTGGGGCTTAGGGAGTGTTTTGATATCCCTTCTTGGACTGGTGTGTGTGTGTGTGTGTGTGTGTGTATGCATAGGCTATGACAGAGGGTACAGCCAGTACTGGAGAACATGGAATGCAGTGTCATCAGGGAGAAGCCATGTCTTTGTGACATTTAGATGGAAGGAACATGAGAGAAAGAGGTGTGGGCTGAAGGGAAATTAGTTTACCAGAACAAGGTTTCCAGAGGGCAGAGTGGAAATGGTTTGCAGTGGGACTAGTTGGGGTAAAGTGGAGGAGAATGGAGATCAGAAAATGGGAGGTGGGGATGGGGGATCCTTTGCTAATATGAGGCCAGTGCTTGCTTAATATAAAGATAATGAGGGAAATAGGTGATGGGAGATTGTTAGCCATAGATGTAGTAGTGGCTGTCAGATGAATTTTATAGCTTAGTCTTCAGGTGGTATTGTAGAAGAAATTAATCAGTCTTCTTTGGGATTGGGTATAGCACTGACTTGAGCTACAACTGTTTCTCCTCTTTCATGGTGGCTGGATGAGAAATAAGGGGCATTCATCGCCCTAGTTGGTGGAGGGTGTTGGTTTCGTACTTAGTAAAGTGCCTTGCACATAGTACCCACTTGGTAAATGTTTGATGGATAATGATGGTACTGATGATGGTGATGATGATGATGATGATGACAATGCCTGACCAGGTCTTGGGCTGATGCCAAATAGTAACCATGGTAATTGGCACAATTATACAATTCAAGAAGGTCTCTTGGTACTGGTGGAAGATATCGCTAGATAAAGTCTCTTGAATAACCAAAGTTTAATTGTTGTCTCATGGAAGTGATTTTTCCTTGTTCTGGAATAGAGACACTATTAGAATAGGAATAATTTAGCTAAACCTGGGGTGATACTAGCAAATTCATTTTAAAAAATAATAAATACAAGATATACAAATAAAAAAAAAGTAGAGCTCTTTGGTCAACTACATATCCTTTATAGAGACAATGTTTTTCTTACTCAGGTGAAGGACAAAATACCAAATGTCAAAAATACCAAGATACAAAAATAAGGTGACTGTGAGCCTCTTCTCTGACTATGAATATATTTGTATCACCTCAGGAGAAAAGCAGAGGGAATAAGAGTAAGATGAATTTCTAATATAAAAATTTTTTTATTGTTTTTCCTAAAAAAAGAGGAATTGATGCAGAATGTTAATCACAAATTAACTGCTAAACTCTATTGTGTATACTTTGGTCCTTTACCCCTTTAAAGTATACATTAAATTCAATATCTTGATTCCAAAGCTGTCATGCTTCTTTATATTTTCCTCTGAACTTTCTTCTGTTCACTTCTGTGCCTTTTACAAAATTTTGTGCCTTCACTAACATTGTTAAAATTAATTTCTCATAATCCAGAACATCAAGTAATTTGACTTCAGTATAGCCATGATTCAATATTGCTGAATGCTTTTTAGTTGGTCTACCCAATAGATGTCATCAAAAAATGTGAACAGTGACCTACTCGCAGTCTTTTTCCCATCCTTCCTTCCTTCCTTCCTTCCTTCCTTCCTTCCTTCCTTCCTTCCTTCCTTCCTTCCTTCCTTCATTTCTATCTATCTATCTATCTATCTATCTTCATCATCATCATCATCATCATCATCATCATCATCATCATCATCATCATCATCATCATCATCATCTATCTTTCTGTCTAATAGTATATCTTTTGTTTTTATACCATAGGGATTTCTATTAAGCCAATCCTACTTCCATAAAACTCTCTCTTCAGTCAATCAATTACAAACATTTAATGAACATCTATTATGTGCCAGATACTTTGTTAGGTCCTGGGGATACAAAGTCAAAAGTGAAACAGTCACCGCCCTTAAGGAGCTTGCATTTTATCATAGGACATGGCATGTGTGTATGTCAGGATGTATAAAATTTATATAGTAAATGTATTTTCTGGCATCTATGTGGCTTCACCATTTTGAACAGTACCCCTACAATGGAGCTACAATATCTGAAGCTCCTCATCTGACCTACTGTTGTCGCATGGATTTTTTTGGCTTTGTTACATAAAACTAAATGGAGTCCTTTGCAATGCTCCCATTCTTGTTACCTTTTTGACATCAGCCTCTCTCTATTTTCCCTCAATGAGTAAAAAGTGAAAGGCAAAAAAAGCAATCAGTTTTCTCATACGTGATATGCTCTAACTAGTTTGAATTCATTTTTATTGGTATTATTGTTATTGTTATAAATGTACTAATTTTACCAACAGTTTTGGTAGTTAAATGGACCTACCCTTGGTACAGGAAGATATAGAAGCTTAATAAGCTATGGAATAATGTCTTTCCCTTTTAATCACTTTCCCTTTCTTATTAAAATGAAAATGAAGACAACCATGTCTTGTTGTTCATCCTTTGTTCTAGAAGAGGAGCGTGATGTTAGGAAGGTAATGCCAAGACTTGCAAGTGAATTGGGATTTAAATGAGGGAGCGTTGGGCAAAGTCCCCATCCTCACTTTCTCCTACAGAGCCATGGGGCCCAGTGGCAAGATATAGATTAAGATGATGGAAGATGGCCCCACATTTTATAATAAGTGTAGAGGAAATGCAAAGATAGATATTATCAGGCCTCTTTCTACCCTAAACTGTTTCCCCTGAGTGGAATGAACTGGCTACAAATCAACAAGGAACAGTGGAAAGAACGCTGACTGGAGGCAAGAACAAGGATTTGGATCCTGCCTTTGACAACTATTATCTGTGTGATGTTGGGCAAGTCACTAAATATCCTTGCGCCTCAGATTTCTTCTTTTTAGAGGGTTTCATAATATTTTCTTTAAGGTCTCTTCCAGTTCCAAATTTTCCCCCTCACTTCTGTTTTTATGATCTTTTACTTAGAAGAGGAGAAAAACAGGGGCATTTAAAAGATCCTTTAACTTTAGTTTTTTTGGGGGGCACGGGAAATGGGGGTTGCTGGGAGGCAGAGAACTTGTGCATATGGTATGTGTTGGTCTATAAGCAGTAAAATAAGGATTGAAGAAAAACCACAAATGAACTTCCCCAGGCTACATTGTAAAAGCAGTGCTCTTGTTCTCCTTTCAAGGATTGTAACTTTGTTCCTGCTCTAATTCAGGCACAAAATTGCATGTAAAATACAATTACAACTCAAGTTGATGCCTTAGTCAAAAAGAGTCCTTAACTCAGTTTAAGAATGACTAATTTTATTTTTATCTGCATTATTTATGCATGCAAATAATTGCAGGTGCAAAAAGGGAGGGGATCTTTTTCTCTCTCAGAATTTGGCCTTAAAGTGTTGGTATACCAGGACAATAACACCTGGACAAGTTAGGTCCTGTAATATTCTCTTTGACTTTGCCTCGACTCACTTTAGTGACTGTTAGTTTTAACAAAGGAAGAAATGCAAAGAAGAAACAAGTGCTCTCCACCTCCTGTAAAACAAGGTATTTCCTGTGAATATTTTCCTTTCAGTGCCTGGAAACTACCCTAGTCCCCTGCTCCTCACGCCCCATAAACATAGTTCACAGAGAATCTGTTCTAGGTTGAAATACAACTTGTAACTTCCCATTGAGAATACAATTTTGCTACCCTTTTCAGAGACATTGGTTGGGAAATGAAGATTTCTGTAAATAATAGTTGCTGAAGGGCATCGGAATTCCCTGAGGGGACAATCTGATAGATCATCTGCAAGTAAAATGGGAATATGGATTGTGTGAAATGGTAGTGTTTTCTAAATCCCCAAGATTGGTCATTTGTGGGGAAACATGACCCTAGGAAAAAGCAAAATTTTAAAAGATATCTTCCTTCCTTCCTCCCTCCCTCCCTCCCTCCCTCTCTCCCTCCCTCCCTCCCTCCCTTCCTTCCTCCCTCCCTTCCTTCTTTTTCCTCTCTCCTTCCTTCCCTTCTCTTCCTACCCATTTCCCATCTCTGTCTCTATTTCTCTCTCTCTGTCTCTCTGTCTCTGTCTCTCACAAAACAAAATAAAACTGCTTATGGACTTGGAAGACATCCTATAGCAGTTCTGCTTGCCACATATTTATAAAATCCTTATGTATAGGATTTGATTGATAACTAAATGAGGCCAATATAAACCTGTCAGTTTAGATATAGTCCCTGGGTCAAATGGAACTCAACATGTCTTAAAACACAGTCCAGTACCATGAATCCTAGCAACCACAGGTTGAGGATAAAGTAGTAATTAATGGGCATAACAAATAGCAAATGGTTTCTACACATCCATCAAAAAAATAGAAAAGCCCACAAAAAATAGTGCTGTGTGCAATTTTCACTTAGAACATTTTTGCTGCTCAGTAAATGTTAATAATAATAATCACATTTTTATTAGAAAGAATGCACATTTATGAGCAAGGTAGGTGGTCTCTTTGGGTCTCTGCCAAGGTATAAATGCTGCCTTCATTGTTGTTCAGAATCTTTCCACATATTCCCTATACCCCCACAACCCTTTTGCAAAATCTAGAGGAAGAGAACAGCCCATCCACCCAGAAAAAGGGAAATGTCAAGGTGTAAGCCTCCGTGAGCTTTTACTACATCTGAGAGTCAATTCATTACAGCTTCTTCAAATTGCAAAGTTCTTCCAGAAATCCATAATGATTTAGAACCAAAGTGAATGCAAAAATAAATTTAAAGCAAAGAACAAAATTTAGTTATAGGGATGTAAATGGAAAGAACACTAGATTTGGAGTCAGATATGGGTTCATATCCTAGTTCCTCTACATAATATGTGCGACACCTTGGACAAATCACTTAACTTCTCTGAGATTCAGTTTCTTTATCTGAATAATTAGGAGATTGGACTAGAATCAGAGGTGTCCTAAGTGCTGTGTTGCAGTTACATTTTGCTGATTAATAAGCAATTGAAAAAATGTTTAGCAAAATAAATAAAAATGCAATAGAACACAGACAATGTTAATACATGTTTTTTGAAAATCAATATGCAGTTTCTTTTTGAGTTTAATATCACTGAACTAAATGGTCTCTATGGTCCCTTCAACTTCAAAAGCTTGTAATTCTGTGACCCCTTTCTCCTGAAGGAGTTTTCTGCTGCTCGTTCTAGGATTGCATCAAGAGCTATGCATTCAAACCTCACCTCTGAGACAGACTAGCTAGTTAGTGCCTGTAGCTGGTAGGGAGCCCATGACTGGGTGAGTCACAACCTCTAGGTTCTTCAGGTACTCCCAAGGATTTAACTGCTAAGTCATGGATGGTTTTAATTTGGGTTGATAAAAGGAGTTCTCACACTGATGAAATCAAATTCCTAGGCATGTTTCTGATCCAAGTCTGTGTATTCATGGTTTTTATGATGCCAACTGATACACTCACCTGTGAACAAAAATGCCTTGATGTCATTCATGTAACCACTTTAGAAACTAGAATTGAGATACGGTTTAATGAACATGATGATGCTATGTTGTGTAGACTAACATGTTTCTTAATGTGGTGAGTGCATAAGAAAATTTGGGAAAGTAGCTACAAAGAATAGTTTATAGAAAATGCAATGATTTCCAGAGATCTTTCAGGCTACCACTTTTTGTGCAGGTAGGTTCTTTTGTGCCTATATATATGCTAATAACAACCACAATCCATTGTTGGAAAAAGTGGCAATTATAAAATTCCTACCTAGACCTGAACAATTATAAGTTAGATCCCCATTTAGAGAAGGTGAAATAAAGTATTTTCACACATTCTCTGACTTCATGTTTCTGCTCCTGTCTGGGTTTTTTTTTTTCTCCCAGTATAGAGACAACCAAGTACAGAAACAACCATGCAATTCAGATATAGAATCTGTTAGAGTTTTTTCCTCATGGTTCTCTCTCCCCCATCCTCCCCCACCTTGAATGATAGGTTACTGGGACTCATAGCTACTCATAGCACTTACAGAGTTTGCCGGCCACTACCAAGCACTATTATTGATTTCCTCCTACAAATCAATTTGCTCATTCTTGGAGCAAACTCAACCCTCTTAGGGATCTGTGCCTGACCTCACCCACAAACTGTTGAGGCCCCATACCCAGACATGCTCATAAACCACTCATGCTGGCTTACATTCACATTATGCTATCTTTTAAAACTACTCCCTCTAGCAACTCAAATCATCACAGTACTTGCTCTGTGCCCATACTCTGTCCTTCAGTCTTTATACACAATCACCCTTTTACCAAACAATAATTACCAAAATAAAAGCAAATGTTTTGATGTTATAGGTAGTAATTGTCAATTATGGGTAGTTATAAACCCCTCTCACCTTCCAAACAGTTCTCTGCTTTTCCAGTTAAACATTTCCAGGGCTTTATCTGTCACTATTGATACCCTCTCCTCCTGTATACTGTCCCCTCACTGGAATTTGGTGACACCATTCTCTCCTGTTTTTCTTGCTTCTTTTAACCCTTCTTTTTCAGTAGTCTTTCTGGTTCATCACCCAAATTGTGCCCCCAACTATGGATAATCCTTGAGGTTATAGTTTCTACTAGTCTCCCTCTGCACTGTTTCTTGATGACCTCATCAGCTTCCATGGATATAATTGTCACTTCCATATAACTTGCTCCCAGATCTATATATCCAGCACCAATGGCTTGGTGGTCATCTCAAACTGGATGTTCCAGAGACATCCTATATACAACATGTCCAAAACTTAACTCATTATCTTTCCCTTTAACTATATCCCTCTTTCAAGCTTTTCTATTTCTGTCAAATTTCAAGCTCCTTGCTACTATCTCAACTTCTCAGTAGTCTTCAACTTCTCAATCTCCCTCATGCCACATATAATACAATACATAATATATTTTATATATAATATCATACAATCAGTTGTCAAATTGTAGTTTCTACCTCCACAGTATCCAGCATCTCTCACATTTAATTGCTTCTCTCCTTTCATACAGCTACTACATTAGTTCAGACTCTCACAAACTCAGTCTAGATCAAAACTGTCAGCTTAAGAAGTGCTGAAAGGGTCATGAGTGGAAAAAGTTAAAGAAGCCCTGGTATTATGACAGTTTTCTAAATGGTCTCCCACTCTCAAGTCTCCCCTCTTTTCAGTACATTTTCCATAATGATCTCAAAGAGACTTTCCTACAGTACAGATTGGACTGTGTCACTTCCCTCCTCAATAAACCCCAGAAGCTTTCTGTTGCCTCTAAAATAAAATATAAACTCTTTGGTTTGACTTCGAAAGCCCTTTACAACTTTCCATCAATCTATCCTTCCAATTTCTTTGTCTGTTATTCCACGTCCCACTCTGTGATTCAGCCAAACTTCTCTATGTTTTATACACAGAGCAATCTATCTCCCATCTCCATGCCTTTATACCGACTGTCCATCATGCCAGGAATGCACTCACTCCCCACCCCACAGAATCCCTCTCTTATTTCAAGAGGGAGTTCAAGAGGCCAATTTCTACATGAAGCCTTTTTTGATTCCCTCAAGAGCCAGTGCCCCCCTCTCATTGTTTTTACTCATTGTATTTGTATCCTCAGCATTTAGTAGTGTGTGCCACACAGCAAATGCTTCATAAACACTTGACTGATTGAGTACAACTGAAGAATGTAAAACAGTCTTACAGTTTTTATAGTACTTCGTTTTCAAAGTACTTTCCTCACTATGGTTCAATGAGGCATATGCTGCAGATATTAATATCTTTTTCATTTGACAGAGAAAACTTTGGCTCAAAGTGGACAAGTGATTTACCCATGGTCACCTCAACTATAAGTAATGACACTGAAATGTAAAGCCAGCATTACAGTCAATGTTCTTTTTAGAACCATTTTACCAGTGTAAAGGGAATTTGTAGAAAGGTTAGAGAAGATTCACAAAGATACTTTAAAGGTAAATGTATACAGACTGTGAGTAAAGAAGACAGGAATTGGTTATCAGTTATCTTGGTGTAGGCAAGGTTGAACGGAGACAGTAAGAATTTTCAAATGTATGAAGAATATGAAAACACACCCAAAAGAAAACATAAACTTCAGACTAAGAAATTCAAGAAACCATACAGAAGAACTGACAGGGAGAGTTGGAATTAGGAAGGTTCAGTGAAGGAGGTAATGTAGTCCTCTCTTGAGCTCTTTAAAAAACAAAATTGATATTTGTTTCAAGATGATTCAGGGGTATTGTTCTTTCTAAAGGAAAAGTATTGGATTAAATGATTTCCCAGTCCTAGCTAGTACTATTTATTTATATAATTATTAAATAATCTTAAAAACTGAATACAGCTACAGTGTTGATTTGTAGAGTAAGAGACTCTAGGTATGTCTCAGAAGATTGAAAAAAACAAAAGATCTTGAAATCCTACCTAGTACTCTATTAAAAAAAATTCTGCCAATTTATGTAGGTCAAATATTTCCCCAAAATCTCTGACCCACAAGAGGAAAGAGAATATACTAAAGGTGAATTACGTTTTTTCCAAGGAAGGAACAACTTTGTGGTTGTCTTACCAATTTCAATATACAATGGTTTATGCAAGCAACTCTGACTGTCCTCTCAGAAGTAAAATGGAGACTGCTGAGGGTCTGTAATTTCATTTCTCTATATTTCATGCATACCATATCTGGCATAGAATGAGAAAGAGCATCACAAAACTGCCACTTTGTGATTTATTATTCATATTTAGCTTTAAGAGGAGCTTGTTTATCTTTTGGAAAACTGTCCTAGCAATTTAAGTTTGCTGTTGCCAGGTGGTAGCAGTTTGCCATACCTACTTGATCTAAAACACTTTGCCTTGGAAGATAATGGCTCTTTGCCTAAGGGGCCTACCCCTATTTATTATCATGAATTTTTCTACTTTATAAAAGTTATTGCTTTATTAAAATGAGCAAACTTAATATTAAACACACTTCAAAGTAGATAATAGTTCAGGGAAAATATTTAAATAAAATAAAACCTAATATCCAATTAGATATCTTTCCTCATTCTCAATTGACCATTTTGTATAGTCTTTCCCCTTTTTATTACTTTGGCTTCAAAGGGAGATGCCAAAGTCTCCCAATTGCTCTGTTTTTTGGCTTGCAGACTCACATTACATCTAAGTGTCCTACCCTGTTCCCGTATTTTGGCTATAACTTCCTCTCTCCCCAAGCCCTCCCAGTTTCTCTCTCATGGCTATTAAAAGACACTACCAATTTGTAAAGAGAAAATGAGGTATTTGCCTCTATTTCTCTGACCCTCTGCTCCAAGAGGTTTCTTCTCTCCTTCCCATTTTGGGGCTATTGTATAATCATGTATCCATAGAATGTCAGAGTTGGAAGGAACTTCAGTGACCTTCAAGGCAATCCATTCCTGAAAAGGCTTCCCATGTATAACATAATTTGACATCCAGTCTCTGCATAAAGACCTCCAGTGAAGAAGAACCACATCTTCTTTGGGGAGCCCATTTGACTTATGGATAGCTCTAATTGGTATGAAGTTTTTCTTCACATCAAGCTTAGATTTTTTTTTTGCAATTTCCATCCATCATTCCTGGTTCTGTCTTCTGGGCCAAATAGGACAAGTTTAAACCCTTTTCCATATGACAAAAGCCCTTCCAATATTTAAAGAAAGAGTTATGATGCCATTCCCTGCCCTTCCATTCTTCAGTTCTTCAGGCTAAACACCTTTAATTCCTTCAATAGATCATTCTATGTTGTGGACCCAAGGTCATTCATTCCCATGGTAGCTTTCCTTGTGACACTATTCAGTTTATCAATTTTCTTTCTAACTGTGATGCTCAAATCTGAGGAATGTGGTATAAATAGTATAGAACACAGCAGGCCTATCACCTCTATTCTTGGGAGCTAGAGTCATTTTGGCTGCTTTTTTTGGCTGCATTGTTGAATTATATTGATCTAGAAGTCCACTAAAACTTATAGGTCATTTTTAGATAAGCCTAACCATGTTTCTCCCATCTTGTACTTATGAAATGTTGCAGATATCTTGAACTAGTTTCCCAGTAGACATCTTAAATCCAATATTTTAATAACAGAACTCATCATTTTTTCCCCCATAAATCCTCCTCCAATTACCTTCCCTATTATTATAGAGGGTACCAAAATCTCTCCAGCTTCCCAGACTCACAACCTAGAAGTCATCCTGGATTATTCATTATCTCTCATTATCCCATATCCAATCTATTACCAAGGTTGTCAATTCCATCTTCGCAACATCTCTGAAATATGCCTCCTTTTCTTCTCTGATGTTACCACCACTCTACTGTTGATTTCTCATCACCCTATGCCTTAATTATTGCAATAACCTGCTGGTGGGTCAGCTTGTCTTAAGTCTCTCCCCACTCTGATTAAGTTTCATTTCAGCCATTAAAGTGATTTTCCTAAAATGCTGATCCAATTGTGTTGTTCTCTTCTCTCCCTAATCCCATCTCTTTACTAAAAATAAGCTTTAATGACTTCTAGTTGATTCTGGGATCAAATACAAAATGCTCTCTTTGGCATTCAAAGCCATATCTTTTCAGTCTTCTTATACCTCACTCACTAAAGTACACTCTTTGATTTAGTGACATTGGTCTCCTGGTTGTTCCATGAACAAGATATTCCATGTCTTAGCTCCAGCTTATTTTTGCTGGCTATCTCCCATGCCTGGAATCCCCCTCCTTCATTCTGAATATTGATTTCCATGGCTTCCTTTAAGTTCCAACTAAAATTCCACCTTTTACAAAAAGTCTTTCTAACTCTTCTTAATTCTGCTGCTTTCCCGCTTTTAATTATTTCCTATTTATCTGGTATATAGTTTACTTTGTATATAGTTGTTTGTATGTTGTTCCCCTTACCCTCATTGTAAACCCCTTGAGGGCAGGGATAGACTTTTGCCTCTTTTTGTATACCCAATGCTTAGCACAGTACCTGGCATATAGCAGATGCTTAATAAATGTGTATTGATTGATTGGTTTCTTCTGAACCAAGAATAAGATTTTTATATTGATCCCCACTGGATTTCATTTTATTAGGGTTAGCCCAGTTTCTGTCCTGTCAAGGACTTCTTGGACACTGAATCTGAGATCCTTGTCCCTGTCTCTAGTATACAGTGTTAGATATCTCTCCTAGCTTGCTGTTATTTGCAGGTTTGATAAGCATGCCACCTATGCCTTTAACCAAGTCACTGATAAAAATGTTAAACAGAACAGATTGGGCATAGATCCCTAAGGTACTAAGGGGAAACCTCTAGCCAAGTGCCATTGAACCATTAATGATTGGTCTTAAAGTTTATATAAAGCTGAATGGTTGCCATTAAAGCACTTTTCAGGGATTCATTTCACAAGAGTTTTCAGATAATTTGTGTGTGTTGTTTGTTAAATTAAGTGCAGGGCATCAGATCTAGAATGACATTTCAAAGCCAGAACAAGACCCACTTTTTCTAGCTTTACTCATATAGAGAAACAATGTGGGACCATTAGAAGTTAGAAGTTGTTAGAAGCCCAGTCAGGAAGACTGGGGTTCAAGTTCTGCTTCTGACAAATACTGGCTGTGTGATTCTAGGTCAGACACAACCTTTCAGTGTACCAGGCAAGTGTTCTAAGACTATTAATTGAAGAGAATGTGCTAACCTGCATTGTTAGAGGGAATTTCTTCCACTGGGAATTCTCTACGTTGGTGAAATCACAAGCCTGGTCCCCATCCCTTCTTTACTCATGAGTCCATTTATATTGTATACTGTATATAATGTAAGATGAATGCCTTTTACCTGTTCATGGGACAGCTTTTAAGTTAATTCTCCTTTTTTGAATGGGCCTTAGGGGTAACCTGCACTTACATTTCACAGATGTTCTAGATTATTGACGTGCATCATAAGTTTATAATTAGACTCTGAAAGAATTATCTGGGACCTAGTAAGCACGGTTAGCAGTTATAATCAAGACTTTGTGCTTTTAAAAAAAATAACAAAACCAAACCAAACCTTTCCCCCCCCTCAATTACCTCTCCAAATGATGGGAATATATTGTTTGGTAAGATTGTGATCCAAGGCTACATTTATGAGGTGGAGAAAAAGGTGCAATGAAAACATTATGTTCCTGTAATTGTAGGTCTTTTTCATGATAATTTGCACAATCATTGACTCTTTGTTGGCAGTGGCTCTTACTGTGCCTAAAATAAACCAAATCAAAAGTTAACTGCAAAATTCTAGTCCTTCTGGTTGGGAAGGTAATCTTTAGACTGTAAATCAATCTGCTATATGCCATCTTTCCTCAGAGGCCAGATGTGCTGAAACATTATAATACCAATGCAAGTGTGAACTCTCCCCATTCATTTTAATGGAGTGTTAACATCAAAGCTTAGTTTGACTTTTAAATGCTTACACTTTTAAGGGTATTTAAAATCAACATTCCCTATCCCAGTTATTTCAAATGCATCTAAATCATCTTTTTGAGCCTCCCTCTTCTGATTTCACAACATACTCAATTTCATTTTCTGTTGATAAACTGAATGTTAAAAGTACTTAGGGAGGTAGCTGTTTACTTAGTTTATCTATACAATAAGGTTAAAATAGAAATAGTAAAGGCTCACCCACTTCAAGTGTTTTGTTTCCTCATTTAGACAATCAATTTGTGCCCAGAGACCTTGTCATCAATTTCTTTTATATCTCTTCAAATTGTTTAGTATCATGTTCTTTATGTAATAGGTGATGAATACATTTCTGAAACAAGAAGGTATTTTGTTTTAAATTCAATTTATTCTCAAGCCTCTCTGTGATAAAGGGCTCAAATAGGAGTTTTAGTTATTTGGTAGGATAGACTTCTGAGTTATATTAGTTATGAACCCATGATCATGGCCTCTGAAAAGCATTAACTCTGACTTTGCTTAGAGGTGACCATTACCATGGCTCTTCCCTGGGATGAAACTGAGGAATGTACCTTTGTCTTAGGTAGAGAAGGTACGTGGCATGGATTGAAATTGGGCATATACCAATATCTTACGCCATTTAACAAGATAAGATCAAAATGGATACAAAATTGACATATAAAGAGAGATCTTACAAGAAAATTTGAAGAACATGGGGAAAATATTACTTATAAGACTTATGGACAGGCAAAAAATTGAATAAACGGGAAACAGAAAGTAGAATGAGGCGCAAAATGGATAGTATCAATTACATTAAATTTTAAAAGTTTTTATACAAATAAAACAAATGAAGTTGAGATCAGGAGGAAAGCAGAAAATTGGGGGAAAACTTTATAGACAGTTTCTCAGATAAAGTCCTCATATCTCAAATGTATAAAGAACTTTATAAAATCTAGTTATTCCCCAATTGATAAGTGGTCAAAGAATATGAACAGGCAGTTTTTAGATAAATAAATAAAAACAATTTAGTCATATGAAAAATGCTCTGTCATTATTGATGAAAGAAATGCAAATTAAAACAAACTTGAGATATCATTATATACCTATCAGATTGGCTAAAATGATTGAAGGGGAAAGAGACAAATATTGAAGGGGATATGGAAAAATTGGGACACTAAATCATTGTTGATGGGATTGTGAACTGATCCAACCATTTTGGAGAACAATCTGGATTTATGCCCAAAGAGTTATTAAACTGCCTGTACTCTTTGACCCAACAGCACCATTACTTGGCCTTTTTCCAAAGATGATTAGGGGGGAAAGAGAACCTCTAAAGTTATTTCCAGCAGCTCTCTTTGTGGTGGTGAAGAATTGGAAATTGTGGGAATGCCCATCAGTTGGGGAATGGCTGAACAAATTGTGGTATATGATCATGATGGAATACTACTGGGCTATAAGAAACGATGAGCTCATTCACTTTAGAAAAACATGGATAGACTTGCATGAAATTATGAAGAATGAAAGGAGTAGAGACAAGAGAACATTGTATACAGTAATAGCAATGTTGTTTTAAGAACAACTTTGAGTAAGTAATTTTGACTATTATAAATACCCAAATTAACCACAAAGGATGTATAAAGGAAGACAACATCTGAATCCAGAGAAAGAACAGATAAATAGAAATATGCATAGAATGATTTTACATATATGTACATATGTGTGTGTGTGTATACACACATTTGTATCTAATGGTGGCCATCTCTAGGGTGGGGAGGGAAAGGGAAGAATAAAGGAAAAAAAGAAATTTACATGCTAACTGTATTATATATTTAAGAGTAATAGCAAGGTGTACATAACAGATTTGCAGTTTCATGTGCAATCATCCTTTTTATTATACTATGCTATAGAAATGTTTGTTTTATTCCATAAATTAAAAAAAGAGTAAATAAATAAAAAGGTTAAAAAAATGCCCTTGCAATTCAGAATGAGTAGCATTGTAGTATGGGTAGCCTATGCGATTTGTTTGGTTACAGTGGATTTAAGGGGAGTTCACAATAGACTCTACTTTAAACATTGTCAAAAACCCTTCTGAGTTGTAGCTAAAACACTCTCCCCCATCCCATTGAGAAAGCAAGAAAAACAAAACCTCACATTGTTAAGCAAAACAATTGCCTATATTGAAAATGTCCAAATATAGATCTATATATGTATATATACATACAAATATAAAAAATATAATTTAAAAAATTCTGGCTCCAAGTCAATAACTTTTCTGTTAGGAGGTAGGTAGCATAATTTGTCATGAGTTTTCTGGAATTATGATTGGTCATTGGTTTGGTCAGAATTTCTAAATGCTTCAAGTTCTTTGCTTTAATAATATTGTTATTATTGTATAAATTCTTCTCCTACTTCCATTCATTCCACTCCTCATCAGATCATACAAGTCTTCCCTGGCTTTTCTGAAACTGTTCCCTTTATAATTTCTTACAGCATAACAGTGTTCTATTACATTCATATACTTAAACTTATTTAGTTATTCTCCAATTGATAAGCATGCCTTCATTTTCCAACGCTTTGCCGCCACATGAAGAGCTACCCTAAATATTTTTGTACCCAGGAGCCCTTTTCCTCTTTCTTTAATCTCTTTAGGATATAGTAGTATTGCTGTGTGAAATTTTGGAGAATTTTGGTATAGAGAGGAAGCGTTGGTTCTCCCCACCTTGGAATTTGTGCACAGACCTATCGGGTAGTTAGACAGAGCTGAAACAGTGGCATACAAAGTTTAGTCAAATTTATTTGGAAGTTCAGGGTCAGAGTGGAGTGAGCATGGTGACATGCAGTGCAATGACTGGCATTTTGTTACTTGAGCTCAGAGATCAGACTCTGATGTTGCAGGCCAGGCTCCTGAAACCAAGGCTTCATCCCTTGTAGGGATGGGGTGGCTGGAACCAACTTAGCCTGCTGAGTGTTGTAGGGCTTCTGAGATCAGTGAAAGGACAATGCATATTCAACTCTCCTCTTCCTTCTACTATCTAGACTTATACCTGGGAGGTATTTTTTTTCTATGCAATTTCTCTATTTCTTTAATCTGTTTCATACAAAACTAAAATGAGTCATAATTTTATTGAGATTGTCTTTAATTATGAGCGTGGGAACTGCAAGTTCTGAGGCAGTGAATATCCTGCAGCATAGAAGTAAGGAGACAGGAAAAACATTTTCTGTCAGACTGCTAGACTCGTAGAGAAAGGAATCATCTTCTTTCATTCCTTCTCTCTCTCTAAAAGATAATTTTATGGTTTTGACTTTCTTTACTAAATCTGTAAGCTCTTAAGCAGGAACTCTTAACAAGTCATGTGACTTGTGACCATCCATCCTTAGGCCACTGAGTCATGAAGCAGTTAGATATTGTAGAGTAGCAGGTACTTCTGGGATACTTCAATCTTCTGGAGTGAAGGGAGATGTTAAGATAGAGACCAAAGAAATATCAAGCCCCCTGTACCTCCCAGTGGTCAGACCAAGGAGTGGTCTGGGAAGCATAGTTGTGCCTTATGTCAAAACTGAAAAATTCCAAAGGGTGGAGTTATTCCTTAACTTATACAACAAACTTTGCAGATAATGCCGCCTGGTGTTTACAGGTACATAGTTGATGCAAGGCAACCTTAAAGAGAAAATTAGTAGCAGTAGGGTAAACTGATGAAAGGCTTCTTGCAGAAGGTAGCATTTAAGTTGAGTCTTGAAGGAAACTAACGAGTATATGAGGCAGAAGTTAGAAGGGAAAACATTCCAGACATAGGGCACCATCAATGGAAAGAAACAGACATTATTGTGATGGAATTAGACTCCTCACATTAAACTCCAGGTAGATTAAGAGATAATTTAAAAGGGATGGGTTTATATTCAACATATAGAAGATCCCCTAATAATTAGAACTGTCCAACAGTGAAACAAACTGTCTGGAAAAGTCTGTATGCTTCTATTCATTGGAAATACTTAAGCAGAAGTGATCATTTGTCAAAAATGTAGAAAAATTTCCTTCATTAATAGGGGAGTTGGATTAGGTGACTGCTAAGGTCTTTCCCGCCTCTAAGATCCTAAAAATTTATGATTCTAGCAAGTTGGCACCCAAAGACTAAGGAATGTAATCCAGTTAATAGTTGAATGATGTGAAAGAATTGCCAATGTATCACGAAACCACTGTTGGTAATTCTTGATAAATCTTAGATAATGAGAGAGGTACCAGAAAAATTTTCCTCCTCATTAAAAGAAAGGGAAAGGGAGGAATGTCAGGAGAGTGCCTAGAAAAATTCTAAAGAAGATTATTTAGCAGAAGGTTTATGAAGAAAAGAAAACTGATCATAGATGTAGAGCTAAAAGGAATCCCAGTAGTCACCCACTTCAATACCCTCATTTTACAGATAAAGCAATTAAGGCCAGGGAAAGTGAAGCAATTTGCCCAAACTCATAGAGGTAGTAAATGTCAGAGGTAGGATGTGAACCCAAGGTCTCTGACTCCAGAGGGAGCGCTCTTTTCATTGCACCACTGATCTCCCTTAAGGGCAAGCATTGATGGGATACAAGGGAAAATCTAGGTGATATAAAACAAAAGGAATGGCTGAACAAGTTATGGTATGTGATTGTGATGGAATACTACTGTGCTATAAAAAATAAGTTCACTGATTTTAGAAAAATGTGGATAAACTTGCATGAAATAATGAAGAGTGAACTGAGTAGAACCAAGAGAACATTGTATATAGTAACAGCAGTCTTGTTTTAAGAACAATTTTGAACAAGTCATTTTAACTATTATAAATACACAAATTAACTATAAAAAACATATGAAGGAAGATGCTATCTGCATCCAGAGAAAGAGTTGATATATATATTTATATATACATAAATAATGATTTCACACACATATAAATATATATGTGTGTACATACGTGCGTATATGTATATGTGTGTGTATGTATGTGTATATGCATACAGACATTTGTGTCTAATGGTAGCCATCTCTTGGGCAAGGGAGAGGGAAGAAGAAGAAATAAAAAAAGAAATTTATATTATTATTTTATTGTAGGTTTAAAAACAATAGCAAGTTGTACCTAATAGATTTGTAATTTCATGTCCAATCATCTCTATTTTTAAAAATTCACTGTGTTATGTAAATGTTTGTTTTATTCCATAAATTAAAAATAAAATAAAAAATAAAAACCCCAAAAGACCATTTTAAAAAAAAGTAGACATTGATTCACTAAGAGTAAGTCCTTCAATGCAACAAACATAAGTATTCAACATGTGCAAGGTACTACTCTAGGTACAAGAGGATAAAAAATGACCCAGCTACTTGTCTTCAAGGATGTTATGCTGTAACAGTGGGATGAAATATGTTCACAAATTATGATAAAAGATGGAATGTGATGAACAATGTGGCAAATATACAGGAGAGATCCTAGGGTTATTATATTGGTGGATCAGAGGGAATACTGTAGACATGGTGTATTTTTATTTCAGTAACGTATTTAAAAAAACTTTCTGATTATATCTTTGCAGGGGAGATAGAGAAATGTGTTTTGGGTAATGGTAAAGCTAGGCTGATTCACAAATAGTTGACAAATTTCTCCCAATGGTTGAAGATCAACCCTAGAGGCAGTTCTTTAGGCATATCCTATTAAGTCTCTGTACTTGGCACTCTATTATTAAATGTTTAAAAATTAGTGACTTGGAAGAAGAAACAGAAAGCATGCTTTTCATATTTGCAGATGAGACAATTTGGGAAGGGACAGCTAATGTGATAGATATTAGAACCTAGATTCAAAAAGATCTTAGCAGACTGGAACAGATGGGCTGACACAAATAGGATAAAATTCAACTGGGAGAAATATAAAGTCTTATATTGATGAATCTCAAATGAGATAATAAATGTGAAGCAGCTTTCAGTAACCTAGAAAATGAGTTTTTTCCTATGTAGTTCCCAACAATCAGATGTTTACTTTTTCCTTTCTCATTGTGCCCTGATAATGATCGCACACACACATAAAGAGCGAATCAGATTAATAGAGCAGTCTCCCCAGAGTCTTGAAACTGAAAAGGTAGGAAAACTCAACTACTTTCTGTTCATTCACACTTTGGTTCATGTGGAATGTAATTGGACTGCATGGGTCAGGTGATGATGCCTATGTTGAAAGTATCCATGGAGATAAGACTTGAATAAAGTCTGCTATTAGAGCAAGCATGGAACCAGAGCCTGAAAGATAAATCAGATGATGAGCTAACAAGATTAAAATAAAAGAATGTGGTATTTACAGCAACCACAAAATAATATATCTGAACCACAATTCAGATACTATGGTTCTACAATCAGGATCACACAATATTTAGTGGCTTCCACATAAAAGGAGCAAAGGGATTATAATATGATATTTCAGAGAACAAGAGAACTAGGATTACAATCAAGGATCACTTATTCAGGAAAATGGAGTATAATTCTTTAGGGGGAAATGGACATTTAATAAAATAAAGAACTTTCAAGTATTCCTGATGAAAAGATCAGAGCTGAATTTGACATTCAAATATAGGACTCGAGAGAAGCATGAAAAAGTAAACATGAAAGAAAAGTCATAAGAGATTCAATATGGATAAATTATATACATTCCTATATGGGAACATTATACATGTAATTCCTAAGAACTTTATCAACATTAGTGCCATTGGAAGGACTCTACATTGACAGAGGTCATGGGAGTGAATTTATTACGATGGGATTATCCAAAAATTGGACAGGTGAGAAAGAGGAATGCACTGAGAGAAGGGAGAAGGGAGAGGAAGAATGGGGACAATTACCTCACTTAAAAAGGGCACACAAGAAAGTTTTTACAATGAAGGAGAAAATAGGGAGAGCAGGTAACACTTGAACTTCACTCTCATCTAAATTAGTTCAGTAAGGGAAGATTATATATACACACTCAAGTATAGAAATCTATCTTACCTGACAGGGAGGTAGGAGGGGAAGAGGATAAGGGAAAGGAAGGGGGTATGTGATAAAAAGGGAGAGCAGAGTAAGGAAGTCAGTAATTAGAAGCAAAAGAGACTTTTGAGGAAAGACAGGGTAAAAAGATAGAGAGAAAGATAAACAGAAGAAAATAGGATTGACCAAATAACAGTAATTATGACTGAGGATGTAAATGGGATGAACTCCCCATAAAATGGAAGAAGATAAGAATGGATTAGAAACCAGAATCCAGTAATATGTTGTTTACAAGAAACACACCTGAAATAGAAAGACACATACAGAATTAAAATAAGAACCTAGAGTAGAATCTATTATACTTCAGGGTAGAAATCATCATCTAGACAAAACAAAGAAAAAATGAACTTAATAAAAAGTGATAATCAGGGAAACTACATTTTGCTAAAATGTACCATAGATAAAGAAATGATATAAAATTATACAGTAAGTTCCTCTGATAAAATCCTCATTTATCAAATACAGAAGGAATTTATAAAAGTTTATAAATTTATATAAATAAGAATCATTCTCCAATTGATAAATGGTCAAAGAATGTGAACAGGAAGTTTACAAAAGAAGAAATCAAAACTACTTATAGTCATATAAAAAGTGTTCTAAATCAAAATTGATTAGAGAAATGCAAATCAAAACAACTCTAAAGCACTACTTCACACCTATCAGATTGGCAAACATGATAGAAAAGGAAAATGACAAGTGCTAGAGGGCATGGAGAAAAATTAGAACACTAATGAACTGTTGTTGAAGTTGTGAACTGCTCCAAACATTCTGGAGAACAATTTCGAACTATATCAAAAGTTCTATAAAACTGTTTATACTCCTTGACCAAGCAATAATACTACTGGGTCTGTAACCAAAAGACATCAGAGAAAAAGGAAAACGACCTTTACAAAAATATTGTATGAAATATTTATAACAACTCTTTTTGTGGTGGTAAAGTATTGGAAATTGGGGGCATGCCCATCATTTAGGAAATGACTGAACAAATTGTGGTATGTAATTGTGATGGAACACTATTGTGCTATAAGAATGATGAGTGAGATGGTTTCAGAAAAATCTGGGATGAACTATATTAATTAATGTAGCATGAAGTGAGTAGAACCAGGAGATTATTATATGTAGTAAAAATAATATTACAATGATAATTGACTGTGAAAAACTTGTTTACTTTGATCAATACAATAATACAAGACAATTCCAAAGAACTCATGATACCATCTACCTCCAGGGAGAGAACTGATAAATTCTGAATACACATTGAAGTATAATTTTCTTACTTTATTTTTCTTGCAACATGACTATTACTGAAATATGTTTATGATTTCACACCCATAATTGCTATCATTTTGCTGGCCTTGGTGGGTGGGGTAGGTGTTAGACAGAGAGAGGAAAATGGAAACTCAAAATTAAAAAGTTAAATAAATGATACATTTTAAAAAAAGTGAGAAATGTTAGGCATTAGATCTGATGAAAAGACTGAGTCAGGGTATGATGGGCTTTAATCTCAAATAGAAAACTTTCTATTTGATTCTGGAGGCAATAGGGAGCTACTGGTAATTTCTAAGTAAGAGAATAATATAGTTTGACTTATGCTTTAGGAATATAACTTAGGCATCTTTGCAGAATGTAGATTTGATTCATCGATACTAAATTTTAACTTTTCAGGGACTAATGTTTCTTGGTTCTCAATCCTTCAGTAATACCTGTAGGGTTTTGGTATGGAAAAGATGAATTTTAATTTCAGAGAAAATTGGGGTCATTAAAGAAATTCTTTGCCTTCCCACAGACAATTTACCCACTTTCCTCTTGTTTAATTCTGGGCTGGGCTTGTCCATACAGCAATGTATCTGTCCAAGATACACACACACACACACACACACACACACACACACACACACA
Organism: Bettongia penicillata ogilbyi; assembly: GCA_023548195.1. NCBI lineage: Eukaryota > Metazoa > Chordata > Mammalia > Diprotodontia > Potoroidae > Bettongia > Bettongia penicillata. The sequence continues at coordinate 13,529,570 of JAJHZJ010000560.1, forward strand.
CACACACACAATGTGATAGGTGAGCTATTAAGGCTATTCATCTAACTGTCTGCCATAGCCTGGACAAGAGATATTTTTCATCCTCTGGTATTTTCCTGTATGTATATTTATCACACTTTTTTGAGTGTTTATAAACCTTACCCAGCAAGCTCAGCAATGTCCTAACTTACTGCAAATGACACAATGTCATACACAAACTGGAGCAGAAAGGGAATTTCCCCATCTACAGAGAATTCCTCTTCATCTTAAACTACATGTAGCTATGCAAAATTGTGCTCTAAATTCTTTAATATAGACATGAATATACAATAAACATTCAATATAAAAGAAACCTCCATTGAAGGTTAACATTTCACATATCACATAATAAATTCAGTCATACAATTAATATTATGCTTTTAGTTAACCACGATGTTGCTTGACTTCCTAGAATTTGAGGAGTGGTTTTAATGACTTTTCTACATTTCCATTTTCATTTTGCCTTCTGTTTCTACATCAGTCATTGTTCAATACTGGTTTTCTTTTTAGAAAAAGTTGTCCAAAGAAATTTCAGTTGATGAGACCTTCATTTTCTCTGGATTAATATTCCTGTGGTCAACAGAAAACTGCAGAAATAATTTCTTTGGCCATGGAGATATTATAGTAATAGATGTTCAATAGATATATGTTGATTATAATAATGATGGTAGCTAACATTTATATGGTGCCCATTGCCTATCAGGCACCATGCTAAGCACTTTACAATTATTATCTCATCAACCCTGTGGGATAGATGCCATTAGCATCCCAGTTTTATAGATAAAGAGACTGAGGGAGAAGAATCAGACAGCTACTAAGTATCTGAAGTCAGATTTGAACTCAGGTCTTTCTTCCTGACATCATGTCCAAAGCTCTATTGTGCCATCTAGTGGATTATGTACATATTACAAAGTAAGTCCTAGTATACGATAATTTACTTTGTAATGCATTGGACTCTAAAAGTAGAGACTGCCTGATAAATTAGAAATATTATAATGCTGATGATCACAGGTGATAGAGAAAAAAATGATTCTTATTTTTCTATGTCAGGTAGAAAGAACTTCAAATGGGAAAGGAGAGAACAAATATAGTTGTGGGAACTGAAAATCAAGGAAGATGATAATTTAAAAATGTCTACCTTCTGTAAGTTATTCCAAGTCACCTGATCCAGACAAATTCCATCAGAGAGTACTGAAATAATTTTCATTTATAGTGTAGTGGAAAGAAACTGGATTTGGCCTTAAGACACTCAGATTTAGGAGGGCAGAGCCAAGATGGCACAGTAGAAAGACAGACCTACTGTAGCTCTCCCCCACCTCCATAGCCCATAGCCCATAAAATAACTGTAAAACATGACTCTAAACAAATTCTAGAGCAGCAGAAGTCACAAAATGACAGAACAAAAGAGATTTCCAGCCCAAGACAGCCTGGAAGGCCAACAGGAAAGGTCGATTGCAGTGGAGACAGCAATGGAGCAGGCTTCAGGGCATGGAATCATGGGTAGTGGGTGTGGTTCCCAGATTTCTCAACCCACAAATGCCAAAGACAATTTCAGAGGTCAGGAATAAAGCTCTTTCATCTGGGTGAGAGGGGAGTGCCATCTGGCCCAAGCACCAGGGTGGTAGCACCCACTGCAGCAGCAGCATCCCCTTTTGGAGTCCTCAGCCTAAAGACTCTAGGGGAATCAAGCAGTTGATCTTGGTTTAAGTCCTGAGTGGCTGTCCTGGGGTGAGGAAGAGCACTGGCAGTGGTGGAGCTGGTGGTGACTGTAGAGAAGGAATCCTACTCACAGGTCCAGGGAATGCTTGTGGTTGCTCACAGACTAGAGTGCAGACCAGGAGAGGAGTAAAATCCTCTCCCTTGATTGTGCCACTTTGGAGGAACTGAGAGCTTACAGGTCCATAGAGTATACCCTCCACTTGACAGAGGATTCAAAAGTCAGGTAATTGACTGGGAAAATATCCAAAAAAGGGAAAAAAATAAGACTACAGAAGGTTACTTTCTTAGTGAACAGGTATTTTCTTCTATCCTTTCAGATGAGGAAGAACAAAGCATACCAAGCATCCAAAACCTCCAAAGAGAATATGCAATTGTCTCAGGCCATGGAAGAGCTCAAAAAGGATTTCGAAAATTAAGTAAGAGAAGTGGAGGAAAAATTGGGAAGAGAAATGAGAGAGATGCAAGAAAATCATGAAAAGCAAGTCAGCAACTTGCTAAAAGAGACCCCCCCCAAATGCTGAAGAAAATGACACTTTTAAAAATAGACTACCTCAAATGGCAAAAAAGGTCCAATAGGACAATGAGGAGAAGAATGCTTTAAAAAGCAGAATTAGCCAAATGGAAAAGGAGGTTCGAAAGCTCACTGAAGAAAATGGTTCTTTAAAAATTATAATGGAGCAGATGGAAGCTAATGATTTTATGAGAAACCAAGAAATTACAAAACAAACAAAAGAATGAAAAAATAGAAGACAATGTGAAATATTTCATAGGAAAATCAACTGACCTGGAAAATAGATCCAGGAGAGACAATTTAAAAATTATGGGACTACCTGAAAGCCATGATCAAAAAAGACCCTTGACATCATCTTACAAGAAATTATCAAATGACCTCCCTGATAGTCGCGTTGTGTAAGACTAACTGGATTACCATCCCTCCTAACCTGCCCCTCATTGTTTCTCTTCTGTCTTTCCAGTTAGTCTTACACAACATGACTAACAGGGAGGTCATTTGCAAAACTACACAGATATGGCCTATATTGAATTGCCTGCCGTCCCAAAGGGAATGGGTGGGGAGGGAGGGATGGGGAGAATTTGGAACTCAAAGTTTTAGGAACAACTGTTTAGTATTGTTGTTGCAACTAGGAAAGAAGACATACAGTTAATGAGGAATAGAAAGTCATCTGGCCCTACAGGAGAAAAGAGAAGATGGAGACAAGAGAAGGGAGGGATGACAGAAGAGAGGGCAGATTGGAGATAGGGAAAATTAGATTGCTTGGGGTATTGGGGTGGGAGAGGGGATAAAAGGGGAGAAAATTTGGAACCCCAAAATTTGTGAAAATGAATGTAAAAAGTTTAATAAATAAATAAATTTAATAATAAAAAGAAATTATCAAGGGAAGTTGCCCTGATGTTCTAAACCCAGAGGGTCAAATAGAAATGAAAAGAATTCATTGATTACCTCCTGAAAGAGATTCCAAAAGGAAAATTCCTTGGAATATTGTAGCCAAATTCCAGAGTTTCTAGGTCTAGGAGAAAATATTACAAGCAGCCAGAAAGAAACAACTCAAGTATGGTGGAAATACAATCAGGATAACACAGGATTTAGCAGCTTCTACATTAAGGGATAGAAAGGCTTGGAATATGATATTCCAGAAGTCAAAGGAACTAGGATTAAAACCAAGAATCACCTACTCAGAAAAACTGAGTATAATACTTCGGGAGAAAAAATAGTTATTCAATGAAATTTCAAGCAATTTTTATGAAAAGACTAAAACTGAATAGAAAATTTGACTTTTAGACACAAGAATCAAGAGAAGCATGAAAAGGTAAACAGGAAAGAAAAATCATAAGGGACTTAATAAAGTTGAACTGTTTACATTCCTACATGGAAAGATGATATTTGTAACTCTTGAGATTTTTCTCAATATTTGGATAGTTGGAGAGATTACACACACACACACACACACACATACACACACACATACACACACACATATAGACAGAGAGCACAAGGTGAATAAGAAGGGATGATATCTAAATGATAAATCTAAAATGCTATCTAAAAAATAAAATTAAGGAATGAGAAAGGAATGTATTGGGAGGAGAAAAGAGAAATGGAATGGGGCAAATTATCTCTCAAAAAAGAGGAAAGAAAAAGCTTTTTCAATGGAGGAGAAAAGGGAGGAGGTGAGAGGGAAAAAGTGAAGTTTACTCTCTTCTCATTTGGCTTAAGGAGGGAATAACATGCTCATTCAATTTGGTATGAAAATCTATCTTACACTACAGGAAAGTAGGGGAGAAGGGGACAAGTGGGGTGAGGGTGATTATAGGAGGGAGTAATTAGAAGTAAACGTTTTTGGGGAGGGACAAGGTCAAAAGAGAAAACAGAATAAATTGGGGGGCAGGATAGGATAGAGGGAAATATAATTAGCTTTACACAACACGACTATTATGGAAGTCTTGCAAAACTATTCATGTATAGCCTATGTTGAATTGCTTGCCTTCTCAGTGGGGATGGGTGGGGAGGGAGAAAGGGAGATAAGTTGGAACTCAAAGTTTTAGGAACAAATGTTGAGAATTGTTTTTGCATACAACTGGAAAATAAGAAATACAGGTAATGGGGTATAGAAATCAATCTTGCCCTACAAGAAAAGAGAGAAAATGAGGTTAGGGGAAGGGATGGGTGTGATAGAAGGGAGGGCATATTGAGGGAAGGGGTAATCAGAATGTAAGGTGTTATGGGATGGGGGAGGGGAGAGATGGGGAGAAAATTTGGAATTCAAAATTTTGTGGAAATGAATGTTGAAAACCAAAAATAAATAAATAAATATTAAAAAGGAAATAAATGACTTCCAAGCATTCTTGTTGAAAAGACCAGAGCTGAATAGAAATTTGACTTTCAAATACAAGAATCAAGAGAAACATGAAAAGGAAAACAGGAAAGAAAAGTGTTAAGGAAGTCATAAAAGTTGAGTTGTTTATGTTTGTACATGGAAAGATGTTATTTGTAACTCATGAGACCTTTTTCAGTATTAGGGTACTTAGAGGGAATATATATGTATATGTGTGTGTGTGTGTGTACACACACACATGTAGGTATATATATGCACACACACATAGATAGAACAGGGTGAACTAAATATGAAGTGAGAATACCAAAAAAAAAAAAAAAAATTTTCTGTTGAATGGTATGTACTGGGAGTAAGAGAAAGGGAGAGGTAGAATGTAGCAAATCACCTCACATAAAAGAAGGAAGAAAGAAATTTTACAATGGAGGAGAAGAGGGGGGAGATGAAAGGAAATAATTGAGTGTTACTCTTATGGGATTTGGTGTAAAGAGGGAATAACACACACTCAATTGGATATGGAAATCTATTTTACCCTGCAGGAAGGCAAGGGGGAAGAGGATAGGAAAGAGAAGATAATAGAAGGGACAGCAAAATGGGGAAAGGGATAATCTGAAGCAAACACTATTTTGGGAGCACAGGTCAAGGAAGAGAATGCAATAAATGAAGGGCAGGATAGGACAAAGGGATATGTGGTTAGTCTTTTATAACATAACTATTACAGAAGTGCTTTGCATTGTTACACATGTATGACCTATATTGAATTGCTTATTTTCTCAATGAGGGTGGGTGGAGAAGGAGGGAGAGAATATGGAACTCAAAGCTTTAAGAATGAATGTCAAAAATTGTTTTAGCATGCCGCTGGAAATTATGCTATACAGGCAATGGAGTATAGAAATCTATTTTGCCCTACAGGAAAATAGAGGGGAAAGGGGATGGAAGAAGGGTGAGTAATAGAAGGGAGGATGGACTGGAAGAAGGGGTGGATTGGGTGCATGCTGTCCTGGGGTGGAGGGTAGGGAGAGATGGGGAAAAATTTTGAATTCAAATTCTTATGGAAGTGAATGTTAAGAACTGAAAAATAAATAAACTATATACTAAAATAAATACATAAACAAACAAATAAATAGTAAAAAAAAAAAAGGACACTGAGATTCAGATCCTGGTTCTAATACTTAATTGCCTATGTGAACATAGGCAAGTCACTCTCCATGTGCCTCAGTTTCTTAATCTGTACAATGAGAATACTAATAATTCACATTTAGACAGTCCTTTAAGGTTTGCAAAGTGCTTTCATCATAACTAGCCTGTGAGGTAGGTAGTGCAAGAATTGTTAGAAGCATTTTACAGATGAGGAGACTGGGACTGAGATAACTGATAAAAAGATACTAAGTGTCTGAGAGCAAATTCAAACTCAAGTCTCTTGATTCCAAAGACTGAGCTACGGATTGTGAGGACAGTGCTATGGAAACCTTGGGGGTAGTATTAAAAATGTAAATAACATACATCATTGCTAATTCCCTCCTGGTGATTTTAGATCATAGGATTATATCATGGTGTTCTAGATCTAGATCTAGAGGGACCTCAGAGGACATCTGGTCCAACCTCCTCATTTAACAGATATGGAAACTGAGGCTCAAGGAGGTTCAGTGACTTGCCCAAAGTCACACACGTGGTAAATGTCAAAGATGGGATGAATAATTATTTTCTCAGTTTTCAAAAAGAAATAAAATCCTACAAATTTTAGACCCATGGCATTAATCCCCAGTAAAATTCTAGTAGGATAATTAAATGGATGGTTTGTGAGCCCTTGGAAAGAGGAATAAAGGTCACTATGAGCCAGCATGGGTTCATTAAGAACAAATCATGCCAACTGAATCTCATTTCTTTTTTGGACAGGGTTATTAGATGGGCTATCGGAGAAATGCTTTGGCATGATATACCTGGATTTCAGCAAAGCACTTGGCAGCCTTTTGTAATAACCTTGCTGATACAATGGACATATGTGGATAAGGGAGTCATAGTTAAGTTTATATGGAACTTTAAAATTGTCTTAACAAAGAGTGTTTAATGGATCTTAGTCAATCTAGAGGGAGGTCTCTGGTGGAGTGCCTTAGGGATCTATGGCTGTAGCTGTTTAGTTCAATATTTTTATAAATTACCTGGATGAAGACGTTGTTTGTATGCTTATTAAATTTTCAGATACCATAGAGCCAGGAGGGAAAATTGATATAATGAGCAACAAAATGAGGCCCCCCCACAAAGTCTCTTCAGAAATTTACTAGCTATAGGACCTTGAGCAAATCACTTTCATGTCTGTGTACTTTAGTTTCCTCAATTGTAAAAATGAGGATAATATTATCACTTATCTTTCAGGGTTATTGTGAGGATCAAATGAAATAATCTTGGTAATGTGCTTAACACAGTATGCTTTGGCACATAGTAAGTCCTTAATAAATTCTTATTTCCTTCATCCTTTCCTTTCTTCTTTTTTTCCTTCCTTCCCACCAAAAAGATTTCAAGGTCTAGAATGATGGGCTGAACAATATATGATTTATTTCAAAACTTCAAAATATTTATGATTTCACCATTTTGGGCACTCTGTCCATCAATAAATGTTAATAGACTGGTAGATAGCCTTTGCAAAATGCTATGGCAAAAAAATTATAATCATCTAGCGGCCTACCTCCTGGTGGTGATCCTCTATGAATTTAAATTGGTCCCTGGACAATAGACACAGTTCATTGTTGGAAGCCTTTCCAGCTCAGTAGGACCTGCTAGAGCAGAGTCCTGCAGTACATTTTAAAATGAATTGTGTAAGAAGAGTATGAGAATTGGATTTGTGTCTAGACAATATTTCATATAAAACTGGAGATTTTATAATACCATGAACTCAATATGAGTCAATAGTGTGACATGGAAGACAAAAATGCTAATATAACTTTTTTGTTTTGAACTAGGCCAGTGAGCTCTTTGAGAGCAGAGATTGTCTTTTGTTTTTCTTTATATCCCCAGATCTTAGCACAGTGCTTGGCACATAGTAGGTGTTTATTGACTGACTAACTGACCAGATCTCTGTTTTCATTGGTTATGAGAGCTCCCAGTTAGGAACTTCCTCTACCAATTCAGAGAGCTCTTTTGTTTCATCTGGTCCTAAAGAGTGGTCTGAGACAACTGAGAGGTTAAATAATGCATCTAGAGTCATACATTCAGTGTATAGCAAGTCCTCTTAAACCTAGGTCTTTCTGGCTCTGAGGCCAGATCTCTATTCATTCTTTTTTTTAAATTAATTTATTTATTTAACTTTTTACATTCATTTTCACAAAATTTTGGGTTCCAAATTTTCTCCCCTTTTATCCCCTCCCCACACCTCAATACCCCCAGCGATCTAATTTTCCCTATCACCAATCTGCCCTCTCTTCTATCATCCCTCCCTTCTCTTGTCTCCATCTTCTCTTTTCTCCTGTAGGGCCAGATGACTTTCTATTCCCCATTAACTGTATTTCTTATTTCCTAGTAGCAAGAACAATACTCAACAGTTGTTCCTAAAACTTTGAGTTCCAACTTCTCCATCCCTCCCTCCCCACCCATTCCCTTTGGGAAGGCAGGCAATTCAATATAAGCCCTATCTGTGTAGTTTTGCAAATGACTTCGATAATAGTTGTGTTGTGTAAGACTAACTGTATTTCCCTCCATCCTATCCTGCCCCCCATTGTTTCTATTCCCTCTTTTGATCCTGTCCCTCCCTGAGTGTTGACTTCAAATTGCTCCCTCCTCCCATTGCCCTCCCTTGCATCATTCCCCCCAACCTTGCTTATCTCCTTCTCCCCCACTTTCCTGTATTGTAAGATAGGTTTTCATACCAAAATGAGTGTGCATTTTATTCCTTCCTTTAGCCGAATGTGATGAGGGTAAACTTCATGTTTTTTTCTCAGCTCTCCTCTTTTTCCCTCCACTAAAAAGTCTCCTGCTTGCCTCTTGAATGAGATATAATTTACCCCATTCCATTTCATCCTCTTTCCTCCCACTACATTTCTCTCTCACCATTTACCTTAATTTCTTTTAAGATATGGTCCCATATCTTATCTAGAGTCAACACTCTTTCAGGTGGTGATCGTTGGATTCTTTCAATACTTATTTTGCCCTCTGGTTGTAGAATGTCAGGGCAGTTTTCCTTGATAATTTCATGGAAGATGATGTCTAGGCTCTTTTTTTGATCATGGCTTTCAGGTAGTCCCATAATTTTTAAATTGTCTCTCCTGGATCTATTTTCCAGTTCAGTTGTTTTTCCCATGAGATATTTCACATTCTCTTCCATTTTTTCGTTCTTTTGGCTTTGTTTGGTGATTTCTTGGTTTCTCATAAAGTCATTAGACTCCATCTGTTCCATTCTAATTTTGAGAGAACTATTCTCTTCAGTGAGCTTTTGAACCTCTTTTTCCATTTGACTAATTCTGCTTTTGAAAGCATTCTTCTCCTCATTGGCTTTTTGAACCTCTTTTGCCAATTGAGTGAGCCTATTTTTCAAGGTGTTATTTTCTTCAGCATTTTTTTGTGTCTCCTTTAGCAAGGTATTGACCCATTTTTCATGCTTTTCTTGCACCTCTCTCATTTCTCTTCCCAGTTTTTCCTCCACCTGTCTAACTTGCTTTTCAAAATCCTTTTTGAGCTCTTCCAAGGCCTGAGCCCACCAGACATCCTCCACATCTTTCCCTGATGGTAAGAATATTTCCTCATCATCAGAATTGAAAGGCAGGAACATCTGCACCCCCTCAAAGTAGCTCTCTATAGACTTATTTTTCTTCCCTTTTCTGGGCATTTTCCCAGCCAGTTACTTGACTTCTGAGATTCCTGTCCACCCCCGCCTGGATCCGCCCAGCTAGTGCTTGGGGTTTGAGATTCAAATGGGCTTTCTGTGGCAGGTGCAGCTGCTATTCAATGTGAGCTTTAGTTCTGGTGCTGGGGTGGGGGCAGGGCCATCTCCCAGGTTTAGTTCCCTCAGGGGCTTTATGCAGAGACCTTCAGTAACGAAGATCCTGCCTGCTCTGAGAGTCCAGGGCCGCTGGTGCCGCTGCCTCTGCCGCTCCCTCCGCTGCTGCCTCCCGAGGGGGCCTGAGTCACGGAGACACCCCCCTCCCCTCTCGGCCAGTCCAGATGTCTCTCTCACTGACCCGTAGCATCTGTGGGCGGAGGGACCTTCCTGGCTGCTGGAGGTTCAGTCCCTGAAGCCTGCTCGGATCAGCTCCTTTGGGGCTACATGGCCAGGGCAGTGCAGGGGTGGGTTCCGCTTTCCAGGGCGCAATGGACCCTGGGGACCGCTCTCCAGGGCTCTCTGGAATGGAAATCTTTTCCACTGTGTTTCTGTGCACCTTGCAGTGATCCAGAATTTGTGGGGAGTTCTTCTTGCAGGAAATATATGGGCTGTGGGTTTGGAGTTAGCATACATGAGTCTTTCTACTCCGCCATCTTGGCTCCACCCCCCACCATCTTGGCTCCACCCCCTCCTTCTACAACCCTAATCTTATGCTACATTAATAAAAGTATAATGTGTGGAAAAAGGGAGGTATACCTCTGTTGAATTATGTCCTGATGAAACTATAACTAGAATGTTGTAATATAATTAAAGGTGCTAAATTTTAGAAGGGACAATGACAAATTGGAGTATGTCTGTAAGAGGACAATCTTGATGGTGAAGAGTTTGGAAACCATGTCATGTGAGGAAGAGTCAAGAGAACCAGAGAGGAGAAGATAGTATGGGATATATTTGAAAGGTTGCAAAGTATAGGAGACATTTTACTTATTTTTACTATTTACATCTTTCACAGTAGGCAATATTAAGACTAATGGGTGGGAAACTGATTTTAGTCCAATATAAGTTATAGCTTCCTAATTATTTGAGAAGTCACAATTAGATGCTTCAAAGGTAATGCATTTCAGGGTCCCCTGGGTGGCACAGTGGGTAGAGTACTGGCACTGAAGACACGACTCAAGTTCAAATCTGACCCGAGATACTTACTATTGGTCTCACCCTGGGCAAATCACTTAAGCCTGTTTGCCTCAGTTTCCTCATCTGTAAAATGAGCTGGAGAAGGATATGGCAAATCACTCCAATATCTTTTCCAAGAAAACACCAAATGGGGTCACAAAGAGTCAGATGTTAATGAAAACATCTGAACATCACTCCCCTCATGCAATCTATTTTCCAGCCAGAATGGTCTACTTGCTTTTTACTGCATTTGACATATTTTTCATCTTTGTGTCTTTCTACAGGCTTTTCCCCAGACCAGAATGCAACCCCTCCTTACCTTCACCTCTTAGAATTGCTAGTTTCTTCCAAAGCTTAGCTCTAATGCTTCTGCCCACACAAATCCTTTCCTGGTCTCCTGGATTATTACCTTTTTCCATATTACTTTTCATATTTTTTTTGTATTTACTGATCTGTGTGCATATCATTTTGCCATAATCTGTCATGGTAAAAGTCCTATATAAGTCCTTGGAGGGCAAAAACTTTTGTCTTTATATCCCCAAATTCTAGAACAATACCTGAGACTTAGTAAATACTTGAAAGAGCTTGTTGAATTGACTTTAATCATATGCACACCTTTGGCTGTTTAAAAGTATAACAGATTTTCAAAGTACTCGACTACAAGGAAGTGACAGTATTTTTATAAGCCAGCTATATGAGAGACTCTCTGAAAATTTTTTATGGGCCTTTCTCTTAGATTTTTTTAATGAAATGATAACTCCAAAGGTAGAGTTTTATCCTTAATATCTTGATTTGGACAACATTGGAAATCCTAAGAAATTACTTTCTATTATCTTTTAAAACTCTCTATGTTCAACACATTGCAGTAAATACCTTCATTCTGAAGTAAATTCCTCTAAATATGGAACAACCACTCAAATACGTGCATGATCAAATGACAGCAGTGTGGAGAAGGTACCTCAAACATGACTGGCGTGTTTAAACATGCTTTCAGTTCCTCTGCCTTTGAGCAGTTCCTTCATTGTGAATACAAGAATAGTATACATAATTTCTCTGATGTAGTGTGCTGGAAGTGACTGATTTGCTCATTTACCTTTGGAACCATATAGAGTTATTATTCAATTGAGATAATAGATAGAAAGTATGTTACAAATTTAAAGTGAAAGTTATTATCATTGTTATTCTTAGGGAAAGATTATATTAACCCTCCACCAAGTAGAGAATATTCTTGTATCTTTCTGTGTGTGGCAAGTAGATGGATCATACTTTGCCTTCCTTTTCATTCAGGAGCATACCATGGAGGAACATTTTGGACAGGTGATCCTTATGATTATTTCTCAAAGCAGATCATAACCAATACTTATATAGATTTGTGATTTCATGACTTGTTACTTCTAAGTGATGCAGATTCCATCCCATTTATTCATACCCTCTTTTTTCTATCATATATTTTATTGATGACATACTTTACTTTTATTCTTCTTTGAAGTTCCTAATTTCTCTGATGTTATTTCTTATTTACACTTTTCATGTACCTCTCTGGATCTCCATGGCTCATTCCTAACCTAGCTGCTCTCCTGGATTTCATTATCTCTAGAAACTCATGATCATACAATATATAACCAGTTTTGTGACTCATACTTCCTCAGATAATTTCTCACCCTGGCTGTAGGACTTCATCATGCCCCCATGCCAGGAACTCCCATCGCCTTTCAGCTTTTTTTTTTTATATGTAGTATTCCCCATTATATTGTAGACACCTTGAGATTAGGGACTGTCTTATGCCTTTCTTCGAACCCCTAGCTGATAAGCTTCCACTTCCTTGAAGATTGTGGTATTACATATCTTACAGCCATATAATAACACTGGCAGAATAATGGCATGAAAAAAATGAGTCTTTGTTTCTGAGAATTTAGGATCATTAAAAGAGCTCTGTAAAGGCAATCCAGCCTACTCTCATATTACTGTTTAATTATCAGCTCAATCACACCAAACTGGTATGATTTCTCTCTAGGGATAGATCTTGGATAGTTTCCTACACAGCACCAGCTACACTGCTAGGGTGAAAAGCAGATGTTTATCGTTATAACTAACAATTCCAGCACCCAGTATAAAGATGTAAATAGTAAAAAATAAGTAAAATGTCTCCTATATCTAGATCTAGGCCCTCATCACCTCACACCTGAACTATTGCCATCGCCTGTAATAAGGTTATGACATGTCAGAGGAAAGAAGGGAGTGTATGCAAGAGATGGTTAGAAAGGCAAAATTGACAGGTTTTGGTAATAGCTTGAGAGAGGAGTCATGGATGACATATGCTATAGCAAATTCATAGAGGGTATTTGTACTTGTAAAACTGAAGAAAAATTCAAAAGTTGAATTGCAGTCCTTGGTTATTTCTAACCATGTTTTCTTCAGTCATCTTTCTAACAAAAGGTACTAACTGAAATCAATTTTTTTGGTTGCATATATAACAAGAAATAGATATGATCACATGGGACAAAACAGAAAAAATTCTCTTACATAAAAGTAAAAAGTTTTAGCATGAACCTAAAATGTAACTAGAATAAGATAAGAAACTGTAGAATGGAAGAAAAACTTCACATAAAATATATTGGAGAAAAGCCTGATCTACAAGATTTGACATGACACAAATTCCCCAGTAGATAATTGTTTAAAAAAACAGGAATAAAAATTTAAAAATAAGAAATGTAAACCATTAATAACCGTGTGAAAATTCTCCAAATTACAAGTAATAAAATAAATTCAAATTAAAGCAATTTTGAGGTTTCATACCATAACTGACAAATTGACAAAGATGATAGGAGATTGAAATAAAGTAATAGAGACTTCGGGAATATAAGCAGTAATGCAATATTGGTAGAGTTATGATTTATTGGTTCAACTTTTCTGGAAAACCTTCAAGTTATTCAATAAAGTGATTAAATTGTTTATATTTGACTTAATAACTCTATTACTATGCATATTTCAAGGAGATTAAAGACAAAGGAAAATATATAGTAATCACAGCAGTATTTTGTGTGTTTGTTAGCAAAAAATTAGAAACAAATTTGGTGCCTATCAGTTGGTGAAAAAATTATGAAATGTGCATATTACCATGTCATAGGAAACAGTGACTATGAAGAATTCAAAGATAGGAAAACACACGATACAGAGAAAACAAAGTAGAACCAAGAAGACAATATACAAAATGTAGTATAGCAATAATGTAAACATAAATAAATGTAAAATGCACAGTGAAGAAAGCAGAACCAACAGAAGATTATACAAAATGTAAATAGAAAATAATGTAATAAAAAGAAATAATATAAATGAAAATAGCACAAAAATGCAGCAGAACTCATGTTAAACATAATGAATAACATGGATTCCAGAGGACAGGTAATGAAACATACTTTCCTTTTCTTGGCAGAATGAATGGGAACAATGGATGCTTGATGCAGCATAGACTGACATGCAATTGCCATATTGGCTGGTTTTGTGTAATAATTTTAACAAAACAAGGGATAGAGAAAATTATACAATATAAAATAGATTTTCATGGTTCCTTGAAATTGAGAAGCTTTTGAATAAACAATATCAATGCTTCTGGGATAAGAAATAAAAGGGTTGACTGGGAAAAATCTTTATATCAAAATGTTCAGATGAGGATTTGAAAATCCAAGATTTGTAGATGACTGACAAAAACATATAGAACAAGGGTAAATTGAATAGAGGTAAGAGATGAAAAACTTAGGAAAATAAAACTTGCCTAAGGTCAATAGTTTCTGGACTATTTCTTACAAGTTGGCACTCATACCATAAATGGGGTACCCAAAGAATGGATACTAATCTGATGTTCTAGGGTGGCCTTTGAGTATATACTCCTAAATTTTAGTTTCCTGCTCATGGGCTTCTCATTAACATTCAGCCAGTAGATATAATTAGTTCTTAACAAATAATTTACTAAGAGATTATGGTATAATCGGGAGCTATAACCCATAAACCTAGTGTATACTCCCCCACTAATATCCATTGTCCACGAGAAGAGTAAACTCAAATTTTAAGATATAATCTTGGTAATTCTCATTTGTAGGGAATACATGTGGACAAGGCTCCTCACTCCTCTAGTATAACAGGACCTGAAGGTCCTTTCTCTCCTAGTCACAAAGGCCAGGACTAGCTATCTCTTTAGCCAATAGCTAGTTCTCTCTGTCAGGTGCCTCATTCATAGAAACTGCTTCTCGAGCCTTGAGTGATTGTGTTTTTGTATCTATGTCAATCTCAAATATGTGTTTCTGTTCCCTTAATTGTGCTTTAAACTCTCTTGAGCTACTGAATTTGTTATTTCCTTTTGAGTTAGTAGCTCCAGTGCATGGCTTGATGCCACAGCTCATGGTAAGAAAAGAGGAGAAAATTTCTTCCTTCCCCCAAAGAGGTGAAGAGCTAGATTTTCCCTTGGCTCAGCTGACTCAAACTGACTAGACTGACTGTCTTTTAAAGATCACATAGGGGTATGACCAAACATTGTTTATTGAATGAATTTCTTCTCTTGACTCAGAGAAGCGTTCATAATTTATTAAAGGATAGCAGGATGTTAATACTTTCTAAATACATTAACATTTTGTCCGTGATTATATCCTGTCCTCTTTTTTGTCTCCTCTTTGGTCAAGGACTCTTCCGCAATACAAAGATGTAATAAAAGTTCTTTCCCTATTCCTCAAACTTATTTATCATTTGACCTTTCACATCTAAGTCATGTCTCCATTTGTTGCTTATTGTGATATATGGTATGAGTTGTTTAAGCAATTTCTGCCAGATGACTTTTCAATTTTATCAGTTTTTGATGAATAGTGGATTCTTACTCCAGTAAATGGAGTCTTTGGGTTTATCAAGCATTATGCAACTATATTCTATTGGTTCTTTAGCTTGGGTACCTAATATGTCCCACTAATTAGCATTTCTATTAAATAACAGATTCAAACAGTTTTGATTATTACTGTTTTGTGGTATCACTAGAAAGCATGTATTGCTGGTATTCCTTCCATCTCATTCTGCCTTCCATACCCTCCATTATTTCCCTTGAGATTCTTGATCTTTTTGCTTTCAATGTTGACCCAGTTGTGAATTCTAGTTTTTAATTTTTAGTATGGGTAATTTGATTTTTCTCTCTCCTTTAAAATATGACTAGCTAATGATTTATTTTAGTACTTAAAAACAGTTCTAAGTTTTATGTATAATTATTTCCTTTCAATTTTACTAATCTCTTCTTGGAGTTTTCAGGATTTCTATTTTTGTGTTTAGTTAGGTTTTTCTATTTCTGGATTTTCTAATATATTTTTTTACTTGTATTTACTATTCATAAAATACAGTATAGTTGTTCACCTGTGCTTTTATCACATTCTAAAGATCTATTAGGTTTTTTCCTTATCATTTTTTTGATGTATTCTGTTGTTTCTGTAGTTTGCTTTTTAAGCCACCTTCTTTAAGATTAAGTTAGTTAGCTTTCATTTAAGATTGAAATCTCTATTCAATGGCACTTCACTGATTTTAATTTTTATTGCACCATGGTCAGCAGAGGAGTGTTTAATATTTCTGCTTCTCTATGTTTATTTATGAAGTTTTTATACCCTGGGAGATGGTACATTTTTGTAAGGGTGCTATCTATGCAAACTGAGAATATGTATATTCATTTTAAATTCCATTCATTCATTACTAACTTATTTAAAGCTTTATTTTGGTGATTAACTTCTTTCTTATTTATCTTTTGTGCTAGTTTTGTCTAGGTCCACAAGGAGTACATTCACGTCCTCGGTTATAACAGTTTTGTTGTCTATTTTTATCTGTAATTTGATGAACAGTTTTATATCCTTACTTGATACCTCATTTGTTGCAAAAATATTATGCATTAATATATTATTTCATTGTTTATTGTGCATTTAAGCATAATGTTTTCCCATTATTTCTCTCTTTTAGCCATGTCTATATGTATTGTTGATTTGTCTAATCTCATGACTGCTCCCCCTGTTTTCCGAGTTCTCCTGAAGCATAATAAATTCTGCTTTAATCCCTCATTTTAGACTCTCTGTTAATCTTTTTCTTCAAATATATTTCTTTTCTTTTTTTTCCCCAGCAATTTATTATTTGGTTCTATTTTCAATCCATGTTGCAATTCTCTTTTATTTTGTATATGAGTTCATTTTACTCACATTCACAATGATGACTATTAATTGTATTATTTACTATGGTTGTATTATCTTATACTTTTTTCTCCTCTCTTTTCACCCTTCCTCTCTCTTTACAAAGAAGATGCTCAAAGACAAGGTATAACTAGTGCTAGTTACACTAGTGATCAATATTGAAGTAATCTGCTTCCACTTCACTGCCCCAATTTTTCCCTTCAAAGAAGCTGATCACTGGTTCTTAAACTTTCTTTCTTTTCTTTTAATCTTCCATTTATGATGCACTCTTGAAAGCTTAAGTTTATTTTACTTGTGAATATTTACTTGTGACCCTACCTACCCTCTCGCAAACTCCTTTCCCCATCCCTTCTTTTTCCCTGATGACTTTAATGTGTTACTACACTTAAACGTTTGTGTATGTGTGTATGTATGAGTGTATGTTCAATCCTCCATTATCTAGTTCAAATAAAAGCAAAGCTCAGGTGATACCTGCTGCCTTCATCTCTGCCTCTCTATTTTTATATTGTTCTTGAACATCTCAGTTGTTAGACATAGTAAATTCTATCCCCTCCCTTCTTGCTTATTAATCAATATGATTCTTTTCTCCATTCTTTCATCTTTCCTGTCTTAGGACCTTCAGAACAGAAGAAAACCATCTATCAGTTTTTTTATTGTCTTACTTAATTCTCAGTGTGACATTTGAAGACATTAAAATTTTGGAAGTACTTTTTTCTCTTCTTCATCATAAGAATGTAAATTCCCCATCATTATTCAACCTCTTCTAAAGGCTTAAATATGTTTACTTCTCTAGTTTTCACTTGACTACTATGTTTGTGATTTAGTCTTTTGACTAAGTACTCAATTATTCCATTAAAGATCCATATTTTCCCCTATAGGATTTTGCTTAAGGTAAGGTACTATGGGCTATGATAATTTTCTTTTTCTTTTTGAAATATGGCATTACAAGATCCACTCTCTTTTATGTAGTTATTGCCAAGTCTTGTGTGATCTTTACTGTGGTTCTTTGGTATTTTAATTGTTTTCTTTCTAGTTACTTATAGTATTCCTTTTCTTTGATCTGGAAACTCTGAATTTTGCCTATGACAATTCTGGTGGTTTACATTTGGAGTTTTTTTAGGAGGTGACTAGTAGATTCCTCCCCTTGTTATTTCTTTGTTTTCTGGTTATACTAAATAGGGCAGTTTACATTGATTATTTCTTGAAATATGATTTTGAAACAGTTTCTTTTGGTGCTGGTTTTCAGGGAACCTAATAATCATTTTTATTTTTCAAGACACAAATTTTCCTCTTAAAAATCTCTACCTTCTTTATTTCCTTTTATCCATTGAACAATTAAAAAAATCCTCAATGCACATCTAGATAGTCTGGCAAAACTGATCACCACATTAACCATAACTAAAAATATACATCTCTTTTTGCATTTTAAGTTCATCACATTTCTGTCATGAGTTTAATAAGTATCATGCTTTGGACTTGTAGTTTATCATTTTATTGGTCAGAGTTCTAAAGTTTTTCAAAATTATTTTTTTATATTGTTATCATTGATGAAATTATTCTCCTAATTCTGCTTATTTAGTTCTATATCAGTTCATCAAAGTCTTGCCAGCTTTGTCTGAAATTGCCTATTTCATAATTTCTTACAATGCAATTGTATTACATTTCATTCATTTATACCTCAATTTCTTATTAGATGGACACTCCTTTCATTCCCAGTTTTTGACTACCAAGAAAAGAGCTGCTATTCATATTTTTTTTTTTGTAATATAAATCCCTTTCTTCTTTATTTTGTTTTTCTGAACTCTTGGTCTAAATTCGATTTCTGTCACACTTCTGTTCAGATTTTCCCCTAATTTATTTATTTATTTTTAGTTCTCAACATTCATTTCCACAAGATTTTGAGTTTCAAATTTTCTCCCCATCTCTCCCCTCTCCCTACCCCAAAACACCTTGCATTCTGATTACATCTTCCCCCAATCTACCCTCCTTTCTGTCACACCCCTCACTTCCCTTATCCCCATCTTTTCTCTTTTCTTGTAGGGCAAGATAGATTTCTATATCCCATTACCTGTATTTCTTATTTCCCAGTTACATGCAAAAACAATTCTCAACATTCATTCCTAAAACGTTGAGTTCTAACTTCTCTCCCTTCCTCCCTCCCCACCCATTCCCACTGAGAAGGCAAGCAATTCAATATAGGTTATATGTGTGTAGTTTTGCTAAAGACTTCCATAATAGTCATGTTGTAAAAGACTAACTATATTTCCCTCCATCCTATCCTGCCCCCAATTTATTCTATTCTCTCTTTTGATATTATCCTTACCCAAAAGTATTTACTTATAATTACTCCCTCCTTCCATTTGCCCTCTCTTCTATCATCCCACTCACACTCCACTTCTCCTTTTCTCTCCTACTGTCCTGTAGTGTAAGATAGATTTTCATACCAAATTGAGTGTGCATTATTCCCTCCTTAAGCCAAATGTGATGAGAGTAAGCTTTACTTTTTCCCTCTCACCTTCCCCTTTTCCCTTCCATTGAAAAAACTTTTTCTTGCCTTTTTTATGAGATAATTTGCCCCATTCCATTTCTCCCTCTCTCCTCCCAATACATTCCTCTCTCACCCCTTAATTTTATTTTTTAACGTATCATTCCTTCCTATTCAACTCACTCTGTGCCCTCTGCCTATATATATATATATGTGTGTGTGTGTGTGTGTGTTTGTGTGTGTATGTGTATGTGTGTATAATCCCTCCAACTACCCAGATTCTGAGAAAAGTTTCAAGAGTTACAGATATTATCTTTCCATGTAGGAATGTAAACAGTTCAACTTTAGTAAGTCCCTTATGATTTTTCTTTCCTGTTTACCTTTTCATACTTCTCTTGATTCTTGTGTTTGAAAGTTAAATTTTCTATTCAGTTCTGGTCTTTTCATCAAGAATGCTTGAAAGTACTCTATTTCATTGAATGACCATTTTTCCCTTGAAGTATTATACTCAGTTTTTCTGAGTAGGTGATTGTTGGTTTTAATCCTAATTCCTTTGACTTCTGGAATATCATATTCCAAGCCTTTCAATCCCTTAATGTAGAAGCTGCCAGATCCTGTGTTTTCTTGATTGTATTCCCACAATACTCAAATTGTTTCTTTCTGGCTGCTTGCAATATTTTCTCCTTGACCTGGGAACTCTGGAATTTGGATACAATATTCCTAGGAGTTTTTCTTTTATGGATCTCTTTTAGGAGGTGATTGGTGAATTCTTTCAATATTTATTTTACCTTCTGGTTCTAGCATATCAGGGTAGTTTTCCTTGATAAGCTCATACAAGATGATGTCTAGGCTCTTTTTTTTCATCATGGCTTTCAGGTAGCCCCATAATTTTTAAATTGTCTCTCTTGGATCTATTTTCTAGGTCAGTTGTTTTTCCAATGAGATATTTCACATTGTCTTCTATTTTTTCATTCTTTTGGTTTGGTTTTGTAATTTCTTGGTTTCTCATAAAGTCATAAGCTTCCATCTGCTCCATTCTAATTTTTAAAGAACTATTTTCTTCAGTGAGCTTTTGAACCTCATTTTTCATTTGGCTAATTCTGCTCTTTAAAGCATTCTTCTTCTCACTGGCTTTTTGGGTCTCTTTTGCCATTTGAGTTAGTCTATTTTTAAAGGTGTTAATTTCTTCAGCATTTTTTTGCATCTCCTTTAGCAAGCTATTGATTTGCTTTTCATGATTTTCTTGCATCTCTCTCCTTTCTCTTCCCAATTTTTCCTCCACCTCTCTTACTTGATTTTCAAAGTCCTTTTTAAGCTCTTCTATGGCTTGAGGCCATTGCACATTCATTTTGGAGGTTTGGGATGCAGAAACCTTGACTGTTAGATCTTCCTCTGATAATATGCATTGTTCCTCCTCACCTGAAAGGATGGAAGAAAATGCCTGTTCATCAAGAAAAACTTTCAATTGTCTTATTCTTTTTCCCCTTTTTTGGGCATTTTTCAGCCAGTTACTTGACTTTCAAGTTCTTTGTGAAGAAGAGGGTATACTCTGGAGACCTGTAAGTTCTCAGTTCCTCCAAGGTGACACAATCAAGGGAAAAGAGTTTACTCCTTTCCTGGCCTGAGCTCTGGTCTATGATCAGGATTCCCTCTCTAGAGCCTCCACCAGCTCCACCAGTCAGTGCTTCTCCTCACCCCAGGGCCACCACTCAGGGCTGAGGATCAGATCAGCTACTCAATTCCCCCAGGGTCTTTACACCTGGGCTCCAACAATGGAAGCTGCCACTGCCTGGGGTGGGGGTTAGGGCCAGACCCTACTCCCTTCTCACTCTAGTGAGACCTTTGAAGCTGTCTTTGGTATTTGTGAGTTGAGGAATCTGGGACCTGCAGCTACTGCTGGTCATGCCTTGAAGCCCACTCCAGTCCTGTCCTTGCTGCAGTGTGGCCACGGCTGGGCTGTGCTCTGCTCTGCGCCTGGTGCAGAAATCTCTTTCACTCTGTCATTTTGTGTCTTCTGCTGCTCTAGAATTTGTTTAGAGTCATTTTTTGCCAGTATTTTATGGACTTTTTGGGGAGAGCTTCTAGGGGTGTGTCCTTCTACTCTGCCATCTTGGCTCCATGCCCTTCTGTTCAGTTTTTACAGCAGACATTGTTAAATGATAAGTCCTTGTTCCAGCAACTGGGGTCTTTGAGCTGATCAAATATTATTCTACTGTATTTCTTTGCTTCTTCATTGTGTACCTTGTCTTTCCCACTGAATGACCTCTTCATTTTTTTTTAAACTAGTACCAAATAATTTCAAATGGCTACTGTCTTTAATACAATTTGTGATCTGGTATATATTATTATCCTTGTCTAATCAACTATATGGGTTTAATTATACTAGTATAGCTGATTAAATGGAAATTGCTTTCTAGTGACTGGATCAATTGAAAGCTCCCCCATTAGTACATTAGTGTACCTGTTTTGCTGCAGCCCTTTCAATATTTATTATTTTTCTGTCATCTTTGCCAGTCTTATAAGCGTGAGGTAGAGCCTCAAAGTTGCTTTAATTTGCATTTTCTCTAATCATAGTGATTTAGAGCATTTTTTCACATGGTTGTTGTTAGTTTGAATTTCTTCCTTTGATAACTGTCTGTTCATACCCTTTGACCATTTATTAATTGGAGAATGTCTCTAATTCTTATAAATTTCAATCAGCTCTTTCTTTCTTCTCTTCCTTCTTTCCTTCCCCCTTTCCTTCCCCTTTCCTTACTCCCTCTATTCCTCTCTCTTTTCCTCCCTCCTTCCTTCCTTTTCTTCCTTTCTCCCTCCCTTCTTCTCTCCCTACTTTTTCCTCCCTTCCTTTTTCCTTTCCTTTCCTTTCCTTTCCTTTCCTTTCCTTTCCTTTCCTTTCCTTCCCTTCCCTTCCCTTCCCTTCCCTTCCCTTTCCTTTCCTTTCCTTTCCTTTCCTTTCCTTTCCTTTCCTTTCCTTTCCTTTCCTTTCCTTTCCTTTCCTTTCCTTTCCTTTCCTTTCCTTTCCTTTCCTTTCCTTTCCTTTCCTTTCCTTTTCCTTTCCTTTCCTTTCCTTTCCTTTCTTCTTTCTATGCAGTAGAGTATACTTTCACTCTGGGGAGAAAGAAAACCTGTCCCTATATGTAATTTCCTCCTCCCAAGGAAAGGAGGTGGTTACTTGTGGCATAAGGACATGGCAAGTTGCATATACTTGTTCAGGCATCCCAAGAGGAAGCTGATGAACCTCAAGTTCTTGACCATATCCTACCTTTGAATTTTCTCTTCTGAGAATAGTTCAGAGACTAGAGATTCTGAGAGCAGACATTTCAGTTTCTACACATATTGTCAATAAGGGCATGAAGAAGCACATGGCAAACACAACATATATGTATCCTTACTTGTTCATGAATAATGTTCTATAACATCAAGTCCTGTGCAAGGGGGGGAGGGGATTTTAAATTCCCTAGGGAGTGTGAGCCCAAAATCTAGCTATTGAGCCAGAAAAGGAAGAATTCCTAGATAACACCTTGCAGATAATTCCAAATTAAGTTATCTAATAAAATTCCAAATATTAGACCTTGAGAAAGAGGAGAATTTCCTCACAAAGCACAATCCTTGAGTGAGAAAGAGTATTGTTTGTATAGTTCCTTTGAAGAATCCTTGTGGAGCAAAGGCAGTGAGTTACTTGGACAGTGAAAGTTTCTCACAAAGGCAATAACTTATTCAGTAGCACAGCACTCAAACTATGTTTACTTTCATGGAAGTCTAAACCACAAGGTGGTACTGCAAGTCTTTGGGGTGCTCTGTAAGACTGTTGAAAAGAGACCAGAATGTCAAAGCACTGTCCTGATAGCACCTGAAAATTAAATTAGCTTCTGAGGATCTAAACTTGCCTTCTAAGGCTTTCTGAGAACCTTGAATAGAAGGATCAGGAATTTTTGTTTTATTTGATAGAAAATGGGGAGTTGCAGTAGATTTTTTAGTAAAAGGAGTGCCATGATGAGAGAAATGAATTAGGAAGATCACTTTTGGCACCTATGAGAAAGATGTAGAGGCAGAAAAATATTTAGGAACTTATTATGATAACACAGGGGAGAAAGACAAAGTCCTTATTGCAGGGTAGTGGGCTGAGATGATAGGAAGGATATAAGAATATTGCAAGTGTAAAAGAGATACGATTAATCAACTGATTAGATGTGAGGGCTGAGATAAATGGAAGAGCTTAATAGCTTTACATCTCTAGTCTCTCCACTTCTCCAATCCATTCTTCATACCATTGCCAAAGAAATCTTTCTAATTTGCTGGTCTAATCATATCACCTAATAAAAATAACAAGCTTAATGATAGCATTTATATAGTACTTTAAGGTTTTCAAAGTGCTTTACAAATATTATCTCATTTTATATGCACAACAACTTTAGAAAGAGATATTATTATCCCCATTTTACAGATGGGGGTCTCACTGCCTAGGGTCACACTGCTAGTAAATGTCTGAGGATAGATTTGAACTCAGATCTTCTTGACTCCTATATTTTATTTAAAACCTTCAGTAGGTCCCCATAATGGAAAGAATAAAACTGAAATCTCTTTGCTTTGACATCAGAGTTCTTCCATGATACAGCTTATTTTTCTACTACCTTTCATGTAGTTAATGCTTCAGCCAAGCTGGGCTCTTAGGTGTTCTTTGATATTATATTGTTCTTTGCCACCCTTGATTCTTTGAGGAAAGGTCTTTCTCCTATCACTAGAATATATTCTCTCTATATCCCTTGACTCTGGAAATCCTTCCCTTCCTTGTGAGTCCCAACTTAGGTATCATCTCTTCTTCTGCTTTCCATGCTGCCCCCAGTTAAAGGAAATTCCTTCTTCCATACATCATGCTTATCAGATGTCTCTTGTTGACTTCTGTCATTTTAGTTTATATGATATTCATTTGTTTATTAGACATCTTCCTACTAAAATGAAAGTTCATCTTCTCCCCACAGCAAAGAGAAACACTCCCACTTTTTAATCTTTGTACCTCTAATGCCTAGAACAGTGCTTTACATATAATAGACAATACAGTTTTTTAATTTGAATTGAGCAGCCACTATTTGCAAGGCAAAGAAAGTATGAAAATAAGCTCCATAAGAGAGTAGGTGATGATGGGCTGAAGAACCCAGTAAGCATACTGTTATCCCATATCTTATTATTTGGCATACATGGAGAAAATTAAGATGCTTCTAGTAAGTCTCCATGGAAAAATCTCAAAGAGGGCATCACATAATTTGAAGTTATTAGCTTCTTGTATGAGCAACAGAGGCTCTACTAAGCCTCTGTTTAAAATTACATGGGGTTGGGAGGGGAGGAAGAGATGCAAGGACCAAATGGAAAATGCTCAGAAAGTAGGACAAAAATGATGTGAATGGACAAAGGAAAATGAGGAAGGAAAGGGAAGGCAAGAAAGGAAAGGAAGTGTAGCATAATGATGTCAAGTAGATCCAGGTTCAAGTTGTGCTTCTGATATGTATGACTATGTATGAGTCATGTACTGGATTACCAAGGAATTGCCAGTCTCTAGCAACGATGGAAGTTTCCACGCTAGTAGTTCCATACACTGATGAAATCACACATGTGGATCAAAAGGTAAGAGATGAAAGGTAGAGTTAGAAAGTAGTGAGATCTTAATAAGAAGAGGTTTAAAGTTTTTATAGATAGCATTAGGAATTTTTCAAACCAATGAAGTGAATTGAACCTTTGAGGTAATGTCCTCAAACCTGGGATGCATCTTTGCATACAAGTGCTTATTAAATATTTGTTGAATTTAACTCAATAACAACAGCTAGCCTTTACATAGCACCTACTATGGGCAGAATACTGTGCTAAACACTTTACAAATATCTCATTTGATCCTCCCAACAACCCTGAGAGTAGGTGCTATTATTATTTTCATTTTTACAGTTGAGAAAACTGAAGCAAACAGAATTTAATGACTTGTTCATGATACCACAGCTAGTAAGTGTGTAAGGCCAGTTTTGAACTTACATCTGTCCTGATTTGAGGCCCTGTGCTTTATCTGCTGCACCACCCAGTAGTCTTTACTAATTTTGCTATAATAAGCAATAACAATTACAGTGACCTTGGGAGTCATATTTTGTACTGAGAAAGATGAGGAAGCCCCAAGTTGAAGACTGAAAGAAACAAAGGGAAAAGTAATTAAGGAGCAGATAGGAGTTTTCACAGAAGAAGGAAAAGGAGTATATATTGTATACATATTCCAGGGGATGAAGTTAACTTTTCCACATTTTGAAGAATCTATAAAGTCAGTTCTGTGGGATATTGTGGAAGAAAGCTGTCATAAACTAATATGTTCTGGTTTTTTTTTTTGATGATATATTTATCCCATGCACTAAACATATATGGATCAAATTAGGAATTTCTTATTTTGTGTTTCAAATGTTTATTGTGTAAGCATCATTGAAAAGGGAAAAAAAGCGAAAGGACTGTTTAAGAGCTTGTATGTGGGAAACAGAAGGTTCAAAGACATACCCAAACTACATGTTTAGTAAATAGAGAAGAGAGTGATAGTGGAATAGAGATAGACAGAGGATAGAGTGTCTTATAAGAATAAACAGTGATTTTTAACGTCATCACTGATTTCTATAATTACTAAGTTTAAACCAAAGAAGACAGATGTCAACATATTTGGTAGGAAGTATCGGTGAAAGGAGGAAGAAAGAGAGGACATTACAATGACATTTTACAGAGGGCAGTTGGTAGCCTGGGAAAATGGAGGGAGAAACCAATAAGGTTCGCAAGTATGTCTGTTAAACACAATTGATTTCCTCCCACTGGGTGGAACCTTGTGGGAAGATCTAAGTCCTTATTTGTAAAAGGAGGCAGTGGTACTATATGATTTCTAAGATCCTTTCTAGCTCTCACAGTCCATGAACATATGAAAAAAATGTAGGGTCTCTTCTGAACTCATAAAGAGGAGAAACACTTGAGAACAAAGCACGCAACTTGTAAAGAAACATGAGAATTAACACAATAACAATTTTAGTAAGTGATATTTAATTGTTATTTTTTTTTAAATTGGTGACATTGAAATCATGAGAGGGCTCCCCTAAGTAAACAGGGTTTTGAGAAAGTCAATCAACTTAGGAGAAAGGATGAGGAAAAGAGATGTGGTGAGGGAAGAGAAAAGAAGGCAAGGGACCAAAAAAGAGAGGGCAGAAACAACGAAAAAGATGATAGGTATAGGAGAGCAATGAAAGCCTTAGGGAACTGAATAAGGAAAGTAAGTAGATGGTAGCAGCTAAAGTGAGGGTGAATGAAGCATGGGAAAAAAAAGAGAACAAAGCTATGAGAGTAAGATCTTGTTAAATCATTTCTTTAAATGACACTCACGAAGTCTGAAACAATAATGACGTTTCTTGAGCTTTATTACAGAACCCAGAAATGGCTCCTGCTCACTGAGGACTCACAATCTCAACTTAGACTGAAGAATGCTCCTGTTGACAGAAGGGAGATTCCCAGTCTTACTGCGCCTCTGTAAATGTGTCCAGATTCCTCCCAAAGCACAATGATACTCACATATGTTACCCACTCCTCCCACCGCCCAAGCCATGGGAAAAAAAGTTCAACAACACTGAATGCAAGTGGTCCAGTAATGTCCCTGTTTTCTGTAATACTGGCCGGGTGTCTAGGGTGATTACTGAAAGCTATTGGGGTGGTTTATGAGAGCTGACACTTCCTGCTCAGCTTTTATCAGCCACTGAGCAGTTATCGTTAACAGACTGCTGTGTACCATAGTTGATGTGACTGTTGTAAATACCACTACAATGCAGGGTAATTATGCTTCATAAAAAAGTAAGGAAGAGGCACTGAGCAGTTAACCCAAGACGCTGGCTGATCCAGCACTGCGGAAAAAGGTGTGGGAGAGGGAGGAAACAGATGATCCTAGCTCTGTCCACCTTTCCACCCTCCCTCCCTCCCCACTCCGCCCGTGCCTTGTTCCCCTCCTGGTGGCCTTCCGCAGCTCAAACCCCTTACATCTCCGTCAACCTAGGGGTGGGAGTGGGGGGGGGGGTTAGGGGAAAGGTCGTTCTAGGTCACGGGCACAGCCAACGCCCAAGAAATCTGCAATTTCACTCCCTGCTCTTATCTTCCAGCAAAAATTGAGTGTCACTGGAACATCTAGGACATCTTCCTGTCCCCAGCTTTTGGGGGTTGTAGTAAGGTGGAACCAAATTCCTCTCCTACAAGAACTCTCTCTCTCTCTCTCTCTCTCTCTCTCTCTCTCTCTCTCTCTCTCCTCTCTCTTCCTCCCCCCCCCATGTCCTTTCTCCTTCTCTCTCCACCCCCCCCCCCCAACCCCGAGTGTTTTTGTTTTGTTTTGCCCAGTAGGCGCTGTTGGCTTTTCCTTTCTCGGTTGAACGCCCCGCAGTCCTGAGTTTGGCAGTCTGTGGTGATTTCGCGAAAGTCTGGAGAACTTTCAGTTTCTTTGCTGAGACTCGGAAGAGACTGCCGGTGTTCAAGGGTTGTGAACAAAGAAGAGAGAATGGGGGCGGGAGAGAAGAATGGGAGGGAGGAGGAGGTGGAGGGAGGAGGGAGGGAGGGGGAGAGAGAGAGAGAGGGAGAGAGAGAGAGAGAGAGAGAGAGGAGAGAGAGAGAGAGAGGAGAGAGAGAGAGAGAGGAGAGAGAGAGAGAGAGAGAGAGAGAGAGAGAGAGAGAATATTTATGGAGTAGTTATTCCTGGGAGTTGCAGGGAAATAAGCAAAAGCAGGGTAGATAAAGTGTTTACTGTAACCGCATCAGTGAATGTGTCTAGTATGACTGCACTCCTGCACTGGGCTGTGTGCTTTCGGATCGGCGGCTGCTATCTGCGGATTTCTTTGTTCCGCGCTTGGGTTGTGTGCCCTGTGTACACTGCTGGTTGCTATCAGAAACTTGTTCAAAGTCCCAGTTTATAGAAAGGTTTCAATGTGCAGTTTCCACTGGAGAGATTAGATGGAAGAAGCTACGTCCAGTTCCGCTGGGGATTCTGCTTCTGAGGACGGTTAAAAAAAAGTCCAGCTTTGTTTTCTGTTTTTAGTTAGATATTTTTGCAGGGACACTAAAACCCAATCCTCCACGTCTTTCCACCCCTCTCCGCCCCTCGACCTCCTACCCTCCCAAGACTCAGGGAACCTTCCTAGGGGTCGGGATGAACACAATTGATCATAATGGCGTGGTTTGAGGGAGGTAAGAGACAATGCTGATCTTTTTCCCCAAAGTGCCCTCTAGGGTGAGAGTTGAACTCTTGGACCAGCAGCAATTCGCTAGCGCCTCTCCTATAGGACTGTTTGCAGGCGTTGCTGCAAAAGTTGGTGGCCGAAGCACCGGAGTCGCAGAAATGGCAATCAAATATGATCTCGTGTGCGTGTGTGTGTGTGTGTGTGTGTGTGTGTGTGTGTGTGTGTGTGTGTGTGAGAGAGAGAGAGAGAGAGAGAGAGAGAGAGAGAGAGAGAGAGAGAGAGAGAGAGAGAATATGGAAAATACAGAGAATATGAACAGGGTCCGTGATCTAAGTCACTAAGTACCTGCTTGCAGTTCTTTAGGATAAGCAATTGAATAAGATTAGAAGAGAAATTGGGGATTGTGTCCATATTTGTGAGATCAGTCTCTGTCCTCCAAACTACTACTAATATTTAAATCTTGTTTTACAATTATAATACAATACTAAGAATTATAAATTCCACCCGAAAATTAACTTCTTAGTGCAGGCATGAACCTGCGGTTTATGTTATTAGGGGAGAGGATTCCTGCAGCCTGCGAATCCAAGCAAGAAACCTTCCGGCCAAAGCACTTGTGATTCCAATAGCATTGCACTGCCTCCTTCCTCTCCCTCGCTTTTTCGCAAGTGTTCCTCATCCCAGAAGAAGTTCCGAGCTCTTGAAATGTTTGCTCTGCCGCAGAGCAGCGGTAAAGACTACTCCACTAGAGCCCAGAGAGAGAACTGAATCTCTGTATTGCAGCAGGTACGGGTGAGCGCTAGGACCTTGGAGAATGCTCCCAGAAGCAGTCAGGACTACCTTAAACCCAGCCCAATGCCTCTTCCTGCGCCACTCTGCGTGCTGGATGGAGATATACAGTCAAGAGCCGCAGCTCAGTGCTGGAGTTCAACATTTCACTGGGAGCCCTGCAGAAGCAACACCTGTTTCACGCCAGCCAAGAAAGCATACAGGCACTCGTACGTTTTCCTCATTTGCTTGTTGGTCGTCAATAATTATAAGCCAATGGACATCTTCTGACCCGCTGGAGAATTCCGGATAATAGATTTGGACGTCAAAAGTTTTTTTTTTTCCTTTTTTTTGGGAGGGGGCGGGAGGGGAGGATTTATCTCAGCCTACAACGTGAGATTTTTTTTCCCCTTGAAGGATTCATGCTGATGTCTGCAGAGTCTGTTAGAGAGTAAAAACAGCGCATGCCTTCCTGGAGTCAGGATCCATAAATTCTGACGTAGCCTGTGCATCTTAAAAATCCCTATAATAACGCCTAGGTATTTAAGTTGCTATGGTCATTCTGATCTCAAACCAAATGGAGAAACTACGGATTTTTTTCCTTATTACGGTCGGATGGGATGAAGACCTTACTGCCTGCTAAGCGCTGGGGATCTATAGAAATACATATATATGTTTATAAATATGTCAGTGTGTGAGTATAAAGTGGTGGTTTCTTAGACTATCAGTGGTTTGACCTTGAACCTGTGCCAGTGAAAACAGCATATTACTTTTATTTATGCATTTAATGGATTGAAGAAAAGAACATTTTTCTCTCTGTAACTGCAGTAAGGGAGGGGAGTTGGATATACCTCGCCTAATATCTCCCGGGTTTGACACCATCATTATTGTTTATTCTTGTTCTCTAAAAGCAGAATCTTCTGATGGCTCCCTTAGGTGAAGTTGGGAACTATTTCGGTGTGCAGGATGCAGCAGTACCTTTTGGGAATGTGCCCGTTTTGCCGGTGGATAGCCCGGTTTTGTTAAGTGACCACCTGGGTCAGTCCGAAGCAGGGGGGCTGCCCAGGGGGCCTGCAGTCACGGACTTGGATCATTTAAAGGGGATTCTCAGGCGGAGGCAGCTATACTGCAGGACTGGATTTCATTTAGAAATCTTCCCCAATGGTACTATCCAGGGAACCAGGCAAGACCACAGCAGATTTGGTAGGTATACAATTAACCCTTTAGTGATCATGTGATTAAATGATCTGGTTATAACTAAAAAAAAGGTGGTGGCGGTGTTGGAGGCTGGGAAGGGATTAGAATGAAGGTTTTTGAAAATTTTTCTTTGCCAACTAAGAAGAAAATGCCTCCGGAATTGCAGGTCTACAGCTGGTACAGCTGCAATTCAAACAATTTTTTTTGGAGGGGAGAGGAGGCGGGATATGAAATAAGATCCTAATTCTTTTGGGATCAGATCTATGGGAAGGTCGTGCTTAGGAAGTTTCTGTTGAACTGACTAATTCCAGAATTACTAGGTTTTAATCATTAACCACTAAAAACTTAAAAATACATTCAGTTTCCTGAAGGGAGTGGTCATCATCCTGTACCAAAAATGAGTTTTTTTTTTTTAAAAATTAATGCTCATTTAAGTAAACTGCTTGAATTGCAAATCTACTGTATTGTTTATTCCTATTGTAAGGTCCGACTGAATGGCCTATGGGGATAAGGGACTTAAGTCATATTTTAAATCCAAAGTGTGATGGAGTCAGAGGCATGCGGGGAAAATTCCTTCTGGAGGGCATAGGATTAGATAAAAAATGTTTGTGCTTGCAGGTATCAACTTAAGATCCATACTCTTTAATTATCATAAAATGCAGAAAGAAAGTGTGTGTGTGCGTGTGTGTGTGTGTGTAAGTGTAAGTGTAAAGCTGTGAGCTAATTTTAAAGAGCATTCCGAAGATTTCATTTCCAGAGGACGCTATTTGTGACTCAGCATAGAGGGTTGCAGACTGGAGGTCTCGTGGCTTCATCCACTTTTAAGTGCCTGCACACACACAGGCACACACGTGTCAAATAGGCCTGGAGCTGCTGTTGGTGCAACCTTAAAGACCTTAACAAGATGATTTAAAATAACAGAGAGAGAGAGAGAGAGAGAGAGAGAGAGAGAGAGAGAGAGAGAGAGAGAGAGAGAGAGAGAGAGAGAGAGAGAAATGAGAATGTGTGAGTGTGAGTGAGTGTGAGAGTGAGTGACTGAGTGTGAGTGTGTGAGTGTGTGTGTGTGTGTGTGTGTCCAATTATTTTTTCCCCCCTCGTCTCTTAAATAGAAAGTAAGCACCAGTTTGGGCAACCAGGTTGTTAGAAGGAGTTAACTTCTGAGTGAACCCACCTGACAGTACTTAAACTAGGTCGTAAAAAGAAAGTCCTGCGGTGATCCGAAACTCACCCCCCCCAACCCCCCCCGCAGCCAGATGTAGAACAAGCTCTTAACTATACGTTATTGCATCTTGGGCTGTAGATGATGCCAGTCTTGTGACGGCTGATAGCCAGAGGGCTTATTATGAAAAGTTCAGAACCTGCCAGGTGAATATTCACCGGTATAAAAGGCTCCACCAGGATGTTCTTCAGCAGCTTTTGCCAAAAGAGATTTTCTGAGTCTCGAGACACATGGTCCTTCCTCTCCCCTCCCACCGCACCCCCGTCAAGGGGAGCACCATCTCAGTAATTTGGAATTGTAGCTCCTTGCTTTGCAAAAATATCTTTTGGACTATTCAGTTGAAAACAGCTTTCTCAGCTCAAAAAATGCAGCTATTGGATGC
The DNA here is from genome assembly GCA_023548195.1 of Bettongia penicillata ogilbyi. Classification (NCBI taxonomy): domain Eukaryota; kingdom Metazoa; phylum Chordata; class Mammalia; order Diprotodontia; family Potoroidae; genus Bettongia; species Bettongia penicillata. The sequence continues at coordinate 13,561,599 of JAJHZJ010000560.1, forward strand.
TGCAGAGTGGAGAATAAACTTTGCGGAGACATTGATGTATGTCTGTTAGGGGTTGCCACCTTGCTTACAGCTTAATACTATACTCTCTGGGAGTGGGATGCGTGCGTGTTTGTGTGTGTGTGTGTGTGTGTGTCTGTCTGTCTGTCTGCGCGCTGTGCGTGAGCAGCCGCCTGCCTCTAGGGACCTAAGCTGCTTCCTTTTCCGTGGGTTCGGAAGCACTTGGCAAGGAGATCAAAAGCTGCAGTTAACCACGGAGGAGGTGGGACGTAGCTGGCGTGCCCGGGAACCCCTCGCCGTGGGGTTCAAGTTGTCCCTAGCAGGTGCCTGCTCTGCGCACGGCTGCCGCCGCGCGGGGCCACGGCGCTCGCGCTCGCACATTTACCGGCCCCGCTAGGGCATTGGCGGCAGCGCCAGCATCAGCAGCAAGGACTTCCGCGGGGTCCTAAGCACGCTCCTCTCCCACTCCACTTTTCTGCCTGTCTTCAGAGTACCATCAGCTGCTCCCGTCTAGTACCGTAGTGACCGCATATTTGAAGCATCTATTTTTAAAAGGTTTCTACCCGCATTGGGCTAAGCGCATGCTTTTTTTTTTTTTTTTTGGCTAAACTTTTAGTGTCAGCTTTGCTTCCTGTTTTGTGTCATCCACATTAGAGGAATGGTTAATTCTCTATACCAGGGTTTGGGGCACCCTTCTCCCTTCCTCCCCTAACCTTCGTCAGGTCCCTTTCACATCTTTCTGGAGGGCTTGGTGCATATTGAAGGGGTCCTGTCTGCCTGTGCAGGCAGCTTCGCGCTGGGTCCTTTTGGCCGCGGTGCACGGACCTGGGGCTCGGAGGGGCGTGAAGAGGGGAGCTGGGCTTGGGGCAGAGGTGGGCAAAGGGAACCGGATAAGGTACATGGAGTTGTGGGGATGCAACCGTCAAAACCCTTTCTGGGATGGCAACTCGTTTTAGTTTTTCCAGGGTGTAAAACCTAGGAGACCTGGAGTTTAATTAGGCTTTTTCTCTGTCCTTCCTTGACCACCCACCTCTGCCTCGGTGTCGCCCTCCCCCCCCCCCCCACTCCCCGTAGTAGAATGATCCCCTTGGGACGGGAGATGGCCTTCGATGCACCCAGTTTCGTTGGGCAGTGCAGGTTTTATTGTGTGCATGTTAGCCAGTCTGTCTTGATAAAGCAGAAGGTGGAGAAGTCTTTCGGAAAACCCCGCACCCCACCTCTAGTACAATTCAATCTCAGCTGGGTGAAAGATGATTTGCTCCAAACGTTGTCATCCCTTCCACTACCCTTGAAGCACTAGGGCCCTACTCCTCTCGAGCGCGTGCGTGTGTGTGTGTGTGTGTGTGTGTGTGTGTGTGTGTGAGAGAGAGAGAGAGAGAGAGAGAGAGAGAGAGAGAGAGAGAGAGAGAGAGAGAGAGAGAGAGAGAGAGAGATCGCAATACAGGGTATTTGCCAGGCACTATGGAGTCATTACCAGTTCAGTAACTCTGTAATGGGGTGCTGAGTGGGGGTGCAGGGGAGACTGAGATGGGGAGGAGAGGAGAGAGGCGTGTGTCTTGCGTCAGCAGAAGAGTACTGCAGGCACAGCATTTGAAAAAAAAGACCCAGGAGAAACGTTTCGCCCAAGAGGTGACCTCCTCTTCCTAAGACTTGGCTGTTTGTGCTGTCAGGGTGGATGGAAGAGAGAAAACCAACCATTCAGAGTCGAACCTGAAATCGTGGGGTTGAGAAGTGGTGGGGGTGGGGGCTGCAAGGAGGCCGGGACCCCTACTAGTTGCCTTGGGGAGGAAGGGGACTGGAGAAGTAGGCAGCCTTTGCGGGTCTTCTTCCCCTACCCCAGGCGGGATGGTGGTGATAGGGATCGGAAGGATGGTTGGCCCTCCTGGAAGATTGTGCATTTCTTAGATACCTCAAACTAGGTGCAGTCACCTTCCCCTTTAGTCTCCGACCCTTTCACATTCACTCCTTTCAAATGAATCGAATAGATGCCTGCGTGCTGGGAGAAAGCCAATGAGGGTTATTTAAATCTCAGACCTTTCATCGGGTTAGGTTTCTGGGAGGAACTGCACTCCTGGGTGACAGGAGCCCTGCCGCTGTCTCATGCTGCCGCTGCTGCATGTCCCAATAATAGCAACTCTCTGCAGAGAGCCTTGGGCAGAGTCTTCTTCCCCTCCATGTGACAGGCGCTTCCCTTCCTGGAGTGAGAAGGAGGACCTGACTGAAGGGGGAGGGAGTGAGAGGATAGAGATTCTACCGCAGTTTCTCACACCTCCAACCTCCTAGCTTACTCGCCTCCTTACTCTCCTTACTCCACCCCTACATCTGAATCCTCGGGGACCTTCTCCACTTCCCTTCTCATCCCTTTCAGAGGACTTAGTCTTTATTCTCAGTTTCTCTTGGATGCTCCAGAAAAGAGTTGGTGGGGGAGAATAAGGGGAAAGTTCCTTCACAAAGAATAGAAGGTGCATTTTTCACTTCAACTGTGTCTCCAGGCTAGGGAGGAGGAAACCTCCAGAAAAAAAAAGAGCTGCCTCCACACAGCTGCAGGGGATTGCTGCTTCTGCTGGCAAGCCTGGTGGTGACACAGCAGCAGCAGTGCAGGGGACACTAATCCTGGCAGAAGCTACTGCTGTGACAGCAGTGGGGTTTAAGTTGGGTGGGGCCTGGAGGACTGAGTTTTTCTTTTTTGGTATGTGTGTCTCTGTGTATGTTGGGGATGGGGTGAGAGATTAGAAATATAGATAAGGAACTTGACAGATTAGGAATATAGATATGGAACTTGACATTTTACTTTTGATTCATGCCCTGGGGAGAAGGGGTTTTTTTAGAATATTTAAAAAAAATACTGGAGTCTTGCACAGTGCAGAAGAAAAAATATTGATAAATAATTGTTACGACCAGTGCAAAGCAATCCCCAAAGTGAATTTTAGCCCTTACCTGCTATTTAGCCTGCAGAATGTCTAGAGACCCAACTGAAGCTGAAACAAGTTAGGTGCTAACCTTCTGGGAGGGATAGTTGTACTGTTGTTACTGTTATGTCAACTAATGTAATGGAGGTAAAGAAGAGTTGGAACACCAGTTAGAAAGGCACCATTGTCAGCATCAAGGAGAATATAATAAATTAAGGTTGTTTCAGGGTGAGGAGGATAAATTCAATGGGCATTACAGTTTTTAGGAGAAGGTGGAAAATGTTACATTCCCCTCCTGTATTCTGCCCTGTTTCCCCAAGTTCCATATGTCTGGACATTCAGTAACTTCCCAGCTAGATGCAGCATGTTTAGGAGCTGTTCTTATGATTGCTTCTGATTCTCTATTATAATGAATAAATTGTAGCACTTGCTTTAGCTACCAGTTCTGACTTACAATATGTTCTATGGTTTGTCAGGCATTTATTCTGTAGACCTGATGTATGAATGAGCTTTGTGGGCAAGAGAATTATACTTTACTTCCTAGAGTAGTTTAAAACATATCTTTTTACAATAGCCTGAATTAACATATTTGATATTGGTTATTATTTTCATGCACAGGGGTGGGGAACCTTTGACCTTGAGACCCCATGTGACCCTTTAACTGAAGGGACCTAGAGGGCTACATCGGGCCTAGAAGCTGAAGGTTCCTCACCAAATATCTTTTCATGAAGTGTTGTTTGTGTCTATGTTAATAAGGGTTACCAAATACTGATTAAGAATGCAACAAGATTTCTCTCTATCCTCCCTCCAAGTGCTGATCTTGGTTCAGCCAGGAAGGTTTGGCATGGTTCAGAGTAGCTCTAAGTCCTCTGCTCACCTGGAAAAAAACTATAAACTTTCCTACCCTAAGAGGCAGGATGTCTTAAACTAGAACGTTGCACCAATTGACCTGAGTTCAAGTTCTAGCCTCACAGTTTATGAGCTTGAACAAATTAATCTCTGAAACTCAATTACCTCAACTGAAAAATGGGAATATTAATATATTATCCACTAAAATGATTATTGTAATGGAAGCATTTTGTATACTGTAAGCTATAATAGAAATGTGAATTTTTTTTTTTAATTAAATGAGCTGTTTCTAGATTGTAAACTGTTGCAGCAGAGGCTATATCTTATCTTTATGAATTGGCTCCAAGTCCTTGCATATGGTATGACTCCAGTAAATGTCTAATTGATATGAATGATTGAATAAAGAAAATAGAGAAGCCCAGTTATCTCTGGGACTGATTGGCCTTGGAAGAGTTGGAAGGAAGCTCTGTGAGGGAAGGAATAGGGGTCAACAGAGGAAGATGAGAAGAAAAGAGAAGGCCAAGGTATGGGAATTCTGAATGCTTCAGGCGAACCCTGAATTACTGAAGCAGCCTCAAGAACTGGACTGATCTTGGGCTCCTTCAGATCAGAGGTCTGTACTAAAGGCCATAGCTGCATCATTCAGTGTACAAGTGGACCTTCTAGGCCCATACTACTGTGTACCTCTAAACTTTTTTAACTCTTTTAGTTATGCTAGAACTCTTTTGGCTACCATGTGGGGTCCCAGATAGAGTATGTTGGATAGTGGAGGACACGGGAAATGCCTCATCATTTTTCTGCATTCTATTCTTTGTTATATGACATATCATAGGCATCAAGGCTATATCTACACAGGAGGAAATGGATGTTTTGGCAGGGAACAAATAATGCAATGTGATAGAAAACTTTATGATAGCAAACAGTTCTAACCGCTTTTTAACCTTTGTTTTATGAACAGTAGTTTTTGCCTATTAAGTACCACTTTTGCAGACAAAAGACACCTCCTTAGCTACAGCCAGAAGAGATCTTAAGAGATTGTCTTGTCCATTTTATAGATGAGGAAAATGAGACCAAGAAAGAGGGTAATTCAGATTCCCAGGACCTAAGCTGAAATAGGTAGCATTTTTTTTCTTCTACTTCTATGTGGACAATGGGAATGAGGAAAATAGTTTTCTGCCAAACAGAGGAAAATTGGTCTAACACAAACAGCTACACACAAAGGAGTTAACTTACTTAACTAAGGTCAAATAGTCCGGTTAATAAAGAAAATGTTATTGATAATGTCAAAATCCTTTCCTAGGTGAGAATTGTCAAGTCTTTCTGTCAATTAACAAGTTTTTATTTTACACTTGCCATATGCTAGGCATTGTGCTAAATTCTGAGGCTACAAAAAAGGCAAAAACATAGTACTCGTTCTCCAGGTGCTTATATTTGAGTGGCAGAAGGAGCATACATGTATACAAAATATATTTAAAATAAACTTAGAGGGGAAGGCTCTAGAAGCTAGGGGGATTTGGAAAGTCCTCCTATAGAAGGCAGTATTTGAACAAAGTTTTGAAATAAGTCAGGAATTCTAAGAGGTGCACACAGAGGGCATTCCAAGAGTAGGAGACAATGAATGCTGTAAAGATTGGATGATATATCCATTCCTATATTCCTATTAACCACTAATAACTTAATAACACCATAACCTGTGATGTGGTGAATTAAAATAACACTCCAGAAAAGAGCCCTTCTATATACAGACTTAAAAAACCCTCCAAAAACCAAAACATTCACTGCAGTATTTTCCACATTTTCAGTTTGTTCTCATTGTATTTGGGTACTTTTCTTTATGAAATAGTATTCTCAGTCACCTTATTTGAGGAATTCCAAGTATAGGAAGCAGGAAAGTGGAATAAATATAAAATGACAACAATTTTATGGTTTCAAATGAGACATGGATGGGATAAAGAGTAGTTGGTATTTAGGTCTTGAAAGACGTAGCTTCTCACTGTTTTGGTGCATGTTTAGAATATCATTAGTACAAGAAAATTCACATGGCAGGGAGAAGAGTTTATTAAGTTTGACCCCTCCTCAAAAGAAAACCAAACAACTTCAGAAAGTAGTATCAGATACTTCTCAGTGCAAAAAAGGAAAAAAAAAATCCAACTCCCCTCTCAACATTTCTTCTACTTTCCAGGATTATTCTTTTCATTGAGACTAAATTTATGTTTGCAACTTCTGGGACGTGGGGGTGGGGTGGGGAGTCACAAGTAAATCCACTCAATACAGCTGCTGCACTCTGAGACTGCATTACTGACAGTAACATGCTTCGTCCGCTCCTCCCTTATTCCCCCACAGGCCCTGGCTGTGCTAGGAAATAGGAATGCCTGAATGTTACGGGGACTGTTTTGTTTTTCTCTGATTATAGAAATCATTATTTGTTGAATGATAAAATGCAAGTTGTGGAAATAGTAAAGAAAACATTAAAATGAATCTCTACAAAAATAATCCACACTTAGCTATCTAAGGTGGTTTACAATGTGATGTAGACAAATGACTAGACTTTTAGCTTTCAATTAAGTGTTGAACTAAACCAAATGTCCCAAATTTCAGGTCCTTCCATGTTCAACAGATTTTGATTGGGTTATTTCCCTACAATGAAGATGTAATTTTCTAGTTCTAGGAAAGTAGTCATTTTATTTAATGTTAGGATCAATAACTATAGATGGAAAAATGTAGTCACAAAAGGATTTGGCTTTTTTTTTGAAGGGCTTGTAGGCATTCAAAACACATTCATATCAATGGTAGATAGCTTCAAGATGCCGAAAAAACACCAGCTAGGGGAAAAATGTAGTGGATAGCTACTTCTTTCCATTCTTTCTTAAGCTTAACTTCAAATTACTCTAGAAATTATTTTGTAAACTTTTGGAAAAGAGTATACTTCTCAAGGCATTGTAGCTTAGTGACTGCTTTACCTGTCTTTGGATGTCTTTAATCCAGCTGTCAATCACCTGGTGTGTCTTGTTGACTCTTAAATTAATTCCGCCTCCCATCTTTGCCATAATGAGTCTGATTTTCTGAGACAGTGGAGTTAGAAGCTGGTGTAAAAATGCTTGAGGATGCCCTTTTTGTACCCAGGTGTGAGATAGAACTGCCCATCTCACCATGCTTGGATCCTGTAGGATCTGCATTGTAACTCTTGTTTCCCGTATCCCAGCAACATTGCCAGTAGGGATATGGGGGAGAATCCAGCAATAGTTTTTATTTCTCTTAATACACATAGTTTTTCTGCTTCCCCATAAAGGTGTCCTTACCTTTTTCCTGAGGTGACTTTACATGTGACCCTTTATTAGTAATTACACAATTACAAAATGTGATTGTTAGTAGAAAGGATAGGAGAGAGGTAAATATGATAAAACTTCCTCCCTTATATTGAATAAATATATTGCTTATTAATTTCTGAAATTTGAAAGAAATTCTAACTGAATTAAAATACTGAAAATTATGCATAATGTTGACTGTAAAATGTCCAAATCTATTGAGTCTCAGTGGCAGGAAAAACTTCCTAGTGTTAGATGGATGGAAAAAGGATGGAAGTAATGGTTTTTCCTTCATTAGACTTCTCCAAGCAGAGGTCATATGATCACTTGTTAGGTATGGGGTAGTAGAGATTCCTTTTTCAGGCAAGGATTGGGGCCACTGATGGCCAACTGATGGCCACTTTCATTTATAACTAGGAAATTCTGAGAGTCTTTTCAGGTCAACTCAACAAACATGTGTATAATGTATTGTGTTCAGGGCTGGAGAGTCAGGCGTAGATGTGATACAGAAGGGGTTTACCATCTAATGGAAGGAAATGAGGCATACACACAAATAACTATGCTCTAAGGGAGAATAAGATTTACAATGCATTTATATGTGTTAGTTTGGGCCAGTGAGCTGGAATAGGGTATTTGGACTCATGTCCCTATCCTAATCTTAAACATGTGGGTGCTCATTACTAGTTACTCAACACACATACTATTCATAAACTGCCCTTTTACTTTCCTGCTTGTCAAGAAGTACTTATTTCAAGATCCCCAGTGATTAGACTGGACTATGAAGACATATTTTATCTTTACTTTGATACTATTAAATAACTCATTTACCAGATACAATAACTAAGTTTATCTAACAAGTAAATCTAGTAAAAAGTACGGTTTTCATTTTTGGAGAAACTTTAGACTAATGTATATTAATGAAGTTTGTGTAAGTAATTGTCAAAATATAAATGTAGCCATATGTCCAGGATATCTTTCAGTGAATAGCAATGCCTTCCCTTTATATGTATCACTGATACTCTGCAAACAAATAACCAAAAAAACCCCAAACTGCTGGGGTAGGGAGTGGAGATAGAGTAAGTTCCTCATTCCATCAGATTCCCAGGGTCCTCTGTTCTTTCAGCTCTGCCCATTAATTAAATTAAAAGCAACAAAAGAATAGTTACAGTATACCAGCTAAAGGCAGAATTATAAACTATAACAACATAACAGATCTTTTAAATAATTTTTGTGATAAAAACATTAAAAAGTTATTTTATGTGAGATTGTTTCAGTTTCTTTGCTTATAAAATGGAGATAAGCCCTGCTTTTCCTACACTGAAGAGTAGTTGAGAAACTTAAGTCAGAATGTGAAAACACTTTGTAAGTTTGAAGTGTTCTAATAATGGGAGTTTATTCCTTCCCTCGCCCTTTCTCAAATGGTCATTGTAAGTGTCTTCAGACATATAGTCCTGGCAGAATTGGTGACAGGTTTTGTTGTTTTTGCCCCAACTTAATTATTGTTGTATGCGTTAGACTGAATGAAAAGAGTTGGCTACTTACTGTTCGATGTAACGTAAAGGATAAGACAATGTCAGGCTAGAATCACCATACTTTTGATTTTATAACTGTACTTTTGGAGTGACCTCGTGAATTGGTGGTCCTCAGATGAAACAAGGAGATTCTTTTGTTTAAATTTCCCATGAAAACTGAACATTAGACAGTCGCCTCTGGGTTGTTTTAGACCTAGTCTATTGTTGAAGTTGGCATATGCTATCTTTGGTGGTGTTTTTTAACTAGCTGAAAAAGCTTTGGCAGAATGGGACCTCTAAACATATTTGCCATTTGATGCAGCATTTCTATTACTTTGAAATTCAGAAATCTAGGTTCCACACCTTGTATGTGTATGGATAATTCAATAAAATAAGAGTAATTGCTTGGATTGAAAATAGGAGTGCTCATTATATACAATAGCATCTCCTATGTGGTGATACTGCCTCATTTGACAATATCTTTGTGATGTAAGCAGGAATCAATAAGCTGACTTTATACGAGGTACTCCTCCCATCCATAATTTATTATATTACAAACATAATTTTAAAATAATTTCTTATATTTTTTCTCACACAATATTTCAATTTCCATTAATCAATATGGTACTTATATACTATCTATGTTGGCAGACACATACTCTCTAAATACTAGACTTTCAGTATTTATAATAATGTGTACAGCATAAAGGAATTACAAATACTTCCTCAGAAGAAACAGGTTTTATCTTTACATTGTTTTGATACAAAAATTTCTCTTGGGGTTTTATCCTAGGCTTTATTAGATTTATGTGGTCCATGTCTGTTATTGATTACCACACAGTCTATTTTGTGAGAGATGCAAAATTAATTGTTTAAAAATCCATGTAAGTGCTTTTTTATTAGTCACATGGGACTGCCTACAGTGCAGTGTTAAACTTAGTTCTTTTACTGTTAAATGTAACTAAAATTTTAAATAATTGAAAGTTTTCTTTTTATAAGTTATTCAGCACTGAACTACACTAGAATGCATCAATTCTAAATGATGCATTGTAGATTTAATTATATCAATGAGGAAATTACTGAGTACAGTTATATTACGTCTGTATTTGCCTTGCCCAATTGATATTGTGAGCTAGTCACCTTATAGCCAATTAGAAAGGTCATTCAGGTTTGTTACAGTAACATTCCAGCTCTGTGTTTAGATTGGATAGTGGTAGGGAAGCAAGCTTCAGTAAAGGAAGGTAATGACAAGGTTCAGTGCTAATTTGTGAAGGTACTGGACTTTGTCCAGTAGATAGTAAATTCCTTGAAGGTAGGAACTGTTTTATATATTTTTAAAAAAATTTCCAATGCCCAGAACAATGTAGGTTCCTAACAAATGATTATTGAATCTGAATAAAGAATTACTTTTTTGGGGGTGTAGAATGTGGTGTTATCTGACTTGCCCACATGCCTCTTTGAATTTCAGAAAAAATGAAGAAGAAAAGTGAATAATTTCCAAAAGCAGTAATGTTTGAGATAAAACAGGAATATTCCAATTTTAAAGGTTAAGTTTTTAGCAAAACAGCACTAGGAAACTAGATATTTTTTCTCTGAGACTAATAATAATCTAGATAATCTCTGTTATGTTTATGTGGGTACATGAGATAACATTTTGAGGGGAAATCAAACCTTGATCCATATGACTAGATATACACTTCATGTTTAGTTTTCCATCTGTAGAATAATATTTTAGTTAATTAGAAAGGGTCTTTTGTGGGTTTATTTGATCAGTATTTCACAGGACAATTAGCATTCATAGGCATGGGTATCCATCTACATTCCTAGTATTTTATTCAGGGAATTTGTTGTTTTTGGCACAATTCAGGATGCTGATAAATTGTGTGACATTATTTAACTGTAGATTTTGGTTAAAATTTTGGGAAAATGTTCAAGATTTATCTTTTGGTTGTCATACTATAAAACTGGCTAAAGCTAATTCTTTTGTATTATTTTAAAATCAAAATATTTAAATAAAAAACCTTCTTTATCTTTTGAAGATGTTTTTCTAAATAGTGGCTTAGATTTTATGCCACTTCTTGCTCATTTAAAGTCTATACATTTCTGAGGAAATTTTCTGTATGCTGACTTGTTCTTTCCTTCCTTTTATTTTAAAAGGTATTCTGGAATTTATCAGCATAGCAGTAGGTCTGGTCAGCATTCGAGGCGTGGACAGTGGACTATACCTAGGAATGAATGAGAAAGGGGAGCTGTATGGATCAGTAAGTATTCTGAGAGGCATTGCCTGTTGTGTGCTAGTATTAGGCACCTTGCACTACATTTTCTTAAGATTTAAAAATAGCCCCATATGGACAAAATATTTATTCTGAAGAAGAGTTAAAGTGCTTACTTTTTTGTATGAAGTGGAAAACATTCCATTTAATTGTAAATAGACATTATTTTTGGATTTACATGATAAATGCCAAGCAAATGCTTAAATTCAGGCAATATGCACCAAACTACATTCACTATTTCTCTACAATGAAAATCTGCAAGTTTGGAAATAATTCTTCATCTAGAATTGAATAGAGACTATTTATTTTTTGGAGAATGTATTGAAAGTCACTATTCTCAAGCATCCCAATGAAAACTGGGTGTGGATGAAAAAGTAAGTCTAAAACCAAATTTCAAACCACAAAGAATTTTCATTATGCAAACAGGAAAGGGAAGGTGACCTTAGATCTAGTATAATTCTCACTCAAATAAGAATTTGAGAGTATGATAATTACTTTTGCTGCATGTTTTAACCTCCCTTTTAGATCACAAACTCATAGAGGGCAGGAACTATGTCTTTTGTATCTTTCAAGGCTCTTAGCATAGGATTTAGCAAAACAGGAAGTCTTCAATATTTTCTGCATGCATGAATAAGTATATAATTTTCGCTAAAATATTTATTCATAATCATAGTTTTGTACCACATATATGAAAGACATTTAGTCTAGATTTAGCTGAAATATAATAATTTTCATCAGAGCAAATGATACTTTGGAAATACAAAAAAATCTAACAATCCTAGATAGGAAAGTCCTTGGTGTAGCTAAATCAGAAGAAATGAAAATGACCTTCACATAGCATTTGGTGGGGATATCTATTTATAAATATACCACTTTCCTATCTCTACACTCATCATCCTATACAAGATAACAAATATGTATTGAGATGGAAACCTTAGAAAAAATGTGACCCAAGAACCCCAGATCATAGGAAACCCTGGTCTGTTTAAGTTGAAACTAAGATGTTGTTTGAATGGTGTAAGGTGTTTTACAGTCTTGGAAAGAAATTTGAGTTGATTTTTTTGGAAGTTTACATGTCCTTGTTAATGTATGTGCCTTAAAAGTTGTGTGTTTGTTTTTTAAAAACCAGAATTTGTATAAATTAAGAATTAGCTTCACCAGGGGTGTAGCATAGGTCCGATTTGGTAATAATAAGACATGTCTCGTCTAGAACTATTATTTTACTATTGTACGGAGAGCACAGTGATGTAGCTCCCTCTACCAATGCTGAATAGCAACTATTGTATAACTTGTAGTCTTACGGAGTTGCTTGGGATGCTGAGAAGTTCAGTGACTTGTCAGAGGTCCATACCTAGTATGTGTCTGAAGTGGACCTTCAGTCCAAGGTTTTCCTGACTCCAAGTTCAGCTTTTTAGACATTACGTCATGCCACCTCTCAATTTTGCAATACTAAAAAAAATAAGTGCTTTACTTTGTAAAATATCTGTGCTTTTTTCCATGGTGAGCAAGGGTCTTCTTATTAAATATAGCTAGGTATTTTAATCACTCTTTCTACTTTTGTAATTTCTCCAATTCTAGCAAGATGTGTTAATCTTGAAGTATAAATCATTCAAGGGGAACCATTTTATAGTAAATGAGAACTCAGTGGTGATTTCTGTGTCTATGGTTGTGTTTGTGTTGTGGTTTAGTCATTTTTCAGTCATGCCTGAGTCTTCATAACCCTATTTGTGGTTTTATTGGCAAAGATTCCGGAGTATCTTCTCCAGTTCATGTTACAGATGAGGAAATCGAGGCAAACAAGGTTAAGTGACTTGCCCAGGGTCATGCCGCTAGTAAGTGGCTGAGGGGCAGATTTGAACTCAGGCGGATGATTCTTCCTGGCTCCAGGTCTGACACTCTATCAGTTGTGCCACTTAGCCTCAGTTGTATTTGTACCCCTTGGCTGTAGGGAAGAGTCAGCAATTTTATGATTGTTCAGCTTTGTGTTAAGTTGATCCTGAAAGTTTAGAAAACATCAGTTTTTAGGGTTCATGGTCTATTAGGTTAAATAATTGACAGATTTCAGACTACAGATTTAATTTTGATTGAAGAGGACTCCCTTGCTTTTGACAAACATTCTCTGGGTTTGTTGAAGTGATTTTATCCAATTCTTCCACAAGGTTACAGTGGAAAGCTGCTCAGGCATGGAGCCTCCATACAGCCTCACATAGTGGTGTGTGGTTGGGATGAGTCAAGAGAAATCTGCTCTGGTGCATTTCACAGGAACTCTCACTGGCCTTCCTAGGCCCATTTACTGTAAACAAGCTATGAGTTATGGGTGCCCCACTCCTGTAGCCAGAGACAAAGTAGCCAGTTCCCTTCACTACTGTTTAAATCTGGGCAAAGGGGAGAATCCAAAGGAGGTGAAAGAGACCCTTCCTTTTCTGCTTGAGAAAAATGCTTCCTTCTTGGGGTGATGGGAATGATACAGTCTCAGTGACTGTTCTGAGGAAAATAAGCAGCAGATCATTTTTCCCATTGTAATTTTCCTATAAAAATGCTTTTAAAATTTAGGATCTTTTAGTAGTTTATTCATGTGCTGCATTAAATACATAGGTACCTATGTTGGCATGGCCTGAGAATGTTTAGTCAGGGGTCCAAGGGAAGAATTATCCTTCTTTCTCATGTTCATCTGCTTGAAGTATACCATTGGAAAAGATGGTCTCTAATCTGCACACACACACACACACACACACACACACACACACACACACACAGTATAAAGAGTTTTATTAGCAGCCTGAATATAGAGCCAAGAGTTCCGGGTGGGGGGGAGGAGGGAGATTTGAGTGGGTTAAGTTCCTAAAGATAGCAAACTTTTGTCTATTTTGTCATTTGTCTACGTTTAAACCAAAATCAAGAATTCTTAATCTGAGGCCTAGGAATTGTTTTTTTTCCCAAAAGTTCTGATAACTACATTTCAGTATAATTTATTCTCTTTACAAAGGGAATGTATTTCATTTTATGTAATTAAAAATATTGTTCTGAAAAGAGGTCCATCAGTTTCATCAGACTGCCAGAGGGGTCCAGAACACACACAAAAACATTAGGAACCCCTGACCTAGATGAAAAAGAGAATATAGGAGAGGGAAGAGGGAATGATCCACTTTACTTCGTTACTGGGAGCCATGAATTTCTTTATGCAATGGTGTAACATCTAGCCCATTACAGAAATGGGGATAAAGAATTAGAAGAGTGATCAAAAAAACTAATTTGGATTGTGAGAAAGTTAGCAACAGAAAGGAAATAGTAACTAGAAAATGATTAAATACATACAATTCAATGAAGAAATGTTTAGTAAGTGCTTACTAAGCAGAACATGATGCTAGTCCCTGGGAGAGATAAAGTTTAGATAAGACACCCTCACAGTTTTGTATGATGATGAGACACATAGGTAACTATAATATAAAATCGGATTTGAGACATGTATAAAAGATGTACAAAGCAGAATGCCATATGAAAACTGAAAGGGGAATGGTTGCAATGAATTGGAGCAGCTGAGGAAAACTGGAGGAAGGGATGTATTAATTATACTTCCAAAGAATTCAACAGGTAAAGAGGGAAGGGAAAGTGTTTGAGGGGTAGGGAGTAGTTGAAATTGGTTGGAATACAGAGCTCATAGCAGGCGGTAGCATTAGCTGCTGTTGAAAGGAAAGGTGATATCAGATTGTGAGAGATGTGCTAACTTTTAACTTCATTCAGTAGGCAAAGGGTAGTCAATGAACATTTTTTTCTTTTTTTATTATTATTATTTTTAAATGTTCTAAAATCACTTCCTTAAAATTAAGATTTTATCCCCCCCCTCATCTTCCCCCCACTGCCCCCCTCCCTCCCCATGACAGCATACAATTCTGTATAGATTCTACATATACTTTTCTATTGAGGACGTTTTCACCATAGTCATGCTATGTAGCCGCACTACAATAAATGGAAGAAATCTGGTATATGAATGAAAATTTTTTAAACTAAATTTTATTTTATTGAAAAAAAGGTACCTTGTTCTCCCAGTTCCTCTTCCTCTTCTCTACCCCCATTCCAGAAAGCAAGAAAAACAAAAACCTTGTTCCAAACATTTGTTTTTATAAATAAAACAAATTCTCTATGACCATTTGACCACGGCCGAAAAAAAGGTCTTAATCTGCACTCTGAATCTATCGTCTCTTTATGTGGAGGTGAGAGGCATCTTTCATCATGAATCTTCTGAAATGGTGGTTGCTTATTGTGCTAGTAAAAGTGCCCAAAATTTTCAAAGTTGTTTTTATGTTACAATATTTTGTTATTGCATAAAATATTCTCCTGGTTCTGCTCGCTTCATTTTGCATCACTTCATAGTCTTCCCAGGTTTTTCTGGAACCATTCCTTACAGTATGATAGTATTCCATTACATTCATATACCATAGCTTGTTCAATGAAGATTTTTGAGCAGCAGAATTCTGTTTGCAGTGCATGCACAATCCAGATTCATGCATAAAAAGGAGTCTG
Organism: Bettongia penicillata ogilbyi; assembly: GCA_023548195.1. Classification (NCBI taxonomy): domain Eukaryota; kingdom Metazoa; phylum Chordata; class Mammalia; order Diprotodontia; family Potoroidae; genus Bettongia; species Bettongia penicillata. The sequence goes on from JAJHZJ010000560.1 coordinate 13,576,964, forward strand.
GCTGTCATATGAAGAATGGATGCTAGGTTTATGAGGTAGGAGTATTTGTGAAGAGAGTGAAAGGAGTGACTTGATGGAAAGCAATTTCAGTGCTCCAGGCGCATGGTAAAGCAATGGTAATAGGGAAGAGGAGACGGAGGCTGGTGATTTAGGGGAGAATCCACATTGACTACAACATTCAAGTTATAGTTTAAAGAAAAGTAAACTTGTCTTGACCTCATGTGAAATGGCATAAGGCTCAAAGAAATAAAATTCATGAAGGAAGTAGAATTTCTGGCTACCCCTAAACGTTATAAAAAAACCTTGTTGGCATTAAGACTGATTCCATGATGAGACCAGGTAAATACACCATCCCTGGGAATACAGTAGTTACTTCTGTAAAGCCAGTTAACTCTTTGAGGACAGACAGTTCAATTTTAAACAAGTAACCTGAGTTTGTGGATTAACTTTACATTCCCAAACTTGACTTGTCCCATAGTCTGACCAATGCACTTGTGGCCTAACAACTCCCCAGAGTATTAGTGGAGATAGCAGTTCTGCTAATATTTAAAAATAGAAAAGATGAAATGATAGAGTTTGGAGGTGAGAAATATGGTGATTATTTTATTCATGAATATCATTCTTTTTCTTTTTTAAGATAGGTTTGTCCTCCACTGTTTGAATACGAAATTATGGAATAATAGGTCAGCCTTGACTCATACTAATTATGTAATCAAAGGCAACCCACTTAAACTCTCAGTGGCTCAAGTCAACAAGCATTTATTAAGCACCTACTATGTGCCAAACACTGTGTTGAGTGCTGGGGATATTAAAAAAAGTAATTTTTTTAAAAGTAATTTTAAAAAAGTAAAAAAAAAATCCTCGAGGAGCTTCATGATCTAGTGGGGGAGAAAGCAAACAGTAATGTAATTTTATCACTCTAAGTTAGAAATGAATTGCTCTTCTGAATTGCTGGGTGGAATTTCCCAAACTGATGAAATCACAGGAACAGGCAAACAAAAAACCCTAGGTACAGACAATTCTAGGCTTGAATATGTTGAATAATATGCCGTGGTTAGCGCATATAACATTTTTAGAATGGAAAGAGAATATCTTACTTCATTACAACTAGTGGAAGGGATTAGGCAAGGTATGTTTGAAAGCTAATATCTTTGCATGTGTTGGAAGTGAGCCAGGGTATTAGCATAAATTTAGTATCTTTATTCTTAGAAACAGCGTCAGGCCAGGTGTTGTGGCCCAATCATTCTTAATATCAGTAATCAATATTTGAATATTGCCAAAACACAAAGGGAGTCAGTAGTAATTACGTATGAAAATTTGGTGTCATAATGTAGCCAGATGTTAGTACTTCCTATAATTTAAAAAGTGTTATTCGCTTTGATGGAGCACTTTTTAACTGAGAATATGAAAGTGTTTAAATGCCTACTAATCACATTTTAGCAAAAATGTAAGCCTTCCTGAGGGGTAGGGATAACTTAATTTTTTGTATTTATAAACCCAGTATCTACTAGAGTGCCTGGCACAATAGTAGGTGCTTAACTGATGCTTAATTGAATTATAAAAAGAAATAATTTGCTAGTTTGTCTATTTTATAATGACACTTTTACTTAGTTGAGTTTTTTGACCTGTCCCTGACCTGTATGCGCACATAGGTTTCTCCATGCTATGTTGTCATATACTTTCTTATAGATTGTGGAATGTTTGAAACTGGTGGTCCAAGATGGAACTAACTTCCAAACAGAACAAACAGAACATCTGACTTTTACTAGATATAATTTTTAAAAGACATGATTTGACCCATGGCAATGTAAATTCACCAAATAATAGTAATAGATAGCATTTATATAAGACTTTAAAATTTACAATTTGCTTTATATGTGTTGTTTCTTTTGATCCTCACATCAACCTTGGAAAGTAGGGGCTACTATTATTTCCATTTTACAGGCAAGGAAACTGAGGTATAGAGAGGTTAAGTGACTTACCCATGGTCACACAACTCATAAATTTCCGAGGCTTCAAGCCCAGTGCTCTGGATCCACAAACTTGGTCTATTGTGCAATAGGGAGTGAACTAATGGAAATTGCAGCTCTATAGTGGGACATGAGGAAGGAGTTCTTTGGGTACGCAACCCTAGAAATGGCCCCTCCCCAAGGGTGTGTTGGGTCAGAAGCTGTTGATTTTGCCCCCCTGGAGGTTTTTTGGGATAGGGTCACCTTTTCCTCTATGCATGCTGCTGTGGATTTATGCAGTAAGAATACTGTTAGGTGCTATTACCTTAAAAACCTACCAATATTTTTTCTTCAAAAAATTTTTAATAGTAGAAGTTTAAACTTGTCATGTAAAATCACAGATTCTCAGAGTTCATGGAGTTCTTTAAGGAAGTCAGCTCACATTAAAAAGAATGTACTAGGTCAGTAGGTAAGTTATCTGATATCCAGCATGATCAGGACATGAGATGTTTTAGTTAACCAAATATTTTGGTTAATCAAGGATTACCACATACAGATTCATGAATTACCAATTTCCAAAGGATATGCACCCAGTGAAATACATTCAATGCTCAAACCTATAGAAAGCATTCTTTCTTTGATGATTCAGAAGGTACTTCAAGACCTTGTAGTTCAGGGCCTCTGGTTCATCAATATGAACACCAGACATTTTTGTAAGAGAGATGTACTAAAAAATGCCAGCTCCTAAGATGTTCCAGGGATACGGTGCTGTAGGCAATGTGGTGTAGTGGTGAGAGATCACCAGATTTGGAATCCAAAGACCGTCTTACTCCCTGTAACCTTGAATTATTTAATATTTCTGGACTTCGGTTCCTCTGCTAGTAAAAGGAAACAGTTGACCAATTAGCCTCTAAGGTCCCCACTCTAAACCTGTGTCACCTATGCACAGAATTTTGCTGTAGGGAGTGAATACATAGGTAGTGTATGATGGTGGGGGGTGGGTGGGAAAGATAGTATATTTCTTTCCTTGATATATGTGCACATTATATGTGGCTCTCCATGAATAAGAAAATATGTTATTAGGATCAAATATTCAACCAAACAAACGTTTTTTAATTCATTCTACAACATTTTGGAACTTAAGAGATGTGGGGAAAAATTAGTATTGAAGGCGATCTCTTTGATCTCTCTGTTAGGTAGAAAATTTTCATTTATATTTTATATTTTTTGTCTTATTCTAGGTTTAATTATTTTAAAATGTTCCCCTTTCTCACTAGCCTTAGTTATATAGCCTATATATAATTTATTTTTTTTCCTCAGCATTTACACTTATGGTCTTTAGTTTTCTGAAAACTTTTTATTTGACTGTTCAAATTTTTAGGAAAATGATTGGGTTGGACAAGATGATTTCTGTGATTTCTTCCAGCTCTGAATCCTATGATCATAGAGTAGGGTAGCCAAACTCATTGTATGAGTCATACACGACAGCCTTTGGAGTGGTGTGGCCAGAGTTGCGGCTTATAGGGTTCTAGGACTTTTGAGCATGGGAAAGATGTGTGCATGTGTATACATAGATATATGTATGCACACACAGTATCTATTTGTATATCATATCTATCTTTATCTCTATATCATCATCTATGTTTTGGAGACGTCAATTGTTCATTTAAAAAATGCTTTCTGCCCCTTAATAGGAGTGGAGTCAAGGATTACATGCCAAGGAGAAGAAGCTTAAGAATATAGTCCTCCTGCAGGCTCACAAACACAGCATTTACAATCTGATAGACATAATATTGACACATAGGAGAGAAAAGCTGGGAAGAGAGCTCCATAGCTGGCATTGTCGTGATTCTTACTCTATTTGTGTCTCTTCTCATGTAAAATGGATCATAGGCAGGTAGTGACTTATGGATGCCCTACACATACTAACAATTATTAGGGAAATTTTCATTTGGAACTCTTCCTCCTCCTATGTGGTTATTACCCTTTTCCTCCCTTTCAGGATCCCTAAGAGTGACTGACTCAGGTAGGTGACTTCCCTGACTACAGATGTAGAAATAGAAAGAGGGGTGTTATCTTATTATGCATACAGAGTTATGTAGAGAGTTACAAAAAGTTTCCATCACCAGGAGTCTGTGTCTCTGGCAGTCACACTAGATATGCTCCTCTCTCCCATACAGCTTCCATGGAGGCCACCTGCTAGTTATGGTATAGTAGATGTGTTTCTGGAACAAAGTGGAACTTTAAACTATTTTCCACATTGAAGCAATATTATTAAGTAAGACTGATTTATGTTTTCATAGTGATTTAAGGCTTATAAGATCTTTCCTTACAGTAAATTTGGAGGAAGGTAAAATATGCCCTATCCTCTCCCTTGTAAAGATAAGGAAACAGCCTTAGAGAGATTGTGACTTTTGTAAGAGTACTAAGAAATTTAAGTACTTCAGTCGTTCCCTGTTCCCTCTAGGATAAAATACAAATTCCTCTGGTGGTTAAAGTTACAATCTGTCTCCAAGCTATTGTTTCATATTATTGGTACCGTACATACCCTTACATGCCCTACATTCTACCCAGACTGGCTTATTTTTTTGTTCTAGGTACTCACCATACTATCTCCCACCTCAGTGCCTTTGTACAGGCTGTTTCCCATGCCTAATGTGCCCTCCCTTCTTACCTGTACCTCTTGGAACCCCTTTTGTTGTTATACAGTCATTTCAATTGTGTCTAACTCTTCATGAGTCCATCTAAGGTTTTCTGGCAAAGATACTGGAGGTGGTTTGCCATTTCTTCCTCCAGTTCATTTCACAGATGAGGAACTGAGGCAAATAGGGTTAAGTGACTTGCCCAAGGTCCCACAGCTAGTAAGTGTCTGAGGTTGAATTTCTGACTTTAGGCCTGGCATTCTATCCGCTGCACCACCTAGTTGCTTCTCTTGACACCCCCACCTCCCTTCAAAGATCAGCTCAAGTGCTGCCTTCTATAAGAGGAATTTTCTGTTTGTCCTCCTCCTCCTCCCACCCTGTGTCCCCTTCAAGTTGTAATTCCCGTAACTACTCTATTTTGTATATATTTTTAATTTGCTTATCTGTATACATGTTGCACGTTGTAGAATATGGAGTTCTTGAAGGTAGGGACTGTTTAGTTTTTATCTTTGTATCTAGCACCTAGTTCATATGTGGCACACAGTAGCACTTAAAAATACTAGTTGAATTGATTTAAACGCAGGTCTCTGTGTTTTTTTTTCATCTTCCTAAGTAATTAAGATTATTATTGCAAGTATTCTACTTTTAGATATATTATAGGTTCAATAGGCTTTTGTGGGCTGGTCTGGGAACCATTTACAGCACTGTTTCTATGGGAAAACACATTCTGAGTTTCAGTCGGTTAGGGACTGCCTAGTTACAAATAACAGAAAATACACAGTAGAAGAAGCATCAGAAAGGGAAACTTCATTCTGACCCTTCATTTTTCCATTCTTTGATTCCATCCTCACCCCTTCCTAAGGATATGTGGTAGGAAAAGCATTGCTGAAATTAAGTGGAAAGGCCTGGGTTCAGATCTTATGCCTGCTATTTAATTACATGGGTGACTTTAAGCAAGTCAACTTACTTCCATTGGCCTTCAATTTCCTCATCTGAAAAAAAGAGCAGATTGGGTTGCGCAATCCTTACAGGTCCTGTAAGGTCTAAGTTCTGTATTCCTCAGTCTAGTTTCCTTAACCTCAACCATACTCGTTCCTTTGATGTCCTAACTCTTCTGTCCAAGGTTATCTCTTTCCTAGAAGTGCGGACCCAAATTCCTGACCCACTTTTAAGTAAATGAATGACTCAATTCCTTCCAGAACCTTGAGAGAACCTACAGAGAGGTTTCTTAGGCATAGGTTTCACCAAGCCCCTAGAAAAATCTTCATCTCCTTTTCAGTCACTGCTATAGCCCCCCAGAAGGGACTAGAATCTCCCATGGTTCTAGCTGTCCGGCTCACAAGATATGTTTGGTAACCATCCTAAATTTTAGGCTTCAGTGTGGAACTTTTTGCATGTGACCATGCCCTTGATTACTGGATTTAGAAATGTAGGTATGAGGTTTTTTGGGGATGGGGTGGGAGCAGAGGCAGATGCTTTCTCCCTCAGTTGCTTCCTGAGCTATGTCCCTGTTTTTATTTTCCCTAGTCCCCAGCCCAGCTTTGTTCTCTTGCTCTTTCAACCCAGCATGCACTGCCAGAACTGCTTGTTACCTTGCTGCTGGACTGGTTTGTGCCTTGGTCCTAAAATCTGTCATGACCTGGGGATTGCAGTTGAGTCACCTAAAGGACTTCCTCTAATCAGCAACCACTCAAAGCCTCAATAGGAGCACCGGACTACTGACAGATCCTCAAGGAGCAGTAACCACAGTTAGCGGACACCCTTGCTTGTTTCTGGCTTTGAACCCCTTACATGCAAGCCAGCTGAGAAAACTGACAGGATATGTGAAAGGAACATAAAATGGCTAGCATTTTCCTTTCAAAGTAGTATAAAGAAATGGATTGGTTTAGTAGTGCATAGAACTGTTTCCTTTCACCCTTTCCAGAAAGGGTTATTTTTTTTTTTGTCCTTAATCAATTCCTCCCTTTCTTAATCTATTTTGTTAGTCCTCCATAATCTTTCCATTGCATATTTCCCCTTTCTGGTAATAAAGGGCTGGTAGCTTCATGGAGCATTCCAAAAACAGACTTGTCAAGGTCATGCAGAAACATTGCTCTCTCTGGTGCATAATGTGAGTCCTTTCCTGTACCCTAGAATTGTTTTTTCCCTTTTTTTCCTTTTTAGCTACCATGTTGCATTGTAAATTCTTACATAATTTGCTGTACACTTTCAGCCCTGGGCTTCTTTCTGCATTACTGCTCACAGAGTGCTCTTTCTGAACAGCTGTGTTTCACATAATCTTTTCTTTGTAATAAACTACATTTTTAAAAAAACACACTGATTTTTGGTTTGTTGTTTCCTACCTCTGTGTCTGTTATTCTATAATCTCCTTTGGAGTCACCTCTTGGTCCTTTGTTTTATCCCGAGAACTTTCCTATTAAGCATCATCTGCAAGACTCAGGGAGCATTTTCAGTATAGAAATGCTGATCCTAATGATGGATGTGCACACTCTAGGGCCAAATGAAATGACAGATTTTTGCTTTTGCCATCTAGGGCAGTGCTCAAATTTGTCCCTCAAATTAAATTAAGCAGATGAAATTATTCCTTCAAATCATGATATAGCATTTTGAAATTTAGGATGGTTTTCAAATTTTAACAGAAAATCGAAGTGTTCCGTTGGAATTTTTGTTTGTTTTGTTCTTAAATGAATCTAATTATTCCTTTATCCATTTAGTATTTTAAAATTCTTTTTAATTTGTTAGGGACTTAATTTTCTCTGTGCATAATATGGGAGATTGGAATAGGCAAGTGACTTCATATTGCAATTTATGTTGTTCTACTGCACCCAAATGGCAAATGTCTACCCCCTTCCCCATCTGTTACAGGGTCTAGAGTTCCCATTCCTTTGAGTTAAGACATTGTGTCTCCCGAAGACACAATTTAGAATGGAAATATGTCCCCTAAGAGGGTTAACACATTAAGCCATTATCACCAATTATCACATTAATTAGACAGCTGTGACCTAACATAGAACACTGGGAGAATCTGGCACAGGACAGGTAACTTGTTATGGAGAAGAGAAGGAAGTTAAAAGGACTGTATGTAGGCTTTAGGCCTGGGGAAGGCTAGTTAGAAGGCTTCAGCCATTGGTGGTATATGAGGGTGCTGGGAGCTAGGAATGAGACATGGGCAATGCCAGCTCCTATTGCTTCTACTTTGAAAATATCTTTCCCTTCTGTCTTCTCTGCTTCCACTACAACTACTCTAATTCAGGCCCTCATCTCTTCTTGCCTTGACTATTATAGTGTTTTCTGACTAACTTTCCTGTCTCTTCCTTCCCTATTTCATCTTTGCCCAAGTAAACTTTCTAATGTAACACTGATTATGTCATTGGTCAACACAAAAACCTTTGGTGACTCTCTATAACTTCTCAAATAAAGCAAGAAGTCTGGTTCCTGCCATTCAAAGCCCTCTACAGTGGGACTCCAAATCACCTTCCCAGTCTAATCTCATGTGACTATTCCCTTTAACATACTCTATATTCCAGCCTGGTTAGATGACTATCTCCTCTTTTCATGTTGCCTTCTTCCATTATCAAGCCTTTTCCCATGTCTGAAAGGGACCCTTTGTTGTCTCCACCCCCCATACCTCCATCTGCTGAAGTTTCCCCTCTTACTTCATAGACTCCACTCAGGTGCTACCTCTTCCTTGAAGCCTTTCCTCATGTTACATTTGACCTATGCTACAATCTTCCCCCTAACCTGTCTAACTTGATAGGAGTTACCTCTCTCTCCACACTTAGAGGTCTCATAATTCATTTCATGGCACTCTACCCATCACATTCTCCACTGTATCAACTACTTATGTATATGTATTGATTATACCTAGATGGTAAGATTCTTGGGAGCAGAATCTGTGCTATATTTATCTTTCTATAACAAGTATTGAGTAGTTGTTTAATAGCAATTTGTTGAATTTAATTGAGTTTAGGTGGGAGAAGCCAAAGGAAAACTCTTAACTACTTAATTGCATCACCTGAGGTCGGTGCTGAGGAATGGTACTCGATTTGGGTGTCAATGATCATGGAAAATCAGAAAGGACTAGGGAGATGCCAGACAAGGTAGATTAGAAATTGCTAAGTTATTTCTTCTTAGGGCTGCATTTTCTCCCTTTTACATTTGTTATATATGTATACATATATGTATATATACATATATGTATATATATATGGCTTTTTTGCATCTACCTTTTATCAATTTCTTATCTCATTTTTTAGCATTTTTAGGTTGTTTTCTTAATTGAGTTTTCTTGAAATAGCTCAATATGTCAGATTCCCTAGTCAACTTGTCATTTTATCAGTCACTTTTTCAGTCAGCAGTGCTCTTGAGCCTTCACTTTAGTTAACTCTACGTAGTGGAACCCTGAAAAAGAAATACCTACTATGTATAACTGTAGCACTTTGGAATAGGAAGCAATCTTGCTTACAGATCACATCTTATGTAAACATAGAATATCAGACCTGGTAACAAGCCTTTATTAAGAGCCTACTATATGCCAGGCATTGTGCTAAGTGCAAGGGATACAAAGAAAGGGGGGAAAAATCTAGTTCCTGCCTTTAGTAAGCTCACAATTTAATGGGTGAAGTAACATAGAAACAACTATATACATACAAGATATATACAATATAAATGGGAGGTAATCTCAAAGGTAAGGTACTAGCAGAGGGCAAGGGGAGAAGAAGAAATGACTGGGAAAAGTCTCTTGCAGAAAGTGGGATTTGATCCAGTTTTAAAGGAAGCTAGGTAAGCCAAGGTAGAAGGTGAGAAGGGAGAGTATTTCAGGCATAGAGGGTTGCCAGTGAAAAGGCATCTTAGAGGTGAGGAAACAGAAGCCCAGAGATTGAATGTCTGTCTCACTCACAGTCACACAGTGAGTGATAGAACTAGGATTTAAATCCAGGTCTCCTCACTTCAAATTCAGTATTCTTTCATCACACCCCAGTAGTCCCAACCTTTGGTTTTACAGATGAGATCTAGATCCTCTAAAGGCAGGATGATGGAAGTAACTTGCTCAAGATCATGTAGCAGATACAATTCTCTGTCTCTGTCTGTCTCTCACTCACTCTCTGTCTGCAGTCACCCTGCAGTTCATTGAGCTATTAGAAAATAAAGCTGTCATCCTCTTTCCTTTCTCTATTTTGTCCTTTATCAAAGCCTTTTCATTCTTGTTTCTGTTGCTTAGAACATAAATTAAGCTGGTGTTTTTGTTGTATTTATTGCTTCTTTGTAGGAGTCAACTGATACAACATATTCTCACCTTGTTTTTATGACTACTCCCCATATTTGTTGCAGTTCCTTTTCACCCTCTCCTGTTCAGCATGCCTTTTAAAGGGCATTTTGGATGGGATATCATCCCCTCCCCCCCAACATCTGTCAATTTGTAGAATTCATGAACTCAAAGCAATGAAAGATCTTTGAAGTAATCTAGTCACCTACTCATCCTTGCCATTTTATAGATGAGAAAACTGAGGCTTAGCATGATTCAATGACTTGTAAAGGTCACAGAGTCTGTAAGTGGCAGAGCCCTGCAGGATTCAATACCAGATCCTTTGAACACAAATCCAGCACTCTTCACTCTTTCCACTGTATCCAGAATGCGAATTCAGTAGACATTAATTACAACTGCGTATGCAAGGGTCTTGAAAGATTTAGAAACAAAAAATTACCATTGAAGATGTTTTTAGCTAGTTTCTTCAGTTTGACTTTAGACTTTGCCTTTATTGACCTTTCAGATTAACAAATGACTTCTAAAATGAAATAGTTTGCTGGTAGTGTGTGTATCCTTTGAATTCATTCTTTATAGAGTAGAATTAAAGTAGCTCAGGCTTGTATGATTTGGTATTTAAATGTTTGCTGCATATTTCTAACCATTTGTTAAAATGCTGTGTTTGCCAGGACCACAGAGTTAAACAAAAATGGAGGTCAAAATGTGGAAATGGTTGCTATTATTGGCTGATATGTGGAGATCTCATTAAATGACCACCTGAAGAGCCCACGTCAAACTTTTAAAAGCTGAATACCACTCACATTAAATGTCCCTGCAATTGAAAAGTGGAGCCTCAATTGAAATGAATTTTAGTCTTTATGAAAAGCATGGCATTGTTACCTTTGAAGGCAAAACTTCTTGAAGCAGTTTATACTTCACAGAAAGTGGTTGTCTCACAGTCTTTTTCTCACTCATATCACATTCTTCGAAATCATATTGGAAATTTAGTGGTTGGAAGTTGGAACCCAAATTTCCTTTTATGTGTTCTTCCTTTATTCCCTGACTCTGTATTTTACCTCTCAACCTTGTCCATTTTCATCATTTCATCTATTCCTCAACCCCTCCATACCTTTTACTTTTCAGCCTTTGTTTTCTTCCCCAACAATATTTTCTGGTGCCAGATGACAGATGAGTAAAGTTAGAGGCTCTCTTGAATCTTGTTGTAAAGAGGAAGAATTGAAAAGGAATTTTATGTTAAGATTTCAGTGCAGGAGATCTTTATATTATGAAGATCTGTTTGGGGACAGTTTCTTGCTAATGCCTTTAATAAATGATAGGAATTAGCCAGCTTGCATTCGGGAGCTCCTTCATGGTGAGTGATGCTATTGTAATCTCATATCGAAGTAAATCTCAAATGTACTTGGAATAGCCAAAGCATCTAACCGTTGGGCTAAAAGTAAAATGAAATTTAAGGAACCATTGGCACCCTGCTACTGGGAACTATGTGGTACTAAACCTGATGGAAGGCAGTTTATCCAAGTTAAGATTCTCTTGGTGCCAATAGATAATGGCTCTTTTAGTAGACGGGAATACCTTTGTACTTTACGCAGACCATTTGGAAAAACAAGTGAACTTGTTTAGCTCTTTTTGTAACTTTTCTAATAGGAATTTCTGTGACCTGGAGAAATGGTAATCCACGTGATGATGACTTTTATTTCGTGTGGAGACATTCAAGTCATATGTCAGTGACAATTTTCAAAGAAATAGAAATTTATTGTTTAGTGTAATAAATAGTGTATATGATTTTAATCAGCATGCAAAGTTATATGGGTGAATTTGAAAAGCTTTTCTTGCAAGGGTTGTATGGAAAAATTAAATGCCTATAGACTGCACAAATACTAACTGTTCCTTAGCTTGAATGTTAGGACTCTTAAGTGTGAATTTTACTGTGTGCTAGAGGCAAAACATTTTTTGTGGGATATATTTCATATATATATATATATATATATATATATATAGTGAAAGCTAATAGGAAAATGTGATTTGGTATTCAAATGTTCATTTTAGACTGTTTAAAGGAATACATACTAGTAGAAGCCAGTTGGTACTATTACATGTTTAGCAGATTGCTCTTGATGTTATCTGAGCCCATTGTTTAACGTGTGAGTGTGTGTGTGTGTGTGTGTGTGTGTGTGTGTGTGTGTGTGGCTCATCGAAGGTGTTTTTATTTCCCCTAAAGTGAATCATTACATAACCCTATGCTTTAGGTTGGCCATGTTGACCTGACCTAAGTGTTTTGGTTGCTGTCTTAGTTCAAGTGATCAGTATTTAATAGAAAAGCTGACAAGGTCACTGTTCTGTGGTTTTTAGTCTTTTGAAGAAAATCCAGCTTTTTGGAGGGGCATTTGATTTCAAGTACATCTCGAAGTAGACTGAGAAATGGCTCTCTTCTGCCGATTTTCTGTGTTTTGTTTCCTTTTCTTCTCCTCTGCTTCCTCATTCAGGATGTCTCCCTGGAGAGGGGAGTTAAAAGACTGGGCTTCTTATTAAAGGTCCTTTAGTCATTATATTTAATCACCCCCCATCCTTACAACAACTCCCATTAAGACTTTACTGCTTTATTATTAATGAGAGAGAAAGAGAAAAAGAGAGAGGATATGAGAATATAAGAAAGAATAAGAACTTATCTGTAAGAGATGCCATGCCTCTAATGAATAGTAGATATAAAAATGAGTGATTACATCAAAGTCATTAACTTATAAAATGTGCAAGGACTCCACAATTAAGTCTGTTCCTGAGTAGTAACTCAATATTTAAAAATATGATTTACGTAAGCTAGCTATCACTGGAATGCTCTAAAGGATCTATGCTCTTAGCTATGTGGGTGTTTCCTCCAAGGGTGCTGATTGCAGCTCATCCTTGCTGCCTTTTCTTTATGATTCTTGTTTATGTTTGCCATAGGAAATCCAAACAACGTGTTGAGGGTTTTCCCTCAAGTTCTCTTCATATTACCTGTTTACAGATAGAACATTGGTTAATTATTTTTCACTCTTCCTTTTTGACTAGCTTTCTTTTTCCCGTCACATATTTCTTCGTTGACACAAAGAAATAAAGGCAGTTAGTTGTACAGTTGGTCAGCTAAACATTGTCAGATCCACAAACATATATGGATTAATGTAGAAATCCCATTTGAAAATGTCAGTGCAGAACTACACTTTATGCTTTTTCTGAGAACTACTGTTCTCTGAGAGAAAAATTTCCAATTAGCTCCATTTTCCATTTTTTATAGCTATAGATACAAATTGGTCATAGTAATGTCCACATGGATCCCATACTTTCTAATTTCCATACTTTTCAAACTAATCTCCCCAGTGGTATGTGCTGTTAGATAACATTCCTCAATATGCATTGGGACGTACTGTGATTTTTCCCGTCATTAACTCATACTTGAGTTTTAATGAGCCTAGTACAAGTTTCGCAGTTTTAATTTCAATTTTCTCCACTGCTCAGGGCTGGATGACACAGAATAAAATGGGGTTTCCATAGTAGCTAACATTCACCAGATTGTGTTCCAAAGCATGGGCTTCACTAGACTTTTGAATCAAGTCCACATTCTCCACCCAGGCCTGGTGATATAATCCAACAGTTCAAAGATAGGTATGCTATAAACAGTCACAGTTAAATAATCTAAAAAAGCAGTTAAAATGTGGAAATACAGTAAAACAAGAATTGATCACTTTATAGTGGAATACTCTATAAACTGTCTGCATTGGAAACATGTGGGTGAGTAAGAAAACATCTGAGTTGCATAATTCTAAAGTGTATAGTTATGGGCAAGCAGACACTTTTTGTATCCCCCCCCTCCCCATCACTGCTCATGTGTCAAAGCATAGATCAAGATTTCTCTTAAAGTTCCACTGATATAACTTTTCTAAAAAAATTATAATTTGTAAGAATTACCTGGGAGTGTAAATAAGAATATAGAACAATTAATGAAATGTACAAAAATGTTGGGATCAAGTAGTGAATGAGGCTGATTTCCAGAAGTCTTCCCAAGTCAGCTGTAACACTAGTGCCTATGCATACAGTGAAATCTTCTAGTTTGTGACATCAATATTTCTAAACAGGAAGAATAACTAAAAACCCATCTATTCTGCTATATAAGAGCGGAAATGGATAGTGCTCTTTTCTTTCCACACTTTATGGACTGTGAAAGTTTAGGAGGGGGTGGGAGTTGTGGGGGAATGGGAAGGGAAAAGGAGGAAGAGTAGGGATTCTAAATGCCATAAAACTGAAATGCGTTGGGGACTTCGGTCATGTTTTGGTCTCTGGAAAACTTCATTTGCTAAATGAAACTTTCAAACTCTGAAGACCTAGGTTTGAATCTTGGCTCTCTTCTACTGTGTGACCTTGGAAAAGTCACTTTTCTTTTTCAGTTTTCTCATCTATTAACATGAAGTGGTTGTTCTAGATGGCTAAGTGGTCAAGTAGATAGAAGACTGGGCCTGGAGACAGCAAGCACTGAGTTCAAATCTGGCCTAGGACACTTATTTATTGTGAGATCATGGGCAAGTCACTTTACCTCTGTCTGCCTTAGTTTCTTCAGCTGTAAAATGGGGATCATCATAGCACCTACCTCCAGGGTTGTTGTATGGATCAAATGAGTTAATATTTGTAAAGCATTTAGCACAGTAAATGGCATATAGTAGGCTCTTAATAAATCTTTCCTTCTTCCTTCTTCCTTCCCCCCCTCCTTCCCTTTTTTCTTCCTTCCTCCCTCCTTCCCTACCTCTTTCCTCCCTCCTTTTCTCTCTTCCTCCCTTCCTCCTTTCCTTTCTTCTTTCCCTTCCTTCTTTCTTTCCTTTCCTCTTTCCTTCCTTCTCTTCCTCCCTCTCTCTTTCTGATGTAGGCCCCTTCAATCTCTGTATCTCTCATTATATAGCATCTGGGATTTCAGTGCAGCTGACATAGTCTTTACATTTGCATGGGAGAATTGAACTTCGCATGATTATGACAAATGCTCACATTGGATAATCCATTTTACTTTCTGGGTTCCCTTGAAAGCTATTTTATGTGTGTGTAAACTATGCTGTAATAGCCTATGAGGGGAAATAGAACAGTGTTTACTGAGCAGTGAAAATGCCACTTTAGTTGTTTTACTTATTCAATCTTACCCCCTTTATGTTTAGGAAGGAAGTCTTCACATTCTGACAGAAAAGGGAAATGAGAATCTTTACCAAAATAAGCACTACTAGAGCTCAAGTTATGACATTTCCTCTAGTACCATTTCTACTCCTTGTCTGTTGTCATTGATTCCTGTCTTTGCCCCAGAAGATTTGCATTTTTCACATTTTGATAGTAGAGGAAGCAAGGTTTTTGGAATTTACCCTTGAGATTCCTATGGTATATTCTGTTATAGCACATAGTTCTATCTAAGGAAGGTCCAAGACCTTTCCTGCTGTCTCATTTTTTTAAACCTTTCAATATAAGCTAGCGGATCTTTTCTTTGGGAGAGAAGATTAAGAATAGTCAGTGCTTTCTGAAAAGTAGCAAAAACCACCAACAAAAACACAAAACCCAGGGATCCAAGTTACAACAGTGTGGTTGTCCCCAATTTTGTTTTGATAATTGTATGAAAGTTATAGATAAAAA
The DNA here is from genome assembly GCA_023548195.1 of Bettongia penicillata ogilbyi. Taxonomy (NCBI): domain Eukaryota; kingdom Metazoa; phylum Chordata; class Mammalia; order Diprotodontia; family Potoroidae; genus Bettongia; species Bettongia penicillata. The sequence continues at coordinate 13,592,452 of JAJHZJ010000560.1, forward strand.
TAGAAACAAATGTTTGTTTATACTTGAATTTAGTGAGCTTATTTTTAGTTTAGGAAGGCCACCTTGGAATGTGTATTTACATATATATATATGTGCATATATATTATATTTGCATATATGTATACGTGCGCATATTTGTGTGTGTACACACACACATCCACACACACATATATACTACAATAGATCTAGTCCATGGCTATGGATAGATGTAAAAAATTACATCTTTATTTTCACTAACCTCTAACTCAAATCTAGCATTTCCTAAAGTTATGAATTAACAGCCCCCCCTCCCCCATCAAACTATAATTCAAATAAGGGACCCACTGATTTCACCAGATTGCCATAGGTGTCCATAACACAAAGAAGGTTAAGAACCCCTGGCTTAGATGACCTGTGGGATACTCTTTAGCTTAGGGAATCTATGATATATTATATATGTATATATATATGTATTGTGTATATACATTCTCCCCCTTATAATCAAAAGACTACTGGGAAATATATGAACTATAGAGAAAATGTTGAATAGTGAGTAGATCCAAGAAATAAGAAAATATGACATTTTAGGAATAGTTCTATTTTTAATAGGATGGATTCTGCAGTGCTTGTCAGGTGATTTGATTTCCCACAGAGAAAAGGCAAACTTCATTTGGATTAGTTTCATGTCCCCTGTGGAACTGCAGACTCAGTGTATAATACCACTCACTGTCTGTTTTTGTAATTAAAGAATACAGCATAGCTTTTAGTTTAAGTTTTAAAAATTTATTTAATTACAATAAATCCAAACTAGTGATTTTTAGCCAGGAATAATCTTTAATGTGAGGAAAATATTCATTACACAGATGGAGGTATAGCCTAAAGATAGCTACTAATATGTTTAACACACTATTTTTGTTCTGTCAGTTTTAATACAAATGAAAGAGAAAACACATTCAGCCTACTTTTTTGCCACCCCAGGAGGAGAGTGGGCTGTTGTATATCCACAGAGGGATGCCCTCTCTGGGTTCATCTGGGTGTGTTGGTGAGGAAATTATCTGCCCCTTGTGCAGAGGCAGATGACGTGGAACCTATTCCCAAGTGCACGCCCAGCTGTATACTTTCCATAGTAGGATTAACTAGAATGGGACCCTCAGTGTACGACCTGTGTAGTCTATTTGTATTCTGTTGAGGGTTGAGGGGAAGATGAAACTAAAAATTTCCAAATACATCCAATGGGAAAGTAAAATTTTAACCAATATTTCTGAGGTGGACATTTGTATAATTGGCTAGGCATTTTTATAATGTGTGTGTGTGGTTTGTTTTTCCATATTGACTGCCATAATATAGTTGGGCCTAGTCTACATGAGAAGATGAAAGGGGGAAAATGTAAATAATTATTCAAATAATTTATATTTTTAGCCTGCAATTGAGTAAAATTAATTTGTCATTGTCTATTAGTTGATGCTATTGATCTATTGTGGATAATTCCTTGGTTCCCAATTTTGGTTTCATTTTGTCGTCACAACCTAACCTCAGGGTTACCCAGACTTTTCTTCTTATCTGATACTTGATCACTCCTTCCTTCATGATTTTCCCATACCTTTGGCAAAATTTCTTCTATTTAGTGAGATAAAATAATTCTAACCTATTGAGTTCTTGATTATTTGGAAAGGTAGCTTTTGAGAATACTTACTCTCCGTGAATTTCTTTTGCATAGTCAAAGAGCTGAGGCAGATAAAGTATACTTGTATGAAGATATAACAAGACTGAGCTCTACCACTAGGTATCTTTCAGTTCGACTAAAGACAGATTAATTGAAACAAACCACATCAACAATGGACATGGACTGGCTGGACCAACACTTGAAGACACTAGTTCAGCTTTGTTGTAAATATACAAACTAGAAACCACATAGCTAAAATGGTTAAAACTTTCCTGCTCTATTATATTGTGAAAACTCATGAAGAAATCAACATGGGTAATGACACCTAGATCTTTGGGTGGAGGTGCTGGTAAAAAGAGAAGTAGCTTAATTATCAACATAGATATAAGCTAAGAAGTGATTTGAGAATTGATGAAAGCAGTAATTCCACAAAGTTGCACTCTGAGGGTATTTCTTTGGGTGTGTCCAGGATCTTGGAGGGGTAATCCCTTTGAAATTTTTTTCTTGGATTCCTGAAATTTAAACCATGTCTTTGAGCATGACATAGTAGAAAGATCATTGAATTTGCAATCAGAGGAAAAAGCATTTGTTAAGTACTTACTATATGCCAAGTACTGTGCTAATAAGCATTGGGGTTACAAATAGAAAAGCAAAATAGTCCCTGCTCTCAAGGAACTCACATTCTAATAGAAGACCACACATATAGGAAGTTTCAGCTGCAAATAAGGTAGAAAGACACAGTGATGGATAGAGTAGAGTGGCAAAGGAGATTGTAATGATATTTTTTTTAGTGTCATTTATACTTATAAGACCCTATCTGATTCTGAGTTTGAACTATTTGATGTGCCAAGGATTTCATAGTGAGAACTTTCTCTTCCCAGTCCTTAGTAGCTGTAACTACTGAGAAGGTGGAGGCTGTAAAATCTGCAGAAGAAGTTGCTAGGACAAATCTCCACAAGAGTTTTTCCCCTTGATGATGGCTTTGGGAAATGGGCTGGAAGCAGGATCAGTGGTTTGGTGTCTGGGGGAAACTATGACTAGGGTTTATGGAATTACCTGCCCAATGCTGGCAGTTGGTTGATGATTGGTGTTAGTGGTGGTGGGGATGTTGGAGGCTCTTTCTCCTCTAAGGTTGCTTCTCTAAATGATAGCTTAAGGGGTCTGGGCTAGAAGTAAAGCTGATGGTCTGGGGGATATTGTTATTCTAGGGCTCTTAGGTATAGGTCTTTGGCATGTAAGGGAAAGTATTAACTGAGGTCATATTGGTGGTTTTATTCTCTTGGCACTAGCAAACTTCCCTCCTCCCCTCCCTTAGGAAGCTCAGCTGCTTCAGTTAAGCTGGGTAGTTGGTCCATTGCTGACAATCTTCCACTGCGTGTATGTAAGGGATGACCAGAATTTAGTACTGCATATAATTTATCCCCTAAGTTCTGGGACAGAATTGTGGGAATGGAAGAAATCAACATCCAATCTTTTTTTTTTTTTGTTTTTTGTTACCTGTTGGGTTATACCTAGGTATACTGTTTTATTATTTCTTTATTTGTGAAGCTGCAAATAGGTAGTACAGGTCAGTTTTAGTGCATTTGGTACATTTTCCTCAAAGCATCCAATATAGTTCTACTTACTCAGTATGTCTCCATATTAATCATAGTGAAGGAAATAACACCCCCAGTCCTAAGGCTCTGTTTTTCTAGGGTTCAGCAATAAAAAGGGATGCAGTGATACTTTGGGTATCCTCATGTAAAGGCAGATAGGTAACCTAGTGGATAGAGTTCTAGATGGAGTCAGGAAAACCTGAGTTGATAACCTGTTATGTACTGCTTGTATAACCTAAGGCAAGTTACTTAATCACTTTGTGCCTCAGTTCCCTCATCTATAAAATGAGGAACTGTAGTGGTTCTACAGACCCTTCCTGCACCAGGTCTATGATCGTGCTATTGTTGCAGTTCATGCTGTGTTGTTGGCTGCGTGAACTTCAGGAGAGGGGTGAACCGTTTGCTGGTGATTCTGCAGTAGATGTTTGGCGCTATGGAATACTGCAGCTATATGCATTTTAGAGATCCTGTAGCTACACATTCTTCCTCTCTTGGCCATTCCTTTTATGCATATTGGGAAGGTATACATTTGTCAGCTGAACTTTTCATGCCGGTCACCCTTAAGGAAGAAGGAGGTGAACTTTTTTCCCCCTCCTGGAATCCCTCAGGAGAATGAATGGAATTACCTGTGTAGGAGGATCAAAAATGCTTGGCACCAAGGTTGGTGTTGCTTCTCCACATGAAGATCAGTGTTACTGCTATACAAGAAATGTTTAAAAATTAAAGCATTTACCGGAACTTTTGCCATTAGCTAGGTAATTTTCACTTTCCCAGCCTGTATAGTCACCCTTTTAATTGTTTGCAGGAAAAAGGAGAAAGCTTTGTTAATTGTTCTCCATTGTCTCATCATCCTCTACACTTCATGACTCACTCAAATGATTGGCATGTGCGTTAGATCGATTTGGAAGCTGAAAAGTTACTGTTCTTGGAAGACTGCCCACAGTTTAAACAGAAAACAAAACAAAATTCTAAGGCTATTTTGATTTTTTTTGTAAGTAAGCCATTAAAATAGGAAATAAGAATGGGACTGAATTTTATAGTTGAGAAATTTGCCAAAATAGTTATTTTTAAAAGCATCTGTTTATCAAGATCATACCACGCTGTAGGATCATTTTAAATGTCACTGAAAGTTGCTTATTTTTAGTAAGATATTTTATTTCTGTTTTGTCTTCACAGGAAAAATTAACCCAAGAGTGTGTATTCAGAGAGCAGTTTGAAGAAAATTGGTATAATACGTACTCGTCGAATCTATACAAACACGTGGACACTGGAAGACGATATTACGTTGCATTAAATAAAGATGGGACTCCACGAGAAGGGACTAGGACTAAACGGCATCAAAAATTTACACATTTTTTACCTAGACCAGTGGACCCTGAGAAAGTACCTGAACTATATAAGGATATTTTAAGCCAAAGTTGACAAAGACAATTCCTTCACTTGAGCCCTTAAAAAGTAACCACTATAAAGGTTTCATGCGGTGGGTTCTTATTGATTAGCTGTGTCATCATATCAGCTCCACTGTTGCCAAACTTTGTCGCATGCATAATGTATGATGGAGGCTTGGATGGAACAGGCTGATTTTGTTCTGCACTTAAAGGTTTGTCCTCCTGGAGGAGAGCCTATGCCCAATCGCTTGATTTATTGAGAGAGAGAGAGAGAGAGAGAGAGAGAGAGAGAGAGAGAGAGAGAGAGAGAGAGAGAGAGAGAGAGAGAGAGAGAGAGAGAGAGAGAGAATGAGAAAATGAGAATGAGTATGAGTGAATGCATGAGTGAATGGGTGTGAGAGGGGGTGATGGAAGCTAGAAGTGAAAGCAAAGAGGAAAAAGGCCTGATGCATGCTGGGAAATAGACACGCTTTTAAATTTTTGATCAGTTGTATTTCATCATATATCAGCATAGCTGCCATACTTCGACTCATCAGGATTTCTGGCTGGTGGCCTGCTCAAGGGTACGCTGCATTGACAAAGGCATGGAGGGTGCAGTCTTACTTAAAAAAAAAAAAGACTTTTCAGTTTAATTGCTTGCTGGTATCATCCCAGTGAGCTTAAAGCAAAGACCTCTTAGTAAAAAAAAATAAAAAGTTAAATTTATTTATAGAAATTCCAAAGGCAACATTTTATTTATTTTATATATTTATTTATTATATAGAGTTTATTTTTAATGAAATATGTACAGGCCAGATAGGCATTTTGGAAGCTTTAGGCTATGTAAGCATTAAATGGCAAAGTCCGCTACGAACCTGTGGTAAATTCATGCAGTAACTATAAAGGTGCATGAATACAAGAAATTCTAGTGACCCTAATGTACTGAAAGGTGACAATCTCTTTTGTGCCCGTATTATTGTACAAGTATGCACACCACTCATGACCCTGAGTATTCACTCTTCAGATTGCTTGTTTCATAGCTTACCCCCCAGAGGACTAAAGATCAAACCGGGTCTCAATCTCTTATTCTGTGTCTGTAATATTTCCTCTCTGATTAAGTGGCTTATTCCATCATTGTAACTTCACAGTTGTGGAAAAGTATAACGGTTGGTATATATTCTACTTGTTTAAACCTATTGCAAATTATACCAAAGCTAAACAATAAATATGCTTTTGATTTTTAGCAGATTTCCAGAACAGTAGAACTAACATCACCATTGTACTAATTTAAGGTTCTCAAAAAACAAAAAAAGGAAAAAAAGAAATAAAAAAGCTTACATAGCACAGAATTATTTTCAAGAGGCAACAATCAGGTTAATAGGATGACTCTTGTAAACACTTTTTATTTGTTCACTTGGCTATCTACTATGAAACGATAAAAGTTCCTTAGGGGTCATTGTAACATCTTCTATGGAAAACTGCTTTCAGTGTGAACTGTCACCATACATGATACTAGCACCCTTCTTAAAGTAAAACTTGCAAAATGAAACTAATAAATCTTTATCGAAAATGACAATGAGGGGGAAAGCATTATACTTGTTGGCTGTGTTTTGTTTTTTAAAATGGTCTTCACAAGCGCTCAAGTTTTTTTTTTTTTTAAGGGGGAGGTTACAATATATAATATCTTTTACAAGACTTTTTATAATATTTTATGCTGTCAAGCATAGGAATACATATTTCTTTAGTAGCAATAGTTTTGGAACTTGCCCTTGGGCAAGGGAGAATATTTCTTACTATATACTAAGGAAAATAGAGCCAAATTCTTAAAGCAATATTTAAGAAAAAAGGAATTTATAACAAATTCCCACACCACAGCTAGCCCTTTGTAGCCAGTTATGATGGGAAATTGAGAGTGACAGTTTAAAAAAAAATGTTTGGAGATTTATATTCTTGAACTACTTTTAATTTAATATTCCCACTTTGTTTTGCTCTGATGCACGTTATGTAGGACAAAGGTATGGCACTGGCAAATTTAAAGCAGGTATGAAATATCAGTACATGTCTCAGTGTCCTGAGCTTGTATTCTGAGGTCCTTAAGTTGGAGTAGGTAGCAATGCCCTCCTCATGAGTTGCATTATGAAAATTAAATCTAGTAATATGGTATTAAATAGGAATTTTTTTGGGAGGGAGTGGGCAGACGTGATAATAATAAGTTGATTTAAGGTGGAGGTTAGAATTGCCTATTCCCTTGTTTTAGGATTAGTTATATGTCTAAATAGTAACTTGCATTTAAGTCCAACAAGTAAGATTCTTATTTATTTTTAAACCCTTCACTGCTATTGAAATATGCACATATTCAGGCTTTAGTTTTCCATAAAATATTTGATTCTTTTGATGGAAAAGTATTAAGTATCTGCTCATGAGAGAACCAAATTTCTGAGATGTAGAAGATACGACCTTCAGCACTGAAGTTCGTTTCACTTAATTGCTAAAAGCCTCCTTCAAGTAGCATTAGAAGTCAGGTAGCCAGCCTCAAAGAAAACAAAACCCAACCACAAAGAGATTCATGGAAAAGGCTAAGATGCCTATGAGTTAGTTCATACAAGAATGCTACTTTGATGTGTACTTTGGGAGTTCATTTTGTTCTGGTCTCTTTTTAAAGAGGAAGAAAAACAAGTAAAATGTTATGTGCTTTTGGCAAGTGATACAATAAATTGTAATGAATTATTCAAATCTCCATAATGGTGTGTAAATAAATAAGTGCTGACTTATGCGATTCATGTAAATAGGCGTTATTGGGAGGGGAGGGGTTTGCTGGCTCAGGGTTTTGGCATGGGCATTGTATTGCTGGGCTATGGAGTGTTTCATCTCTAGCTTGTTGATTCATACCCATCTCATGTCACTAGTGACCAAAGGTCTAATTGATGGCACCTCTTAGCCTTTATGGAATGAGCTGTTCCCTTTTTCATAGAGAGATGCTCATGCCACCACATCATTATTGTGTTGGTGCCAACTTGCACCTTAGTCAAAGACTGAATGGGCATGGACCGACCCACCTATCCTTTCATCTCTCATGTGAACCTTCTGAAGTGGCATTGAAGGACATGAGCAGGTCAGAGTTATGTGGGTGCTCACCCTGCCTGGGCCTGTTTTATAGAGAGATTGACAGCTTTGTCACTCCATGACACCCCTTCTCATGAACACTAAACATTGACTTCATGTTATCTACCTGATAATCTGTAATTGTATGTAAATACATACACAGTTATGTAATTTGTGTAAATACATAATTACAGACTTTTGAAAAATGGTATTTTTTACTTGATGTCCATTTTAGAGCTGCTTCAGCTAATTGTGCCTACATGAACCATTGGAATTTGGAAAAAAAATGTTCTCCTTGCTCTTACAGCTGTTGTGTGTGTGTTGAGGGTATGGAGGCGGGGGTGGGAAGCAAACACATTGAGATATTTTTTCTTTTCTGCAGGTTTGAGGAGATAGCTTTCCAAGATGGTACTTGGAACCAAAAGAATTCTACGTGCATGTGTGTGTGTGTGTGTGTATGTGTGTGTGTGAATGTGGAGGGTGAATAGAAAAAGGAGAAATTATAGTCAGTTTTCTGCATATTTTGACCTTGGTTATATGTTAAATTTAGATTGGCTACACCTGGTAATTTGCAAAATAGTCTAAATAAGTAAATCTCAGTGAGGGGGATATTGCAGGTGACAAGAAAATGCATATTTTTTGTTTTCATGTGTTTTATATATATGTGTGTTATACATATATATGATACATATACACATACATAAACTACATATGTTATATATATGTATTTTATACAACATATGTATTTTATACAACATATGTATTTTATACATCTATCCAAAGAAACTTTCTCCTTTTTAAGTTCATATTTTGCTGTTGAATTGGGATTGATGAGAAATTATGGGGACAAAGGTCTCCTGGCTGTTGCTCTGAACAGACATCAAACAGGGTAACCAGCAGCTATAGTAGGAGCATCATCTACACCCCCCCCCACCCCCCTCCCCGCCCCCCACCAACCTCTGAAGGCTTGGTAAGAGCAGTTGAAAAAATGTAAACATTGGTTAAGCAGGTTTCCTTTTCTTTCAGCTAGCTAAGTCATTCCTGCCTGTGCAAGTGTTCTTACTAAGTTTTAAATATGATATCTGGGGCAAGGTGTGGTGATTATATATCCAGAAAATAAAAATCTGTGTTTTTTCAATTTTTTTTGCCTATCCTCATATGTTAATATGCGTTTTGCTCCTGTCTCTAAAGAGGCACAGAGAGCATGTAGTCTCCAGGTAGTGAGTGCCTGATCCTGGGCCAGGGTTGGATATGAGCTTGAAAGTCACAGGGGGAGAGTAAAATGCTGGGAGCAAAAGTTTCATTGTGTTTCAGTAGACAGTGGAAGCTCTCCAGCTTGAGATACATACTTAGACATTCTCTCCTTCCCCAGAGAAGCTACGTTCACAATGATCGCATGATTTGTCCAAGTGAATTAAAACTAATAAAAATGCTTGTAAGGGAGAGTTTAAGTTCAAATTTTCCATTTTTTTTGAATACTGGAGTTAGCAACTCAGAAAAGGAGCTTTCCATTTTGCTTTTAATTTCATCACTTGAAAGTAGCTTCTCATTTATTTTTTGGCATCTTTTTAAGCCCATCCCATTTGATTTTTTTGGTTTTGAAAGCTGCTGCTCTTGGGAGTGAGAATATTGAGATCCCTCTTTCTTTTCTTTTGTAGGAATGTACAATTCCTTAACAATTCTTGGCAGTTGTATTTGTCTGGGCTCTGTCTCTCACTGCTCCCAAGCAGAAGTTCCCTTAATACTACACAGTCCGACCTCTGGCACTGCTAGTTCTTGCCATCATTTCCATTGCCATGAGTGAACTTGGAGCCAGGAAAATCTGATGCCTGGTACCAAGGAGTTAAAAGTTGTGCAATGGGAATATCCAAAGTGTGGACAACGGGTTCTGCCCTCATTACTTGGGAAGAATGTGGAAAACATTGTTGACAGTAGGCAAGGCCAGGCTTAGGAATCGGGAAATGGATTTTTCTAAAATACTCATAGATGCTTTTTCCTGTTTCCTGACCATATTGTGGGATGTTGCAAAACAACCTAAGTTCAACCTGGCTCCTGTCTAGTGCTTCTACTGTGTATATGTGCCCTGGGTTTATAAATTATAGCTTTCTGAGCACTCTCCTCAACTATCTCTTAACCAGCAGGAGGTCCTTTTCAGTCATTGAACTTATGTAGATACTCGAGTTTATAAGCTGTGCCAGTTTAGGGAGAGGCAATATTCAGAAAAAACAGTCTGTGCCTCTACACATATTAAAAGAGTATTTCATACTCAATACCCAAATGGCTCTAGGAACTTGTCAATGCAGCTAGGTGGTATTATGGCTGGAGCTCCAGGTCTGGAGTCAGGAAGACCTGAGTTCAAATTTGACCTCAGACACTTAGTGGCTATGTGACCCTGGGCAAGTCCTTTCACCTCTTTTTGCCTCAGTTTCCTCATCTGTAAATGGCAATAGTTATCCATTTCCTCCATCTGTAAAATGGGATGGGGGCACCTACTTCCCAGGGATATTGAGATGATTAAGTGAGATAATACTTGTCAAGTGCTTAGTACAGTTGCCTAATACATAGTAAGTACTATATTAGCTCTTACTCTTATTACCTACAGACCTTGTATAACCATTATCTAGGCTGGCCCATAAGTTCAGCACAGAGGACCCAGTCAATGTACTGGTGGGTCTTCCTTGCTTTTTTTTTTTTTTGGATGTTACAAGGAAATCAAGGAAGCATAAAGGCTACTGTGTTACACTTATTTAGATACAATGTTACACTTATTTAGATACAATGGTAGCCTGTCCTTTTCAGTCATGTATAATGACATCTCTAACCCAGCACTATGTTCTATACTTTGATATTTTGATACCTGTCAAGTGAAGGGGAGGTTGAACTAAGAATTAGGAGAAATGTTTTTGTCCAAGTTCTGTTACTATCTGCTAAGTTTATTATATAACCTTGGAGAAGTTATTCAGTCTGTCTGGGTCTCAGTTTCCTCTTTTGTAAAATGAGGAGGTTGGTTTAGATCTATGAGGTCATTCAACCCCAAAATTCTATACTCTTTAACAGAGGTTCCACTGCATATTTCAAGAATATTGTTCATAGGGGAGTGGATCCATACTTTATTGGTTTGACTTAAAACCAACTGGTTGGAGATTAACAGGGACAAACACGTGTGGCCTCCTTCCTTACCACTGGTACTGCTATGTGGATTTGTGGCTGAAACCTGAACTCTTTTAGTCAGATGATTTTTTTGGCTACGTGCAACCTGCCTCTCCCCCTTCCCCCCCACCAAGGTCTTTTGTTTTGTTTGACCCCTTTATCATACTTTTTTCCTCACATATCATCCATGTAACACATCAAGCACAATGCACAAAATCACAGTTTTGGAGTGAAAGGAACATTAGATGTCATCTAGTTCAACATTCTTATTTATAGATGAAGTTGAATCTCACAGAGGCTGTGATTTGCCTAAGATCCTGCTGGAGGTAGGGATAGATAGGTGGCCCAGTGGAAAGAGGACTAGGCTTGGAGTCAGGAAAACCTGAGATCAAATCCAGCCTCAGTCACTGGGTATGTGACCCTGGACAAGTGGCTTAACCCTGTCTGCCTCAGTTTCCTCAATTGTAACATGAGGATAATAATAGTGCTTACTTCCTAGAGTTGTTATAGGAATCAAAGGAGAAAATATTTGCAAAATGTATAACAACTCTTGGCACATAATAGGCAGTTAACAAATGCTTGTGCTCACTCTTCCTTCCTTTCCTCCTTCCCCCCTTCCTTCCTTCCTTCCTTCCTTCCTTCCTTCCTTCCTTCCTTCCTTCCTTCCCTTCCTTCCTTCCTTCCTTCCTTCCTTCCCTCCCTCCCTCCTTCCTTCCTTCCCCCCTTCCCTCCTTCCTTCCTTCCCTCCTTCTCCCTTTTCCCCCTTCCCCCTTCCCCCTTCCCTCCTTCCCTCCTTCCTTCCTTCCTTCCCTCTTTCCCCCCTTTCCCCCTTCCCCCTTCCCCCTTCCTTCCTTCCTTCCTTCCTTCCTTCCCCCTTCCCTCCTTCCCTCCTTCCTTCCTTCCCTCCTTCTCCCTTTTTCCCCCTTCCCCCCTTGCTCCCTTTCCCCTTGCCCCCTTCCCTCCTTCCCTTCCTTCCCTCCTTCCTTCCCTCTTTCCTCCCTTTCCCCCCTTCCCCCCCTTCCTTCCTCTTCCTTCCTTCCTTCCTTCCTTCCTTCCTTCCTTACCTCCCCTCCCCTCCCTCCCTCCTTCCTTCCTTCCTTCCTTCCTTCCTTCCTTCCTTCCTTCCTTCCTTCCCTCCTTCCTTCCTTCCTTCCTTCCTTCCTTCCTTCCTTCCTTCCTTCCTTCCTTCCTTCCTTCCTTCCTTCCTTCCTTCCTTCCTTCCTTCCTTCCTTCCTTCCTTCCTTCCTTCCTTCTTTCCCAGGACTTTGAACCTAGGTACTTTAGTATCAAGTCCAATATTCTTTTCACTATCATTCACAATAGGTTACATTTAAATAGGATGTCCCTAAAAGTCTTAGTGCAATTGTAAGCTCTTATGCCTTATTACTGCGCTAAGACTTTTTAGGACACCTTACAGTATGTATTATTCATTTGAGACTCAATGAAATCTGTGGGGTGGATGCTATAGTGAGCACTTTCATTTATCTGATGAAGTCTCAGAGCAGTTAAGTGACTTACCCACAGTCATACTCTCATTTTAAATAAATTAATGTTAGAGACCAGATTTGAACCTAGAATTTCCTAATTCCAAGTTCATCACTTTCTCCTTTATGCTATACCATTTCCTATAAAAAATTGTAGACAGTGACCGTTTTCATCTTAAAGGGAAAAAGAGATGACATTTTACTTGTAAATGTTAATCAGCCAAGTGCCTCTTTGTATATTACTGGGCACTAAGTAAATTGTTAAACAAATAAACATTGGAGAGCTCCTATTTAGCTATTGTAGGACTAGGATGCCCAGATTATATGGTACTGAGGATAGTGTTGGCAACTATCCCTGAACCTCAGAGTTCCCTTTCATTTTTGCATTTTGTTTATATTGATGTAAAAGAGCCTGGTTAGCAGCAAGCCCCATTTAAAGCCTCAAAGCATGAAGTAGGATAGTCTTTTCAAAGGTCATTCTAGACTCTTATGAATCAGACTTCTCTAGTGTTTTGACTCCTCCTTGGGAGTCAATAACTCCTTTTTGAATAAACAGAATGGGACCTTTCCAATTTTAATTCTAAAGAAAAGGCAAGGAATTCCAAAGTGGATCTACTGTGGACTCACCTGACTTTTAGAATGTGCCTTGCTTAACAAGAGTTTTCTGAATTGAATTGGATGGAAGTGATGGAAGCAGTAAGTTGGTAAATGATACCCTATGGTCTGAAAGAGTCAATGCAACTTTCCATAGGGCTTTTTTTAAAAAAAAATTCCCAACAAATGTCTTCCACATAGTGAGAACTGAGCTCAATGAAAAATGGGCATATCACCATAGCTATTTATTACAAGATGGGTAGCATGATGTATTTTTGGTTAGAAGGATAAAACATCGAATTCTGTTTGTCTCCACCAGAAATACAAATCTGTAGTTAATCAGCTTTTGGCTTCAGTTTCACTTCCCTTTGGTTTCCTCTTTCAGTTCTAGGGAAGGACATGACTCTCCCTTGCTCCGCCCCTATTTAGGAAGAGACATATTTCTGAACAAGTAGGGCTGACAAAGAGTGATGGATGGCTCATGAAGGAATAGCTGATGGGACTTTAGACCTTGCCTGAAAGAGTTTGGTGTTACTCAATTTAACTTAAGAAATCTTACCTAATTCAATTAGGGGAGCATTCAAAACAGTGTATATTGGCATAAAAACATATTCTTCATCCTTTGGGACATGCATCATGTTGGTCTCTCCATTGGTGGAGTAAAACTGAGGGGGAGAACATTTCTATCTGTTATGCTTCCCTTTGTGGAGTCTGCAAAGCACATTCATCAAAAGAGGATCATGAATGACTTTTAGGTGAAGGGAGACTGTGCTGGAAATGATGACATCTCTTCTGATGATCTGCCACAGAGAAGAAAATTTGAATTTTGCAGTGATTCTGATTTATCATAGAAATGTTTTATATGTGTATATGTATGTACATATTCCTTGTACCTATATGGATATGCCTAATACATGTGTATACACACATATACATATATAACACATATATGGACACACACATATAATACATGTATTTTGTGTATTTTTACCTGTATATAGGCAAAAGGGACACACATTTATAATACATATATGAATAGATATGATCAATATACTCCATGTATACATATATGTATAGGCACAAGGGACCCACATGCACAGGAAAATATTATGAATATATGGGAGGGGAAATAAGAATTTATATAGCATCTACTGTGTGCCAGGCACTAACTTTTTACAAGTATTGTCTCATTTAATTCTCACAACAGTCCTTGGAGATAGGTTTTATTATTATCTCCATTTTACTGTTGAAAAAACTGAGTCAGGCAGAGGTTAAGTGAATTGACCAGGGTCACCCTACTAAGTGTCTAAGGTTGGATTTGAATTCAAGTCTTACTGACAACAACACTCTATTCACTGTGCCACCAGAAGCCTCAGACTGGAATATCAGCATGTCTATATAGATAGGCATGAGAAACACACACATACATGCACACATGTACCTATATGTGCTTATATATGTGTACCCATCATATATGCATATACATATACACACATATACATACATATTTCCTCTTGCACATTTTCCATACCAGTAAGTTGCACTATTACTAGTTTTGAGCTTTAACTTAGTTTTTGAACTATGTATTCCTTTTAATGGGTGGGGGCAGGGATATTTAGGTTTAACCACCCGCAGGCTGGGGAAAAAATGTGTGTAGGACACACGTTTCAGTTTACATTAGAAACATTTTCTCTATCATTTTATTCAGGGTTAACAATCAGCAAAACATTAAATCAAGTCCTGCTTTGCATTATTGAGGTGTAAATGCTCACACTGATAATTTAACAACTGGCTCTCTTGAGTTGGTTTAGGCTGACTCCTGCACTGAGGATGGGGATGGGGAACCTTATTCTAGTAGAATTAGTTTTGCTTCTCCCCAGATTAGCGTATGAAGGTAATATATTTCCTGCTGGCATCTCTTGACCTATGCTTGTTCAAGCATTTTTCCTTTTCTTCCTGGTACATAGCAAGCACTTAAATACATATTTATTTATTCATTGGTTTATTCTTCTTGCAGTACATGTGCTACCTTGTTTTCATATCTGTTCTTACTCATTTTTCCTGTTTGCCATTCTCCGAAGACTTACTCTATATCTATCATGAGTCACAATTTCTTTTTAAGTGGTCAATCTCTGTTCTTTGGTAAGAAAGTATTAGTGACAACCAAGAGAGAGAAGCATTGGTAGTGTGGGGCTCACTTTTCACTTAAACCTTGACTCACAATACATTTTGGGAACATTTGCAAGTGTCATGGCTGCCCATTGCCAAATTTACTTGCCCAAGTCCCACTCGGGGAGCACAGACATTTACATACATGTACTACACATGAAATTGATTTCTATAAGCACAATTGGCTTATCAAAGCTGTATTATGCTAATAGCTTGGCATCCCTGTCTAGACTTAATTTGAAGACCTTTACCGTAGTGGAAGAGAGGCAGTGTGGTGGACTGGAAAACTGGACTTGTGATAAGAAAGACCTGCATTCAAGTTCTTCTTCTAATGTACTGGTTTTTGTGACCACAGACAAGTCTCTTAATTTCTTACAGTCCCAGGAAACTCTCTGTGACCTTAAGTTTGAGGCCATTTGTCTCAGCATAGGAAGTTTCTACAGTGGCAGTTCCTGACACAGGTGAAATTACAGATCTAGACCCAAACCAACCAACAAAAACCCCATCCTGGGGCGGGAGGTAATTGAATACCTTTGGGACCTGAACTCATGAATCAGAAGCAGCTTCCGGCTGTTTCAAGACTGTCCTGTGGTTCATAGAGATCCCAATTCTCTTATCCTCAGATAATTAATTCTTTGAAATATCATAGCAACTGGTAGGGGAATACCTCACATGTTTTTGGGTTGTATCCCCAAGTAATTAATTGATTAAATAAAAAATATTTCTCAATCTAAAAGAAGGTAAAGATGAACCTAAGAGGTGCAGAGGTTAGAGTGCAAAGCCTGGAGTTAAGAAGACTTGAATTCAAATCCATTTTCAGGTGCTTATTAGCTGTGTGATCCTTGCCTCAGTTTTCTCATCTGTAAAATGAGGATAGTAATAGCATTTAAATCCCAGGATTATTGTGAGGATCAAATGAGATAGTAATTATGAAGCACTATATAAATGTTAGCTATTATTGTAGAAATTACAAAATGGAAATAAAGGGAAGTAAAAATACTGTCCAGAGAGGTGACGCCTGAGACAGCATGATAACGTGGAAGAGGCATTGTCTCTGGAATCTAGAGGATGGGGCTTCAAATCCTGCTTTTGTCACTTTGATGGATGTTATGTTGGTCAAGTGATTTAATCTCCTTGGTCCCCATTTTCTCCTCTGTAAATGAAGGGATCGGACTAGATGGTCTTGAGGTCTCATCCATCTCTAGAGCCATGACTGATCCCATACCAGGAAGAATGAATGGGGGTGGAGGGAACTCTTTTACTTAAAAAGAATCCTTTTAAAATGGGTGAACCAACTTGTTCCTGTATCAAAATTTAATTGTCTATCATCTCCTACATATAGCATGGGATATAAAATCTGACCAAAAGAAAGAAATGGGAAGTTCTTGGGAAGGATCATGAAATTGATTCTCAAATGAAATTGACTTCACCAGAGGTCATTGAGTCAAACTCCTACATATTATAAATTCTATGTTAAAGAAGAAATGGAGGATCAGGATGTGAAATACTTTGTTCAAGGTCACAGGGGTAGTAAGTGTCAGAGGATATTTTTGAGTCCATGTTCTTTAGCTGTGACACCAATCTTGTCAAAATGCAGATAGAATGCTTCTAGATAAAATATCACAGATAGAATGGTAAGGATACGCTTCTAGATAAAATATCGTTGTTGAAAGGGTATATAACTTTGCAGGTGGGCAGAAAGAACATGAAATAAGTCATGTAAAAATATTCACTCCACATTGCCTTTTGTCTTCCTTTACCTTGCCTGCATTCTTTCCCTCTGCTTATGTCACAGGTGCACTGGATTGTGTAGTACATAGAGGTATCTTGCAGGGATGTGGCATCATTTGGGGAAGGAGTACTACACTTGAACTCAGTATAGGCTGTCATCTGGTTCCAGTGAATTCATTTTATTCAGACCATTTTGGGAGCTTCTTACAGTTTAAAGTGAGCTGAGATCCCTGCTGTTGTCCCTGAAGGATTGACTTGCCTTTCTCTTTGCTTTTGAATGTAAAGGGGCCATTGAAAAATAAAGTATGAAGAAGTCAATAGAATATAACCTAACATACCAATCTGGGCATGTTGTGTAACTGGCAGTTATGTGTATTTTTAGGACAGAACAGTAGTTAATTTTCACAATTCCTGCTTGACTGTTTTTGACTTAGCAACGTGACAATTTGTCACATGGCTGTTTACCTAGTTGGAAACCTCTCCCATTAGCTCTGAACACACTGAAGGAAATTCTATTACAGGCTAGGTGATAAATGTGTGAACAATTTATTAACCCAATTTATTGATGAATGATCTCTCAAAATAAAGAGGTCAGGGGAGTTGGAAGGAAATGCCACAATGCCAAGAAAAATTGTTAGGTTTGAGAGAGATGGCAGGAGAGAATGAAGAGAACTTGAAAAAATGGTTACACAGCTGATCATTAGTACTTTACTGGTTTTATATCTGAGACATGACACAAAAGTCATGCCTGAAGCATTATGGATTAATGACCTGGAAACCAACTACATTGGAAGGACAGAATTTCACACCAAAATGCCCTTTATAAATCCTCCCTTGCTTCATAAGGGAGTTTTATTCTGAGGGTAATAAATAGATCCTGAATGATCACTTGTTGGGGATGTTGTAGAGAGGATTCATTGAGTTGGGATTAGACTTGATGACCTCAAGTCTGTTCTAGTGCTTCCATTTTATGGTTATGATCTGTGTGGCATAGAGGATAGAGTGCTGAGCTTGGGATCAGGAAGACCGAGGTTCAAATCCTGCCTCTGTTATTGGCTAGTTGTATGACCTGGACTAGTCATTTATCATCTAGGTGCTTCTAGAAATACTCTTTATCTGCCAAATCATAGACTGAGTTTTGTTATAGACAATGAGTGTCCATACCATATATCCACATATTATCTGAAAGTAACAGTGGGCTTCATTTTCATCTTTAAGATTGTTAAGAAATAGAGGCAGCTAAATGGTATAGTGGATAGAGCACCAGCCCTGGAGTCAAGAGGACCTGAGTCCAAACCTGACCTCAGAGACTTGCTAGCTGTGTGACTCTAGGCAAGTCACTTAACCTTGATTATCTTAGAAGGTTAGTTAGAATAAAGCAAAGTTCCTTTTAGTGCCGAAGTAGTTATAGCCTGTTCTCCTGAACTTTGTATAACATTTCTGACATAATACTCTACATCACTCATAGACTAAATGGCACACCAGTGACTTTAAAGGATGACACGTGTTGTGTCCTAAGTGGTTTTTGTTCTATGGAGAATAGCACTCAAAGACAAAGGAGTTCAGTCAGGCAGTCAGTTAGTAAGCACCTATTAGGCACACACTATATTCCAGACACTGTGCTAAGGGCTGGGGATACAAAGAACGGCAGAAAAGAGACTAAGTTCTCAAGGAGTTCAGTTGATATGATATCAATTTGTACTTATGGGAAATGTTATTAAATGCACATCATATAAACGGCATCATTGTGATCATATTATTTTTCAATATTTGTTTGCTGAAATGAAGTATATAATGTACAAAGCCTAACAAAGAGTTGCTGTATTCAGTAATTCAACCTGGAGTTCGTAGGAAAACAACTAATAGATTTCACAGATGGGAGTGGTTTTCGTAACTAATGACTGCACATGGCTTGGTCCCTCAAAAATGTCTATTTGCTTTGGTAGCCTTAACGGAGTGGCTATGGTGCCCATTGCCCAAGAATACAAAACACTTAGGCATTATCTCAATTGCCTTCACCATATTCTAGAGAGGTAACCAATGGGCAGGGTTGTCCTCCTTTCCACAAAGGGAAGCCCAGAGATGAGAAGTGACTTGATCCAGTGCCTGTTGTTGGATCAAAGCACAGCCCACATTAGCATGCAATCTCTCTGATCCTGAATCCAGTTCTCCTTATACCATCCCACTTCTTGGGCCAGTATTCTAACTCATGCATTTCAATCTAGAGCCAAAGGACTCCTGGCAAGTGGGGTAGTCTGAGAGAGCCTAGCTCTTTCCTTCCAGTGGCAGACTTGTTCTGGGAATGATGATTTCCTATCCCCCTAGTATTCGCAAGCTGGTTCTTTCACAAAGCCATTTCTATACAATTTTGTTTAGTAGGGGATTAGAGAAGCAGAAAAAAAATAACACTTCAGTGGTGTGGCCCATTGAGATTTGCTGAGCTTGAATAGTTAATTTCGTGGAAAATGACTTTGCTATTTTAAAAAGTAATCTTAGGTAAACACACTGTTTATTTTTAGCTCTGGAGACATTTGTTTGAATAGAGCAATCTTGTTTAAAACTCATCATGTAGCCCATGATTACGCACAATTGTGCGTTCCGTCCTTCATCTTGGAGGTTGGTGGTCTGTTGCTAGGGGCTGTGACTGCACTGTGTAAATGCCTCTTGATGCCACTTCAGGAAACATCCAAAAACCGGAGTTAGAAATCTCTATTGGTTATCTCATGACATAGAAGCATATTGGGTGGTGTTTTTCAACTAGCCATTCTAAGAGTGGGTCAATTTGAATGTTCAAGTAACTATTGTTTCACTTAAAAAGGAAAAATATATACACTCATTCTTCTAACTCAATGACTTAATAAAAAAAGCAAAAATCTGTTTTTGTTTTATTGTTATGTAATGGTATTTGGATTGTTACAATATTTGCCTAATAGCAAGTCCTCTGGAACGATCCAAAGAGTTATGTTGGCAGTAACAAGAATACTATCTAGGGGTAATTTTTTTGGCCCTAACACCTTCAAATGAAAGCAGACAGCTCATCCAGCACTTCTGCTGTTTTGGATCAAGATAGCATGAGCAAAGAGAAAGAATGCTAATAATAACACACATTGATCTGGCATATTTTCCAGTTAGAGGCAGCACAGAGTAGTAGACAGAACTGGCCTTGAGGCCAAGAAGAGCTGGCCTTGGACACATCCTGACTTTGTGACCCTGAGTAAGTCACCTTTCAGTGTCTAGACCAGAGGTGGAAAGCTTTCAGTTGCCGGCAAAACTCCCATCTGCCAGCAAGTGGTTAACAAAAGAAATAGAAATGCGAGTGTTGTTCAGTTGTTTCACTCACATCTCATTCTTCATGACCCCATTTTTGGAATTTCTTGGCGAAGATATTGGAGTGGTTTGCCATTTCCTTCTCCAGAATGAGGAAACTGAGGCAAGCAGGGTGATTGCCCAGGGTAACACACCAGTGAGTGTCTGAGGTTGTATGTTGAACTCAGAACTTTCTGACTCCAGACCCAGCAGTCTATCCACTGTACCACCTAGCTATACTCCAAAATACAATATAACATAGATAATGTTGATTTGTATTTTCTAAGTCAATCTACCGCAACAGGACTTGTTTCTATTTGAGTTCAACACCACTGTTCTAGGTAACTCTTTTAAGATCACAAACTATGGAGAAAGTGTTGGCTGCATTGGTGGAGGAAATTTCCTCATTTGGAATTCCTTATCCCAGTGAAACCACAGGTCCTATTTCTATCCTTTTCAATTACAAATGTTCTTTATCTCCTTGTATCTTTATGATATCCCCTTAAGGGTCAAATTTGTAAGTATTATTATTCACATTTTTTTCTAAGTGTGTATGCGTGAAATTGAGACTCAGGTTAAGTGACTAGACCAGGGTCACTTAGCTAACAAATGTCAGACCTGGGACTTGAACCTGGGTCTGACTCTTACTTAGGTATTGTTGTTCAGTCAGGTCTGACTATGACCCCATTTAGTATTTCCATGGCAGAAATTTCTTCTGCAGATCATTTTACAGATGAGGAAACTGAGGCAAACAGGGTGAAGTGACTTGCCCAGGGTCACACAGCTGGCAAGTGTCTGAGGCCAGATTTGAACTCAGTAACATGAGTTTTCCTGACTCTTAAGTCCAGCACTCTATCCACTGTACCACCTAGCTGTTCAGCACCTTTCTACTATGCAACATTTGCCTCTCAGGGAAATATTAGAGCAAGATGTTTAGCTAGCTGCCCCTGTTTAAGTATACATTTCACTATGTCAAGCTGTTTCCATGTACAAGAATCACCAAGCCTCAGTGGCTCAATTATGTTTTCATTCCTACCTTGGTACCTCTAATGTTGCATAATAGTAGGAAGTAGCAAAGTTGTTTGAAATCAACAGAACATCAGGACCTTTCCTTCTGGGAAAGGTGGCATAGTGAAAAGTCTGTCAGACAGGAAGTTAGGAGATCTGGGTTCATATCCCTCCTTTGACAGCTACGGGATGACTGTGAGCAAGACTCTAGACTGTTTCTTCTGTAAAATAGGGATACATTATCTAATTCCCAGAGTCATTGTGAGGAAAATGCTTTGTCCAACTTAAAACCCTAATGGATATACATGTGAGCCGTGAGTTTATCTAAGATATTGAAAAGCTGGCTTCCTTCTCTCTTTCTCCTACTGCTTTCTCAAGATCAGTCACTGAAACCTCACTCTATTTTTTTAGTCACATAATTATTAGAGAGACAGTATCTCTTTTTTGTAACGGAAGCCAATAGAATTATTATCCAGCCAACTGTGCTGTAAAACATTTATTGTGAATTTCTATCAGGGGAGAGCTTTTGTCCTTCCATCCTGGAGGATGAAATGAAAATTCAATCTACTGCCTCTGTGAGCTTGTGTAAGTCACAACTTGTTTATATCTCAGTTCCTCATGTATATAATAAAAGGGTTATTCTAGAGAACTGCATGATATCTTGGAGATGAAGATCATGTAGTTCAAATTGCACCTGAGTAGGAGCCCTCCTTCTCTATAATGTTTCTTATAAATGAACAATCAATCTCTTCCCAGAGGCCTCTTGTCTAAATCAATTTACCACTTTGGGACTCAGTTTCCTCATCTGTAGACAAAGGAATTGATCTACATGACCTTTAAGTCCAATGACCATTCTCACTCTAGGTCTAATCTTATACTAGGAAATCTGGGAAGCTCATTATTTCCCATAGCAACTCATTTTCTTTGGAGCAGCTCTGATTTTTATGAAGTTTTTCTGATGCTAAACCAAAGTCTGCCACTTTGCACCTTCCACCACTGCTCTTCATTTCCTCTTCTAGGGTCTGGTAAAAAAACACCCCCAAAGACCCAGAAACAGCAACAACAGTAACAAAACATTTAATACAGTAACTCTTGCATCTGTTCCCTTTTCTTCATTCAGATCACTGCTACCTCAGTTCAGGTCCCTATTATGTCGTGCTTGGACTGTTTCAAATGTTGCCTAACTGGTCTCCCTACCTCCAGTCTCTTCTTTCTCTAATCTATTTTCAACACAGCTGCCAAATTAGTATTTCTAAGACACAATCTGACTATATCACTCCCCTCTTCAGAAACTGTTAATGGCTCCCTATGGCATCTAGAAGAAAATTAAAAAAATTGTAGTCTCTCATTAATTCCCTCTACAGTCTGGCTCCTATTCTACCTTTCCAGTATTATTTTGTGTTCTTCCCTTTTATGTAGACTCTGTTCAAGTCAAACAAAGCCAACTATTTCCTAAAAGCGACATTCTATCTTTCATCTCCATGCCTTTAGATCCCATGTTTGTGATGTACTTTCCATATTATAAAGTCTCTAGCTTCTTTCAAAGATACAGCTCAAATACTTTCTCCTACATAATATCTTTCCTACTCTGCCCAGGTATTTGCATGTTTCCTTTCTTGAAATTTCCTTATATACACTTTATATTTGCTTACTTGCGTACATATTATAACTCCCAGTAGAATGTAAAATCCTTTGAGGGAAGAGTCTGTTTCATTTGTACCTTTGTATTCTCAGAGGTTAGCCTAGTACTATCCATTGATTTAGTTGAGCCCTTCATGACAGATTTTCAAACACAAAGTCAACTATCATATCACCACTAAGTCTTTTCTTTTTTACATGAGTTTCAGTCTAGCCATATCACCTTCATTCTATATTTGCTCAGTTGTTTTTTTTAAACCTAAGTGTAGGACTTTACATTTAGCCCTATATTAAATGTCATCTATTTAGATTCAGCCCACTTTCCCAAGCAGTGGAGAATGTTTTTGGAGCTTGATTCTGACCTCCAATGTACTAGCTTCATGTCACCTGTGAATTTGATATGCCTGTTATCTATTCCATTATTCAAGTCATTAATAACAATCTTGAGGAGAACAGTTTCAAGGGCAGAGAATGAGACATAGTGGATAGATTTGAAATAAGAAGTCACATAATCATAGCACCTCACGTTTGGAATGAACCTCCAAGGCTATAAAATCCAACTCACATCCAAAACAAGAATCCCATCCCCAAACGTCCCTAACTCCTGCTTGAAAATTTCAAAGTGCAGCAGAACCCTCTACCTCCTGAGGCGATTCTTGACACTTTTGGACAGCTCAAATTGTTAGGAAGTTGTTTGGCTTTTCAAGCCTAAATGTATTTCTATGCAACTGCCACATTTTGCTTTTTTAGCTCTGCTCCTGAGGGATATGCAGGCCACTTGGAATCCCTCTTCTCTATACTTAGACAATTAGCACGTCCCTGTTCCATCCCTCAAGTTGTCTCTTCTCTTCTCCAGGTTAAATATCCACAGTTTCTTGAATAGACCCTCTTATGGCAAGGTCTTCAAGGTTGATTCACCATTTAGGATGCACTTAGCTCCAGCTTCTGTCCTTCCTAAACTGGTACCCCAAATTAAATACAATGCTACTTTAGTAATGAAGTCAAGAATGATTTTAGGAATCTAAATCAGGCAATATTTTGGTTTTTAAAAATTTAATTGTTTTTCAATGAAAAAAATCTATTTTTCTTTCTCTCTTATCTGTATTACACTTCTCCTCTCATTCAGAAAAACAGAAAACCAAATGTTTGTAAAAATACACACAGTCATGTAGGAGAAACTAGGTGGCACAGTGGATAGAGTGCGAAGCCTAAAGTCTGAAAGATCTGAGTTTAAACCGAGGCTCAAACACCAGGTGTGTGTTCTTGAAGAAATTACTTAACCTCTGTTTGCCTCACTTTCCTCAATTTTAAAATGAGAATGGTAATAACGTTCTACCTTACAGGGCTGTTGGGAGGATCAAATGGGATAATATTTGTAAAATGCTTAGCTCAGGGCCTGGCACATAGTAGGTGTTACATAAATGCTTTTCCTCTTTCCCCCACCTACCTCTTTATGCAGAACAAATTTCCACATTGGCCATGTTCAAAACGTATATAGCTCATTCTGTACCTGGAATGCATCACCTTTCTGTCAGGAGGGGGGTACTATGCATTCTTATAGGTCCTCCAGAATGGTTGTGATTCATCATGTTATTTAGAGCTGTTTAATCTTTTTAAACTGTTAGTCTTTATAATGTTATTGTATAAATTATTTTATTAGTTCCGCTCACTTCACTGTGCATCATTTTATGTGAGTATTCCTAGGTTTCTCTGAAATTGTCACCTTCATCATTTCTTATAGCACAGTAGTATTCAGTTACATTCATATGTCATAATTTGTTTAGCAATTCCTTGATTGAAAGACACTCCTAAATTTCAATTCTTTGCTACTACAAAAAGAATTTCTATAGATAATTTTGTTCACAGGGTCTTTTTTTTCTATCTTTGATCTCTTTTGGGTGGTGGTGGTGGCACAGCCTTAGTGGCAGTATTTCCTGGGTCAAAGGATATGCACAGTTTAGTAACTTTCTGGGCACAGTTCCACATTATTTTCCAGAACGATGGTACCAATTCTCCACTAACAATGTATTAATATTTCTATTTTCTCACAGTCCCTCTAATATTTGTCATTTCCAATTTTTGCCAACTTTGTTGGCTTATAATTTGCAGATTTGACTTTCTCCCTTACTTTGAAAATTGAGATTATATTTGCTATTATCCTATTTTGAGGCACCTTTCTGATTCTCACTAAATTTTCAGTTGTCAAGAATGACAATATTCAAATATGCCAGTTCTTTCAGTACTTTAGAGTGTGGTCTGGACAGAAGCAGAATAATGTGGGATTATCTCCTCTGTTGTTCTGAACATCATGCTTATATCAATGAAATCTAGGTGAACACTAGCTTTTGGCTACCATTTCATATTGCTGAGTCATTTTGAGCTTAAAAGTCCTAAACATCTTCATACTAACTATTGCTAGCCATTTCTACCTTATCTAGTACCTTTAAAGTTCAATTTTTGAACCTGTGTCAGACTTTTTATATTTATCACTATGACATTTTATCTACTAAGATATAGATTGTTCTAACCAATAGTTAACCCTCCCTCCCAGCTTTCTGTCCTAATTTTCCCCATAGTCATACTATGGTGCCTCGTTGTAGCATGGAAGTAAGCTTGAGTTCACAAAGGTTAAGCATAAGCATAAGCATAAGCTCTAGCAAGTCCTGCCATGCTGGAAAGACTTTGAATATGATGCCGGCAACAGACCAAGTCTGCTTTCTGGAAACCGGTCTAAATAAGTAGGGAGAGACTCATTACCAGTAGGCACCATGGTCTCTTGGCAATAGATTATTTGTCCATGTAGCTCATGGAATAATTCAGTTTCATGTGATATACCAAAAAAATTCTTGGAAGGAGCACCAGATGTGGATTCAGAACAAAGCCACAATGAGGATTTCTGCAACCTTAGTGTGATTCAGTTGAGTAGGTAATTTGGGTAGGGAGATATGTGGTATGAAGAGAGGGAGGGAAGAGCACAGGTATTTATTAAATGCCTACTAACTCCCTTAAGGCTTTGCCTGGGTTTTCTTCTTTTTTCTCTGTGCTCTCTTACTTTGTGATCTCATCAGCTTTTATGAGTTCAATGATTATATCTATGCAAATGACTATCAGATCTACATATACAATCCTAGTGTCTCTCTTGAACTTCATCGAGCCTTGGATCACAAGCTAGTGGACATTTTGAAGTGAATGTTCTATAGGCACCACAAACTCATTTTGTCAAAAATGGATCTTATTTCTCCCATATTTATTCCCCCAAACCATTCTTCTTATGAACTTCCTCCCCTATTATTGTGAAGGGCGCCACTCTCCTCCTGTGTTGTCCTTGATTTCTCACTGTCACTCACTCCACACATCCAGTCCATTGGTATATCTTGTCATTTCTATCTTCATATCATTTCTCATTGGTGTTCCTTTCTCTCCACTCACACAGTCATCAACTTAGTGCTAACTCTCATTAACTCTCATTGCACTCTTGTGATATCTTCATTGATCTTTTTGTATCAAGTCTCTCCCCATACATCTCTCCCAGATCCCCATTACCTCTTGAATCAAATATCAACTCTTCTATGCTATTTCAAGCTTTTCACAACATATCCCTTTTCTAGTTTTAAAGTTTTCTTAAAGAGTGTTCCCTTCTACACATTCTATACAGCCACACTAAGCTACCTGATGTACCTCACACAGGACATCCCCTTCTCTTGTCTCCTTGGTCTTTGCACTGGGTATCCCCATGACTGGAATGCTCTCCATCATTCTGCCCCTTAGGATTACTGGCTTTCTTCAAGTCTCTGCCCAAGAAGACCTTCTGCAGGAGGCCTTTCCTCATTTTCCCTAGCTGCTAGTGCTAGCCCCTTTAAGGTTACTTTGTGTCTAGCTTGTATGTTTCTTGTCTATATTCATATATGCATGTATTATCTCCCCCAAATATATTCCTTTAGAGCAGAGACTGTTTTAACCTTTTCTTTGTATGTATACCACTTAGCATAGTGTTTGGTGATAATTGTTGACATATAGGAAACTGGTTATTGAGTCGGGAGGGTCAGGGATCAAATCCTGCCTCTAGAAATACCTTAACTAAAACAAGGGCTAACTTCTCAATTCCCTGGTTGAGTGACTCTAAGATGAAAAGTTTCAGATCAATTGCTGATTTGGATAAAGAAGGGTTTTTTCATATTTAGGGAATCACAAATCTGGCCCAACTTAAACTATTAAGTATCAAACAACTTTCAGAGATGGAAAAGTCCTATCAGGACAAAGAAAAAAAAAGAATTTCAAGTTTTTTTTTTTCACTCAGTCATTCCGAACCTTAGAACAATAGAATTTACTGAATGAATGAAGCATTTATTAAGTGCTTACTATGTGTAAAACTTAGGGAATGCAAAGTGAAAGGTAAGATAGTTTATGCTCTCACATTCTAATGGAGGAGACAATACATACAGAAGGTAGTTCTTTCACTTAAATTTGGAGAAAACTCCTATATAGCATCAAAT
The DNA here is from genome assembly GCA_023548195.1 of Bettongia penicillata ogilbyi. Classification (NCBI taxonomy): domain Eukaryota; kingdom Metazoa; phylum Chordata; class Mammalia; order Diprotodontia; family Potoroidae; genus Bettongia; species Bettongia penicillata. Next base: position 13,619,731 of record JAJHZJ010000560.1, read on the forward strand.
ACACCATGAAGGAGGTTTCTAGCTATTCTGCCTAAATTTCCTTTTCTCCAGCTCATCCTAATTACTCTGCGTTGTGCCTCCTCGTACCATGCTAACTAGCTCTTCTCTCTCTGGTGTTTACACTTTTCAATTATTTATAGGCTGCTACGTTTTCCCCTTTGCTTCTCACCAGTCACCACCACGCCATGCTACACCTATTTAGTTATTTTAATCTTTCCTAATAAATCAATTCTTCCAACCTCCTCATCATTTTTATTACTCTCCTCTGAACTCCCCCCAGCTTTTCTCCTGCTTTATGGTATTGAAGTGCCTGGAATTTAATGTAGTTTTCCAGGTGGGGTTAGAGTGAGGCTATTAAAAAAGGACTATCACCTCTGGGTTCTGTGGATGAAGCCATTGGGAACAAAGCCCAAAACTACATTAGCCTTTTTTGCTGCTGTATCAGTTTTGCTAACTCATATCTAATTTCCTGTCCGCTATCACCCCCAATTCTCTCTTACAACATTACAGCCTTTCAGATTTCTCTATTCCATTGACTATCAATCTACCTTTATGAGGCTTACATTTTTCCTGATATATAGAATGGGGCTTCCAGTCTCCAAATGAACTTTGCTCCATTTCTGGTTCCTCTGTTTGGGGTTCATACCTGGGGGCCAGAACAAGGAAATGAACTGGGACAGAGACTTATGGGAGGGAGTCAGAAACAAGGATCAAGGTCCAGGATTTAGGTAATGAACATTCTGAGGACATGATCAGGATTGGTAACCAAGATGTTAATCAAACTAGAATCAGAATCCAGGACATTTTCAGCCAGATTCTGACAGTTTGTTAATTTCTGAGGAATGGAGTTAATGACGCTGATTTCATAGGACAAAAAGAGTGTGGGTAATAATGGTAGCAATATTGATAATGATAACTAGAATTTATAAAGCTAGATCAAACAAGAGACTATTTGTAAAGTATTTTGCAATCTCCTATATTTTAGCTAGTATTGTTATTGTAATTATCACCATCTAGCATTTGTCTAGCACTTTAAGATTTGTCATACCCTACTAGAAAGTACACTGGACCAAGAGGCAAGAGAACTGGTCCTCTTCCCAGTTCTACTACTTCGTACAAATCACTTCATCTTAACTAAGTCACTCAACCTAAACATATGTTTATTAAGTACCTACTATCAGATGACTGAGCTGAAAAAACAGAAAGTATACTGGCTTGGAGTCAGAGGAACTGGTTCAGATTCTTTCTCTGATGCCTTTCTACCTTGTTGGGTAAGTTACTAGATTCACTTATAAAATAAAATAAGAGTATTTGGAATTGATGACCTTGGAGGTTTCTTCATGGGCTCTTTTAAGATATTATGACCTTACACTGTGACTAAGGAAAGCATTGTGCCAGGTGTTAAAGAGACAGATATAGAAATGAAACAGTCCCTACTCTCAATGACCTTAGGGGAGTACAACATATGCACTAATTAAGTGTAACTAAGGGAAATTTGAGGAGGAAGAGAATACTAAGAACTGGGAGAGGAAATCAAAGAAAACTTCTCTAAGGACATGGTATTTGAGCTGAGCCACGAAAGAAGACAATGATTCTGAGGAAATGAGGGAGGAATTCATGGAGGACAATTTGTGCAAATGATGGGGGCAGAGAATGGAATGTCCAACTGTAGGCATGGTTAGGGGGGCAGGAATGTGGAGCGTGTGAAAGGAAGTAGCATGAAATAGGGTTAGAACAGTAGACCAGGGATGTATTAGAGAGGGGCCTTAAAAGCCAGGTTACAGACTTTGCCTGTTATCCTAAGTGCTATAGGGAACCACTCAAGAGAGGGAGGGAAGTAGCATCATGGTCAGATGGTCAGATATGTCTCAGGAGTATTATTTTGACAGGTTGAATATATATATATACATATATATGTAATATATATGTATATATATATTATATATATTTTAGCAATAACTAAGATGACAAAACACTGCTTTTATTTTTGTTCTCTGCAATACTTTCTTTGATCGATTTAAGATTAACTCCTTGCAATGGAACAAATTATAGCCCATTCACACTTCTATTGTGTGATTCTTGTTCCTGTCTTCCAATAAGCCTTCTGAAAGTGGGGCAGTGAATAGAGCACCAGCCTGGTAGTTAGAAAGACCTGAGTTCAAATTTTGCCTCAGACAAAATTACTAACTGTGTGAGCCTGGGTAGGTCACTTAGCCCTGATTGCCTCTAAATTAAATGAATGAATAAATAAAACATAAAAAGGAGGAGTGCTTTCCCTAGATCAGAGGTCCTTAACTTGAAATCCATAGACCTCTAAGGAGTCTATGAATAGATTTCAGGGAGCTTGAATGGGAAAATAAATTATTTTATAAAAAAAACTTTATCCATTATTTTGAGGGCTATCCTCTTTCTTGATATGATGTGAATATCAATATATATCAAATACACTGTCCATTAGCCCTCATGATTACTATATGACTGGGCTACATGTGACCCACAACACTTCTGAGTGTGACCAGAACTAGAATATAATTGGGGAATATTTAGCAAAATAAATAAAAACACAACACAACATAGATAATGTTAATTTGTGGTTTTCTAAGTCAATATGCAGGTGTCAGGGATGCATTTCAGTTGAATTTGACACTGGTAGATTAGACCATCTTCTTTTCCAGATAGCCATCTCATTGTTTACATCTTCAGCACAACTTAAGGTATGTAGCTCTTCACAAATATTTGGGATTCTTCACCAGAGAATGATCTCTAGGTCAACACCAACCAAGTAATGACTTCTCACAGAATCACAGAATTTGAAAGTTAAGGGACCTCAGTGGCCATCTAGTCCGATCCAAACACAAAAGGAATCTTTACCATAACAGACCTTTCAGGTGGTCATCCAGGGTCTGCTTGAAGACCTCCAAAGAGGGAGAATCACTACCTCCCATTTCATTTCTGGGCAAATCTAATCATTTTTGGCATATTACTTTATATCAAGCCTAAACTGTTTTCTTGGCAACTTTCAACCACTGCTGAAAGTTCTTGTACTTTGGGTCTTATCACTCTCTCTCAATTTCTTCCTCCATCATGCCATGGCAGTATTCTCAATCCAAAACTTCATTCCAACCTTGGGGTCTTCTCACCTTGGATGATCACTTTTCTCCTGAAATCTCTTCTTCTGATTGGTCAGTTCCTTTAGGAACCTTCATTTTAGGGAAAATGCTCAGGTCAGCCATGTTCATTCCTTCATGCCTTTCCAGAATTCTCTCTCCATTCCTGACTCTATGGACTTCTTTTCCCCAGCATGCTCTGCTGCAGGTATACTCTGCCTTTCCTTTCACATATTGTCTCTCATTAGAATGTAAGTTCCTCAGAAGAAAGAATTGCTCTTTATTTTTCTTTGTATTTATCTTAGCTCAGTGCCTGACCCATAGTAAGAGCTTAATAAATTCATGTTGGTTTAAACATTTCTGAAACTAACTGAATATTGGACTGTTAATAGAGGTACAGTGATCAGAATGAGAGGTGATAATTAAACCCATTATACTTTATACTGAGCTTAGATTGCATCTAGATTATTGTGTTCAGTATCACATTTTAGGAAGGTCATTGACAAACTGGACCATGTCCAAAGGAAAGCAACCAAGATGTTTAGGAGACTTGAAACCATGCCTTATGAATATTTGTTGAAGGAATTGGAAATATTGAGCTCAGAGATCAGAAGATTTAGGGAGGGCACAATAGTAATAGATGAAGGGCTACCATATAAAAAGGGATTAGACTTGTCCTAGAGAGCAGCACCAAGGACAAAAGAAGAAAATTGTCAGGGTAGATTTTTGGTTTGAGGGAAAGAAAAATAACAATGGGGAAAAGTGGAATAGGCTATCTCAGAAGGCAGGCTACTATTCACTAGAAGCTTCAAGAAAAGATTTCTTAAGGACTGAGGATTCCTATTAAGATACCATTGGACCAAATGACCCCTGACGTCTTCTCCAACTCTGGAATTCTAGAAGGGACTGTAGAGTTCACAATCTCTCTCTCTTTTACATTGTAGCTGTGCCTAGCTGTAGGTCTTCTAAAGGAGCTGGATTCTAGAATGCTAGCCAACAGATTACATTCATCCAGATAGCTCTGATTGTTCATGGTGATAGTCTGGATGTTATTCATTGAATGCAATTTTCAAAAAACAAAAAAACCCAAAAAACAAACTGTGCCTGTGGAGATGTTGGTATAATTATATGTGGCAAAAAAAGATCTTTTATGTATTGAGTAATCCATGGAGACTCAAAACAACTGTTTGGTTTTTTATTTTATTTTGTTTGTCTAAAAACTGTCATATCTCTTAACCATTTCAGAGTACATGTATTTTTACTTGGTTGTAATATAGACAAAAAGGAGTCCTTCCCTTCTTTAGTGACAAATGCGGTTAGGGAATAATGAATAGACAAGAGCTGAGCGAGAGCAGTAAACAGTAACTGAAAAGAGCAGGCCCAGAAGGGCTCCCACCTTCACAGAAGGGACTTAGTAATCTCTTCCTCTTCCTCTTTTTCCTCTTATCTCTAATGGAGGCCACGGACAGGGAACCACAAGATTAGAAAGTAACACACCATGTGCTCCCTTTCTTTTTCAGGTGAAGTAAGGTTAAAATGAGCATCACAGACAGATTTGAATTCAACAAGAACTTGATTCATTTAATTAAGCTCCAATTATGTGCAAGAGATGGAAATATTAGGAGCATAGCATTCAGGCTGAAGGTTATGTGCAAAAGTGGAGAAAGCCTTTCCCTTGACCAAAGGATCATGGATATAGAGCTAGGAGAGGCCTCAGAGATTGGTCTGTTCTCTTTGTTTTATAAATGAAGAAACTGTGGTGGAGATGTGACTGAAAAATCATACAGGTATTAAGGACTAGGAGCAGGATTTGAACTCCAGTCCTCTGCCTCTAGGTTAGTCCTCTTTCTGCTATACCAAGATGTCTCTCCTGGTGGAGAAAGAGAGGACTGACTAGGAAGTGTCATGAGTAGATTGGGAAATTTCAATACTTATTGGGAAAATGCATCATTAGGAAATCTCATTATCCTCCAAGATCCAATCAGCCTTGGTATTCATATTTCATTAATACCATCTGCCTCTCTGATATGAAGGGTAGAGTCAAGAGCTCCAAAATTGCTGGTTTAAAGAGGGAACCCAGGCCAGGCATCTCTTTATTTTCCACCTGGCTGTACTCTTTTGGACTTCTTTGGACTTTACTATCATGCTGTCTTGCCAGGCACTTTCTCCTCCTCCTTCCTTTTTAAGCTTCCTCTCCTATTTTCTTTCCCTGTTGGATTGTAAGCTTCTTGAGGGTAGAGACTCTTTCCTTTTCCTATTTGTATCCCTAGGGATTAGCATCTAATAAACAATAAGTATTTATTGACTGATGTTCAGATTCCATGTGTGCATATATATAATATATACATATATAATACATATATATATATATATACATGCACACACACATATGTATGTATGAACTTGTGGTTTTTTAGCACCAGCTAAAGACTGTCCCTTGTCCTGGGCATAGAGTCATCGACCAATAGTACCAATACTACAGTAGATTTAAAATGAGTGACCAAAATTGATGGGGCTCAGTCAATCACCCTAAGTCATTATAGTCAGCTTGGCATAGTGGATAGCATGCGGAACTTGGAGCCAGGAAGGCCTGGGTTCAAATTCCATTGCTCTGGATTCAAATTCCATAACTTTATGACAATTAGTGAGGTTCTTTTTCCTCTCCTATAAAGTGAAGGGTTTGAACTAGCTGGCCCCTAACATTCCCTCTGGCTCTTAATCTTTGATCCCAAGATCAAATCCTAGAAAGAATTGTGTCCGTATGCTCCATTCTCTTCTTATCCTCTCCATTCACCTAAGAGTTCTCCTGGAAAATGTCACCTTCCATGATGTTTGGTCTGTTTGGTCCCAACGTGATGGCTGCAGCAGGAACATTTTTTTCTTCACTGGAATGGCCTCTGTAGGACTCAAAGTACCACAGTCCATAATGTTTTTCTTTTGGAGCCTGCCCTCTCAGTGACAAGAAGAATAGCTTGGTTTGGCAGAGGGTCCAGGTTAGGATTACATGACATATGGCCCTGTGACATTTTTGTTGGAAGCCGGCCACACTGTCAGATTATCCAGAGGGGCCCCCTGGTCTTTGTGCAGAAGCATTATTATCCATTTACCTAAATATCCCTGTAACCTCTTCTCACCAGAGGCCTTTTGATAAAAGATGACATTTGAGCACAAATACCACAGAAAGGGGCTGGGAAGAAGAACGGAAATATCTTCTTTAGTCCCCAAGCCTCTCTGGGGTTGAGCTTGCCAGGGAGTCAGATGATCAGCTCAGGATGAGTCCATATTTGTCACTTTTCTAACTGATATGCATTTCTCTTAGGAATAATCCTGTTAGTTTGCATACTCAGTCACTCTATTTGCATCATCTTTGAAAACAGGAGTTTTCATTTCCATATCTTTTATGAATTGTAAGGCCTTATAAGCATAAACATTATTTAAAGATGGGCTCAGTGCAGAAGAGATCTGGGATTGTATCAAACATACCATATGTGTGATGGGCTTCATGGATATTGGACATCAGGGAAACCCAGCCCAGGGATGGCAGCCTGCAGCTTGGCACCATCCTCCTTACACTTCCATCCCTCCCTGGACCTCATTAACCATGCTCATTAAAGACTTGTGCACACACGTACATGCACACACACACACACGCGCTCGCGCGCACACACACATACTTTGTTTTCTGTATCCTCCAAGGTATTCCTTAATAAAAAAAAAAATGACCATAGTTTACTTACTCATTCATTCATTTAATAGATTTATTGAGTTACTACCATGTGCATAGAACTATGTCATGTGTCCATGGAGCTTCCTATGGAATTGACATGATAAAATTGAAACAGGACCCACTAGAATTAAGTTTCTTGTCCTCTGAGCCCTCAATCAGTGAGGTATAGGATCAGGGAACCTCTTAGTTAACACCTCAGTTTTCCAAGCTGCCTTCCTGTCCCTAGAGAATAGTTAGAAGGACAATCTCAGGTCAGGATTAATGCTGTTCCTGAAGTCAGGAAAAATCTTTCTGCATGCTAACTCTCTAAGGATAAGCATGTTGAAAAAATGATATGAACATCCAATTGAGTTAAATTTATACATAATGAATAAAATACAATTCTGAAGAGTTCTTTATGCAATGCGAGAAAGAGGGGAGAGAGAGAGAGAGAGAGAGAGAGAGAGAGAGAGAGAGAGAGAGAGAGAGAGAGAGAGAGAGAGAGAGAGAGAGGAGAGAGAGAGAGAGAACACTCATGACATGGATTCTAGCAGTCCTGGATTTGGTAAGACAAATGTGCTTCAGGTTAAAATAGATAAAATTCAAACTTACAAAATAGTTAAATTAGGATGTGATTTTCCATATCATGAAAGATTATTTATATCATAAGTACTTAACAAAAGGTTATTTTAAAATACTATTTTATGATGATTTTTACTTTTATATCATGTTAATTTTCAAATGTATCACCTCTCCCTTTTCTACTGATCGAGACATTCCCCAAGAAGCACCTCAGCAAAAGCAACTAACAGATTAGCCATATTTAGTCTTCCCCCTCTTCAAAGAAGGGACAGAAGTATAGTTTCTCAACTCTTCTCTGGGGATGGGCTTGTTGTTTCTTTAATTTATTTGTTTTACATTCTTATAGTCATTGTGTGTATCATTTTCTTGTTTCTGCTTACTTTACTCTGCATCAGTTCATTTAGTTCTCCTCATACTTCTCTGAATTAGTCATAGAATCACTATACTTCTTAAACAATAAGGAGCAACACCAGAAGTCAGTTGTGAGCTGTTCTCATATTTAATGCGAGTATGTGAGCCCATATCCTATCCTTCATTTTGTTGTTGTTCATAGCACACTTTAAAAACAATACACTGTAGATATAATTTAACTAGATTTTGGCAAAGCATCTGACAAAGTCAAAAATATTTGAGTAGAAAAAGTAGAGACATATGGGCTACATGATAGTAAAATAGAATGGGTTTGGAATTGATCAAATGACCATGTAGAAAAAAATAATGCCCCAGGGACCTGTGGTTGGTCCTGTGTCATTTAACATTTTTGCCCATAACTTAGATAAAGGCATAGATGGCATTCTTATTAAATTTACAGATGACACACTGTTTGTAGGAGAGCTAACAAAATGGATGACAGAGTTGGGATTAAAAAAAATCTTGACAATCTGAACCTTGGTCCAAATCCAGTAAGATGAAATTTCTGAGATAAATAAAAAGAGATAAATGTATTTAGGTTTGAGATATTAACTCCATAAGTACAAAGTAAGGGAGGCATAGCTAGATAGGAGTTAATTTGAAAAATGTAGGTTTCTTTTGGACATACTCAATATTAGTTACCACTGTGATGGGGCAGCCAAATGCAGTCTTCAACTGGAGAGGCATAGTGTCCAGGATTAGGAAGGCGATAGCTCTACTATCCCCTGCTTTTTTCAGAGCAGACCTATACTAATGTGCTCAAGCCTGGAAACCACATTTAAAGCAAGACATTAATAAGCTGGAGAGCAGCAAGAGGAGGTCACCAAGAATGGTTAAGGGCTTCAAATCCGTGTTGTACAAAGCTCAATTGAAGGAGTTAAGCAGTCTAGCCTGGAGAAGAGAAGACATGGGTTCGAGTGTGGAATATGAACATTTTCTTTAAGAATTGGTAAGGCTATATAGAAGAGTTTGTTCTGTGTACTTTCAGAATCTGAATCCAGGATCAGTGAGCAGAATTGCCAAGAGCAACTCACTTAACCTTTCAGTACCCTAAGCACTTGCTTTTGTTTTATCTATGGGAGAGAACAATCTTTGGAAAGACAGAACAAAAGTTGCTAACAAGAAGTTGAAACCAAAGTTAAACGAGATGCAAAGACAGCAGGAGAGAGAAAGAGAGAGAGAGACAGAGAGAGAGAGAGAGAGAGAGAGAGAGAGAGAGAGAGAGAGAGAGAGAGAGAGAGACAGAGACACAGAGACACAGAGACAAAGACAGACAGACAGACAGAGAGGGGAGAGAGACAGAGACAGAGACAGAGAGACAGAGAGAGAGACAGAGAGACAGAGAGAGAGACAGAGACACAGAGACAGAGACACAGAGACAGAGACAGAGAGACAGAGAGAGACAGAGAGACAGAGAGAGAGACAGAGACACAGAGACAGAGAGACAGAGACAGAGACAGAGAGACAGAGAGAGAGACAGAGAGACAGAGAGAGACAGAGACACAGAGACAGAGACAGAGAGACAGACAGACAGAGAGGGGAGAGAGACAGAGACAGAGAGACAGAGAGAGACAGAGAGACACAGAGAGAGACAGAGACAGAGACACAGAGACAGAGACAGAGAGACACAGAGACAGAGACAGAGAGACAGACAGACAGAGAGGGGAGAGAGAGAGAGAGAGAGAGAGAGAGAGAAAGAGAGAGAGAGAGAGAGAGAGAGAGAGAGAGAGAGAGAGAGAGAGAGAAAAGACAGAGAGAGAAATTTGGAGTAGATGCTGAATAGCATTGTGTTGGTGGAGGTAGTTTCCTTATTGAGAGTTTCTTATACCAGTGAAATCATAGGTTCAGTCCAAAGGGGAAAAAATCATCACTCTTCAGGGAAGAATGGACTGCTTCAGATGGTAGTGACTTCTCTTTCACTGGAGATCTTCCTTTAAAGGTTGTGTGACCACTTGATATAGAGGTCATTCTTGTTCAGGTATAGGTTGGACTACATGACCTCTTGGGAGTCCCTTCCAATGAAAGTTCTCTACCAAACTGTACTGATCATTGTGTTTCTTTTGTGGACCTTCCATTGTTGTGATGGAAGCATACTAAAAGGATCTAAAAAGATAGTTTGCCCATTCAAATCCCTATGGATGGACTAGAACTAACTGTCAATTTATCAAGAGGGAAAAATCAAGCAAATTTATTAATTCAATTCAATTTAGCACACATCAGGTACTGTAATAGACATTATGGGTATGAGGACAAAAACTGAAACAGACCCTCATCTTATGGAGCTTGCATTCTCCTGGTAGGAAACTCTGTGCACCAATAGGTAAATACAAAGTATACGATATAAAGACAAACTTGGTTAGGGCTAGGGGAGGAAGGATAAGAACTAGCAATTACAAGAATAAGGACTTCTAGGAAGCTGGGGTTCTCTGAAGTAGAGGCAAAAACAGAGAACATACCAGGCATGGAGGACAGGGTGGGTGCGGCCATGACCAATGGAAATTTGTCTGGGTCAGAGGAGAATCCCATCTTCCTAATATCTGTACCCTTAGGCTGGTATTGCTTCAGGTGGATGCAGGAGGAAATCGAATATATCCGTGGCCTAAGCAGCTTCCATTTCCTTTCAAAATTTACCCATTTTGAGGAACCATTAAGTAGTCACTTAAGTAATTACTCTGTGAAACCATTTCTCAGGAAGGATGAATCCAGGGAATAACTGACTGAACAAAGGCAGAACTAAGGTTTGTGTTTTATCTACGGGAGATAAAAACTTTGGTTTTGGGAAGACAGGGCAAAAATGGCTAACGAGAATATGAAACATGAAGATAGCAAATACATCTTCCTTCAATAATTTGTCTCATCTGAATCATGACCTATATTCCACTATATTTGAAAGATTGCTGAGCTATCAATGACATCTGAAACATTACGGACAGCAAGAAAGGTGCTTCAGGAACAGAGACCTGAATAAGTAGAATAAGATAAGTCCTGGGAGTCCTGATGTTCTGTAAGTGGCATTTCTGAACATCGTTTTCAATGGTGAGTGCCATAATTTACAAAGGACAGTGACAAACTGGAGTGTGTCCAGGGGCGGGTAATGAGAATAGTGGGGGAACTGGAAGTTCTGAGGTCTTTTCCAGCAATGAAATGCTAAGATTTTGAATGCTTGTGATCAATTGTTGGATGTGTCATGATGTGCATTGGAGACCTGTTCTAGTCCTTACTCCACCACAAACCAACACGTTGACTTTGACTAAGAATCTTTAACCTCTCTGAGTCTCTTTTTCTTCACCTATAAAATGAAAGGGTTGGAGTTTGGTCCCTCCTAGTTCTAGAATTCCATGAATGATTGGCACATTGGGCTGGTGCCAAGATATCTTTTCACTCTCAGGTTGCATCAAAATTCTCCAATACAGATGCTTTTTCTTTTGAAAAGAGACAATACATCCATCTGGGCTCAGAAGTAGACCTCTCATGTTAAGGGGAAATTTAAGCTGGGAATAGGCAGGGCCTTAACAAGATATTTATCATCATGATGGTGCCCAGAGGTTTCTCACAATGATTGCATCGTAAATTTTACTAATCTTCCCTTCTGATTTATGTGGCTCTTCTAAAGGACATTGTTAAGCAGCACATTAATACTGATGCTAAATATAGCCAGAAAAAAACACAAAACCAATCCCTGATGTTCCAATGCCCATTGGCAGACTGGCAGCCATGTGTCAGTCAATAACCTACTTTTGTTCCAATCTTCTACACGAGCCTATATCATGTCAAAACGGCTATTTTTATCTAGAAAACATTTTGAAAGTTGTTAGAAATCTTCCTTGCTGCATTACCCAGCCCTCCCAGGAGCTGTTAAAGTGTAAATGTGCAGCGAGGCATTCTTCCCAGCTGCTCTGGAGCCGAGTGACCTTGCTGGGCTCAAGCCTTCCTTTGAAAACAAAAACATGAACTCGGAATTGTAATTAAATGGCAGTTAGTGGACTAGCCATAAGGCTTGGTTTGCTGGGGTGTGGGGCTGCTAAGCACAGTGTGGATCTAAGGTCATCATCACAAAAGTCCAGGATACTAACTTGCCATGGAATAATAGATCAGCACTGGACTTCCCCCCACACAACCCATATGAAGTACTTTGCCTTGTCAAGCTGAGCAGGCAATGTTACGGGCAGAGTTATGCCATGGGGGAATAGTATTTGTATAGTGCCAGGGACACTTTAAAAGCTACAGGAAAAAATAAAACCTACATGAATCATATCATTTTGGTTCTTGCCATGTGGAACTTATTGGTTTAAGGTTGCAGAGTCAGTCACCCATGGTGTGACGGGTAATATGGTTCAGTTTGGCAGGTTTGCATTGCTCTCCGACTGTTACTGGTGCTGCTTTGTAACTGGCCCATAAAATGAATTAAGTCTGCTTAAGTGGGTTGTTTTCCATTGAAACAGATATTTAAAGTCTTTTAAAAATAGCATTATTGAAACCTGTTATTCGTTTACATTTCTTTGTGAGAAGGCACACATTCTGTTTATCACAAGGATCTCCTGTTTCAAGGTTTTAAACAAACTCTGAACAAAAGGCTCAACTCCACCTGGAGAATTTTAGGAATAGGAGGGACTCTCATCTACTTGGAATGGTGTGAGTGAAGGTCCCCTGGAGCCAATGGGTATTAAGATAACTTCTAGTGGTCCCTTCTGGCCCTGTGATGAAAGGAAAACTCAGAAAAAAAGAAAGAATGTACTTATACATATTCCCTTCTCTTGCCTCTTTTTATTTGTTAAAAAATAAGTTTTTTTGATGTCTTTTTATACTAAGTTAATTTCTGACAATATGACTCCATTGTTCCTCCCCTTACCATTTCTGGAATTCAAACTTTGATTATCTTAAAGAAAATTGGTCAAGCAAAACCCAGTGACTGCATCTGACAATGTAAAAAGTATTTTTCCCTTGTAGTATCCCACCTCTTTATCCAGAAGATGACAGTTTATTTTCTTATCTATTCTTTGGGATCATTATTGGTTTATTCCCCATCTGCTCAAGAGTTCAGCTTTCCTTTACTGATCTTTTCATTTACATGGTTGTCATCATTGTGTATATAATGCTTCTGTTTTTTTCTCAGTTCACTCTCCATCACATACAAATCTTCTCAAGTTTCTCTGAATCCCTCACTAACCATTTGTTTTTTTACTGAAAAATACTATTACAGTCTACTCATATACATTAATTTTTGGATAGTGCCAGGGACACTTTAAAATCCAGAAGGAAAAATAAACCTATGTGAATCATATCATTTTGGTTCATGCCCTGTGGAACTTACTGGTTTACGGTTGCAGTCAGTCACCCATGCCCATTGGCAGACTGGCAGGCTATTCCCTGATCAATGGGTACAACTTTTTGTTTCCAGTTTTTAGCTACTACAAAACAGTTTGTCCCTCCTTTAAATTTGTAGGATTACTAATGGTCTATCAGTGGAATGCCAAGGCTCTACTGATCTATTACCTTTGGCAAATCCCTTCTGCCTTGCTTCATCCTCCTGATACCAAATTGAAGGTTTTTATATCCCAGGGTATAGGCAATTCAGCAATGAATATCTAGATCTTCATTGGTTGATGATTCATATTTATAGAGTTGGAATTTCCCTCTCTTTGTTGAAAATGTGTGGAGCTGGAGTTAGAATTGTATCTGGGGTAAGAGGCAGGATAGAGACCCTTAACTGGGAGGGTAGGGGAGATAGAGACTCCAGTAAACTGGCGTGACTAAGGTGGGGAGGATTTTTCTACTTGTAGTATACTGCTCTCGTTTTTCTCCTACTTGCCAGACTGTTCTTTTTCTGGTTCATCATCTATGTCTTGCCCCCTATCATAAGCATCCTTGAAGACTCTGTCCTGTAACTTTTCTTTTTTTCACTCACTTTTCTATTGCTTATATCACCCCTCTTTCCACCATGGGTTCAATTGCCATTTTTTTCAGAAGACTCCCAAATCTGTCTATCTACCAAGTCCTAATCTCTCCCATGAGTTCTGGTCCAGCATTAGCAACTGCTTGCTTGGACATCCCTCACTGCATGTCTCAGAGACATCTCAAACTCAACAACACAAAGACAGAATTCATTATTTTCCTCTAAATGCTCCCCTCTTATAATCCACCCTTTTTCTATTGAGGGAACTGCCATCTTTCAATTCGCTGAGGTTTGCAATCTTGATGTCATCCTTGACTGCCTCTTCTCATAAAAGCCAGAGACAGCCAGAGACAGTACTTAGAATGATGGTGTCACAAAAACCTGAGTTTAAAACCTACCACAGACACTTAATAGTTTGTATGACTGTGGGGAAATCAATAATATTTTTTCATCCTCATTTAGTTGATAGGTATTTATTAGCTGCCTACTATGTTCCAGACACTGTGCTAAATGCTAGGGATACAAAGAAAAGCAAAAGACAGACCTTGTCCTCAGGGAACTCTTGTTCTAATGGGGGAGACAACCTGCAAATAACCATGTATGAACAAACTATGTATACAATCAGTAGGAAAAAACACCAGAGGAAAGTCACTAGCTTTAAGAGAGATTGGAGAAATCTTTCTGTAGAGATTTTTTTAAAGCTTGTACTTGAAGGAAGCCAGGAAAGTCAAGAGTCAGTGTGGAGGAGGAATCTCACTCCCATTCGCATGGGAGACAGGCAGTGCAAATGCCTGGAACTGGGAGACAGAAGATCTTGTTCAAGAAGCAGCAAGAAAGCTAGTGTCCCTGGCCTCAGTTTTGTCTTCCGTAAAATGGTGGTGATGGCATCTATCTCACAGGGTTGTTATGAGGATCAAATGAGATAACATGCTTTTCCAACTTTAAAGCACTCTAGTACTATTATATCTTACTAGTTACTAAGACTTTATAAAACCAGTTGTATCTCCACAATATTTTTTTCACCTGTTTCTCCTATCTATCCATACAGTCACCATCCTAGGTTAGATCTACATCCAGTTCTGCCTGAACTTTATAGAAGCAGCCTTTTAATAGAACTCCAGGCTTCCATTATTTTCCTTTTCCAGACTACTGTCAGCTCATTATCCATTGTCCCTGAATTGTCTTCTAGATACACAGTCAGTTAATGTCACAGTTCAGCAAAGGTTCAGCAACCTTCAATGACTCCCCAGTGCCCCAAGAATAAAACACAAACTCCTCAACTTGACATTTACATCCCTCCATGATCTGACTCTAGTTTACATTTCTGGACATTTCACATTGCTTCCCTTTATGTACTCTATAGTCCAGTCAAATTACATTAACTGATGGTCCCTAACTTGGCATGTTATCTTCTACCGCTGTGCCTTTTTACTCCCTCCTCACCTCCACTTCTTAAAATCTCTCACTTCCTTCAAGACTCATTTCATAGTCCACCTCCAAGATGAAGTCAATTCTGATCTTCCTAGCTAGTGTTTTCTTCTTTTTCAAATTATGGGCTATATGGGCTTAAGGGGGTGGGTTCCTGGGGTTGTCTGTATGTTCCTTCCCATGCAATTCCTTCCTTATGGATCAAGAACCATGTGCCATAGTTCTGACCTCTAATTGCCTCCCTTCCCATTCCCCTCCCCCATCTCTGAGTCTCCTTTCCAGTAATTATCCTGGTTCAGCAGATTAAAGATAATGGGGGGGCATCTTCACAGTCTTTTCTGGATCTCGGGGTTGGAGGTGCCCAGGGTATCATAGCTGATATGGACAGGAAGAGATGAGGCTTAGCTGAAACTTGCTTAGATTTTAGTGGAGGGGATATGATAGCTGGTCAAAGGGTTAGCTGGGTAGTTGTTCACTGGAGGAACAGATCATGTTGGGGGTCCTATTCCTCTTGTTATATATAGGCCTACAAACTCTCATGCTCACCTCCTCTAAGCCTACAGTGTGTGGGGTTGGTTTTTCATCTAATCTCTATAAATTTGCTTTCTTCTAGCCAGATTGGCTACTTAGAAGCCAATTTGATGGCATCTAAATTTGTCATCATCTGGAATGTAGCCATGACCAATTTATGACCTTAAATCTCTGAGGACAGTATTGGCGAGGAGCTAAGGAGTATATACTTAGGGAACTATTTCCATGCTGCAGGGAAAAGAACCCTGAGTTTAGAATAAGAGGACTGGGATTTGAATATGTATCTTTGACTTGCTGTCAATATTGTCTTTATATTGGGATCTTGTTTGGTTTGCCAGTCTTGGCAACATCCTAATTATCAATGATCACTTCATTACATTCTACCTATCTGGAATGGAGGGCACAATAACTTCCCATTTTCCATTTAACTCTGTCCAGAATGGTAGCCTTAGGGAAATGGATAGCTGCAGGCTCTGTTACTGGATTTCTCTGTTGTTAACATAGCTAGACTTCCTGATGTGTCCATTCAAAGGAGCAGAACCTCTACTCTCCCCAAGATCTTACAGAAAGCTTGGAATGCAGCAGTCATCAAAGGGGGAAACTCAGGGGCAGGTTAGAGAGACTCTAGTGAGAACAAAAATAAGTATGTGTCAAAGATGAACAGGGCTTTGGAGGGCTTCCTTTTTGCTCTTTTTTTTTGGAGGGTAGTACAGCAGGAGACTTGGCTCTTTGGATGTTTCCTTCAGTCTCTTCTCTGTCTCTGCATCTCCTTTCTTTCCCTTTCCCCCTCTTCCTTCCCTTCCCTCTTTCCCTCATCTCTTTTTCTCTCCTCCCCTTTTCCTCTTTTCCCTTTCCTCCTTTCCTTCTATTTTCCTCTCCCTCTCCCCCATCCCTTCCTCTGTGTTGTTTCTGTCTATCCGCCCCCATCCCCCACTTGCTTGGCCTTCTCATATCTTGCCAATTGTAATGGAAGCCTTGTTCTGTCAGCCCTTTGTCCTGTCCCAACCAAGGAGTGATGTCATGTACAGATCCCTGCACCTAAAGTTAGAAGGTTTGGGTTTTAGACTTAGCATTGCTATTTATTAGGTAACTGACTTTGAATAAGTCACTTTACCTCTCTAGGCCTCAGTTTCTTCACTTGTAAAATGACCCTTTAGGTCACTTCCAACTCTAATGGTTTATGAATTTAAGTTTTTGCAAGTTATGGTGCAGCCCTATTCCAATCAAAGGAAATTCTAATATCAATCCTTTAAAAGGATGGGAGAAGGGAGCATGAGCTTGACAAAGAGGCCACATCTGACACAGGGGCTATATTTTGCATTCACCACAAAAGCAGGAAAACCCTCAATGAAATTGTGAAATGCTGATTTGTGTATGGGTGAGAAGGTGCCAACAAGCTCTTCCAGTGTTGTGAAATTTAGCGAGCTTGAATGGGATGCCTACAAGCAAGATGAAAAGTTCTAAGGATCCACTGAAGACCACCTTCAAATGGTAGAGAATAGGTTCCAAATGTTGGACAACTACAGAGGCACATGGCTAGACCTGGCTAGCAACAGAGTTAGAGTGACTATCCTTGATCCAAGGCCCTATGCAGATGATGAATTTATTAGGGAGCATTGCAAACAGTGCCAGGTACTGTAAATAGCAGCTGCAGTTACAAACAGAAGAACAATATTTACATGTGTAGGATGTAAAGGGCCCTTCTAGTCATACATTGGCATTTTAAGTCATACTCCCACATACAAATAGCAGTCACATTTCATAAAAACTTTAAATGTAAATATAATAGCTAACACTTCTTGATTATCCATAAGTAAATGGATCTCATCTGCATATTACTCATGACAAACTATAGCCTCATTACTCCTGATGCCAACAACAAGATGGGAAGGAACCTTGAAATAGATGGAGTGTTTTCATGTAGGTATATGACGGGAGGGAAGGAGAGAGAGAGAGAGAGAGAGAGAGAGAGAGAGAGAGAGAGAGAGAGAGAGAGAGAGAGAGAGAGAGAGAGGGAATGTGTATGCGCATGCACGCATGCATGTGTGTATGTGTGTGTAAATGAAGACAGGGGTGTTGCGAGGCTCAATTGATATAAACTATTTTGCAAACCTTACAGCTCCATATAAATGATGATGATTATGATCACCACCATCATCATTGTTAGTCTATAGTTCCTTCATTTCCTGAGCCTTCTATTATTGTATTATGACTGATCTCAAGACATTTTTTTGAGCAATACAGGGGTGATCTGGGAAATGTTTAACAATTGGCTCTCAAAAATAGATATGCATTCACACTTTAAAGTTTAATCTGCACTATTAACACTTTCTTAAGTCTAGACAATCAACAAAGCAATAAATCAAAGCCTGGTTTGTAACACTGGATGATTTTAGTGGTGTAAATGTTCACATTGAAAATTTAATAATTGACTCATGCAATCCTGTTTGAGCTCTAGCCCAGTGATATCAAACTCAAATAAGAAGGGGGTCACTAAACCACATGTAAGAATCCCTATGAGCCACATATTAACTTATCTATGTTGTATTTTATTTTTACTTATTTTGTTAAATATTATCCAGTTACATTTAAATCTGAAACTGGTTGTACCGGGGAGTATTGTGGGACCCACTGTTAACTGCCTATTTTATACCTCTGGTGTAGAGGAAAGAGTTCTGGATTTGGAGTGAAGAGATTAGGTTTTAAGACTTTGTTCTACCACTAATTAGCTTTGTGACAATGGCCATCAAAGAAGGGAGTAGAGTGTATTTGGAGAAGAGTTGATTAAATCTTAGTATGTGCTAGGTACTGTGCTGAGAGCTAGGGATACAAGCAGGAAAGCAAGACTGTTCTTACCTGGATGAGAGTGGGTAAGGCACTGAATGTGGCAGGGAACATACTGGGGAATGAGTAGGGCAAGAAGGGAACAGGAAGCCTGGGACTTCTCTGCTCTCAAAGGGGAGTCCTACGGAAGGAAAGGCAGCTCATGTGGAGATGGAGGAGCATCCTGGAGAGTGAGTTGGGAGGGAGACAAAGAGCACAGAGAATGGGAATTAAGAAAACAAGAAACTAGTCCTCATCCTTTTGTAAACTGTCACCTTCAGTTCATCACTTCACCTATATGAGTCTTACTTTGTTTAATATGTAAAATGTGGGAATTGGATTAAGCAACCTCTAAAGCCCTCTTACCTCTAAACATCTAGGATCAGTTTTCTCATCTGTAAAAGAGTGGGAAATAATACCTGCCTTACTCACCTGATAGGATTATTGCAATAAAAGTGCTTTCTAAAATTTAGCCCTATAGACATAAATCACTACAACTATGGTTACCATGAAAATAAATTAGACACAGAGTGTGATATAGACTGGGCTTGGCATTAGGAAGCACTAGGTTTAAGTTCTACCTTTGATACTTGCTAGCTATTTTACCTTGGGCAAGTCAGTTAACTCTTCAGTGCCTTAGGTTCTAATTTGTGCAGGCGAAGGTAGTTTCCATACCAGGAATTCTCCAGGCCTACAAAATCCTAGATCTTTCACTTACTCGATGAATTGATGTGATTATGTGTGTGTGTGTGTGTGTGTGTGTGTGCGTGTGTGTGTGTGGTGGAGCCAAGATGGCAGAGTAGAAGAATGGACCTGCTCTAGCTCTACGCCCATAGTCCATAAAATACCAGTAAAAAATGACTCTAAACAAATTCTAGAGCAGTAGAAGTCACAAAATGACAGAGTGAAAGGGATTTCCAGCCCAAGACATCCTGGAAGGCCAAGAGGAAAGGTCTATAGCACTTGTCTCAGAGTGGTGCACAGCCCAACCTTGGCTGTGGGACATGGCACAGACAGGACTGGAGCAGACTCCAGGGCATGGAATCATGGGTAGCAGGTGTGATTCCCAGATTTCTCAACCCACAAATGCCAAGGACAACTTCAAAGGTCAGTAAGAAAGCTCTTTCACCTGGGTGAAAGGGAATGACTTCTGGCCCCAGCCCTGGCCCCAGGGTGGCAGCAGTCACTGCAGCAGCAGGATCCACTTTTGGAGCCCTCAGCCTAAAGACCCTGGAGGAGTTGAGTGGCTGATCTGGTCTCAGTTCTGAGTGGTGGCCCTGGGGTGAGGAAGAGCACTGACATGGTGGAGCTGGTGGTTACTATGGAGAAGAAATCTTACTCATAGATCCTGGGCAGAAAGGAGTATTTGTGGTTGTTCATAGACCAGAGCACAGGCCAGGAGAGGAGGAAACTCCTCTCCCTTGATTGTGTCACCTTGGAGGAACTGAGAATTTACAGATCCCTAGAGTATACTCTCCACTTGACAAAGGACTCAAAAGTCAAGTAACTGACTGGGAAAATGTCTAAAAAAAAAAAAAAGGAAAAAATAAGACTATAGAAAGTTACTTTCTTGGTGAATAGGTATTTTCTTCCATCCTTTCAGGTGAGGAAGAACAAAGCATACCATCAGAGGAAGACATCAAAATCAAGGCTTATACATTGAAAACCTCCAAAAAATATGCAATTGTCTCAGGCCATGGAAGAGCTCAAAAAGGATTTTGAAAATCAAGGAAGAGAGGTGGAGGAAAAATTGGGAAGAGAAATGAAGTGATGCAAGAAATTCATAAGGAGTGAGTCAACAGCTTGCTAAAGGAGACCCCAAAAGTCCTCAAGAAAATAACACCTTTAAAAATAGACTAACTTAAATGGCAAAAGAGGTCCAAAAAGCCAATGAAGAGAAGAATGCTTTAAAAAGCAGAATGGGCTAAATAGAAAAGGAGGTTCAAAATCTCACTGAAGAAAACAGTTCTTTACAAGTTAGAATGGAGCAGAAAGAAGCTAATGACTTTACGGAGAAACCAAGAAATTACAAAACAAAACCAAGAGAATAAAAAAATAGAAGACAATGTGAAATATCTCATTGGAAAAACAACTGACCTGGAAAATAGATCCATGAGGGATAATTTAAAAATTATGGGACTACCTGAAAGCCATGATCAGAAAAAGAGCCTAGACATCATCTTTCATGAAATTATCACGGAAAACTGTCCTGATATTTTAGAAACAGAGGGTAAAATAAAGAATCCACCAAACACCTCCTGAAAGAGATCCAAAAAGAACAGCTCCTAGGAATATTTTAGCCAAATTCCAGAGTTCCCAGGTCCAGGAGAAAATATTGCAAGCAGCCAGAAAGAAACAACTTGAGTATTGTGGAAATACAATCAAGAAAACACAAGATCTAGCAGCTTCTACATTAAAGGATTGAAAGACTTAGAAAGTCCTAGGAGCTAGGATTAAAACCAAGAATCACCTACCCAGCAAAACTGAGTATAATACTTCATGGGAAAAATGGTCTTTCAATGAAATAGAGGACTTTCAAGTCTTCTTGATGAAAAGACCAGAGCTGCATAGAAAATCTGACTTTCAAATACAAGAATCAAGAGAAGCATGGAAAGGTAAACAGGAAAGAGAAATCATAAGGGACTTACTAAAGTTGAACTGCTCACATTCTTACATGGAAAGATCATATTTGTAACTCTTGAGAGTATTCTCTCTCAGTATTTGGGTAGTTGGAGGGATTATATACATATAGACAGAGGGCATAAGGTGAGTTGAATAGGAAGGGATGATATCTTAAAAATAAAATTAAGGGGTGAGAGAGGAATACATTGGAAGGAGGAAGGGAGAAATAGAATAGGAAAAATTATCTTCCATAAAAGAGGCAAGAAAAAGCTTTTTCAATGGAGAGGAAAAAGGGGGAGGTGGGAGGGAAAAAGAGAAGCTTACATTCATCACATTTGGTTTAAGGAGGGAATAACATGTACATTCAATTTGGTATGAAATTCTATCTTACACTATAGGAAAGTAGGGGAGAAGGGGACAAGTGGAGTGTGTGTGGGATGACAGAGGGAGGGCAAATGGGAGGAGGGAGTAATTAGAAGTAAACACTTTTGAGGTGGAACAAGGTCAAAAGAGAGAACAGAATAAATGGAGGGCAGGATAAGATGGAGGGAAATATAGTTAGTCTTTCACAATATCAGTATTATGGAAGTCTTTTGCATAACTACACATGTATAGTCTATATTGAATTGCTTGCCTTCTCAGTAATGATGAGTGGAGAGGGAGAAAGGGATAGAAGTTGGAACCAAAGTTCTGGGAACGGATGTTGAGAATTGTTTTTCCATGCAACTGGGAAATAAGAACTACAGGTAATAGGGTATAGAAATCTATCTTGTCCTACAAGAAAATAGAAAAGATGGAGATGGAGAAAGGGAGGGTTGTGATAGAAGGGAGGGTAAATTGGGGGAAGGGGTAATCAGAATGTATGGTGTCTTGGGTTGGGGGGGAAAGTAGAGATGGGGAGAAAATTTGGAGCTCAAAATCTTGTGGAAGTGACTGTTGAAAACTAAAAATAAAGAAATTTTTTAAAAAAGGAAACATAGATTAAAAAAACTCAAGAAAAATAAAGTGAAAATGACAACAACAAAATGTGCATTTTCAAGAGCTCCTTAATAGTTGTGAGGAGATATTCCATTTTGTTCCAGCCACTTTTTCCATTTATGCATCTTAACAACTATTTGTTAACAGCTGCTGAGCCCATCTTGTTCTGTACATGCCTTAGCCAAATCTCTCAGGTCTCAGCTTCTAAGACTGCTATGTATGTACGGCTGGTGGAAAGATTAATCTCACTCATCCAAGTCCTGCTATTGTGGCCACTGTGCATAGTAGACTCTTGACTTATTTGTATGAGAGGAGGGGGTGTTGTTCACCAAAGGGATTTGTAAGCTGGAGACATCAAACATGATGCACAACACCTCAAAGTGTGAGTTGAATCAGAATAAAATATAATTGAGAAATACTTGGCAATATATATAGAAATACAAAGTAACATAGATGATGTTACTTTGTAGTTTTCTAGGTAAAAATGTAGCCCTCAGGGAATCTATTTCTGTTTGAGTTTGACACCACTGTTGTAAATCACAAGCTGTTCTAAATGATTATCACTATTTCACTGCTAAATGCATATACATGATTTTATTTTCTCCATTTTAGATGACCTATGTTTCTTGTCAACTGATTCGGAGAAGTGAGAATTGACTGAAAGTGTGTAGGCACACACAACTGTTTTACATCATCCCCTCCAAAAGGGTAAGGGGTGTGTCTGTTTTACTTATTTTGCTCAGTATCTGCCCTAGTGCATGACCTGGGAAGCACTAAGATAGTCCTTGATGAGTATGGCGGCTGACCTAAAGGTTCACTTACCTGACACTGGCACTGAATGAAGCTCTTTTTGGTGGCTTGGACAGCCTTATTCTTCCTAGCAGGACCCTGTGAATGGTGGCAAACAAAAAGAAACAAGATAAATGTCTTACAGCAAACATCTGAAGTGTGATGTAATACAAGTCTGTCACAACCTCCCTGTCCCCCAAACTGGGTCATTGACATTTGGGATGAAAACAACTGATATGATGCCACTTCTTGGAAGAAGGAATGATTTAAACTTTCCAGTTTGGTTTTGATCCTGGAGGCCATGTTGTGATGAGAACGGCAACATGAAAAGGACTGTGACACAGGCCTATCATCCTGACAGTCCTTGACCCCTTGTTTCCAGGGTCAGTTTTGGTTTCCATGATGGATAATGCTCCTAGGGAGTCAGCACCCTAATAATATTTATACTGATGGTTGTATTAGCCTGTGGCAGAATAGGCAGCCTAGTGAAAATCTACATTCCTTCTCAAACTATGAGGACCAATATTAATTTTTCCAGAATCAACAAATTCAAGTCATCTTAATGATTCCTGCCTAGGAGGCTGAAATATGCTGTTTTTCAAGCTCTAGCCATGCCACCTATGAAGGTCAAGGATGGATTCTACTTAGTTTATTTATGTTGTTCTTCTATGACCTTGATTTTCAGGAAAGCAAAGGGCTAGGGATGTAGGCGAGCTGATCTATGGAGTTGTCTTGCACACTTCTCTGTCATGTGTTGGCAACCATGTCAATAATACACATTTATATTATTTTACACTTTCTGGTTTGCAAAATGTTCCCTTCAGAATAATCTTATAGGGTAGGTAGTGCAAGGATTATACTTCCTATTTTACATATGAAAAACATGAAGTCTAAGAAGCTGAATGACTTGCCTAAGGTCACACAAATATTAAGAACATGAGGTAGAATTTGAACCCAATGATAGCAGGTCTTCTGACTTGGAGTCTAGCAAGCCTCCCCCTCCCCCACTCTCTGAATCTATAGCTCAGCATAAATCAACCTCATTATTGGAAAAAAAACAGTCTTAAAGATGAAAAGACATTAGCAACATGGTATGGTAACCAATATGCTGAATTTAGAAGGGAAACTTTTGAGTTCAAATTGTAGTACTGACAATAGCTTGATGATACTTGGTGACCGAGTCATTTAACCTCTTAAATCCTCAATTTCTTTTATAAGATGGGGATATAATACATTTGCTATCTATCTTTTAGGATCATTTTGAGGACTTTTTTTGGAATGGGGAGTGGTATTGGACCTATCATTTCATAGGGAGTTTGCAGGTTAGCACCTGCTCTGAAGCTTGGAAATCTTAGAGGTCTTCCTTAGGAGCTTGAATGGTCAAACATCAAGTACCACATCTGGGCTCTGGCAGAATTCCCCAATATTGCCTTAACCAGGTTAAAGTATAATAAGAAAATATTTAACAAAACCAATAAAAATATAACAGCATAGATACTGTTCATTTGTATTTTTCAAAGTTAGTGCCCCCACAGAGATCAGTTTCTATTTGAATTTAACACCAATGGGTTAAGTGAAATGCCTATGAGCCCAATCAGTATTAGAATCAAGACTTGAACCCAGGTCCTCCAGAGTCCAAAGCAGACTATCTATCAACTCTGCCATAAGGCATTTATTGTAAGAAATATTCTCTATAAGAGAGGCAGCATGGTATAATAGAGATAGAGAATTGGCTTCATGGCCAGGAAGACTTAGGTTTAAATCCTACTTCTGATACATATGGACTGTGTTACCCTGGGCAAGTCACTTAATCTCTCAGTGCTCTAGGCTACTTTCAGAAATAGTAGGTTGTAGAGCAGGTACTGTCCCCATTTTAGTGGAGAATGTTCCTTGTGAGGAGTTCTCTACATGAATGAAATCACATGCCTACTCCCTGTTTCAATGCTTTATACAACTAAAAGTACTAAGTCACTGTGAACTCCTACCTTCATATTGCTTGACTGCCATGTTGATGAAGGCATGACTCAGGACAGTTTCCTGTACTGTACTAGTCCAGGAGACTAGTTCTAGTTCAATCACTGAAGACTTCAAACAAGTCACTTTCACCTCTATGAGCCTCAGTTCTCTCATTTGTAAAATAAGGATAAAGAATCATTGTACCACCTCCCTTGTAAAGTTATGAAGGGAAAGAAATGAAATGGTGAATGTGAAAGTGTCTTGAAAAACAACTATAGACATGTCAGCTGATTATAATGAAAAAAAAAACCAAAACAAGGCTCAATCACCTCACTGGCTCCACAGTTTCCCAGTAATGTGAGCACTGAATGTAGGAGAAATGAAATGATATGAAATCTTGCGGAGAATCACCACAGATAAAGTCTAAGCTTGTAAATGAATAGCTCAAGCAAATATTCCCATGTATTATTAATAATTATTTTTGATGCACATAATGATATGACTATTTGTTGTTGGTTACCAGAATGACTTGCTACTGAGCCCTAAGGAGGATCCAGTTCTCGCCCAAAGGGTTTACAGTTAGTGTTTGCTATTATGCTTCTGATGCATATCCTTACATTTGGACTTTGAAGAGAGCACATTAAGATAAAAACTTCAATACCTGTCCTGATGAGATTTGAAATTTTTATGACTGCAAACAGTCTTCAAAGGAAAAGTATAATAGTAGTGATCTTTTTGGACCAACAATTGCTCCATAAAACAAGGTGAGATTTTGAAAGTGGAATGGGAAGTACGATATTTCTGAAATTGCAATAGCTACTATATTTGCATAGTTCCTTTGGGGCAGCATAATTGTCAGAAAGATTTTGGGAACTGTTGAAATACAAAACCCTTTATCCAAGAGGATCTAGATGAATTTATTTTTCTCTTTAATGACTGGGAGGATGCTACATGTTCTCTTGGATGAGAAGCAAAGATGGCTCATTTTCCCATTCTGATAAATCAGTCAACAAACATTAACACTCTACTGTGCATGCCTGGTACTGTCCACCCGGATACAGAGATGAAAATGAAAGTGTTTCTACCTTTATCTCTCTCCTTCTCCTATGCCCTTCCCCCAACCTCTTTCAAATTGCCCAGAACCCAGTACAGGTGCTTATGACAGATAGAATTTGAGTAGGAATGCACTAGTGGATGGAATTTGGTGCAGTGGATAAAATCCTGGGCAAGAAGTCAGATAGACCTGGGGTCAAATACTGTCACTGACACTTACTAGCTGTGCGACCCTGGTCCAGTCAGTAAGCCTCTATATGCCCAAAGCTACTTCCTGGGACTTATTTATGAAGTCATTCAGAAAATTGTGATTCTTCCAGGAGATAAATAGCTGGTTGTGGTTAGGGATCCAGTCCTAAAAATTCTCTAGCCCTACTGTTGAATGAATTGACTGGTAAGGGCCTTGAGGACAGGAAGGAGAAATGATGTTCCTGGGATCAGGAGAGGCCTCTGATTTCCCAAAAGACATCTTAGAGGACCTGGAAGTCTGAGCAAAAACACTTAGAAGAAGGAAGTCAACAATTTTAATATTATTCATAAATCTGCATCCTAGGGCTAGGGTGGAGATGTCCAGGAAGCTATGAGCTATATAATCAAAAGCAGACCTTCACGGAGACATGCTATTGTTATAATTAATTCACCCTGGAGAACTCCTTTACTGGCTCCATCCCATCTTTTGACATTTTAAGGGTGAGAATTTAGTGGTGGGACAGTTCTCCTCAAGATCCTTGACTGAATGGGTCCAATGATGCCTATCTTTAATGAGTTGAAATGATTTATTCAGTTCTGAAATTACTGAGGACTTTTGGCAGACTACATAGTTCCTATATACCTCCAGCAAAAAATGAAATTTGCACTAGACCAAATAATGATCAAGAAATCCGATGAGAACCTACAGTAAGTGATTTCATCCACTACAGAAGTGCACAAAAAGCCAACAAAAATGAGTAATAGGAAAAGGCATCATGAGTGCCAGTGCAGTCAATTAAGCCAGTAGTTTTCCAGCAGTATCTGAGATGATACAGGAACATGTGCCTAGAGGAGGCAAGAATAAAGGGTTCCCTCAAGAAAGTAGTGATCAAAAAGTCCCAGGTTGGGAACTTTGTAAGCCTTAGGGAGCAGCTGTGCTCAGACCAGGACACTCTACTCTCAGAGGCTCTGAGGAAGGACTCTGTCCTCAGACACCACAGAAGATCCTGAAGATTCAGAGGTCTGAAATTCAAAGATTCAATGGGTTTAACCCCAAAAAGCAGAGATCAGCACAGGAACCTGAGTAACCCAGGACAAGATCATGCAAGACTGACCACCCAAAAAGTACAACAAGGAAAAGAGACTGGAACATGACCAAAATTACATTTCAAGAACTGAAACTGGAAATATACAAACTAGACACTGATCAGTATTTAAAAGTATCATAGATATTGAGGTCCTCCCATAGAACAGAGTAACTGGATAATGACTGCAAGTCAAAAGGGAAAAAATGAATTTTCTATAAGAACTATATAAATAACTTGAAGAAAAAAAGCAAGAGAAAAAAGTAATAAAAGCTCTAAAGGAAAGAAGTAGAAGGAGAATACATAGCTTGTAAGAGAAAGTGGTATATTTTACCCAAATACTGAATTCTTTAAAGTTGAATTTTCTCTCTATGACCTGTTTTCCAAGTCAATTGTCAGACACAGAGGTAGATATGTTATATGTGTATATACATAATTCAATATGTACATAATATATATTCATATATATAGCAAAAGATGTAGGTTTACAACTACTTTAACATGTAATACCTTAACATGCAAAGTGGAGCATAAACAGAAATTAAGTCCATGATTCAGCAAGAAATACAAGAACAAAAAATTAAAAGATTGAGAAATAGAAGAAACTGTAAGATATGTGGTGCATAAATATACTCCATTTTGCATGGTAAGGTAAGTGTTTATATAGTTCTTACAGAAAGAAGAAATACAAGACAAGAAAACAAGAAATACAAAAACAAGAGTCAAGAGAAACCTAGAAAAGCGAATTTATTTGAGTAATTGTTTGGAGCTGCATGATGACATAGTGCTAGCATTCTTTATTTTTTTTAAATTAAATTTTAAACTTGTTTAGATTTGTTTCTATTTTTTTCTTTTCAATGAACAAGCATTTATTCTCTCACATATACCTGCCTCTAATAAAAAAAAAGAAAGACAAACTCTAGCAAAAATACATAGAGAAGGAAAAACAACATCACGTTAACTTATTCTGAATCTTGAATTCACCTTGTAGTCTTGACTCTGCAGTCAGAGGACCTGGGTTCATCTTTCTTTTAGGAGATAGGTAATATTCTTCACCATTGCCCTTCTGATATTGTAGTAAGTACTTAGCACAGTTACTGGCACATAATAGGCATTTCATAAATGCTTGCTTCCTGTCTTTCTTCATGGTCCCAGAGGGTAGCACTAGAAGCAATTGGTGGAGGCTAAGCAATTCAATAAATATTTACTGAATGCCTACTGTGTGCCAGGAGTTATTTTAAATTGAAGCAAAGAAAAAATTCCATCACTATTCAAATATGGAATGGATTGTATCAGGAGATAGTGAGTTTCGTGTAATCTGTGAACAAATGAATGAATGAAAGAAAACAAAATTTATTCAGTGCCTGCTTACTCAAAGGGATTAAGTGCTAATGGAACGCTGAACTATGGCTTTGTGACTTTGGATGCAATTTAACGGAACACTGATGGTGCCATTAATGAACTCAATCAGACTAATAATAACTACCTGGGCACACGTGCAAGGTATAGACAAACCCATTACAATTTAGCCTCCTCCCTTGTTAGCTCCAGGACCATGAGTAGTGTCAACGAGCACAGAGACAAAGTAGTAAGCTAAAACCATAAGAAACAAAAGCATGAAAGTCTTAGATTGTCTTAGATTTCACTCTCCAACACACACTTTTTGATCCAATTGCACTCTTCCCTTGCCTATTCCACAAACAATACACAAACCATATCTATAGAAAACCTGATCTCGGGGCAACTTAGTTGAGTTGGAGAGGAGGAGGGGTCTCTATTCAAGACATCACAAAACTATTTTCGGGGAGGCACAAGGAGAGAGAGCTAGACTGTGGAGATCACCCGGCATGCAGTTGTGGTAGGAGAGGATTCATGCTGCGTAGTAGTTTTGTATTTTAACTAATTATTCTTCATCACCCCTTTGAAATTTCAGAATAAATGTAGTCGTTAGGTGCTACCACTAGCTCTCTAAAATAGGATCCCCTGGGTCAAAGCCTTGGTTTCCTATCCTAGTCCTGGCTCTGCTGGTTAAGGCAGAAGTTTGCCTAAGATGTCCTTAGTGCTGGTGCCTCACATCTGGTCACTTGGCTCTCCTTTATCTTGTACAGTAGTTGCATCCTCTTGGTTTTCATTTACTTGTCTGTTTTTGCTTCACAGCTTACTCTGACCTTAGATTTGTACATCATTCAATCTCCTAATTAGCATCTTGTTTGCTGATGCACTACCTAGCTTAGATGCCTCGCTTTCATGCTTTTGTTTCTTACAGTTGTAGCTTTCTACTTTGTCTCTGTGCTTATTGACATTACTCATGGTCCTGGAGCTGACAATGTTGATATCCAAAGGGATCTATTATTTTTTAATAGTTCTTCATTTTAATCTCAAACCTATGCTTAAATATATGATATTCTGTCAGAAGGCTTCCTTGTAAAAGCAGCTCAGAAAGGAAAAAAATAATTTGTTTGCCTTTGATTTCACTGCATTTGGCTCAGTTGGTTGGAGCACAGGGTTATTAAAGTCATGATGAGATCTACAAGCTGAGTGTCAGCTTGCCTTTACAGCATGGAAGAACAACTAGCAAAATCATGAATGAGGATTCTAGTTACACTTTGTCCTTTAAGTAAGAGAATTTATGTTGATGGTCAGTATCAGCATAGGGAAGTGTTGGACCTCTGCTCTATATTGTAAGATATGTGGGAATCCTAACCCATTATTACTTATTCATGGATACTAATGGCTCTAATCATAGTAAAGTATCTTACCTAAAACAAACCTGATTAGCCCTAAAAACAGAAGTATAAACAGAACCTTAAATAAGGGCTTGATTAATTAAACTTCTCTATTGTGTGTGTTAATTGGTGTTTGGTCCTCAATAGTGATATATCACTTTAATAGTGATACATGTCACATAACTAGTATTGTAGAAAGTCTTTCACCTATTTTTCTTTACATATATATTTAAATCAATTACTTCATATCAATGCTTCATATGAACTCAACAGTTAAAAATGGTACATTTTGTTCCAGAATAGAGAAATATTATGCATTATACAATTAAAAATCACAATAGGGTTAGCTGAATTTCTTTTTTATGTAGATTTTTATTGGTTTTTTACATCACTTTCATTTTCCACCATATTCTTTCTCTCTCTCCTTCCAGATAGCCATCTTTTATAACAAAGAATAAAAACAGAAAAAGAGAATAAAAATTCAGCAGAGCTAATTCATCACAGATAGCACACATAATATATAATGTTCCATATCTATGGATCCCCAACCCTATAAAGAATCAGGAAGTACTGTTTTTTCATTTCTCTTCTTTGGGGCTAAGCTTGGTAACCATAATTTTGCAATAATTATTTTCAGTTGTTTTGTGGTTGTTGATCTTGCCATTTATATTGCTGTAGTCATTGTGTATATTGTTTTCCTGGATTTTTTACTTCAGTTTGCAGCAGTTTATAAAGATCTTTCCATGCTTCTCTGTATTTACCATGTTCCTTGTTTATTGCAGCATAGCAGTATTTCATTACATTCATGTGCAGGTAGATGGTAGAGGATAGAGCACTGAACTTGGAATTAGGAAAATCTGAGTCTAAATCCTCCATTAGAAAGCTAATAGTTGTGTGAACATCGACTACCTATGTCTGCCTCAATTTCCTACAAAAATAAACTTAATAATAATACCTATTTCAAGGTTTCTGAGAGTCAAAGGAGATAATATATGTAAATCATGTTACAAACCTTACAACACTAGATAAATGTTAGCTTTCACAATAATTGTTATAGACCACACAATATATTTATTCATTCTCGGACTGATAGTCACCTACTTTGTTTCTAGTTTCTTTTTATTGCCACACCAAAAAGAAAAAGCTGCTATATTTCAGCATATATAGAGTCTTTTTTTTTTTGGGTCACTGGCATCAATGGCACATATTCCCAAACAGTAAAATTTCTGTTTATAGGATGTGGACATTTTTACCAGTTGATTTGCATAATTTCAAATTGCTTTCAAGAATAGATTGAAAGTTTCAATAATCAATTAACCAATAAATATTTATTAAGTACCTACTATAGTCCAGGTATTGTGTTAGGTGCTGGGGATATTACAAAGAGTAAAATAATCCCTTGTGGCAATGGGCTTACACTCTAACAACAATACATATGTACTTGTCTTTCTACATTAAGGGATTGAAAGGTGTGGAATATGATATTCCAAAAGTCAAAGGAGCGAGGATTAAAACCAAGAATCACTACCCAGCAAAACTGAGTATAATACTTCAGGGGAAAAAAGGTCATTCAATGAAATAGAAGACTTTCAAGAATTCTTGATAAAAAGAGCAGAGTTGAAAAGAAAATTTGACTTTCAAACACAAGAATCAAGAAAAACATGAAAAGGTAAACAGGAAAGAGAAATCGTAAGGGACTTACTAAAGTTGAACTGTTTACTTCTTACATGGAAAGATAATATATGTAACTCTTGAGACTTTTCTCAGTATTTGGGTAGTTGGAAGATTATATACAGATAGACAGAGGGCACAAGGTGAGTTGAATAGGAAGGGATGATAAATTAAGGGGTGAGTGAGGAATATATTGGGAGGAGAAAGGGAAAAATGGAATGGGGCATACTATCTCTCACATAAAAGAGGCCAGAAAAAGCTTTTTCAATGGAGGGGAAAAGGGGTGAGGTGAGAGGGAAAAAATGAAGCTTACTCTCATCGCATTTGGCTTAGGAGGGAATAACATGCACACTCAATTTGGTGTGAAAATCTATCTTACACTATAGGAAAGTAGGGGAGAAGGGAATACGTGGGGTGTGTGCATGTGATGATAGAATGGAGGGCAAATGTGAGGAGGAGGTAATCAGATGTAAATACTTTTGGGGAGGGACAAGATCAAAAGAGAGAACAGAATAAATGTGGGCAGTATAGGAAGCAGGGAAACATAGTTAGTCTTTCACAATATGACTTTTATGGAAGTCTTTTGCATAACTACACATGTATAGCCTATATTGAATTGCTTGCCTTCTCAGTTGGGATGGGTTGGGAGAGAGGAAGGGAGAGAAGTTGAAACTCAAAGTTTTAAAAACTAATGTTAAAAATTGTTTTTACATGCAACTGGGAAATAATACACGTAATGGGGCACAGAAGTCTATCTTGCCCAACAAGAGAAAAGAGATGGGGATAAGGGAAGGGAGGGGTGTGATAGAAAGGAGGGTAGATTGGGGGAAGGGTTGTGTTGGGTTGGAGGGAGGGGAGAGATGGGGAGTAAATTTGGAACTCAAAATCTTGTGGAAATGAGTGTTGAAAACTAAAAATAAATAAATTGGAAAAAAATTAAGTCATTCTGCTCCCTACCCAAAGTTTCCCGGGAGAATACCAGAATGTGTTTCCTGTCCCTGTAAGATCCCTTAGCTCCCTTGCAAGTATCCAGGCAACTCTTTAAAAAAAAGAGTTATTTGTTCATACTCTTTGACCATCTAGCATCTAGATATTGGAGAATGGCATATTTTGATTAGTTGTCTACACATCTTAGATACCAAACACTTATCAGAAAAATTCGATACAAAGGTTTTTTTTCCCCAGTTAATCTCTTCCTTTTCATGCTAGATGAATTAATTTTGTTAATGCAAAAGCTCTTCAATTTCACATAACCAAAATGATCTATTTCTTTTTTTTTTTGGTAATTGCTTCTTTGTTTAAGAATTCATTCCTTTTCCATAGCTATGGAAAGTATGCAAGCCCCTTCTTTTCTAATTTAAAACTTTTTCTTTAATATTCAGGTCATGTTCATTTTCAGTTGATTGTTGAATATGATGTAAGATGTTGGTCGAAATCTAATTTTTTACAGGGTGTTTTCTTCCTTTAATAGGAGTGCTTATTAAATAGAGTTCTTTCCTAAGTGATTTATATTATTGATTTAATTATTTCTGATTTGTTCCTGTATAGTCTGTTCTATTGATCTACTTTTCTATCTTTAACCACTACCAAATAGTTTTGATGATTGCTGCTGCATCGTATCATTCAGTCTGGAAGTGTCATCTTCCTTTCATTTTCTCTCTTTTAAAAAAAATTCCTCAGGTCCTCTAGGTCTTTGGTTCCTCTAAATGAATTTTATTGTTACTTTGCCTACTTCAATAAAATATACATTTGATAGTTTATTTAGAATAGAACTAAATCTCTAAATTGACTTTGATAGTATTGTCATTTTTATTATATTGACTTGACCTAAAACATTTAATGAACTTTTAATATTTCTCTAGCTATAAGCCTTGTTCTTTAGTTCCCTAAGGGACATTTTTTGTAATTGAATCTATACAAATATTAAGTGTACTTTGATAGACTGACTTTTAAATATTTCAGATATTTTGTAGTTATTTTGAAAAGGGCTTCTATTTTTATTATTTCTTCCTGGATTTTGCTATTGATGTTTTGGGTGTTATTTTAAAGACTGTGACTTTTCTGAAGCTGTTAATTATTTCAATCAGTTTCTTTGCTGTTTGCCTAAGATTTTATAAGTAAACTATCATGACATCAATAAATAGCAATATTTTTCTCTTTGTCAATCTTTCTGCCTTTAATTTTCTCTTTTAATATTGTGATTGCTAGTATTTCTAGAACTATTTCAAATAAAAAGTAGCTAGGAGACAATGTCAGGATAAAATCCTGCCTCAGTCACTCGCTATGTGACTTTGGGCAACTCAGCCTCTTTCAGCCTTAGTTTCCTTATTTCTAAAATGGAGATAATAATAGCACCTATCTTGGAAGATTGTTGTGAGAATCAAATAAGATAATATATTTAAAGCACTTTGCAAATCTTGAAGTGCTAAATAAATAATAACTATATTTTTCTGCTATTATTAAAGTGAGGAGAGGGAGCATCCCTGATTTACTTCTGTATTTATTGACAATCTTCTAGTGTTTTTTATATAGCTATACCATCCTTGCTTTCAGTTTTATATGCTTATTATTTGCAGTTTTTTAAAAAAAAATTAATGAAAGTTGTACTTTTGTCATAAGATTTTTTCTGCATCTGTTGGGATAATTATTTAGTTTTGGATGTTCTACTTTTTGATAATTTGTAGACATGGGGTAATTTCTTTCATTACTTATTCCAACTTTAATAGTTATATTTATTTATCTTTCTTATTTTTTACCTCTTTTTGAGTTTTGGCAAGTCAAGCCATCTATTCTATTTTCTTTGTAATAATGTTTCAAATGCCTTTCTTTTATTTAACATACATCTTTTTTCCCTCATTTATGATTTGGTTTAGGTTTGCAGGAAATGTCACTTTGGGTTTCATCTTGACCTTTGTTTTTGTCCAGAACATATTATTCTAATTCTCTTTGGCAGTTTGTAGTGTGTGTAGTATTGTTTTGACAATGATTCAGCAGCAACCCCTTAATGGGAATCCCTTAATGTGTTCAAAACTACAAGCTCATGGTCTGGTTTGTACATCTCTGATGGAGCTTAGAGGCTTTTGGGAGAGTGGTGTTGAGTGAGGATGTTCAGAATTAGGGTTCTCTCCTATTAATTCATTAAACTTCTTCTGGTTTCTTGCTTTTCCAGACTGTTCATTCAGCTGTAAATACTGTAGATGGGGCACACAATTCTTCTCTCTCTGTCTCTCTCTCTCTCTCTCTCTCTCTCTCTCTCTTTTTTAGTTAATGGGAATTAGGGAAAATTCCTAGTCCATAATCTTGCTTGTTACATGTCCTGGAAGTTGGATTGACTCAATTTTAATTCTTTTCCAAATAATTTTGTTTTCTTAAATCATTTGCCATATGTTTTAGAGTAGAAGGTCAATCTGAATTAGGTTTATTTTATAGTATTTTTTAAGTGAGAAGGGAAACCATGATCCCAAATGACATCAAAGGCTACAAAATATTTCGAAACATAATGATTTTTATAAACTCCTGTGACATGATCAAAGATGAGCATTTTCCTCGATTATTTTTAGAGGCATAGTCGGTAGCTGATGATATGGCACTTTAAAAAGTTGTAACTAAGGTCATTATCACTGTAACAGCAACATTGTGTGAAGACTAGCTTTGATAGACTTAATTCTCTTCAATGCAAAGATTTAAGACAACTCCAAAAGACTCATGATGGAAAATGCTATTCATATCCAGAAAAGGAACTATGGAGTCTGAATGCAGATTGATGCCTATTATATGGACTTTCTCTTTAATTTCTCACGATTTTTCCCATTGGTTCTAATTCTTCTACAACATTACTAGTGTGAAAATATGTCTAATGTGAATGTATGTATATATATATATATATATATATATATATATATATATATATATATACATATATATATATATAACCTACATCAGATTGGACACTGTCTTAGGGAGGAAGAAGGGGAGGGAGCGGGAGAACTTTTAACTCAAAATCTTATACAAATGAATGTTGACAAATAAAAATAAATAAATTTTAAAAAAGAAAGAGATTTAAAAAGAAATGAAAAATAAGACCAAAAAAAAGGAAAGAAGAGGAAAAGGTGTACCTAGTTCTGCCCACTGAAGCAGACAGAAGAATTCTAATACCTCTTTTATATTACTTCCCTTAAATTATTTGAATATAGTTATCATGTTCCTTCCCTCCCCAAATCTTAATTCCTTTGACCAATCTTCATATGGTATACTATTTGGGCTCTGTCGAAATAGTTGCCCTCTTCTGGATGTTCTTTAGCTTACTAAGGTCTTCTTGAAAAAGTAGCACCCAGAACTGAACACTATTCTTCAGATATGTTCCTATTAAGACAGAATGCAGAGGGATTTCATTTCCCTATTCCTCATTTTTTGGGGTGAACATTCTAAGATGCTCTTCATGAAATCCAGGG
Organism: Bettongia penicillata ogilbyi; assembly: GCA_023548195.1. NCBI lineage: Eukaryota > Metazoa > Chordata > Mammalia > Diprotodontia > Potoroidae > Bettongia > Bettongia penicillata. The sequence continues at coordinate 13,655,732 of JAJHZJ010000560.1, forward strand.
AGCTTAAGATCACAGTAACTTACTTTTTGTCCATTTTTGTTGCAATATCACACTATTGGCCTGTATTGAACTTACAGTGCTTCAGAGCTCTCAGATCTTTTCCAGATGAATTTTTCTCTAGCCATGTCTCCCCCTATTTTATTTGTGAAATTGATTTTTTTGAACCCAGATAGGAAATTTTGAATTTCATCTAGACTCACATAGATAGTAAACCTCAGGGCTGGGATTTCAAACCCACCCTCCGATTCTGAACTAAGTGGTTTTTCTACTTGTCTCAAATTGTTCCGAAGGTGCTTGCCCTAGGAAGAGACCTAGTAGAACATAATCTGACACTTTCCGAAAGAACTGGATTTATCATTCTTTAATTTCATCCTACTCTGACATTTAATACCTTATATTTATGTAGCATTTTTATGATTGTATGTCACTTTACATGAATTATTTACTTTATCCTGGCAACAATGCAGGGAAGTACATAAATATGATTTCATTGGTTAGGAGACTTCTACCAATGCAGATCAACAAGTTTTGGGCAACTTTTAGTCTTAGGAAAGTACCTGGGGGACTGTAGGTTAAATGACTTTCCCAGGCTTGTAGACTTATACAGTCAGTAAGTACTAGAAAAGGAACTTTACCCCAGCTCTTCCTAACTCTGAAGCTGAGTCTCCATCCCACATCATGCTGCCTAAACAAAGGCAATTCATTTTCTGAGATGGGAAAATTGGAGATCAAACAGGTTAAGATACCTAACTTAAGTCCTAACATCATTTCACAGAGCTAAGTTAAAATTTGAACTCAGATTCTCTAACTCTATATCTGGCCATCTTACACCACATTGCCCCCCTCCCCCATTTACTTCTTCCCCAGAGTAACTAAAATGACTGTTTAAGAGAGTGACTAGACTTTTTCCTCATGGACATAATATGATTTGCTCTTCTTTGTAATTTGGGGTTGTGTTTATAAGAGGAAAAACTCCAACGATCTCCGGATTATGACCCAGCGCTGTGGGAATCTTCTCAGTCTGTGTTGTAGGTGTAGCTCAATCTTCACCTCTTGTATCAGACCCATTTTTCCCTACTCCTTTGGTCTCCACCCTAGTTTAGGCTCTCATCACCTCTTCCTGGATGATTTCAATAGCTTTCTAACTAGTCTCCCTGCCTTTGTTTTGTCCTCTTTCCAATCTATTCCCCCTCATGGTTTCCAAAGTAATTGTCTAAAATGCAGATTTGACAATATTCCTCCCTATGGAGTAAACTCCAGTTATTTGTTTATTTACATGTGTAACCATTCATTCATTTAGCTCTCCAATCATTTGTGTATTCGTTATTCAGTCACTTGTTCATTTTTATTTATTGTACCTTCTTTACCTCTTGAACTCTTCCTAACTTCTTAATCTTTTAAAAAATTTTCATCATTCTCCTCCACACTCTACAATCCAGCCAACTGGGCATTCTTGCCAATCCTTTCACACAACCCTCTATTTTTCGTCTCTGTATCTTTGTACTGACTGTTCCCCCATGCCTAGAATTCTGTCTCTTCTACCTTTAAGTATCCCTTGTTTCTCTAAAGAACCAGGTTAAGCACCACTTTTTGTATGAAATCTTTCCTGAGTTCCAAATTATCTTTTATTATTTTGTGTATGTTTCTTTATGTGTACGTTGTTTCCTCAGACAGAGTGGAAATAAGCTCTTTGTGGGCAGGGACTGTTTCATTTTTGTCTTTATATCCCCAGGACCTAGAACAGTTCCTGGAACATAGTAGAGGCTTAATAAATGTTTTTTGGTTGCTTGATGGATACCTGATGTTTGCCTCCAAATTATGGGAATTCTATATCTAATATAATTTTATGTCATGATTTCACTTGTTTCCATTTAGATGGTTTTAAAGACATTTGGGAATGCAAATTCAATTCAATAGGCATTTATTAAGTTCTTGATATGTTCAAGGCATTGTGCTGGAACCTGTGAGGTTCAAAGAGAAAAATAAACATTCCCTACCCTTAAGGAGCTTACATTATACAGGGGAAGGGTATAATATTTATACCAATTAGTAAATGCAAGATGATTTAAAGGAGACAACACTTAGTAGTATAGGGGTTGGGAAAGTCATCCTAAGGGAAGTAACAACTGAACTGAGACTTGAAAGGAGCTAAAGATTCTAAAAGGCAAAGGTGAGGAGGGAATAAATTCCAGGCACACAGGAAAGCTCCTTCAAAAGCATAAAACTGGTGATAGAATTCTAAGTTCAGGGGAGAGCAAGTGGGCCAGATTGATGGGAACATAGCATGAATAGGAATATTGTGACAAGTCTTCAAAGGGAAGTTGGAACTAGATTGAAAAGAATACCAATGTCGATTGCCTCCAAGAAGAAAGATGTTTATTTCACATTATCAGTCACTTCCTTGCATCTTGCCTTGGAAGAAAACTCTGGCTATATCAGATACATATATTATTTCTCTCCAACTAAGCTATAAATGTTTCTCAAATAGGGACCTTTTTTTATCATTTTGGATTCTTTATAACATTTAGTATTGCACTGGGCACATAGCAGACCTTCAATACGTGCTTGTGAATGAATGAATCAATGACTTTATATTGACTTCAACAATAGTCTTAATTAAGTTATAACATTCGTTTCAATAAAAACTAACAGTAAAAGTATGTTAACATATGTAAAATGTGGGCTTTTAAAGTTAGGTTTTTATTTATATTGAACATGCATATTTAATGTCTAAGAGAAGTATAATATATCATTCCATTAATTTTCTAAGTTCCAACTAAAATCCCACTTTCCATAAGAAGCTTTTCCCCCTTAGTGCTATTGCCTTTCCTATGTCAATTATCTCTAGTTTAACACATATCTATCTTGTTTGTATGTAGATGTTTGCATATTGCCTCCCCAATTAGACTGTGAGATCCTTTGGAGAAGAGAGCTGTCTTTATGCCTTTCTTTTCCTAAGCACTTAACACAGGGCCTGGCATACAGTAAGTAGTTAATGTAGGATGGTTGAGCTTAACTGCTTTATGGGGTCATTGGTTGTAGTGATTTACAGCTTCCCCAAAAATGTACAACTATTTTGGAAAATAATTTGGAATTATGCAAAATAACTACAACATTCATTCTACAACCAGTACTATATATCCCAAGGAGTCCATTGATAAAAGAAAATATTTGTTGTTTCACTGTTTCTGAAAGAAAAGAATTGGGTTCAATTGATTGGGGAATGGCTAAACAAACTGTGGTACATGAATGTAAGGGAATTTTACTGTGCTTCAAGAAATGAATGTCAGTCAATAAAAATTTATTGGGCATCTACCAGGTGTTAAGCACAGTGCTAAGTGTTGGAATATGATGAATACAGAGAGGCATGAAAAAAATCTATACACAGGACAAAGTAAATAGAGCAAAGAAAACAATAAAAACAATGGAAGAACTCCACCAAAAAAATGTTGCAAAATTATAGAGAAAGGGCATAGCTTGAAAGTAGAGATACAAGAAAACACTCCAACCCCTCCCTTTTACAGAGATGGAAAGTCCACAAGGGTTTTCAGCTTTTTTTCAATCTAATGATCAGTTATGCTGATTTTTCTCCTTCTGCTTTTTTCTTTAAAAGAATGCTCTTTATTATGATATACTCTCTGGGAAGAAGACAGGGAGGGAAACATAGTTTCCTCACTATAGCAATATAAAAAACCCAAAGAAATAAACAAAAACTTATTATTATTATTATTATTATTTTTTACAAAAGAACTATATGATTGGAAAAGGTTGTAGACTAGTCATGTAGTGAAATTGAGGAATAACAGGCATGTAGCCCATGTGTTGCTCTGGTGTTAGAAAACAAACTGGAAGCAGGCCACCTGCACATTCGAAGGACCCTTTATGGAGTATTTGTGGAAGGACAAGTATTAAATGAAAATTGAATAAGATAAGGAAGCATCAGAAGTTATACCAACAGAGATAAGATCAAAGACGCCTTGAAGTATTGAGCTACTCTGCATTGTTAGCTATTTTCTTATGTGTATGTTTTGTCTCTCCAATGACTACAAACCCTTAGCCGTCAGGGACCATGCCTAGTATTCCAAATGTGTGATTTCATTCATACTTCTGGTGTAGAAATTCCCTCCACTATTGCAGATCAGCAACTCATCTCTAACCAGGGGTGAGCTAAAGATGGCTTGTGAGAACTGATAACATTTCAATGTGAGCATGTATTCCTCAGAAACTGGCAAGTGCTACAGATCTAGGCTTGACTTTCTGTTTTGTTGATTGTCTGACAAGAAAACAATGGAGAAAATGTAAATGATGCAGATTGACCTTAGAAAGGTGTCCTGTGTTTTTGGAGAGCTGACTATTAAACATTTGTCAGTACCCCACTGTCCATAACTTAGAGCAAGGGTTGGTAAAATTCTAGCCTACAGGTCAAATCTGGCCTATTACTTGCTTTTGTATGACCAGTGAGCTAAGAACAAATTCTTGCCTCCAATGAACCAGAAAGAGATAGAATACTCTTTATTATAAGATATGACTCTCTGGGAAGAAGAGAGGAAAGGAAACATAGTTTCCCCTCCAGACATAGTGACTTAGAAATATGAAAAATTTTAAAATAAAGCTTTATTTTATTTAAAAATCATTCTTAGCTTTCTGACAGGCTGTGTAAAAAGAGGCATGGTAGATAGTATACCATTCCACTAATTTCCTTAGTTCCAACTAAAATCCTACTTTCTGCAAGAAATAGCATTTGCTATATAGTGTTCAGATACCTGACTTAAGAGTTTTGGACTGAGGTTCAGTAAGAAGTCAAAGAATACAACCAGTAGGTATTGGAGGCAAGAATTAAACTCAAGTCTAACGGGGGCAGGTAGGTAGTCCAGTAGTTAGAGCATTGACCCTGCAGTCAGGAGGACCTGAGTTCAAATATGGCTTCAGACACTTACCAGCTGCGTGACTCTGGGCAAGTTACAATCCTGATTATAAAAAAAGAATTGAACTCAGGTCTTCCTGACTTAAGGACTGGTCCTCATTATACTACACCATATTACTTCTTGCCTTGTAGATCCTGCATAATTGTTCCTTGTTGATGATGGTGACTATGGAAACCATTATGTGAACAGGCTGCAGTTTTTCAGAGGGTCAAAGCTGCTTATTTTCTTCCTTTTCCCAGCTTCCACCAGAGCCAGAACTCATACACAGGACATTTGGTTTGTAACAAACATGCATTTGATTTTCAGTTCTTTACAAAGTGCAAACAAAGTTTGAACTTGTTTTTCTTAGACTTACAACTTGACATACTTGCCCAGATGGTTCAATGAGAACTTAGACATTTCAGAGGTAATGGTTGAATGTAAAGGTTCTAAAGTTAGCAGTGTCTTTCTGCAGTGTCCTCTGTCTCTTTTTCTATCTCTTTCTGGTTCATTGGAGACAAGAATTTGGAATGAAAAAAAGGAAACTGTGGAGAAGTCTGTGGAGTGTTCTATCTGATACTGGCAGGGTTCTGTTCTGAATAAGGATGCACAGATTGTGTGATGACCAGCGAGAGGGTTTTGAGGATAGGAAAAAGAGGATTAAAAATAAATGCTAAAAATGGTTACTTGTAATCACTCTGGAAAGAATTTGTAGATTGAGAATGATATTCATATTCATAATCAATTCAGGGATTTTTATGGGCATCTGGAACACTTTCTTTAACAATTTTTGCTTTATGGTTTTCTTTCTTGACCCTTAAGGTGAGTCTTCACCTAATGAGGATAGATAAAAAAAATCTGATCACACCCTCATACATATGATAGCATGCTTTAATTGTGTCATAGTTCCTTATTCCAGAATATTCTTAGAAAGGGAAGCAAGGCTTCTTCCCCTCTCTTACAGGTAGAAGAACTTGGCTAAATGGGTTTAAGTATTTTCTCAGTGAAATTACATGAGAAATAGCACCATGTACTAGAGTGTTGACCTTGGAGGCAGGAAGACCTGGGTTTAAATTCTTCCTTTCACTCATACTTCTTGTGTGACCCTGGGTAAGTCATTTATACCTCTCATTGGTCCTAGGCAGACTGTAAATTACAGGCACTATTTTGCATAGATAGAGGGAATTTCCTTTTTAGCAGTTCCCTACAGCAATGGTGTCATACTCAAATAGAGAGGAAGTATATGATCCCTGTATAGGGCTGCATAGTGACTAAGAAAACCACAAATTAATTTTATTTGTGTCTTATGATGTTTTTATTTATTTAAAAAATATTTTCCAATTGCAATTCTCTGAGTTAGAATATGACCAAAATATCAGGATACTGCATATTGTGGAGTGATAGAAGTGGTCCTTATGTACATTTAGGTTTCACTAGTAAAGACAGTGGCAGCTAAGTGGCTCAGCAAAGTCAGGAAGACCTGGGTTCAAATCTGTCCTGAGACATTCACTAGCTGTGTGACTCTGAGCAAGTCTGTTGGCTGAATCCACTGGAGAAGGAAATGACAAACCAATCCAGTATCTTTGCTAAGAAAACCCCCATGGGGTTATGAAGAGTCATGAGGAGAGTATCCTTCAATTTTAGTTGGAGCACTGGTTTAGAGTTGGTACTTAGAAGACACCAATGCCATGAATCACAGAGCCAGGTGCTTCATTTAACACCATATAAATCATTGGAAGACTTACACATCCTCTTTCCTTAGACAGGAATAATTTCAATTGTGGAAAATTAGAAGTTGGCTGAGAAATTTCTGCCCATCTGGAGACTAGGATCATAGATTTCAATTTGGAAGGGACCTTAGAGGTCATCTAGTCCAAGCACTTCATTGTACAGATGAAGAATCTAACACCCAGTGAAGTTAAACGATTATGTGAAGTCACATAGAGAGTAAGGAGGAGAACCAGAATCAAATCCTAGTCCTTTGCCTCCAAAGGGTGCTTTTCTTACTATACAAAGGTATCGTTGGAGAGGCGGAGAGCCAGAATCCTTGTCCTTCTGAGTCCAGGGAAAATAGAACAACCTGTTTCCTCTGTGGTGGGAAGGCTTCTGGGGTCTGAGTAGAGACAAAATAGAACTAGGTAGCTATGGCTAAGTTTGTGGACAGATGGTCAGAGAAGGATCCAGGAATGGACTGGCAATATTACTCCAAAAATCCAACCTCTGTGTCCGAAGGCCACACTGTAATAAACCTAGAGACTTGGAACATTCAATAATCTGTATTTGCCTTCTTGCAGATGACACATCTTCTTGTACCTTATAATATAGAACAAGTCCTAGGGTAAATGAGTGCTTTAGGCACTCAATCATCTTGCCCCTGTGACCTGTGAAAACAAGTGTCAGAGCAGAGTATAGAAATACATCTGTGTGACTTCAAATATCTGGGCATTTATTTCAGTAAAAAGTCAGTGATCAGGATATTTCAGTGATATCTCGATTCACAATGTTTTAGAACTGTGTTGATATAGTACAAGAATATTTTATTTTTAATTTTGAAATTTGGAACTTGTGCTTCCCTATTGAATTTAGCCCTGTAAGACCTAGCCTATTGCAATAACTTGCTGGTGGGTCTCCCTGATTCGTGCCTCCCCACTCCCCACTTAGCTATCAAAGTCATCTTTCTAAAGATGAGGTCTGATCATGTCATCCTCTCAGCCTCCCTTTATTTAACTCCAGTGGTTTTCTATTACCTCCTATGAAGTGGAGGGAGGAGGAATCAGTCAGTGACTCTCAACGTAGCCAGCTAATGCAGATAATTCAGAATCACATTCCTTACTTTCCACAATAATAAGGATTGTTTGTTCACTTTGGAAAGATGGATCCTAAAAATCTATTTTTTCTGCAGTAAAAAGGCCACCATTTTTCCTATTCCTCAAACTAGATTCTGACTAGATTTTGGGGAGGAGCAAAGGAGTTGATGGGGAGGTAGATATGTGTGCATGTTCGTCCTTTGTTGCCAAGGAAGACCATACCATCAGAGAAATAATGACATGACTTGTACTTGACTTTGTTTTAAGTGAGGGAGGGCTGTGCAGGTCCCCAGCCTCACTTTTCCTCCAGAGTCATCTGAATTCAGTGACCAGATATTCATCAGGATGACTAGAGATGACCCAGGATGAGGTAATTGGGATTAAGTGGCTTGCCCAAGGTCCCACAGCTAGTGAGTATCAAGTGTCTAAGGTGAGATTTGAACTCAGGTCCTTCTGACTCCTGCACTGGTGCTTTGTCCACTGCACCACCTAGCTGCCCTGGGGAGGTAGATATGAACAAAAGAAACTGAGGAATCTAGCCTTGATGATTAAATAAGGAGTGAAATGATAAATAACCCATCAGCGTTTCATCCTATCCTAGATGTGTACCTCCAGATTGTTGACTTTTCATGTGGTCAGAGTGTAGGACTTTTTAGGTCTAATGTCATATTAAAATATCATTTAAAATGTGCTTCTTTTTAGAAATGTGGAAAGTAAGAAATGCCCTTAGATAAACAAAGGAGTACAAATGCTGTAATAGAAAAGTCCATAACAGACTTGATGAAGGTTGTTTTCTCAGTGAATATGTTATATATTAATGTCTAGAGCTCCAAGGACAGAAAACAGAGTGAAGGATGATGGATATATCTCGAGAGCTCACAAAGCACGTTGATAAAATAACAGAGTTTAAAAAGCTATTATAAACAGAGAAGGAAACAAAAACGTAAAAGAAATTTGAAATGGAATCGAACTTGTAATGGTTCATGCCAAGAAAATGTATTGACCTCCCCTCACCCACATGAATTCTCAACTTTGTAGACTGTGTTAGAAAATACCAGTGAATTTTTTTTTGCCCTTAGTTTGGGAGTCTGGAGATTTATTCTAGAATTTTCTCTAAGTTATGTTAAGATATAAGTAGATTCAGAAGTCTTTGAATGTTACGATAGTAATTCTAATCAATTAATAATCAATGAGAATTTAATAAACACCTACTATGTGTCGGGAGCAGTGTTAAGAGATGGGGATACAAAGGCAAAGATGAAATATTTTCTGCCCTCGAGTACCCTAATGGGAGGGAGAGAAGAGGGATTTAATCATTGTTATTTCTCTTCTTACTTAATTACCAAGGCTAGATTTCCCCATTTCTTTTGCTCACATCCTCTTCCCCATCAATTCCTTTGCTCATTGTTATTTGAAGAAAAATCATGTTTTCATTTAAGTAAATGTGAAGTTCAAGTAATTTTTGGGGGTGGGAGGAGGGACTAACAATTGAAGGGCAATTGGTGTCTCGTGAAGGAGGTGATGCTTTGAACTAAGCCTTGAAAGGTGCTAGGGAGTCTAAAAGCCAGGATTGAAAAGGGGGTACATTTCAGGCATGAGGGATGACATGCAAAGGCACTGAGAGTGGAGATTGAATGGAACATATGAGCAAAGGCAACAAGGTCAATTTGACTGGACTGAAGAGAGTGTGAAGGGGAGGAATGTGTGATAAGTATGGAAAAATAGGTTGGACTTCCTGTCTGTCTCTATCTCTCTACTATCCATCCTTTCATCCATCAATATATAGATGGATGAATAGACAAATGCTATCTTCCATCAGCAATGTATGGTGGAACAAACTTTGCCTTGGACATTAAGAGATGTGGGTTTTGCCCTCAGCTCACTGTGTGACCTTGCCAAATTATTTGACCTCCAGAGATTTCAGTTTCTTCATCTATAAATTGAAGTTGTATCAGATGATTTCTAAGACCCCCTTCCAGCTTTGATTTCTAGAATTCAACCTTAAAAAACCTTTATGAAATGTACCACCATAATATCTTAAGGTTGATGTTACAGGGACTCTGAAAGACTGTGGAGAAGTTCAGGCTTTCCCAGCAGTTTACTACTCAACTTATCAGGAAACAAAACACAGCCCCTTGTCCCTCTCATCAAAAGAAGTGTTTATCTGAGAAGTAATGGGTTGGCTTTAATGTCCTTAGGTTGGGCTCCCAAATTTTTCATATGAAGAAATTTTGACTATCAGGTGGAGCTTTTTCTGCCTCTATTTCGTTCTGTAACTCAATTTAGCTATTAATTGGCTGTGTGTATTTATGCAGAAATTAAGTATTGTCTACACCTAGACAACGATCAAATGTTGTTAATAATGCACATTGAAAATGGTTTCACATACAATATCTCATTGAACCTTATAACACTTTGATGATTTAATCTGTATGTTATTAGCTCTGTTTAATAGGTGAGGAAACTGATGCTTAGAGAATTTGTTTTGATACTTCAGTGATCTGTGATTTCATTTCTTTCTGTGTGGGTATTCCTTCCATGTTCACATATTTCAAGCCCTCCATGCCTTAAAAGATGGTCTTTATTAGTGTTATGGTTGAAGACTTCACGACCCTGTGGTCAACCTCATTATGAGCATCTCTGAACCCCATTTCCTAACCTTAATTCTAATCCTAGGCTGATTCTTAGATGACAGAAGTAGACTGTATTACTAAGCCTGTACTCAAACTTTTGTGTCTGCCAGATTGTGTTCTACTAATATAACCCTTGAGGGCTCAGGGAACCTCAACATCATGATGGGATATCTATCATAGGAACCTATGAGTGGAGATTAGTCAGGTGATGTAACCCCAATTTATTCAACTAGTAAGAGAACCCAAATCTCCTTGTGGTCCAAGTAGAAACTGGATCCACTTGTCAGGTATGTTAGGGTGGGGATTTCTTTCTTTAATGGGCTAGATTAAGGTCTTTTCCAACTCCCAAATTTTATGATTTGCAATTCTAGTTCCACTATGCCATATCAAAGAATGAGATGATAGCATATCAAGGTTGGTAAGCTTGGGTATATGAGGGAAGGGGAAAGACAGAGAAGGAGCCATTCAGGGTTTTCTTACATCCTTTAAAGATGAACAATCTCTAAATTCATCTGATTAGGATTTTGGGGGGGAGTTTCGCATGAAGAGCACCACGGCACAGTTCAGGGATTCTTAAATCTTTTTCTTGTGTCATGGATCCCTTTGACTGACTGATGATGCCTATGGTACCCTTTTCAGTCAATTGATCAATCAATATTTATTAAGGATCTATTATGTGCCAGACACTATGCCAAGTGCTGAGGATACAAAAAGAGGCAAAAGATAGTTCCTACTCTGAAGGAGTTTATCATCTATTGGAGGAGATAACATACAAACAAATACATGCAAAGAAAATTATATACAGGATAAATTGGAAATATTTGGCTGAGGAAAGGCACTGGAAGAATTGGGGAAGACTTCCTGTACAAGATGATATTTTTAGCTGGGTTATAAAAAAAACCGGTGAGGTCAGTAGTAAGAATAGAAAAAGAAGAGCCTCCCAGGCATAGGGGATGGTCAGAGAGAACGCCAGGAACTGAGAGATGGAGTGTCTTGGTCATGGAACAACCAGGAAGCCCAGTGTCCCTGGATTGAAGAGTATATATTGGGGGCAAGGTGTTAGAAGGTTGAAAGGTAGGAAGGAGTTAGGTTATAATGTTTTTGTATGAGGGTTATACAGGAAAACAATTCTAATACAAGTTATCAAAGTATTTCTAATGTATTAAAACATTTAAAAACTTTTTTGTTTTTAATTTCAAATTCTTGTCTTCCTTTTACCTCTTCCCCTACTCATCTCAATAATTAAAAAAACTGCACAAATTCATGGTTCCCAGCTTCAAAATTTTTGGTTTGTGGATATGGTGATGGTCCCTGGTTCAGAAGATTTGGGTTCCAGTTCCGTCTTTGACACATGCTGGTTGCTTCACCCCCTACTTAGACTATAAATTGCAGAGCAGTAGCTGATCTGCATTTGTAGATCGGATTTTCCTCTGCAGCAATTTCCTACAGCAAATAAATAACAAAAGATAAAAATTCTCCTTAAAAAAAGCAGCAATTGTGTGCTATTGGGGGAGCAGCAGGTGAGTGCCCCATCCTAGGACCCTTCGATTTCAGATCTGTCTGACACATTTTGACACTTTTTTAATAAGTTAATTGCTAACTTCCAAGGAAGAAAAATACCTTTTTCCTACATGTTGGTCTCTTATCAAACATGCTGAGCACGACTTGGTTAAGCAGTAACTCTTGCTATGAAAGTAAACAGAGTCCCCCTACCCCCCCTTTCACATTTCCATCCCAGTCAGTAAGAGTGGCACTAAAAACCTGGGAGAGCATAATTAAATGCTATTAATAACAAGCTGAACTGGAAGTATTTCAGTTTCTTTAACACACCTTGAGAATATTTACCTCCGCAGAGGGCAGAGTGTTTACAAGGACTCAAGTACTTATTTATCCAAGAACACTTTTTCAGAAAAGCTTCTTTATGGGTAGCTGGAGTATTCTCCTGCTTGTATAGTGACCTTTATTAACAGTGGGCTTGAAGTTCGGTAAAACTGTTAAGGGGAAACTTAAACTGGTCCACATGGTGGTTTCTGCAACAGTGGGGAGGCAGCCTATAGTACAGTGGGAGAAATACTTGATTTGGAGTCAGAAGACAAGTTCAAGACCCAGTTTTGTGATTAGCTAGATGTACCACCTTCAACAAATCCCTTAACCTCTCTGTGTCTGTTTAGTTATAAAATGGGAGAAGCAGTTGATTGTGACATTTCTACTGATATATTTAAGGGCCCTGGCTTCGTTCATTCATTCAACAAGTTCCTACTGTGTTCCCTGCTAAGCCCTGGGAGGATTTCAAAGTTTAGATAAGACAAGGTTGTTACTCTCATGGATTTACAAGTCTTGTAGGAAGGATAATAGGATCATAGAAGGTAGAGGTGGAAAGAATCCTGAAGGTCATTTTGTCCAATTGAGTTGACATATAAGTGGTTTAGAGGATATAGAGACCAGCCTCCATTTGGTAGTGAGAGAACATGGTGATGAAAAAATATTTAGTATGAGGAGAGATCAGCAGAGGTTGAGGGACAAGATGTATTGACAACTCTCGATGACTTGGTATTGAATCTCTTTCCCCTGTATAGTCACTGGGGACTATAGACACCTATGTTTGTCCATTTCCAAGGTTCTTATTACCCCCATACTCATGATACATCAGAATCAGGGAAACAAGTGATAATGATAACAATGGTAAGAACCCATACATCACTGTTTATCTGAATTGTACTGCATGTGTTGTTTCTAGGTTTCTTCTTCCTAAAGATACTGGGGAAACTGGTCAGTTGAGTATCTTTGGGTTAAAGCATTGTTGGCTGGAGTTCCTTTAAAATGCAAATACCAGAGAAGCACAGACCATCAACCTATTCTTACCTAGATTCTGATAGTATGTACTCATTCCAATAAAAAAAAAAAAGATTAGGGACAGAGGGAACTGGATTCATTCAAGGGGGATGATGAGCCTAGAGAGCAAATAGAAGGATAAAAAGCTGAAATTATGGCTATGGAGGGGCCAACCTGGGGAAGGATTGATTTAGGTATAATACTATAGTTGCTGGTGCTTAGACAGTCAAAAGGCAATAGCTGAGTGGTGGGATTAGGGTAAGGAAAGAGAAAACGAAAATGGAGAAGAGGGCTTGGAAGAAGAGATTGGTGGTAAGTGGATAGGGAACAAAGATAATAGTTAAAATTGTGAATCATAGGCAGCCTTGCTGAGCATAGGATCTTGCCCTCAAGGAAAGTAGATAGGTAAGTAGGTAAGGTATTGATAAGTAGATATTAATAAATGAGTTCATAGAATCATCATAGGGTTTAGAAATGGAAAGGACCTTAGAAGTTATCAGTCCCAGGGGTTCTTAAAAGTTTTTGTTTGTCAGTGGACCCCCTTCCCTGGACAATCTAGTGAAGTCTATAGACTCCATCTTACATAATGTTTTAAATACATAAAATACAACAGATTACAAAGGAAACCAAAAGATGTAGTTTTTCTCATCCAAGGACATAGCCCCCCTCAAATCTATGCCTGGACCAAAGAGCTCTTTCAAGAACTCCTGAAGTAGTCTAACCCTTTCTTTTTACATAAATAGGGAAACTAAGCCTTAGAAGAGGGTAGAAAATGTGCCTAAGGTCTCAGGAGCGGTAGGCATCAGACCCAGTATTTGAACTCAGATCTTCTGATTTTAATGTCTGGTGCTCCTTTTGCTACATAAACTTTTCCTGTTAATTACATAGTTTAGCCTTGTACAACGAGGTGGCATTTTGGGGCAATTTGTATTTATTGATATCTCTTGTTTTTATATCTCCTATAGTTCCCAATGTAACCTTTGTCTTCCCCTTTCTTCATAGTCATTCCTCATTACATTATTATTATTACAAAGAATAAACAAAATTGAAAAAAAAAGGCTGGCAAAATCAACACATTGAAAAAAGCCTGACATTATATGCCACATTCCATATGCCACATACGAAAAAACCTGTGATTTCCTTAGTGGAGCTAACACCTAGTGTGAGAAACATCGCTTGTGAAAGCACACCTAAGAACCTAATACTAGATGAATTTAAGGGAACTGACGGAGGCAGCTCTGGGACACAGCGGATAGAGTACTAGACCCACAGTCAAGAAGAGCTAGGCTCAAATCCTGCCTCAGATATTTACTAGCTGTGTGCCCCTCTGTAAGTCAGTTAACCTTATGCTGTATATGGCTTGGTTTGCTTATTGCCTCACCCATTAGATTGTAAACTCCTTGAGGACAGGGACTATCTTTTGCCTCCTTTTGAATTCCCAATACTTAACACAGTGCCTGGTACATAGTAAGTACTGTGCAAATGTTAGTTATTACTGTTTATTATTATTTCCCATTTCCTATAGAAATATCTCTGAAATACAGCCCTTACTTTAAATTAGGGAGATGGAGTTTTAAAAACCAAGGTGGCATAAGATATAATTTGTTCAATCATAATTTTATGAAGCTTAAAAGATTTTACTACTGAGAATAAATATTTTACTTTGTTTTTATTTTGTTTCATGCCATACAGCTGCTGAAAATTGAACTAATTGTGCAGTTTTCAGTAATGGTGCTGGCAGAGAGTATCAATAATCTAGGCCCACGGGGTTTGGCTTATGTCATTTATTTCCCCCCAATTAATTTTACTGCACTGTGCTAAAATAACGTGTAACCAAACATTTAGATTTATGTGACGACGTGCAGCCAATGAAAATATGTTTTGGAATGGAACTGTGTTACTAGGTTGAAATGAACGAGATTAAAAAAACCCAACAACCCAGCAAGCACTTTTAACTTAAAAGTTAAAGCAGAAGACGTTGCTTGGTTTCATAGGCAAAGATTATTCATGAAGACAATTCCATTAATCAATATTACATTGAATAAAACACTGTTTGTCTGCTTCTGAGGGGCAGTTATGTGGCACAGTAGATAAAGTGCCGGTCTAGAGTCAGGAAGACCTGAGTTCAAATTTGGCCTCAGATATTTACTAGCTATGTGACCCTAGGCAAGTCACTTAAATCTGTTTGCTTCAATTTCCTCATCTGCAGGATGATCTCGAGAAGGAAATGGCAAACCGCTTCCAGGATCTTTGCCAAGAAAACCCCATGAGGTCATGAAGAGTTGGACATGACAATCCACTGAACAACAACACATCTACTTGCATCACAGTGCTCAATCTTTCTTCTTTATCTTGTGTTTACTAATGCGATTGTTTTTCCCCAATAAAAGATGAACTTCACAAAATACTCTTTTGAGCTTGGTATAGTGAAAAGGGCACTGACTTCATGGTCAGAAGACTCAGGTTAAAATTCTGACCCTAAAGCTGACTCCCTCGATGGCCTTGGGCACGTGGCTTAACCTCCCTGGTCTCAGATTCCTCATTTACAACATGAATAGGCTGGTCTAGATTACCTTTGGGGTCCTTTCTAGTTTTACAAATCTCATGGTGGGTGTTACAAAGCTAATACTGGACTCCCACAAGAGGCTATATTGAAGGAACTGAGGTTGTTGACTCTGGAGGAGAAAAGACTCAGGAGGTTTACAACGGCTATCTTCAAGCATTTGAATGGCTTATAAGAAGCAGTTACGCTTGTTCTTTTTGGATAAAGAAAGCAGAATTGAAGCCATAGGTGGAAGTTGCAAAGGTGAAAATTTAGGCTTGATGTCAAGAAAAACTTCCAGCAATTAAAGCTGCCCTGGAGTGGAATGATTTGTCTTAGGAGGCAACAATAATAGTATTTCTATATAATAACAATGACAATAATATATTATTATATAATTATAATAATGGCAATAAATAATGATATAGAATAATTATAAATAAAAATATAATTATATATAATTATAATATATAATAAATAATAATATTTACACAGTACTTTAAAGTTTGTAAAGCTTTTATATACATTATCTCATTGGTCAGGTATGTTGTAGAAGGCATTTATGTTCAGGGATAAGTTAGTCCAAATCTGTTATTCTTCAGTTCTGTGAGATATCATCAATTAATATTGATAATCAGAGGATAGTCATGTAAAGCTATCTCTGCAATTATATTTATCAAGGAATTTTGAATGACTTTAATGTACACATGCACACACACATGCACAAACATACATGAAAAAGACTATGTATAAAAAAGTTTTGAAGCTGTATTTTGTAAGACAGAGTCAAATATTTTCTTATTATCGCCAAACAATAAGCACAGCAGGATTTTATGTTCTCTGCATCTTTCAGTCAACTTTGGAGTATTAGGATTAATTATGCTGAGGATTGTGGTTTAAAAAAAGTCAGTCTCTTCCTTTCTCATATTTTCATTAAAGGATACTCTGAATTTATTGATAATTCTCATAAAATTTCATGGAGATGGGTAGGCATATGGCCCAGTTGTTATTGATATTCTCTTGATTGCATTTTGGGGGTAGTATTACTAACTGTGACTTTTTCTAATTATTTAGTATTTTCTCCTCTTTCAGTTATCTTGAAAATTGATTCCTTAATGTCCTTAAAATTATGTTGGCTCCAATATGGATTCTCTCTGTGTATATACAGATTGATCCAGCTACTTTTCCTGTGTGTCTTCATAAGTGACTTCGCTTTATAAGAACCCTTATTTCCTTATCTAGCTTTTTGGAAACAGTGATATTAAAGTGAAAATGTATTGGTGCCACTAAGATCAATGAAAATACTTTGATACAGAAATGTTGACAAAGTGATACTTCTTTTTACCTTTACCTGGAAGATGATCATCTACCTGACAACCAATGTAGCTTCAAAAAGGGCCAAAGAACCACTGAAAGATTATTTGATGCCAAATAACTCCAGGAGAAATGCCAGGAGCAGAACAGAAGTCTACATACAACATCCATTGAGTTGACCAATGCCTTTCATTCTGCCAGTCATGAGGGTTTGTGGAAGATCATTGCAAAATTTGGTTGCCTAGAGTTCATTAGTATTGTATGTCAGTTTCTTGATGACATACTTGCACAGGTGCTGGAAAATGGATGATGCTCTTGTGCTATCACACCATCAATGGAGTGAAGGAGGGCTGTGTGCTTGCTCCCATGCTTTTTAGCATGATGTTTTCAGCAATTTTGTTGGCTACCTTCAGTGAGGATGAAAGTGGTATCAAGGTCAGCTGCCATATTGATGGTAAATTATTTAACTTGAAAAGTCTATAAGCCAAGACTAAACTGGAGGGAGAGGTAGTGTATGACTTTTTGTTTACAGATGAATGTGCACTCAATGCAACCTCTGAGGCTAAGATGCAACAAAATATGAATTGATTCTCTACCTTTTGTGCTAATTTTGGACTGACAATACCGAGAAAACAGAGGTTCTCCATCAGCCAACACCATACTAAACATCTATGGAGATATTGGTTACAGAAAATGGAGAAATTTTGAATGCTGTGGCTAAGTTCCCTTAACTTGGCAGTAATACTTTCCAGGGATGTACACATAAATGATGAGGTTGACATAAGTATTGCTAGAGCTAGCTCAGTATTTGGTAGACTGAAGGAAAGCGTGACAGAGAAAAGGTATTAGGATGTCTACCAAAATGAAGGTCTACAGAGTTATTATGCTGACCTCAATGTTGTATGCCTTTGTAACTGGGACAGTTTACCAGTATCATGCCAGGAAATGGAATTGCTTTCCATTTGAATTGTCCTAGGAAAATTTGCCAAGATAAGGTATGGAACACTGAGGTCATTTCTTGACCTGATCTGTTCAACACTCAAATTCTACTGCGGAGAGTGCAATTCCAATGGGATGGCCACATTGTTCAAATGACAAATGTATGTTTGGTTAAAAGACTATTTTACAGAAAACTCATGCAAGGGAACTGCTCACACAGAGGTCAGAAGAAGTGATACAAAGACACTGTTAAGGTCTCTCTCAAGAACTTCAGAATTGATTGTGAGACACGGGAGATTCTGTGCAGGACCACCCAGCATGGTTGCCTGCGTCAAAGAAGGCTCTGTGCCATCTACTCTTTGCATCAGTAAAGCAAAATTGCAGGAGCCCAAAAGAAATGTGAGATGAGCAAATGTAGAGACATTTGCACTTCAAGTGTTCACGTGGACTATTTGTGCCCAACTTGTAATAGAGCCTTCCAAGCTTGTATTGGTCTGATCAGTCACAGCTGGATGCACTGTACTTTGACCCCTACATAATGATGTCATTTTGATCCTCCTTGAGCATAAAGGAAAACAAGCATCTATACAGTTTGATGAAGTATTTATGCACATGATACACCTCCACTCTCTTTAAGGTTTTACAAATGAGTTTAAGTTCCATATGTTGGCATTGGCCTTGATTGCTATGTCTCTCTGTTAAGCTCAAATATTTTTTTTTTTTGGTTTTAGATGTTTTTGGTCTCCTTATTGTTCCTATTACTGGTAATGAGGTACATATTAAAAATACCACAGTTAAATATAACAAATATTGTGTAACAAATATCCATGGCTTATAACATGGACCAGGTTATCTGTATGTAACAGGGATACTTAGGCATTACTCCACATCTCAGTGGTTCCACCTTTGAGGGGAGTAGGATGGTGGCAATCACTGGACACACCTCCCTCCCTTTCTCTTATCTTCAAGAGGATATATTTAAATTTTAAAGGTCTAATTTTTTTTGAGTTTTGGATAAAAAGTACTTTCTTTGGTCATTTGAGGGGAAAAGAATTCTCCTTTACACACACCTAGAAGGTAAAAGACTAATCTCATCTAATGTCACTCCTCTCCCACCAAATGCTTATTTCATAAAAGGCAATTACAGATAGTGAACAACCATATTTCTCAAAGAAAGAAGCAAAGTAGTTCAGGGAAATGGTACTATCAGTTTAGGTGATAGAATACACAAGAGTTAGGGGCATAGAACCTGGAAGTGAGATGAAATCCTCACTCAACTGGGGAGAAAATGATCTTACCCTATGAGTACACTCTTAGAAGTCTAGGGGTTGTAGGCACTGGAAATTAATGGACACATTGGTATTATAGCTCTTCTCATGCCTATGAACTCAAGGAGACTTCTATTCCCCATTCAAAGTGCCTGAATTTTCTATTTGTTCTTTTTTTCCCTCTTTTCTTTTTGCTTTTCTCCCATAAGTTTCTCAGCCAATCAGGATGTTTCCCTACATGTATGCAATAACAAAAAGGCTCTCCCTTAACTAAACTTCTGGAGAATGGGGCTCCATAATAATGACTGAAAAATTCTAGCTATGAATTGTGAACTCCATTATTTCTAAGTCCATATGTTTTAATAGACCATTTCAGGGGTAAGTCTAATTGAATGATAAAAGGGCCATTAGGAATTCTGAGTCTGTTTTTTCCTTTGGTGAACCCCCTATACAAAATGGGCTTACATGTAGATATTTTCATTATTTCTTAGAAGTGATTAATATTTCTTTTGTTTGATAGCAAAGGTATATCTTTTAATCAAGCAATATCTCTGACCTGACACTTCAAAGTGACCTCTACTACAAAGTGACCAAAGCACTATCAGATAAATATATTTGGTTCATGTTTACAAAATTAGCAGAAATCTCCAAGTCTCCCTGAAACACTATATTCATGTAGAATGGCTCCTTTAGTAAAAACCTATAAATTGGTAGCAATAAACCACTTGTTGGATATATTTTTTTTTCAACTTTTTTCAGAGCTAAGTCCTCATGTGTTTCTAATCTATGTTGGGAAAATAGAAGTGATAAAGGAGAGCAAACTAGAGTCTGACCAACAGCCAAAGCCATGCCAGGTCTGTCTCTGCCAGATCCCGTTCTTTCTCACCTGGCATTATATCTTTGTCTATTTTGGAGGTAAGAAGAAGGAGAGTTTTACTTTCTTAAGTTTTTCTTCAGTAAGACCCTGTATTACAATATATGCAGCCATAAGGAGGGCAAATTTACATGAGTGCTAATAGTATAAATAGAACAATCTATAAAGCATGTCTGAAAAATTAATGAACCGTTTTCTTTGGGAGGGCTTTTAAAAATTATTATTTATTTATTTTTTAACATTCCTTAATTTTTCTTTTGAGTTCTGAATCTTTCCTTGTCTTCTCACCACCTCTTTACCCATAGAAAAGGCAAGAAATGTGTTATCAATTATATATGTGAAATCACACAAAACATATTTCCATATTAGCCATGTTACAAATAAAGCAAGAAATAAAAAAAAATCAAAAAAAGTTATGCTCCAGTCTGTACTCTGAGTTCATCAGTTCTCTTTCTGGGGTAGATCACATTTTTCATCATGAGTCTTTTGGAATTGTCTTGGTTGATCATTGTATTGATCAGAATAGTTTTCATTCACAGTTGATCACAATTACAATATTGCTGTTATTATGAACAATATTCATTCACTTTTACTCACTTTCACTTTGCATCAGTTCATATAAATCTTCCCAGATTTTTCTGAAATCATTCTGCTCATCATTTCTTATAGCACAATAGTATCCCCTCACAATCATATACCACAACTTGTTCAGTCATTCCCCAATGGATGGTCAATCCCTTCAATTTCCAATTCTTTGCCACCACAAAAAAAAGCTGCTATAAATATTTTTGTTCATATAGGTCTTTTTCCTTTTCCTTTCCTTTTAAAAATCTCTTTGGGTTACAGATCTAAAAGTGGTATTTCTGGGTCAAAGGGTATGTACGGTTTTATAGCCCTTTGAGTGCCAAATTACTCTCCAGAAATGTTGGACCAGTTTACAATTCCACCCACAGTGCATTAATGTCCCTATTTTCTACTTACACTCCAACCTTGGTCATTTTTCCTTTCTGTTGTAATAGTGAATCTGATAGTGAAGTAGTATCTCAGTGTTTTAATTTACCTTTCCCTAATCAATAGTGATTT
The DNA here is from genome assembly GCA_023548195.1 of Bettongia penicillata ogilbyi. Lineage (NCBI taxonomy): Eukaryota > Metazoa > Chordata > Mammalia > Diprotodontia > Potoroidae > Bettongia > Bettongia penicillata. Next base: position 13,676,928 of record JAJHZJ010000560.1, read on the forward strand.
AGAATATTTTTTCCTATGACTGTAGAGAGCTTTGATTCTTCTCCTGAAAACCTCCTGCTCATCCTTGAGGAATTACTTGCATTTTTATAAACGTGACTCTTTCCCTATATGTTTGAGAAACGAGGCCTTTATCAGAGAAAGTTGCTGTTAAGCTGTTTTCCCAGTTTCTTCCTCTCCTCATAAGCTCCTTTTTGATGAATTTCTTTTTTGAATATTTGTTTCTCCATGTTGCCTTGAGCATGGCAGGAGTAGTAAGATTAATCACAAAAATGAGCTTCTAAAGGGCAGAAACTGTGTCATGTACAATAAGTATCTGCGTCTTTGAGTCCTTTAATAAGTTAGATAACTTTGTTCTTTGGCATTAAATAAATCAAATAGTTTACACATATGTTTCAGATGCTTTAGTCACAGTGCATTATCATTACTATCTTGTCATTTTTTAAAAAGGTTACTCTTCAAAATTCATATGGCCCTGGGATAATTTGCACAATTCTATTGTAGTCATTGAAGGTGGCATCTTTTTAAATGACTGTTTCTTAATTTCGGTCATGTACATTCTTATCATGGCTGTAACTCTATTTGATAATAGTAGCCCATTTGGACTTATAGGATGTTGGAGCTTCAAGGGGCCCTTGATGTTATATCATCTATATATTTATTGCCCTTTGCAGTTTATAAAACTCTTTCCTCCCAGCAAAGCTGTGAGATAGGTAGTATATTATTATCTCCACATTACAGATTAGTAAACTGAGGCTTTCAGAGGCAATCAACTTGCTCTAAGCCATGTGGCTACCAAGTGATAGAACTCCAGTTGGAGTTTTTCACTCTAAGATCTTTGCTTTTTGAATCATGGTAGGCTGCCTCAGCATTGCTGCAAATAGTGCCAGATTATGTCAGAGGCTGTTTAGAAAATCCAAGAAGGGCATTAAATAGTAGCCAGAGTCCTCCAAAACTCAGGACAAGTCTACTTTTTTTACACTTATTTTTAAAAATCTTGAGTTCCAAATTCTTTTTGTCCACCCAATTCTTCTCCCTTCCCCTTTTTCCTAGTCATTGAAAAGAAAAGCAGTATGGTACTTATTATACATCTGAAGCATACTAAACATATTTCTATTTTAGCTATGTTGAAAAAAATCAAGAAAAACAAAGTCAAAAGCAATATGCTTCCATCTACATCATCTTCCATGAAATTATCGAGGAAAACTGCCCTGATATTCTACAACCAGAGGGCAAAATAAGTATTGAAAGAATCCATTGATCACCACCTGAAAGAGATCCAAAAAGAGAAACTCCTAGGAACATTGTGGCCAAATTCCAGAATTCCCAGGTCAAGGAGAAAATATTGCAAGCAGCTAGAAAGAAACAATTCCAGTATTGTGGAAATAAAATCAGGATAACTCAAGATCTAGCAGCTTCTACATTAAGGGATTGAAGGGCATGGAACAGGATATACCAGAAGTCAAAGGAACTAGGACTCAAACCAAGAATCACCTACCCAGCAAAACTGAGTATAATACTTCAGGGGAAAATATGGTCTTTCAATGAAACAGAGGACTTTCAAGCATTCTTGATGAAAAGACCAGAGATGAAAAGAAAATTTGACTTTCAAACACAAGAATGAGAAGAAGCATGAAAAAGGAAACAGTAAGGAGAAGTCATAAGGGACTTACCAAAAGTGAACTGTTTACATTCCTACATGGAAGGGCAATATTTGTAACTCTTAAAACTTTTCAGTATCTGGGTAATTGGTGGGACCACACACACACATACACACACGTACACACGTGCATGCACACACACATACACATATGCACACACACACATACACACATGCACGCACACACACATACACACATGCACACACATACAGAGACAAAGAGCACAGAGTGAATTGAATAGGATGGGATCATATCTTAAAAGAAATTAAGGTAAATGGTGAGAGAGAAATGTAGTGGGAGGAGAGAGGGTGAAATGGAATGGGGTAAATTATCTCTCATTCAAGAGGCAAGCAGGAGACTTTTTAGTGGAGGGAAAAAGAGGAGAGCTGATAAAAAAACAAGAAGTTTACCCTCATCACATTCGACTAAAGAAGGAATAAAATGCACACTCATTTTGGTATGAAAACCTATCTTACAATACAGGAAAGTGGGGGAGAAGGAGATAAGCAAGGGTGGGGATGATGGAAGGGAGGTCAGTGGGAGGAGGGAGCAATTTGAAGTCAACACTCGGGGAGGGACAGGATCAAAAGAGAGAATAGAAACAATGGGGGGCAGGATAGGATGGAGGGAAATACAGTTAGTCTTACACAACATGACTATTATCGTAGTCATTTGCAAAACTACACAGATATGGCCTATATTGAATTGCCTGCCTTCCCAAAGGGAATGGGTGGGGAGGGAGGGATGGGGAGAATTTGGAACTCAAAGTTTTAGGAACGACTGTTGAGTATTGTTGTTGCTACTAGGAAATAAGAAATACAGGTAATGGGGAATAGAAAGTCATCTGGCACTACAGGACAAAAGAGAAGATGGGGACAAGAGAAGGGAGGGATGATAGAAGAGTGGGCAGATTGGTGATAGGGAAGATTAGAATGCTTGGTGTACTGGGGTGGGGAGAGGGGACAAAAGGGGAGAAAAGTTAGAACCCAAAATTTTGTGAAAATGAATGTAAAAAGTTAAATAAATAAATTTTTATTAAAAAGTAGTAAAAAGTAAACATTTATTGAGTGCCCATTTCGTACCTGATACTGCTAGGTGCTGCAGATACAGATAAATATAAAAAATCTGCATGCTCTCTTAAGAACCTTACCTTCTATGTTTATGGCAACACAAACAAAGTAAAATTAAAAAAATATATGAGCGAAATATGAAATAATTTCAGTGGAGGGGAATATAGGCAACTGGGAAGATCAGAGAATAATTTGTATTTGAGACTGCAGTTGAACTGAGCTTTGAAGGAAGTACCTTCCTGGAACTGGGGATATTCTGTGCAAAAGCAAGGAGGTAGGAGGTGCCAATTGTATACAAGAAATAACAAGCAGGCCAGTTAGATCGGAATGGAATGAGTCTGAAGGGGAATAATAAACTTGGAAAGGTAGACTGAAACCAGGTTATGAAGTACTTTAAATGTCAAACAGAGGATTTTATATTTTATCATAAAAGTAATGGGAATCTATTGGACTTCTTTGAGCAGGATAGTGATACATAGAGATAGAATAAATTTAAGCAATACAGATTTCATGATTCGAGCTAGAAAATAAATATGAATTTATCTCATGTTTATGAGTGGTTAAGGGGCTAAAATTGAGCAGAGCATGCTAATCATTACTGGCAAAGACAAATCCATAGTGACAGTCCCTAAGGATGAGACTTGCTTCATAATTCATGAAAATGATCATAGTGTGTTGATGCCTCATATTAACTGTATATTTAATTTGCCCATGCTGAAGCTATATTCTTTTGGCACATAGAATTGAGATAGTAATCTCTGTCTCTGTGGGTAATAATTATAGCAACAGCTCATTGTTACACTTTTCTAGGAATCAGGGATAAATACTGCAAGCGATAGCAAAAGTGAACTAAATTAATAAAATGACCAGGACAATGTTCATTTATCTTTCACTCAGTGACCATACTTCATTATTTCTCAATAATATAATGCAAGCTATTTGAGGACAAGGACTCTCTCACTTCTTTGGTTGTGTACCTATTGCCTAACATAGTAGTAAATGCTTGTTGATAGACTGGTTTATATTAAAGTGGTTATTTTCACTTTTCTCACACCAAGCAATCAATATCTCTAGAGAAATTCCTTTCAAGGCTATTTTTTTCCTATTGCATGCTCCCATGGTATTTTGCTTGTGCTGATATTATTTCATTGATAACATTCTTCTACTTATTTACATACGTATTTCCTTTTTCTAAAAGGCTATTCTGGAGGGGACTCTAGTTTCTTGAAGGCTTAGATCTGTTTGGGAATAAGTTCTTGAGGGTCTTGCCTAGCTAGAAATCCTTTGAGTCTGGACCTGGCAACAGATAGCCTGACCAACATCCTAACTAAGATCGGAAAAGCTCACCAGTCTTCACAGAGGACCAATGACCTCAGAAGGGTGACGTCTTCACTTGCAAGTGAATTACATTTAAGTGAGGAGAGCTTTGCAAAGTTACCAGCCTCACTCTCTTCCAGTCATTGGAATCCAGTGGTAAGACATAGCTCAGGCTGACTGGTGATGGTCCCAGCACTGAAGCCTACACAATTAAAATGAGGCCATGTGTTCTGAAACAATCGTGTCTCTTTCCATGCAATTTTTTGCGGGGAGAGAGTTGAGGTGGACTGGGGATTAAAGTAGAATTCCTCTAGAAACTGTAAGGGAGTTGAATCTATCTGTACAGGGTGTCAAAAATCATTCTTTGACTTAGGATCATAGGATCCAAGATTTGTAGCTGAATGGATGGCAGGGTTTAACTTCCTCAATTTGTAGATGAAGAATCTTAGACTGAAGTAGGTTAAGTGACTTTCCCATGGTCACACAGGCAGTAGCGTTAGGATTTAAGCCTAAGTCTTTAATATCCTTGGTTGAAATTATCCTTTTTTATTTACTCTTGCATATGTATAAATGCACATATATGTAGGTTTGTTTGCATATATTTCCCTGTGTGTATGCACACATGCACATGCATGTTTGTGTCCATATGTGCATACATATGTGTCTGTGTACATATACCCACGTGCATATACACACATATGTACCTGTACATATATGTATATATGCAAAAGGCAGTCCCTGGCCTCGAGCCGTTTATGACCTAACAGTGGAAACAACACATTAAAAAAACTGAAAAGTGTGAGGGTAGATGAAGCCATGATGAAGTCATGCAGTGATGCACCTTGATTTCTATGTGCTATTTGTATTGTTTTGATGTCCTATCAGATTAGTGATTCTTGAATGATTGGGTAATAGAGGATTTTGTTTTGCTGGGGGCTCTGGTTATGATTTTTCCATTTTCGATTTGATTATTCAAAGCAACCCTGCTGATTCTGGGAAAATAACAAAAGATTCCAGATCCTGAATTCTTAGAGCTTTCAGGGTCCCAGCTGCTGCTATGAAAAAATGTCTCATCCTTTACACCTCCTCAGTGTCTTTACATGTCAGCTTCCTAGATTGAAAAGCTTAGAGCAACAAAAAGTAGGAATCTTAAACGAGTGAACCATAATCAGCCAGCTGGCTTCTGAAAGGCATTTTTAGTGGAGACAAAACTTCATGGGTAAGAACTGGCCACATATTTTCTCAGAATAATATCGACAGTTCTTAGGCATAGAGTCTGATAAGTGTCTATTTGTATTCATATTTGATCTGCTATTTATTGACTGAAAATTTGTATCTGATTTGTTCTTGTCCCAAAATAATCTTAATCGTTTTATTTAGAACCCTCCTTCACAAAAGTTCTACTATGATCTTTTATTGTGCCACAGAGGTGACCCTGGGTTCATGAAGACTATGCCAGAGGACTACAAGCTCTGGCAGCTTCCCCTAGGCTGGAAAGGCTTTGAGTACAGTCTTGGCAATAAACTATGTCTACTTTCTCAGGACCTGTCTAGCTAAGTACCAAGAAACTCATTGGTCTTAGGCTGGCCACTAGGTGATGAATTCTTTGACCTTGGAAACAGAGAAAAATACAAAATTGTCCCTAGACCTGTGTAGCTCCCATCTGCTCCTTCAGTGATGGTAGTGTTCAGTCAATTTAACTGCTATGTGCTGGGGATAGAAAGACAAAAATAGACTATCCAATTGTCCCCTCCTGAGGAAGGAGGGATGCAACATTTAAACTAATAAATAGCCTGCTTTCTTGGACTTCATCTCTTGAAACTCATCTTCCATAAGATAAAATCTACTCAGAAGTTCATGCCTCCTCAGATAATTTTCCACTTTGGGTGCATCACTGCATGACTTCATCATGGCTTCATCTACCCTCACACTTTTCAGTTTTTTTAATGTGTTGTTTCCACTGTTAGGTCATAAACGGCTCGAGGCCAGGGACTGCCTTTTGCATATATACATATATGTACAGGTACATATGTGTGTATATGCACGTGGGTATATGTACACAGACACATATGTATGCACATATGGACACAAACATGCATGTGCATGTGTGCATACACACAGGGAAATATATGCAAATAAACCTACATATATGTGCATTTATACATATGCAAGAGTAAATAAAAAAGGATAATTTCAACCAAGGATATTAAAATGATTCTCAGATGTTTGATCCCTCTTCCAAGCCTCTTTGGTTCCAACTTTCCTGAATAAATAAGTTCTTCTGCATAATCAGGAGTTGATGATGATACAGAATCTTCAGGGCACCTGTAGTGAAAAGACTGGTAATCAAAGAGTTAAGTGATGATATTCTAGAAAAGTAATAGAATGCACATCCCCAAGGACTTAAATTACTTTAAAGATTTAAAAGGTTTGAAGGACTAAGGTTGTTTAGCCTGGAGGAGAGACAATTTAGGGTGAACATAACAGCTGTCTTCATAGATCTGAAGAGCTGTTATGTGGTGGAGGGATTAGGCTTGTCCTTTTTGGCCCCAGAGGGAAGAATGAACACCAAGAACTGGAAGTTACAGGAAGCAAGTTGCAGCTCAATAGAAGGAAGACATTTCGAACAAGTAGAGCTGTCAGTGGAGGTTCTCAAACACAGACTGAGTGACTTAGGATGTTGCAGAGTAAATTTATGAGTTGGATTACCTACGGTCCAAGGTCTCTTCTAACTCTGAGATTCAATGATTTGTTGAATAAAATTAAAGCAAAAACCACCTGTCTTCCTCAAATTAAATGAGCAAACTTGGAAGCCTTCAAGTATTGCCTGTAAATACACACATTAGTTAGTAAGAAAAAGCATTCCATATGCCACTTATCTTCATGTAGGGACATAACTGAAAAATACCTATATGGGAGGAAGTATAGAATGGTAGAAAGATCAGAGAATGTCTGAGTTGGAAGGGATTTCAAGACTGTCTGATTGCAACCACCCCCATTTTTCAGGTGAGAAAACTGAAGCACAGAGCTATGATGTAATCTATCCAAAATCTTATGTGCATTGGACCAGACAGTATTCACTCTGCCACTAACTATATATGTGACTTTGACCACATCAATACAAAATAAGGGAATCAAACTATATGACCTCTAAAGGTCCTTTTCAGCTCAAAACCCCAGTAACTATACAATAATGCTACTTACTAACTTTTCATTTAAATTATTTTCTTTTCAATACTTCAATCAATTCATACTCTCCTGAATGTGGATATTCCTTCTAAGGAATCCATTTATTTCTTCTCATACTTTTTTTTCTATATTTCCCATAAAAATTCCTTAATAAGGCATCCACCCAACATGCTTGAAGCCTTTCTTTAGGTGTTAAAACACCATACAGGAAGCAGCCTGGCACCAAACTATCCATCTATCATCTCTCACCTCTTTTCCCAACCATCTATCTCCTAATTGATGTCTTTTACTCTGCTCTTGCACAAAACTCACCACTGGCAATACACTGGAACCTACTTATTCCTACCATACATCTCTCCATTGTCTTATTTTTTTTAATTTTGGAACAATGGTGCACCATTGTATACAACTACTTACTGTATCTGAAAGAACACTAGTGGTAGAAAGATAGGCATTTGTTTTAGGAAGCAGATTGGGATGAACAAGTGCTGAGCAATTTACCAAATCCAATCTAGCCTTAGTTTTCCTCTTCAATTTAGGACCAAACTCATTTTTCGCTTGTAGAGTGGAAGGTTGATGAATTTATGTACCAGCTCAATGAGAAGTCCATCTAATATAGCCCTGAAACAGCTAGGTGGTATGGTGGATAGAATAATGAACCTGAAGTCAAGGTGACCTGAGTTCAAATCCAGCCATGGACACTTGCTAGCTATGCAACCCTGGGAAAGGCACTTCATTTGTTTGCCTCTATATTCTCATTTGTAAAATGTGGATAATAGTACCTACCTCCATTGTTATTATGAGGATATGATTTTTGTAATGCACTTTCCAAACCTAAGTGAACTATATGAATGTTAGTTATTATATAGCTGGCTATTATTATTAATAATGTTAGATATCATAATCTAGAAAATGTAGAGTTTTCATCCATTTGGATTTTCCTATTGGGATTATTAGATAGGACTAGATTATGTGAAAGCATCTGTTGCATTTTAGAGCTTGATGCAATCAGCACAGTATCATCTATAATCAGAGGAAATCACTCTTTCAGTGGAACTATATGTTCAATATAATTTATTAACAGCAGCAAACACCTCTGGTGACCATGTCTTCCCTGTTTCATGCTTTATTTAAGAGTAATAGAGTATCATCAAAATATTAATTCTATATTTAATTTGTGAAATAATCTCAAATAATTTAACATATTTACCTGGTTGGATGAAAGCCATTATAAGACTGCATTTTGCTAGAAAGAATTTTTATTAATTGATTTTATAATCAACAAATAAATACAGAGGAATCTTATGTTTTCTTCACCTTTCAGTCAAAAATATGTGTGTACAAACAGTTGTGTGAGTACATGAAAATGTGGTTTGCTATAAATATTATTTGTGAAAACTTGACTATTTCTTTCAAGAATTTTCCAATGGATTATTAAACTCCTTGAAAATAGGAACCTTTTTTTGCATTCCTAACTCCTAGAATAGTCCCTAGCACATAATATGCACTTATTATTTTGTTTGATATAGAAGGTTCCAATTGACTGGAATAATAGATGATATGATTATCAAAAAAGAGGATTCAGAAGACATTGTTAATGACTCACCAACATGCTTACATTATCACCTATGAAGTGTAGGATACATTGGAGAGGTTGTTAAGCATTCCTTGTAAATGTCATTGAACATTTACTAGGGTCTGGGTAGAATCTTCACAGTAACACAACTGACTAAAAGGTGCAGAAAAGACTTCTCTTACTACATTTATTTTTTGTGGATTATTAAAAAAATTGATTTTGTGAAATAAAACACAGCTTCAAAGGCTCTCTTACAACAAGGTATCTCATATTTATATACTAAGATCACACGTAATTCTTTGGTAGATGCAAACATTGAGATAACTTTGTTTATAATCTTCTGATTATCAATGTTGGGCTAGGCACCAGCCAAAGACCTATATTCAATACTGATAGCATTTACACAGTGCTTTAAGGTTTGCATGCCATTTTATTTGATCCTTACAACAATCCTGTGATGTTGGTGCTATTCTTCTCCCCATTTTACAAATGAGGAAATAGGTTGAGAGGGGTTAAGTGATTTGCCCATGGTTATGTAGCTATTAAGTATCTGAGAAAGGATCTGAATTTAATTCTATTCTAAGTTCAGTCCAAAGGGATCACTGAAGGTGTTTGCCTCTGAAACAGAGAACATCTTGTGTAGACTCCAAAGCCTTTGATGTTGAGAACCTTCCAGATGCTACAGTTTTCAGATAACTTTGTATTAGTTGCATCAAGCTTCAAAATCTTATAGAGTATTTCTCAATGAGATCTATGGACACTCATATAAACCCAGATGCCTAATGATCCACAGCAGAGAAACCAAATGCCTGTCATTCAGCCTGATTGGACAGCCAGTCCATTGAACTAATTTATCAGCACATGTACTTGGCATTTGAGATGGAAAATTAGCTAAACTCTGAATTGAAAGGAGCAAGCATTTGGGAAAATATGTCATGCTTGCAATGATTGTAAGCTGTACCCTAAAACTAAAATTCATCTTTTCAACTCCAACATCCATTGATTCTACAAAAATGGAATGTTAATAGCTGTGAATTTTGGAATACCATTGCTGAGGATTATTTCTTAAAAAATTCAAAATTTCACTTCATCCAAAGGGAAATTAAGGGATACATAATGGGAAAAAACAGGCATTAGAATATTGCTACTTACAACTTCAGCATCAGAAATGGTATAAAAGATATTTAAGAAATATATGATCAGAAAAGATGGTGTACTGGTCATGTAGGAAGAACAAGACATAACCCATGGATAGCTCCAAAGTACTCTGGTATTCAAAATATTATAAGTGCAAGAGAAATACCTTCACCATCATGGATATGGAAGATTTATGGGAGAATATGGACAAGAATCATATGGGATGAAAAGACATGGTTTGTTTGCACATTCTCCGTCATTAGAGGGAATACCCATATTGGTGATAGTACAGATGCATTAAAAAAACTATGAGAGTTTGATGGGCCAAGGATTCTCCATGGTAGAGAAGCACCTGTAAATACATTTTGATACATAATCATGCTTCACACTTACATATAACAGATTTGTGGATTCTCTTTTGGCACATAGGTTTCCGTTATTATTTTTCCTTAAAGTGAATGACTAAAGACTGAGTGCACTCATCACTACCTTCCCCAGTTCTGATGATAGTAAAAAACCCCTTATTGTATGTACCTCTCACCTGTCCCTTTGCCAATGATCAAGTGCTAGAGGCCCTCTAGTGGCCCAGGAAACTCCAGTCATGTGCTCATGGGAGCCTAGGCAGCGAGGGGTTGGATGGGGTCAAGATTCAGAGGTATGAGTGGACAGGAATGTGGCATCATGTTCCTTCTCACTTTCTATTTTACAGCTGTTTCTAGAGTGCCATATATGGTTTGAATTGTCTAAGTCTTTTTTATTACCCATGAACTTTGACTAGTGAGACTTGATGGACTTTCCAGAGGGATGAAGTAGAAAAATGGTTCTCAGCCACTTAGGAAGGACAATGTAGAATACAAGAAATCCTTGGAGTCAACTGGACCTATGAACTGTGGGAACTCATGATCCCATGCACTAGCCAGAACTGAGTGATGCTTGCTGCCATTCTGGGACTCTCATGTACACAAGGGGTTCAGAAACCTTCACTTACATCTCTCATCATGGAATGAATCTGCTTTAAACAAGGTAGATGAGATACTAGCTAAAGATCACTTTACAGATTCTTTGACTCAAACTAAAAATGGTTAGCTCTTGGCAAGGGAGGTTCTTCAGTATTATATAAGGTAAGCATTTATCATGGTTAGAGTGAGGTAGATAACGATAAATGTATATAGGACAGATCCCTATTCTCTTTTTCACTCTTGGACAGTTAATCTGAAGGGGATACTAGAGTATCCCATTGAAGGAAGAGTTTATATCTGCCTTAAACAAAGGGCTAATATGTGCTCGAGGTCCAGACTAAATTGTGCATTGTGGATGACTTTCCAAATTGGATTGCATCTAATTCAAACGACATTAGTTCATGCTCTGGTATCCTGGGTAATTTGGTATTCCTAACAGCCTCTTAATAGGATTCTTTTTTTATGGTTGCAGAGAGTCCCCCCAGTCTTCCATTTTAACTTCATCCTACAGCTGTACTATATTTTTTCATTGTTATCATCTGTTGTAATTGCTGGGTATTAAGAGATTGTGTGGACGTGTTATGAAACTGAAATGTATTGTGTGTATATTCTTTTCCTGGTGTTTTTCCCCCTGTAATGCTATAAGAAATGTCGTTTCTCTCCTGTCAAGTCTCTAAAGGGCTCTTTGCAGCTAATTTAAGCTGTTAAAGTCATTCTCACTCCAATACATCTGTTCTTTTTAGGAATATACATATGCATGTTGTTTCTATTTAAATTGCTTAAGCTGAATGAAAGTTTCGCACACAATTAAAAATGAAGAAAGGCATTTGTATGCCTTTTTGTGGTTCTGGCCCCCTCATCCATCCATTTACCAGAGTATATAGTACAGTACATCCCAGTATGAATTCTTTCATACAAAATTGATCCCTCAGTGTACTGGAGTGCTATGCTCTTCAATAGTCCAACTTCAAAGATGGGTGATTTTATTGATGTAGGAATGCCTATCAGTAACATAGATCACAATCCTGCTAACCCTTAATAGAATATTGAAGCATAAAATAATAATCATTATGTAGGAGGCAACTTTCTAGGGATGAGTGTTTTTGAAGTTAGGGAGGTTAGTACTAAGATGACAAATACCCAATTCCACCTGACCCATGTTTGAAGCCTTTCTAGCTTGGTAAAACTAACCAGTATTTGTGTTTTGCTGCATAATTTTTGAGAACCCAACATTATTGCTGTGCCATTAGGGTAGGACTTTGGAAGATGTCACTGCTATTAACTAGGATGAAAATGAAAAAGAGAATATGACACAGAGGTGGGGCAAAAGAAAATTTTCATGAAGAATTTGAAATAGGGAAAATGCCTGGATCTGATTCAGTGTAGTTTAATGGAAAATGCATTCAACTGCAGGGGGTATCAGAATATTTGTGCTATATTTATGACTGTCTCATTATATGATCTTAGGGACGTTAACTCCTCTGTTTAAATATCAGTTTATTCAACTGTAAGAAGGTATTGCACTAAATGGTCTTTAAGATTCTCTACAAAATGGGGACACTAACACATTCTCTACTTGGCAGTTAGGTGACACAGTAGACAGAGTGCTGAGCCTACAGTCAGGGAGACTTGAGTTCAAATATAGCCTTAGATGCTTACTAGCTATGTTATCTTGGGCAAATAACTTAACCTCTGTTTGCCTCAGTTTCCTTAACTTCACACTTACCTCACAGTTTTACTGCAAGGATCTGACGAGATAGTATTTGTGAAGCACTTAGCACAGTGCCTGACACATAGATGACTCTGTATAAGCTAGCTATTACGATTACTGCTATTGCTACTACTAATATTAACTACTACTACTACTTCTACTATTACTACTACTACTACTACTACTACTACTACTACTACTATTTCTACTACATCACAAGGTTGTTTTGGAGGAAGCACCTTATGAATCTTAAAGTGCTAAATAAATGTAATTGATGATGACTATGATAACGATGAGGATGGAAATGATGGTGGTGGTGATAATTGTGGAAAATAAGAGAAACACAAAGCTAAGAAAAAAGTGATAGAACAAGAAGGAGAAAAAGCTGGAGTAGGTTCAAGTTCAATGAAGGTGAACTTGGTACAAATTCTGAGAGAAAAAGGGAAGGGAAACTGGACGGTAAGTGGACATAGAACACCGACAATGTCTTTTATAATATCTTGTGTGGTAGTTAGAGCCACAACTTGAAATTCTTTAATCTGAGACAAAAATAATTGAGTGGCAAGTGGTTTTGAGAGAGGTAATGACAGCACAGAGGACAGCCCATGCTGTTGCAGCTGCCATCATGCTGAAAAAGGGGGCACCATGTCCTTCAGAGTGGAGTCTCCACTCTGCTCTGGAAGGGGTTGGTGTGGAAAAATGTCTCCTGGGAGAGGATGTCATAGCCACAAGATACAAGGGTGATAATCTGAGGATGGACAATAGAATAGTGTCATGCCATATGGCATAGGCTAGAAGAGAGGACCACAAGACATGGAGATGGTCTCAGAATCACCAGAGGAAAGAAATATTCCCCTGGGTATCAGTTACTTTGGGAAAAGCACAAGTTGCTCATCCATAGTTATGGTGTTGAGGATAATTTGACACTATTTAAAAGTTCAGATATATAATACTCTGTAGTCATAATCATGTGGCTAATATACATAAAAGCATTCTCTTAAACTATCCAGGTAATTGAAATGGTCCAGATTATAGAAAATATTGATTGTCAAGGTTGCTTAACTTTAGTACCTAAATTTATTATATAACTTAGAGGCATGGAATTCTAAGACTGAAGGGGTCTTCAAAGGTTGTAAATGAACATAGAAAAATCTCCTTTACATTGTTTCAGATGGGTAGCAGTCTTTAACTTGAAGACCTCCAGTCAAAACTAACAACTTCTGGATAGCTTGTATTATTTCTGCAGCTTCCATCATTTCTCCTAGTTTTACCCTCTTGGGCTAGTCAAAGTGAACTTAATCGCCATGATGACTCTTCAAATGCCTTATGCCACCTATCATATTCCTTCATTTCTTCTTTTCTATACCAAATATTCCCAATTTCTTCAACTGATCTTTATGTATCACATTTTTAAGAACTTTTATTATCCTGTTTATATTCCTCTGGACTCACTGAATCAGAGAATTAGAGAGTTAGGCAGGACTTCAGAAATATCCACTCACAATCACACTCAAATGGACCTACTGCAATTTGTCAATATACTTCCTAAAATGTGGCAAGAACTAAATAGACTGTTCTAGATGTGGTCTCATAAGGGCAAAATACAATGGGAATATAATATTTGTTATTATGAGCATATCTACTTCAACATGTCAATATATCTATAAACTCATTGGTAGAGATACTCCCTCCAATATTGCAGATTGAAGCATGTCTACATCTCATTCTATATTACTGTAGTCTGTGATTTCCCATAAATTCTGTGCAAGTATTCCATCTAGTATTCTAAAGGTGCTCCTTCATGTCTCTTGATATTATATGGTCTCCAGTGTTGTATATGGCTAACCCAGTTGTTATCTTGTTCTCTTGACAGGACAAGCCCCATTTCCATTTTTCATGATAACAATAATAGTTACTTACTATGTGCCAGGCATGTAATATTCAGCACTTTATAATTATTCTCTCATTCAATCCTCACAACAACCCTAGGATGTAGGTGTTATTATTATCTCCATTTTATGGATGAAAGAACCGACACAAACAAGCTAAGTGACTATCTTAGAGTCATGTAGTATCTGAAGTCAAATTTGAACTCAGGTCTTTGATTTGATTGAAGGTTTGGTGTTCTATCCACTAGGGCACTTAGCTGCCCCTATCATATATATCTCTTTTATATTGTAACACAATCTATAATTTCTCCCGTAGGCACTATAGAAATATTTCTGTCTTTAAGATGTCTTTGGAATCTTGGACAGTGACAGTTGAACTGACATTCATTGAGTAATAAGTAAGTAAGAAAATGACAAATGACTTTTAACTATGACCTCAAGAATTCTTTGGAAGATGGAGACTATTAGACATTATTTATAAAGAGACTGCATTTTAATTATCTATGAAGAAACTATGTTCCTGTTGTGGCTGAAGACAGACTTAGAGAGGACAGAGAGAATGAACTCATTCCCTGAAAACAAACAAACAAAAAGATAATTCTTGAGAAGAGATTTTAATTTTTTTATCAAGAGAAGCTAAATGATAGGACTGTATTTCAGAAGTGAGGGGAATTTATGAATAGATATAATGGCTAGAGGTCACTTTGGGTTTGGCCTTTTTCATAGTAAAAATATTACAATTATCTATGTCTTTGTGTTATTATTTCTTAGCTGTTAATAAATTGTAAAACCAATAAGTCTGATGTTTATGTAAGTTGAAAAGTTAAGGCTTTTAATCTCTTTATATAACTATGTCTACCTCAAAGAAGCTTTTATAAGAGAAGAGATTTCACTAGTTTGTAAAATAAATAGTGCTTAAAAAAACTGTTGCAGGGCTTCAGTGCACTGATTAATGAATGAACAAGAAGTTGATATTTTAGTAATTAATAAAGAAACATCCAAGCAAATATTTTAGGAATCTGGATCACTCGAGTGAATACAATAAGGAATCAAGAATCAGGCTGAGTAGTGACAACCTTACCAAGGCTGTAAATTGATGCAATTGACCTATAATACCCCTGCTACATTATTTTTTACACCATATTTTGCACACAGTACTGTTAGTAATAGGCCACAATATATTTCACACTTATCATGTATTTCTCTACTGCACTTTGAATGATCTGCAATTTTGATATCTCAGAGATGATAATATTCCAGGAGTCATAACTATATAGCATCATATCACTGTTGAAAAAATAGGATTGTGTTTCAGGTGGAAATTCAAGGTCAGGAAAAGTGTTTCGTAATTTCTCAAATGCAATCCAGTCTACTGTCTTTTCTTCTATTAATTCTGGGACAGTTTATCAACCACCTCTGGTATCTATCAATGCATTCCTCCTAACTTTTTGTCATTTGCAATGTTACCAAGCATGATATCTATATGCTTGATAATAGCCTTTAACTGAATCATGCCAAGGGCAAAGCTTCTTCTCACTGGATCCCTTCCCAACCTGGGTTTGGCCACCTATAACCTTTCTTCTTCCTTTTCACCATTTTTCAACTCAGTAGCTTGGATAAGAAAGCTGACTGTCTTACAACTGGCTAGGGAGAATTGTTGCTATTTACTTTGATGATTGGATTTATTGATGAAAGAAGGTGAATGCTTTGCAGAATAAAGTTTGAAAATTATGGATTCTAGTCATATAAAGAGCCTAACTATTGTGGAATTTCATGTTTTCAGAATTGACAAATTAGGACATTAGTCCAATTTTATGGCAGTGGAAGCCTTGGACTTAAGATTGACTTCATCATGAGAAGTTTGGTATGGACCAGACATTGAGGTCTAAACTGCCAAGCATTCAAACTCTGCTTCAGAGAGCTCCACTCTGATGGGCTGGCCACATTGTTTGAATGCAAATGTATGCTTGCCAAAAAGAGTATTTTATGAAGAACTCATACAGAGCAAGCATTCACATGGTGGTCAGAAGAGGCAATACAGGAACACTCTCAAGATCTCTCTTAAGAACTTTGAATTTGATTGTGTGACATGGGAGACACTGGCATAGGATCACTCAGCATGGCGCCAACATCAGAGAAGGTACTGTGCAAAATTGGAACAGCTCAAAGGAAATGCAGGATGCACAAATTTGGAGTATCCACTCCAAAAGTTCACATGGACTATTCGTGCCTGACCTGTGGTAGAGCATTCCGAGCTCATATTTGTCTGATCAGCCACAGTCGAACCCATTGGAACTTGACTCTAGCATAGTGATGTCATTTGGGTCCTCTTTGAGAATGAAGAACAACCAACCAACCAACCCTAGCTCAATTAGGGTTTGCAAAAATCTAATAAAAAGAAAAGGGGAAAAACAAATGGATAGGAACCATACATGTAAAATCAAGGAATTCTCAGACATTAGAGAATTTCCTATGGTTTGAGGAAGGGAAAAAAGATAGGTTATTGTGGGGATGAGGGTTGTAGTGAGAAGGGGTGGAAATCTTGGTATTGATTGAGAGTGCTGTCAAAACACTCAGTACTTCCAAACTACCAGCTGCTACAGGCCTGGCCACTTGCCCCATCAAGAATTTTCAACCTAGTCTCTTGAGGATTTGTTTCCTATGGTAATAGAAACCTAAGTTTTAAAATGAAAGTCAATGGAAAACATCGTTTCCTTTCCATAAGTGCACTTATACAGTTTTGCTGAAATGCACTTATTCTATACAATGCTATTTCAGACTAATTCTCTGCTTTTAGTATTTATATTTTCTTGTTATGCCATCTTTTAAATACCCCTGTAGCCCACTCTATAAAATTCTCTTTGCAATCTCTTAGCTTTCTCATTCTTCCAAACACCCCCTCATTTGCTAGATGTACTGAGTGATTGTGTTGATTATTGAATTTTAAAGGATCTCTGTCTCTCCCTCTCTTCCTCTCTACCTCTAACATAAAGTAAACAGATCAAAAGCAAAATCTTCAGTTTTTTCCCATCTCTAAGTATCCCCAGCCACCATTAAGGTGAATGAACATAGGATTAATGGATGCTATCTATTTCCTTGGAGCTTTTGGTATATCTTCAGCAGGTTTCCCATATTGGGTAGAGTGAGTCAGTAGGGATATACATGTGTGGTCTGGAAGTGCAGAGGAGGTTTGAAAGCTTGAAAATCTTCAAGCACCATTTATTCCTCAGGAAGCAAAAATGATCACATTGAAACTATTTTGAAGTTGTATATCTTTTTTTCTTTGTTCTTTTCTGTTCTCCTTCTTTGCTTCAGAAGAAGCCAAAAAATGATAGAAATTGTTACATCTAGGAACAGCTTTATTCTAGGCTGATACTTAAAAATAAAAATGCTTTGGAATATCAAAAAAAAATTAAATTTGAGGGTCTCTATCATTTGTAAGAGTCACCATGGAGACAGCATGCATGGTCACCATGGAGACTTCCATCTACTCTGAAAATATTACCATATAAAATTGGATATAGGTGCATTTATGAGAGGGAAAGTGTACAAATGAATGGGGCCATCCTTATGACTAGCCTTATGAAAGATGGCACAGAGTAGTATATACAGAGGCTGACCTTGGAGTTAAGAAATTTGGGATTCAAATATTGCTTCTGATATATACTTGTTATGTGGCTCTGGACAAGTCATTTAACTTCTCAGTGTCCCAAATTTCTTTCTGTGATTGTAAGTTATAGACCTAATGTCCATCTCATGGAAAGTTCCCTATATTAAGGAAATCACAGGTCTTTTTCATTTCCCTCCCACATAGTTTCAATTTTAGTCATTTGACTGAAAGGTCTCTAGCTTCTGGCTGGACTTTCTCACTTCTTACTAGGTTGACTGGCAGACAGTGTGCTTGTCCATTGAAAGAGGTGTATGGAAGACTCTCTTCCTGGCCATGTCTCATTGTAAACCAGTTTTCTGAGCTTTTGTATTTAATGAAGCTGTCCCTGGTGCTGACAACTTTTTGATACTACCTTGAGATGGCATTTAATTACTCTTATGTTTTATGTATTATGATTTATGACTTTGTCAGTGTGAATACTCAGGCCAACATAGACTGTAACTCTTTACATTCCTAGTACATAGTCTTCTAGGAATTCTGTGGCTAAAAAGTTCAACACCCTGCAGCCTACTTGATAATGAACTTGACTAGGCTGACTCTCAGATAATAGATGAAGTACTTATTGTGAGAAACATCTCAAAGTCCTTATATTTTGGTAGGACCTAAAAGATTTTGTCTTCCATTAACCATAACATTTGAGAAACCAGAGTCATCTCTTAACACTGTGAGTGTGGCATAAGAGGATGACTTTGAAGAAAGTTTGTTCATATTCTATGTAATAGGTATCTATAAAATCAATTAAGAGGAAGGGAAAATGAAAATGCTTTCTTCTTAAAGGTAATATATTGACTAGTTAACATGATTTAGTCTGGTGATTAATTGATGAATTTTGGGAAGCCAAAGTTAAAAGTAGATGATCCTCAAGACAACCCTCTAAGGTAGATATTATCCCACTACTTTATAGATAAGGAAACTGAAGATGAATGACTTATTTGGTCACAGAGCTAGTAAGTGTTTGAAACAGGATTTGAACTCAGGTCTTCTTGATTTCAAATTCAATTCTTTACCCATTGTGCCACTTAGCCAGTGGCTTTCACATCTAGGCAAGTGAGAAGCATTGAGAAGTTACTTAGCATCTAGGATGGGAATGATTTACTACTAAGTGGTCACCAAGTGCTGTTCTTGTTATCTTGTTTTCTCCCCCTCACTCTTCCTGAGACAGGTATTGATGGCTTGACTTGTGATAAGTACAAAAAGAATTAAATAGGGAACAGGAGTTTCACAGCATTTGGGGCCATCTAGACCAATCCATTTCTGACCAGGAACTTATTCATTCAAATTAGTGTTGCCCCTATGACTCCTTTGAGAGGCAGTAAATTGATTTGGGGGATACTACTTTTATTCCAGTTTTGTTGACCAGCCTTTAGAATGGCCTTTGGAGTAATTTTAATAGACAAGTGAGAAAATACATTTTGTTAATTTAAAATCACACCTTACTTTTAACCAAATAGAATATTACTCTGCTCAGTAATTGACCTTATTCACCAGTCTTGAGTTTAATTCGGTTGATAGAATTGTAGATGTTTAGCTTGAAGATTTAGGGGGATATGCAGTAGAAGCCCTCAAGTATTTGCAGGCATATCACCCAGAAGAGGTATTAGCCTCATTCTGCATGGTCCCAGAGGATAAAACCAGGAGAAATAAATGGAAGCTACATGACACAAATTTAGATGTGATGTAAGGAAGAACTTCATAAGTGTTAGAGCTATCCAAAATGACTGCCTTATGAGGTAGTGACTTCCCTCTCTGCCCCTCAACTAGAGGTCTCCAAGGAGAGGCTGGACAATCATTTGTTGGGCATATATATATAGAGAATTCTTATTTAGGTGTGATTTGGGCTGCACCTTTTGGATTGCCTTCATTTCGGAGGGTCTATGACTTTGTGAAATGCTTTTTTGCTACTTTCAAAATAGAAATCATTCTTGTAAAAATGTATTTTTCTTGCTATTCTGAACTTGACTCAAATAAACATTTCCCCATGCACACAGAAAAAGAGGGTTGCATATGAAACCATGAATATGAAGTACTGTTTAAATTTTTAAAAATATATAATTCAACACATTCATTTCAAAATTGCCCTAGTCATTTGTGCTCATTCAAATTTCCTTCTTTTCTCGTCATTAAAAATGCTTTTCTTCTTTGATACCATTATCCTCTTCTAATCCACTCTATTAAAAAAAACTTACAAGGTCAAACAAAAAAAATTCACACATTAACCTTTTACAAAAATGTGTGTTTTATTTTGCCTTCTCTAGTTCATTACCTCTCTGTCAGGAGGTGGAATATTATGTCATCACTTTTCTTTTGGGGTAATGTTGACTCCATAACTTTTTTCAAAGTTTTATTTTTTACTGTATTATAATCATTATACATGATTTCCCAAAAGTTTTAGTGCAGTTTTTTCAGCTATTAAAACTTCTGTATATTTCAGCTTTAGTAGATTAAAATGGACTAAGAGTTTTGGGACAAGTTATATAATTTGTTTTCTTGGTTCTGCATCAGTTCATACAATTTTTCACATCTTTCTTGGAATCTATCTCTTTCATTCATCTCATTTTATTCTCTTCTGTATATTATCTACCTAATCTGAACTATTGATCAACTTTTCTAATTTTTAACAAGTATAAAATAGTTTTGAGGATTACAACTTTGTAGTATAGTGCTTCTGGCAGTTCTAGCCTCTTTATTCCTACTTTTCTTCATTATTTTGTTGAAATTCTTGACCTTTTATTCTTTCAGATGAATTTTGCTTTATTTTTTTTTCTATCTCTATAAAATAACCCTTAGGTAGTTTGATTGCTATGGCAGTGAACCAATGTAAGTAGTATTGTCATTTAAACTGTATTGTCATGACCTGATCAAAAGCAATTAAATAATATGGACATTCCTACTTTACCACTGATTTTATTTGAAAGGCTTCCAATGTTTTCACATTATGTATGATACTAGTTCTTGGCTTAGGTAGACAGTGCTTACCATATTAAGAAAAGCTTGTATTTCCATGGTTTGGGGAGTTTAATTCTTTTTCTAACAAATGGATGCTTGTTATGTCAAACGATGTGATTTTGTTTTGATCCATTAATATGGTCCATTAGGTTTGCAGTTTTCCTATGAAGGAAAAATACAATGTTGTTGCAATACTGTATAATAATTTTATTAATTTATTGCTATGGACTACTTTTTTGCTAAATAATTTAGTTGATTTTTTTGTCTTAAAATTTATTAGTGATATTGTTCTTTAATTTTCTTTCTGTGTTTTGTTCATATCTAGTTTGCCCAATATATAGTTCTAGTCTTCATTTTTATTGTTAAGGAAATTATTCTGCAATGTACATTTTCTCTTAAGGAAAGCATTTAATATTATAACTTTCTCCTTAAGGAATTTTGACAGGTTTCAGGTTTCTCTCCAACCTTAGGTTTCTCAATAACAAATGAGGTTCAGAGCCCTGTAGTCTTTAGGGATTTCTGGAAGTCTTTCCTAACATCTCTTAATTATAATGCTTTCCTTCTGGATAGACCACCAGTGCAGGAGTCAGGAGGATCTGAGTTCAAATCTCACCTCGGGCATTTGACACTAGCTGTGTGACCTTGGGCAAGTCACTTAACCCCAATTACCTTATCCTGGGTCATCTCTAGTCATCCTGATGAATATCTAGTCACTGGATTCAGATGGCTCTGGAGGAGAAGTGAGGCTGGTGACCTGCACAGCCCTCCCTCACTCAAAAACAAAGTAAAGTGTAAGTCATATCCTCATTTCTCTGATGGCATGGTCTTCTTCAGCAATGAAGGATGAACACATACAATGCCTATTGTATCCTAGTGGACAATAATGTTTAGGCATTGTGCTGAGATCTGGGGATACAAATACAATAAAAAAAGAAGAAAGCCATGATCCTTATATAGCTTTAGTTTCAGCTAAAGGAAACTTAGATGTTGGAGCCAGAAACATGAAGGTAATATTTGGCATTTAATGAGAAGGAACAGAGTGAGAGGGAAAGAGTTCAGGGAGGAAAAGATCAGGGGAGGCATGAGATTCAGATTGTAGGTACTTCATAAACATTTGCCGACTGTAACTGATGTTGCTAATAAGCATTGATGTAGATAATTTTCTTTCAGATTTCTCCTTGTTTCAGAACAAGCCTATAACACACATATTTATGTGGTAAATTTCTTGAAAAGAATCTCGAACAAAAGAATTTATGCAGTCGGGTTTAAAATTTCAAAACAGAATGGGCATCTCTTCAATTGCATCTTTTGGCATCACTCAAAAGATGCTGTGTTTGAAGGGAAAAACTAACCCTTGGTGGTTGGTCTTGGGAGCCAATGGAATTCCCTTGAAAAGATTTATTTTGACTTATACAAGTACTTTCCAAAACATACAGTAAGCTCAAAAGGAGTAAACTGAAATCCTTTGTGGCAGGCCCTAAAGGAAATGGCAGTTTTTCCTGCTAGGTCATTCTGATCAGAATTTTTGGATTTTGTGGTGGATATGACATCTACTTTGCTGAATTGAGTGCCTGCTCCAAATGGATGATCTTGGAATGTTGAGCCAAATCTGGGTTCATTTGCCCTGGGCAAAAGATGACCTCTGTTTCTAAGAAAGGAAAAAAAGCTTTGAAAAATTGTTTGGACACTGAAATAACTCTTACAAAATAGTATTTTGATGCCCTAAAGTATAAACTAATCAGAAACACATGACTTCAGTTTCCCATAAATTACAAAGGGTTTCATCTAGCAGAAAAATGCATGGCAAAACTCATCATGGATAAACAATTGAAGGAGATAATCTGGTTGCACAAGTGGGTCAAGGATGGGGGAAGGTAACATACAAGCTTGGACTTGTGTTTAGTGTGTACAAAGAATTATGTGCTTTGTATTAAATAGTGATACTAATATCATTTTTATTTTACCTGTACCTTAAAAGACCAGTAAGTGGTCATTTTTCTTTGACCTCTTGATTGATACCAGTTGGGGAAAAGACTGAATTATTGAGTAGTTTATATTACATAACTTATTTTTGCTTTGTTTTGTAAAAAACCAAAGTTTTATTATGGTTAAAGGCATACACTAATATTTTTCTTAGGCCAATTAAAACATTGCTTTCTATTGTAAGCCCCTGAAAAGCAGGGGCTGTGAAAACTTTCATCTTTGTACCTCAAAGCTGAGCCTAGAACTCTGCACATGTAAAGCCCTTTTTTAACTTAGTAAAGGTTCTTAGTCAATCTATTTTAATGAATATATAATGATGATATGTAATTGTGTCAATTATTCACAAATGAAAAGTTGCTGTCAGAAGTCAAGAAAACTTGAGTTCAAGTCCTACTTATGACATATATTGTGTAAAGATGCAAAGTCTCTTAACTTCTCAGTGCTCACAGGCAACACTACTAGACAATAAATAACAAATGAATTGCTGATCTGCTTTGGTCAAGTGAGTTTTTTTTAAATGGAGGGGAGGGAGCAAGATGGAGCAGGACCCTGATCTGTCTTCCTTCCTTCTTTTCTTTTTTATTTCTTTCCTTCCTTCCATTTAAAATAAATAATTACATTTTATTTTTGTTATGAACTTAAAATCAACAAATATTTCAAAACTAAGAGAGAATTATATGGAATTTTGAATTTCTGTTAATAAAGTTTATTTTTTAAAATTTATATTATCTTTAAAAAGTTAGTGTGAAAATGACTGTTTGAGTGCCCTCTGAACATTTTTCTTCTTTGTATTTTTAATATTTTTTTCTCTCTCTGTCTCTCTCTCTCTGTTCTCTCATTTCTAGTACTACTCACTAATTCACCTCTCCCAACACCTAGAAACCCTCCATCATAACAGATAAATACAGATAAAGAAACTAAATGGCCACATTTAAAATTAATGTCTCATTTTGCATCTTAAGTTCATCCCCTTTGCCAAAAGACAAGCAGCATGCTTCATCATCAGTTTTCTCATGTTGCAATTGGTCACTGCATTGAGTTGCATTCCAACCTGGGTATGTTAGCCTTGACTCCTCACTATCTCTCAACTCACATGTCACATTGCCAAGACTTACCTTGGCAATTTTTTTTTTTTGTGCAAAGTTTCACCTTGCAAAATTGCTCCAATGCACCTCCTTCTCTCTTTTGACATTTTGACATTGCCACTATTCTGGTACAGGACCTCATTGTCTCATGCCTGAATATTTCAATAGCCTTCTGGTGTACATGTCTGTCTTAAGTCTCTCCCTGCTTCAATCCATTCTTAGGCCACCAAAGTGACTTGCAGGTCCATTCAATCATGTGTCCCACTTCTCATCCAACTCTAGTAGCCCTCAAGATCAAATTCAAAATCCTGTTTGGCATTCCTTACCTAAAACCTCTTGTACCTTTCCAGTCTTCTTAAACCTTACTGCCTATCATGTACTTTGATCCAGTGACACTGGCCTCCTTGACATTCCACAAACAGGAATGCTCCATATCTTGCCTCTGAGCATTTTTCTTGGCTATCTCCCATACTTGAAATGTTTTCCCTCCTGATCTCCACCTACTGGCTTCCCTAATTTCCCTCACATTGCGACTAAAATCTATCTCCTATAGGAAGCCTTCTCCAACCCTCTTAACTCATATTCCCTCCCTCTGTTAAGAATTTCCTATTTATCATAGATTGTTTGTACATATTTATTTGCTTGCCTCCTCCAATAGATTATGCTGTCCTTGAAGACAGAGAATGTCTTTTGGCTCATTATATATCCTTAACACTCAGCACACTGCCTAGTAGACAATATTTTTTTTTTGACAGACCAATTGATACCATTGTGGTTGTCATGTAAATCATTTTAATATTTCTGCTAATTTCAAATTGTATTTGACCCTCCAAATATTCCTTTCTCTGAATTGTTTGTTTTTGTCTTTTCTTGCATATTTCATTACATTTATGTGCCACAATTTGTTGGTTAATTCTCCAATTGACAGGTACCCACTTTATTTTAAGGTTTTTCTATAGCAAACAAGGCTGTCATAAAAGTTTTAGCAAATATGAGTCCTTCTACTCTACCTCTGACTTCATGGGGTTATATGCCTGATAGTGGTATCACTGGGCCAATGGGTGTATATATTTTAACCTCTTTTTGATATCAATTCAAATTGTTTTTTCAGAATGGTTTTACCAATTCATTGCTCCATCAGCAATGCATTAATGTGTTTATCCTCCATAGCCCTCTGATGGGAGTTTCTACTTTAGAAGTTACTGATGGTAATGAAATTCTCCCCACCAAAATGAACAAAGTAAAAAACCCCAAATGATCCTACTATAGGATTAGGAAAAATATGTCCTTCAGGAGCATGGTAAGGAGCTCAGCTGGAAATTCCTTGTGGTAGGGTACTAGGTGATATCCATGATTTGGCTAAGTAGACTGTCATATCAGAGGTAGCTCAGGAGTTCTCTTTAAGAGATATACAGGGATGGGTGGAGCCAAGATGGCATAGTAGAAAGATGGACCTGCTCTAGCTCTGCCCCCATTGCCCATAAAATACCTGTAAAAAATGACTCTAAACAAATCCCAGAGCAGCAGAAGCCACAAAATGACAGAGTGAAAGAGATTTCTAGCCCAAGACAACCTTAAAGACTGACAGGAAAGGTCTATAGCACCACGCTCAGAGTGGAGCACAGTCCAGTCTTGGCTGTGGGGCATGGCACAGACAGGACTGGAGCAAACTTCAGGGCATGGAATCATTGGTAGCAACTGTGGTTCCCTGATTTCTTTATTTATTTATTTATTCATTCATTCATTCATTCATTCATTTATTTATTTATTTAGCTTTTTACATTCATTTTCACAAATTTTTGGGTTCCAAATTTTCTCCCCTTTTCTCCCCTCCCCCCACCCCAATACCCCAAGCAATCTAATTTTCCCTATCTCCAATCTGTCCTCTCTTCTGTCATCCCTCCCTTCCCTTGTCTCTATCTTCTCTTTTCTCCTGTAGGGCCAGATGACTTTCTATTCCTCATTAAGTGTATGTCTTCTTTCCTAGTTGCAACAACAATACTAAACAATTGTTCCTAAAACTTTGAGTTCCAAATTCTCCCCATCCCTCCCTCCCCACCCATTCCCTTTGGTATGGCAGGCAATTCATTATAGGCCATATCTGTGTAGCTTTGCAAATGACCTTCCTGATAGTCGTGTTGTGTAAGACTAACTGAATTGCCATCCCTCCTAACCTGCCCCTCATTGTTTCTCTTCTGTCCTTTGATCCTGTCCCTCCCCAAGTGTTGACTTTCAATTACTCCCTCCTCCCTTTGCCCTCCCTTCCATCATCCCCCCCCCAATATCTCCTTCTCCCCCTCTTTCTTATACTGTAAGATAGGTTTTCATACCAAAATGAGTGTGCATTTCACTCCTTCGTTTAGTCAAATGTGATGAGGGTAAACTTTTTTTTTTTTTTTTTCCTCAGCTCTCCTCTTTTTCCCTCCACTAAAAACATCTCCTACTTGCCTCTTAAATGACATATAGTTACCCCCTTCCATTTCCCCCTCTTTCCTCTCACTACATTTCTCTCTCACCATTTACCTTAATTTCTTTTAAGGTATGGTCCCATCCTATTCAGTTCAATCTGTGCTCTCTGTCTCTGCATGTGAATGCATGTGTGTATGTGTGTGCATGCATGTACATGTGTATGTGTGGTCCCACCAACCACCCAGATACTGAAAAGTTTTAAGAGTTAGAAATATTGTCCTTCCCTGTATGAATGCAAACAGTTCATTTCTGGTAAGTCCCTTAATACTTCTCCTTGCTGTTTACTTTTGCATGCTTCCTCTCATTCTTGTGTTTGAAAGTCAAATTTTCTTTTCAGCTCTGGTCTTTTCATTAAGAATGATTGAAAGTCCTCTGTTTCATTGAAAGACCATATTTTCCCTTGAAGTATTATACTCAGTTTAGCTGGGTAGGTGATTCTTGGTTTGAGTCCTAGTTCCTTTGCCTTCTGGAATATCCTATTCCACGCCCTTCGATCCCTTAATGTAGAAGCTGCTAGATCTTGGGTTATCCTGATTGTATTTCCACAGTACTGGAATTGTTTCTTTCTAGCTGCTTGCAAGATTTTTTCCTTGAGCTGGGAGTTCTGGAATTTGGCCACAATGTTCCTAGGAGTTTCTCTTTTTGGATCTCTTTCAGGTGGTGATCGATGGATTCTTTCAATACTTATTTTGCCCTCTGGTCCTAGAATGTCAGGGCAGTTTTCCTTGATAATTTCATGCAAGACGATGTCTAGGCTCTTTTTTTGATCATGGCTTTCAGGTAGTCCCATAATTTTTAAGTTGTCTCTCCTTGATCTATTTTCCAGGTCAGTTGTTTTTCCCATGAGATATTTCACATTCTCTTCCATTTTATCGTTCTTTTGGTGTTGTTTGGTGATTTCTTGGTTTCTCATAAAGTCATTAGACTCCATCTGTTCCATTCTAATTTTGAGAGAACTATTAAATTCAGTGAGCTTTTGAGCCTCTTTTTCCATTTGGCTCATTCTGCTTTTGAATGCATTCTTCTCCTCATTGACTTTTTGAACCTCTTTTGCCAATTGAGTGAGCCTATTTTTCAAGGTGTTAATTTCCTCAGCATTTTTTTGGGTCTCCTTTACCAAGATATTGACCTTTTTTTCATACTCTTCTTGCATCTTTGTCATTTCTCTTCCCAGTCTTTCCTCCACCTGTCTAACTTGCTTTTCAAAATCCTTTTTAAGCTCTTCCAAGGCCTGAGCCCACCCAACACCCCCCTGGGGTGTCTGGGGTACTGAGGCCCCGCCCTCCACATCTTTCCCTGATGGGAAAAATACGTGCTCGTCCTCCCTATCAGATCCGAAGGTCGGGATCATTTGCATTTGTTGGAAAAAACTCTCTAAAGTCTTATTTTTCTTCCCCTTTCTAGGCATTTTCCCAGCCAGTTACTTGACTTCTGAGATTCCTTTCCACCCCCGCCTGGATCCGCCCAGCTAGTGCTTGGCCTCTGAGATTCAAATGCGCTTTCCCGCGGCAAGCTTTAGTTCTGGCGCAAGGGTAGGGGCAGGGCCGCCTTCTAAGCTCGGGCCCTCAGGGGCTTTCTGCAGAGACTTTCAGGAACGGAGCGGGTGGGGGCGGGGTGGGGGGCCCCACCTGCTGTGCTCAGCTCCCTTGGGGGTTTTATTCAGAGGCGTTCAGCAGTAGAGCAGGGTGGGGGCAGGGCCGTCTCCCCTGCTCGGCTCCCTCAGGTTGGAAAGACCTTCAGTATTGAAGATCCTACCTGCTGCTGGGGGATTCCTGAGTCCCAGGCCGCTGCCGCCTCAGCCGCCCGCCCACGCCTCTGCCTCCGCCGCTTCCTGCCCCTGTCTCTGCCGCAGCCGCTTCCTCCCGAGGGGGCCCGAGTCACGGAGACGCTCCGCTGCCCTCCCCTATCGCAGCCTTCTTTCTTACTGACCTGTAGCTTCTGTGGGCGGAGGGACTTTCCCGGCTGCCGGAGCTTCCCCCGGAGCTTTCCTCTCTGAAGTCTGCTCGGGTCAGCTTCTCTGGGGCCGCGGCCAGGGGTGGGGGTGGGGTCCGCTTTCCGGGGTGCGATGGACCCCGGGGACGGCTCTCCAGGGCTCAGTGGAACGGAAATCTCTTCCCATATGTTTATGCACCCCCTGCAGAGATTCAGAATTTATGGGGATCTCCTTTTACCTCAATTCCATGGGTTGTGGGCTCGGAGCTCATAAATGTGCGTCCTTCTACTCCGCCATCTTGGCTCCGCCCCCCTGGTTCCCTGATTTCTTAATGCACAAATGACAAAGACAGCTTCAAAGGTCAGTGAGAAAGCTCTTTCATCTGAATGAGAAGGGAGCGGGATCTGGCCCTAGCTCTGCACCCAGGTTGGCAGTTGCAGCCACTGCAGCATCAGTGTCCATTTTTGGAGCCCTCTGCCTAAAGACTCTGGGGGAATTGAGTGGCCGATCTGAGTCTCAGTTCTGAGTGGTGGTTCTGGGGAGAGGAGAAGCACTGATATGGTGGAGGGGGTGGGGGCACTGGTGAGGGAATCCTACTCACATATCCTGGGCAAAAAAGCTTGTGGTTGATCCCAGACCAGAGCATAGGCGAGGAGAGGAGCAAACTCATCTCCTTTGATTGTGCCACCTTGGAGGAACTGAGAACTTAGGTCCCTAGGGTATACCCTCCACTTGACAAAGGACTCAAAAGTCAAGTAACTGGCTGGGAAAATACTCCCAAAAGGAAAAGAAAACATAAGACTATAGAAGGTTACTTTCTTGATGAACAGGTATTTTCTTCCATCCTTTCAGATGAGGAAGAACAAAGCATACAATCAGAGGAAGATATAAAAGTCAAGGCTTCCACATCTAAAACCTCCACAAAAATATGCAATGGTCTCAGGCCATGGAAGAGCTCAAAAAGGATTTTGAAAATCAGGTAAGAAAGGTGGAACAAAAATTGGGAAGAGAAATGAGAGTGATGCAAGAAAATCATGAAAAGTGAGCCAACAGCTTGCTAATGGAAACCCCCAAAATGCTGAAGAAAATAACACCTTTAAAAATAGACTAACCTAATGGCAAAAGAGGTCCAAAAAGTCAATGAGAAGAATACTTTAAAAAGCAGAATGGGCCAAATGGAAAAGAAGATTCAAAAACTCACTGAAGAAAACAGTTCTTTAAAAATTAGACTGGAACAGAAGGAAGCTAATGACTTTATGGAGAAACCAAGAAATTACAAAAAAACCCAAAAGAATGAAAAATGTGAAATATTGCATTGGAAGAACAACTGACCTGGAAAATAGATCCAGGAGAAATAATTTAAAAATTATGGGACTACCTGAAAGCCATGATCAAAAAAAGAGCCTAGATATCATCTTTCATGAAATTATCAGGAAAATTGCCCTGATATTCTAGGACCAGAGAGTAAAATAAATATTGAAAGAATCCACCAATCACCATCTGAAAGACATCTGAAAAGAAAACTCCCAGGAATATTGTAGCCCGAGTTCCCAGGTCAAGGAGAAAATATTGCAAGCAGCCAGAAAGAAACAATTCAAGTATTGTGGAAATACAATCAGGATAACACAGGATCTATCAGCTTCTACATTAAGAGATCAAAGCACTTAGAATATGATATTCCAGAAGTCAAAGGAACTAGGATTAAAACCAAGAATCACCTACCCAGCAAAACTGAGTATAATACTTCAAGGGAAAAAATGATCATTCAATGAAATAAGGGACTTTCAAGTCTTCTTGATGAAAAAACTAGAGCTGAATAGAAAATTTGACTTTCAAACACAAGAATGAAGAGAAGCATGAAAAGGTAAACAGGAAAGAGAAATTGTAAAGGACTTACTGAAGTTGAACTCTTTACATTCCTACATGGAAAGATCATATTTATAACTCTTGAGACTTTTCTCAGTATTTGGGCAGTTGGAGGAATTATATGAATATTGACAGCGGGAACAGGGTGAGTTGTATAGGAAGGGATGACATCTAAAAAATAAAATTAAGGGGTGAGAGAGGAATATATTGGGAGGAGAAAAGGAGAAATGGAATGAGGCAAATTATCTCTCATAAAAGAGGCAAGAAAAAGCTTTTTCAATGGAGGTGAAAATGGGAGAGGTAACAGGGAAAAAGTGAAGCTTAAAGAGGGAATAATGTGCACACTCAATTTGGTATGAAAATCTATCTTACATCACAGGAAAGTAGAGGAGAAGGGGATAAGTGGGGTGTGGGGGAGACAACAGAATGGAGGGCAAATGGGAGGAAGGACTAATTAGAAGTAAACACTTTTGGGAAAGGACAAGGTCAAAAGAAAGAATTGAGTAAATGAGGCACAGGATAGGATGGAGGGAAATATAATTAGTCTTTCACAACATGACTGTTATGGAAGTCTTTTGTATAACTACACATGTATAGCCTATATTGAATTGCTTGCTTCCTCAGTGAGGATGAGTGGGGAGGTAGGATGGGAAAGAAGTTGGAACTCAAAGTTTTAGGAGTGAATGTTGAGAAATTGTTTTTGCATGCAACTGGGAAATGAGAAATTCTGGTAATGAAGTATAGAAATCTACCTTGCCCTACAGGAAAAGAGAGAAGAAGGGGATGGAGGAATGGAGGGGTGTGACAGAAGGGAGGGCAAATTGGGGGAAGGGGTGATCTGAATGGTGGTCTTGGGGTGGAAAGAGGGGAAAGATGAGGAGAGAATTTGAAACTCAAAATTGTGTGGAAATGAATGTTGAAAACTAAAAAATAAATAAATAAAATTTTAAAAAAAGTTAAAAAAAAAAAGAGACATACAGAGAAATGCTATTTGTGGCTGGAAAGCCCCACGCTGAAAAGCAAGGTGGGGTCTTGAAATCTTGGTCTATTAATCCAGGGAGAGCAAGAAGTGGAATGGTGGCAGTAGGGCACAATAAAGCTGAACTTTAAGGTTTGTAAAAGAAACTGGAGATAGAGGAGCAATATGCATAATAGTTAGAGTGGGAGGTAGCCTGAAGCCAGAATGCTATGGCTATCCCTGGTAATAATGACACATACATTTCCACAGCACTTTTAGCATTACAAAGTGCTTTTCCCTACAATAAGTCTATGAGGTAGGTAGCACAAATACTATCATCTCTATTTTACAAGTGAGGAAACTGAGGCAGACTCTAAATGCCAGAAAGGTTTTTTTTTTCATTACCTAAGGTTAGATCTTTTTCTTTACAACTTTCCTCCAGAGCTTTTTTACCCTCAGTATTCAGGGTTAACTTCTTTTATATGGAACAACCCTTCAAATACTTAAAAACAGCTATCATGCGACCAAGTGTTCTGTTTTCTAGACCAAAAGTTCTAATTTCCTTCCACTGATTTTCATTTGGTATGATTTCTTGTAGTAGCATTATGAGGCATTTATATAGCACCAACTATGAACCAAGCACTGGACTAAATGTCTTCTGAATATTAGCTCACTAGATCTTCACAACAACCTTGTGAAGTAGATGCTGTTATTACTCCCATTTTTCGTTGTTGTTCAGTTGTTTCCAACTCTTTGTGACTCAATTTGGGGTTTTCTTCGCAAAGATACTAGAGTGGTTTGCTTTTTCCAGTTCACTTTACAGATGAGGAAACTGAGGCAAATAAGGTTAAGTGACTTGCCCAGAGTCACACAGCTAGTAAATGTCTGAAGATTTAAATTCAGGAAGATCAGTCTCTCCTGACTACAGGTCCAGCACTCTATCCACTGTGCCATCCATCTGCCCCCAAATAGAGGCAAACAGAGGTCAAATGCCCAGGTTGACACAGCTGATAAGTGTCTGAGGGCAGGTTTCAACTCAGGTCTTCCTGACTTTAGGTCTTCCTGCCTCTAGGTCTGGAACTCTAAACAACATAGGTTTTCCAGAAT
Source organism: Bettongia penicillata ogilbyi (assembly GCA_023548195.1). Taxonomy (NCBI): domain Eukaryota; kingdom Metazoa; phylum Chordata; class Mammalia; order Diprotodontia; family Potoroidae; genus Bettongia; species Bettongia penicillata. Next base: position 13,709,451 of record JAJHZJ010000560.1, read on the forward strand.
GGGAATAGATTTAAAAAGCTAATTAGAGTTAGGTCAAATATATTCTGCAATATTCATTGAACATGTGTTGAATTTGTAAGATGCTTAATGGACCTGGAGTAGTTTAGAGAGGTGAACAATGTGCAGTCTTTGATCTATAAGGTCAATTCCCTGTGCTTCAGAAATTTAAAATCTAGTATAGAAAGTAATCCAAGTTGAACACAATCATAATACAAATCAGAATAGAACACAAAAGGAAGGGAATAAGCATTTATTTAGTGCCCACTATAGACTGGGCTTTGTGCTAAGTGCTTTACAAATAGTAACCCATTTGATCCTTTTAACAGTCTTGTAAAGTAGGTGCTACTCTAACTTCCATTTTATAGTTGGAGAAACTGAGGTAGACAGAGGTTAAGAGATTTTCCCAGGGTCACACAGCAGTAACCAAGGATGAATCTGAATTCAGGTCCTTCTGACTGTAAGCCCAGTACCCCTAGCTGTCACAAATAGACATAAAATAAAAAGTGTATGATGTGTGTATAAGAGAGATATAAAGTCTCTTGGAGTTCAAAGGAGATCACTTCCAGCTTAAATCAGAGAAAGCTTCATGAAACCAGAGGCACCTGAGTTGGTCTTGAAGGCTAGATGGGATTCCAACAGGTAGAAGAGGTCATAGTGATGGTGGTAAAAGAGTTAGGGCTCCTTAGCAGTATTTCTTGATGTCTTAAATGTCCGTCTTGCCCAACTACTCAAGGCATCTGAGTAGGCTCAGAATCAAGATAAAAGCTGGAGATGTAGAAAAGAAATGGCATCTCCTAATTGATAAATGGCCAAAGGATATGAATTTTTTTCAGAAAAAGCTTTCGGAAAAAGAAATCAAAGCTACCAAAGGACACATTATGAGAAATGCTATCCACCTCCAGAGATAGAACTTGATCAACTCTGAGTAGAGATTGAAGCACATTTTATTCACTGTCCTTATTTTTCTTGTTTTTTTTTCCCATGTTTTCTTTTACAACATAACTAATATGGAAATTTTTTTCATTACTTCACATGTATGAGCAATATAATACTGCTTGCCTTCTCAAGGGGTAGAGGTAGGGTGGGAGGGAGAGAGGGAATTTGGTACTCAAAATAGGAAAATGAATGTTCAAATTTTTTAAAAGTGTAATTGGCAAAATTTAATGAAATAAGTAAAAATATATTTTTAAAAAGAAAATGGATAGCAGAAAGACAGACCCTTCTTCTTAGAAGCTGAAAAAGAAACAAGTTCCCGAATCTCAGAGTCTTAAAAAATAGACATCGACCTTACACCCCATATTGGAAAAACTGCTCAATTTGGAGGCAAATGCCTTGGGTTTGAATACTAATTCTGCCTTTGTGAATATGGGCAAGTCCCTTAACTTCTCTGGGCCTCAGTTTCTTATCCTAAGTAATTTGCTTTAATGAATAGATAGGGATGGCATATAACTGTATCAAATATATGCAAATAAAAAACAACTGTCTCTTCTAGCTCCAAATCTATGATTCTAGTCATATGATCACTGTTACTTGTAAGACACTATGGTTCAATGGAGAGAGCAGTAGGATAAGGAGGTAGGAGATCAGACCAGGCTCTGGTACTACTTAGCTAATCTAGCAAGTCAATTTCTCTGTCCCTTCTTTGTAATATAAAGACACTGGTAGTGATACACTTTAAGGTCATTTTAAGTTCTAAATTTCTGTGATAAAATATTCTTTTGGGGTTATGTCATGCCACCCAATGAGTCACAGTTCTAAGGTTTTAAACGATATCCAATTGGTCTGTAAGAGTTCAGCTCTTCAAATGGTATGATCCTTAATAAAATCGCATATAATATTAATTCTCCAGTTCCATCATTGGCAATCCTGTGCTGAAAGTGTGACATTAATGTTTATACTCTGCTTTAGGATGGAAGGTTCTGTAAGAATGTTCTTCTATAGTAGATAGTGCCATGCATTCATCTGCCTGGAATGTGATTGTTTATCATGGTGTGTCTTCTTTTACTATATCAGTAAAAATATATATGTATATATGCACACATGCATATATATACATATATGTAATGGTAAGAACTTTGAAATTGACTGGGTGGCATGGGAGACACTGGCACAGGACCATTCAGCATGATGTGCCCACATCAGAGAAGGTACTGCGCTCTATGAACAAAGCAGAATTGAAGTAGCTCAAAAGAAACACTAGATGTGCACATTTAGAGAATCCACCCCAAATGTTTACATGGACTATTTGTGCCTGACCTGTGGTAGAACATTCTGAGCTCATATTGGTCTTACCAGGCAGGTGGACACACTGGTAAGTGATGTCATATAAAACAGCAACCAACAACCAACCAACCATAAATGGATCAGAGTTCCCTAGATGGGGGTCCTTCACTTGGAATCCAAGAATTAAAAAAAATACTTCAGAAACTGTACTTCCATATAATTGGCTTCCTTTGTAATCTTATTCTTTCCTCTTATGCCTTTAAAATGTTATTTTAAGAAAGAGTTCATACACTTCAGAAAACTGCCAAAATAGCCCATGACACAGAAAGAGGTAAGAACCTCTGTCATAGAGGTGCAGAATGGGTTTCTGGTAGGGTGTATTAGAAATTACTAGGAACTTTCTAAATTAAAACCAGGTCTTGTTTTTTTTTTCTTTCTGGTGATAGGATCACCCAGAGGAGCACATTTGTTAAATGGATGCATTCAAGAGTGCTATCATCAGTGCACGGCAGTTTCCAATTTTGTCTTAGCATAATATGCAACCTTGAAAAAAGATTCTAAAAAATAATTTTTGCTGTACATTTTCTGTAGTATGTTTATATGATAGCTCTAACACCAAAAAATGACTATCTTTATATATATATGTGTGTGTGTATACACATATATGTATTATATAACATATGTACATACATAAATACATATAAAATATAGATGCATATATTTATACATATAAAACACATATCCATTTTTATATACACATGTGTATATATGCATATATATATATGTGTGTGTGTGTGTGTGTGTGTGTGTGTGTGTGTGTGTATTATATACCCATACATTTCTCTTAACATTTTGGTATATGGGGTTTTCTTTGGTTATTTGTTTGATGTATGAAGTGGATTCTCAAGACTAACTTTGTTCATTATTTTAATTTTTAACTAAATGTTACAGGGTTTTATAGAGGAAAAAAAGAGCATTGAAGGAACTCATTCTCCTATTCAGACTCATTTCCAAAGGCTAAATTTAAACCTGGACCTTCTGTACCTGCTCCAACAAGCAATGGCAGGAGAAACAAAACCAATGGTTTCTGGAAGGCATTCACATCCTTTGTCAGCTTGGCAGCATTGTACCTTTCATCTGTTCCATCGTGACCAATTTTCTTTGCCTCTATTTCTGCAGACTCTGTTCTCTTCCAGGAGAACCCAAGTGTGGAAGTGTCTTTTCCTCTACTGTGTCATTGTAGCACTCGCTGATATATATAATGGGTGCTCAAGTTAAATGATAAAGAATCTTATCTTTCTCTGTAGATGGACTAATTCTTTTAGTGTCTTTTAAATGTTTTTCTGTGTTTGTAAGCTAGGTGCCTTTGGAAAGGTGTTATTTTAGGTTATGAAGGGAACTCTGTGAAGTTTTCTCTATCAGCTGCCAGACATAAGTGATTTTTCCTTCCTCAAAATTCCCATAGAGCTGCGTTTGTACTTCTAGTGTGGCGTTTATCCATTTGTGCTATCCTATCTTATATTATTGATGTCCCCATCTCTTTTCTGATGGAATGAAATCTCCATGAGCGTAAGGACCATATCTCTAGCTTTTGACCTCCTTCCCTACATCCTCCTACTTGTCCCTGAATTCTAAGGTAGTGCTTTGATAGGTACTTAAGAGTTATAGGACATGAGGCTTAAGACCTGACTTTGACACTTACTGATCACTAGGCACATACTTGTATGATGCTAAACAAACCACTTAATGTCTCTTTATCTGTAGAACGGATTTAATCATAGGATTTAGAGCAGTAGAAGGCATGCCAAGATCATATAGTCTAGAATGAGGAGAGAAATGTGTGGCTTCGAGGTCACAGGTTCTTTCCACCTCCCTAGAGTTTCTTAACTTTTTTTGTGTCTTTGACCTCTTTGGCAAGAATGTCTATTGCCTCCTTATCAGAATAATGATTTCGATGCATAAGATACAATACATAAGATTACAGAGGAAATCAATTATATTGAAATGTAGTTATAAGAATTTTTTTTTTAAAAGTCACAGAGCCCAAGATAAGAACCTCTGGGCTAGTCCAATTCCTTCATTTTGTAAATGAGGGAACTAGGGCCTAAAGAGGGAGAATGGTTTGCCCATAGTCTCTTGATATTAACATCAGAGTTGGAACTTGAACTCAGGTCTTCTGACTCCAAGACTAATGCTCTTTCTACAAAACTTCCTACTTTACCAGGTTATTATGATGAAAGTACATTGCAAACCTTAAAGAGCTGTAGAAAAGTGACCTATTAGGGTATTCAGTGGATATTTATTAAATGGACAAATTCTGTTTAATATTCTGCATGTTGGAGCTCCTAGAGACTGGGGAGCTTCCAAAGAGAGTTTCAATGAATATTTCAGTGTAGGCGTGAGAAAAAGAATCATAACTTGAGTATAGTAATTAGGAAGAATGCCTATACTGGCGAACTTTGAGGAAGGTGACTGGGGTCTTAATGAGTTGTAGTCTCATCCAGCATTTTGGGAGAAGAGTATTGCTGGATGTGAGGAATAAGTTAGGGGCAATTTTGACAGTATTTATCACAGGATGGAAAATCCTGGTGTGATGAAAAGATTGATATATTGTAAGTCAGGAGAACAAGGTTCTAATCCTGGGGCTGATATGAGCACTCCATGTGACTGTGCATCTTGATGAATGATCTTCCCTCTATGGGATGCAAGTTTCTTATCTGTAAAGATCAATTTGGCAGCAAAGTCAATAACACTGACTATTCACTCTGAGTAAGGCATTGTATTGTACCCTGGAGAAACAATTACGATACTAACATAGTCCTTGCCTTCAAGATGCATACATTCTTTTTGGGGTAGTAGAGGTAGCCTTTGTAACATAGGTACAAATAAGTACAATAACAATAGTTCACATTTATACAATTCTTTAACATCTACAAATTGCTTTACATACATTGTGCCATTTGAGCCTTTCATGAGTCCTTTTAGGAAGGGTAAGGACTAGCTATGATAAGGTGTTATCATTATCCTCATTTTGCAGATGAAGAAACTGAGCCACAGAGGGTGTAAGTCCAGCTATCCATAATTAGTGAGTATCGGAGGCAGAATTAAAACAGATTTTCCTGATATACAGTTAGGGGATAAGTATGCTGGAATTCAATTCATGAAGACTTGAGTTCATTTGTTATTCAAAGCCCTTTATAACCTCTTTCTCCTACCTTTCCAGTATTCTTTTATCTTACCCTTGTGGTTTATGAGGTATTCAGGCAACACTAGTGCATCCATTTTTAGGACTTGCAAGCCCTTTTAAGGGCTACTTATCCACCTTTGGTGTCCACCTTTGTCCAACTCTTACATGTGACTCCAAGATGTTATAGCATGTGCAGTGCCCGCACCCTGAAAAAACCATCTCAGCAGATGGGTGAAACCAGGTTGAAGGTAACCAAGAGGCCTCAAACCCATTGGTGAGTAAGGGGGATGTCTATCTCTAGTATGTGAGCACTTCCCCTAGGTGGAATGGGCAGATGAGAACAATTTTTTCCAGTGGTCATGAAGGCAGCTGAAACAGGCTCTATGGAGTACTTAGAGCTTGGTCAGACCTTGAAGAAGCCAAGGTCACCCACTGCATCCTTGGCCCTTGCCAGTCATCCTACTTTTGTCTTCTCACTGGACTTTTATGATTGCAGAAGAGAGTGAGACTGATGACTTTGTACAACTCTGCCTCACCTAAATCCAATGTGTGCACAAGTCGGACATCATCGCAGGTCCTCTTCTAAGTAAAGGACAAAGAACATCCTACCCTCTCCTTTTCCCAACCCCTCATTCTTCAATCCAGTGACACTGGTCTCCTTGCTGTTTTATGAACAAGACACTCCATCTCTCAGGTCTTGCAGTTTCCCCTGACTTTCCCTTCCCTTCCTTGCCTGGATTGCTCTCTCTCCTCATCTCTACCTTGATCCTCCGGGCTTCCTTCAAGTCACAGCTAAAATCTCATCTTCTAAAAGAAGTATTTCCTAATCTTCCTGAACTCTAGGATCTTCTTTTTGTTAATGATTTCTATTTATTTTGTATATAACTTTAGATTGTGAACTACTTGAGGGCAGGGGCTGTGTTTTGCTCTTTTCCGTATCCCCAGTTCTTAGCACAGTTCTTGGCACATTATAGGAGTTTAATAAATGTTTCTTGACTGACCAACAAATCCTACCCCAGATACTTGCTAACTGTGTGACCCTGGCCAAGTCATTTAATCTCTATTTGTAAAATGGGGTTACTAATAACACCTATCCTTTAGGGTTTTGTGAGAATCAAATGAGATAATATATAAAAATGCTCTTTAAACTTTAACATGCTACATAAATGCTAGCTGCTATTGTTGTTATTATTTTTATTTTTATATAATTATTCCTGACTCCAGGTCTAGCACTGTATCTCCTATGCCAGTAATGCTTCCTAGTAACAATGAGAGCAAAAGATAGAGCCAGACAAAAAGGAAATTAGATCCTAAACTTTCCCTCAAAGGAGGATTATTTTGAATGAGAGCAACTAGGTTGATGGAGGTGTTTGCATATTGTGGTAGTCAGTGAGACTTAAGGGGTAGGAGGGCAGTGTAGTTTAATATAAAACAAATAAGGATCTAGAAGTTCAGAGCAATCTCAGAATAACAATGTCTTCATGGGGCAAAATTATACCTGTAAAAGTGCTTAAAGGGCCTCTATTAAGTTACTGCTTTCATAGCTCCCAAGGGAAAAAGACATGGAGTTTCTTGATTCATGTTGAGATGGGTTTTGCCGTAAAACGTTTACCCACTTATATCTCAAAGATCTGGTTCACACTCAGTAAAACACTAGATTTTACTGCATGCAAGGAAATTCCTTACTGCAACTATAACATGCATTTCAGTGAAGTTGGTGGAAGTGTTGGGGTGGGGGCGGGGTGGAGGAGATCCGAAACAAGGTTTTATAAGAAGCAATGGAATTCTGGGATAGGAGTAAGGGGACCTGGGTTCTAGTCATGTCTCTACTACCAGATAATGTTTTGATTTAAGGCAAATCATTTAATTTCTCTCAGCTTCAGTTTTCTCATCTGTAAAATGACAACATTGGCTTAGGTGATTCAGAAGATCACTTTCGGTCATAAAGATAAGAAATTCAAATACCAAATAATTAGGGCACAGTACTGGGCACATAGCACTTAATAATGATTTTGATTTGGCTTGTTGATTGTAATGATTTCCCCCAATCTAATTATTTTCTTCTTATTTTAGATGCACTGATTTTATTCATGCAAAATGATCTAGCTGTACTGATTTTGTTTATATTATATAATCAAACTTAACTGTTTTCTTTTATAAACTCTACCTTTTATCTGGTTATGATTTTTTCCCCCTAACCAGAGTTGATTTTCCTCTTTTTTTTTTTTAAAAGGTGACCTTTTATATTTAGATTGCTTATTTATTTAGAATTTGTTGTGGGATATTGTGTAAGAGACAAGAACCTATCTTCTGCCAAGCTGTTTTCCAGTTTCCTCAGTAATTCTTGTTGAATAAAAAGCACTTTTTTCCCCACTGCCTTCCATTCCTTCCCCATTATTTTGTGTTATTAGGTTTGCCAGATATTAGGCTATAGTTTGCTTTTAAGCCTTGCTTATGGTTAGAATCTATTCTACTGATCTATTTTTCTATTTTTAATCAATACCAGTAATTTTCTGCTGAGGTAGCAATTAGAAGTTGGAGTTAGAGACAAGTTATTAGGCTGGAGGCAGGAATATGAGTATCTGAAGTGAAAAACATAACACATAAAATAGAAATTTAGAGTGGAAGAGTTTGCCAAACGAAAGTCAGCAGCATGAGAGGTCAGAGTCAGGCAGAAAAAGAGAAGTACTACAATTCAGGCTCACAGACAGAAAATGATTACAAGTAGAGAGGAGAGTGGCTGCCATCTTAAATATCAACTTGTGCCTTGTGATGGCATCTTGAGTCTGTTTCCTTTGTTCCAGGGTCTGGGCAGTTAGTTTCTCAGAAGGAACCATTTGTAGCACTAACTCTCGTAAGTGCTTTGTGAGATCTGGAAAGCAAGAGAATTCCAAAAAGCCAAGAACTTGCCCTGAGAAAATGAAAATTTAGATGTCCAGCTCAGCCTCTTTCTTCTTCTTTCTACATATCGACTTTGGGTTCTGTTCCGGAGTACTGTATTTCACTGCATAATCATAGCAGATTTTATGCCAAATTCTTTGCAACAAAGTAGGATGTAATCATTATGTGAAGATTTTTTTTTTAATTGTGCCGGTATTACTTTGAAGTCATTTATTACTGAACTGTATGCTGGCAGACGAACTGTACAGTTTAGTTAGCATGGGAAGATGCAAGTTTTACTATATTATATGACTTATTCATGGTATCTTTGCCTGCCTGCCCACTCCCCCTTGCCACTACAACTCTTTCTTGGGTTGAGTGACAATACTATTAATACTGCAGTGCTCTAGACAAACCATGAAAGTCAGTTTTTGGAAGTATACTGACTGTGTGCACTGAGAATTGTAGCTAGTGATGTATGAGAAAGAAATGCGTATCCATATGCTACTGGTGAATACATTGCTGCTCTGTTTATCTTTTAAGCAGTAGGATGAATAGAATTATACCATGTAATGATTATGTGATGAAAGGTTACAAATCAACTTTTGGATTGAAAAAACCAACAGGATGCGACTATTATGCAGTGAAATATGGCAACTTGCAGACAGTGAAGTTCATGTGAGTGGGACTATGGAGAAATACACATGTATGTATAAATTCATATGTGTACACATCATTCTCTTTTTATCAATGTTTTAAAAATTTTCTAGATTCTGCTTAAATATATTTTTGAAAGTTATATTATAGTATAGTTGAAGTTATTGTAATTGCAAGTCCTTTTTAAAAAGGAAGTCTATACTAGCACTGTTTCAGGTAGAATCCTGGGAGTGTGATGGTTGCTAAGGGACTATTATCTATACCTTAGAAATGACACGTTACAGATCCAAAGGGCAAAAAGCCATTTTTAAGAAATGACAATTTACTCCTTTGAAATTGGAAATGATGATCATAGGACAATTGTGCTACCTGGTAACCTCTCTGTTTAATGTTTTACCCACAAATAAAAAGCAGAAGATGAGAGTGGGGAATTTAGAAAGTTAAGGGGATCCTTTGTTGGTAAGCTCATGTAGCTCTCTTGATAGAAATTTGATCAAAGACTGGAGGGACACAATTTGCAAGGTTCTTATTAGAAAACTGACTAGGACTAGTTTGAATAAGGATGAAATTTTGATTTCAAATTAAAAAAATGCAACACAAGTCATTTGTGACATAAGCAAGGTTAGATTAAGCAATGAATCCTTTGCTAATATTCCAAAGAACTAAGTTTATTCTGTCTTCTCTTATTTGGTATTCATACTGATGACCCCTCTCATACCTTGGCTTCATAGATCTCATTGTTTCTCATCCACGAGTGACATTAATACCTATTCCATGTCAGTAACTCATTGTTATAAACAAACCTTATACATAAATGTTACTTAGAAATGCTTTATTCCCAAGATCTTGAATTTTGGGCTTTCTCTCTCTGATCATAATTTCCTGAATGTTCACCTTCTCAAACCTCTCCTTCCTCTTGAACCTGCTCTTTCCCTTTATTGTGACCTTTGGGCTCTTAGCTCCTCCCTAGCACCTTAATTCTTTGCCTGATTTCTTTCACCACCTGTCTTCTTTCCCAGCCTAGACTCCTTGGTCAGCCATTCACAGCCATTAGCATTATAGGTTCCTTGGAACACTTGACATTCTGTCATGATGATTTCTAGTACTGTATAGCCTCTGCCATCTGTTTCCTCCACTCCTGATCTGGGGCTATCAGGCTGCTGGAGAAAGTCATGAAACCATGCTGTCTATCTGACCTCAGCTAAACCATTTTCCTTACTCATCAACCTCTTATTAACTACTTATCATATTCTCCATGGTGATTGTTCTAAACTTTTTTTTTTAATAAAGAATTTTTCAGTAAAGACTCTCATCTCCCCTTAAGATTTCTACAAATACTTATATAAACAATTGGAAAGGTAATATGATGTAGCAGCTAGCGGGCCATCGCTGGAGTCAAAAGCACTTAGAACATTATCCCAGTGTTTAGCACAGTGCCTGGCACACAATAGGTGCCTAAAAATGCTTATTGACTGACTTTTTTTTTAACCTATTTTTAGAGATTTTTACCTATCTGCATCTATGGAGGGAGTTTTCATACTAGAAGTTCTCCCATTCTGATAAAAATCCTGGGTCAGCACCAAACAATAAATATGTAAGTGAAACCAAAAGACACATAGGGGTGTGTGTGTGTGAGTGTGTGTGTGTGTGTGTGTGTGTGTGTGTGTGGTGCTTTCCATACTTGAACCAGCAAGATACCCTGAGGAAACATATGCCACAACACTTGGAATAGTTATGCCTTTGTCTCTCCCTTCCTTTTCAGTCTCTTCAGTCATCATTGAGGGGGGCAATCACTGAGAAGAAGGGCCTACTTTTCTCACCACCACCACCACCGCCATCACCACCAAATGACCAACTGTCACTGCTGGGAAAATGATCCCCAAAATCTCATTAGTGGGAGCACTTATCAGACTCGCAGTCCTTCTTCTACCCTAAACCCTGAAGCCATCATCCCAGGAAGCAATCCCTGTTTCTTGATATAGTTTTGGTTAGTGCAGTTCCTTTCTCCTCAGAAACCATATCTATTGAAGCCTTGGAAAAGAAAGCTCTTAGCTTCCAAAGATGTTGGCACTGTGAAATGATTCAGCATCAGAAATAGGCATAGATTTATCAGTAGGAATGACATGAAAGAAGATACATCACCATCTTCTTTACTTTTATACCCTAAGAAACATGGAATCATCCTAGCTTCATTTCTAACCTACAGCTTAAACTTCCTATATATATTGTCTCCCAGCAGTAGAATGGAATGGAAACTTTGTCAGAGAAAGGATTGCATTTTTTTGCAATCTATTTGTATCCCTGGTGCTTTGTACACAGTGAGCATTTAATAGATTAATTTTTCATTCATTTATTCATTCATTCATATCATGGGGAACAACGTTTTACTGTGAGGCAAATCTCATTGGCTGATGGCCCTGATCACCTCATTTACCTTGGCGTTGTCATAGTGATAGCTGGATCCTATGAACCTGTGTATCACCATCCCCAGAACAGACTCAGTTAACTAACATTAACTACATTCCTATTGGTAGTTATGCTTCTGGATCATTAAGTTTCCATTACTCAAAAGGTTGTTGGATCTCCTCTCATTCAATGGCTTTCAGAAACGAGTTGTTCCAAAAGTCCAAGTTTCTTCAGTTGTTGAACGAGGAGACTAGCTTGGATGAGCTCTTGAATTTTGTTCATTCCTAACATTTTGATGTCTCAGTACTTTGTCGTCCTATTGGTTTAAACCCACAGATATCAGAGTTTGAAAGAACTTCAAAGGCCATCTGGTTCGGCCTATGTCTAAATGCGAATCTCTTTCTCCATCATATCCAATAAGTGGCAACCCATCCAGCCTCTGTCTGCTTGAAGAGTCTAGTTAGATGAAATCTACTACTACCTGGGGCAGTCTTTTCCAATTTTGCATAGCTCTCATTGTTAAGAAGTTTTCCCTTATAACAAGTCAAAATTTGCTCACAGCTCTGCCTTATGGAGCTAAGCTGAACAAGACTAATCCTTTGTCTATATAACAGCCTTTCAGATACTTGAAGTCAGGCATCATCTACTCCCACCCCAGTACCCTGTCTTTTCAGACTGTAAAAGAGAGAGGATAGCAAATTTTATGACCTGGTTTGATCCATATTCAATAAAATTTGTTGTGAATGTCTTTTTTCTGTTTTCCAAAATCAAATCCACCCTCGAAAGCAAGCATTTGCACGACTGAGGATGTTTATAAGACTGTGATGTAGACTGTGAAGGTAACTACAGAAGAAAAGTTTTTTATTTATGTTTTAAAGACTGGGTGTCCCTATCTCACTTAGGCTGGAAATGCAGGAATTAGCTCTAAGAAGAATCTACTGCTGATTGTCAAGGAAGCTTTGATCTGCTCCATTTCCAACCTGAACTAGTGTGCTTGTCCATAGGCAACCTGGTGGTTCCTCATTTCCAGAGGCCATTTTAATGTCAAATGTAGTATGGATACCTGACTGCATACTATAGCTCAGCACTCCCCAGCTCAAGAGATCCAACAGTTTCAGCTTCCCAGGTAGCTGGGATTATAGGTATGCACAGTCACACCTGGCTAAAAGTTTTTAAGACCAGCTCAGTGGATAAAAATGGGTTTATTCTAGATGACCTCCACAATCTCTTCCAGCTCTAAATTTATGACTCTATAATCTTATTTGACCCTTAAAACAATCCTGTAATGTTACTATAGCTAATATACCCAATTTATGGATGAAGAATCTGAGAGTCCCAAAAGTTAAATGCCTTGCCCATGGTCATGGAGATATAGTATATGGCAGAGGCAGGATTCAGACCCTAGACTTTCTTTATTCCAATACAGCATTGCCTTTCAAGTTCTAAGCATATAGTATGTGTTCCATTTGTTGAATTGGAAAACAAAGAACTATAAAAATATAGCTTCTTATTGTTAGTAGGCACAGTGAAATATGACAAAAAGACATGGAACATATACGTGAAGCAATCAAAAACAAATTCAAGTCATTATATGGTTTTACAACAAGAGAAATTCAAAAGAAGGAGAGATCATGGTAGACCAGGAAGGGATTTGGGTCCTTGAGTTTCAATTTGAAGGATGGATAGCAAAAAAAGGGATGGAATTTCAGTTGGGGAGAATCACAGGAGCAAGGGCAAGATATTAGGACAAAACATGGTGTGCCTTCAGTGTCCAGTGTTTCAGGGACAGTGAGAACATCACTTTGCTCTGGGCTTGTGTTAGGAATGAGTTAGTAAAGTGAATGGGGCAGGTGAGGTGAGATGGTGAAGAATATGGATTTTGTCCTGTAGGTGATGGACAGTTATTGAAGGCCATGTAATAGAACTAAGGGAAATTTGCATCATAAGGGAAAAGTCAACATCTTATTGAATTTGCTGCATACAGCTAATCAACAAACAGCTAAACCAGTAAATAAGGTAGAATTAGAAACAACTGCCCTTTCCTAGCTATCTGGTGATATATTGCTTAATTCAGTTCAATTCAGTTGAACAAACAGTCACTAAGCACCTACTGTGCGCAAGCCACTGTGCTAGGTGCTAGGAGAAAAAAGACAAAAATAGTCTCTGATCTCAGGGAGGTTTGGAAAATATTTATTATGAGCATTATGTTAGGTAGGTACTATTGAAGGAAGGTACAAAGAAGCTGAAAAGGTGGTTCTTAGCTACATGGAACCTACCAAAGCCTGGATAATTCAAACTCATTTAACTCAAAAGGCAATGTTTTAGTTCTTTTAATTTAAAATAAATGGGATTTTACTGTATTCATCAAGTCACACAAAGTACAAATATCTCACATGGGCTTTTGAAAGGTAGCTAAAATTGCTCTTTGCTCACTTTCTTTTAATGTGAATATTTTTAGCTTCTATAGAGAAACAAAGACTAGAAAAGTGGATTCCTTGAAACAGTGAAAACTATTTATACTTTGCAAATTGTGTTTCTATAGAAATCACTCAAAAAGATGGAAAATCCCCCTTTCAAGGAAATTCAATTGCTTTTGTGGTTGTCAACCTCTTTTCTGTACATATCAACGTGGGCTTTAAACAAAGTGTCTAAAAGGGATATGCACAACAAAAATGAATCAGCTAAAACTGGAGTTGCTGCCTTCTCATCCTAAAGACCTGCCTCAAGAGCTGTTGGCATGAATTCTCTTCTCTTCCTTTCTTTCCCTTGTTCCCCTTCATCTTTTCTCCTCAGTTTTCTCATCAAAGGAAGAAGACAGAATATTTTTAATTCCAGTTCTACTTAGCCATGGTGTGTGTTTGTGTTTGTGTGTGTGAGTATATGGAGATATTTTCTTCTTGCTATTAATTTGAGGTTGCTAGTTCCATGGAGGCAGTGTAGTATATAGGACAGATCTTTGGAGCTGGAGGATCTGGATTCAAATCTTGCATTTGAATTCTACCTCTGTCACTTAACTCTGTGTAACTTTGGGTCAGTCACTTAACCTCTCTTGGTCTTAGATTCCTTTTCTGTATAATGAAGGGGTTAGAAAAGATGACCTCTAAGGTCTCTTCCAGTTCTAAATCTGTGACCCCTAATAGAGGAGTGGGAGTGGCACTCTGTGTGTGTTCTCTCTGCTAAAACAATACCTTCCTTTACAGAAATGCCAGCTGCTCATGGGCTGGACTTTATTTTCACGGTCATCTCTCTGTTTTTTTTTAAATGGAAATATTTTCCCCTGTTTATTCAATAATCACATTTTTTTTGCACAACAAACTATAAAATATCCTTTCACTGTATTAAATAAACATTTTTCTAATTAAAAAAGGTGGCGAAAGTTTACATTGGAGGGAGGAGGGGAATGATGGATACAGGGCCCATCTGTTATTATTTGGACCTTTCTTTGAGGGAGTAATAAAATGCAAGCTGTGCAGACAAATTCCACGTGGCCAGTCCTCCTGTGGGCAATTAGCTTCCTCCTGTCCAGGCGAGTTTGCATGGAATGGTATATTTTTTACAGCATGCTTATGGTTCATGGGACAGTGGAATCATATGGCTTTTTCTACAAGACCTCCTCAGAAGTAGAGGCTGTTGTCTATCAAAGGTCTGTGTGTACTCCAGAAACAATGGTCATATTGCTTTCATCCCCAACTCCCTTATATGTTGGTTTGACATCTCTGACAACCTGCTCGAAGATGTGGCGATGGACTAGATGCCCAGTCAAGCTGGGTTTGAAACAACTAGGCTGGATCTTGTTTTTTGAAAAGCATTCACTGGCTAAGATTATTGAGACTATGAGAATGTGTTCTTTAGAAATAAATGACAGTTTAATATAAGAATTAGCATTTTAGGGATATTTTACCCATTTGTTTTGATCATAACCAGTAGTTCACAGACAGGCAACAAACATTTATGAAGCACTTACTATGTTCCAGGTACTGTGCTAAAGCAATAAGAGAGATATTCAGTCAGAAAGTCTTTTCTCTTCAGAAGTTTATGGCTTAATGTGGGAAGATAATACATACAAGAGAGTAGAAAAGCTTTAGGGGAGAAGGTATCTTGCAGTGGTAAAATCTGGAGAGTGAGAGGCACATTTAGAAGGAGAATGAAGCATGACATGACTGGTCTGATCCCACTCCCCAAATGGAGTCTCCAGAAGAAACTTACCACTGGGAGAGGGAGGCTGGTTTGGTGGAGGGATGTTCCAGTGTGAGAAGGCAACTCACTCAGACAAAGTCTGGAGAGTCAGAAGGAGAGCTGGGAAGAAAATATCATGTTTTTGTTAATTACTTTGTGCTAACTTAACCCTGTTCCCTAGGATTCAGTTTGTATGGAAATGTCCTCTGCTGATAGCTTGCAGTCTGTCTATAACTTATGGAGATTCCAAGATGGTAAGTGATTTACTCAGAGTCACATGGTTAGTGTCAAAGGTGGAACTGGAATCCAGTTATTCTTGATGCCATGTACAGCACACTATTCAATATACAATGAGATCTTGTAATATCACTATAAAAGGCTTAAATAAAATTAGACTAAGAATTTTGTAGGAGTGTATTTATACAGGTAATTCATTTCCAAAATCATTTCAAAATTTAAATCAGAGAGAATTCTGGGAAGATGGTGATGTAGGTCAGAAAATTCTAAGCTCTCCAGATTTCCCCAACAAGCAAAATAATGATAGCACCTCAGGGTGAACATAAAGGGTAAAAATAAATAAGAATAGGGGCAGAATGTTGGACCTCCTGGGATAATTGGAGAAGATTTGAAGAAAAATCCCAGGAAGAGGTTTACTCCCTGTGAATGTGTAAGCACCTCTAGGCTCGGTCCACTTAAACAACAAATGGCAAGCCCTGGGTTGGGAGGCTACTTCCATCCCAGCCACAGGAGCTTTTATCCCCAGACAGGGAGGGGAGTTGGATGTCTGAGCCAGGGAAAATCGAGGGAACCTCTGCTGACAAGGAACACCAGATCAACTGTGTTGTGGAGGTGAAGCCAGGGCATGAGGAGGAATCAGCGTACCCCCAGTGAATGCAGAAGCAGTGGCATGGGAACACAATGAGGCTGTGTGTACTTGCAGGATGCTGGAGGTCTTGGGTTTGATTCCAGGCCTGAGGGGAAAACTAAAGGAGGATCTGAGGCCAGAGGCACCATCCACCATGTCTGAGGGCTAGAGGTGATTACAAAAATAAAGCTGCTACAAATACTAAATGAACAGACAAAGGAGAAATAATCCAACCACAGAGAATTACTATGGGAGTAGAGAAGACTGGGGTTCATCTACAGAGAAGGATACCAAAACAAAGAAACCCTCTTCTACCCCAAAGAGCAATGTCAAATGGTCACCTGCCCAAAAAGAATTCATAGAAGAACATAAAAAGACCTTAAAAATCAAATGAGAGAGATTGAGGAAAAACTAAAAACAAAACAAAACAAAAAACAAAATCAAGCAATCCAAGAACAAGAAGATTATGAAAAGAATGTCTACCAATTAGAAAAGGAGATCCAGAATCTTAAAGAAGAAAACAACTCTTTGAACATCAGAATTGGGTAAGGGGAAGCTAGTGAAGTAATAAAATAATTGAGATAATAAAACAAAATATAAAGGATCAAACAATAGAAGAGAATATGAAACATCTCTTAAGAAAAACAACTAATCTGGGGAACAGATCAAGAAGAAACATAAGAATAATCAGACTACCTAAAATCTATGATCAAAAAAAGAATCTTGATACAATAATACAAGAAATAATTAAAGAAAATTGTCTTGAAGCATTAGAACAAGAGGGGAAAGTAGAAAAAGAAAATGTCCACTCACAGGAATATCATAGTCAAATTCCAAAACTCCCAGTTCAATGATAAAAATGTTATGAGCAATAAGGAAAAACCCCACAATTTAAATATGGCAGTGCCACAAGTATAGTCACACAAGACCTAACAGTGGCTACACTAAAATACCACAGGTCTTGGAACATTGTATATTGAAGAGTAAAAGAACTGGCTGGCCCAAAATATCACATCTAACAAAGCTAAGCATAATTCTGAATAAAAAAGGGGCGGGGCAGAGCCAAGATGGCAGAGTAGAAAGACACACATACACTAGCTCTTCCCCCACCACCCATAAAATACCTGTGAAGAATGACTCTCAACAAATTCTAGAGCAGCAGAAGCCACAGAACAACAGCCCAAGGTAACCTGGAAGGCTAATAGGAAAGGTCTATCACATGGAATGTGGAGTAGAGCGCAGTCCAGCCTTGGCCATGCAGCACAGAGAGGAACAGGAGCAGAACAGACCTTGGGGACAGAATCCCCAGCAGCAGTGGAGGTTCTCAGATTCCTCAACCCACAAATGCCAAAGACAATTTCAAAGGTGAGTGAGAGGGCTTTTTCACCTGGACGAGAAGGGAGTAGGGTCCTCCCCTAGCCCCAGCCTCAGGCAGCAGCGGTGGTGGCTGCAGTGACAGCATGTATTTGTGGAGCACTCAGCCTAAAGCCCCTGGGGGAATTGATCAGTTGATCTGAATCTCAGCCCTGAGCACAGTCCTGGGGCATGGCAGAGCTGGAGGTAGTTATGGAGAAGGAATTCTACTACTTGCAGATTCTGGGCAGAAAAGTTTTTGGTTGCTCCCAGACCAGTGCACTGATCAGGAGAGGAGTAAACTCCTCTCCCTTGATTGTGCCATCTTGGAGGAACTGAAAATTTACAGGTCCCCAGAGTATTGTATCCTCCTCTTGACAAAGGACTCAAAAGTCAAATAACTGATTGGGAAAATGCTCAAAAAAAGGGGAGAAAAAAAGGACATTTAATGAATTGTCAGACTTTCAGGATTTTGTTTAAAAAACAAACAAACAAATAAACTCTGAACTTAATAGAAAATTTGATATATAAGAACCAAGAGAAAACTAAGGTACACACTAAATACTAGTTACAAGGGACTCAATAAGAACAGATTGTTTACCTTTCATATGAGGTCTGGTAGTGTTAATACTGGGTCAGAGGGTATGAACACTTTTATAACTTTTTGGGCATAACTCCAAAATGTTTTCCAGAATGTATAGACCAACTCACAGTCCATTGATCTACTCATTTTCCTATAGTTCCTCCATTTATCATTTTCCTCTTTAGACAATATTAGCAATCTGATGAATTTGAGATAGAGTTGTTTTAATTTGCATTCTTCTAATTATTAATGAATTTGGAACATTTTTATATGGTTATCAATAGCTTTGATTTCTTCTTTTGAAAATTGCTGGCTCATATCCTTGGACCATTTATCAATTGGAAAATGCTTCTTATTCTCAAAAATTTGAATCTGTTCCCTATGTAACTTGGAAATGAGGCCTTTATTGTAGAAACTTGCTTCAAATATTTCTACCACTTATCTACTTCCTTTCCAATTTCATCTATATTGATTTTGTTATTGTCAAAACTTTTAAATTTTATATAATCAAAATAGTTTTTATCTTATCTGATTCTCTCTGTTCTTTGGTTACGGATTACTTCTCTATTCAAAGATATCAAAGGTATTTTCTTCCTTGTTCCTCTATTTTTTTTTAATGATATCTAAGTCATGTCCTAATTTGGAGCTTATCTTGGCATATAGTGTGAGGTGTTGGTCTACCTAATTTTGGTCAGACCTCTTTTCAGTTTCCCCAGCAATTTTTGATAAATAGTGTGCTCTTACCCCAGTGGCTGGGGTCTTTGAATTAATCAAATATTGGGTTACTCTGCTTGTTTGTTTGTGTATATTGTATACTTAATCTGTTCCACTGATTAACCTCTTTATTTTTTAACCAATACCAAATCATTTTGATAATTACTGCTTTCTTCTGTAGTCTAACACACACAAGTATACACACACTCACACACACATGCACATGTGTGCACAAGTACACACATATGCATAGAGATCAATTGAAAAGAAGCCATGTGGTATAGTGGATATGGTAATAGACAGGGACACATAAAGACCTGGGTTCAAATCCTGTCATTAACCCTAGCTGTGTGACTATGGGTCAGTCATTTACCTGAGCCTCAGGCAAACTTTTAAGCGCATACATTAAAGAGACATTAAAAGTTGCACATTTGTGAATGACTCCATCCCTCCTTGGATATTTACTAGCTATGCAAGTCACTTAATCTCTCTGAGGTTCAATTTCTTCATCTGTAAAAAGAGGGTAGTCATAGCAACATCACCAGGTTCTTCTGATGTGTGTGAAGTACTTGGCAAACTCTGAAGTGCTATGTAAGTATCAGTTATTGTTACAGCTAACCTTTCTAATATGGTGAAGAGATTCTAAGAGAAGCCTTTCTTATGGTGGAAAAAATAACATCAAATAAATTCAGTCTCTTAGTTTAGTTTCAGCTTTAGAGTACCAAGTTCTTTCAACACATATCAGCATCACTGCTAGGAGAGCTGAGAGCTTAGAAAAAGGAGCCTTGACAAAGCACCATGTTTTGACTTCCCCTCCAGAATCAATGACTTTTCTTAAGCTTATAGCGAAGGTCACTGTCTTCTCTGGCTTTCTTCCAGTTTCTAAATTCGGGCTCTTTTATCTTTCAATTTATATAATTTTCCCCTTATATTTTCCTGTAAATTCTGAGTTTGCCCATTATACTATGCATCATTCTTATTTAACAGGTAGTCTCTCATGCTCTCTACCATGTTTCTATACTATGGCTTCTGGATTTCTTTACATGAGTATAACTGCTTAATATACAATACTACTCCACTTCCCCTTTACTTATCCTGTATCTTTTGGATAAGAGAAATCTATCCAGAGTTATATTCTAACCATAGGTCAACAATGCCTATGACGTCAGATTTACTTCCTTGCATGTAAAAGCAAGGACCTTGATATACACAGGAGAGCCTGCTGTACAGGTCCTTTGGTCTGCTTTTCTAAAAGGAAAACATCTTTTGAGGTTTTGAGGGGTCCACAATCTGCTTTAATCAAGCACATGTATCATTCACTTAGTTGAGGGGAAAAAGTCAGCACCCTGAACTTCAGAGAAAATATAGAGAAGTCAAAATCAACAGACCAGGCTTCCAACTGTCTGACGGATCAACAGACAGCTAACTGACATATATACATAGTTACCAGAGAGAGACACACCAATGTCTGGATTTTCAAAGCCAGGGGTCTCCATAGCTGCTGCCCAGAGTCTCCTCTGGCCCAAGAAACACTTCCAATGAGTAAGCCCCAAATTAAAACCTCACCTCAGAGTATTTATACACTTTTCAGAGCCAGGGGGCATCAAAATTCTTGAGAACCAGTGCATTAGAAATTAACAAAAGGTGTGAGCCTCCCCTAATCAAGCTTCCCTTAATGGGCAGGCTGAGTAGTGGGTAGGGAAGATCTTTAAATGTCTGATTAACATTACATTGCAACAGTGCAGAATTCCAGAGAACAGCAAGGAAAGAAAAGAAGGTTTTCTTAAATGAGCAATACAAAGGAATAGAAAAAAAAATAGAATGGGAAAGAACAGATCTCTTCAAGAAAATTATAGATATCAAGGAAATTTTTCATGCGAAGATGGGCAAAATAAAAGACAAAAATGGTAGAGATTTAATAGAAGCAGATGTGATAAAGAAAAGGTGGCAAGAATGCACAAAAGAACTATACAGGAAAGATCTTAACATCACTGATAATCATTATTGTGTGGTTGCTGATCTAGAGCCCAGGAGAATGAAGTAAAGTGGACTTGAGGAAGCATTGCTAACAATAAAGACAGGTGGAGGTGATGGAATTTCAGCTGAGCTATTTAAAATTCTAAAAGATGATGATGTTAAAGTAATGTATGGTTGTGAGAATTGGACTATAAGGAAAACTGAGTGCCCCAGAATGGATACTTTTGAACTGTGGTGCTAAAGAAGACTTTTGAGAGTTCCTTGTATAGCAAGGACATCAAATCAGTTAATACTAAAAGAAATCATTTCAGACTATTTATTGGAAGACCAAATACTGAAGTAGAAGCTTACATTCTTTGGTCACATAATGAGGAGAGAGGACTCATTGGGAAAGACCCTGATATAGAAAAGGAGAAGATAGCTGATAGTGTCACAGAAACAATGAATATGGTCTTGGACAGGCTTCAGGACATAGTGGAGGTTAGAAGGCCTGACATGCTATGGTTCATGGCATAATGAGGAGTCAGACGTGGCTGAATAAATTAATAACAATAGTGCTTTTCATTCATCTTGTTTTTTATCTAAACTTGAGATTTGTGTATTGATATTTATTACTGGATTTTACTACTGGATTCTTTCTTGGATTTTGTCCAAAAGTTCATTCTGGGTGTCTTAATTGCTGTTCTTTCTGCATTACTGAAACTCTCTTGTTGGGTACACATAAGCAGTTTTTATCTCCTTTTTATTTATTTTTAACTGACCTTTTTATTTTAAAGTCCTTGGATATGTGAGACTCTAGGTGAATATATTTGGAGTAGCGTTCATTTGGTACACCTGGCCAGAAACTTTTAATTCCTATATTTTAAGCTGCTGTCCAGCCAAATCCTATTTTAGATATCTTCTTAGTCAGCTGTTCACTTACCAAATACAGCTTTCTCTCCCATATCCCTTATCTTCAATGGGCAACAGGAAGGACAACATAAGCTTAACCACCATGGCCTTCACTTTCTTGCCCAAGCAAGATTTCATAATCTTTGGAAGTACTTTCTAGGAAATATTTTCTATTTTTTTCAGTATCAATTATACCCATATGTATCACCAGAAGTAGACAGTTGTCATCTGTTATGACAGAATCTGGGAACTTTGCTGTTATATCTTGGATATGTACCCTGGTTAAGACAACAGACCCCTGTATTTTTTCCATGTTGATAGATATCTGCCTCAATATCCCTTAGTAGATGGTCAATGAATTATTTCTCAACTTCCTCATATTTCTTGGATGTTCTCTCATATGCCAGTTTCTCTGGTTTTACTTTATTATTCCTTGGGAGACATAAAAATGCTTCCTCCTCAGTTTACCTAGTTACTTCTCCAGGAAATATTTCATTTTTCTTTTCTTATCTAAGTTCCAAGCAGAAAGTTCTTTTTCTCTGCATGACATGCTTTCACTTTTCAATTTCCCAACAAATTGCATGTTTCTATTCTGCTGCTTTAGAAATCCTTTTCCCCTTGTAAATACTACTGTCCCCCCTGCCCCCCCCCCCCCCGGTTTGAAGGAATACTTCATTGTCTTAGTAGTCTGGGTGTGGAGAGGTCTTCTTTGGGTCCTTTCACCTTCTTTTCTAGGTACAGGTCAACAGTTGGAAAGTAGACAGAATTCATTTGGTTCTGGCAGAAATACAAACATCATTAACCTAAATCCAAGTTGCAACAAAATTCTTTATGCTTTCCATAATGACTGAGGGTCTCAGGCTTATTCTTTTAACTACACGTGGTTGTTTACACCTCACTTCCTAAATGCCTCTTCAAGACCTTTATAAACTTTTCTTACATTTTAACAACTTGATGGGCACACCTAACTTTCTTTCCTTTTCACCACAACCTTGTGAATTGGGTATTCCCATTATGTAGATAAGGAAAATGACTTTTCCACGATCACACAGCTCATGTCAGAACTGGGGCTTCCATTTCCAAGTCCACTGTTTTTCACCAGAGGTGTCAAACTTAGGGCTCACTGACCATAAGTAATCCCCACCAAAACTCCTAATTGTGGCCAGAATCAAATGTAATTGGGAAATGTTTAACAAAATAAACTCAATGCAATTTAGATAGTATTAATTTAGAGTTTTCTAAGACAACATGCAGCCCAAAGGGATTCATTTCTGTTTGAGTTTGACACCACTGCTCTAAACCACAGAGATTTTTTTTTAAAGGAAGAATGGTGGTAATTTTTTTTTTTTGGTGGAAGTGTCAGGCTTGCTGTGCTAAACTGATCATGTATCTTATCCATCTAAATTATTATACCTGATGTCCTGAGTCTTGAAGGGAAAAATCGGTTACACATTGGCTAAGTGTTCTGTTTATACAATGTTTACAATCTTACTAGTTCATTAGAACAAGGAATTTTCACCACATTGGAGAGTATTAACAGCTGGAATTTATAAAATGCTTGTTGTTTACAAAGTATATAATAGCCCTATGAAGTGAGGGAATGGGAACAAACATTTACTAAGTGCTACTATGTACCAGGCACTGTGCTAAGAACTTCACAAATATTCATTCACTTAATTCTCACAATAACCCTGTGAGGTAGGTCCCATTATGATCCCCATTTGATCCCTCAGTTTCCTCAACTGAGAAAGACAGAAGTTAAGTGACTTGCCCAGGGTGGACACAGCTAGTAAGTATCTGAGGTTATATTTGAACCCAGGCCATCCTTGACTCCAGATGCTGTGCTCTATTCACCACATTATCTAGCTGCCTTTACAAGTATATCTCTGCCAGTTCAACAGAAGAGGACTGGAGACTCAGAGAGATTAAGCAAATTGTCTTGCGGGACATGGCTAGTAAGTGACTGGTACAGGCACATCTTGTTTTATTGGACTTGACTTTATTGTGCTTTGAAGATATTGTGGTTTTTACAAACTGAAGGTTTGTGGTGACCCTGAGCTAAGCAAGCGTATTGGTGCCATTTTCCAACAGTACGTGCTCGCATCATATCTCTGTATCACATTTTGGTAATTCTAGAGATATTTCAAACTTTTTCATTATTATTATATCTATTATGGTGATTTATGATCAGTGATCTTTGATGTTATTGTTATTATTTTGGGGTGCCACTAATCATGCTCATATCAAGACAGCAAACTTAATTGATAAATGTTGTGTTATGACTCTCCTCCAATTGGTCATTCCCTTGTCTGCCTCCCCTTCCTCGAGGCACTCTATTTCCTGAGACACAACAATATTGAAGAATATTACATAACTGTAGTTGATAAAGCAGCAGCAATGTTTGAGAGTATTGATTCCAATTTTGAAAGACCTTCTCCAGGTAAAATGCTATCAACCAGCATCACATGTTACAGAGAAATATTTTGCGGAGTCAAATGATGTTATTATATTTTAAGCAATGACCACAGCCACTGCAGTCTTCAGCAACCCCCACCCTGATCAGAAAGCAACAGCAGTCAACACTGAGGCAAAAACTTCCACATGCAGAAAGATTATGATTTGCTGAAGGCTCTGATAAAGGTTAGCATTTTTAAGCAATAAAGCATTTTTAATTAAGGTATGTACATTGTGTTTTTAGACATAATACTATTGCACACTTAATAGACTACAGTATAGTGTAAACGTAACTTTTATACGCACTGGGAAACCAAAAATTTCGTGTGACTTACTTTATTGCAATATTCACTTTATTGCAGTGGTCTGGAACCAAACCCACAATATCTCCAAGGTAAGCCTGTATTCAAAAAGAAGTCTCTCCTAACTCCAGGTCCTGCACCTCTTTAAGTATACAACATTGTATTTTCATTACCAGAGCTTGCCTCCCAGAGGTTACAAAATAGTTACCAACATGAACTGTAACTTGAGAATGGAAATACAATTTTTCCCCCTTGATTCATGAAGCGATATAAATGGGATGGGTTTAGATGGCATACATATTTCAGAGGTGAAGGCTGGGTGACTTATAGTGGAAGTGGGATAATGGGAGACTTTACAACTGTGCTGTCAAAATCAAATAGAAAAGGGGGTCACTAAACTGTACATAAGGAACTCCTGTAGGCAGCATATTGACAGTGTTAAAATGTAATATTATCTATGTTTTAATGCATTTTTTTTTATTTTCTTAAATATTTCCCATTACATTTTAATCTGGATTCAGTAGGGGAGTGCTGTGGGCAGTCCATGGGTTGTGTGTAGTCCATGGGCTGTGCGCTTGATACCTCTGCTTTACAAGATCGTGTTAGTCTATCCAAAGAAGGGAGGCTGGGTCCCTGGCTTGGGGATTAGGATGTACTTTGGTATTGGCATTAGAATAATGATGGTCTACGCTGGTAGCTCAGTCATCCAGCACAATGGAATGGAAATGGATTCCAAAAACATCCCTTTCACAAAGCCTGGCAAGGACAAGTTATGTGAGTGGGAGTAAGCTCTTTTCTAGCATACTTGGATTAACACTGCCATTTCTTTGGAATGTAGACCTAGTCTAATGGAAAATGGTTATATTTGACCTCACCAATTTCCATGTGTATCTCTCTGGAATTCTCTTGAAAGAGAGCTTTAGCAAGTCAGTTTTATTTTTGTAATCATGGTACTTAAATGCCATTGCCAATGATTGTAGAGTAATGGTAATTGTGAAATAAGTTAACTTTAGTGCATTCCTTTTTGAACAGCAGTCCTGTCACATGTCACATAGATTAAGACTTATTAAAAATGAAGGTCTGAATAATGATAATACAAATCATGAGAAGAGTAGGATAATAATTCAGCTCATTAATAAAAAGCAATAATTTTGTCCGTCAGTGACACAACCCACAGAATATTAAATGTAAGACAATAACAGCAGGATAATTCCTTATCCTAAGACTGTTTCAGTTTCAATCCCAATAAGAAATATCATGAAACTAATAATAATAATATAAATATACGCAATACTTTAAGGCTGACAAAGTATTTTCATCATGACAAAGAAAGGCAGGTAATGTGCAAGTATTACTGTCATCTCGCACTTTTAAGGGAATTGCGATTCCAAGAGGTTGATTTGCATATGGTCATGGACCAGGTGATTAAAACTGTCCCCTTGGGAATAAGGACTGTCTTTTGAATTTTCTTGTTTAGTATAGTGCCTGGCATAGAGAAGGTGCTTAATTAATGCTTGTGGATTATTCAATGGCTCTCACGTGGGTTTAGTCATCAGTGGAGGCTCAGAGCATGCACACTCATTGGATGAAGACAAAGAGTCCCATGCCATGCACCCACAGCATAGCAGGATTGTGGCAAGGAGGCTTCTGGGAAGATGAAAGAAGTCTCCGTTAGAGTTCATAACCACAGGGGCAAGGGGAAATAACTTGGGGCAGTTGGGGGCAACTGTTCCTTGGAGAGACAATTAGTGTCTGAGGTATGTCAGACTGACAACAATATGGCAGTTTGGAGCAAAAGAAATGGACTACAAATCCTGATACCAATAGGAACAGTTTTCAATGAGAGATATCGAAATGATTTTTGTTGAAATCTCTGAATCTTGCCTACAGAGAGAAAATGTATGCACGCCTTCCTTATCAGAATTGTGAATCTTGAAGGACCCCATTTCTTACACAACTCTGGGGAGCAAAGATGAACGGACTCCCCTTCCTCAGGAATGCAGCTAATTTTCCTTTCTTTTGTTTTACTTTTCATTTTGGTCTCCTTCAGTATTATGCTATTTTAATGCTAAGTCTTGCCTGTGTATTTTTGCATGGAGAAATACTATATACCTAGACCCGAGTGAATTTCTAAAATTCCCACTTTCCTAACAGGGTATAAATAATGCCATAAAAATCTCCTTTATTTGAACCTGATTCCATGAAGGTGCAGAGCAGGTGGGAGCCCCATGACTGTATTAATATGCAAAACTGATTTCATCATCTTTTACTTTAATATCTGTGATAAAATGCTAATTTTCTCATGTTCTTTCCCAATATTTCTCCTTTAATCCTATCACATAGTTGATTATAATATGAAATTTGATAAAAAAAAATTAGTGTTAATATAGCTAATGTCTAATGTGCAAATAACTCTGTATCAGAGTTATTTCTCTCTTTCTCACTTTTTTCCCCCACCAGGTTGCACTCTTCTGGAATTCTCCACCATGCCCCTGGAACTCTCACCTTGGAAGTACCCTCTGTCCTTGGGGCTCCTCCCTTTGATTGGAGGGTAGAGGGTT
Source organism: Bettongia penicillata ogilbyi (assembly GCA_023548195.1). Classification (NCBI taxonomy): domain Eukaryota; kingdom Metazoa; phylum Chordata; class Mammalia; order Diprotodontia; family Potoroidae; genus Bettongia; species Bettongia penicillata. The sequence continues at coordinate 13,736,680 of JAJHZJ010000560.1, forward strand.
TCTCTAAGAACCTCTGTTTAAAGGAGAGAACTCAGATCAGCCATCTCTTCTTTTCGCATTAAGTTTCCTCCTCTGAAATTCTCCTTCCTGAACCTCTCACTCCCAGGCAGATTCCCTCTCTTCTCCCTCTCCTTTTCAGCTTATTTTGTAAAATGTATTGTCTTCCTTCATTAGAATATAAGCTCCTTGAGATCAGGGACTATGTTTTTGCTTATACTTTTATTCCCAATGCTTGACACTGTAAGTGTCAAGAAAAGTAAGTAATTAAGCGCTTCTTGATTTATTGACTTACTTCCAGTAGTTCTAAGCCCTGGGTTTCTGTGCTAGCCCTGCTGCTTGTAACTGTATGACCTAGGGCAAGTCTTTTCATTTCTTTGAGATTCCATTTCCTCATCTTAAAGTCTGAGAATTGGACTAGATAATCTATAAGTTCCCTTGTAGCTCTGATATTTCTAAAATGCTTAGCGCGGTACCTGGTATGGAAATGTTTGTTTCATTCCATAATTTTAAAAAATGCTTAATAAAAATGTATTCTCTTCCTTTCCCTTCTCTTATTGATCCTAAGATTCTAGGTCTAGAACTTCTACAACACAAGGCTATCTGCTTCTCAGAGTTCTGACCAAGAGTGTGGTGGCTAAAGAGGGACATCCGACTTTGGCTTTTCTGAGATGACAAGTTAATCCATATTCCCCACAGGGCAGTGAAAAGAAAAGAACAGCTCTCAAGAATTAACATAAGGCATAGAAGTGACCATGGTAAAGGGCAAACCCTTATTGGCTAATCATTAAAACACAGTGTTTGCTGGTAGGCACAAACCTGACTGCTGTGTTAAGGCAGTGACTCATTGGGATCCAAGGTAGCCAAGGTGTACAGAAAAGAAGTCTGATGAGAGACATAGGGATAGGCATAGTGCTTTTGAAACCATTTAAGGTCTAATTGCTTTCCTGGTGTTTTTATCCTCTTTGTTCTCAATCTTAAATTACCAAGCTATCGTAGTAGCCACAGCAGGAGGAAGGTTATACATAGTTTAGACCTGGCAACTGGATCCGTATCCAGAAAAATAATGCCAGTATGAACCCAGTTGATAAGTGGAAGTTGAATAACCTTCCTTCCTCTCCAAAAAGAGTCTGACTGTGGTGGTAGTGGTGGTCAGATACTTCTTACATCTAATAATGCAAGAGTCTTTTTAGCTGTTTAAACAATAACGCCAAAGCAAGACATCCAGGCTCTCAGAAGTGAGTTGGTTTTCCTAAAGCCTCATTAATGATTGGATTTAGATGTGGCATTTGGATTTAGATCTAGGACCAGAAAAACTCCTGAGTAAATTCTTAGGCAAATAAATTATACAATGAAATTTTTTTGGGGGGTGTTAACCTTTGTATACTTTTTAATGGGATTCTGGTGATTGTTTAAGGGATGGACTGGAGGGTAGAGAGACTGGAGGCTAGCTAGGTGACATAATAATGTAATAATCCAGGTGTACAGTCACAAAGGCCCAAGCTGGGAAGATGGCTGGAGGAATTGGATAGGAAATCAAAGAGATATTTGAAAGGATATCCTGCCTTGTATTTATTTTCATTAACAATTTGGTAAAGACATAGAAATGTTATATAATCATAGATCTGAATCTGGAAGGCAATTCAAAGTCCATGTGGTCCAACCCCTTCAGATTACAGTCAAGGAAATTAAGGTCCAGGGAAATTAAATATCTTGCCCACAGTCACATAGGTAGCAAGTGTCAGAGATAGGATTTAAATCTAGGTTCTATGAGTCCAGTCAGTTTTCATGGGCATGGTGATATGCATTTTCCCTATTGATTATCAAATAAGATAAGTATGGAAGGCAAAGTTAACAATCTTAAGGTAAAACCAAGAAGTTGAAATTAAACTTGGATAAATGGAAAATTCTACATTCAAATTCAGAAAACTAGCTACATAAGTAGAAGATAAGGCAGACTTGTGTTGACAACAGTTCACCCAAAAAAAGACCTAAGGGGCTAAATGGATGAAGTGTGATACAGCTGCTGAAAAAGCTAATGCATTCTTACATTGCATTAAGAGATGTAGCAGAAAGATCAAGGAATTAATGGTCCCACTGCACTCTGAACTGATCAGAGCACATATGGAATAGTGTATTCTGCTTGAGAAGACATATTTTAAGAGTGACACTGACAAGTAGAGAGAAACCAGGGGAAGATAATGAGGATGCTGAAGAGCCTGGAAGCTAAATTGTATGAGCATCAACTGAGACAACTGGGGATATTTAAGTCTGGAGAAAAATTACATTGTTCATGTTAAGCTGCCTTCAAGTATTTGAAATTTAGATACATGGAAGATAGAACAGCTTAATTCAATGCTTAGATAAAATAACTAAGACCGATAGATGTTGGTTACAAGGAGGCAAGTGAGGTTGCATATGGGATAGCACGTTAGATTTGTGATCAGGATCACCTGAGTTTGGGTCCTCTCTCTCAGATGTTTACCAGCTATATGACCCTGGGCCAGTTAGCTTCTGCAGACTTATATTCCTTACCTATGAAATGAGGTTAACAGCAGCACCTTCCTCAGGGTTGTTGTCTCATCAGGTGTGTGTGTGTGTGAGTGTGTGTGTGAGTGTGTATGAATGTGTGTATGTAAAGATACAGCATATCACTTTGCGAACCTTAAAGCACGATTTAAATTATATTAGCAATTATGAATATTAATTGTAATTAGAGCGGTCCAAACAAAGAATTAGTTGGCTTAACAAAAGTAATGTTCTCCACATCATTGGAAGTATTTGAGCAGAGGCTATATAGTCACCTGTCAAGGATATTGTGGAATGCATTCTAGATGTAATGTTGGTCTAGATGACCTCTAAAGTCCTTTTGAATCTCAAGTTTATATTTCTATTCCTTTCCATTTCATTCTATTTTTCAATCACTTATTAAGTGTCTATTCTGTGCAAGGCTTCATGTTTTGCTTGGAGGAATTGGGGGATCTACACTTGTTATTTCATTGGCATGAGTAATTCCTATGATGGAAACCCCCTCCACCAAAGCAGGTAAGCAATTTGTCTGTAGCAGTTGGGTAACTTGTCTACAGTCACACGGATGGTATGTGGCAGGGAGATGATACTTATTTCCCAACTGTAAAGTCTGCCATCTATCATCTATATCATGCTGTTTCTCAGATATTAGAGATGCAAAGAAAAACAGTGCCTTGAAGAATGCTCTCATCTACAGGTGAAGGGCTCTAGAGACAGAATATGTACACACATAAGTAAATACAAGGTAATTTGAGAAGGGAGAAAGTACTAATCACTGGGAGGATTGGGAAAGATTTCTTGGAAGGGGTAAAACCTGAGCTGAGTCTTGAAAAAAGATAAGGATTCTGAAAGGAACAGATGAGAAGGGAGTCAATTTCAGACATGAGAGCAGCTTGTGTGAATGCACAGGGGCAGCGTTTGGAGAATAGTTCTAGTTTGGTTTAACTTCAACTTATGATATGCAAAAGAAAGTAATAAAAAGAGATGGGCCTACAAAAGTTGTTTACAATTAGACTGTAGAGAGACTTTAAAACCAGGCTGAGACACTTCTATTTTGTTCCAGGAGCAATGGGGAATCACTGAAGGTTTTCCAAGAGAGGAGTGATTTGGGCCGAATTTTGCCTTAGAAAAGATTGTTTTGGCACCTGAATGGAGGAAAACTTCTTGCCATTGGTTTGTAGAGTGGAATGGAGGCAAAAAGACTAATTAAGAGGTTATTAATTATAATAGCTCAAACATGGAGTAATTGAGCTTTTATTATAATGATAGACAGTGAGAATGAAGACACAGAAACAGATGTGAGGTTTTTTTTTTAAGAGGGGTGAGGGGAAATCAACGGGACTTGAATTCATAACTGGAACCAATTGCTTAACTGATTGAATGACTGTGGAATGGCAAAAAGGAATCATTAAGCATAACCGATTTTGAAGCTGAGTGACTGGAAGGATGCTGACACTATCAATACTAACAGGAGAAAACATGGATGGATTTCATTTTGGAAATGTTGAGTTTGAGCAGATGGGCCATCTAGGGGGAGGGAGATATATGTACACAAGGCAGGTACCTGCTTGTAGCAAGTGTGAGTACTAAACCTCTCTGGGATTAAATGATTCAAGATATTATTTTTGATTTACCAAATCAGGGTAACCCAAGTTATCAAGTCTCTTCTTTCATCACCCTTAAGTACTCATGTAGGAGGGAGCTGCCACCAATATGTAGGTTTCTGCCCCAGGATCCCCCACCCATCACCCATTAGCTTTTCACCATCAAAGAATGCAAAAAAAGAGAAAGCCATAGCATTGAGGACCTCCTCATTTTGTCCTCATTATTAGACTGAGAAAATTGAGGCCCAGCCTTGACTTCTCTGAAATACTGGATTTAGAAGTTTTCTTTTCTGGAAACTTTTGACAATTGTGGAGCATTAAATATAAGTTCTGCTGAGGGTTATTAGACTATTTGAGAAAAAAACAACTTTAATCCTCAATGATCACTGAAATTTCAGAGAAAGCATTTTTAAATCTCACCCTGAAACTCATTGCCACATGTGAAAATGTTATCCTACTTTGCTTCACCAAATCCCCTGAGATAAGCAACATTGCCTCACCCCTCTCTAACCATCAAGTGCCCAGACATCAGGTTTTTTGCCATCAGAACAGGTGTCTCAGATACAACCATAATCAGGAACTAAATGTATTTTCTAAATTCAAGACATCCTTGGGTTTGTATCAACCCTTGTCATCTTTTAGTGAGACAAAGCCCTCTAGTATCAGTTCAGTCAAATGCTTGTGGATACCAATTACAAGATATTTACTGACCTAGATTCCTAACCTGATCTCATTGCTGGCTCAAACCCTCCTTCCTTTGTGTTTGAAAGATTCCATTCTTCACTGACAGGATCCCGGAGGGTCGGGACTTCAGTGAATTGATGCTCTCCCCATCTGATGGCTAGTCAACTCAAACCTCCTCTTCCACTAATCTCTGTGATTCAGGATTACCAGTTCCTGAGTTAAAAACCCATTTCCCCTATTATTCATCACCTTTTTTCTCATTCTCATTGGCCTTATCTTTGTTTCTCCTCATCCTCTGTCTTCCTCTAGGTTCTCCTTTCATCATATTCTTGGAATCCCTGTTCTATCATTAATAAACTCATCATTTCATCTCTCTCTCTCTCTCTCTCTCTCTCTCTCTCTCTCTCTCTCTCTCTCTTCCCTTCCCACCCCCCATTTGCATGTTATATCTTGCAGTTATAGAAAACTGGCTTCCTTTGGAAGACACTCACCACTTATCATTTTTCCATTCCTTCTCTCATCCCTCTCAACACACTGGGCGGGAAGAGGAATCAGTGTACTCCTCTTTTTTACTGCTCATTCTGGACTATCCCTTTGTCACCATGACTTAGCAATGTCTCCTCCTTTGAGGTTCACTCCATCTGTCCACATCACCTGGCTAGATCTTTGTGGCAGTCATTTATAGTCCTCAAATTACTCTTTCTCATCCTTTAAGTAATTCATTACCTAGCTCATGGATTGGGAACCTGTAGCCTTGAGCCACATGTAGCCTTCTAGGTCCTTGGGTGTGGCCTTTTGACTGAGTCCAAGTTTTACAGAGCAAATCCTTTAGCTTTTTGTTCTGTGAAGTTTGGATTCAGTCAAAGGGTCACACTTGAGGATCTAGAGGGCCACATGTGGCCTTGAGGCCACAAGTTCCTCACCCCTGATCTAATTTGTTCTATTCTCTACCTCAATGCTTGCCTTCATATTCAGGGAGGGACTTCAACTGCTATTTGCTTAGACACCCTGGCTGCTCAGATAATCAACTTTATCAGCCTCCCATGACCTGCATCTTTCTTCTCCTAAACCACCTACAACCTAAAATGATACCAGTCCTATCCTTCATTACTGTTTTACCTCCATTATCTCAAAGTTTGAAATTCCTTTATCTGACTGTAATCTTTATCTTTTCATATCTTTCTCTTCCTCACTCTTCATGTTGTTTGTCCTTCAAAGAGGATCAGTGACATCACAGGGTGATGTCTTAACTAATTCATGAATTGGATGTAGGAGCAGGATTGTACAGAGACCTCAGCCTCACTCTGTCTTCCAGAGTCATTGAAGTCCAGTGGCAAGACAAGTTGGGATGACTAGCAATAATCTAAGATGTCATCCTTGACTCTTCCATCTCTCTCACCCCTCATATCCAAACTGAAGGCAAGACCTATAGATTTTATCTTTGAAACCTCTCTAGAATACTCCACCTTCTCTCTTCTGATGCTGTGAATGATCTTGGCATCTTTGATGCCTTACCAAGCTCTAAGCAGTCCATGGTGCCTGCTTAAGCCACTTTAATGGACATTGGAACAAATTGTTCTCACTTGCCCATTCCTCCTGCCTAATCTATTCCTTCATGGGCTAGGGGTAGACATTTGCTTTACTCTCTGATGGGTTTGAAACCTGTTAGTTACTCTCAACCTGGTTTAGTCCATCTGCTGAGATGGTTTACTGAAATGGGTTTGGCTGCTGTGCATACTATAGCACACAATTGAGCTACAACTGAGATTTGGGTGACTGGCTGGACATCACAGGTGGAGGAGCAGGCCTGAAAAGGGCTCAGCAAGCCCTCATAACAGAGCTGCTAGTCTTCCCTTAATACCCTATGTACCTCCTGTTATGTACACCTCTTAAACTCTTCATAAATTAATCATTCTTCATATCACCTTCAATCTCCTTCTCCTTCTAGTTTATGACTACTTTCTTCCTTCACGTTACTTCCCCTTTAGTTGGCGAATTCAACCATAGCCTTTGTTTTTATCATTGCTTATGCCTTGTTGAGCCCAACCTGTGCTACCTCCACCGTCTTCTATCTTTTATTGTCACCTATTGCTAACTGCTTCTGAAGAAAGTCCTACAAAAGTGCTATATTGGGTCCATTACAAATATATGTAATCTAATCTCTCCTTGGATCTCACTGATGCATTTGGTCCTTTTTTTCATCCTTGATTGACTACCTTGATGGACATCCTTGATTGCTATCTCCACCATCTTCTATCTTTTATTGTCACCTATTGCTAACTGCTTCTGAAGGAAGTCCTACAAAAGTGCTATATTGGGTCCATTACAAATACATGTAATCTAATCTCTCCTTGAATCTCACTGATGTATTGTGGTCCTTTTGTTCATCCTTGATTGACTCTGCTTGCTCCACTTTGTGGCTATTCAGACCTTCTCTTCTTTTTTCAGGTTCCCTGCCATACCTCTTCAACACTTTTTCTCTCAATCTACCATACTGAGAAAATAAAGGCCATCTTCCATGAGTTCCCTCTCCTTTCCCACTCAACATCTCAAAGCTCTATGTTGTTTTTAGTCAGTCAGCCAATAAACATTTATTTTCAAGCACCTTGCTAAACACTGTGGATACAAAGGAAGGCAAAAGGCAGACCCAACCCTCAAGGAGCTCACAATCTAATGAGGGAGACAACATGCAGATAGATATAAATAAACAAGCTATATATAGGATAAATAGGAAATAATTAACAGAGAGAAGGTGCTAGAATTAAGAGGGATTGGGAAAGGTTTCCTGCCAAAGGTAAGATTTTTAGTTGGGAATTGGAGATCCAGGAGTCAGAAATGAGTAGAGATGGCATTCTAGGCATGGTGAACAGCCAGAGAAAAGTATCCAGAGACCAAAGTCAGAGCATCTTTTTTTGTAGAAGAGTTCTTTGTGGGGAGTGGGGTGTCAAGAAGATGGAAAAGATGAGAGGGGATCAGGTTATGAAGGACTTTGAATTCTAAGAAGAGGATATTATATTTGATGCTAGAGGTGATAGGGAGCCACTGAAGTTTATTGAATACAGGGGTGACATGGTTGGACCTGCACTTTAGAAAACTCACTTTAAGAGGTGAGTAGACCATAGGGGAGAGAGACTTGTGACAGGCAGACCAATTTGCAAGCTATTGACAGATGTGAGGTGCTGAGAGCCTGTACTAGGATGGTGGTGGCATCAAAAGAGAGAAGGTGGAGCATTCTAGAGATGTTCCAAAGATGAAATCTATAAGTCTTGCCTACATTTTGGATATGAGGAGTGAGAGAGATTGAACAGTCAAAGATGACACCTTAGATTATGAGCCTGGGGGTCTGGAAGAGTGAAAATAACTCCTTTGCTACAGTCTCTGTGGAAGGCATGGCCCTTCTTCCCAAGGCTGTCCTTCTTCTTGTGTTTGATCTTATACTCTTCTATAACAGGAATTTGCCTCTTCTAAACTTCCCTCTTTCAATTTCTCTTTTTTCTTTATTTCCTGGCATCCTTTTTATGTCTATAAGATCACAAGTTTCTCTAGTTCTTAAAATATTCAAACAGATTACCAAAACCTTACTTGACCAAACCATGCCGTCAAACCAACATTCTACATCTTTTTACTTGTTCACAGATAAACTCTTAGAAAGTCAGCTTATGTTCATTACCTCATTTTTCTTACTTCCTCTTCATCTCTAAAACATTTACAGTCTAAATTTTGTCTTTCTTCCCCCAAATTAAATGGCATTATTTTCTCCAAAATTAGTAGTGATCTCTTAACTGCTAAATCCAATAGCTTTTTCTCAGTCCTTCTATTTGACATCTCTGATGCTTTTTAACACTGTTGACCATTGCAACAGCAATTTAAATGGAAAGCTCTTTCTCATTCATTAACAGGCCCATGTGACCTGCTTGAATCAGCTGGAGGTCTAAGACACGTGGTGGGAGGAGCTTGCTGAATGGGCAAAACAGGAAAGGTGAAGTAGAACTGAGAGAAGTGAGTGAGCATGGTTGAGGCAGAGGACAGAGGAGGAAGACAGACATGGCAAAGCTCAGGCTCAAGAGTGTTTGTTTGTGAGAAGACCCTGGCAAAGGGGTGGAGCCTTGGGAATGGCTTTGCCCCCTCTGGTGATTTTGTTTATTAACTTCTTGGTCACCGTGACAGATTTTGCTTTCTGGTTCTAGGATTTGACTTTCTGGTATCAAAAGAAAAGTTTTTCTTCTGTCTTCTATATAGAGAGTCTTTTATATTTTGTGACTGAGAACTACGCAGGCATATTCATAGTCACCATCAGTGCTGTGAATACTGCCTTGGCGATACAGTCATTTTCTCCTTCTGCATTCCCTCTTGCATTCTCTGTGACATTGCCTCCTGCTGGTTCTCCCCTACTTGGCTGAGTACTTTCAAATCTCCTTTGATATGTCGTCATTTACTTTTTCCCCATGAAGTGTAGCTATCATTCAAGGTTTTGTCCTAGGTTTTCTTCTTTTATCTTTTTTTTCATTCTTTCCTGTGCATATGGTTCCCAAATGTGTATGTTCAGCTCTAATCCCTGTCTTGAATTCTAGTTTCACATCACCAGCTGTTGGCTGAATGTTTCTAACCAGATGTTCCACTGGCATCTTAAATTCACATATCCACAATTCATTTTTCTTTTAACCTTCCATTCTGTTCCTTGTCCAAATTTTCTTATTTCTATTGAGGGCAACATTTCATTGATAGTCCTTGGATTTACAGCAGTATCAACTTGGTGTCTTATCATTGTTTTTTGGTGGTTCCAGTGATGTCCAACTCTTCATGACCCCGGTTGGGGTTTGCTTGGCAAAGATACTGGAGTGGCTTGCCATTTCCTTCTCCAGCTCATTTTACAGATGAGAAAAGTGAGGCAAACAGGATTGACAGTGACCTTTTCCATAGTCACATATCTAGTAAGTGTCTGAGGCTGGATTTGGATTCAGGTCTTCCTGACTTCCTGACAAAATCAATCATCAAGATTACTTGTACAAGATTTTTATTTGGCCCCCTTCTCCTTACATATAGACAGGATGTTAGAACTGATTGTTAAACTTTCACTGTGAGACACTATATCTTACAAACTGTTGATCTCTACAAATCAGGGGTTGATTTATTGTTTTGTTGACTATCTAGGTCTAAGAAAGTGTTAATGCATATTAAACTTCAAAGTGTGTGTGCATCCATTTTCCCCCCAGAAAATTTGTCTAGTTATTAAACATTTACTAGTACCCCCTTGTATATATCCACTACCCTAGTTAGGCCCTCATCACCTCTCATTTGGACCATAGAAATAACATTCTAATTTTTTCTTTCTGCTTTCAATTTCTTTCCTCCCAAACCTGTGCTTTATGCAACTGTCAGATGAATGTTTCTATGACACTGGTCTGACCATGTCACATTTCTGACCAAGAATCTTTAGTAGCTCACTATTGCCATGAACATAGCCTTACTTTTGAGACCCTCTATAATCCGACTCTAACATACTCTTTTTGATTTGTTTTGAATTATGCTCCTTTACATATTTTATGTCTCAACCAAAGTGGCCTAAAAGTTGTTCTTTGAATTAAACGTTCCATCTCCTTTCTCTGTGACTTTGGGTAGGTTATCTATCTCCCATGTCTGAAATACATTCCCTGTTCACTCTAGCCTCTTAATTTCTTTCAAGCTCTTTTCACTCCTATCTAGGATTCTCACTTGTCTCAAAGGACTGTCTATTTACTTATCTATGTATATGTTATATTCCCTCCAGTAGAATATAAGCTCTTTGAGGGTAGGAACTATTTTATTTTTTTCTTTGTATCCCTAATATCTAACATCATGTTTTAAATATAGTGAGTATTTCATAAATGCATGTTGTATTGACTTGAATAGAATGGACTTCCTGTATATTACAAAGGCAGCTGAAATCAGTCAGAGTCTTTGGCTAATGGTCCCATGGTTTGAGTTTCAATGGGTGGAGAGACTTCAGGCTGGGTGTCTGGCAGAGAGCCCAGAATTCTGGAATGTATGTGTTTCGAGTGGGCTCACAGTTGCATCATGTTCTTACTCCTGAATGTGAACAATAGACATGTGGCTCAGTGGGCTAATTAACCTCCCAGAGACCTCTGGGGCTGCACGTTATGCTCCCTGCTATGTCCTTGGCCAGTTCCCTCCATCTGACTTTGACTGCCTCAGGGAGGCTTGCTTGAACACTTGATGACTATTGGGCCAAGAAGATGGAATGATGAATTTGGCTCCCCCTTTGCTCTGGAGTCTAGGAGCAGGAATCTGACATGTGACTTTTGTGTTTGTATAGCCCAGAGGGCATCCAGCAACTGCAGAGGTGACTTTGGCTCTGGAAATATCATGTGCAAATTGATTGTACTTCCATCTGCAAAGTTGTACATTTATGGGTAGGTAGGTATGTATCATAGAGAAACCCCCAGTTTACATATTGACTATTTTTGGTGGCAAGCCTCCTCATGATGGCATTCTTTGGACACCAACATTAGAGCTAGAAATAAAGAGGAAAAGATGGAGGAAAGATTTATACCATTTGTATCAAATGGTTCTAAGTTACGAGATAAGAGTTGGCCTGGAACAAGGAGGTTTTTCAGTCCTTGTGATATCTACTCAGCATCTCAATAGAGTCTTAGGACTTGGATCTTGGACCATTTCATAGAGGCCTACTTTACTTTAAGCAAATCCATTGCATGCATCATCCCTATAGTAGTTTGCATAGTTGTATTTCTTACTTGACAACTACAAAACCAAAAAAAGCTATTTTGTAAAATTAGGCCAAACCCTGAAATTTTCTTAAAAGTTCCTGTTTCAAAACAGGAAACCGGTAGATGCTTTGGAGTATGTGAATATAAGGAAACACATTTATTAATTTCACTTTATATAAAACTCCCATATTTCTCTTAATCAAAACACTTAGCAGTTGTACCTTAGCCTTGCTCTTTTCATGCGCTCAAGCCTGCATTCAAGGTTGATCCCACAGAGTCTGAAACCTGAACACTTTTTTTAGGCAATCTCACTGGGCACGGAATGAAGCAATGGCTAGAGTCAGACCTATAGGCTCTTAAATATTTTCCATGCTAAGTCCTAGAGTCCTTGAATGAACCTAGGAAATGAAGTTTAACCTGGATGAGGTTTTACAGATCTATAATGGCTGGATTTCCAGGAAATTTTAAACACCAAAAAAAGAGTATCTAGACCTTAAATTAATTTTTACATTTCATCTTGTAACTTGAACCGGAGCTCTAATTTAAGTGGGCAACCAGGGCTAAATTTGGAGGGTGCTAACAGCTCTTCTAGTCTCTCTGGAGAGTAGAAAGAGGAGTGAATAGCAGCTAGTAGGCTACAATGAACTTCCCTGCCCCTCTCCACCCACCTCCTCATGTGCCTCTTTTCTCCCTTTCTTTCTCCCTCCTATTCTTGACTCCTTTGGTGGAATCGAGTCTCCACTCAATTGGGATCATGATCTCTGCTACTCCATTCAACTGGAGAAATGTTCTCCTCCACTCCACTCAACTGAAGCTACTTTCCCTGCCACTTAAGCAGGGTGTGGTTTGTGGTTTTTGCTCCAGGCACAAAAATTCCTAGCTTTAACACTGCCTAGTACAGTGCTTTACATTTTGTTGGTACTTAATGATTATTTATTGAAGTTGAAATGAACACAGAGGATGGAGGCAAATTATGAAAGAGACATTGCAATTTTTCTGTGAAACTGGGTGTAACATCTATGCCACTTCATACAAGGGTTCACCCTCATGCTTTGGTCTCTCTCTTTGTCTGAATATTACCCCTGCTTCCTGGTTCAAATTATTAATCTGTGGTATTATACTGGACCACCCATAAGAGATCTGAATTTCTCCAAACATGCAGAGAAGGAGGTAATTTGACAGTTTGAGACCTTCCTGTTCATGTTCATAATAACAAAAATCCCCCAAAACAATTGTTTAAAAAAAAGACTTGGAACATGTTTAAACAGAAAACCATGTTTACTATGGTATTCTTCCTCAGGCTTAACATGTCCTAAGAAGAGGGTGTGTTCGGGGGGAATGAATAGAAATCTTATCTTTTACTTGTGGTTCAAGGTAATGTCATAACTAGAGCCTTCAAGTAGGAAATAACTTTTTCTTAAAAATTGAAAGCAAGAATCCTCTTTCTCTTACAATAGGCCAATCACAAGCTTGCCATTTGAATGATTGAACTTCAGTAATTAGAGGATGAGTATAGGAGATGATGGACTGAAGTCACTTACAACCTTGTAGTTCTGTATGTAGTAAAACATCATAGTTTTCATGTGCTAGATGCCATCAGATTAAAAAAAAACCCCAACACTTCAACAAACAGCTAAAGTTAATTATATACTTTCCAGTGGTCCTTTGATTCAAGCCTATTTGAATAGGCTACCTATCTTACTCTGGCATTTTTATACTCTCAAATTAATTTATGTCTACAGTTTAAAATATATAAATCTTTTTGAATGGTGAAGTCTTTGTTTGTATTATATCCACTAGCTAGCATCATGCTGCCAAAATAGTGTGGGGCATATGTACACATCCTAGCTCAATAAATCATGTGGTTCTTCCTCTTGCAATAAAACCTATGTGAGGAAGAAACAGACATTAGCCTGAATATACCCAAATCATAGGCACTTAAATTGAAAGGAACCTTATGGATCATTTGGTTTGTACAAAGTGTAGAAATTGTCCTTATGACACCTATAACCCATGGTTATCCAGATTGTGCTTGAAAGCAGTAATGGGGAACTCATTATCATGTAGGAAGAGCTGGGACCAGGATTAGGCATTTCAATATATTGCAATAAAATACATTCATATATTTCAATATTATAAATTTCTTCTCTTGATTCTACATGGATATTTAATCTGTGAGAAAACAAATTATAAGTCACTTCCCTCTTTCTTTTATGTATTATTTACCCCTGCCTCCCAATTAGAGTACAAATTCCTTGAAGGCAAGAACTGTCTTTCTTTTTGTTTTTATCTGCATCTCTAGCATTTGGCATAGTTCCTGGTACTTAAAAGGCATTTAAAAAATGTGTGTTGGCTTGCAATGTGTTACATCAAAGTTTCAAATTCTATGGTAAACAATGATGGAAGATGGGCACCATTTTCAAGGCTGGTATGAGGCATTCAGAAATCTTGTCCCAGCTCCGCTTACAAAGTTCACTCATTTCTTCTCAGCTCTAAGTGTTAGAAAATTCTTGCTTAAATGATATGGAATCTTGTCCCTACAAATTCTAGCATTGGTCTTATTTCTATCCTTTGGAGTTATGGAGAAAAATTGAGTTTATCTTCCAGGTAATAGCATTTCAGATATTTGAAAATGCCTATCCATGTTCCTACTAAGCCTTACCTAAATATTCTTATTTCTTTCTTCTATTTATAATATATGGTTTAGAGACTCTTCACTGTACTTCTTGGCCACCATCTATATATAATCTAGTTGTCACTTTCTCTTAAGATGTGATATGCAGAATGGAATTCAGAGGTTCAGATGCATTCCGACAAATGGGAATTGTAGTGATAATCCTATTGCCTTTACTCTAGATACTGTATTTTGATGCACACAAATGATGGTATGGTATAATGGATAGGGCATTGAGTTGGGAGTCAAGAAGACTGGAGTTCAAATCCCATCTTAGCAACTAGCAAGGTGTGTGATCCTGGGAAGTCACTTAACCTCTGTGTGTGTCTCAATTTCCTAATCTGTAAAATGAAGAAGTTGAATTTGATGGCCCTCAAGGTCCCTTGAAGCTCTAACTCTATAGTCTGTCTGATTATAGAAAAATTTCTATTTGGGAAGCTGGAGTTTGCCTTCAAAAGCCTGACACTGCCTGTCTTCATATAGTTTGATCAAACTTGAGACTGTTTCTTCATTACTTTGTACTGCAGATGTACTTGTAGCTATCCTGATTGCTCATTTGTCCTCATATTAAACATCTGGGAATATAATTGACACAGAATATTCTTAAAAATGATTTTTTTTCTTTCTAACTAGAAACAGGATTTAGGGCATCTTAATCCACATTTACTTTTATATTTCAAGTGCAAGAAGTTGTGATGTAGATTGATTTCAAAACGCAAATCTATTGCTCAAAAATCTCGTAACATTTCCCATTATGATGTAGAATCTTAGCAGGATCTAAAGGGTTGCTGAACTGCCTTTTGATCTTTACATCTTTTCTCTTTTCTGTGTGGATGCAAAGTGGATTTAATTCTTCCTTAGCAGTACAGAAGATCTTTATTTATGGCACAGTAAATGGACCAAGAATGTAAGCTCCATGAAGGAAGGATCCATCTTGTTTCTGCATTTATGCTTAATAAGGGCTTGTTGATCGATTGACTGATGGGCTAACTCATTCAGGGGATTAGGGTACCAGAGTTAGCACATCATAGTCACAATACATTAAATGTTTCTCTCTCCTGTGGTCTAAAAGGATTAGTATACCTCCTAAAGTACCTAATTTCATACTGCTGAAAACAGAAACATCTGGACCACCTGACTTACAACTTGTCCTATATACATTGTGTATAGCTGACTCACATAAAGTTCATATGTTGCTTTATAGAATGATGGAAATCAAAGTTCTATCTAGTTGCGGGTTATGTTTTCACAGGATTTAGAACTTGCTGACTGTAAAGGCAAACAAAGTAGTATCTTTTGCTCTTTTTGTTTTAGTATAATCAAGAGCCTCTGATTTAATAAGATGACTAAAGAAGATCTTCCCCTTCTATTAATGGACCTTGGAAGATTTGTAGGAAGGCCCACACCTTTTGTTAATGAGGCACTGGTTCTCAAGGGTTGTGATGCCCTCTGGCTCTAAAAATGTATAAATACTCTGAGCTGAAGTTTTACTTTGGAGGTTAGTTTTTGGAAGAAGCTTTGTGTGCCAGATGAGAATCTGGGAAGCCACTAAACAGCCCCCCAGCTTTGAAAACCCAGATGTTGGTGCCTCTCTCTGGTAACTACGTATGTATGTAATGGTCAGACAGTTGGATCTGTATGTTGATTTATGATGTATGCATTGCTTGTGTCAGACAGTGGGAAGCATGTCTGTCGATTTTGATTTCTCTGTATTTTCGCTGAAGTTCAGGGGGCTGACTTTTTCCCCTGATCTAAGTGAATGATACATGTGCTTGATTAAAATGATTGTTGACTCCTCAAAAGTTGCTTTTCCTTTTAGAAAAGCCCATCTAAGACCTGTGATAGCAGGCCTTCCCCTGTATGTTGGGGTCCTTGATTTTACACAAACTTCTCTAAAAGTCATCTTTCTTTTTTCCCTCTCACTCCCCTTATTTAATAGATGAAGAAAATAAGCACCACAGAAGTTAAATAACTTGCCCCAGGTCACGTAAGTATGAAGGACTGGAGTTTGAAACTAGATCCCCAGATTTGACTCTTTCAGCTGCATCCATTAATCAATTTACCAACCCACACTACGTGCTAGACACTATTAAGTAGCAGGGATGAAAAGAAAGGCAAAAACACAGTCCCTGTCCTCAAGGAGGTTACACTCTAAATTCACCATGAAGGCAGTGCTTCATTTTTGTCATAAGAAAGTACTACATAGGGGGGCAGTGTTGGAGAAAACTAGGTGTTAAGGAAATAGAATTTGTACCTTTTGGAAACACTTGCCTGGAGCAAAGGTGCTACAATTTTTTCCTCTATTCTCTTACTGTCTACTGATTGAGAAGGAAGCCATCCGTTGCTTTTTAACTCTTGGTCTCATAGCTCACCTAATGGAATCAATAAAACATTCTAGGTTGAATGCATACGCATTCTATTTAACATAGCCACCCACCATGTACCATATGCAGATGAAAACAGGAAGATGATTTCTTTACTTTTAAAAAAATGTCTTTCTCTTTAATTCAGGCTGAACCTCACATATGCTTTGATTCCATTGAGATTGTATTTACAAGACAACTTCATCTTTACATGGATGTGTCTACTTTAATTCTCAAATGCTCTAAGATAGCAACACAGCAAAGGCACCATGATAACTTCCCGGTTGGCAGGGCTATTTGAAGTAAATGAAATTAAACCACTACCAAATGTAGTGTGAGCTTTTTAGATTTTTTTTTGACTCTTAAAATAAATATTTGTTAAAGCTGTCATAGCAAAGTATTGAGCCTTGGTGGCATGTAAGCTCAACAAATGATATTTGATTAATATATAAAAACATGTTTCTGAAAGTTGGACAATCAAGAGTTGGAGTGTTAGCCTGGAATAGAATCAGAGTGAATAAAATACTTCAGGAAATTCATTCTTTCAGGGCATCATTCCTGATCTATAAGATAGGGCCTCATTTGTTGCCCTCTGGGGAAAAAATATGTTACATGTTATGGATAAAATTTGAAGTTTTTGATGCCTGTATCAGCTAAGCAAGTATTATTCTTAAGTATTTTTTAACCTCATAGAGGACTGCATAGACTCTAAGCACCTAGAAGGCAGTAACTATTTTTGTCTTTTTTGAATACAATGGAGACAGCATTGGACTTGGAGTTAGGAAGATTTGAATTCAAATCCTGCTTCAGACACTCACTTGCTGTGTGACCCTGGCCAAATAATTTAAACTCTCTGTGCCTCAGTTTTCTCATTGTAAAATGGAGATAGGGCAGATAGATAGGTAGGTAGGGAAACAAGGTGGTGTGGTGGATAGAGCTCCAGGCCTGGAGTCAGGAGGACTTGAGTTCAAATTCAGCTTTAGATAGTTACTAGCTGTGTAACCCTGGGCAAGTCACTTCACCCTGTTTGCTTCACTTTCTTCATCTCTAAAATGAACTGGGGAAGGAAATGGCAAGGCATTTCAGTATCTCTAAAATGAGCTGGGGAAGGAAATGGCAAGGCACTCAGTATCTTTGCCAAGAAAACTCTGAATGAGGTCATGAAGAACTGGACCCAACTGACATAACTGAATATCAATAAGATAGGCAAGAATTTGTCCCTCATTTAGTGAAACTACAAGAAAGCAGGAGTTAAACTTTTTGATTTTTGAACACATCCAGTGCAGCTCTCCTCTAGACCTGCCTGCAGTCAGTAAGTAGATGGTGTGGGGGGTGGGGAAGAGCAGAGTCTTCCTCATTGTGTAGCTGTGATTCAGAAACTGCATTCCAGGTTAATGAACCTTGTCCTGTAATTCACATGCTTGGAATGTGTGAATGGTATAAATCAGTAAATACATAAAATACATTTCTAAAAGCATGCAAATATGGTCTCTGTGTGTGGAATCCATAGCAAAATTTATGGCACCTACAAAAAAAGGTGAGAGGGAAAGATCCATATTATTAAGCTAATAATAAGGAGTTATCTGACTAGTTTAGCCTTGCCATGTTTTCAAAACTCAAATTAGGCCCAGGAAAATTCCACATGGTTTGCAAAATGGGCATTGACCCAACTCAAATCTGCCAGCAACTCCTTGGTATCCTCACCTCCTTTCAGTGTTTCCCATACTACTGGGCTAAGAAGACATAATTGTTTGGTTATAAAAACATTCAGAGTTCCATAACATACCACAGTATCTCATTAGGACCAGCCACAAGAGAAGGGCATTCCATTTTCTTTAAGTTCATCACTTGATTCTCATTAGGGTCAGTTCTGATTTCTCTTCACCCCATGCCATGTGAGTCAGAATTTGCTTTCCTGGTTGAAGGAGGTCATACTTCTGTTGTAATTCTTTTCTATCTTGTCTTTGGGAGAACTAAATGTTCGGTGAGTATTGAATCTTTGCTGTTCCAACCAGAAAAATATTTATAAAAAGATTCTCCAAACCATTTGTGTAAATAGGCCCTACCTCATGCAAAAAAAAAAAAAAAATAAGTAAGGAAGGGATACAATACACAGATTGCATTTTACCAAGAGTGATTAAAAAAAAAGTTGAAAAATTATAGCACCAATTTTACCTCAGGATATCTACTTATTTTCAAGTGCCTGGATTTAACTGGCAATTGGGTCTGAAAAGGCTTGGAAGCATTGATTGGTGATTGCCATTGAGTCAAGTTTTTGCTTTGAGGGATAATAATGGAAATGAGAAGGTTTTCTGCTGCCATAGCTTGATAGTACTTAGTTATGGCACCATAAGACCAACTCTTACTGTGCCAGGTTGCTCAGGTGCAAGGTCAAAAGTAAACCTGCTTATAAGATTTACCACAGTTTTGATACTTCTGTGCTTTGTCATCTTTCTCAAACACAGGGACAGTGATTAGACAAGTTGGGCTGTCCAATCAGCCCAAAACACGCTTCTTGAGCCTCTACAAAGTGACAGTCATTCAATCAATAAACATATATTAAATACTTACTATGTGCCAGGCACAGGGCTAAGTGCTAGGGATACAATGAAAGGCAAAAGACAGTCCATGCCCTCAGAGATAACATGTAAACAACCATGTACAAACAAGATATATACAGGATTAATTGGAGATAAGCAATAGAAAGAAGGCACTATCATCAAGAGGAGTCAGGAAAGCGTTCCTATAAAAAATGAGATTTTAGCTGAGACATGAAGGAATTCAGAGAGGTTGAGTGGAGGAGGGAGAACATTGCAGACATGGGGGACAGCCAGAGAAAGCATCTGCAGTTAGGGAAGAGAGTGTCTTACAGGAAAACCAAGGAGGCCAGTGTCACTGGAACACAAAGTGAAGGGAGGTGTAAAATAGAAAACTGGAAAGGGTGTGTGTGTGTGTGTGTGTGTGTGTGTGTGTGTGTGTGTGTGTGAAGGTTAGAAGGAGCTTTGAATGCCAAATAGAAGATTTTATATTTAATCCTGGAGGGGTAAGGAAATTGTTCTTGTTCAGTTGTTTCAGTCATGTCAACTCTTTGTGACCCTATTTTGTGGGTCCAGATGAGGAAACTGAGGCAAGCAGGGTTAAGTGACTTGCCCAGGGTTACATAGCTACTAAGTGTCTGAGGCCAGATTTGAAAGACGAGTCTCCTCTGTACTCTATCCACTGGACCACATAAGTGAAAGGGAGTCACTGGAGTTTACTGAGTGGGGGGAGGGAGAGGGTGATATGATCAGACCTATGTTTGAGGAATATTGTTTAATAGCTGAGTGGAGGATAGCCTGGGGTGGGGAGAGACATGGCTAGAGGGCTCACCTCGGATTCAGGAAGATCTGGGGTTCAAGTCATGTTTCTGACACATACTAGCTTTGTGGCCACAGGCCAGTTATTTAATCCCTCAGTGCCATGCAGGCAATGTTTTCAGAGTAAGCATTACAGACACTTCTCATTCTGTTTTGCTGGAGGGAATTTCCATATTGATGAAATCACAGCATGGGACAATCAGAGGAAGGGGAATCTCTTAAGTGCAAACTAGTGTGTGATATTACGGTAAGTGTTGGTAGGGTATTGGCTTTTCAGGTAAAAGGACTAAGACAGGTGTGGGGAACCTTTGGCCTCTAGGTCACACGTGGCCCTCTAGGTCCTCAAGTGTGGCCCTCTGATTGAATCCAAACTTCACAGAACAAGTCCCCTCAATAAAAGGATTTGTTCTATAAAACTTGGACTCAGTCAAAAGGGTCTACCCAAGGATCTAGAAGGCCACATGTGGCCTCAAGGCTGCAGGTTCCCCACCTCTGGTTAAGGATTTTCTTATAGGTACATCCACCATAGTAGCTAGAATGAGGGCAGTGAGATTATTGCTAAATGTTTCCCTGGTAAGTCTCCAAATCAAGTACTTTATTCAGTTCTAGGCATTACATAAGTTAAAAACAAAATAAAATACGTTTAAAATGAGTCTGGATACTCATTAAAAGTCTGGAGATTATCTCAAGGAGGTTAACCAGGAGGGTGAGGTGATTGGAGGCCATACCATGAGGAACTGCAAAAGGAGCTGGGGATATTTTGTCTGGAGAAAAGAAGGCATAAGAAAAGTTATCAGGTAGAAGACAGATTATTCTTTTCAAAGGACAGAGCTAGTAACAATTTGGGGACACCACAGAGGAGAGGATTTTGCTTGGAATACAGGCAGAACTTCTCAACGATCAGAGTAGATCCAAAGTAGAATAGATTGCCTTAGGAGATAAGGAGTTGTATATACTTTGAAGATTTCCAAGTGTAAGGTGAAGATATTAAAGGTATTATAGAAGGTCTCCCTGGGTTATTTAACTATGAAGTCTTTAATTTAGATAAGAAAATTGGCATCTTTACTTATACCAACCTCTGTCTGAAGTTGATCATTGTCTTCAAATTTTTGAAAACATAATTCTGCAAAATGGTCCTTAGTCTTTACCAGGCTTCCAAAAAGGTTCTGGATGTAAAAAAAAAAAAAAAAAAGTTTAAGAATCCCTTATTTATGTGATCTCCGAGGATCTTTCCAACTGTAAAATCCTGTGAAGCCATATTTTTGGGCTTTTTTTTTTAAGAAATAAAGTTTATCATAAGGGATTTTGAACTAGAATCAAAGAAATGCTTGTCAGAAAACCATACAAGGCATTAAATAAGGCATAGGGGCAAGACCTCTCATTAGAAAATCCTGTTTCTGAGAGGACAGAATAACTAAATTTCCATTTCAACATTGAGATGTAATTTAACTTGTAGGAGAAGGAGAGCAATCAATAGGTAAAAAAATCGACATTCTCCCCCAACCTTCTGGTACTTAGGAGTATTCTATGCAAAAATTTTAATTATTCACATTATTTTACGTAAGTTTTTTTGGAGGAGGTACTAAACAGAGGACGTTCATGATTTTAACCAGTGAAGGGGCATGGTTAACTTACACTCTCCTACAACCACTTATTTACATGGGACTTTACTCCATACCACTCTCTAAACACAGATAATTGCCATGGTAACGGCAGTATTTCAATACTCACACATACACTTACACCTTTCTTAAAGAAACACAGAGCCCAATCTAGTAGAATTAAATCAGTAAATTGTTGGTATGCTTTTTGTTTGTTGTCGCATAGTTGTCAAGATTTAGAGAAGAAGCTGGACACTGTTACCTGCTATCAACAGTGCCCAGAAAACACCTGGTGTCCTGCGAGCACTTTGACGTGTTGACTGAAAATACTGTATTGTTTCTGATGACATGCAACGAGTGGTTGATGGATTTCTGGATTGTTAGGGTCAGAAGACTTTTGAGGAGGAAAACATAATTGAGCCCATGAACTATGGGATGTTGTAGCATACTTTAAAAAGATATTTGAAATATAACTTTATTATGATCTAAACAAAAAAGGAATGGAAATGACTAGCAAACAAGACTCACCACCAAATAGTGTGATGAGACTGCAGCAGTCTTATATTGAAAACTCATGGGGACATAACTGTGGTCTAAAACAGCTAAATAGGTCCAAAATAGGAATTATTTATTTTTTAAGCTGCCACATTCACTCCAAAGTCCATTTATCTCCATCAGCATCCCCAAGATTAAGCACATGTGCTCAGCTAGATAATAAAGTGGCAAACATGCTACACCACTGACCTCACAGGACAGATGTCTATAAAACTTGACCTCTGATGCTGAGCTCTAGCTTCATTCTCTTAGAAGGCATCATCTTTGACAGAGAGAGCAGCTGTCTGAACAATCTGTACGTCCTGCTCATGCTGTGCTGCCAGTGCTGGTTCCATGACAACCTCTGGAGGTGCATGGCCATAAACTCCAAAGGAAGGTCTCCAATAAGTCTTCTAGCAAATCAAAGGAAGGACTTCTCAAAGTGGTGATCACTTTTGGCTGAAATGTTATAATACTGAGGATTCTTCTTCCTATGGAAGACAGTTGACTTCATCTTGACTTTTCTGTCCTTAATATCCATTTTGTTGCCACACAACACCACAGGGATATTTTCACATACTCCAGATCTCTATTTCTGTATTCACATACCATCTCTCTATGCAATTAGGTACATTCTTGTAAGTAAATTTTGATGTTGCAACAAACATTATAATGGCACACTGACCTCCAGATTTCTCTTGGCCACTTATATCCCAAATGCTGAATTTATTAGGACCTCTGTTGGTATGAAACATGATGAAACATGAGAGGATGGACCTTAACACCCAAGATGGCTACACACTTCTTCTCAAATTCACCAGCCAAGTGACATTTTAGAAATGTGGGTTTTCCAATACCTTCACCACCAACTAATACACTTCATGTTCTCCTTGGGTGGCTATCATGATGGTTCTTTCACTTGACTAAGCAAGGGAAAGATGGCAGAAGCACCATTCTGATGCTATGGAATTTTATGTGACACCTTCACTATGCCCATATATCACTTTAATTATGGTCATCTTTATACTTAGGTTGGTGAAAGATTGGAAAAGTCATGTTGGTTTGGGGTAGCAATTATTTTACCTTTGGGCAAATTTAGTTTTGTTTAAAAATATACAAGTTTGTTGGGTTTATCATCATTTTTGTAGCTTAAATGAGGCTTTTATTTTTTTATTGCCCCATGAATAACTGATAAATGGTCAACAAAATGAAATCCATGTAATATAATGTAATCCACATAATTCAGAGAACCATCTCAGTGGTAGTTTCTGAGCAAATGTTGAGTCTGATGCATAAAGACTGGAAAAGAAGTCCCAGAGTTTGCCTTCACATAATTAAATAACGAAGACTTTATGAGTTTCACTATGTCTTTATCCCTGAAAAGAAATTGAATCTTGGAAAATTCTACCTGTCCTGAAGACAGTTCCCTTCCCTCAGTTAAGGGAGAATTTCTTCATCCTTAGTGCCTCTATCTCAAGGATGCCAATATCCTACTGAGAGAGAAGAAAAGGCACTCTTCTGTTTGATTGTTTTCTTTTGAATTAAATGTGGCAATAAATACAAATCAACCAAGATAACTGACAAAGATTTTATATTAGCATAACAGTGGAGGTGAACTTGGATAGTATGTGATAGATGTTACCCTCTGCTTAAACTGGACAGCCTTCAAACCTTTAATGTCCCACAGGAATTTAGTGTGGAAAAACAAAAACATTACCTGAGGTTTTACATCCGTAACCAAATACTCATTTTTTACTTTCAAGATAAGTCCTCAAAACGCAAGGACACTTATGTTATACCTCCTTAGACACAAAATTATAGGACCATAAATTTAGAACTAGAAATGTCCTTGTATCCAGTTCAACTCTTTCATTTTATAGGTGAGAGAACTTAGGCCCAGAGGGTGGAAGTGACTTGCCCCACTCTTCAGACACAATATATGAACAAGAAACTTTTTTAAAAGCCTGGTAAATGTGGTTTGGTTTTAGTGTTTTTGTCTACTATTGAATGAAAAACCTTGAAGAAATGAGTTAAAAATAATTATTAATGACATATTAGCTAATGACATACTAGTTAGCACCAGTGCTAAGTGCTGTGTGTACACAAAAGAAATGTAAAATAGGTCCTTTCCTTAAGGAGTTTATATTGAGAAGAAAAGATCAAACTCATATGAGATAGCAATAAACATACGTATGTACATACACATTCACATATATGTGTATGCTCACACACATATTAAATGCTAATTGGTCTACTTATTTTTCAATAAAATAAAATGCAATAAGTTTAATATGTAATATAACATAATATGACATAAATTTTAATATATTTTATAATGTGATATTTTATTCATATATTTATATCATTATATAATATATATTTTATATAATTATATGATATTATAATATATATGATATATAATTTATACAATATGTTATAATATATTATAAAATATATGATATTTTATAAAATATATTTCCTCATAAATTCGGACTCTGATCTTAATTCTGCCAAATGGAGCTTCAGAGATTAAATTAAATGACTTTTCCCAGTGATACTTCTTCAAATGCTTGAAGACAGCTTTAGTCCTTCTGGTATCTTCTCCAGGCAAGACTTAGATAAGTATAAATACTTCCAGTTCCTTCATTTATTTCATTTAACAAGGATTCAAGTTCCTTCCCCATTCTAGCTATCCTTCTCTGGACAAAGTCTTTCTTAAAATTTAATCCTTAGAACTTAACCTAGTGCCCATATGTCAATTTGTTCAGTGTAGGGGTCATAATTTTATTGTTATTCATATCGAACTTCTTTTAATACAGCCTTAAATTGCTTTCTTTTCAGCAGTTTCACACTGTTTATTTATATTGCATTTTCAGTCAATGAAAACCCCACCAAGTCCTTTTCATATAAATGGCTGTCAAACTATGTCTCCCCCATCCTTTATATTTGATATTTAGATTATAATTCTAGGATTTTACATTCACCCCTATTAAGTTTAGTCATATTAGATTCAGCCCTATTTTCCAACCTGTCAGAAAACTTGGGCTTAAGACCTGGTTTAGTGTAACAGTGGAAAAAAAAAATAAACATTGATTCTCAGTTTCCTCATCTTTAAAATGAGGTGATGCTATTTGCACTACCTATTTTAAAGGGTTTTTTTGACCACAACAACAAACACTATATTAGATGTGAATTATTAGGAGTATTAATGAATACCGCTAATTGTGAGGCACAACTTGTCCAAGAAATTTTAATTCATTTGTTCACAGTTTCATCTTCAATAAGTTTATACTACTTGTCTGGAAGCCATTGTTATAGATGGAGAAGATGGAAACAGAATAGAGGTTGAATAATTTTGCCTTATATCTCTTCCTCTGATATTGCCCTGTATGTCCTCAGAATGGGGTCTATCTAGTCCTTATTCTTCTCATTCCTTGAATATTTTTAAAAAGATATTTTGGAGAGTTATTTTAGGATGTTTTTATAAGCCTTAATTAGCCTCATCATGAAATATTCTTACAAGTTAGTGTCACTCTTTTTTGGTTATAGTACCCTGGTTCTGTTTTTGATACATATCTCTTTTAAATCTTTAATCATTGGAAAGCATAACTTCCTTATATGCCTTCACTGTTCTTTTTCATTGAAGTCATTCACAACTGTCATATCCACATTTTATTTCTGAAGATTTCTTATACTTAATAAATGATTTTACCCTTTACAGTTTCCTATTATGGAATCATATTTGCGCTTTCTCTGAGCTTTTTGAAATCTTGCTTCTTAAGGCCAATGTAGTAGTCTGACCAACGTCCCAGAGTTTCACATTGTAATCAGGCTTGGGTTCAAATGTCAGTTTTGCTATTTATTGTCTGCGTGACTTTAAGCAAGTCACTTTAACTCTAAATTTTCACAGCTATAAAATGAAGGAATTTGATTAGATGATACAGAAGGTTCATTGAACTTCTAATTGCTATGATCCTACAGTCCTATGCCTATGTCCAGCATTCCTAACTTTGTCTATCACAAGCCCTTGGAGAACAATTTTCTCCTAAGTTTCCTGTCACTTCCATTTAAGTATTCAGTTCCTTTTTCTTGTTCAGAATTAGGTCTAGAGGCAGCACAATGTAGTGGAAAGATGACCTTAGAATCAGGATAACTTGAGATCATTGCATATATGTACTATCTATGCTTGTCTGTGAGAAGTCATGTAACCTCTTAGTATACCATGAAACTCTCTGACTATGACTTGCTGAGTACATGCAGATTTGTACTAGTATTGGAAGTAGCCTCATTGGTAGATCCCTACACAAGTAAATCACTTATCAAGGAAATATTTTTCTTTTCTGTTTTCTCTACCATTTAAAAGTTGATATTGTTAGCAAGCTAAATTTAAGAAATGACCAGAAGTCCTGCTTTTAGTAGAATGAGACTTTAAGGAGATGTCAGAATGGTTGAATTTACCATCACTACTTTTTCTTGTTTCCATGACAGTTTTGTGATCAGTATTAATTCTCATTATGAATTCCTTAATATTTCTTGAAAAGCTAGCATCACAGACTATTGTCATGATAGAAAGAGGGTCTAAATTGAATGTGGAAAGTACTAAATATCTTTTGCTTTCCTTAGGGTCTAGATATTCACTCCAGAATGACCTGAAGCTACTCTGTCCTAGATGTTTCAGTAATCAGCTCTGGGTAAGTTGACTAACTTGGGTCTAATCTCTTGGGAAACATGTGGGCAATTAGAAAGTGAGTGGACTTGTTCTCCTGATCCTTGAGACCCAATGGGTAATGTAGATATAAATGGAAAATGCAAGACCTGGATTCTCTGGGAGAAAGAGGCAAATGGTAATGACAACGTGAGCTGTAGAGGATTGAAGATGGAGTAGTGCAAGGAGTTCCTATAATTCTTCAGAGATTTGTTGTATGATGTTGATATTAGATTTATTGGGAATGTGCATAAGAAAGTTTAAAAATAATGGAAGAGATATTGTTTCTTTGTTTCTTTCTTCTATCCTTTCTCCTTCTTTCCTTTCTTTCTTTCTTTTTTTTTGAGTTGTAAAATCATTTTGGAAATTTGTCTCCATAGAGTTTATGTTAAAGATCTGATCCCCTGGAAAAGGTGATGAGTGACATCTACTGGTAAGCAGATAACCTGCCAAATTGTAGACAAGTGACCAGATTGAGGGCTGAAAGCTGAAGCATGATGAGTGTTTTCTGCTAAAGAATAGCCAAACTGCCAAGCTATGGAGTGCATTAAAGAGATCTGGGAGCAGATGAATGACAATGAAAACTGAATAGTAGGAAATTGGTGATTCATGGGATAGTGCTGGGGTTGAGAGGGCTTCCACATGCTGATCAATGAGAGAGTTATAGCACTGATGCTTGATCAGTGGAAGGTGGCAAGTATAGGAATCATGGGACTTAACACAGCAAGAGTTATGTAAAAGAATGTTAGGTAAAAGAACTAGAGTAATAAACCCCAATTGTTCTAGATGGAGCTCTCCCAAGAACACAATTATAAGGCACAGAGACTGTATGGGTCTCTTAGCAGCAAGGCCACTCACGGTGGGGTATTTTTACCCTGCCAATTTAGATACCAGTGCTATCTATTTTTCTTAATTGTAAATACGACTTCATTTTTTTTTTTGATCCTATGTTCTTGTGAGGAAGGCTGATGACTGCTGAAGTTTTCAGATAATGTATGTGGGGTCAATGATCCAGAGCAAGGGTAATACTAATAATATAGAATTTAATGGGAATAAAATAAAATTCTAAAGATAAATTCAAGCAATCTATTATATAGGCAAAGTATAGAGGAAGGATGACTAAGCAAAGGCTAATGTGACAAGATCTGGAGGTTTAAATGGATAACAAACTCTATATGAATATAAAGTATAACAAGAAAGCTAGTGTATTCTTAAGTTATATTCAGAGGCATAATGTCCATGACTAGAGAGATAATAGTCTTATAGTTATATTTGGGCCATATCTAGTGTATTTTGAGAATATGGTTGCCACATTTCAAGAAAGCTATTGACAAACTGGAGAGCATCTGAGGGTAGCCAGGATGGTGAGGAAACTTGAGTCTGGGACATAGGAAGCTTAGTTGAAGTAACTGGTGATAGGTTGTAGAAAAGAACTCTTATGAGTGAACTGATAGCTTTTTTTTTACTTATTTGAAGTGTTGTCATATGGAAGAGGAATTAGTTTTATTCTACCTGACTCCAGAGGGGAGGAGAAAAAAATCTAATAGTCATGAGATGAATCTACAGATTTCAGCTTGATATAAGATAAGAACATTCAAATAATGAAGCTGTCAAAAAAAAAAAAAGAAACACACTGCTTTCAGGGGGAGTAGGGTCCTTTTTAGTGCAGGCCTTCAAATAGAGGCCACATGACCACTTTTCATGGATGTCATGGACTGTATAAATATGCAGGTGCTAGGTGGAATTGATAATCTCTCAATTCTCTGCTGTCACTGATATTTTGATTCTTACTTCAGTTGATGGTCTGAGTTGCTCTCATGACTAGTCTTGGGGCAGTGGACACCTCAACTCCATCTGCTTAGGTAGTCCCTTAAAGGTCACTAAGATATTTGGTAATTGGCAATAGAGTGCTTCTCATTAAAGCACACAGACAAAAGTCCTTTGAAATGTCAAAGTTTATTTAGAGCTCATACAGAACTAAAATTGTTACTTGTTTTCTAGAATTTTTTGTTTAAACAAAAATATTATAAATATGGAAATCTGTACAAAGCAGTTTATATAGATGTGAAATATATTTTAATTAATAAATTTGTATTTAATTGCAAACGTTACTGAAAGCATGGGGGAGGTAAATTATACTTTCCATTTATTTAAGAAAAAAATTCTGAACTTAATAAACACCAAATAAAATTGTATACAATAGAACAGAAAATAAGTATTATAAATAAAACTGTGCATCTCTATTATGTATAGCTTTTAAATATATTTTCTTTTACATACATTATGTATATTTATGTTTTATTTTAAAAATATACAATACCTTCAGTATGTACTTTTTCTTGTGTTTATTCTATTCTTTTCTGAGCATTTTTTAAAAAATTAAAAAAAAATCCTATCCCTAGACACTCTTACTCTCATTGGAAAAAAA
Organism: Bettongia penicillata ogilbyi; assembly: GCA_023548195.1. Taxonomy (NCBI): domain Eukaryota; kingdom Metazoa; phylum Chordata; class Mammalia; order Diprotodontia; family Potoroidae; genus Bettongia; species Bettongia penicillata. The sequence continues at coordinate 13,765,880 of JAJHZJ010000560.1, forward strand.
AAAGAAAAATAAATTCCCTGCAACAAATATCCACAGTAAAATAAAACAAATCTCCACATTAACCATGTTGTCGTATAATTATTCTCCCAGTTCTGTTCACTTAACTTCGCATCAGTTCATACAAGTCTTCCCAGGTTTCTTTGAAACTATACCACTTTTTATAATGCCAAAATATTTCAATACATTCATATACCACCAGTTATTTGTCAGTTCCCAAATTCATTGACACCTTCTTAGTTTCTGGTTCTTAATTATATAAAAAAGAGGTGCTATAAATATTTTTTGACTTATGGATTTCTTTTCTTCTTTCTTTGGTACCTTTGAGAAGTAGGTCTAGTAATAATATTACTGAGTCATGGGCCATGCATAGTTTGATGATTTTTTTGATATAGTTCCAAATTTCTTTCTAGAATTGCTGGACCAATTGCAGCTTCACCAATGAAACATTAGTGTGTCTATCCTCTTACAGCATCACCACCAACTGTAATGTTCCTTATCTTTCTGCTGATTTTTGACAATATGATGGCTTTGAGGGAAAAAGTCAGAATTGCTTTAATTTGTATTTTTCTAATTAATGGTGATTTGGAACATTTTTTTTTCATATGAGCTTGGATTTCCCTCTTTGAAAATTGCATGTCCCTTTTATTCATTGCAAACACTTGTTCTTAAAAAAATTGAATTGATTCCTTGTTTCCTTATATATGCATCTCTTTCTCTCCCTCTCCCTCCCTCTCTCTCTCTCTCTCTCTCTCTCTGTTTCTGTATATATGTGTGTGTGTATACATACATACCCACATATATATATTAAATACATATTGTAAATGACACACTTATCAAAGAAACTTGTTGCAAAGATTTTTTTTTTTAACCAACTACCTGTTTCCCTTCCTTTCAGGAATGTCTTAAACTTAATTCCAGACAATCATCCAGACAAAAATGCAGACAATAATGTAACTTCTGACTTAATACATGTTTTTTTTCATTTCAACTTAATAATCCCCTTATTTTGGACTGAATGTAGAATTCTGTCTTTCATCTCTTTGCATGGTACAGGATTCTCCCACCTCTGCCATGCCTTTCTTCTCCATTCCTTCTCTTAGATTCTCTAGATTTCTTTACAGAATCACAGAATTTGAGAGTGGGAAGAAACATCAGAAACCTTCTAGTCCCAACTATACTCCTCAAAGAATCCCTGATACAATAGACCCAGCAAATTGTCATCCATCTTGTGTTGGATGACTTCCACTGAGGGAGAATTTGCTACATCTCAAGGGAGTTTTTTCTACTTTATAGACTCCTAATTGGTGGGATATTTTCCCTTGACATTAAATCTAAATGCTTGGTAACTTCTATCCAGTGTTGTTGATTCTTTATTCTGAGTCTAAGAGAACAAGTCTAATTCTTTTTCCACTTTTCAAATTTTTGAAGACAGCTATCATATTCTCCCTGAATCATCCTTCTTCAGGCAAAACACCCAAAAGTTCTTAAAATGATCTTCTTATGGCTTGGATTAAAGAATTTACCATACTGGCAGTCACATCTGGATGTTTTGTAGCTTGTTATCCTCTTTTCCAAATTTCAAAGTTCAATTTAGTTGCCACTTGCAATAGGAAGTCTTTCTCAGGACATCCAATTATTAGTGTTACCCCTTTCCTCAAATCATATTGTTCTCCTCTTTTAAAAAGTTACCGATATATTTTGCTTTAATATTACCTCCTTTTCTGAATATATCCCTCCATCTTCCCTATCCTGACTCATCCCTTGTGACAATGTGTAAAAAAGAAATATGTAAAACAATAGTATAGCAAAATTAACAGGCATCATCTGAGTCTGTCAGCATATGTGATCTTCCACATTTACCCAGTTCTGAAAAGAATTTTCTCCCTTTTTTCCAAGGCTAAGCATATATGATATAATTGCACAATCTTCAGACTTTTTCTTATTGTTATTGCCCTTTACATTATTGTAGTAATTGTGTATATTTAACAAAAACTGTGGCACATGAATTATGAGATAAAGCTGCTTTCCAGTATTACCAACAGTTCTCATCAAATAGTGAGTTCTTTCCAAACTAAGTCATGTTCTTGAGTCTAATATACCATGAGTTATTGAGTTTGATATTTTTTATTATTCCTTATCTAGTCCATTTCATTGGCTTCCTTTTCTAATTTTTAATAAGAATCAAATAATTTTGATGACTACTGCTTTATAATATAATTTAGGGTCTGAAAGTGCTATTCTTCCTTCATTCCTAATTCTACTCCATTGTTTCTTTGATATTCTAGATCTTTTTCCCTCCAAATGAATTTTGTTATTATTTTGTCTATTGCTATAAAGTACCCCCTTGGTAATTTCGTTGCAGTAGTACTAGCCCCATGTATTGAGTAGGTGGCATCACCATTTTTATTATATTGATATGCCCCAGTTATAAATGCTGAATATTCCTCTAATTTTGCTGGGTTTTTAAAATTTCCTTAAAGAATACTTTTAGTTGTACTTATACATGTCTTAAGTGTGTGTTTTGCTTAATTGTTTACCATATATTTAATATATTTTATAGCGATTTTCAATTGGAATCCCCTTTATTTTTCTCCTTCTGTACTATATTGTATCTATTTAGAAATACTGTTGATTTTGTGAATTTATTATTAACATTATTATATTACTGAAGCTATTAATTGTCTCATTTGGTTTCTTTGTTGATTTTCTGATGTTTTCTAAGTGAGCCTAATATCAACAAACAGGAATAGTTTTGTCTCTTTTTGTCTGTGTTTATGTCTTTAATTTTCCTCTCTTGTTTTAATGAAATTGTTAGTATTTATAGGACTATTTCAGTAGATAAAAGGGTATATCCTTGTTTTACTTTATTTATTGAAAAAGAGTTTTAGTATTTCCCCATTTCTAATAATACCAGTTTTGGCTTTAGGTACTTAAAAAAACATGTTAAAAAAGTTTTTAGTCCACTAAAAACATAAGGTTATTATCACATGAACTATATTGTTTATATACATCTCCACCATTCTTTACTTGTCCAGCTGAATTTTAAAATCTAATATAGCACTTTATATTTATACCTCTTACATTTCATTTTATTTTATTTAGTATATATAACTTGTTTATTAAGAATTTTTATTAAGAATTTTTAAGAAACCCGGCTTTTGTTATCTAACATATTAACTATACTTTTTTACTTAGTAACATCTGTAAATTTGATTAATATGATACCTATGCATTCATCCTAGTCAATTATTAATTTTTTTGAACAGAAGGGAGTCAGGCCAAGTATAGGGTTCTCAAGTTATCTACTTGTGATTTAGTGATAGTGATATTTGGAGAGAAGCCCATTAATCAATATATTTCAGGGGTCCAGTTGTCCAAAAAATTCATAATTCATCTAACTATGCTATCATCCATGTGACATCTATTCATCTTATTCATAAGAATTTTGGGAAAGAAACTATCAGATGTCCTGATGAAATCTAGCCAACCTTGTAATATTGGCATCCCCTGTATCTTCTCAGCCTTGTGGCCCTATCAAAAAAGAAAATGAATTTAATCTGTCATGATTTGTTGCTATTGCAACTTCATTTTCTATGGTTTTAAAATTATATTTTAATAATGCTCTATAGAGTTTACCCATAAATCAAATTCACTGTCTCATAATTTCAAGAATTTACCTTATTATCCTTTTTGAAAACTGATATTTATCCAGTCTTTTGTTTGTAGCACTTCTCCCATTCTCCATGTTTTATAATTTATTTTTTACAATTTAAAAATATTGAAAAATTTAAATACATTTTAGAGATGTGTTTTTCTTACAACATAGTCATTTTTTTCCACCTCTCTAGAATGCGCCTTTTTTGTAACAAAGAAAAATAATTCAGCAAACTTCTAATGCAATGATTATCTATAACAGGGCATGCAACATTCTTAGTAGTCCTCTACCTCTTTGTAGTGAGGAAGGAAGAAAGCTTCATTATCTGCTTCTCAGGAGCTATACTTATTTTTCAGTTATTCGGATTCTGGCTTTCTTTCAATGATCTTTTCATTTACATTTATGTCATCCTTGTAAATACTGTTCAAAATTTTGCTTCTTTTCTTCCACTGAAGTTTATATACATCTTCCTATGTTTTTCTAAATTGTTCATATATATCATGCAGGATGAGGAACCTGTGGCCTCAAGGTCCCATGTGGTCCTCTGTGTCCTCAAGTGCATCCCTTTGATTGAATCCAAATTTCACAGAACAAGTCCCCTTAATAAAAGGATTTCATCTGTAAAACTTGGACTCAGTCAAAAGACCACACCAAGGACCTAGAAACCCATGTTTAGCCTTGAGGCCCCATGTTCCCTACCCCTGATCTGGGGATAGGGGCAGTAGAAAGGAACTGACCCCTGACCCAAATGATTTCTTGCCCAGCCCAAATGTTGTAATTAAAAAAAATGAAAGATAATAGAAAGATGAAGTATTGATGTGTTAAATTCATATAGATATGTCTTTGCTTTGTTATCCCTTTAAAAAGTATGAATGATCATAATATGAATACAGCCTCAGATACTTACTATCTGAATGACTGTGGGCATGTCACTTACCCTCTGTTTGCCTCAGTTTTCTCAACTGTGAAATTGTGACAATAATAGGACCCATCTCCCAGGATTGTTGTAAGAATGAAATAAGATAATATTTCTAAAGTGCTTAGTGCAGTGCCTGACACACAAATAAAAATGTTGGCATTATTACAATTAAAATAAACTGGCAAAAATCTTTACAGCAAGTTTCTCTGATAACTGTCTTATTTCTAAGACATATAAGTAAGTGATTCAAATTTTAAAGAATATCAGTCATTCTTCAATTGATAAATAGTGAATAGATATGAATATGGAGATCTCAAAGGAAGAAATCTAAAATATTTATAGATATACAAAATTCCAAATCACAATTAATTAAAGAGATTCAGTTGAAAGCAACTCTGAGGTTCTATCTCATACCTGTAGTATTAACAGAGTTGATGAAAAAGATAAATGACAAATATAGGGAAGCAAGTTGATGCACTGTTAGTCCAGCTCTTATGGACAGTAATTTGAAATTATGTCCCCAAAGTTATTAAATAATAAATGTCCTTTCATAAACACTACTTCTTCTTCTTCTTCTTCTTCTTCTTCTTCTTCTTCTTCTTCTTCTTCTTCTACTACTACTACTACTACTACTACTACTACTACTACTACTGTGTATTTATTGGAGAATCTGCCTCAAATTTATGGGGAGGGGGAATGTTTTGTAGTTACCATTTTTATTGCACCATAATTTTTCCAACTAGCTGATTTCTGAAACTTAAAACACTCATGGTGAGTGTGTGGGCTCATGCTATAGAAGTGCATAACTGTAGACAATCCTTGAATCTGGCAATAATAGCTCCACCCCCACCCCAGGAACCAAATATGCCAATTCAAGGACAAGTTGAAGGTATAGTCATGTAGAGGGCACTACATATAATATCTTACTGTATAATCTTTTCAGGCATTCCTGACTTGATAGCCTATTGGTTCTTTCCTAGTTGTTTTCTACCACAGTGCTACTATAAATATTTCAACATATATAGGATCACCATTTCTCTAGGCCAGTCACATTTCTTACATAATTGCAAATTGATATCCCAAACTGGTGTATCAGTTCACACCTTACCAACAGTATTAGTGTGTCTGTCTTGCCATAGCCCTTCCGGCATTGAATTTTCCTTTTTTTTTTGGCCACCTTTGCCAATTTTTCAGACGATGAAGTAAATTCTCAGAACTACTTTACTTTGTATTTTTATTAGTAATTTGGAGCATGTTTCCATGTGATAATAGTTTGAATTTTTTCTTTTGAAAGCTCTCTCACTTGACCATTTACCTATTGCTGAATATACTTGGGAGTTCTTGATACTAACTACTATAGAAAACTATTAACCCTGTCAATTTTCTGGGCCATAGATGCTGTTAATAGGGACCTCTAAGAGAGGTTTTTTGTGGCAGGCTTTCCTGACTTTTCTCATATTACTTGATATTTGCTTAACAGGTATAATTGATTAGCAATCAATATTTCACACTATACAAGTATGAGATGGGATTTTTCTTCACAGAGCACAAACTGGATCATGTCCAAGTGGTTGTGGAAGAGTGCTGCCAAGTTTTCCCAGTAGGGCATCATTTTCTCCTCTCCTCTCCTCACAATAGCTCCATCCTTTTTATTTTCTCACTGCATCTTTCTCTGTCACCACATGGCCAACCTTTGGGTAAACTGCTCTCAGAACTGCATGTACAAGCCTGGAAAATGTAAATTGTAATATTATAAATATGGAGCTTCATTGCACTGCTTTGTAGCAGTGTTTCCTGAGGATATTCTAGACATGAAAACTTAAAGATGTTCTAGATATGAAAAATTGGTGTGATTTGGACAAATAAAATTGTAAGAGAAGGATAAATAGGAATTATCATAAAAAAGACTTGGAATTGAGGGCACACATCATATTTTCAGACAACAGGGAAAAGACTGGCTTATCTGGAGCATAGAAATGACTTTACTCACCGTTATAATGTGAGCTTCTTGAGATCAAGGACTATAATTTGCTGCTGTTTATAACCCTAGTGCTTAGTACAATGTCTGGCACATAGTAGGCATGTAGTAAATATCTATTGACTTACTGGTCGATTGTACTAGTGAGTTTTCCACTCACTACACTCTGAACCATTCCACAAGGAACAAAAGACATATCAAAGGAGTAAAGAAAGGGTTAGAGTTGGGCTCTAGCATTTTGACAGGCCAACAAGTCATCTCCTTGACTGGGCAAACTGTCTTATCATGTTAAATTTATGTTAGAGTCCATTTATCTAAAGCCCTTAAATCTCTGGGTACAGCATGGCCACCTTGAAGGAAGCCTTTCTGGTCAATGTTTCTTCTGTTTTACTTCTTCAAGCCTCTACTGGTTGTTCCAATTTACTTCAGTAAAGGGCTGAATTTTTTTTTATTCTATAACAGAAGAAATATACTTTCAGAGTCAGATCTTCATAGTTTCATACTCAAATTAGTGTTAAGAGAAATTCTGACATACTTTATGAAAATAGCCTACACTGAGAAAAGAATATTTGCTAGTTCCAGAAAATATTTCAGAATTGGAGAGGTAAATACAAATGCTCATAAGCCAAATGGGGAATTTTGCTGTATCACATATGGTAAGAATTTCAGATACATAGTAAAAACTTATGTGCTTACTGCTAAATTTCATTTGAGTAAAAGCTCTGAAACAATTGGTTCTTCCCTTGCATAGTTACCATATCTAAGAATAACTATACACTTTTCTTCAGTACCCCATATTATTTGTTTAATTAGAGAGATATATCATTCAAGGACATTATTGCCATATAGCACGTCAATATGAATTCATATTTTTGGACTGTGTCTTATATAACTACATTCCCTCCCCTTGTCCCCTTCCCCTCAAGATGTAATACACTGCTTTGCACATAGAAGTGCTTAATATTTGTAGAAGTGAATGGAGAAGAGTTTGTTCAATCTTAATTTGTCAAAATTCACCCTATGCTCATAAAATAGTGTTGTATAACATTATTTATAATGTTTTAAACAATTGAGGGGGGCGGAGCCAAGATGGCGGAGTAGAAGGACGCACATTTACGAGCTCCGAGCCCACAACCCATGGAATTGAGGTAAAAGGAGATCCCGATAAATTCTGAATCTCTGCAGGGGGTGCATAAACATAGGGGAAGAGATTTCCGTTCCACTGAACCCTGGAAAGCCGTCCCCGGGGTCCCTTGCACCCCGGAAAGCGGACCCCACCCCCACCCCTGGCCGCGACCCAGAGAAGCTGACCCGAGCAGACTTCAGAGAGGAAAGCTCCGGGGGAAGCTCTGGCAGCCGGGAAAGTCCCTCCGCTCACAGAAGCTACAGGTCAGTGAAAAAGAAAGCCGGGCTGAAGGAGAGGGGAGGCGGGGCGTCTCCGTGACTCGGGCCCCCTCGGGAGGAAGCGGCGGCAGCAGAGACGGGGGCAGGAAGCGGCGGAGGCAGAGGCGTGGGCGGGCGGCTGAGGCGGCAACGGCCCGGGACTCAGGAATCCCACAGCAGCAGGTAGGATCTTCAATACTGAAGGTCTTTCCAACCTGAGGGAGCCGAGCAGGGGAGACGGCCCTGCCTCCACCCTGCTCTACTGCTGAACGCCTCTGAATAAAACCCCCAAGGGAGCTGAGCACAGCAGGCGGGGCCCCCCACCCCGCCCCCACCCGCTCGGTTCCTGAAAGTCTCTGCGGAAAGCCCCTGAGGGCCCAGGCTTAGGAGACGGCCCTGCCTCCACCCCTGAGCCAGAACTAAAGCTTGCCGCGGGAAAGCGCATTTGAATCTCAGAGGCCAAGCACTAGCTGGGCGGATCCAGGCGGGGGTGGAAAGGAATCTCAGAAGTCAAGTAACTGGCTGGGAAAATGCCTAGAAAGGGGAAGAAAAATAAGACTTTAGAGAGTTTTTTCCAACAAATGCAAATGATCCCGACCTTCGGATCTGATGGGGAGGACGAGAACGTATTTTTCCCATCAGGGAAAGATGTGGAGGGCGGGGCCTCAGTACCCCAGACACCCCAGGGGGGTGTTGGGTGGGCTCAGGCCTTGGAAGAGCTTAAAAAGGATTTTGAAAAGCAAGTTAGACAGGTGGAGGAAAGACTGGGAAGAGAAATGACAAAGATGCAAGAAGAGTATGAAAAAAAGGTCAATATCTTGGTAAAGGAGACCCAAAAAAATGCTGAGGAAATTAACACCTTGAAAAATAGGCTCACTCAATTGGCAAAAGAGGTTCAAAAAGCCAATGAGGAGAAGAATGCATTCAAAAGGAGAATGAGCCAAATGGAAAAAGAGGCTCAAAAGCTCACTGAATTTAATAGTTCTCTCAAAATTAGAATGGAACAGATGCAGGCTAATGACTTTCTGAGAAACCAAGAAATCACCAAACAAAACCAAAAGAACGATAAAATGGAAGAGAATGTGAAATATCTCATGGGAAAAACAACTGACCTGGAAAATAGATCAAGGAGAGACAACTTAAAAATTATGGGACTACCTGAAAGCCATGATCAAAAAAAGAGCCTAGACATCGTCTTGCATGAAATTATCAAGGAAAACTGCCCTGACATTCTAGGACCAGAGGGCAAAATAAGTATTGAAAGAATCCATCGATCACCACCTGAAAGAGATCCAAAAAGAGAAACTCCTAGGAACATTGTGGCCAAATTCCAGAACTCCCAGCTCAAGGAAAAAATCTTGCAAGCAGCCAGAAAGAAACAATTCCAGTACTGTGGAAATACAATCAGGATAACCCAAGATCTAGCAGCTTCTACATTAAGGGATCGAAGGGCGTGGAATAGGATATTCCAGAAGGCAAAGGAACTAGGACTCAAACCAAGAATCACCTACCCAGCTAAACTGAGTATAATACTTCAAGGGAAAATATGGTCTTTCAATGAAACAGAGGACTTTCAATCATTCTTAATGAAAAGACCAGAGCTGAAAAGAAAATTTGACTTTCAAACACAAGAATGAGAGGAAGCATGCAAAAGTAAACAGCAAGGAGAAGTATTAAGGGACTTACCAGAAATGAACTGTTTGCATTCATACAGGGAAGGACAATATTTCTAACTCTTAAAACTTTTCAGTATCTGGGTGGTTGGTGGGACCACACATACACATGTACACGCATGCACACACATACACACATGCATTCACATGCAGAGACAGAGAGCACAGATTGAACTGAATAGGATGGGACCATACCTTAAAAGAAATTAAGGTAAATGGTGAGAGAGAAATGTAGTGAGAGGAAAGAGGGGGAAATGGAAGGGGGTAACTATATGTCATATAAGAGGCAAGTAGGAGATGTTTTTAGTGGAGGGAAAAAGAGGAGAGCTGAGGAAAAACAAACAAACAAACAAACAAAAGTTTACCCTCATCACATTTGACTAAACGAAGGAGTGTAATGCACACTCATTTTGGTATGAAAACCTATCTTACAGTATAAGAAAGAGGGGGAGAAGGAGATATTGGGGGGGGATGATGGATGGGAGGGCAAAGGGAGGAGGGAGTAATTGAAAGTCAACACTTGGGGAGGGACAGGATCAAAGGACAGAAGAGAAACAATGAGGGGCAGGTTAGGAGGGATGGCAATTCAGTTAGTCTTACACAACACGACTATCAGGAAGGTCATTTGCAAAACTACACAGATATGGCCTATAATGAATTGCCTGCCGTACCAAAGGGAATAGGTGGGGAGGGAGGGATGGGGAGAATTTGGAACTCAAAGTTTTAGGAACAATTGTTTAGTATTGTTGTTGCAACTAGGAAAGAAGACATACAGTTAATGAGGAATAGAAAATCATCTGGCCCTACAGGAGAAAAGAGAAGATAGAGACAAGGGAAGGGAGGGATGACAGAAGACAGGACAGATTGGAGATAGGGAAAATTAGATTGCTTGGGGTATTGGGGTGGGGGGAGGGGAGAAAAGGGGAGAAAATTTGGAACTCAAAAATTTGTGAAAATGAATGTAAAAAGCTAAATAAATAAATAAATAAATAAATAAATAAAGCTAAATAAATAAATAAATAGATAAGTAAGCAAGCAAATAAATAAATAAATAAATAGATAGATAAATAAATAAATAAAACAAAAAAAAAAAAAACAATTGACCATGACTGTATCCACACAGCAAAAATATTAAGACAGTACAAAAGCATAGTTTTAATACTCCCAAGTAATGTTGGGTCATTCAAAACTAAATGCTCTCCATTATGTGGAGCCATTTATGGGGTTTTGCAGGATAGGGAAGACAAGGAACTCCAGACATGTAGATTTTTTTTTACCCAAAATACCCTGTTTTCAGTTCCTCTGAATCTAAATCATAGGATTATTTAGAAGTATAACAACTGATTATAATTGCTGCAAGGGTACTAGCAGATATTATAATTCTCTCATTTGACAAAGATTCATTTCAAAATAAATTATGAATGTTAAGCTTTGTGCTTACTTATTAATATTCAAATACAGTGAAAGACACCAAAATAGTCTGCATTGTGAAGAAGGCATTGTGCTGTAATGAAATGGCCGATGGATCAGATATTAGGAGAGCTAGGATCTAGTCCCAACACTGCCATGAATCAGCTATGTATATGACCTTGGACATATTCACTGAGATGCCATGGGCCTCAATTTCTTAATCCGTCATAAGAAGGATGATTTCTAGGGTCACGGAGCTTAGTCATTCTGTCATTTTATGAATGCACAAATGTTAATGAGGTTGAGATAGTCCATAGGATTATTGTATATTATTTTTCCCCTATCAAATCGGTGTCATCATTCTACATAAGAGCACCCATGGCAACAGAAGGTTAGTAGATCTGTCACCATGTTAGCAGGAAGTTATGAATATTAGAGTTTGCTTGTTTTCAGACAACATTACAAAGAAAGATAAGCCTATAACTTTAACTTTCTCAAATTTAGGTTTCTAGAAATTGATTTTTATCATCATTATCAACAACCAGCACAACAATAACAAGCACTGATTAAGTACCTACTGTATGTCAGGCACTAGGCTAAGCTCTAGAGAGACAAAGAAAGGTCAGATACTTAGTCACTGCCTTCAAGAAGCTCACATTCCAATTGGGGGAGGGGGAGACCGCAGCTTAGTACACGCAATATATATATCATAAATGGGAGGTAATATTTAATCTCTCTCTGAAGGGTATGACTTTCACTTCCTGCTATGCATGCCTGATCTCCAGCCTCCAGTGCAAAAAAGGAGAGGTAAGGCCCCTCCACCTGCCCCTGACTTTCGTTTCCTGCTGCATTTATGAAGGAAAGTATTTGTGAAAAAGAAAGGTAGCAAGGAGCGGAGAACAAGGTTTCTATCTCTAGTTGCCTGGGTATGACTTCCATCTGCTTTTCTGACTCCTTCCTGGTCTCTAGCCTTTGGAGGGAAGAGAAGGAGAGAAATAATGGCCTCTTGTTGGGTGTGTCTTCTGTCTGATCTGCAGCCACATCTGGAAGAGGAGAGGAACCTTTTACTTAATGATTAATATATACCTGGTCATATCCTATATATCCCTGTGATTTTCAATCCTCAAATGTCATCATCCAAACCCCATTCTTATCACCCATCACTCAATTCCTTATTCCTGATGGGGGATGGGATTCATGCTGGACCCCTAAAAGGAAAAGACCATGTCTTTGGGACCTGGATCCCAAATACCCTGGCCCCAGATCTCTGGTATTTGCCTGAGGCACCTGGCCCATCCCAATTAATAATCCTTTTAACTGTCTTTTCAATGTGGCCCTCATCGTCTGCATGTGGCCCCATCCCAGGCTACTTGCCACTCCTTAAACCCATCCAGATCTTCCCACGGTCTTTCTGAATAAAAGTATCCATCTTGCCCTCATTAAATTGCACAGATTCTTAAAATCTCACACACTTCTGTTAGTGGCACAGTAAACCTTGTCTCTGACTGAAAGAAGGCTTGAGTGGTTGAACTCTTTCGAGGCTGACCCATGCCTTTTAACCTTGAATTTAGGGGTTCCCAAGACTCCTGGACCACAATATTCCCAGCCCTTCAAGCCTCCCAACTCAAAGTTCCGCCAAAATGTTACCCGTGTTTTCCATTGTGCCCTCTGAAATTCCTATTCCATAGGCAACAATCTTTTCCTCCACCATTCTTTCTATCTTCTAGAAATCACTAAGACCTGCCTCCCCACTGTTGATATAGTCTCAATCTGCCCTTCCCAGGAGACTAAAAAGGGGGATAAGAGAAAAGAACGATCAGAAGAGAATGCTGTCATGACTATTTAGAGAAGAGAGACTATTTAGGAAAGGAGTGATTGACAGTTTCAAAAGCTGCAGGAAGGTCAAGAAGGATAAAAATTGAGAAACATCTACTTGATTTCATGATTAAGAGACCACCGATAACTTTGGAGAGAACCTTTTCAGTTGAATGATGTCAGAAACCAGACTGCATGGAGTTTAGAAGAGAATGAGAGGAGAGGAAATGAATTCACCAACTGTCTACAGCTGTCTCAAGGCTTTTAGCAACCAAAAGAAAAAGAGATATGAGGATAACTAGAGGGGATTATCAAATCAAATGAAAGTTTTCTTAAATTGAAGGAGACAATGTGTTTGTAGATAACAGGGAAGCCACCAGTATATAGGGAGAGATTAGTGATTAGTAAAAGCCTGGGGATGATAGTGTGGGAAGTCTTTGGAAGACTTCAAAAGGAAGGAGATCAAGGGTACACAGAAAGGAGTTTACCTTGGCAAGGACACAAGGTGAAGAAGATGGTAATGGAAGGCATCCGAGTAACATAAAAGGAGGGAAGAAGATGGTGTTTTTAGCAAATACGCTTTTTTTTGGTGAGTATGAAGCAAGGCCCTTATTTGAGAAAGTAGAGGACAGGAGTACCCGTTAAGATAATCAATCAATAAAGATTTATTAAATAGTTACTCTATGACAGGTACTATGATATCTATCTGTGTTTGGATATCTTTATAGACAACAATTTCCCTTTATCTTAACTCTTTTCCTCCCCCACTCCTAAAGATCTGAAATCTGGCTCTTCACCAATACAGTCTAGTCACCTTTTCCAGGCACCAAAGAAGGAAAGATAAGAGAGGATAAGAGTCATGTATCTATAGTTTTATTTATTTATATAGACATAGCTGGATCTCTCTCTGTCTCTCTCTTTCTCTCTCTCTGTCTGCCTCTCTCTGTATCTCTCTCCATCTGCGTGTCTCTCTCTTTGTCTGTCTGTCTCTGTTTCTTTGTAGAAGGGAGAAAATATGCCCTTGAGTGTGGAGGATAGTGTAGAACTGAACTGATTCTCCAAGGGATCCAGTTAGAGACAGAAGGAGAGTGTAGTCAGGGTAGAGGTGATGGACTGAGGCATGGAAGCTAGGATGTGCTGGAGCCAGTTTATTCTGGTTTGCAAGAGTTAATAATTAAATTCTTGATGTGAGCATTTGCATTTCAGAAATTGGCAAATGATATAAGTCAGGGCTTTTTTATTGTTTTGTTGATTGTCTAGACTTAAGAAAGTGATGGAGAAAATAATCTCTCCTTTCAAAAAGAAACAGCTGGGATCTTTGAGTGGCCAGTGTCTACAAAGATCACACTTTGTGACTTTCAGACAAATGGTCTCTTTGAATCTAAATCTTTGGCCAATAAAACTTTCATCAGTTTATCTTTCTTTCTGTCTTACTATCCCTAACCCTTTCTTCACTTTCACAATTATCTCAAATGCCTCCACCAAGGGATATATTGGTAAATATTTAACAATAAACTTAAAAAGATGCACAATTTATTCTTCAGTATAAATTGCATTATTAATATTTTCTCACCAACGATTTTCATTCTTTGGTTCCATCACTTGTAGTCATGTAGCATTGGCAGGAGAATCTTGATATTGAAAAGATATAATTTTTTTTTTTGGCAAGAAGAACCTTGGGATTATTGAAAATACAACTTCCCAAAAGAAAATGGCCTGGTCTCCCTCTCCTATTTGATTCTGGGTCCAACTCTTTGTTTATCTGTAATGCCTGTCTCAGATATATGAACTGATGAACAACTGAATGGGTGGCCTATTCAACTGTATGTCATGAAAGACACTATAGACAAAATGTATGCCTGGGAAAGGAGGTAGGCCAGTCATATATCAAGAATGAGGGATAACACATGGACAGCCTGAACACTACACTGGTACCTATAAAACATGAAAAGAACCAGAGGCAGACCTTTAGCATGTTGTGTGAATCTTTTGGGGAAGGAAAGACATGAAGAAAAATTAGGAAGAATGAGAAAGTATGGGGTGCTGCAACATCCACAGGGGGAGGGATTATCCACACTGATAAGATGATGTATCTATTGACAGATCATTGGACTGAGAACCAGAAGAGAGAGACCTTAGCACATAGCCCATCGCCCTGATTTTATAGATGAGAAAACTGACCAGATGTTGTTTAGTGACCTATTTAAGATCATATAGGTAAAATCCAGAGCCAAACATCCTCTATTTGGGAGCGCTTAGGAAAGGGAAAAGTCATTACAAACAACGAGATTCATTAAGAGTTGTTGCTGTTGAGTTATTTTAGTCATGTCTGACTCTTTGTGACCCTTATTTGGATTTTTCTTGGCAAAGATACTGGCGTTATTTGCCATTTCCTTCTCCCGCCCATTTTACAAATGAGGAAACTAAGGCAAACAAGGTTAAGAGACTTACCCAGGGCCTCACAGCTAGTAAATGTTGAAGACTGGACTTGAACTCAGGATGAGTCTTTCTGACTCTAGACCTGGCACTCTATCCACTATGCCACTTAGATGCCTCTACTTGTTTCCTTTTGCTGGCAGTGTTGTTGTGTCAGATCAGGAAAATGAACGAATGAATAAATTAATAAGCATTTATTGAACACCATTGTGTGCAATATTCTTTGAATAAAAAGAATTTTTTTAAAAAGTGAAACAAAACATGCTTTCAAGGAGCTTGCACTCTATTGAGGGAGACAACATGTCTGTATAGAAATATAAGCAGAGTAAATACAAAACAAACACAAGTGTTGAGAAAATAAGATAATTTAGGGAAATTCCCCTCCTTACTAGCAGTTGGGGACATCAGGAAAGAAACTGTGTAAAAGATAGTGCTTAAGCTGTTTCTTGAAAGAAGAGAGGGATTCTATAATGAGAAGGTGAGGAAAGAAAACATTCCAGGGAGGAGGATGGCCAATGTGAAAATAAGGAGATGAGAAATGGAATTCTATGAATGAGGAACAAAAATGACAGCTTAACTGCATTGTAGAGTGTGAGAAGGGGATTGATGTATAATGAGTCTGGAAAGACAGATTGAGGCCAAGTTTTTTTTTTTTAAATTAAATATTTTCTCTTTTTCCCATTACATATAGAAACAATTTTTAACATTCATTTTAAAAATTTTGAGTTTCAAATTTCTCCCTCCCTCCCTCTCTTCTTCCCTTTTCCTCTCTCCTCATTGAGAAGGCAAGCAATTTGATAGCACATTTATTCATGTGAAGTCATGCATGTTCCATATTAGTCACGTTGTGAAAGAAAACATAGACAAACCCCTCACCTTCATGGAATAAAGTAAAAAATAGTATGTTGTGATCTATATTCAGGCACTATCAGTTCTTTTTCTGAAGGAGGTTAGCATTTTTTCATCGTAAGTCTTTTTGAATTGTCTACATCTTTGTATTACTGGGAATAGATAAGTCATTCACAGTTTATCATCATACCTTATTGCTGCTGTTACAGTGTACAAAGTTCTCCTGGTTCTCCTCATTTCACTTTGTACTAGTTCATGCAAGTCTTTCCCATTTTTTTTCTGAAAACACCCTGCTCACTAACACAATAGTATTCCATCACAATCATATGCACAGCTTGTGTAGCCATTCCCCAGTTTATGGGCACCCCTTTAATTTCCTTCTTTTCCTTCTTCAAAAAGAGCTGCAATAAATATTTTTTTATATATAAATCCTTTGCCTTTTTTTTTTTAATCTTCGAGATACAAAACTAGTAGTGGTATTACTGGAGCAAAGGGCATGCACAATTTTATAGACCTTTGAATATAGTTCCAAATTGCTCTCCATAATGGTCAGATCAGTTCACAACTCCACCAACAGTGCATCAGTGCCCAATTTTTCCATATCCCCTCTAACATTTGTCATTTTCCTTTTTTGTCATATTAGTAATGTGATAGGTATGAGGTGGCACCTCAGAGTGATTTTATTTTCATTTCTCTAATCAATAGTGATTTAGAGCATTTAAAAACATATTTAACTTAGTTCTCTATGTATTTGAGAAATGAGGCTTTTATTAGAGAAACTTGTTATAAATCCCTCCTCCCTGAGTTTCTAATTTTCTTTTAATCTTGGCTGCAGTAGATTGTGTGTACAAAAGTTGTTTTCAATTTAATGTAATCAAATTTCTCCTTTTTCTTCCCATATTGTTCTCTATTCTTTGTTTTGTCATAGAGTCTTCTCCTATTCAGAGATCTGACAAATAAAATATTCCATGCTAATTTACTTGTGGTATCATCCTTTATGTCTAAATTATATACCCATTTTGACCTTATCTTGGTATATGATGTGAGATGTTGATTTATACCAGTTTTTGCCAAAACACTTTCCAGTTTTCCCAGCATTTTTTGTCAAATAAGGAATTCTTGTTCCAAAAGTTTGGAACTTTGGGTTAATCAAAAGCTCAATTACTATGCTCCACTACTATTGTATATTATATACCTAATCTATTCTACTGGTCCACCACCATTTCTAAGTTAATATCAGACTGTTTTGATAATTACTGCTTTGTAGTACAGTTTGAGATCTGGTATAGATAAACCAACTTCCTTAACAATTTTTCCCCCATTAATTCCCTTGATCTTTTGTTCTTCCAGATGAATTTTATTCTCTTTTCTAGTTCTATTGGTACTTTGATTGACATGGTAGTTAATAATTAATTTAGGTAGAACTATCATTTTTATTATATTGGCTCAACCTGCCCATGAACAATATATATTTTCCCAGTTTTTTTAGATCTGACTTCATTTGTATAAAAAGTGTTTTGTAATTTTATTTATATAATTCCTGGATTTTTCTTGGCAAGTAAAATTCCAAATATTTTATTTTGTTTGCAATTATTTTAAATGGAATTTCTCTTTGCATCTCTTACTGCTTGACTTTGTTGGTGATACATACAATTGCTAATGATTTATGTAGGTTTATTTTATATTCTTCTGCTTTGCTAAAGTTATGAATTATTTTAATGTTTTTAGTTGATTCCCTAAGGTTCTCTAAGTATATCATCATATCATCTGCAAAGAGTGATAGTTTTGTTTCCTCATTGCCTATTATAATTCCTTCAATTTCTTTTTTTCTCTCTTAATTCTATAGCTAGTATTTCTAGCATGATATTAAATAATAGTGGGGGATAATGGGCCCCTGTTATTATTTTGAAGACTTCTAGGCTATCCCCATTAAAGATCATGCTTGCTGATGGTTTTAGATAAATACTATTTATCACTTATTCCTATGTTTTCTAATGTTTTTAACGAGTGTTATATTTTATCAAAACCTTTTAATGTATTTATTGTGACAATTGTATGATTTTATTGATTTTGCTATTGATATAGTCAATTATGTTGATAGTTTTCCTAATATTGAACAAGTCCTGCATTGCTGACATAAATCCCACCTGGTTAGATAATTAATAGATCATTGGTCTTTTGGAGAGAACAATTTCATTTGAGTGATGAGGTATGAAGTCAGCTTACAAAAGTCTGAGGAGTGGAGAGGAAGTGAAAAAGTGGATGCAAACAGTATTTTTCAAGGAGTTTAGCTGAGAAAGAGAGTAGAGATAAAGGACAATAGTTTCAGAGGATATTACACGTTACTGAAAATTTGGAGTTAAAGGAATGTTTGAATGTAGTAGGGAAGGAACCAACAGATCGGGAGAGTTGAACTGATGGCTTAGGGTGTTGTTCATTTGAAAGACTAATGTTTCAGAGAAGATTGGACAGGGTCGAGTCAAGGGCAAATATAGAGGGATTTGATTTGGTAAAGAGAAGGGCTGCTTAATTAGTAGAGATAATGCAATCTTGGGCTGCATTGAGAGTCATGGCTTTTAAGACCAGAGAGATGATAGACCCTCTATTCTCAGTCTTAGTCAGATCATATCTAAACCTAACTGGTTTGATATCTAAATATCTAGCACAGATGGGGTTCACCAGCCACTGAGCCCGCCTGTACTCTAGTACAGTACCTAGTACCTAGGGGAAGAGGAGACCTCCTACAGCTAGATCACCCTTCCCCCATACCTCACACCAGAAGCTTAACTAAAATATTATACTGTTTCATTTTCCATAGCTTAGGCAGCCAGATAAACAGTGATAAGCTGGAAATTGTTTAGAGGAGGGCAACTAGGGTGGTGAAGGGCTTTGCAACCAAGTCCTATTAGGATTGATTGGATGGAATGGGAATGTTTGACCTAAAGAAGAGAAAACTTGGATAACATGATAGCTTTGTTCAAATATTTAAAGGGTTGGTATGTAGAAGAGGGAGTAGACTTTTTCTACTTGGTTTCTGAAGTCAGAATCAGGAGCAAAGAAGATTCTTGCCTAATTCTAATGTTTAACAAATTTTTTTTTCAGTTAGCTTTTGTACTTCCTTTTCCATTTGTCCAATTTTTCCCACTAAATTTTGTACCTCCCTATCCTTTTGGCCAATTTTGCTTTTTAAGGAGCTGTTCTCCTCAGTGAATTCTTTTTTTCAATTTTTTTAAATCATTGGACAATTTTTCTTCTACCTCTCTAATTTGGCCTTTAAAATACTTCTTGAGCTCTTCCAAAAGCTCTTTGGGCTCAAGACCAGTTCATATTACCTTTTGAGGTTTCAGATGTGAGTACAGTGTCAATGTGGTCCTCTTCTGAAATCATACTTTGATCTTCCCTGTCCCTGTAGTAAGATTCTATGGTCTTTGTTTTTCTGATTTGCTTCTTGCTCATGGTGATTGCCTTTTTTCCTGACTTTTAAAGTGGATCTCTGCTTCTGGGGCACAAGGGGTTCTGTTATGAGTTTCTTATGTTGGGAGTTTGGAGGCTAGTTTCTGACTTTATATCTTGTGGTCTCTGGTTCTTTCAGCTAGAAGCTATATAATGCTGCAGGTTCCCTGGTGCTGAACTGGCTGGTGTGTGCCAAGGATGAGCCCAGGTGAAGTCTTTCTGAATTTCCCTGAGGTTACACTGAAGCTCCTGGCATGAGGTGTGGGGGAGGGAGTAATCTGGCTGTGGGAGGTCTCCCCCTTCTCTAGGTCTTTGCTAGAGCACAGGCAGGCTCAGTGGTTGGTTAACCCCATCTGTGCTAGTATCTGCCCAATTGCCTTGGCTGTGATAAGACTCACCAGTTCCACCCCCTAAGGCTCAGGCTCTTCTGCTGCTCCACTTAGATGATTCTTACTGGGGCTCTTCTCGTCCTGAACTGGTCCCTTTCAGCCACAGCAAGAGGGTCCCTTCCCAGTAGTCTCCCTATCCTTCAGAGCTAAAAGATTGTTTACCCCTTCTGCTGGCTCCACTTTTCCAGGATTTTTTCTGGAGCAATATTTCCTGGGTTTTTTGAGGTCAACAAGGGAAGGGTAAGAGCACTTATAATTTACTCCACCATCTTGGCTCCCACAAATTCAAGTAGGTGACTTTCAAACATTTAGTCTGTGGACTGATGGCCCTAGGAGTGGCTGCTGCTACTCCCGGGGGCATTGCCCTTCTCTCACTTAGTTCTGCTGGACTCCTATCCTAAGTCTGAGAGACTTAGGAATTAGCATTGCTGCTTCTGACTCAGTTTGTGTGGAGCCATTCCTGCTCCACTATGGCTGTGGCCAAGTCTGCGCTGGTTCAGCCTGCACTCCCTGTGCTCCCCGAGCCCTGTGCAACTGATTCTTCTTGTCAACTTTCCATGCTGTTCTGGGCTAGAAATCTGTCACACCTTGTCACCTAGTGGATTCTGTCACTCCAAAATTTGTTCAGATTAACTTTTTAGAGGCATCTGAAGGAGTTTGTGTCAGAGGCGACTCCACGCTTCCACTCCACCATCTTGGCTCCACCTCTGAGATGAAATCTTGGAATTTTCAAGAGGCTTATTTAAACTTGGTATCAGGCTAAATAATTTAAATAATCAATTATTCAATTAACCAAGTATTTATTAAGCATCTACTGTGTGTCAGTTACATCTGGGGACACAAAAACCAATAAAAAGAAACAATTCCTACTTGAAAAGTGCTTACATTATAATGAATTAGCAACTACATATAAAATCTAGCATAAATGTAAAGTTAATGACTACAAATATGTACAAAATAGTTAAATACAATGTAATTTGGTTGGAAGGGCAGTAGAAATTGAAGAATAACGAGAAGGTTCATGAAAAAGATGAGAAAGCAGCTGCATCTTCAAAAGAGGAGTCTATGAGCAAAAGCAAGGAGAGAATACATTCCAGGAATGAGGAGCAGCCAGTACAAAGACATGGAGATGAGAAATGCAGTGTTGTGAATGAGGAACAGAAAGAAGTTTGGTTAGGTTGAAGAGGAGAGATGAAACTGGATGAAAGAAGTTGGAAAGGAAGGTGGTACCAGGTTATACAGGGCTTTGAAAGCTAAAGAGAGGAGGTCAGTTTTTTCTTTTACATGTTTCAATTTATTTATTTTTAGTTCTTAACTACCTTTTCCATAAATTTTAAATTTTCTTCCCCTTCCTCCCCAAGATGACATGCATTCTGATATGGGCTCTACACCTACATTCCTATTAAACACATTTTCACATTAGTAATGTTGCATAGAAGAATTTTAATGAATGGGGAAACCATGAAAAATAAAACAAAACAAAATAAAACAAAAAAATATAGTCTGCTTTGCTCTGCATTTCAACTCCATTGTTCTTTCTCTGGATATAGATGGCATTTTCCATCATGAGTCCTTTGGGATTGTTTGAGTAAGTCACTTTTTATTCTAGAGACAATAGGAAGTCACTGAAATTTATTGGATAGAGGTGTTACATGGAGAGATCTGAACTCAAAAAATGACTTTGGCAGTAGTGTGTAGGATAGAGTGGAATGATAAAACTTGAGATACAGAGAACCATTAGGAGCAGAAGTGTGATGGGGGCCTGAACTATGGTGTTACTTGTTTGAGTGAAGAGGAAAGGTCAGATGTTATAAAGGAAGAAACAGCAAGATTTGAGAATTGGTCAAATATATGGGTGAGGGAGACCGAGGAATCTAGGAACTTGCTGAATTGTGCACCCAAGGCATTGGAAGAATGATGGTGTTTTTTCACAGAAATAGGGAAGTTTGGAAGAGAAGTTAGGTAAAGGGAAATGATGAGCTTAGTTTCTGCTATCTCGAATTTAAGTTATCTCCAGGATGCATAGTTTAAAATGTCTGTTAGGCAATTGGTTTTGTGAGACTGAAGCTCAGAGATCAGGACTAGATATGTAGATCTGTTAGTCACACCCATATGATCATAGTTAAATTCATGGGAACTGATGAGGTCACTAAAAGGGAAATTTGAAGGAAGAAAATAAGAGGGTCTGATATAGAATCTCAGGAAACGCCCAGAGTTAGAGGACATGATATAGATAATAAGTCATCAAAGGCGATGAAGAAGGAGGAGATTAGACAGGTAAGAAGAGAACTAGGAAAGAGCAGTGTCATGAAAAGCCAGAGAGGAGACTGACTAGTCAACGGTATCAAGTGCAAGAAATAGATGAAAAACAAGGAGTACTGAGAAATGGAGAATAACAAGTACTGAGAAGGGACCATCTGATCTAGCAATTAAGAGATCACTGGTAACTTTGAAGAGAGAAGCTTCATTTAAGTAATGAAGTTTAAATGACAAAGAGCTGAGAAGCTGAATAAATGGATAAGAATTGGAGGCAGCAAGTAGAAACGATTTTTTTCTAGGAGTCTGGATGAGAAGCAGAGAAGAGATTCAAAAGTGGTGTGAACTGCCTTAGGATCTAGTGGATTTTCCCTCCCTGGAGGTTTTAAAGCAGAAATCGGATAACTACATGCATGGGTGTGCTACATACATGGGTGTGCTATTGTGAACATTCCTTTTGAATATGGGTTATCAGTGACATCTCTTACAACACCAAAATTCTGTAATTCTGTAATCTCTGTGATTCCAAATCACTGTGTTCATTTAGTTATAGCCATTTTGTTCATAATGGCGCCCCTTGTGTGCCCATTACTTCTTTGACTCCTATAGATATTTGACTTGTCTGCTTATTCATCATTATGAAATAATTATAACAATAATAGTAATGACACATTGATACAATACTTTAAGGTTTCCAAACCACTTTTGTTACAGTAATACTTTAAGGAAAATATTATATGTATGAGGAACACCCTTTCCATTGTTTTTAGGAAGAGTTAAAGAATGAAACTAATGAATAAAATAGAGCACAGAATCATAAACTAGTAGAATTGGAAGTGACCTTGAGACCACCTAATTCAAAACTCATTTTATGCTCTAGATTCCCTTTTTAGGTAGAATTCTATGAACTCAATATAAGGGGTTTTTTTTTAGATTTTTTCCCCTAAATTATTTTATATAAGCTAAGAGTCAACTTTTCTAAATTTCTTTGTTCAGATAAGGGGGATAAAGGTGGCTAGTTTCCGTGTGATGGAAGATGATGATCGGTGAGACTTTGGTACTGATCTGTGTCCTTAAAATCAGAAGGATTCAGTGCATGTTTTATTTTTATTTATTTTATTTTAAAATAATTATAATTAACCAGACTCTTTCCCCTAATTCCCTCTTCCCTTTTCCCTTCTCTTCCTTTCTCCCCTCCTTCCCTCAGCATATATACTTAGCATTTGAATTTAAATTTATCATTGTTTGGCCTCCTACTCATAAATACAACACCTTTTTTTTGCTTGGCACAATAGAGCCAGTGTAGTACTTGTCTGGTTCAAAGTGCTCTCCAAACATTAACCCATCCCGACTCTCCTTGACCCAGTACCTCACACCCTTGTTTAAACACTACAGTTATCCTAGATAGCCAGGCTAGGCAGCAGCAGGGAGAATTATGGAGGGCACATGAGAGTTTAAATGGATATCTTTTAGGGTGTGTTTCATACTGATGTTTCCCCTGATGTTAAAGGTTTAAAACTCTCATTGTTTATAGTTCAAAAGTCTTCCAGAGATGATTGCTTCTGACATGCATGAAATGGGAAATGGCTAAATGCCTTTTAGAAGAGAAGGTGAGAACTTTTGCTGATGGACTATCTAAAGCAATTCAAAGTAACACTATCCGAAGGTTTTATTACCAAAGGAGAATTAAGCAACAAATTCTTGACTGTCTATAAATCAAGAATCACCCCAAAACAAAACAAAAAGCACTGTCTGTGTCTTGAAGAGTAAAGATACTAATTTATCTTAAATGACATGTTGATTGTAGCTTGTTCTTCACAGATTTCCCCTCCCCCTTTCTTCTAAGATGTGTAGCTCACTCCTTTCTGTCTTAGGTATTTGTAATAAATTTCTAAAGATCCATTCCTATCTCATTGTGAGGAATGGAATTTGAAAAGTTCATAGTTATTTCAGTTCTCTAAACCTTTGAAAAATTACCTTTCATGAAAGAAATACTATTTTGTATCAGTTAGGAAGATATTTTCACTTAGTTTACTCACAATTGGAACCTAACTGTTCCCAAATATTCTTGCCATTAGTTTGTCTTACCCCCTAGAAGTCATTTAACTTGTTAAGACCTGATCTGAGGAAATTAATTTGAGAGGCCTGGAAAATATGGTATCCTAGGTCCTTTTCCTGATAACATTCTATGATTCTTCATCATAGAAGGATATGGGCTCTGAAAAAAAGCATTAGTTGATCATTACATTTTTTTCATTTTTATTCAAAGAAATTTGGTTTAATACCATATAATATCATCAGTTTGGTATCTTGGAATGTGACATGATAATGCTATCAGACCATCCAGAATATTCTGGCATCTTTATTCTTTTGTCAGGCTTTGACTACTGTCTGATCCAGAGTTTCCTGTATAACTCTGTCCAGACTCAGTGAAATATTTTTGTACTAATAGTATTTGGAATAAAAAATCTTTCAATTAAGGGATTTAAATAAAAACAGTTTGTATTTTCTGCATCATTCTTAGAGTTTCTTTTAATGAAGAGGATAGAGAAATCTGGATTAAATAGTAATGCAATAAGATGAATTCAGAAATGGTTGGACATCTAGACTTAAAGAGTAATTGTTAGTGGTTCAGTGGCAACAAGGCAGGAAGTCTCCAGTGGAATAACCCCGGGATCTGTATTTTATCCTGTGCTATCAAACACTTTTAAAAATCGATTATTTGGATAAAGGTGTAAAGATATGTAGATTTGTAGATGATATGAAGATTGGAGGGGCAATAACATACTACATGATAAAATCAACATACAAAAGGATATTAAGCCAGGACATTGGACATTAATAAGATGAAACTCAATAGGGATGAATGTGATGTATTGAACTTGTATACAAAATAATCAACTCCACAAATACATGATAAGGAGGGCATGGATAGATAGAAGTTATGAGAATTATCTGTGAGGTTTTAATGCCTGTAAGGTCAATATGAGTACAAAATATGATGTAGTGGCCAAAAAAGCTAATGTAGTTATGTGCTGCATTAGAAGAAACATAACTTCTATAAAAAGGGAGGTGATAATGGCTTTGTATCCTACCCTTGTCAGACTTCATCTGGAGAATTTTATTTAGTTCTAGAAGCCTTATTTTAAGAAGGGCAGTAATAAACTGTATGGTAGCCAGAGAAGGGCAACTCAGGATACTGAAGAGTCTTGAATCCATTACATAAGAAGTCAATAGAAAGAAATTGACATGTTTAGCCTAGAGAACAGAAGACTTGGGAGGGAGAAAAGAGTTGTCTTCAAATATTTGAAAGGAGAAATGATTAAAGTTCTGTTTGGCATCAGAGGGCAGAATCAGGAACATAAAATAGAAGTTGCAAAAAGAAAAACTTAGCCTTAACACCAAGAAAACTTGCTAATAGCTATAGTCATCCAAATGTAGAATGACCTGCTTCAGGAGACAGTGTTTTCAGCTTTGTTGGAAGTCTTCAAGCAAAGGCTAGGTGACTATTTATTTTTTTATGTTATAGTCAGAATTCCTTTGTGTATGACTTCTGACATGCTTTCTAATACATAATTTCTGTGGTTTTTAGTGTTGCAAAGTAGATCTTTTTGAAATAACATAGCTCAAAAAATTAGTGCTTTTTTTAGATTGTAAGACCTTATAATTTCAGTCTTATTTAGAGCAAGTAGTAAATGTATGCACATGGTAGTATGCTAAAATGAATGGAAATTCACATTACTATTCTTAGAATAATGCAATATCAGTTTAAAATGTGCTACACTCTAAGGTACCCAAGATTCTGGTTATTATGGTAGTATTGGTGAATGAGAATAACATCTGGTTTGTCAATCTTTCATGTCAGTGAAAATGATATAGTATATATTACTACATGGCTTATGCAATTTGACCTAACTTTGATGATTTGATGGTGCATTGATCTCAATGGTGCAAAGTCTTTTTGCATTGGTGAAGATTGCAGTCAATCCATGCTTTCTCATGCTATTCAGTTTTAATCCATGCTTCCCCATAAATCTTCCAGAGTATTAGCTCAATGTACTGTAGTAATTCTCCCTTTTCTTTTTATATTGTGGGAATATCACTGTTGCTCCTTTAGCTTTCCATATATTGCCTCTCATTCTTAGTACTTGGCTGGCTCACCCTTTTCTGTCATGCATGATTTGACCCCAAAGACGACCAGATACCCTGGTATAGCAAAGTACTTCACTGTGTGATTTTAGTGAATTTTGCCTAAACCACAGAGCTCATATGCAAAGATATGAAGTAAGTTGTTCAGTAATACAGAATGAACTATTAATGTACATATAGGCCAGTATAAAAACCAAACAATATTTGTTTCAATTTAAGCAACTTAAAGTTTTTATTTATTTCTTTTTCAAACATTAGTTGATACAAATC
The DNA here is from genome assembly GCA_023548195.1 of Bettongia penicillata ogilbyi. Lineage (NCBI taxonomy): Eukaryota > Metazoa > Chordata > Mammalia > Diprotodontia > Potoroidae > Bettongia > Bettongia penicillata. Next base: position 13,792,515 of record JAJHZJ010000560.1, read on the forward strand.
AATAAGCATGTACTAAATATTTAGTATATGTCAGGCGTTCTCCTAAGTGCTGGGGATGCAAGTATAAAAATGAGCAATTCTTCAAGGAATTTACATTCTAATGAGATAGATGGCACACATATATCTTTATATGACATGTATATTAGTATACATGATATTGTTGTGTGTTTGTCCTTCATTGCTGAAGAAGATCATGCCATCAGAGAAATGATGACATGACTTGCACTTGACTTTGTTTTGAGTGAGTGAGGGCTGTGCAAGTCACCAACCTCACTTCTCCTCCAGAGTCATCTGAATCCAGTGACCAGATATTCATCAGGATGACTGGAGATGACCCAGGATGCACTGGGAGACCTTGGTCCCTTTAGGCCAAGGTCTATATACATGGGATAAAGAGAGGTGGAAGGAAGTAGAAGGAAAGGTGTTAGCAACCTTAGGGACATTCCTTAGGGTCTTTCCAATGACACTGCCCTATTCTTTCTGCCATCAAAACCTTCCCTTATAACAAAGAGGTCCTGATAAAAAAACACGCAAACATTGGCTATGTCTGACATAATAATGTCTCATTTTGTATCTACCATTTTTTTGCTGAGGAGAGGGAGGCATGCTCCATATAGTCAGCTCACTTAAATCATGAACATTCACTGCATTCAACAGAGTTCTGATGTTTTTCAGTATGATTTCTTGTACATTATTGGAATTGTTTAAATGATTCTCCTGTTTTCTTTGGTTTGTACCATTTCATGCAAATCCTCCTGTTTCTCTGAATTCTTCATATTTACTGTTTCTTGTGGAATATATCATGAAGTTCCTTTACATTCATGTGCCGTAATCTGTTTAGCCATTCCTTGAATTGATGGACACCCTTTTTGTTTTTAATTCTTTGTAGCCACAAGTGTTGCTATACGCACCTTTGGATACATGTGAACTTTTCCTCTGTCTTTGAACTTATCTAGATGTCTAGTAGTGTTTTTAATGGGACAAAGAGTATGCATAGGTTAGTTGCTTTTTAGTGCTATTTTCAAGACAATAATATCAATTCACAATTCTACCATTTATGGATTTTTGGGACTATCTTCTCATAGATTTACAATTATGAAGCACTTTTTGTCCTGTGTCACTTTGGCCAATCTTTTAGATGTGAAATGAATCCTCAGAATTGTTTAGATCTGCATTGCTCTTAATGTGAGTGATATGGAGCATTCTTCCACAAGACTGCCACAAATTTGTACGTATTACTTTGAAAACTACTTGTTCATATCCTTTTATCAAATATCTTTTGAGGAATGACTTTTTAAAAATCAATTTGTATCATTTCCCCCATAAATCTTGGAAATCAGATCTTTATCAGAGATATTTGCTTTGCAACCTCCCCTCCTGCCCCCCTCAATAGTCATTGATTTTGCTTATAAATATGGAGATTTTTCATTTTATGCATTTGAAATGATCAGTTTTCTCTTGCATTATCTGATTTCTTGTTTGTTTAAGATTTCTCTCCTTAGTTATAGTGGTGCAAGTTAGAGTTGGCTGCTCTCTTTTAATTTATTTTTTGTGGATCCACCTTTTGTTTGAGTTGCATATCTACTTAGTATCTGTAGTATATAGCATAAGACCCGGTATCAAAGTAAAAAAGGAACCTGTGGGACAGCATATTGACTGAGGATACCACAAATTATCATTGTCCATTATGTTATGTTTTTATTTATTTTAAAAAACATTTCCTAATTGCATTTTTATTTGTTTTGGACAACACTGGAGAGTTTTGCAGCCAGTGAGTTTGACACTTCTGGCAAGATTATTTTGGAAGCTACCATAACTAACAAGTTTGTTAAATCATAAAGTTTTAGAGCTAGAAGGGGAAACTGTTTAAGTTCATCTACTAAAACTATCCTGTGTGTTAATATGTACCTTATATCCTCTATGGGATGCATTAATTTTATAAGTCAAAGATTATATGTTATTAATTTTATGTCAATAAATGAAGCTAAAGCTAATATTTACAGAATGCACTTGAGACCTTGTTTAAATACAAAACTGTGTGTATGTGTGTGTGCATGTGTGTGTGTGTGTGTGTGTGTGTGTGTGTGTGAGAGAGAGAGAGAGAGAGAGAGAGAGAGAGAGAGAGAGAGAGAGAGAGAGAGAGAGAGAGAGTTTCTAAAACAAAAGGTACTTTACTTTGGACATATAGGTCTGTTACATCAATTTCACTTTTCCCCAGATGGGACATTACTTTGTTTATCACCAACCCTTTGTGTAGGGACATTTCTATTTCTGTTAGGCAAAATTCTCATTCTTAGCCACAAACTATGTTCTCTAGTCAATTAAAATTTCTTACTTGGAAGAGACTTAAAAAAATCTGTCTGTCAAAGAGAGCTTGCAAGATCTGGAAAATGTGAATTATATTTAATTTTTAAATTTTAGGGTAATTTATTTGTGATTGCTCTCTAGAACCCATTTGCTATTAGCAAAATTGAGTGTACATGGGCCAAATTACTTTCTCTGAAATAAAACTCATATTATAAAACATTGTAAACTGCCCTCCAAAAGACTTCATTTATTTGAAAAATCAAGGTTAGCTTTGTTTATCAAGACTAAGAGATTAATGTTTTTTAATTTTATATAGTAGTTAACCATTTTGAAATCTTTAAATTTCATGTGATTTGAAGTTAAAGCAAAATAGGATAAAATATAAAAAAAAACACACTTAGGTGTATAAGATGAAAATAAAACTTTCTAAAATGTCTATAGAACTAAACTGCAGGAATTGACCAATACCTACATGATTTTTTGGATTTCAGTTTGCCTTGGGATTTTTACATTTACTAATGCACCTCTAAATATATATTATATATATACATATATATATATATACACACACATACACATATATGCATATATATGGACACATATATACATATATATGTATATACATATATACACACACACATAGGTATATATACATATGTGTATGTGTGTGTATATATCTATATGTCTTTATCTATCTATCTATCTATCTATCTATCTATCTATCTATCTATCTATCTATCTATCTATCTATCTATCTATTTATCTATCTATCTGAGTAATTTGGTAAAACCTGAGAAAGATCACTTCAGCCACAAAGCTTTGCCAGGATGGTAAAACACCCTTTATTTCCTCATGAAACATGACCATAATACAAATTACACCTGGTGCTCTGAATTTTAAAGTTGGTTATATATCGACATTTATCATGGATGTAAAACGACTGATATGGACAAATGGCTGCTTTGAATAGTGAGATAATTGAAAAAAGTAAACTCTTTCAGTGACTTGTCTTTCTGATGAGTCTATGGATATTTCAAGACACAGATGCTATGCATGGCCAGGTACTGCAGAATTGTGACAAATCAATGAATTATTTTGATTCACGATTTTGAGGACAGACAACTTCATATCCCTACTTGATTATTTTGTGTTATTATTTTCACTGTCTTTTAATTTTTATTGTTTTTACTAACATTGTATATTTATGATGTTCATCTTGCAATCCTTCTTCCCCCCGTCCCTTGCATTTCTTGGATGAGACTGTCCTTACAGAGCAATGCTGAATAAATCACATGATTCATAGGATGGCCTGACTTTATTTTTCTTTCTCTTAATAATCTTTAGATATTTTAGAGAGTCACTGTGGTAAGATCGAATTTTATGTAGAATTTCTGAGTAAAGAAATGTTTTCATTATTGAGTTGATGGGTATATTTTTATGTTTCTGGTTGAAGGAAAACAATATTTTCTTTACACTGAAAGAAAACTCAACATGTGTCTTTATCCTTTTGTGTTCAAGGTGTTGCTATTAATGGTGTTTGTTGAATGTTATTATAGCTAAACAAATGAACATGCACATAGAATGCTGGTTTTGGGTTAAAAGGGCCTGGGATTGACTCTGCTTAGTATTTGAAGTATCTTGGACAGATCACTTCATTTTCCTAGGCCTTAGTTTCCTCCTTTAAAAAATAAGGAGGTTGGACTAGAATCAGGGATTGAAATTTGTCAAAGGGCTGCACTTCAGGACCTAGAGGGCTACATGTGGCCTCAAGGATGCAGGTTCCCCATCTGTGGATTAGATGACCTTTATGATCTCTGCCAGCTCTAACTTTATCTATCTATGATCCCACACTTCATTTTTGAAGAGGATCAATGACCTCCAGGTGATGTCTTAACTTGCACATGAATTGGATTTAAGAGAGGCAGAGTTGCACAAAGTCATCAGCCTTTCTTTTTCATCCAGTCATTAAAGTCCACTGGAAAGATAAAAGTGGGAAATCTGATTTTACTTAGATTTATTATTTAATCTGGCATTAAAACTTGCATATAGAGTATGTCCTGCTCAAGAGTTACCTTAAAGCTGTCTCAGTAGTCTATTTTTGTGTGATATCTATTCCATTTAAGGATACTTAACAACTGAATATATTTTACTAATGGTAACTTGTTTTGCATAAAGTGTTCTCAGTGCACAATTTGGGATTATTACTTTAGTATACTTACACATCCCATCTCAGGTCTTTTGTGGTTTGGGGGTGAATAAGCACAAGCATCTTTTAAACAAATTCATTTGTATAACCATTGAATCTAGAGATAAAAAACATGTACTTACAATGAGCACTGCTAGCTATGTATTTCTGTATAGAATTATATCCTTACATTAGCATGAATAAAAAAAAATTGAGGAAGCAACAAAATGTGTATATATCAAATTAGACTAATGGTATATACAGGATGTGAACATGTTATGATAATAAGTTCTAGGAATTGGGTTTAGGATTTTACATGTAAAATTGAATTGATAATTGTAAAGAAGTAAGATAGAAGCGGCAAGTGGTATGTAGGGACTGAAGTTTTCTGAAGTTTCAAGTTTACTACAGGTTCCTAATTTGATGTTCTGTTTAAAGCTCTATTATTAATAAGATCAGAATCATGAAGTGGAAGCTAGTTTTCACCACATGCCCTAGTTTTTGGAAAAGGCAAATTTAAGAGATAAGACTAAATTTCATTAAGTCTTGGTAGGAACAGATTTTCGTAGAATTATCTAGTATTCTGTGAGTGACTTGGAACCAGAGAAGGAAATTCTCTGGAAAGAGATCACTTCAGAGCTTCCTGAGAATCAGTCCTATCCAGAATGTTGAAGGGAAGATGTTTCCAGGGATTAAACAACTACATGACACATTTAGGACTCAAGATGAAATGTACCGATTAACTGAACATTTGGAGTAGATTACCAGGTTACAAGGTGAATTGATTTTATCTGATATTGATGACCATTGCTGTATTATTTTGATATTTTATTTCATGGCATTTATGTTTACTGAGTTTTCTTGGTGAGTTTGCTGATATATAAATCTCCTCTCTAAAATTAGTAAGTGGTGTGACCTCTAAATGGCTTGATTTGTAATATGCCTTAGTTTACACATAAATCCTATTTAACAAGGTTTGTTTCCATGGGGGATACATGAGATTATGAATAAGTTTATTATACTCATGGCCAAAGTACACTTGCTTTCTGTTCTACGTTCAAGTCTCCTAGCTTATAGGCAATAATACTTACTCAAATTGATTTAGCATGAGCAGGTTAGATTTGATGGATGCAGTTGAGAGTAAAAGAGTGCATAAAACTGCGTGTAGGGCTGAACCATATATATTTCTGCTTTGTTGCTTAGTTATCTCCATATACATGTTAGTACCAAATGGGGGGATTATTGAAAGTCATACTGATTCAGTAATCCACTGTTCCCAGCCCTGCTTGTGAATCAGTGTTGGGGGAGACTGCTGGGGAAGGCATCACCCAGTCTGCAGCTTTTCTATTACCTCCTGTTTATCACGTACTTCTACCAATGAAATGTCATGTATAGGCAATTGAAGAGGGACTGAGCTGCAATGGTCAACCTCCTTTTGCTGATACAGACCTATCCAAATTATCTTTATCTCATTATGAATGCTGTCAATAAAAGTTGGATCCTTGCTGATCTCCAGTAATCAGCATATTACTACCTGGACATATTTGAATAAACTTTTAATTCTCCTTGTCCTGACTTTTGCCTCTTTACTCAGGGCAAAAACCCGAACAAAGAATTTTTCTTTTGAACAGATCTATATCACTTTTGAGATAGAATTAAGGACTGATATTTACATACCATTTCAAGCTTACACAATCTTTGTATATATTTTCTAATTTAACCTAGAAATTTCTAATTTAGCCTTAACATCAACATCCCTCTGATCCTACTATTCTTTGGTACCAGAGTCTCTAGTATCTCCCAGTTACTGAAATAGGGTAAAATAAATATGACATAGTATGAAATATAATAAAATAGATATGGTAAAATAAAAACTTTGGTTTGTAATTAGAATTTGACTTGTAATTAAGATCTTTACAAGTTCACTGAATAATTCTCCCTTTACTCACTGTATGGCCCAAGAAATCACACCTATTTGCTGTTTCCTACACAGGATGCTCCTCTCCTGTACCTATATGTAGACACATAGACTAGCTTTTCCAGTCTACTTCTTGGAGCCCCTCGCTACATTCCAGGCTCCTAAATTCAGCTGGAGTGTTACCCAATCCCTATCCTTATCCCCTCAGATCCTAGAGCCCTTCCCCACAAAGTACTCTGCATGCATTCTATATTTATTTATCTGTATATATAGTGTTTCTCCCCAATAGACTCTAATCTCCTTGAATACGACTACTACTAATAGCTAATTTATAGAATGTTTGTACAGTGCTTGGCATAGTGCCTGACTCAGCAAAGTTTAAGCACTTAATTGCTTGCTGATTGACTTGTTGACTGCAAAGAACTTTCCGTATGTTATTTCATTTCTTCCTCACCACAACCTTATGAGGCAGTTGTTGTGATTATCTCCATTTTACTGATGGGGAAATTCAAGAGGGGAAAATTTAAGTGACTTGTTCAGGGTCATACAGTTAGCAAATATTTATCAGGATTTGAATTCATTCTTCCTGACGGTAAGTCTAGTTGTCTCAAAGCTGGGAATGTTAAAAAAAAAGTACTGGTGGGCTAGAGTCAGGTTGAGAATGATATGCTAAGGATCCAGCATAGTGCTTGGCACATTGTGGGCCCTTAATAAATGCTTTCTGAAGGAATGGCTCAGAGGTTAGTACTGTAAACATAATTATGTTTTTTTATTTTTACTGATAAGAAACTGAAGCTCAGATAGGTTATTATTTGCACATGATTGCATATTAATATTAATAATAATATCTAACTTACTATGTAATGATGACATTTACCATGTGCCAGAGACTGTGCTAAGTATATTACAATTTTTATCTCATTTGGTCCTAACAGAAACCCTGGAAGTTAGGTGCTATTATTATCCCCATTTTATAGATGAATTAAACGAGGCAAATAGAGGTGAAATGATTTGCCAAAGGTAACATAGATTATTAGTGTCACAGGTTGGATTTGAACTCTGGTTTTCCTGACTCTAAGCCAGCACCCTGTCCACAGTGCCAGCTGGTAGGATCCAAACCCATGTGTAGCACTTCCCTCCACAATAATGACTCTTGTCTCATATGGTTTGTGTGCCATGTTGAAGATGAGACTGTGTACACTTTGTCAATCTCTGGAAGAACAAGTTGACCTTCTTGACAAACTTGCCTGTTTTTTAAACTGTCAGTGCTCTAGTAATGTTGAGAGTATTATCTGACCTCAGTCTCTCAGAGCAAGGTTCACTAGGTACCCTATTTTAGGCCTCGAGGGATAACCCTGAAGGACATGGGAGTATTTTCTACAATACAATCTACCTGCTTCGTTCCCCCCACTTATAAGGCCCCAGTGAATAGAACCCCAGTTTGTGTTAAGGGCTTAACATCAATTACACTTTATAAAGGTGTATTTCCTAGGTGACACAATAAATAGAGTGCCAGCCCTGGAGGCAAGAAGACTCATTTTCCTGATTTCAGATCTGATCTCAGACACTTACTAGGTATGTGAGCCTGGGCAAAAGTCACTTAACCCTGTTTGCCTCAGTTTCCTCATCTATAAAATGAAATGAGTAGGAAATGGCAAAGCATTCTGGTATCTTTGCCAAGAAAACCCTACACGGAGTCACAAATAGTCAGACATAACTAGAAAACAATTGAACATTGCCACTCACAACAATTTGCTTCAAAGACATAATGAGAACAAATTCCCCCATCCTCTCCACTGCTGTCCAAGAGACAAAAATTAATGTTGGCTTTCAATTTTGTATCACAATAGGAAGGTATTTGACCTTTGAAATTTTTGTAGAAAATAATATAGAAGAAAGGGCATGGATTTTAGAATGAAAGGATCTGAGTTCAAAATTCATCTTGGTCACTTGCTGCCTTTGGACCTCAGGTAAGTTATTTAACCTCTGTGGGCCTTGACATAATTTTGTGAAACCATCAAAAAAAACCAAAACAAAACAAATGACTGTTAAAAACAGGAGACTGACATCATACTTGTGGACTCTTCCAAGAGGAAGCTAAGAGCATTCCATAATTGAGAAAGTATTGTTTTGCAAGAATGTGGCTTTATTCATCCTGGAAGTTTCTTATTCCATGCCTGTCTGTCTTTGACAGAAAGCTTTCCTTATAGTATTTGTATAGCAAAGATTAAAGTAAAAATTAAGAAGTCATTTCCTGTTTCAGGTCATTTAACAATTACTTAAGCTATTTTCTTTAAAGAAAAGCCTCAAGGCCAAAACAGTTGTTAGTGAAATCAGCCACGAGGTGATTTCTTTTCCCCTTCAAATGTTTGGAAAGCTTAAGTTAGAGAAATGGATGGTCAAGAGGTAATGTCTACATGGAAAGTGAAATAGAATCGATACAGTTACTCAGTTATTGAAGTCAGAAATATTTGCTACCAGGCTGCTTATTTCAGTGTAAAGTTTAGGGATGGGTGGGTGGGAGGCTGGATTATTTGCGTAGTTGCCTCTGTTTGCCACTGTGCATGTGTAGACATAGACTAAATGTTCACACGTACACATTTGTTGCTAGTGTTGGCAAGAAACAAGACACCTTCTGGAGTAAGGAGGATTCAAATAGGACCAGCTTGGAACCAATACATTTTTGAACTGGAAACATCTTGTAAATGGTTTATGTCTAATTCTTGGAGGCACATGAAAATCTTTAGAATTTGAAAAATGATAGAGGTTTAAGAATTTTATTTCTGTATAGAAATGTAAACATTGAAGGGATGCATTCTATAAGAATTATGGGATATTCTTAGCTATGTTTCATAGTCCACCTAAATTATTTTTACTACATTCTTGTTTTCATTGTTATCCTACTTTAGAGGCTGCATTGTTTAGTAGCTTGGCCTCTGAACCACAGTGACCTGGGTTCAAGTCCTATCTCTGGACCATATTTGCTATGTGATGCTGGTCAAGTCTCTTAGAATCTAAGTTGTAGAGAAGGTATAATCTTGTATTGGTAGAGTGCATTTCATCATTCAGTCCCTACCAATGAAATGACAGGTCCAATTCCTATCCTACCATAATTTGGTCACTCAAATTAGATCCATTCTTGAAATGTTTGCAGTTGTTTTGTGCAATCCAAACTCTGGCTTTGCTTTTAAAATGTGTTAGAGAGGCTCTCTCGGAGACCCAGTTTGCTACTCCACAAGGCAGGATGCTATCTCCCCCTACTTTACATTCAAATCATTATCTCATTGATTAAAAAACATGCATCCTGGGGGGCAGTTAGGTGGTGCAGTGGATAGAGCACTGGCTCTGGAGTCAGGAAGACTTGAATTCAAATTTGACTTCAGAGACTTAGTAGCTGTGTGACCCTGGGCAAGTCACTTAACCTTGATTGCCTCCAAAAACAACAAAATGCTTTCTTTGACATTGTTTGAATTAATTTTTTTATTCATTGTGGTATAATCCAACATTGATTTTCTAACCATTAAAATTGCAACTTTCAAAAATGTAGGCTCATAAATTTAGAGCTTGAAATATGACTTTAGAAGTCAGAGTCCAGCTTCTTTGCAGATGAAGAAATTGATATACACAGAAATTAGATGATTTACTTGAAGTCACACAGGTGGTAAGTAGCAGAGGCAAGAACCCAAGTCCTTTATCTTTAAGCTTCCTTTCTCTCTCTGTACCCCTCCACCCCCTTTACAATTTTCTTTCTCCGAGATAATTACAAGACAATCCAATTATTACTAGAGTGGGAGTGAGGTGACCTGGATTCTAGCTTTGGTCTGACACTAAATAGTTGTGTGCCCTTTGCCTAATCATTTGACTTCTCTTGGCCTCAATTTCCTTACCTATTAAATCAGGGAATTGATGGTATGATGGAGACTATGGTCCTCTTCAACTTGAAAGTTTTATGATTCTAAAGTTTCTATTCAGCTATAACTGACTTGAAGTCTCAGGTTTTCCCTAATCTTTCCAATTTTCTGTAGATACTGGAGATAGGAGTAATAATCAATTAGAAGGTAGATAGGTTTTTTCTACCTTTTGAAACTGTGGACTTTTTAGCTCAAGTGAATTAAGAATGGATATCCATTAGTCTGTGTGTTTGCGGGAAACAACTATAATTCTCCCATTTATTGATGAAGGAACGAGTTTATACCACTCCTCAGTCCTCCACCAAGTCTAGAACCTAACAGGTTCAAGCAGCCTGAAAATAACTCCCTGGCTGTTTCTGGGGAGTGAAAGTGTATTACAGAGATAAAAAGTGGTGGTGGGCTAGGGAGGAGCAGGGGAGAGAGAATTATACATCATTCATATTGATTATTCAATTCATTCAGAATTATTCATAGAGATCGATTCAGGTTTCAGGAATTGATTCACCTCCCCCCATGCTTTATGACTTTTTCTTTACACTAGGTCTCTCTGTTTCACCTAGGCAGGAAGTGCAGTGTCCTCTCATAGGCTCAATATTGTTACAAATCCACATGGGAGGGCTAACTTTGATCATCTCCAATCTGGAATAGTTCACCCTTCGGTAGGCAGTGAGGTGGCCCCCTTTTTCTGGGGACTCATCATATTATTACCAGACAATGCAGACTCTATTTGCCTAGTCCATTGTAGCTCAGAACTCCTAAGTTTAAATGACTCAACAGTCTAATCTTCCCTAGTATCAGAATCTCCAGGTTTTTATCCCTACATCTTACTCTCCCCTTTTTCCTAAGGAAGGTTGCAGAATTATATGTATTCTGACTTATTTAGGTTGCTTTCTTCATTGAAGATATACTCTGGGTGGTTAAGTGCTCCATTTGATTTTTGCACATGTAGACAAAATAAGAGTATTTTTCCATTTTAAAAATTTCATCAATCAAGACATGTCAGTGAATTAGCAGTCATAACTCATTCACTCATAGATCTCTTGCCAGTCAACATCTGAATAAGAAATATTAAGAGAGGGCACAATGCAGAAATACAATAAAATATATGTGACAAGAGTTAACTAGGGGAGGAGCCAAGATGGTGGAGTAGAAAGATTCACATATGCTAGCTCCAAACCCACAGCTCATAAATTACCTGTAAAAAGAACTCCCAACATACTCTGGAGCAGTGGAAGCCGTGCAGCAATGGAGTGGAGGAGATTTCTGTTCCAGAGAGCCCTGAAAAACCAACCCCAAAGGTCCCTCATGCAGTGGACTCGGAGCAGAGCCCAGCCCTGCCCTGGCCACGTGGCACAGAAAGGACCAGATCCGAGCAGGCTTCAGGGACAGAATCTCTGGCGGCCACGAAGGTCCCTCCACCCACGACAGGAGCGGGTTGTCTCCATAACTCCGGCTCCCAAGGCAGGCAGAACACCAGATCCATTATCAAAGGTCTCTGCATAAATCCCCTCAGGGAACTGAGCCCTGTGAGGCAGCCCTGCCCCCACCTGAGCACCTGAACTTAATCCCACTGAATAGCAGCCCCTCCTCTCCCCCCTGCTGAAAGCCCTGAGGCTGGGAAGCAGCATTTGAATCTCAGATCCCAAGCACTAGTGAGGCAGGGGGTGGAGAGGAATCTCAGAAGTCAAGTAACTGGCTGGGAAAATGCCCAGAAAAGGGAAAAAAAATCAGACCATAGGTTACTTTCTTGATGAACAGATATTTCCTCCTTTCCTTTCTGATGAGGAAGAACAATGCTTACCATCAGGTAAAGACACAGAAGTCAAGGCCTCTGTATCCCAAACATCTGAAATAGATATCCAGTGGGCTCAGGCCATGGAAGAGCTCAGAAAGGATTTTGAAAATCAAGTTAGACAAGTGGAGGAAAAACTGGGAAGAGAAATGAGAGAGATGCAAGAAAAGCATGAAAAAGGGGTCAATACCTTGCTACAGGAGACCCCCAAAAAATGCTGAAGAAAATAACACCTTGAAAAATAGGCTCACTCAATTGACAAAAGAGGTTCAAAAAGCCAATGAGGAGAAGAATGCTTTCAAAAGCAGAATTAGCCAGATGGAAAAAGAGGTTCAAAAGCTCACTGAAGAAAATAATTCTCTCAAAATTAGAATGGAACAGATGGAGGCTAAGGACTTTCTGAGAAACCAAGAAATCACAAAACAAAACCAAAAGAATGAAAAAATGGAAGAGAATGTGAAATATCTCATTGGAAAAGCAACTGACCTGGAAAATAGATCCAGGAGAGACAATTTAAAAATTATGGGACTACCTGAGAGTCATGATCAGAAAAAGAGCCTAGACATCATCTTTCATGAAATTATCAAGGAAAACTGCCCTGATATTCTAGAACCAGAGGGCAAAATAAGTATTCAAGGAATCCACCAATCACTGCCTGAAAGAGATCCAAAAAGAGAAACTCCTAGGAACATTGTGGCCAAATTCCAGAATTCCCAGGTCAAGGAGAAAATATTGCAAGCAGCTTGAAAGAAACAATTCCAGTATTGTGGAAATACAATCAGGATAACACAAGATCTAGCAGCTTCTACATTAAGGAATTGAAGGGCATAGAATAGGATATTTCAGAAGTCAAAGGAACTAGGGCTAAAACCAAGAATCACCCACCCAGCAAAACTGAGTATAATACTTCAGGGGAAAAAATGGTCTTTCAATGAAATAGAGGACTTTCAAGCATTCTTGATGAAAAGACAAGAGCTGAAAAGAAAATTTGACTTTCCAACACAAGGATGAGAAGAAACATAAAAAAGTAAACAGCAAAGAGAAGTCATAAGGGACTTACCAAAGTTGAACTGTTTACATTCCTACATGGAAAGACAATATTTGTAACTCTTGAAACTTTTCAGTATCTGGGTAGTTGGTGGGATTACACACATACACACACATACACACACATGCATATGCATGCGCACACACACACATACACACATGCGCGCACACACAGACACAGAGAGCATAGAGTGAATTGAATAGGATGGGATCATATCTTAAAAAAATGAAGGTAAACAGTGAGAGAGAAATCTATTGGGAGGAGAGAGGGTGAAATGGAATGGGGCAAATTTTCTCTCATAGAAGAGGCAAGCAGGAGACTTTTTAGAGGAGGGAAAAAGAGGAGAGCTGAGAAAAAAACATGAAGTTTACTCTCATCACATTTGACTAAAGGAAGGAATAAAATGCACACTCATTTTGGTGTGAAAACCTATCTTACAATACAGTAAAGTGGGGGAGAAGGAGATAAGCAGGGTGGGGGGGATGACGGAAGGGAGGGCAATGGGAGGAGGGAGCAATTTGAAGTCAACACTCGGGGAGGGACAGGATCCAAAGAGAGAATAGAAACATTGGGGGGCAGGATAGGATGGAGGGAAATATAGTTAGTCTTACACAACACGACTATTATGGAAGTCATTTGCAAAACTACACAGATATGGCCTATATTGAATTGCCTGCCTTCCCAAAGGGAATGGGTGGGGAGGAAGGGATGGGGAGAAGTTGGAACTCAAAGTTTTGAGAACAACTGTTGAGTATTGTTCTTGCTACTAGAAAATAAGAAATACAGTTAATGGGGAATAGAAAGTTATCTTGACCTACAGGACAAAAGAGAAGATGGGATCAAGGGAAGGGAGGGATGATAGAAGAGAGGGCAGATTGGTGATAGGGGAAATTAGAATGCTCAGTGTATTGGGGTGGTGGGAGGGGACAAATGGGGAGAAAATTTGGAACCCAAAACTTTGTGAAAATGAATGTAAAAAGTTTAATAAATAAATTTATAAAAAAAAAAAAGAATTAACTGAGAAATGCTGTGGTTTGCCAACCACCAACAAATACCCAGGGTTAGTCTGGGAGGGCTTTGTTTACAGAACATGAGCCCATAGGAAGGACTGCGATATAAATACATACAGTGGGTGGTTAAGGCATACTATTCTCAGAATCAACTTATAGCTGGGTGGATAAATGCTCAGGCTGGCTCTTGGAATGACTTTAAAAATTAAGCTACTAACATCAGGTGAGTACAAGTGTAATCTACCCATTTGAGGAGCTTGTACATAATGGCAGAACTTTGTATATATATCCCCAAAACTCTTGAATGCATATGATTAATACAACTATAACTTTACATGGATATTTGTTGAACCATCAAATTGTGGTTTATTAGTGTCCTAAGACTCTATGACATGAAATTAATTAATGCTGCCTAGATTCCTAAAGTGGTCAATTTATGCAAATATCCTTTTATAAAAGTAAATTTGGAAAAAAAGGTCTCACCATTTTCTTTTTGGGGGGGTGATGATAGAAGTAATAGGATCCAGACCTAAGATTTAAGCCATAAGGGAATTTCTAGTGCAGAAAATTAATATGAATCAACAACCCATCTGTAATTTGTTATTTTAGAGAATTACCTGTAGGCTCTGAAAGAATAGGTCATTAGCCCAGGGACTTGAAAAGAGACTTCAGCCTAGGTTTTTTTGACTCCCAAGTTAGACTTCTAGTTCTATTCATAAAATTTCAGGGTTACAAATACAGACAGCTGTAACATAAATTAGAGAGAAAAAATTACTCTGTGAGATTCAAAGAGGGTTATCATTATTTGGATGTGGTTGAGATTGGAAGGATGACCAGAATTCAACAGATGAAGATAATGAAATTGTACATTCCAGAAATGGGGAACAGTGTGAGCTAGAGCAGAAAGGTGGGAAAGCACACGTATATTTGGGCAGGCATAGAAGGGTTTGGTTACAGTACACTATAGAGTATGTGTCTAAATGGCTCTGGAGGAGAAAGTGAGGTTGGTGACTTTTTGCAGCCCTCCCTCACTTAAATCCAATTTACTTGCATGTCATGGCATCACCTTCATGATGTCATGGTCCTCTTTGACAATAAAGGACAAACAACAGCAGAAGAAGAGTATGTGAAATAATATGAGAGAAAGTCAAAAAGGGAAGTCGTATGTGATAGACTATTTTGAGCATCATGGTTCCATAACTGGAAAGGGCTTTAGAGATTTTCTAGTCTCCTTCCTGTTACATATGAAGAAACCAATGTCCAACAGGTGACTTGATTTGCCCTAAGTTCCATAGTTTAAAAGTAATAAAACTGGGTTTTGTACCCAAGATCTCTGTTCAGGGTCTAGTCAAGAGATATATTCCTTGTTCATTGTTGTCTCCCAGGAGAAAGGACAAATCCATGATGGCTGGAGTGAACTAACCTAGGTTAGCTTTCTTTCTAAAATTTTTGCAATTCTGAGCTTAATGCTCCTCTCTACCCTCAAAGAGAATACATATTAAGCTGTCAATCTCCATTTCATACAACTTGCTTTTTAAAAATGTTGATAAATTCTATACGTTACTTTCAAAACTGTCCTGTTTGTGTTTCCTCATAAATTTCTTTCTGTTCTCTTCTATGCATTAAATAATTTCAATCTCTTTCCTTCCTTTTTGTATATCACTATTTTTTCCTTTTTTCCTATTCATGTAGTGTTAATAGGAAATTCACTTTTTCCCCCTTTGAGTCTTTCCTTTCAGGAGTTAGATGGCCAATACTTTTTTTTTGATACTGGATGTTGTTTTCCCTGATTTACTCACTTTTCTCATTTCTCCAACTTTCATTCCTGAACTGGGAATTTAGTCTAAAGCTAGGTTCCAAACTCTACTGAGTTTCTGAATGGGATGGTTAACCTTGTTTGTTTTCACTCAGGATCTCTTAGGTTTTTATACTAAGCTTCACTTCCCAGGGTTCATCCCCATAGGATCTTTAAGGTTCAGAGTTCTGAATTTTCAAAGCTCTCCCTGACATCTCAGTAATAAAAAATTAAGGATCTCAGAACCCTGGGCCTCAACTGTCCTTGTTTTAGCTCTGAGGTATCCCCTACTGCACTGATCACTGCCACTCCCCAGGGTCTCTGTAATATCCTCCCTAGGGCTTTCTGACCACCTTCAGCCTTCTTCAGGGGAGATCTCTACTCTCCCTGCCTCTGTGTCCAACAGCTTGCAGGCTGCAATGTCTTTTTTTCTGGTCGTATTGGTACTTGCTTTCTTTGAGTGACTCTCTTTCCTATTGCCCTCAGGTTGACTTTTTATGTAGTTCTAGGGTGGAAGAAGTTACTATAGTTTTTTATTGGATGTCTTGATCATTTTTTTTGGTCTGGTGTAAATTTTAGGATTTTGCAAGAGTTGATGAGAGGAAACAGCCTGCCTACCATTTGGGCAGCTATCTTGGTAGGTCTAGATTGAAGTGACCCTGGTACCAGAAGATAAAACCTTTTATCTTCAAGCATTTGTAGCCTGTGAATGAAAACTGAACTTATAAGGATAGAATCAAGGGAGCAAATTACAGGCAGCCATCCAGTTGAACTCTCCCAATGTTCTCCTCCAAACAATTTTATTTTTGTAACAAAAAGCACTTTTATTTATAATTATTAGATATTAAAAAAATGCCATTGGTAATTGTAATGGTAAGGCCATTCATAATATGAGAGTAGGAAGAAAATACATTAGCAAAATTACATATTGAACTCTCAGAAAATTAGGCTCTATAAGATGATTTTGACTAGCTCTTAGTATGTTTTTAATCTTTGCAAAGATTCCTTCCCCTTCTCCTGCCCCAAGAAGAAATCAGAAAGGAAAAAGTCAACTTTTGAGGGAAAAGATATTAGGGTAAGACAGAGTAGTCCAAAGCTTTGAAATGTCTTGTTAAATATAAGTATAGCATCTAAAAAGATAGGAATTGTTCATTTTTATATAGTTATATTTAATAAAATGTTTTAAAAGTGTGTGAGAAGTTTACTTTTTCATTCACGTTGGCTTTTAAGTTTTATGTCCTGTATTCTTATATATAAAACACTTAATACCAAAAAACACTTCTGCCTGACATCTATTTTTCACATGGTTCTTATTCAGATATTGTAAATAAAAGTAAACTCTGAGATAAATACACTCTTGTAACTTTACCCTTTGATCTAATGTACATTGTTTTTGATGTAACCATTAACTTGTATGTATTTAAACTATGCTTCTCTTTGTAAATGTTTCAAATCTCAAATGAACACTGGGCACAGTTTGTAATGTATGTACAAAGATTTTTTTTTCTATCAATGTTGACTTTATTGCACATTTTGGCAATGTTTAATTTGTGCACTAATTTAACTGCCCTTACCAATAATTGTATAAGAGGGTATGAGAGCCATGCATGAGTGCATTGTACTACTGTCTATGTATGATTAAAATTCTTTTGAGGTGTAGCTATCAGTAACTGCATTGCTCTTGCTGATTTCACTGGGATTTCTTGCTTTAAAAAAAGTGTAATTTGTGTAACCTCTAAACAACTTTAAAATAACATCTCAAATCAAATTTAGGAGTGGTGGAACCAATGAAAGATCGGGGGCAGGGAAAGAGCGTATTTTTTTCTGGCCTAAAGAAAACTTAAGAGATTGAGAGAAGTCTAAGATACTGGGGTGGAGTCCTGTCTAGAGATCACACACATGGCAATAGTGATAGTGGCAACAGCTATGGCTTTGGGAGCTCTCAGCCCAGTGATGTTCTTGGTTACAGTTCCAGGATGGAGAGGAGCAGTGGCAGTCAATCACAAGGGAACAGGGATCACAGCTCCAAAGCAAAGAGGAGTACCAGAGGTTGCAGAGAATCAGGGGACCTTCCAGGGTGGGGACCAGAGTACAAACTAGAAGAGCAGTGACCACACATCTCCCATCATCACAGCATTTTGGAAGCACCAAAAATGTGCAGATCCTTAGCAATAGCTCTGAAAACAGTAGCAGAAAAAAACTGAAACTTGGAACAATGTTTCCCCATCCCCAGGTGAGCAGAACTGAACTTTAACATAAAATTCAGTCAAGACATAGGCTGGAAAAATGAGGAAGCAACAATAACAAAAACAACAAAAAAGAACTTGTTCATAAAAAGTTACTGTGATACCAGGGAAGACAAATACATAAATTCACAGGAAAGCAACAATGTGAAAACAACTACAAAAAAGCCTCAAAGAAAAATGCCAATTACATCCAGATTCTATAGGAATTCCTGGGAGAGTTAAAAAAAAGCATAAGAATTGTAGAGGAAAAATTAATAAAAGAAATGAGAGTGATCCAAGATAATAATGAAAGGAGAGCCAACAACAGCTTGATAAAAGACACACATGCACATACATATACACAAACTAAAGAAAATTATACCTTAAAAAGCAGATTTGACCAAATGGTAAAAGAGACGCAGAAATTCACTGAAGAGAAGAGCTCCTTAAAAATCAAACTGACCAAATGGAAAAGGGGTACAAAAATTCATTGAACAATAAAAAAAAAACTCCTTAAAAAGTAGAATTGGCCAAATGGAAAAAGAGGTACACAGTACCCCTGAAGAAAATAATTTCTTAAAAATTAGAATTGGACAAATAGAAGCTAATGAATCCATAGGACATCAAGGAACAATAAAACAAAATCAAAAGAATGAAAAAATGGAAGAAAATGTGAAATAATTCCTCAGAAAAACAATAGACCTGAAAAACAGATTGAGGAGAGAGAATTTAAGAATTATTGGATTTCCTGAAAGCTATGATCAAAGAAAGAGTCTAGTCATTATATTTAAATAAATCATCAAGGAAAATTGACCTGATAGCTTAGATCCAGAGTGTAAAATAGAACCTGAATGAATTCACCAATCACCTTCTGAAAGAGATCCCCAAACGAAAACTTCCAGAAATAATATAGCTGAATTCCAGAACTCCCAGGTCAAGGAGAAAAAATTGCGAGAAACCAGAAAGAAACAATTCAAATACCATGAAACCAAAGATAGGATCACATGAGATTCAGTGGCTCCCATGCTAAAAGAGTGGAAGGTTTAGAATATGATATTGCAAAAGGCAAAGGAGCTAGAATTTTAACCCATAATCACCAATCCAGCAAAACTGAGTATAATCCTTCAGAGGGAAAGTGGATATTTAATTTAAAATTGAGGACTTTCAAACATTCCCGATGAATAGACCAGAGCTGAATAGAAAATCTGACATCCAAACAGAAGACTTAAGAGGAGCACAGAAAGGTAAACCTGAAAGAGCAGTTGTAAAGAACTTGATAAAGGGTTTATGTTCTTATATGGGAAGATGATAACTGTAACTACTGAGAACTTTGTCATTATTAGGGCAGTTAAAAGGAATTTACATAGATGGGGTCATGGGTGATTATGTTGCAATGATCTCCAAAAAACAAATGAAGGGGTGATAAAAAGGGATAGACTGGGAGAAAGGGGAAGGGAGAAAGGAGAAAGGGAGAAAGAGGAAGAATGGACCAAATTTTCTCATGTAAAAGAGGCACACAAGGACGAACTTTTACAAAGGAAAGGAAATGGTGAGGAGTTGGCTAGAACCCCACTTTCATTGGAACTGCCTCAAAGAAGGAAGAATACACACACACACACACACATACTAAGTTGTATATAGAAATGTGACTTACTCAATAAGGAAATAGGTGGGAAATAGAATAAGAGAAAGGGGAGGTGATAAAAGGAAAAGTATATTAAGGGAGGCACTGGTTAGATAGAAGCAGAATAGACTTCTGAGGAGAGAGGGAAGAAGGGGGGGAGAGAGACAGAGACAGAGAGAGAGAGACAGAGAGAAGGAGAGAGAGAGAGGGAGAGAGAGAGAGGGAGAGAGAGAGAGAGAGAGAGAAGAAAATGGGAAAATGGGACAGAGGAAAAAATACATAGTAATCTAATTGTGAATATGAATGAGATCAACTCATCAATAAAAAGAGGTAGATAGCAGAATGGATTAGAAACCAAAATCCAACAATGTGTTGTTTATGAGACATACTTGAAATAGAAAGAAACACACAAAGTTAAAATAAAGAGCTGGAGAAGAATTTAATATGCTTCAGCTGAACTAATAGGGGCAGGGGTAACAATCATGATCTCAGATGAAGCAAAAATGAAAATAGACAATTAAAAGAATCAGGGAAACTACATTTTATTGAAAGGCATCATAGACAAAGGAAGTAATATCAAAAATTTTTACAGAGACTTTCTAGGATGAAGTCTACACTGATCAAATATAGAGGGAACTGAGTCAAATTCATAAAAACAAAAACTACTCCCCAATTGACAAATGGTCAAAGGATAGAAAATAGGAAGTTTTCAGAAGAAAAAAATCAAAGCTATCAATAATCACATGACAAGATGCTCTAAATCACTACTGATTAGAAGAATGCAAATGAAAACAACTCTGAGGTACCACCTCACGTTTATCGGAAACGACAAATGCTGGAGGAGATGAGCAAAGAATGGATATGCTAATGGGTTACTGGATGAGTAGTGAACTGGTTCAACCATCCCAAAGAGTAATTTGAAACTACATCCAAAGGGCTATAAAACTCTGCATACCCTTTGACCTAGCAATACCACCACTCGGTCTGTATATTTCAAAGATATCAAAGAAAAAAAGACCTATATGTACAAAAATATTTATAGCAGCTCTTTCTTGGTGGCAAAGAATTGGAAATCAAGGGGATGATTGTTAATTGGGGAATGACTGAGCAAGTTATGGTGTATGATTGTGATGGAGTACTAGGGTACTACAGGAGATGATGGGGGTGGGGTTTCAGAAAAATATGACATGGCAAGAACCATATGAACTGATGCAAAGTGAAGTGAGAAGAACTGGGAGATCATTATGCACAGTTACAGCAATGTGGTAATGATAATCAGCTGTCAAAAACTTGGCTACTCTGATAAATACAGTGATCTAAGACAATTCCAAAGAACTCATAGTGAAAAAAAAAATGCTATCCACCTCCAAAGAGAGAGAACTGATGAACACTGGGAACAAATTGAAGTATATTTTCTCGATTTTTCTTGCTTAAAAATCTTGTCTAAAATGGAAATGTTTTGCATGATATCACATGTATAACTGATGACATATTACTTATTTTCTCAGTGAGTGTGAAAGGGGCTGTGAAAGAGGGAGAGATTTTGGAACTCAATATTTAAAAAGAATGTTAAAAATAAATAATAAATAAATACAAAAAAAAAAAAGTTGAACTTACAGAAATGCCATGGAGAAATTTGGTGGGACTGAAGATGACGAACTAATTTTCATCACTTTTGTACCTAAAATGGTATTGTTTTATCAGTTTTAGGATGTTTAGAAATTATTGCAATATGTAATTTTGCCCACTGATTTGTAAAACTTTGCATATATATGACTCTGCTGCATATCTGATAATCTATGGGATCTTTGGGGGAATCACTTAATCTTTCTTGTCTCAGTTTCATTTTATTACCTGTAAAAAGTGGTTTGAGTAGTTTTTTTTTCAGATCCCTCCTAGGTCTTACTTTCCAATTCTATTATATCCTCTAATTCTATGACATTTAATACAAGTTATCAAAACACCACATCACACTCATCTGAGGCTGCCTTAGCTTTAGGTTCATTACTAGGAGTTTTGGCACTCGTAGCATATTCAATCAGTTAAGCACTGGGGAAACCAAGGAAGTCAGGAGATAGAGATGAAGGGAGAGAGTAGTCCAGGCATGATGAACAGTCAGTAAAAATGCCCAGAATCGGAAGATGGAGATTATTCAAGGAAGAGGCAAGAGAACAATGTCCTTGGAATGCAGAGTATGTGGAAATAGTGAATATAAAGTATAAGAAAACTGGAATTGTATGGAGGAGCTAGATAACGAAGGATTTTGAAGGCAAATAGAGGATTTAAGAGCCTTGTAGACACTGGAATTCATTGAGTAGAGGATGAGATGGTTAGACATGTGCTTTAGTTATCCCAAGAAATGGGTCCAAAGACCACAACAATGTAGTGGATGGCAGCTGAGCAAGTAACTGGGTACCTACTGCAAAGTGGCAAGATATGCACCTCCCTGAGGGAGGAATGACGCTCCTTGTGCTGTCAGCATATAAGGCACAACCCAAATTGCCTAGAACTAGTATCACAAATGATCTGTAATTACATGCTAATGGAATAATTGACTAAGTTTGGATCTAAGGTATTTTTCAATGATAAGTTTGTCTTTGTTGCCAACATTTTAACTTTATCATATTTTACTCATGTTTAGTTTGGTATAAGTGTTTTTTTCTCTGAAGAGAAAACACATAATAATGAATTTAAACTGAGCTCAGATACCCATTGTATCTCATTTTCCTTCTGGAATTTCCTGCTCTGATATTTCACTGCGTATCATCTATAGTTGTCATGGGGATGTGAGGAGAGTTAAAGTGATGCATGCTTCTCATTTTAAAGCTACATTACTTACTTTTATCCTCATCCTGAATATATCTACCCCTTTCCTCTCCTTATTTTTGGCACAAGTAAATCACTGTATCAAATGAAAGACCCTTGTGATAGTCCTGAATTTCTGTATTTGACATTGTGTCAGAAAACAAATAACTTTATGTCAACTCCACAGAGAAGGCATTTCTGAGCATTAGAGGAAAACCTATTTAGGGTTGGGCATAGATTAGCATTTGAATCAACTGGATTTAAGAAATGCATTAGCCAAGTCTGAAAAAAATAAGTGTACAGCCTGTTACGCAGAAGGTCAGCTCTGAGATGAAGTCTCACATGTGAATTATTTCAGCATAAAAGTATCCCAGGCTCCATGACCATGTTCCTTCTTCCTTTATGATTCCATGATCCTGCAAGAGCATCTTAAAAAAATGTTACCTTGAGAGGAGGCCTACTCAGAACATTTCATTTTGTCAACTTCTTGCCTTTTGACTTCACTGAATGGGGTTTGACTTTGGTATAAGAAATAGTTATTCTGCAGAAAAATAAAAGAAAAATTTGGGGTCTTAATTGAATCAAAGGATGGCAGCTATGGCAGTTAGAAGAATATTTTTTTTATGGCAAAAAGAGAGGATTTTAGTGGGGAAAATTCCACTTGTCAGGGAGGCCTTAGAAATTCTCCAGTAAAATCCCTTCTTTCTCCAGAAGAAAATGAGGCTCAGAAATTCTCCAGTAAAATCCCTTCTTTCTCCAGAAGAAAGTGAGGCTCAGAAGGGTGAGATGAATTTCCCATGGTCACATAGGCAGCGAATAACTGAGTTAAACCCAGGTCCTCTGAAGAAAATTCCTAAGGTTTTTCCTTCACTCCATGCCGCCTCTCAGACTGCTAGTTAATTTCCACTTGATTTTCCTTTTTTGTTTCATTTTCTGATTTGTAAGGTTTTTTTAAGTTGGATCATTAAAAATTCTTAGAAATGAGCCTAAATGTTGGAGTTCTATTATTTTTTCTTTCCTATTTTTCCTCTATCAGTAATAAAAGTTCTATTTTTTTTACCCGGGGTTGATAAACAGAAATTGACAACATAGCTCATTAGCTCATCTGAGAAGGGGGGATGACATTAACACATGCATTATGTTGCAGAGCTCTACTTCCAATAATTCTTTGCTTGATTCCAAGCCTAGAATTATAAAGCCTCAGCAATAGATTCCCAAAATTAAGAGGAAAATGGTGCTTGAGGAACATGTTGTCATTACTATATTGTGCTTCTTTGTGCATAGATGTTATTGTCTGCTCATAAGTCTTCAACAGCTTTCTATTACCTACAAGATAGGGTTAGGGATATGAATTGGATCTGGAATTTCATTACTTTAGGAAGCACTCGGGGAGGAAATTCTCTGTTGAAGCAGGTTGATATTTTCTTTACCAACTTACTGTTTTAGAGAATTGCCTAAAACCTAGAGATGTTAAGTGACTTGTCTAAAGTCGCATGACCAATAAATGTTAGAGGTGACACTTGAGCCTCGGTATTGCTGATTTTAAGGCTGCATCTTTATCCATTAAGCCATGTTGCCTTTTGAAATGGGAAAGTACAAATTCTTTGGCTTGGCATTTAAGGTCCTTTGTAGACTGGCTCAAATCTAATTTAACATTATTGCCCCTTACATATACACTATATTCCAGTCTTATTGAATTATTTGCTCTTTCCTGGCCTCAGTCCTGCTTTCTTCCACCTGTTCATCCTTGCCTAAAATGTGTTTACTTTTCATCTCTGCCTGTTAAAATTATTCTCTTTCTGCAAGGCCCAGCACATGATTTTCCTCCTATATGAAGCCTTTTCTGAATTACCTCCCCTGTCCCACTATTACCAGCTGAAAACATTTTCTGTCTTGGTTAATTTTCTTAGAAATCTGGATCTTCCTTGGCCTTATTACATTTTCCTTTGTTTCATAATTACTTAGGTATAGCGGTGCATCAGGTGATTCAGGAAGACTAGCACCTCTGGTTTGAGGGCTTGTCAAGCCCTTTTCAGGGTTGCTCATCCACTTTGGATATCTATTTGCCATCCAATTCTTGTCTGTGGCTCCAAGAAGTTATAACATGTCCGGTGGCCACACCCAGATAAACCATCTCTGCAGACAGGTCAAACCAGTTGAAGGTAACCAACAGGCCTCAAAACCATCACTGAGTCCCTGAGCATTAGAAGACTTTCCCCTGTGAAATGGGAAGATGAGAACAATTTGTTCTAAAGGCAATGAAGGCAGCTGAAGCAGGTGTGTGGAGTACTTGGAGTTTGGTCAGACATTGATGATGCTGTAGTGCCAAAGCAATATTTACAGTTATAGCAGCCATGAATATGCTGGTGCAATTTGGAATCACAAAATACAACAGACTTTCCACATGGAAGACAGAACTGAAACATCTATTCAGACACCAGAAAGCCAAATTCCAACACCAGAAAGCCAAATTCATCATAGCAACAAAGAAATCCATCATAGTAACCAAGAAATCTGTACACATTATCAGGCCTTCCCACAAAAAAACACTCACCAGCCTAGCTGTCTGCCTTTCTCTCTCCTTCAGTTCTGACTGCTCTGACCAGTCTCCTCTCAGCTCAGCTCTAGCTCTGCCTCCTCTTGCTCCACCCTTCTTGCTCCACTCCTTTTCGCTCCATGTGACTTGATTCATGTGACTCAGGCCTACACATGACCCAGGCAAGTCTCATGAACCTATCAATGCATGGGAAAGATCTTCCCATTTAAATTACCATTACAATTGCCAAGGTCATCTACTGCATTCCAGGCCATTGCCACTTGTCCTGACTTTTGTCTTGACACTGGAATCAAATTCATGTGCGAGTCAAGATACCCTGTGATATTGTTGGTCCTCTGTGAAAACAAAGAACAAATAACAACAGAGCAATAACTTGTGTCTATTTTACCTTAGTGCCCCCTCTATCCCCTCAAGATTGATTGATGTCAAGACCTAAAGCTGGCTATGTACAAAGTTATGCTTAAGAAATTTTTGCTGAATTTTGAATCTCCCTATCTATATCTGTGTTTCTGGCCCTCTTTGTTTTTGTCTTTTGCCTCTCTGTTTTCTTTCTGTGTTTCTGTCTTTCTGGGATGCATGCTTGGACTGGTGTCTACTGGAAGGATCTATTTATGTACACCTAATGTATGTCTGACAGACCTTGACAGACAAATTGCATCACTGGCATTTGATATATCAATAGTTGAAGTGTGCCCCCAAAGTATTAAATAATTTCTTGGCCCATAATTCGCGTTGATACTGTCAAAGGTAATGCAATAGTGAAAAGAATCCTGGCTTTGGAGTTAAGAGAACCTGGGTTTAGATCTTGACTTTGTTGCTCATGTGACCTTGGGCAAGTCCTTTAATTTCTTTTGGGCAGTTTCCCAACATATAAAAAAGAGGGAGTCAGACTAAATGGCCTGTTTCTTTCTAACTCTTAATCCCAGGTTCTTAACCTTTTTATGTGTGTCAAGATCCCTCTGACAGTCTCGTGAAGCTCACAGACCCCTTTTCAGAATAATATTTTTAAGTGAATAAAATAAAATGCCTAGGAAGATATAAAGGAAATCAATTATATTGGAATAGTTGGCAAAATAATTTTTTAAAGGTTCACATTCAACATTAATAACTTCTGCCCTAAAACTATGTACTTTATGGCTGCCCTAATTTATCTTTCTACCATTTTCTACAGCAAATGAACTCACTAAACAGAGAGATGCCAATATATAGTTAAAGAAAATATGCTGTAGTGTGGTCTCAGTTTGATAATATGTGAAGTGGAACAATTGATATGTTTGCATGAGGAAACATGGGTTTAAAACCTAACTTTGCCACAGTTGGCAAAGCTGTGTAATATTGTTTGTGATGTTTAAAAAGTTTGAGAGACATAATTTCTGAGTAGTCATTTTATTAATAATGCCAATATTTT
This sequence comes from Bettongia penicillata ogilbyi, assembly GCA_023548195.1. Taxonomy (NCBI): domain Eukaryota; kingdom Metazoa; phylum Chordata; class Mammalia; order Diprotodontia; family Potoroidae; genus Bettongia; species Bettongia penicillata. The sequence goes on from JAJHZJ010000560.1 coordinate 13,819,100, forward strand.
TAATAAAAGGTCAGTGGCATTCTAAAATGCCAAAGTTGATTATGGTGGTGGGCTCATGGCTTATATGCCCTTGGAAAAGGGGTGTTCTTGAGGGTGACATTCAACTCTGATTGGTTAACAGTTAATGAGAAGTGGACTTTACAAAGTTAAGAGTTTCCTCCAGTGATGGGCTGAGAGTGACATCATGTCGCTCTTAAATAGAGAGACTCTCTCCCTATACTCAAACCACCCTTAGTCATGGGCATTCTAGACAAAGGACCAATATCTTCTACCCAAGCCTAAACTAGTTGGGTGGAGTAGCAAAACCTCAAATGAGAATGTTAATCTTATCTCCTATCAGTTTTGTCCTTCAGAGCTGGGACAAGGAAATAGAAGATAAAAGCTGGAGTGTCCCTAATTTTAATAATTGGCTGTTAATAGGAGAGAAATAATAATTTGTTTCATTCTTAAGTCACTTCATCATCTCTGTCCCTCAGTTTCCTTATCTATAAATTGAGGGGATTGGAAAGGATGAGCTCCAAAGTTCTTTTCAGCTCTTAATCCATGATTCTGTAATTAAAAAGAAATCCCCAACACAAGCAATTTTTTGGGATACCACATCCCAATAAATCTTTTAGTAAAATGTTGCTTAAGAAACTGTCAGTAATAATTTTAATTTCCAAATATTGTATCTATTGTGGCCAAGTTTGTGATAAATTGAAGAAAAATTTATAAATATATCACAGTTTGGGTTTATAGCTAACTTAGTTTGCAATGCCCAAACTCTAATGTCTCAGATTCTTGCAGGAGGCAAAGGAACCTTACTGGATATTGTGGGGAGGATTCTTGGGAAATACTCAAGACTGCTACCTGCTGCTGAATCTGTGCTGAAATATCACAATATATCTGAAGTCTGAAACATATGTAAAGCCCATCAAAATACTGAGGTGATGCAATTTCCTCATATGAAAAACCTACTTCTGGGACAGCCATGAAGACATGAAACCTTTGTGGAGCTTTGTAATAGTAATTTAAATGGGAAGATCTTTCCCATTCATTAATAGGCCCAGGTGACCTGCCTAGGTCACATGGAAGTCTGAGTCACATGAGTCTGTGGTCTGAGGAGCTTGTTGAAAAGGTGGAAGAGAGAGGGATGGAGCAGGAAGGGTGGAACAGGAAGAGGCAGAGCTGGAGCAGAGCTGAGAGGAAATTAGTCAGAGCAGTCAGAATTGAGGGACAGGGAGAAAAGCAGGCAGTTGGCTAGGATGAATGAGAAAACTTGTTTGTGACTTTGTTTAAGGGATTCTGTTTGTGATTTAAGGGAGCTAGTTTGTGGGAAGCCTAATAGAGGGAAGACTTGGGGATGATAGTGCACCCTACATTATTATTGTGTATAGATTTCTTTGTTGCTAGCTTTCTAGTATAGCTTTCTAGTGTCTGAATAAATGTTTTGGTTCTGTCTTCCCTGTGGAGAGTCTGTGGTATTTTGTGATTCAGAGCTGCACTGGGATATTCACGATTGCCATAGACACTGTGAATATCACATTGGCACTACAAGCCTATAGAAAATGTGTGGGCATTCTTTAACTGGTTATGGTCAGCTAACTATTATTGAAGAAGAAGTGTATTGATTAACTGCAGAGGCATTCAAAAGTATCTGTCAGATTCAGTCATTTCTTCTTTGATCATTAGGTGACTTCTTTGCTTACAGTGTTTGGTAAGAGACAATGTTGAAAGGGGATAAGTTTTGGAGTCTTCTCCCTCCTAAAGCTATATTGACCTGTGAAAGGGCTTCTGTCCTGGGCCTCTGAGTCCCACTCCCTACCCCCTTTAAGTGAAGAGAATGGGAGCCTTTTACTTTGTGCATTTGAAAGGTCAGGAGGACATTCTGACTTCCTAGAATTCCAAAGGGTGAGTTACCAAGCTAGTGCTACGCTGACAATCCAAGGAACAAGGTGGGATCTTTGAAAGTGAACTTTGGGGTCCAAGGCCAGCTGGAGTTGAGACAAGATCTATCTAGCTGCGATGCTACTTTTGAACATGAACTTGGAATGACTATGTAAAAATTGAGGTGGTTTATTGGGGAAAATGTTTGTACTTTATTCTTGCTATCCCCTATGGTTCTAGCTTCCAACCCTTTAATTTGAAGTAAAAATCCCTTCAGAAAAGCTACTTGATGTGATGTTTAATGAGGGTGGTAAAGAGGGAGGAGCTGTTAGGAGCTTGAGCTAGTGGTAGCAGAAAAGAGACATTACACCAATCCCTCAGTTTTCTAGTGAACTGAGGGTCTGGGCTGATGTGTTAGCTTGACTGTGGGAGAGAGAAATCAAAGTGGACTTATTACAATAGATTTGCCCATCAGGAACCAAGTGCAACTACAGTTGTTGACCTGCTGAGGATAGAGACATTACAATTGCCTGTCTTGTTAACTTCCCAAGAGTCTGCATACCAATGGAGCATACATGTGTTTAGAGCTGGAAGATGTGCAAAAGTGTACCTAGTTCCTTAGACTATGAGTTCCTGATGGGCAGGGACTAACTTTTGCCTTTTTTTTTTGTATTCTCAGAGTACTTAGTACAGTTCTTGGTACATAGCAAGTGCTAATAGATGCTTTTTGTCTGACCCCCTAATTTTACAGATGAAAAAACTGAGTCCTGGAGAGACTGAGTCAAGTCTAGTTAACAAGCATTTATTAAGTGCTTACTATATGCCAGACATTCGCAAAATACTGAAGTTACAAGGAAAACTTAATGTATATGCATACACATACACATATGTGTGTGTATATGTATAGATATGAATATAACAATCCATGCCCCCAAGTAGCTTATATTCTAATGAAGGAGACAATATATAAAACTAAAAGGTATTAGTAGGTGGGAGGACCAGGAAAAGCTTCCTGGAGAAGGTAAAATTCTCACTGAATTTTTAAAGAAATTAGAGAAAATGAGAAACAGAGTATTTTAGGCTTGGAGAGCCAGTATAAAGACAGAGAGATGGGAGACACAGTGTAGTTTGAATACTTGAATACTAATTCAAGTAACTAAAAATAGGTCATTATCACTGGATCACAGAACATGTGGTAGAGAGTAAAGTATGGGAAGACTGAAGAGTCTTCAACAAGCAGGTCATGAGGAGCTTTGAATGTCAAACAATGATTTTTCTATTTGATCCTGAAGGCAATAGGGACAGATTTGTCCATTTGCCTACTAATTTGTAGAGGAGGGGTTTAAATCTAAGTCTTTTGGATCCAAGCCCAGTGTTCTTTCTGAGAGAAATTATTATTACACGATTATATTAATAACTAATTGTTAATTTGTAATCCAGGCTTTTCTCTATGTCCTCATTAAAGCCCAGCTCTTGTTAAAGTCGGTCTCTGAAGGACATGATTGATGAGATTACTCCTAGCCCTCAAGGAACATGCTAGTCAATCTTGGGTGAGACCCCACCCAACTAGGAGACCTAATTTCTGTTTAGAGTATAACAAAATCCCTTCTCAGAGGCAAGGAACCCATGTACTTATTCCCCGCCATTAGAGTTTGACCCAGCTCATGAAGGAGAAAACTAACCAGAGAGGTCCAGATGGAGATGGCTCCCTGTGCTCAGATTGCTGGAGCCTTTTGAGTCTCATGATCAAGCCACATTCTCAGCGGAGGAGTTGAAGACTTTTAACCCACCCCTCATTAAATGTCTACCAGTCAAGGTTGATTTTCACTTGTAAGGGGAATTTCCTTTTAGAAAGTATTTAAAGCATCTCAGAATCTCCCTTGGGGTCTTTGGTTACTGAAAGAAACCACTGACCATCATTTTATTAATTGCTGGCTAACCTAATTAATAAATTTATTATTAATTACCTAGAAGCTCTATCAGATTTTTCATTCATCTCATTTCCAAAGCAGCATACTGCTCTTAGGTCATCCAGAGACAATTGTGCTTTCCCTTAGGCACTGAAGTCTTACTTGTGCCTGTTTGTCTATTGCTCCTAAAGTGACTGCCCCTTACCCAAATATAGATCAGTAGCCAACCTAGTATTTGCACAAGTTATGTAAACTATTTCTTCTCTTCTTAAAAGTTCAGTGCTATTTGTTAGTTGGACAGGATGGCACAATCACTTATGAAGTAGTACACTTGCTCCCTTTTTGCGGCTCCACTCCATTGCCCTAGCTGCTTTTGCTAACAAATATTCCCATTTTTTCTCTTTTTGAATTACATTAGGACCATAGTATAGAATCCCATTGGTAATGGATATCATGGCATAGATGTAGTGTGCCCTGATGATGGAGAAAGGCCCAGACACTGGATATGAAGAAAATATACACACATACATTTATACTCACACACACATTTATACACACACACACACACATATACACACACATACATGCTCACACATATGGAAAGCCACTCCAATGATGTACTCATAGGCAAGGAATGGATCCAACCATGAAATGGAGAGATTGAAATATGTTAACAGTTCAGGTCCACAGAAGGGAGGGTAGAGCCCAGAGCAGACACAAAAAAGAACCAGGTTTTCTTTACCAGTTTCCCCTATTGGAGTCAACCTTGATGTGTGTGTGTGTGTTCGTTGCGTGCACATGTGCGGATGCAAATGTATATGTATATATGTGCACATACATATACATACAATATGTATCTATTTATTTATACACACTCCTAGAGTCAGATTCTTCTCCTCCTCCCATCTCCCAACTCACCCTTAGTGTGAGTTTGAATGTCTCCATCAGTCCATTTGGGCCTTACACAAGGTAGAAACATCTATCCTTACTATCCATACTAGTCTGTTGCTGCCTGTTACAGGAAAAGAGGAAGTGAAAACCACTGATAAATACTATCAGGTTCAGGCTAACATGTCTAGACTCCTTTCCAGAGTGTGCCTATTTTTAACTGCCAAGGAATGACACCCAGGGAAGAAGACAATGCCTTATCAATGGTCAAGCCATATGCACTGACTAAGCCAAACACAGTCAACCATGTTTTAAGCTATCATTCTCATTGATTGGACCATTATCTGTACATTACTGGTAAATCTCATAGTTGTCACTTACGTTATCAATCAAATAATCAGCAAACATTTATTAAGTGACTGTTGCATGCCAAGTTTTGTGCTACTTACCAGTGGAGCCATTTGGTATGGCAAGGTTTTTAATATGGTTGTGCTATTTCTTATTTAACTTGGCTCTTTGGGAACTATTATCTACCTTGGGATCTTCTTTTCCTTATGGATCTTACTCCTTCTATTCTATTATACTAGGTCACAAATTTAGCAATGGGAAAACCCCAATATGGTTGTAAGGAAGATCAGCTGGATTCTTGCTAAGCTTTGAAAAGCAATGTGAATTCTTTCTCCATCAGATCATATCCAGGATATTCAGTTGTCAGATTTTGCCAGAGTTCATAAAGTTGCTGGGGGCTCCTATTCTCTTCCTGGAATTGAAGTGTGCTGCAAATTACAGGGCTCTCCCTGTGAGGTGAGATGGAAGGGGATGATCAACAGATTTCTTAGCTCCCTAAATCAGATATAAGAGACCGCCAAGCTTATTATTGGGGTGAGTCCAGAAATAAGTACTCCTGCTTGGCAAGGTATAGTAAAAAATGTGTTTATTAAAGTAGCTAGAGCACAGAAATGGATGTTGAAATTGACCAGAACCTTGCAAAACAGCCCACCAGCAGACAACCATAAAAATGAAGGTTAGAAAATAAAATACACACTTTGCTTCATTCCACTGTCTCTGGATTTGAGGTCAGGCTCCTGGCTTGTCCCCTGACCCTCCCAGCTGGTGTTTGCTTCCATCAAACTAAATAGGATCCTTGCAAGGGTCTTCTCTCTAGACTAAACTGAACCACAGGGTCATCTCTCACTGGCTTTGCAGTTGTTAATTTTCTCCCACTATATTCATAGATGTGGGTAGTTTCTTTTGATGGTTGCTTTAAGTAGGTTTCATTGTGTCTCTCTAGGCACCCTGGGCTAGGAAGGGAAGTAGAAAGGAGAAAGGAGTTTATCTGGATTTATTCACATAGATTCATTAATCTAATGACTTTTTCTTTGCCCTTATGCTTTCCCCACTGTTCTTCCTCTATCACATATTTGGCCATACTATTTTTCTAGGACAATTAATCATCAGTCAATCAATCAAAAAGCATTTATTTAGCACTTACTATATGCTAGGTACTATGTTAAAATCTGGTAATATAATGAAAAATCGAGAATAGTCTCTCACTTCAAAAACATGCATTCTAATGTTGGAGTTAACATGTAATTAAATAGGTAACTGATATGCAAAGTAACAGGGTGCAGAGAATTAATAAATGAGGGAATTCAAAAGGCGTCCTTTTACCACCAACATTCAGCAACTTCTCTTTCTTTTAATAATCCCTATACTCTTAAAATACCATGACCTCCCAATTTCTCAGTGTCAAGTCCTATAATCCTCTGTTTCAATCATTCTCAACCACACATAGGAATAGTCATGCCTTAAACCACCACAGTGACTGAAATTTCAATTATGGCTCTGAATCCAAAGGAAGAGACATACAATGTGGGTGGAAGATAATGGGATAGCATTAGAAGCTGGGGGTAGGGAGGAAGGGATTTGCAAAGGCCTCCTGCAGAAGGTAAGATCTGAGCTGAGCCTTGAAGGAAACCAGAGAAGCCAGGAGTCAGAGGTGAGTAAGAAGAACATTCCAAGGATGGTGGACACTCAGAACAAAGGCATTGGGATGAGAGATGGAATGCTGTGTGTAAGAACAGTAAAAAGACCAGTGTAGCCAGACTGTAGATTATGTGTGGGAGTAAAGTGGGAGCAGATTAGAATGATAGGAAGGGATCTCATTCTGAAGATCTTTAAATGCCAAAGAAAGGAAGTTATATTTGATTCAAGAGGTAGCAAGGAGCAACTTAAGTCCCTTATTGAGTGGGGGAGTGATGTGGTCTGACCCACCCTTTGAACGAATTACTTTGTCACTTGTTTGATGGATGGATAGGAGTAAGGAGAGACTTGAGTTAGGGACATCAGTTGGAAGGCTGCTGCAATATTCCAGATAAGAGGTAATGAGGGCTTGAACGAGGACTATGTCTGTGAATGGAGAAAATGGTCTGGGTTTGAAAGATGCTATAAAGGAAAAAATAAAGAAATTAAACTTGGTCCAGGTAAGTCTTTGGAACATAGGAATGATATCTACATTCCTAGAAACTATCTAGGGAACTTTGCATAGGTATGGGATAACTTTGGCAAAAGTGGCCTTACCAGAGCCTGAAAGTTCCTTTCAACATTAGCTTCATTTTCTGGGTTTGTTAAAAAAAAGTAGGTATAATTTTTAAAAATCCACTCTCAAAGTCCGGTGATTCGAGGTGAATTTTTAAGGGTGTTCAATATGTGTTTGATGTATAATGTCTTGAAGTCCTCACTAAAGCTCTCTCTAGGACCTTATCTTTATTTTAAGTGTGGGGAAAAATGATGTAAGTGCTCTCTGGTTTCAATAGGGATAATTAAGTATGGTAGGCATAATTAAGTATGAAGTGGGGAGTTGTTAATGAGAGAATTCAAGATGCGAAATTTTCTTCATAAAAACATGATCTGAGAGATTCAAGCTTGCTAAGTTTATATTATAAAAGCAAACGCCTAGCTGCCTAGCTGCTGACTATTTTCTGTATTACTTCACAAGTATGAAGTAAGCTTAGAGGTTTTCTGAATGTATTATTTATTATTATTATTGACCAACTGAAAGACTGGCCACACAGACCCTTTCAGAACAAGTACCTGAGAAATATATTTAAATTACAATCAGGAAAATGAATGAAAGAAAACAGATACCAAATTTATTTCCCAATTTATAGGATAATCTAAGCAAGGTAATATGAAAGCTTCTACGATTCAGATCCAAGTATATTCTACCTCTTTAGAAAAAAAATTGAAAAGAATAGGAGCAATAATTTCCTTACATTTTAATGTTATCTATAAAAGTCTCCATAAATAGGATGCCTGTCCAAAGGTTTCTCTCTTCTCTTTCCTGACCTCTCTCCCCAGTGTAATATAGAGTGATTAAGCCTAGAAAAAAATACTAGGAAAAAAAAAATTATAAAATTTGGTATTACAGCAAGAGGAGTCTGAAATGGACTTTCAGATTTGAATTAGATTAAATGTGAAATTACTCTCTTCACTCTTGAGAACCAAATTATGTAAATACGTTCTTTGAAACTTTTCATTTCTTATTTCACTTTGTTGTGGTGTGTGCATCCCATTAGCCATCAAGACCTGTCAATTGCAAGCTCAAATCCTTCCACTCCTTTCTATCCCCTCTAAGTTGAGGCTGTTTTCACTCAGACTACTGCATCAACTTCCCAACTAGTCTTTCTTTGGACAGTGGTCTGCAGTACCTTCCCTCATATCCTTCACTTCCCTACTACATTAATCTTCATAAAGAAGAGGTGTGATCATTTTACTTCTCTGCTCAAAAACCTCAATTGGCTTCTTATTGTCTAGTGAGTATATCCCACACTTCTTAATGTGGCACTTTAGGTATGGTACTCCAAGGTATGGGCTCGAATTTTCCTTCCCAATTTCATGTTATACCAGTCTCCTTCATGTACTCCAGCCCAAGGGGGCTGCCAACTGTTCTAAAACTACATCCCTTAATTCCTGTGTTTGAGACTTTGCATAACTCATTCCTTATTCCAGGAATAATATCTCTTCAGTTTCTATCCTTACATCTCTAGTCCTTCAAGATTCACTCTAAATGCAATGCACTCCATGAAATCTTTCCTGCTCTCTCTAGCCAGAAATATACTTTAGCTCATCAAAATTCTCATAGGATTTTGTACCTTTATTTCATATTTATCAGATCTATTTCTTTTTTTTCTTTTTTTAAAATTTATTTATTCATTTAACTTTTTACATTCATTTTCACAAAATTTTGGGTTCCAAATTTTCTCCCCATTTATACCCTCCCCACCCCAATACACCAAGCATTCTAATTTTCCCTATCACCAATCTGCCCACTCTTCTATCATCCCTCCCTTCTGTTGTCCCCATCTTCTCTTTTGTCCTGTAGGGCCAGATGACTTTCTATTCCCCATTAACTGTATTTCCTATTTCCTAGTAGCAACAACAATACTCAACAGGTGTTCCTAAAACTTGTAGTTCCAAATTCTCCGCATCCCTCCCTCCCCACCCATTCCCTTTGGGAAGGCAGGCAATCCAATATAGGCCATATCTGTGTAGTTTTGCAAATGACTTCGATAACAGTCATGTTGTATAAGACTAACTGTATTTCCCTCCCTCCTATTCTGCCCCCCATTGTTTCTATTCTGTCTTTTGATCCTGTCCCTCCCCAAGAGTGTTGACCTCAAATTGCTCCCTTCTTCCATTGCCCTCCCTTCCATCATCCCTCCCTCCCTGCTTATCTCCTTCTTCCCCATTTTTCTGTACTGTAAGATAGGTTTTCATACCAAAATGAGTATGCATTTTTCTCCTTCCTTTAGTCGAATGTGATGAGGGTAAACTTCATGTTTTTTTTTCTCAGCTCTTCTCTTTTTCCCTCCACTAAAAAGTTTCCTGCTTGCCTCTTGAATGAGATATAATTTACCCCATTCCATTTCACCCTCTTTCCTCCCACTACATTTCTCTCTCACCATTTACCTTAATTTCTTTTAAGATATGGTCCCATCTTATTCAATTCCCTCTGTGCTCTCTGTCTCTGTGTGTGTGTGTTTGTGTGTATGTGTGTGCATGCATGTACATGTGTGTGTGTGCGTGTGTGTGTGTATGTCTGTGTGTGGTCCCACCAACTACCCAGATACTGAAACGTTTTAAGAGTTACAAATATTGTCTTTCCATATAGGAATGTAAACAGTTCACCTTTGCTAAGTCCCTTATGACTTCCCTTTGCTGTTTACTTTTTCATGCTTCTTCTCATTCTTGTGTTTGAAAGTCAAATTTTCTTTTCAGCTCTGGTCTTTTCATCAAGAATACTTGAAAGTCCTCGATTTCATTGAAAGACCATATTTTCCCCTGAAGTATTATACTCAGTTTTGCTGGGTAGGTGATTCTTGGTTTGAGTCCTAGTTACTTTGACTTCTGGAATATCCTATTCCACGCCCTTCGATCCCTTAATGTAGAAGCTGCTAGTCTTGTGTTATCCTGATTGTATTTCCACAATACTGGAATTGTTTCTTTCTAGCTGCTTGTAATATTTTCTCCTTGACCTGGGAACTCTGGAATTTGGCCACAATGTTCCTAAGATTTTCTCTTTTTGGATCTCTTTCAGGCGGTGATCGATGGATTCTTTCAGTACTTATTTTGCCCTCTGGTTGTAGAATGTCAGGGCAGTTTTCCTCGATAATTTCATGGAAGATGATGTCTAGGCTCTTTTTTTGATCATGACTTTCAGGTAGTCCCATAATTTTTAAATTGTCTCTCCTGGATCTATTTTCCAGGTCAGTTGTTTTTCCCATGAGATATTTCACATTCTCTTCCATTTTTGCATTCTTTTGGTTTTGTTTTGTGATTTCTTGGTTTCTCAGAAAGTCATTAGCCTCCATCTGTTCCATTCTAATTTTGAGAGAACTATTATCTTCAGTGAGCTTTTGAACCTCTTTTTCCATTTGGCTTTCTGCTTTTGAAAGCATTCTTCTCCTCATTGGCTTTTTGAACCTCTTTTGCCAATTGAGTGAGCCTATTTTTCAAAGTGTTATTTTCTTCAGCATTTTTTTGGGTCTCCTTTGGCAAGGTATTGACCCCTTTTTCATGCTTTTCTTGCATCTCTCTCATTTCTCTTCCCAGTTTTTCCTCCACCTGTCTAACTTGCTTTTCAAAATCCTTTTTGAGCTCTTCCAAGGCCTGAGCCCACTGGACATCCCCCTGGGATGTCTGGGATACAGAGGCCCCACCCTCCACGTCTTTCCTTGTGGTAAGAACATTTCCTCGTCATCAGAATTGAAAGGTGGGAACATTTGCACCTGCTCAAAGAAGCTCTCTATAGTCTTATTTTTCTTCCCTTTTCTGGGCATTTTCCCAGCCAGTTACTTGACTTCTGAGATTCCTGTCCACCCCTGCCTAGATCCGCCCAGCTAGTGCTTGGGGTTTGAGATTCAAATGGGCTTTCCGAGGCGGCTGTGGCTGCTATTCAATGTGAGCTTAAGTTCTGGTGCTGGGGTGGGGGCAGGGCCGCCTCCTAGGCTCAGTTCCCTCAGGGGCTTTATGCAGAGACCTTCAGTGATGGAGCGGGTGGTCCCAGGGCTGTCTCCCAGGCTCAGTTCCCTCAGGGGGTTTATGCAGAGACCTGAGCTTCTGCCTGCTGCTCAGGGGGTCCTGGGCCACCACTGCTGCCTCTGCCGCTGCCTCTGCTGCTTCCTCTGCCCGCTTTCTGCCCCTGCCTCTGCCTCCGCAGCTGCCTTCCAATGGGACCCAAGTCACGGAGACACCCTGCTCCCCTCTCGGCCAGCCTAGACATCTCTCTCACTGACCTAGAGTGCCTGTGGGTGGAGGGACCTTCCCAGCCGCTGGAGGTTCCATCCCTGAAACCTGCTAGGATCTGCTCCTCTCGGCCACATGGCCAGGGCAGCTCAGGGGTGGACTCCGCTTTCCGGGGCACGATGGACCCTGGGGACGGCTCTCCAGGGCTCTCTGGGATGGAAATCCCTTCCACTGTGTTTCTGCGTGCCCTGCAGTGATCCAGAACCTGTGGGTAGTTCTTCCTACAGGTAATCCATGGGCTGTGGGTTCAGAGCTAGCACACATGAGTCTTTCTACTCCACCATCTATCAGATCTATTTCTAAAAAAAAAAAAAAATCAATCGGGGGTGGAGCAGATGACAGAGTAAAAGCAGGGACTTGCTTGAACTCTCCTCCAAACCCATCCAAACCCTGTAAAAAATTACTCTAACTAAATTCTAGAGCAGCAGAACCCACAAAATTGCAGAGGGAAACAAATTTTCAGCCCAATAAAACCTGGAAGGTTGATAGGAAAGATCTGTTGCACTATTCTGAGAGAAGAGCACAATCTAGCTGTGGGAAATACCACACAGACAGGGTGGAGCAGGCCTCAGAGAAGTGAATCACTAGAAGCTGTGGTGGTTTCCAGACTTCTCAACCCACAAATACTAAAGACAACTTCAAAGGTCAGTGGAAAAGGTCTCTTGGATCTGAGTGAGAGAGGAGCATGGACCAGCCCTAACACTGGGGCAGTGGCATTGGCATTGGTTGCTTCCAGAACTCTCTGCTGACAGATAGTGGGGGCATTGAGTGATGATCAGAGGGAGATTTCAGGGATCTCTTTGCTGGCACTGAGGCAGTATTCTCTTGCTTTGCCCTGCTTGGATCCAGATCACAGTCCTGGGTGGTGGTCCTGGGGTGAGGAGGAGTGCTGGTGTGGTGGAGCTTGTGTTGGAGGCAGAGAGGGAATCCTCTTCACAGTTCTGAGGTACAAAAGACTGCTTGTAGTTACTTACAGATCAGAGTACAGGTCAGGAGAGGAGTAAACAGCTCTTGTTTGATCATACAACCTTGGAAGAACTAAAAATTTAAAGGTCTCTAGAAGCATTTCTGGAAATAGCTGCACAAAACCCCTGAAGTACACCTTCCACACTGGAAGCAATCTTACCTTGACAAAGAGATAAATAGTAAAATAATTGGTTGGGAAAATGATCAAAAAGTAGAAAAATCTCAGACTATAGAATCTTAGTTTGGTGATAAAAAAAAAGATCAAAACATAACAATCAGACGAAGAAAACAAAGTCAAAGCTCCTACAACCAAAGCCTTTAAGAAAAATGTGAATTGGTTTCAGGCCGTGGAAGAGCTCAGAAAAGATTTTGAAAATCAAGGAAGAGAAATAGGGGAAAAATTGGGAAAAGAAATGAGAGCGATGCAAGGAAATCATGAAAAATGAGTCAATATCTTGCTAAAGGAGAACCCCCCCCCAAATATTAAAGAAAATAATACCTTAAAGAACGGACTAACCCAAATGGCAAAAGATGTCCAAAAAGCCAATGAAGAGAAGAATATCTTAAAAAGCAGAATTGACCAAATGGAAAAAGGAGGTCCAGAAGCTTGAAAATTAGAGGGGAGCAAATGGAACCTAATCTATGAGAAATGAAGGAATTATAAACAAAACCAAAAGAATAAAAAATTAGAAGACAATGTGAAATATCTCATTGGAAAAATAACTGACCTGGAAAATAGATCTGGAAGAGAGAATTTAAAATTATTGGACTACCTGAAAGCCATAACCAAAAAAAAGACTCTAGAACTCATCTTTCAAGAAATCAACAACAAAAACTGCCCTGACATTCTAGAACCAGAGGGTAAAAAAGAAATTGAAAGAATTCACTGATCACCTCCAGAGAGAGATCCCAAAAGGAAAATCCCTAGGAATATTGTAGTCAAATTCCAGCAGTCAGAAAGAAACAATTCAAGTTTTGTAGAAAAATAATCAGGGTGAGATAAGATTTAGCAGCTTCTACATTAAGGGATTGGAGGGCTTGGAATATGATATTCTGGAGGTCAAAGGATCTATAATTAAAAGCAAGAGTCACTTTCCCAGAAAAACTGAGTATAAACCTTCAGGGGAAAAATGGATATTCAATGAAATAGAGGACTTTCAAGTCTTCTTGATGAAAAGGCCAAAGGTGAATAAAAAATTTGACTTTCAAATACAAGAATCAAGAGAAGCATGAAAAGGTAAACAGGAAAGAGAAATCATAAGGGACTTACTGAAGTTGAACTGTTTACATTCCTACATGGAAAGATAATATTTGTAATTCATGAGACCTTTCTCAGTATTAGAGTAGTTGGAGGGTATATATATATACACACACACACACACACACACACACACACACACACATGTGTGTGTGTGTGTGTGTGTGTGTAGACAGAGGGCACAGAGTAAGTTGAATAGGAAGGGATGATATGTAAAAAAATAACATTAAGGCATGATAGAGCAATATACTGGGAGAAGGAGAAAGGGAGAAGTAGTATGGGGTAAATTATCTCACTTAAAAGAGACTTTTTCAGAAGAGGGGAAGAAGGGGAAAGCGAAACGGAATGAATGAACTTTACTCTCATCATATTTGGCTTAAGGAGGGAATAACATGCATACTTAATTGGGTATGAAAATCTGTCTTATCTTATAGGAAAGTAGGGGGGAAGGAGATAAGTGAAGGGAGAATGATAGAAGGGAATTCAGATTGAGGGAGAGGGTAATCAGAAGCAAACACTTTTGAGGAACGATAGGGTCAAAAGAGAGAATAGAATAAATTGGGGGCAGGATAGGATGGAGGGAAATACAGTTAATCTTTCACAACATTATTATTATGGAAGATTTTGCATAACTACACATGTATAAGCTATATTGGATTGCTTGCCTTCTCAGTGAGGGTGTGTGGGGAGGAAGGAAGGGAAAGAAGTTGGAACTCAAAGTTTTAAAAACTTTTACTGGGTGGTATTCAACAGAAAAGATGTTTTATGGAATACTCTGAATGAAAGTGAAATTGGCAGTAACTAGGCTTAAAAGGAAATCTCATGAAAAACCACTTAAAACCCAGTTTACAGATTCTGATTGTACAGAAACATCACTCAGGGCCTCCTTTCAGGAATGTTAAAATTTTGTTTTTAAGAATGTTAAAAATTGTTTTTACAAGAAACTGGAAAATAAGTTGTATAAGCAATGGGGTATAGAAATTTATTTTGTCCTACAGAAAAATAGAAGGGAAGGGAATAAGAAAAGGGGTGTGTGTGATAGAAGGGAGGGCAGATTAGGGGAAGGGGTAATCAGAATATACACCCTCTTGGAGTAAGGAGAGGGGCAAGATGGGGAGAAATTTGGAACTCAGAGTCTTGTGGAAGTGAATGTTACTAAATGAATGAACTAAAAATAAATAAATTGTATTTTGATATATGATTAATGATAAAAAATCAATCCTCGTACATGGCTTGAACCTGTTATTAGATTGTAAGGTCCTTGTAGGTAGGGATTATATCATACTTGGTTTTGTATCTTTCTCTAGCATACTGTCTTGTCTATAGTAGACAATAAATACATTTATTTGCTGAAGTAATGAGTTATTGATAGGTTGAAAAAAATTTATTATTACCTGGTGATGTGATGCTTTTAGCTTGATAACATGAAGTGAAAGGAGGCCATAAGTGATGTTTCTCTACAATCAGAATCTGTAAACTGGGTCTTAAGTGGTTTTTCATGAGATTCCCTTTTAAGTCTAGTTACTGTCAATTTCAGTTCCAATCAGAGTACTCCATAAAACATCTATTCTGTTGACTACCACCCAGTAAGCATTAGGGACAGCTTACGGTATTTCATGGCAGAGGATTGTGGTATTGTGAGTATAGTTCAAGGGCTGGACTTATGATTTCATTAACACAGAAAATTTCCATGTGAGGATATTCTCTCTCTCAAGGCAGGTCAACACTTTCTCTGCAATTTTTCACCTTAAAGAAATGCCTAGATCATTGACCTATTAAGTGATTTCCCCAGGGTCAATAGCCAGTATGTATTAGAGGCAAGACTTGAACTCTAGTCTTATTGACTTGAAAGTCAGTTGCCTATAGATTATGCCATGCTGCCTCTAAATAAGAATAGAGAATAAAAAATAAAATAAAAATAAAGCAAGATTGAGGCTGTGAGAGAGGAGAAACTTCCATGAAAAGAAAACATCACTTTTGCAGTAATGGCAAAACAAATACTGAAAAAATTGGCCAAGGAGATATCTTCTTATTTTAATGTTTTGTTTATAAGTGCAACATGTTCCAGTCTAAAAGTTCCATTTTAACAAATGCAACCTTTAAAGATATTCAGATTTCTCAAAATCAGTGCCTCCTCTACTGAAAGCCCTGGTGTGTTGAGAACATGTGATAGAGGAGGATTTAAAAAATATTTTCGTTTTGTTTTTCTCAACTAGTTTCACTGTGTCTCTGGCCACTGACACTCATCCCTACAGCCATAGACATTTTTTGGAGCCCTTTCATAGCATCACAAGACTGAGGGCTGGAAGGGATCTTAGAGATCCTCAGCTAATCTTCAGCTTCATAAATAAATGAACTAAGTTTAGTCCTAGACAGGCTAAATAGTAATCTAAGTAATAGTTAAAAGCACCAGAATTTGAATGTAGGTTGTCTGAATCTAGGTTCAGAAGATCACAGTTTCTGCATTCTTTCTATTATACTACAAAGCAGTAAAGTTCAGGTCCCAAAACACATAGTGCTGCGTTTCATCATTTAGCAGATTGATAATGATTAAATTCTTAGCATCATGGGATCATAGACTTGGAGCTGGAAGGAGCCTTAGAGGTCATTGAATACAACTATCTCATTTTACGGGTGGTGACACTGAACCCTAGATCTTGATTTATCTTCTATTTCAGCACATTGCTCTGAGCCTTGTACACAGCAGACACTTAATAAATGTTTGCTGATTGATTGACATAGCATAGGCAGAATTTGAATTCAAGTCCTCTGATTCTGAATCCTGCTGGATTTCCACCGCGTCAGTTAAACCAAAGTCTATTCACTTTGCTATTCTTGTATCATGTTACAAAGTTTCTTAGTTCTCTAAATATCCCAAACTGGAAAACTGATTGGAATTGAAATATGCAGAATTAAATATATGTATACAGATATATGCAGTGGGGTATAGTGGATAGAACTGGTGTTGGAGCCAGGAGGAGCTAGATTTGAGTTTTGCCTCTGACAAATACTGACTGAATGACCCTGGACACTTAGACACTCACTGTCCCAAGTACCTCTCTGAGACTACAAATTGCAGAGCAGGTTCTCATCTGTTTGGGCAGAGGGAAGTTTATCTTTGTGACCTCTATCAATGAAATAAAAGGTCTGGCTAACAAATTTCCATATTCATATACTATAGACAAAATTCCCAGGCTAATTCAATATAAGTTTGGATATCTATCTATCTATATACATATGGAGAGAGAGAGAGAAAGATAGTATACGCAAATATATAGTCCTACATATGCCAAGAAATTTCACTTGTTCATAAAATAGCAATGGAAAACAGCTAAAAAATCCTGCTTGGTGAAGATCTTTTCAAAGCAAACACTTCCCTCTGCCAGGTCCTCTGTCTCAAGACTAACAAAACTAGCTCCTTATGGCATAGAATTATGCAACATTCAAATCATTAGTGTGGTTGGGAATTTGAAGAAGAAACTAAGCACTTCTGAAAACTTAACTGGTAACACTTCAAAACAATGGAGAGATTTTCTGCTTTAGTTGAAAAAAAAAAAAAAAGATGTGAATTCCAAAAGGTTGGTAAGGCTGACTATGTTATCATGGCTATTTCTTGAGAGACAGTTTATGGAAGATGGTTTCCTGATACATTCCTGAAAATCTTCCTGATTTGAAAAATGCAATTAAGTCACCTTGTGAAAAGTCCAGTTCTTTGCCTAGGTTTCTAAGTGGCACCATATCTACTCTACCCTGGACAGAACTTGTAGGTCCCAGTTCAGTTTAGCTAGTTACCAACGAAAGGTAGGTATAAGAAGGGGGCCTCTGAATCTGTGTATTAAAAGGTTCAAAGCTTCCTTGTTCATGGATATGATTTAGCACATTAAGTAGCTAATGGTGCATAATAAGCAACAGGTGATATATGGGACATTTGTAAAAGCTTGATTTGTGCCTTCAAGGAACTGCATTCCTCAAATAAGGCAAAGGTACACATAGATTTCAGGTTTCTCTGCTTCCGGGAAAAACATTTTAACTTTGTTGCAGGAGGAAGAAAAATTTTCTTCAGAAAAGGTAGCTAGAAAATAAAGATAAAAGGGGATAGAGCCAAGATGGCAGAGCAGAGGCAGACTTGCTAGAGTTCTCCCCCATGCCCAGCCAAATACCTGTAAAAAATGACTCTAAACAAATTCCACAACCCACAGAATGATGGAGTGAAACAAATCTCCAGCCCAAGACAGCATGGAAGGTCAATGGGAAGTATGCCTTGTGCCATGCTGGGAGCAGAGCACAGAGTGTGTGGGCCATGCCTGCACAGATGGGACCTGAGCAGGCCTGAATGGGGGGGGAACCAAATCTCTGACACCTGGCACTTCATGACCCCAAAACACTGAGGAAAAATTGTAAGGTCAGTGGAAAAAATCTGTTGGATCTGTGTGAGAGATTATAGTGGTCTGGCCCAGCCTAGGCGGAGGGTGTGCAGGAGTCTATGGCAGCCACAGCAGCAGCAGGGGCAGCAGCAGTGGCTGTTTCTGGAGCTCTCAGCCCACAGATTGTGGGGGAATCACACTCCCGCCACCACACTGAAAGCAGAGAACCCCCTTGACAAAGAGCTCAAAAAGTCAAGTAAATGGGGAGATGAACAAAAACCAGAAAAACACCAGACTACAGAATCTTACTTTGGTGACAAGGAAGACCAAAATATACAAATAGAAGAAGACACTGAAGGCAAAGCATCTGCATCCAAAGCCCCCAAGAAAATTAAATATTGGTATCGGGCCTTGGAAGAGCTCAAAAAGAATTTTGAAAATCAAGTGAAAGAAGTAAAGGAAAACTTGGGAAGAGAAATGACAGTAATGCAAGAAAATCATGAAAAATGAGTCAACTTCTTGGTAAAGGAAACCCCAAAAATGCTCAAGAAAATTACACTTTAAAAAATAAACTAACCCAAATGGCAAAAGAGATCCAAAAAGTCAATGAGAAAAAGAATGCCTTAAAAAGCATAAATGGTCAGATGGAAAAGGAGTTCCAAAAAGCTCACTGAAGAAAAAGATTCCTTAAAGATTAGAATGGAGCAGATGGAAGCTAATGACGTCATGAAAAATCAAGAAATTGTAAAACAAATCCAATGAAAATAATAATAGATAATGTGAAATATCTCATTGGAAAAACAACTGACCTGGAAAATAGATCCAGGAGAGATAATTTAAAAGTTATAGGACTACTTGAAAGTTATGATAAAAAAAAAAAAGAGCCTACACATCATCTTTCAAGAAATTATAAAGGAAAATTTCCCTGATATTCTAAAACCAGAAGGTAAAATAGATACTGAAAGAATCCAACAATCATCTCCTATAAGAGAACCTAAAAGGAAAACTCCTAGGAATATTGTCACCAAATTCCAGAGCTCCCAGGTCAAGGAGAAAATATTCCGAACAGCCAGAAAAAAACAATTGGAATATTGTAGAAACAATCAGGATAACACAAGATCTAGCAACTTCTACATTAAGGGATTGGAGGGACTGGAATATGATATTCCAGAGGTCCAAGGAGTTGGGAATGAAGCCAAGAATCACCTATCCAATAAAACTAAGTATAATACTTCAAGGGGAAAAAATACTCATTCAGTGAAATAGAGGACTTTCAAGTCTTCTTGATGAAAAGACCAGTAGTGAATGGAAAATTTGACTTTCAAATACAAGAATCAAGAAAAGCTTGAAAAGGTAAACAGGAAAGAGAAATCATAAGGAACTTCCTAAAGTTGAACTGTTTACATTTCTACATGGAAAGATAATATTTGTAACTCTTGAGGTTTTTCTCAATATTAGGGTAGTTGCAGGAATTATGTAGATATAGAGAGGGAACAGGGTGAGTTGAATAGGAAGGGATGATATCGAAACAATAAAATTAAGGGGTGAGAGAGGAATATATTGGGAGGAGAAAAGGAGAAATGGAAGAGGACAAATTACCTCTCCAATAAAAGAGGCAAGAAAAACCATTTTCAATGTAGGGGAAGAGGGGGGAGGTGAGAGGGAAAGACTGAACCTTACTCTAATCACATTTGGCTTAAGGTTGGAATAACATGTTCACTCAATTTGGTATGAAAATCTATCTTACAAAACAGGAAAGTAGGGAGGAAGGGGATAAGGGGGTGTGCAGAATGATGGAAGGGAGGGCATATGGAAGGAAGGAGTATTTAGAAGTAAACACTTTTGGGGAAAGACAAGGTCAAAAGAGAGAATAGAATAAATGGGGGGCAGGATAGGATGGAGGGAAATGTAGTTAGTATTTTGCAACATGACTGTCATGGAAGTATTTTGCATAACTACACATGGATAACCTATATCAAATTGCTTGCTTTCTCAGTGGGAATGCGTGGGGAGGGAGGGAGGGAGAGAAGTTGGAGCTCAAAGTTTTAAAACTGAATGTTAAAAATTGTTTTTAGATGCAACTTGGAAATAAGACATTTAGGCAATGGGGTATCTTGCCTTACAAGAAAATATAGGGGATAGGGATAAGAGAAGAGAAGGATGTGATAGAAGGGAGGGCAGATTGGTGGAAGGCATAATCAGAATGCATGCTATCTTGGGGTGGGTGGAGGGGAAAGATGGGGAGAAAATTTGGAACTCAAAATCTTGTGGAAGTGAATGTTGAAAACCAAAGACAAATAAATAAAAATTTTAAAACAAGAAAAAAAGAAAAAAGAAGTAAAATCTCCTTATCCTATTCCCCTTCTGATCTGTCCTCTTCTTCATTTGTGAGTTTATCTTTGAAAATTTTGATGTCCAGTGATTAATTCCTTGTAGTTTCAATGGTCAGACTCCTTTGGTTTTTGTATTTGATTTGCTTATTAGTTATTTTAGAATCAGAAATAAATGAATTACTTTCCCTATTCCTTACATTTTCCATTCCTTTCAAAGTATTTATTGAGCACCTACCATTTGCAAGGTATGGTGCTGAGTGGTAGGGATACAAGAAGAAAAAAACAAGTTGTCCTGGTCCTCAAAGAACTTGCAATCTACTTAATAGTTTTATAGTTTTAGTTCATATGTCTAAAAACCAATTTAAGCCACTTCCTCATTAAATATCTCATTAGAATGTTTTGTCTTCACTGGGTATGATTCTTCTTTATTAGCTATAAGCTTACCAGTTCTGCTCCCAAGGGCACAAGGCTTCATGGACAGGAATTGATTCTTAAAATTATTTTTTAATGACTGTGAAGAGAGGGACTCCAATGACCAGTTTATGGGTCTGGAGTTGCCTGAATAGAGGACAGTATGAAGATATAGCAGGGTCAGTTCTGGTCTTTTACCAGGAGTAGGTAAGAGGATATTGCCCCTATGCTGCAGTATCACTGTCCTTGTCAGCCCTGACCTCCATGTCATACAGGACTTCTATATTCTTCAGAGGGTAATTTGAGAGTAATTTCCCTGCTCTCTCATAAAAGGCTGTCTGCAAATGCCCTCCTCCTTCTCTGGTGTAGGAAAATCCTAGTACAGAAATTCTTTCCACCAAGGCAGATTGGCTACTCTTTTGTTACATACATCATCTTAGAGAATTGCCCAGGCCATCAAGAACTTCAGAGACTTGCTCATGGTTACACCGTAAGAATGTATCTCTTGAACCCAGGTCTTGTGGAGTACAAGCCTGTCTATCCTTCTATCCACTATACCATATAACTTTTCTATGATTCTCTCTGATCCAATGCTTAGCACAATACCACCACATAGTAGATTCTTAATAAATATTGAATGATTGATTTTTTAGAAGTGTTGAGTAATCAGAATATTGTTCCCCTGATAAAAGTGCTATATATGGCTGGAACTGAGTCTTTAGTATGTCTTAGGAATAAGAAAATTTTAAAAAGAATTGGCTATGTCTAGAGTGGGAGATAGCATTTGGAGTCTTGACGGAAATGTTGATTTGTTACATAATGAAATTTAGCACACTGTGGCAAACAATAGTATGGAATGGACAAGCCTTATCTGTTGCAAGAGAAAAGCGACTCTTGCAATAGTCCTTGTTGTTTGGGACAAAGACTTGGAACATTTGGCATAATATGAAACCAAGGCACAGAAAAGCAAAATGATTTGTTTAAGGACACATAGTGGGTAAGCAGTTGAATTTTTAGAATTTATGGATTCTGGGGGGAGGAGCCAAGATGGCGGAGTAGAAAGATTCACATATGCTAGTTCCGAACCCACAGCCCATAAATTACCTGTAAAAAGAACAAGTTCTGGAGCAGTGGAAGCCACGCAGCAATAGAGTGGAGGAGATTTCTGTTCCAGATAGCCCTGAAAAACTGACCCCAAAGGTCCGTCATGCAGTGGACTTGGAGCAGAGCCCACCCCTGCCCTGGCCACGTGGCACAGAAAGGACCAGATCCGAGCAGGTTTCAGGGACAGAATCTCTGGCAGCCACGAAGGTCCCTCCACCCACGACAGGAGCGGGTTGTCTCCATAACTCCAGCCCCCTCGGGAGGAAGCAGCTGACAGGGGCTCCCAAGGCAGGCAGAACCCCAGATCCATAATCGAAGGTCTCCGCATAAACTCCCTGAGGGAACTGAGCCCTGTGAGGCAGCCCTGCCCCAACCTGAGCACCTAAACTTAATCCCACTGAATAGCAGCCCCACCCCTCCCCCCTTCTGAAAGCCCTGAGGCTGGGAAGCAGCATTTGAATCTCAGATCCCAAGCACTAGTGAGGCAGGGGGTGGAGAGGAATCTCAGAAGTCAAGTAACTGGCTGGGAAAATGCCCAGAAAGGGGAAAAAAAATCAGACCATAGAAGGTTACTTTCTTGGTGAACAGATATTTCTTCCTTTCCTTTCTGATGAGGAAGAACAATGCTTATCATCAGGTAAAGACATAGAAGTCAAGGTCTCTGTATCCCAAACATCTGAAATAGATATCCAGTGGGCTCAGGCCATGGAAGAGCTCAGAAAGGATTTTGAAAATCAAGTTAGACAGGTGGAGGAAAAACTGGGAAGAGAAATGAGAGAGATGCAAGAAAAGCATGAAAAAGGGGTCAATACCTTGCTACAGGAGACCCCCAAAAAATTCTGAAGAAAATAACACCTTGAAAAATAGGCTAACTCAATTGACAAACGAGGTTCAAAAAGCCAATGAGGAGAAGAATGCTTTCAAAAGCAGAATTAGCCAGATGGAAAAAGAGGTTCAAAAGCTCACTGAAGAAAATAATTCTCTCAAAATTAGAATGGAACCGATGGAGGCTAATGACTTTATGAGAAACCAAGAAATCACGAAACAAAACCAAAAGAATGAAAAAATGGAAGAGAATGTGAAATATCTCATGGGAAAAACAACTGACCTGGAAATTAGATCCAGGAGAGACAATTTAAAAATTATGGGACTACCTGAGAGTCATGATCAGAAAAAGAGCCTAGACATCATCTTTCATGAAATTATCAAGGAAAACTGCCCTGATATTCTAGAACCAGAGGGCAAAATAAGTATTCAAGGAATTCACCGATCACTGCCTGAAAGAGATCCAAAAGGAGAAACTCCTAGGAACATTGTGGCCAAATTCCAGAATTCCCAGGTCAAGGAGAAAATATTGCAAGCAGCTTGAAAGAAACAATTCCAGTATTGTGGAAATACAATCAGGATAACACAAGATCTAGTAGCTTTTACATTAAGGGATTGAAGGGCATACAATAGGATATTTCAGAAGTCAAAGGAACTAGGACTAAAACTAACAATCACCCACCCAGCAAAACTGAGTATAATACTTCAGGGGAAAAAATAGTCTTTCAGTGAAATAGAGGACTTTCAAGCATTCTTGATGAAAAGACCAGAGCTGAAAAGAAAATTTGACTTTCAAACACAAGAATGAGAAGAAGCATGAAAAAGTAAACAGCAAAGAGAAGTCATAAGGGACTTACCAAAATTGAGCTGTTTGCATTCCTACATGGAAAGACAATATTTGTAACTCTTGAAACTTTTCAGTATCTGGGTAGTTGGTGGGATTACACACACACACACACACACACACACACACACACACACACACACACACATGCACACACACACAGACACAGAGAGCACAGAGTGAATTGAATAGGATGGGATCATATCTTAAAAAAATGAAGGTAAACAGTGAGAGAGAAATGTAGTGGGAGGAAAGAGGGTGAAATGGAATGGGGCAAATTATCTCTCATAGAAGAGGCAAGCAGGAGACTTTTTAGTGGAGGGAAATAGAGGAGACCTGAGAGAAAAACATGAAGTTTACTCTCATCACATTCGACTAAAGGAATGAATAAAATGCACAGTCATTTTGGTATGAAAACTTATCTTACAATACAGGAAAGTGGGGGAGAAGGAGATAAGCAGGATGGGGGGGATGATGGAAGGGAGGGCAATGGGAGGAGGGAGCAATTTGAAGTCAACACTCTTGGGGAGGGACAGGATCAAAAAACAGAATAGAAACAGTGGGGGGCAGGATAGGATGGAGGGAAATACAGTTAGTCTTACATAACACGACTATTATCGAAGTCATTTGCAAAACTACACAGATATGGCCTATGTTGAATTGCCTGCCTTCCCAAAGGTGGGGAGGGAGGGATGGGGAGAATTTGGAACTCAAAGTTTTAGGAACAACTGTTGAGTATTGTTCTTGCTACTAGAAAATAAGACATACAGTTAATGGCGAATAGAAAGTTATCTGGCCCTACAGGACAAAAGAGAAGATGGGGTCAAGGGAAGGGAGGGAGGATAGAAGAGAGGGCAGATTGATTGATAGGGGAAATTAGAATGCTTGGTATATTGGGGTGGTGGAAGGGGACAAATGGGGAGAAAATTTGGAACCCAAAATTTTGTGAAAATGAATGTAAAAAGTTTAATAAATAAATTCATAAAAAAAAGAATTTATGGATTCTGAGGCCATGGTGCTATTTTCTCCCTCACTGATGAAATCACTACCTCAAAGTACAGTAAACCGCACGGCCCTCTACAAAATCTGGCAAGAGACTTTAAAACTAAATTGCATAAGCACTCATTTCGTGATGAAAGAAAGATAACTGTTTGGTGTACAGTAAGTATGACACTATCCCTCCCCAATCTTTGCAAGACCACACTTTGGAAGTAATAGATCTTCTTTCTAAATTACTGAACAACTGGCATGTTTAGTGAGTAAATTTACTTTTTACACAACAAACAAAAGCACAAACAAGGAAAAAAAAGATGGACTGCATCTTCCAAATGTTGGTGTTACACCAGGGTTATAAATCATGAACTGTACTGAGTTCTTTCAACCCAGAAAGCTGCTATTTACTTGGGCTAAACTGAGAATAGTGGGGACCTTATCCTGGATATGGTCTCCTTCCTAACATTTAAATGGTAGCTGGTAACATCTTTTCTAGATGTATAAAGTGTTTGCGTGAAAAAGGGGAAAGGAAGAGAGAGAGAGAGAAAGAGAGAGAGAGAGAAAGAGAGAGAGAGAGAGAGAGAGACAGAGAGAGACAGAGACAGAGAGAGACAGAGACAGAGAGACAGAGACAGAGAAAGAGGAGGGTGAAGAAGAGGGAGGGGAGAAAGAGGGAAAGAGGGAAGAAGGAAAGGAGAGAGAGAAGGGAAGAGAGGAGAGAGAGTTCTTCCACTTTAGATGGGTCAGGATTTGTACTAAGACTATGGTGTTTTCTGTGTATCTCTAATACAATCGTTGGTAAAAGCAAAGTTTTCTTTTGTTTAACCCCCTATTTTGTATAGTGGCTGGTGAGTATTTTCATTTGCTTAACCACAGGAAGCTAACTAGATCTCCACCCTTGTTTTTGCCTTGTTCTGATCAGCAAGCCCAGCATGGCAGAATTGATTCAATTACATGGAAAGTCCTCCAGTTGTATTCGTTGCCCCCTTCCTCCCTTGTCATCCCTCTATTGCCCAACATAAGAAGATGACCATGAGCACTTGACCAATAATTGGCCATGTTTGCCAGCCTCTGGCCTACCTATCTACTGACCCATCAGCCTATGTAAATGTTTTGACATCTGTTTATCAGTCCAGTCAGGATCTCCTGAAAGGTCAAGATAAGTATGTCATGGTCTGTTCATTAGTCCATTGGTCAAGCAATGAGATTCTATGTTTTGGGAAAAGTCTCCTGGAGGGTCAAGGGCAAGGTCTATCAATCAAGAAGAATCTGTATTTTAGGTGTGCTTCATCTGTATTATCTGGTATCAAGCACTATAAAATTAAAGGAAAGGGCATCTCAGGAGGATTATCTGAAGTCCATTTCATTATAAGGTGGTGTGGACACTTTAATGAAGTACCATTAGCTCAGAGCTCTGCCTCATTGGTTTTTCTTGCAGATTGGACAATTCTGAACTCCACAGCCCTCAAGGACTCATAATCTAATGAGGAAGACAGCAAGCAAATGAATATGTACAAATAAACTATATGCAAGATAAATCAGAATTGATTAATGAGAGTAAAGGTCCTAGAATTAAGAGGGGTTGTGAAAAACTTCCTGTAGAAGATGAGATTTTAGCTGGGACTTGAAGGATAATGCCAAGGAATCCAGGAGGCAGAGATGAGCAAAGAATGTATTCCAGGAATGGGCAATAGCTAGAGAAAATGCCTAGAGCCAAGAGATAGAGTATCTTGCTTGTGGATCAGCCAGGGTCCGAAACAAGTATCAGCAGATGAAAGAGCTGTTGTGTTGTCCTGCATTCTCAAAGAGGATCGTGGCATCAGGATGATAACATGACTTGCAGTCAAGTACAACAATGAAAACATCAGGAAAGCATGCTGACAAGGGTTTGCTGGTAAATGTTAAATAATCTGCTCTCATACACACATTTATACATACGTGTGTGCACATGTATGTATGCATATGTATTTGTGTATATATATATGCACATGCACATACATATGTCTATGGTAACTTTTGAAGTTCAATCTGCATTATTCATATTTTCTTCTTCACTTTCCTATGTTCAGGCAATAATAAAATTAATTATACTCTGATTTGTAGCATTTGCAGATTTCTGAGGAGTAAATGCTGTTGCTAAAAATTGACCAACTGAAGCGTGTATTACCTGGTTCCAGCATTCCCCTGGAGGCAGTAGCTTAACTGACTGAAAAAAAATGATCCCAGACACAATGATGGTGGTCTGTGGACTGATGTTCTGATTGTGGAAATGTCATACTGGTCAAAACAACATTCTCTGTTTTTGTGAGTGTCTGCAAGCAACGCAGTCCTGGAGTCAGGTTTTAGGATAAATGACTACAAACTGGAGAGAGTTTGTGTACTGCTTTGTGGTCTAACAAAATATTAGCCCACATTAGGAGCTTGTTAAAACTGGTTCAAGAGGTTTTATTGCCTGATGGAAAATAGAGGCACTAATGCACATTAAAAAAAAAAAAGAAATAAAAAAGCTTGTGGGATAGAAAAAAAGCTGATATTAACAGCAGCTTTTGCAATGGATTGACTACAGAGAAGCACCTCAGTCTTCTGGTGTAACATTCTAATAACACTTCTTTCCTCCATGAAAATAAAGTCAGCAAATCAACGAGCATGTATTAAGAGCTTATCTTGTGTCAGGCATGATGCTAAGCACTGGTGATATAGATGTAAACAAAAAGATAGTCTTTGTCCTTAAGGAGTTTACATTCTAATAGAGAAAGATAATATATAAAAAGGAGTTGGAAAGGGGTGGAGGAGAGAGCAAAATACCTGGAAATGGTCATGGTAGAGATAGAAGTCCAGACAGTTAGGTGCAAAGCCTACGGAGCAGAGATTTTCAAAATATGACCTAGGGACACCTGGTGTCTACAAGGTTAAAACTAGTTTCAAAATAATACTATTATATTTTAATTTTGAATACAGTATATATATATGTGTATATGTATGCATATAGATACACATACACAAGTATACACACACATATATATGTACACATATATAGATACAGGATGCATATGCATGTATTTGTATATACACATGCATATATCTACATATACATATATGTATATATAATTAGTTTTGTTGCATAGGATGTAGATACTCTCATGAGGAAATTTGATAACAGTCAGTTTCTCATCATATGTGACTGAGGAACTTAGGCTGTGTAAAGTCAAAAAGGCTTCTAATTGATTGTAGAGTCAAAAAACCTTATGACTTAAGGATTGCTGTGCTATAACTATGTGGATATACTAAAGGAGTGGTCCACTCCTCTCTTATTCTCTTTCCTTAGAGCTACAAAGAGGCAAATAAATATTTTGAGATGGAAATATTGAAGAAAACTTGTTATTAGGAAATCCCTAGTTCCCTTCAAATGTCCTATCAAAGGTTTGCCAAAGGGCAGCAGCAGCAGTGTCTATTGGAGGTGATAGCAGTGTCTTTTGGAGCAGTAGTAACCAATGGCTGTGGAAGTACCTGTAACAGATATGAAAACACAGGAAATATAATCCCTTACAGTGGAAAGAAGTGTTGGCTCTTCAAAAAAGGCACAGATCCTAAGAAGCCCATGCAGAAGAGAGCTCTACCTACAAAGATTTTTACAAGGACTCTATAAAGCAGAAGTTCCTAAACTTATTTGGCCTACCATCTCCTTTTGAAAAAATAATTATTCAGTGCACATCCTGGAAATCTACTTTCTTTAACCCTTTCATAGTTTTCTTTTTAATTTGCATCATTTATAAAATATAAAGTATATTTTTAAAAAATAATGCATCTTAAATTTAATAACTTATTGTAAATGTGTTTTTTCCTGCACTGAAATTTTGATGATGCAATATTGCAACTGTATAGTCTCTTATTGTAAACAAGTCATTAGATGCACATATCCCTGCTGATGCATGCTGGACTTCCCATCAGTGCATGTCCTGCTCTCCTGCCAACACTTGCTTGTTAAGAACTGTTGGTGGATTTAACCACTGATTGGTTATAACTTGCATTTTGTGTGTTTATTTGGAAAATAATGTAATCACCCTGTAACACAACAAATGAAATATGTATGAATAGTTTTTCAAAATGTTTTTAATCTTCTCTTCTTTCCTTCCTTATGCTTCCACCAACCCTTCATTATTGTGGAACACTCCCAATTGCACCTGAGGCTGCTACCACCCCCCTGGATCATTCTGGTGCCCCACAAGGGGTGGTATTTCCCACTTTGGTAACCTATGGGAGAAAGGAGAGGGAGAAAAGAGTTTCCAGTAGATGTGTTTCGGATTGCCTCTTCCTCATATGTATTCCCTACACATGTTTCACTGTTAATGTACTTTAAGTTAAAGCCCAGTCTGCCCATGAACATCTTGTGAGTTAATAGAGAGTGTGCCCTAGGATTTGGGGGAAATGTCTTGTACCATCAAATCTTATTATGCCATCTGAGTATAACATCTTTTCTAAAAGCTAATTAAATCTTGTGGGCTGACTGTGAAGCGGAAGTGCAACCGTGTGGGCTCATGAGGCCATTTGTCCTAAAAATATAGCCTCTCAGGATTACCCATAGAATCCTAAGAGTAAGTTATCAGTCACCCTCTGGGGATCCCAACTTGTATGGATAAGTTGAGTGGTCAAGCCCCCAAAAAAGTATTGCACTGCTGTGCAGAGAATCTGTTTAGGGCTGTGAGGTATGGGCAACACCCATTCAGCGATTAGGGCTGTTCATGAAGTGAGCCAAGGGATGTTCCCTTTAATTAAAAAAAAAAAAAAGTCAAACTGGGAGCAGGTTTTGTTTCTGGCTAAAAGAGAAACAATGCCTATTTACATTCCCTCTGAGCCATTGGAGCCCAGAAAACAACTATTAAGTGATGCTTGGGCAGGGACCTATTGTTGGCTAGTCAATGAGAGTTAGAGTGAGAATTCAGAAAGACCTCAGCTTTAAAAGGCCAAGATCTTCCACTGTGTTCTGGGCCATCTCCAGTTGTTCTGATCTATATCTGGCCACTGGACTCAGCTCAGGGAGAGAAAATGAGGCTGGTGACCTTGCACAGCCATCATTGTAATCCAACTCACTTGCAAGTCATGACATCATCTTCCTGAGGTCATGGTCATCTTTAATAAAGAAGGTCAAACCATACAAGGGCTGTGTGGTATAGTCAAAAAACCTGAATTCTTGTCCCAGCTCTGCCACCAACCATTTGTGATGTGTGGTCACTTTATCTCAATAAATCTCTGTTTCTACCTCTATAAAATATGACTATTAGACTCAGTGATCTCAGAGGCCCCTTCCACATCAAAGATTCCATTCTTTGATATTTTAAAATATTTGTAGTCATCAGTGTTACTACTCTTCTTCTTTAAACCACATTTAATGAACTTGAGAGAATAAATCTACTTTGTGCATGTTTACCAAATTCTTGTGACTGCCTGATGCTCTTACCTGTGGGCAGGGTCATGTTACACCAGATATTTGTGCATTGGAGGTCAGTCACAAAGATGACATTGCTTTTTATTCCATTAAAGAGAGGTCAGTCACAAAGATGACATTGCTTTTTATTCCATTAAAGAGATTTCCTTCTTGCAGTAGCTGTTTTTTTTTATAGTTCATCCTAATGTCAGCATGGGTGTATTTTCCAGAGCTGCTCCATTTTCTTGCAGTGGGAATGTGTGTTTCCCACTCACGTGGAAATTTGGTATTGCATTTATCTCTCCCCTTTGCACAATAAGCCTTTGTTTATACAATGTTAACAGAAACACTCTGAGCACAAGGTTGTATTTTGTTCTCAGATCTCATGGAATCAATGAGAAGAGGACATATTATGGCTCATACATCTTTAATATGGTACCATTATGAAGTAGGCATTTTACTTCTGCTTAGTCTATGTTTTTTTTTTCTAATGATAATATGCAAATGTGGTACACATGCCTTATATTTTCAGCCTTGATGCCTAAAATCATAAGGTTATTCCACACGAGAACCTACCCAGTATCATTTTATAGGCTGGAAGGGGGTCTCTATGCCCATATATATTAGAGCGTACACCTGTCTTCAATAAGTCCACATCAGGGCATGTAAGTTAACTGCATGCCAAATCTGTCTTGTAAATCAAATGTATAAAGAACAGACTTGCTGCTTTGAAAAAAGTGTGTGTGTGTGTGTGTGTGTGTGTGTGTGTGTGTGTGTGTAACAGGTTTTGTAGAGATAGGATTCTGGCTCTTTGACTGAATTCAAACTTCACAGAACAAATCCCCTTAATAAAAGGATCTGTTTTGTAAAACCTGGACTCAGTCAAAAGACTGTGCCCAAGGACCTAGAAAGTCACATGTGACCTTGTGGCTACAGGTTCCCCACCCTTGTGCGGATAATTGTTTATCACTCTTTGGTAATATTTACCAGGCAAGCTTACAAACCAAACATCATTGAGCAGATATTATATCACATAACAAAATGAAAAAATTGCTCTTTTTGTCCTGGATGTCATCAAGAGGTGATCTTAGTACACAATTAACCCATTTGATGATTATTTATGAAATCAGATCTTGTTCTGTAATGACACCCCTTCCCCCAAACCCTTCTTGGGAATGGCCCCATTACAGATACATTATTGTGGATACAGATTATAGAATTTAATTCTCTTGATAACTCAGTTTCATATACTGTATAAGTTTTCATTTGTTGGGAAAGATGTTATCTGTTTTGGATGCTATTCACCACCTACTTAAGGCTAAAAATCAAAGTGTCACCTTGGATATTTGCCCAGTGATCTATAAAGTAATCTGCAATTTTCTGGAACTAGTGGTGGAGGGAGAGAAAAGAAAGGAAAAATAACACCTGGAAACTATAACCTAGTGGTTTAGAATTGTGGGTATTGGTCTACTAGTTTTGTAGAGATAATTTAGTTCTCCTTGTGAAAAGAAAAATTAAGTAAGAAAATGTACATGATATACATTTGACCAATTGAAATTGAGATCAGTTATAGATTCTTAGAAATTTTAGAGACCAGGAATTATTTAATCTAGTGTAGAAATTGATGTAGTAGGAGCTTATAAAAGTAATAGAATAGAAAAGGGCCCCAAAAAATCATTCAATCCAAACTCATTTTATACATGAGGAAACTGAGAGTCACAGAGATTTTAAATCACTTGCTCAAGGTTTCTCAGTAGGTGTAATCAATGAGATTAGCTTTTAATAACGTCATCTATTATTTGGAACGTAAGAGTGAAACCCAAGGGTATAACCCCTGATCTTGAATAAATAAATTATTTTAGATCTTTAAAACTTAGCCATGTCAGCTGTAAAAAGAGATGATGGAAAGGACATTATTAAGGCAACATGATACAATGGAAAAAAAGCACTGAATTTGAAGTCAGAAGATGTGCTACCTCTGTCATTTGCTACCTATATCACCTTGGGCAAGTCACTTAATTTCTCTGGGTCTCCACTTCTTAATCTATAAAATGATGGGGTTGGATTAAATGACTTCAAAAGTCCTTTCCAACTCTGAATTGATGATCCCATTATCAAACTGAGCATACAGATTATTACTATGCATATGCCCTCTACAAACAATCTTTACTAAACTTTAATTTCAATCATATCATTGATGGGGGTGAAAGGAGAAACAAGCAGATCCTAAGTCAGTAGTTTTGCATGTTATTGATTACTTAGAAATTGTCTTGCATACAGTTAATAATCTTCTTATCATACTTATAGTTTAGAAAATACAATCTTGGGAGATTTTATTTATTCCATCAGTAAGCAATCCAGTCATTAAGGCCAACATGAAAGGCATCATACAATGTACTTAGGTGGCTACAGAGATGAATGAGACCTGACTGCAGGCCTGTAAGAACTTTCAGTCCAGGATAGGACATAGACACAAATATGTAATACTACAAAACAGAGCACGATCTATACATATAAGAAATACAAAGAGCTATGGGAGTTCTGAGCAGTGAAATCACTTTTAGATGGGAACATCAGGAGAATTTTTATAGAGGAGTTGGACTACCAGCTTGTCTTTTAAGTAAAGTTAAGATTTCAATGCATAGAGATAGGAATATGGGCAGAGAAGACATCAGGAGGCATGGAGATGAGAAATCAGGGGCCATGGTCTGGGGATAGGAGATAATCCAGTTTAGTTTGGGCATAGACTATGTAAAGAAAAGCAGTATAAACCTGGCAAAGAAGGTGGAGGAGAGTTTTTAAAGACTGACAAGTTTGATTTTTTATTTTTATTCAGTAGACAAAAGAGAACCACTCGAAGCCTTTGACCAGTGACATCAGGGCCATGGAATTTGGGAAGATATGGCTGGATTAGACTGGAAAGAGAATGGAGACCAGGAAATCAAGTAGGATGCCACAGTCTGGTTGGGAAATAATGAAATCCTGAAGTACTGGTCATTTTTTGTTGTTCAGTTATTTCAGTTGTGACTAACCAACCCTTAATTTAGGGTTTTCTTGGCAAAGCTACTTTATCTACTGCACCACCTAGCTGCCCACTACTCATAGGAAGCATCCAAAACTGAGGATTTAAGTCTGTATGACTGGGACAATGGCAGTTTCATTAAGAAAAATAGAGAAATGGAAAGTCAGGAACATATGTGTGTGCATGTGTGTGTGTGTGTGTGTGTGTGTGTGTGTGTGCGTATGGGTATAGAGCTTGGCAAGTTGATGTTTGGTGTTGGATATACTGAATTTGAGGTGCTACAGAAAAATCTAATTGAAGGCTTTTGGAAATGCAATCTGGGACCTCAGGAGAGAGGCCAAGACTGGAAATATTGATTTAGGAGCAATTTACATAAATGTGATATGTAACTGAAGCCATGGTAGTAGATATGATCACCAAGAAAAAGATTGTAGAGAGAGAAGAGAGCTAAGGACAGATGCTTGGAATAAGGACTAGGGGAAGGAAAAGGACCTGGTAAAGATCACAGATGGAACAGTTACAGAAATAAAAGAAGCAGGAGAATGCATTCTCATAGAACTTATGGAAAAAGAGATAAAAAAGAATGCAAGGTGGTTTATAACACCATCTGCTGCAGAGAAATGAAGAAGGATTTTAATGAACTGAGAGTTTTAGGATAAGGGGCACTAGGCTTCAGATGGAAGGACCTGAATTAGATTAGTGGTTTTGCCATTTATTACTTACATGACGTTGATAAGACACTAGAATCTGGCCTTACGTTCCTTATGTGCAAATGAGAGAGCTAGAATAGATGACCTCCGAGGTCCCTTTCAGCTCTGAATCTATGGCCTTGCAATTCATTTTATATAGTTTTTGTTTCATCATATTTTTGTGTTTGTCATTTTTAATAGAACAATAATAGAGCATTATGTAGATTATGTTGATTGTATTCATCCTTCATTGCTGTAGACCATGCCATCAGAGAAATGATGGTATGACTTGCACTTGACTGTTTTGAGTGAGGGAGGGCTGTGCAGGTCACCAGCCTCACTTCTCCTCCAGAGCCATCTGAATCCAGTGACCAGATATTCATCAGGATGACTGGAGATGACCCAGGATGAGGCACTGGGGTTAAATAACTTGCCCAAAGTCACACAGTTAGTGAGTGTCAAGTGTCTGAGGGGAGATTTGAACTTAGATCCTCCTGACTCCTACCCTGGTCCTCTATCCACTGTACCACCTAGCTACCCCATGTGGATTATACCAACATTTTTTCAGACACACTCCAACCATTGGATTTATAGAAAATTTTCCATTTTTAAATTTTACACCTGAATGAGAAACAGTATGGTGTGCTGGATAGATGACTGGGCTTAGAGACAGAATAACTTAAGTTCAAATCCCATCTTTCAAGAATAATGACTACTTGACCTTGAACAAGTTACTTATCTCTCAGTGCCACAGACATCTCTTTAATACTATACATTTGCGGAGAAGATGCCAAACTACATTGGCAAAAGTAATTTCTTCATCTGACAGTTCTCTATGTCACTGAAATTATAGATTCAATCTTTATTCCCATAAAGTTTCTATTAATGGGATCTGATTAGACATGGGTTTCCTACTATAAGAATCATATTAGACATGTGAAACATATTTTATGAAAGGAATATTTCTAGATTTTTCTCATTTGTTTTCCATTAAGTCCTGTGTAAACATATATACATATATATAGAAAATAAATGCTAAACCAAGAAAAATTCATGACATGTTCTGATCTGTAGGAGATAAAAGATTTTATTTTACAGAATATGAAAACCTAAGTCACAAACAATATGCTATTGAAAATAGCGTCTATAGTAGTAAGGCAGATACCAAACTGGTATGAAGAAAAGATCTTTCATTGCTTTTTGATATTCCCACATATCTATGCTGGTAGATCATACTCATTTGCATCATTGGCTATTGATGGTGAGACTCATGATAATAGGAGTTATGGTAAGAAAAATGTTTTTGGAAAATAAATGCACTGGATTCTCTATTATAGTAAAAGCACAGAGCAAATTATCCATACTAAAGGCATATTCTAGGAAGAATAAGATCTTGACTAAATAAAACTTATATTAGCTTGCCTTTGCATAGAATTTCGAAGGTTTACCAAACTTTTTACTGCACTCAGGAGGACGAGAAAATCTCTTAATTAGAGAAAAAATTATAAAGTGTTGATAAGAGATAATTGGCCAAAGACTTCAAACCTGCAGAATAATATAATGCTTATAACATGGGGTTTGTGAAGGCAAGAGACAGTGTGCTATAGAGGAAAGTACTCTAACTTTCAAACTGAGATGTAGGCTCATTTCAATTTCCTGTTCTGAAACACAAAGGTGTTGAGATAGATAACTTCTAGGGGCCTTCCTGGTGCTAACATTCTGCTTACTATTGTAAGATCATGAACTTGGAAAATTTCCTCTATCTGGGTGATTTTACAGCTTTTGTGGTGAGCTTCTCCCTGGCCATCCTCATGATATGTCCCTAGGCTCTTTAGTCTTCACCTCTGACCATAAAGTACAGCTCCAATTTCCCTCACCTCTCCAAATCTTTCACCACTGTGTAATGGAAATAAACTTGAAGCCTTTTCAGTAAGATCAGGGGTGAAACAAGGGTGTCAATTATCACTACTATTATTCAATATTGTACTAGCAATAAGACAAGAAAAACATTGAAGGAATAAAAATAGGCAATGAAGAAACAAAACTATTACTTTGCAGATGATATGAGGATATACATAGAGAACTCTAAGAAAATTAAAAACCTAATTAAAAAATTAAGAACTTCAGCAAATTCACATAAATCACCAGCATTTGTATGCATTAATAACAAAATCCAACAGCAAAGACAGAAAGAGAAATTCCACTTAAAATGACTGCAGACAACATAAAATCCTTGGGAGTCTACCTGTGAAGACAAACCCAAGGATATAGGAACATGATTACAAAACACTTCACACAGATACAGATCTAAACAACTGGAGACATATTAATTGCTCATGGGTAGGCCAAGACAATATGATAAAAATGAAAATTCTATGTAAATTAACTTACTTCTTCAGTGCCATACTAATCAAACTACCGAAGAATTATTTTATAGAGCTAGAAAAACATATTTAAAAAATTAATCTGATAAAACCATATGGTTTTATCTATATCAAGAAAGATCTTTCAAGAAAATCCATGAAAAAAAATGTGAAGGAAGATAACCTAACAGTATTAGAACTCAAACTATATTACAAAGCTGTAATCATCAAAACAATTAGGCTAAGAAATTGAGTAGGGCAGCTAAGTGGCACAGTGGATATAGTGTCAGTCTTGGAGTCAGGAAGACCTGAGTTCAAATGTGATCTCAGACACTTCACTGGTTATGTAACCATGGACAAGTCACTTAACCCTGTTTACCTCATTATTCTTGATCTACAAAATGAGGTGGAGAAGGAGGTGGCAAACCAGTCCAGTTCTTTGCCAAGAAAACCCCAAATGGGATCACAAAAAGTCAGATATGACTGAAATGGCTAAACAACAAAGAAATAGAGTGGTGGATCAGTGGAATATATTAGGTATAAAATACACAGCAAGAAATGACATATACAAACAAAAGTAAAGAATTGGAAAGCAAAGGGATGCCCATTAATTGTTGAATGGCTGAACAAGTTGTGGTATGTGATTTTGATGGAATACCATTGCGCTATAAATAATGAGCAGGATGGTCGCAGAAAAACCCAAAAAGTGAGCAGTATTAGGAGAACATTGTACACAGTAAAAACCACATGGTAATGCTGATTAACTATGAAAGACTTAGCTACTCTGATCAAGACATGATCCAAGACATTTCCAAAGGACCCATGATGAAAAATGCTATTCACCTCCAGAGAGAGAAATGATGAACTCTAATTGCAAGTTGAAGCATACTTTAAAAAAAATAAACCTTTTCTTTGTGTGTATGTGTGTTTTTATTTTGCATCATGGATAATATGGAAATAAGTTTTGCTTTCCTCCACATGTATAAACAATTTCATATTGCCCAACTTCTCAAGGAGTAGGGGAATATGAGAAGCAAAGAATTTGGAACTAAAAATTTCAAACTATGAATGTTGGAAAATTTTAAATGAAATAAAATATATTTTAAAATTAGAAATAATGCATTATAGAATATCTTTAGATTCAGTGGCAGAACAGAGTACATAAAATGCTGACCCATGAGGCAAGAGACACAGTTTTGGTTCTGGTTCTGTCCCTATCTAGACATGTGATATAAGACAAGTTAATTCTCCTGAGTTTCTATTGGGGATGATATCTATTATCTCTCTCAGCACTTAATTTTAAAATAAAATTTTAGTAATATAATCCCTAAATTAGATTTAGTAATATAATCCCCAAATTAATATAATTGCTAAATATAGTCATAGAACATATTTCTTTGTTTCTCCCAAAATGTTTCATTTGTTGAGGGGTGAGACTTGGAAAATCAACAGCAAACTTATGGAAGATTGCATCTGTTGGTATAGCAGAGCCATAGGTAACGTCTTACAATTTATAGCCCTCAGACGGATTTAAAAATGTAGGTCGTTGCAGACTTGCCATCTCTCTGGGAAACACTTTTCCATAATAGAGTAAATATATCTGGCGTGACATTCCTTTTTTTTTTTTCCTTTTTTTAAATGTGAGGAATGTTCAGTGCACATGGCTCATGGATAGACCCACATTGCTTCCAGGAGTCTTTATTTATGCTCTGTGCCACCCTAGTGTGAGTGTGGTGCTCAGTCATCATAGAAATGCAGAGCAGAGATTAAAGAACATGGCAGCTGAGGAGAAACTATTTTGTATTTGCAAAGATTTTTATATTACCCATGTATATCTGTCGATTAATAATATGGAAAGAGTGAGTAACAGGCAACGGAATTATACCACACTAGTGGAAAGTTTTGGATTCATAGGAAAGAGACTTCATAAGATTTTCCAAGTTTCCTTTAAAGAAAGAATTTGTCTATAAAGGAAGAAAGGTATAGCTCTCCAGATGTTTTTCAACAATTGGTTATGTATAAAAAATGTAAGCTACTGTTTGAATCTTTGAAATGGGAACCAAAAGAACTTCTGATTGTTTCTGAACCACAATAATAACCAAGTGTACTTTTAATGACTAGAGTCTAGAAGAACCTAGCTTCTTACTAGAAAAGATTGCAAATTGAAAATGAATTGACTATGGGTGATTAAAAGAGACTTCTTATCATTTACTTATCACATTCAAGGTCTGGATTAGAATGACTCAAGCTTTTCAACTAAAATTTCTAGGCTTTATCCTGGAGTTGAAATGGTCCAGGAACTAGGAACACAACTTAAAAAAAAAAAAAAGATTTGAATGAAGAAAAATTGACAATATCAACAGCACGACACTAACAAAGATGAAAGGGTGTTAAATTGTAGGAATGCCCCAAACAGCCTAAGGCTTGTGACCAAATATTGAGCCTTCTGTTAAAAACTAACAAATCGGAAAACCTCAGTAATGGGCTATACATTTTGTCCTGCTCCAGTAATTTTAGAACACATACAATCTTTTAAAATTTAGTTCAGTTTTGGGACTTAGGAAGTAGTGACATAGATGGCAACTCTGTGGTTAAGGAGGTGGATTAAAGGGTGCTAGATTGAAAACCCAGAGTTTATCTAAACTTAAACCTGAATTTAAGTTCCAGTTCTACAATCAGGTAACTAACTGTCTGACTGCAGACAAAGGTTTGAATCTGTTTCTTTATCTGTAAAATGAGGGCCATGAAAGCCACATTACTTACCTTACAGGTTTACAGTGAGGAAATTGTTTTGTAAGGTATAAAGTGTTGTATTATAGTGAACTATTACAACTCAGGTGGCAGGCAGCATGGTGTAATGGTTAGAATATTGGACATGGAATCAGGAAGAGAAATTCTAAACCTGACTTCAAATCCTGCTTCTGTCACTTTTTATCTGTATGACAATGGACCTCTGTGAGTCTTGTAATCTGTAAAGATCTAGGTAGAGTGCTAGATTTGGACTCCAAAGACCTGAGCTTTAATACTACCTAATATATTCTCCATATCACTTTGGGCAAATCAATTCCAATTTGGCTTTAGTTTTGTCATTTGTAAAATGAGGTGGCTGGCCTAAGTCTTGTCCAAGGCTCCTTCAATCTGAAAACCTATGAAATTATGTGTTTCCACACTGCTCAAATCATAACTTGATATGTTGGATTACTGAGATACATATAAGCTTTTACTACTTTGCAAAAAATGATCATCTTTATTTCCTTTTAAGGTTCAATGAGATTTTAAATTTTAAAAATTAATTTCTAATGTTAAATGTACTTAAGATCATGTTTAAGTTCCATAGCTGTTATAATTTACATATATGTATATTATATTATAAATATATGTGCTTACATATGTACACATGCACACCCACATATGGATAAATGTGCATGACTTACAGCTGTGAAATTGCTAAAAGAGGTATTTTTATTCCTTTTTGCTCTTTCGGCTTTTAAATGGTTCCAAAATGGCTCCAAAACGTGCATAAAAGAGTCCTCAAAAGTTCACAAGTAGGATATATATACATATATATATCAAAAAAATGAAAGCAAAACGTTGGAATTACTCATTTAGGCACTGCACGAACCTCCAATGTGTATCCTAGCATGTGTTAAACTACATTTAAATGGTTTCCATCTATTCTAATTCCAGTTAAAGAAGTAACTGAATTGCCAACATTTAAATATTACCTATCACTAAAACAAAGCAAGCTCTACTAATCATTTTTATTTGACAAATGAAGGTTATAAATGATATATACCCATGGGGAGAATGAAACCAATGCTCCTTTAGTTCACTAAATGCAATATCTGCTATAAAATGTTAGAACAAATGGGAATAAACTCTGAAAGAATGTATTTCAAACTGGTGCAATTCATTTTTCCAATTACATTTTAAAAATTCAAAACAGACCCAACTACTTTGCAGATTTGATTTTCATATGGTTGAGATGCAATGTGTTTTGGAGTAAAGGACTGAAGGAAATCTTGAAGAAATATGATGAGATTTCCTGATTCAGATACACACCAGGGCTACCAACCTCAAGGCTCTTTTGGCATGTCCATTACAAACGTGGTCTGTCTGGAGTAGATGACTTTACCATGGATTTTTGTCCCTGAGCTCTGGCTAGACTAATGGCTTGGCAAATACTGGTTAACTTGCAGGTGTCTGTGAGTTTCTTTTTTTTTCTTTTACTATATAAAGGCTGTACTTGGGAACTGCAAATATGTATGTTATGTCATCCAATCTAATCCAATCCAAATCCTCAATTTCAACTCGAAAAAGAACATTTCCATATTCTGGAATAACACTGAAAGAAGATTCTATATGAAGTCATGACTCTCCATTCCACTTGACTTTTAAGATAATGATTAAAAAACACTGAGTTTATACATCATGAATTCCATACATAACTTTCAGAACTGTCCTGCCTGTCTGTGCTTCCTTGCTGAACTTCCCTCTATTCTATTCTATGCGTTTTTATGCTATTGTGATGAATTTTTTTCTTTATCACTGTTGCTTACCCTATTGAGCACCCTATCCCCAATTAACTGGAACAAACAAAAAATTTAAACAAGTACATCAAGCAAAAATTAGTTCACATAGTTGCCATATCCCCAAAATATGTTTTTGTACCCATCACCTTTCTTTCAGGAAGCTAGTAATATGCTCCATAATCAGTACCCTGGAGACATGGTTCATCATTGCTTTGATTAGAGTTCTTAAGCCTTTCAGAGTTGATTTTTCTTCATGTTTCTGTCTTTCTATACATTTGTCTCCTGGTTCAACTGTCTTTACTTTTGTCAGTTCAGGATTCTTTGAAATCATGCCTTATTGCTTATGGTGCATTAAAATTTCTTTACATTCATGCACCACAATTTGTTCAGCCATCCCCTGATTGTGTAAGAGACAAAGTAAGGTACACACTTTGATTCCAGTTCTTCTTCTAACCCTCCTCCCAATTTTAAGCCTTTCTTCAGGATCAGAAAGTTTGTTTTATTTGTGACTGTTTCTTCCCTTGTATTGCCTCCCTTTTACTCTCACCACTCTGCTTATTTCGCTGCTGAATTTGATGTATTTCAGGAGCCAAGATGGTGAAGTTGATAGGATCTGGGGAGGCTGGGTTCCCCTCCCCAAATATCTTCTAAATAGATCTAGAAAATGCACGAAACCAAATCCTTATGGAGGAATTTGAATTAGTGAGTCATTTGCCTAGCCCACCATGGCATAGAGAGACAGACAGGGAGGTCTATAGACACTGGGGGTGAAGAGGACAAGGAGCACTCCAATGCTCAGGGGTAGGTTGCACACCAAGGCAAGAAGAGGTCACAGATCCATAGCAGGGATCCACCAGACCCATTCTAAAGCACTACAAGGGGGACAAATGTGAACTAGTGACTTTGTTGTCAATTACCCAGTTCTGAGTCATAGTCTCAACCAGCACATGGGAGTGGTGTTTTGGGGCCCTGGGATGTGTATGGAGAAAATAGAAAGTTCAACTTAGAAGCAAACAAGCAACAGTAGCAGTAATGGTGTGGCTGAGTCACCAATCTCAGAGGAGGGGCATCATTTTCAGCATCTAGACACAGCTTGGAGAAGAATGACCCAGATAGGAGTCCTAGACAAAAGGGGAGCCTGCAATTTTGCCACTATGAACCAACAGAACTTTCTAGATATTTGATAGGGGCTGAAGTCAATAGCTGCTCACTTTTCTGTAGACCTAAATGCACGTCAGGAACTAGCAGAGCTCAGACCAGAGGGGCAGTCATGGATCAGACTATGCAGGAAGAATGAAAGCTTGATCCTCAGCTTAGACAGTTCTTGAGGTTTTGAGTCATTGGGACTAGCTCAAGCCTTCCCTTTAGAAATCTAGCAAGCTTAGACCTAACACTAAGTCTGAAGTTAAAAAGTAGGCTAGAAGTATTAAAGAAAAAGAAAAGAAAATGAAGAATAAAAAGAAATTTGTCATAAAAGATATTAGAGTAGGAGAGAAACTCAGTATATAAACACAAGAGCAAAGAATGGCTCCAAAACATCTATAAGCAATACCTCAGAGAAAAACATATCCTGGGCAAAAATTCAACTGGAATGTCTGAAAGAAATGAAGGAAGAGGTTTTTTTTTTTTAATGTTTATACTGTTTTTTTTTTTTTTATAAATAGAGAGGATGTTTGAGGAGAAATTGAAAAGGAATGAGAATTGTTTAAAAAAAGATGGAAAAGGAATTAAGACCTTGGCATAAAAGGTACACACCCAAGCAGTAAACTCTCTGAAAATTAGAATAGGACAAACAGAAGCTAATAAGTTCACAACACACCAAGAAATATTAAAACAAAAGATTGAAAGTCAAAAGACTGAAAAAAAAACACAAAAGAAAACTGACCTGGAAAACATATTGAGGAGAAAAAAATTCAGAATCACTGGACTATTTGAATACCATGACCCCAAAAGAGCCTAGACATCCTATTTCCAGAAATCTTAAAGGAAAACTGCCCTTAGAAGTGGAGGACAGAATGCAAATAGAATCTACTAATTCACTTCTTGAAAAAAAACCCTAAATGAAAGTTTCCAGGAACATCATAGTCAGAATCTAGTTTCTCAGTCAAAGAAAAATGCTACAACCAGTCAGAAAGAATTCAAGTACTGAGGAGCCACAGTAGGCTCACACATGATATAGCACCCACCATTATAAAGGAGGAGAGAATTAGTAATAGAATATTCTGGCAGGCAAAGGATATAAATTTGCTGTCAAGAATAACTTACCCTGCAAAACTGAGTATAACATTATAGGGGGAAAAGGAATTTTAATGAAATAGGTCATTTCCAAGCATTCCTGAGGAAAAGACCAGTACTTCATAGAAACTTCACAGTTCTAACATGGGAATTAAGAGAAACAAAAAAAAAGATAAACATAAATAATGATGATAAAGAATTAAATAAGGATACATTACTCACATTCAAATATGAAAAAATAATAAATGTACCCTCTCAGGAAGCTATCATTTTCAGGGGTCACAGAGTCCAATTAGACAAGGTTTGGGAACAGTTTTGTTATGTCTTAGTCATCTCAAGAAAAGAATGGAAAGAGAGAAGAAGAGGAATATGTTGGAGGGGGAAAGGGAAGAAAAGGTTAGGGAAAATTATTTCACATAGTCAGACTGTACAAACAGACATCTGTACAAACCAGGAGGACAGGGTGAAGAGACCAGTTAACACTCAAACCTCACTCTCATCTGATTTGACTAAAAAAAAAAAGGAAGTACACAGATATTGTTTATTACAGACATATATTTCACTCATCAAAGAAATATGAGAGAAAGGAGAGAAGAGGAAAGGATGAATTAGAAGGAAAGTTGTTTAAGAGAGAGATCAATTCTAAGCAAAACAAACTCTAAAGATGTAGAGAAATATCTGTAGAGATTTTTGAAGTAGCCAAAAGAAGCTTAAGGGGTGCCCATAAATTGGGGAATGAATGAATGAACAAAGATAGTTTATGAATGTGATGGAATACTACTATACTGAACTTTTATCAGCATAATGACCAGCTATGTAAATATACTTTTTCCAGAGAGTATTCTAGACCAGAATGTTGATATAATTTCTGACTTGGACCTCAGAAGAAGCTAGACAGAATCTGAGGGAAGAAGATATCCTGGAGCATTCTGGGAC
The DNA here is from genome assembly GCA_023548195.1 of Bettongia penicillata ogilbyi. Classification (NCBI taxonomy): domain Eukaryota; kingdom Metazoa; phylum Chordata; class Mammalia; order Diprotodontia; family Potoroidae; genus Bettongia; species Bettongia penicillata. The sequence goes on from JAJHZJ010000560.1 coordinate 13,862,868, forward strand.
ACATTTTTAATGTGAGGAAAAAAAATTCTATATATGTATCCATGCCTATATTTTACATTCTATCATTTTTATATCAGTTTTAATGGATCTCTTATAGTATGTATGGAGCAAATACTGAGAAACATAATTTGACCCAAAGATGGTGAAGAATTTCCATGTTTCTAAAACTTTACTTGCATTTATTTTTAAAATTCATTTTTATAAAATAATTTCCTAATATACTCCCTATGCTCTTCATGTAAAAAATAAAAATTGTTAAACAAAACAAATGGATAAAGTGATGGTGTCTCAGAGAGTTGTGTGCTATTGTGTTTCCTTATCCCCTTACTCTATTGGGAGGAAGGAAAGTGATTTTATCATCTGTTCTCCAGAATAAAAAATAGTCAATCAGTCAGTCAACAAGAATTCATTAATTAAGCACTTACTGTGTGCCATTGACTATTACCTTCAGTGACAGGAAACACTCCACCTCACAAATCAGCCAGTAACATTTGAGGGGAACTTGGTTGTTAATATTAATAGCACATATTTATGTGGCATTTTATAGCTTATAAAATGCTTTGCATACATAATCTCATTTGCTCCGTATAATTTTGTGAAATAGGTAACATAAGGACTATTAATTTCCTTTTGCAGATGAGGTCAGTGAGGCTAAAGGAGGTTAATTGATCATATAATAAATGTGAAAGCAGATATTTGACCCCTGGTCTTCTGACTCCTGGGTGGGTTGGATCAGATGGCCTCTGATGTTTCTTGCAATCATAAGATTATACAATTCTGAGATTTTGTGATCCTCAAATGAAATGTTTGTAAAACACTTAGCATAGTGCCTACCATGTAGTAGGCACTTAATATGCTTGTTTTCTTCCATTCCCTTCTAGTACTCTTTTCATTGTATCTCATTGTCTTGTGATCATTGCCAGCCTCTTCCTTCTAGTGAATCAATTCTGCCTTCCTACAAGGTAGCTTCCAATTGATCATCATGGTACTTCCCTGCAGAGATGCATAGATTCAATCCAATACCTTATACTGGTGACAATTTTTCAAATACTTTAAGACAGTTTCCAGGCTTCCCTCAGGTTAAGGTTAGATTTGTCAATAGCTCTCCCTGTGACATAGTCACCCAAATTTTTCTCTTTCAGATACACTTCTCCCTATATGTGCAATCTAGAATTGAACTCATATTGTTTGAGGAGTGGAAAATGTAATAGAACTGTCATCTAACTTTTCTCTGAACACTATTTTTTAGTGCATCTAAACCTGCAATTTCTTTTATTTTCTAAACTGTTGACTCATATTGAACTTGCAGTTCAATAAAACACTAGCTTTATTATGCTACAGTAACACAAAAATCTTTTTTTTTTCAAATTAAATGTTTTCAGGGATGGAGTAGAAGGATGGACATGTAAAAGCTCTCCCCCATAGCCCATAAAATGCCTGTAAAAAATGACTCTAAACAAATTCTAGAGCAGCAGAAGCCACAAAATGATAGAGTGAAAGACATTTCCAGCCCAAGATAGCCTGGAAGGCCAATAGGAAAGGTCTATCACACAGGGTGCAGAACCGAGCACAGCCTAGCCTTGGCCTCAGTCTGGCAGGGACAGGACCAGAGCAGGCCTCAGGGGGCTGAATCCTTGGCAGCAGCTGTGGTTCCTAGCTTGCTCAACCCACAAATGCCAAAGACAGCTTCAAAGGTCAGTGAGAAAGCTCTTTCACCTGGGTGAGAAGGGAAGCTGAGCTGGTCCTGCCAGCAGAAGCCACTACAGCGCCAGCATCCATTTTGGAGCCCTCCATCTAAAGACCCTAGGGGAACTGAGCCACTGAATTGGATCTCAGCCCTGAGTGGCAGTCCTGGGGTGAAGAAGAGCGTTGACATGGTGGAGCTGGTGGAGTCTCTGAACAGGGAATTCTACTCTCAGATCCTGGGCAAAAAAGTTTGCATTAGCTCTCAGACCAGAGTATAGGCCAGAAGAGGAGTAAACTCCTCTCCCTTGTTTGTGCCACCTTAGAGAAACTGAGAAGTTACAGGTCCCCAGAGTATACCGTCCTCTTGACAAAAGACTCAAAAGTCAAGTAACTGGCTGGGAAAATGCTCAAAAAAGAGGAAAAAATAAGACTATAGAAGGCTGTTTTCTTGGTGAACAGGTATTTTCTTCCATCCTTTTAGATGAAGAAGAACAATGCATACCATTAGAGGAAGACATAAAAGTCAAGGATTCTGCATCCAAAACCTCAAAAATAAATATGCAATGGTCTCAGTCCATGGAAGAGCTCAAAAAGGATTTTGAAAATCAAGTGAGAGAGATGGAGGAAAAATTGGGAAGAGAAGTGAGAGTGATGCAAGAAAATCATGAAAAGCAATTCAACAGCTTGCTAAAGGAGACCCAATAAGAAGCTGAAGAAAATAACACCCTTAAAAATAGACTAACTCAAGTATCAAAAGAGGTCCAAAAAGCCAAGGAGGAGAAGAATGCCTTAAAAAGCAGAATTAACCAAATGGAAAAGGAGGTTCAAAAGCTCACTGAAGAAAATAGTTCTTTAAAAGTTAGAATGAAACAGATGGAAGTTAATGACTTTATGAGAAATGAAGAAATCACAAAACAAAACCAAAGGAATGAAAAAATGGAAGAGAATGTGAAATATCTCATTGGAAAAACAACTGACCTGGAAAATAGATCCAGGAGAGACAATTTAAAAATTACAGGACTACCTGAAAGCCGTGATCAGAAAAAGAACCTACACATCATCTTTCATGAAATTATCAAGGAAAATTGCCCTGATATTCTAGAACTAGAGGGTAAAATAAATATTGAAAGAATCCACTGATTACCTCCTGAAAGTTCCAAAAAGGGCTCCTAATAATATTGTGGCCAAATTTCAGAGTTCCCAGGTCAAGGACAAAATATTGCAAACAGCTAGAAAGAAACAATTCAAGTATTGTGGAAGTACAGTCAGGATAAAACAAAGTGTAGCAGCTTCTACATTATGGGATCAAAGGACTTGGAATATGATATTCCAGAAGTCAAAGGAATTAGGATTAAAACCAACAATCACCTTCCCAGCAAAACCGAGTGTAATACTTCAGGGGAAAAAATGGTCATTCCGTGAAATAGAGGACTTTCAAGTATTCTTGATGAAAAGACCAGAGCTGAATAGAAAATCTGACTTTCAAACGCAAGAATCAAGAGAAGCATGAAAAGGTAAACAGAAAAGAGAAATCATAAGGGACCTACTAAAGTTGGACTGTTTATATTCCTACATGGAAAGATAATATTTGTAATTCTGGAGACTTTTCTCAGTATTTGGGTAGTTGGAGGACTATATACTTATAGACTGAGGACACAGTGTGAGTTGAATAGGAAGGGATGATATCTAAAAAAATAGGAGTGAGAGAGGAATATATTGGGAAGAGAAAGGGAGAAATGGAATGGAGCAAATTATCTCTCATAGAAGAGACAAGAAAAAGCTTTTTCAATTAAAAGGAAAAGGGAGGAGGTGAGAGGGAAAAAGTGAAGCTTACTCCTGTCACATTTGGCTCAAGGAGGGAAAAACATGCACACTCATTTTGGTGTGAAAATCTATCTTGCATTACAAGAAAGTAGAGGAGAAGGAGATGAGTGAGATGGCAGGGATGATAGAAAGGAGGCCAAATGGGAGGAGGGAGTAATTAGGAGTAAACACTTTTGGAAAGGGACAAGGTCAAAAGAGAGAATAGAATAAATGGGAGGCAGGATAGGATAGAGGAAAATATAGTTAGTCTTACACAACATTACTATTATGGAAGTATTTTGCATAACTACACATGTATAAGCTATAATTAATTGTTTGCCTTCTTAGTGGGTTTGGTAGGGAGGGAGGAAGGGAGAAAAGTTGGAACTCAAAGTTTTAGGAGCAAATGTTGAGAATCGTTCTTGCATGCAACTGGGAAATAAGAAATACAGGTAATGGGGTATAGAAATCTATCTTGCCCTACAAGAAAAGAGAGAAGATGAGAATAAGAGAAGGGAGGGGTGTGATAGAAAGGAGGGTAGATTGGGGGCAGGGGTAGTCAGAATGCATAGTGTTTTGGGGTGGGGAAGGGGAGAGATAGGGAGAAAACTTGGAACTCAAAATTTTGTGGAAAAGAATGTTGAAAGCAAAATAAATCAATAAACATTTTTAAAAAAACAAATTAACTGCTTTCTAGTCAACTCCCTACACCATATTATAAATATGAAGTTGATTTTTTTTGAACTCAGAGGTAAAGATTGAACATTTATCCCTATTCAATTAAACTTTCTTAGGTATGGCTCAACATTCCCTGTCAAATAATCTTTTTGTCTCTGGGTTCTATCATTGGACGTATTAAATATCCTTCTCATTTTTATGTCATGCACAATTTGACCAACACAATTGTAGGGTTAATGGAATATAGGATCTTCCCTGTCCATCAATAGGATATTTGGCCATGTGTTCCTTTTCTCCCTTGGAAGAGGGGCATTTTCCTAGGTCTAAAGGTACACCGGTATTTCAATCATGGATATCTTGCTGCTTTGAACTCTGGCCCAGTTCACAGCTGTGACACATCCTGAGTCACAAAGAGTCCTGACACAGAGCAAATTAGACTCTGGGCCATAGGGATTTACATGCCTTTCCTATTAAGGGCTGTAGCTCTTTGATTTTCAAGCTTCTCAGGGCTAAACCAATTAGGTATGAATCTTTGAAAACCTTCATATGTTACATTGCATGAAGAGAGAGGAGCTGGTGAAGGAGGGAAGAACTCACCTAGGGAGACTTGCTTTCAGGGAGATTTGTTTGCGGGGAGGCTGGATGGAAGGAATGTTGTTACTGCCTGTATTGGTGACATGTATGAATATTTTTTGTGATTTTATTAAGTTTTGCCTTTTGGTATCTCAATAGTGATGTTCTGAATAAAAGTTTTGGTTTGGCCTTGAATAAAGAGAGCTTATTACATTTTGTAGTTTAACCTTGGAAATATGTATGTATCACATTGGAGTTACAACAATATCTATGCCTTTATCTAAGTAATTGATCTCTTTGTTAAACAGTATAACCTCAAGCACAAATCCTTGGGACAATCAAATTGACTTGAGACCCTTTTATAAGTCTCCTTCATATAAATGCATTTATAAGATTGCACTGGATAGCTGATGATGTTTTTGGTTCAGTCATTCAATTAGTTCTGAACCTGCTTGATTTAATAATTGTCTAACTCATCTTTTTCATAAAAATGTCATGAGTAATTTTGTCAAGTACTCTATTAAAACCTAGGGTGATTAGAACTAAAGCAGTAATCTACCTGACTAGTCAGCCTGCAAAAAAGGAAATGGGGTTAACTTGTCATGATTCAGACTTGATGTAGACTGAGATTGTTATAGTTTCATTTTCTAGATGCTCTATATCTTTTGCTGTTGTTGTTTAGCTGTGCAGTAGTCATCAATTCTTCACGAGCCTGTGAATCTTGCCATCTATAATGTTTCCTTGACAGAGATACTGGAGTGGTTTACAAACAGAGGATAAGTGACTTGGTCAGGGTCACAACTAGTAAGGCCTGATTTGAAGTGAGGTTTTCCTAACTCCAGGCCCAGGGCTGTATCCATTGAGTCATTTAGTTGCCCTACTATCTTTGACTTGGTCTAAATGAACACAGTATTCTAGTACTCATTGTTTTCCTTTTTAAAGCACTCATAGATCACCTGTTTAATAATCCATTCTAGAAATTTACTAGATATCCCCACAAAAATGATTATGTGTATATTGTGGGCTATATTTAATAGGTTCATATGTGTCCACATTGTCTTCCCCAATAAAACGTCATCTTTGATGTCAAAGATTGTTTCATTTTTTGTCCATATATGCCTCTTGAATAATACAGTACCTAATGCTGTTGTTCAGTCACATCCAACTCTTTGTGACTCTACGGACAGCAACACTCCAAGTGCTTCTGTTCTTCATTATCTCTCAAAGTTGTCCAAGTTCAATGTTCACTCTTTTGATGACGCTATCTATCCAAATCATTCTCTGCCTTCCCCTTTCCTTTTGTCTTCAGTCTTTGTAAATATCAGAGTCTTTTGCAGTGAGTCCCATTTTTCTCATTACATGGCCTAAGTATTTAAGTTTCCGCTTCAATAGTTGACCTTTCAATGAATAACTTGACAATGTAAGTATCAACTGATTTAATATCCTTGTTGTCCTGAGGACATTCAAGGCCTCTTCAGCACCACAATTCAAAAGCATTGATTCTGTAGCAGTCAGCTTTCCTTCTAGTCCAACTCTCATAACCATACATTGCCACTGGAAAAACTGTAGCTTTGACTATGTAGATGTTTATTGGCAAGGTGAAATCTTTGCTTTTAGTATGCTGTCCAGATTTTCCATAGCTTTCCTTCGAACAAGCAGGTGTCTTTTAATTTCATGGTTGCCATCACTGTCTGCAGGAGTCCTTGAGCCCCAGAAAGTAAAATCTGACACTGCTTCCTTTCTTTTCCCTCAGTTTGCCAGGAAATGATGGGATAAGTTTCTAAAATCTTAGATTTTTCATTGTTGTTGCTGTTGTTAAGCCTCAAGCCAGCTTTTCCACTTTCCTCTTTCACCCTCATCAAGAGACTTCTTAATTCCTCATCACTTTCTGCCATCAGAGTGGTATTATCTGCATATCTGAGATTGTTGATATTTCTCCTGGCTACCTTCATCTTGGCTTTTAGTTGCTCCAGTCTAGCATTTCACATGATTCTGCATATAAGTTAAATAAGGTGACAATGTACAGTCTTGTCATACTCCTTTTCCAGTCTTAAACCAGTTGTTCTGTATTTGATTCTAACTATTGCTTCTTGGCCCACATACAGGTTCCTCAGGAGACAATTAAAATGATCTGGTACTCCCATCTCTTTGAGCATTTGTCATATTTTGTTGTGATCCACATAGTTAAAGGTCCTAGTGTAGTCAGTGAAGTAGAAGTAGATTTTTTCCCCCTGGACTCTTTTTTCTATAATCCGAGGCCCTCTCCAGTCATCTTGGTCTATATCTTGCTACTGGGCTCAGATGTTTCTGGAGGAGAGAGCGAAGCTGGTGACTTTGCAGAACCCTCCCTCATTTAAATCCAATTTACTTACAAGTCAAAACATTACCTTCCTAATGTCATAGTCCTCTTCAAAAATTAAGGACAGGAAAAACAAATCCAGAAAATGTTGACAATTTGGTCTTCAACTCCTCTACCACTTTGAAAGCCAGTCTGGTCTTTTGGTAATTGATGGTTTACATATTGCTGAAGCCTAAGTTGCAGAATCTTATTTCTTCCTTGCTGGCATGTGAAATGAGCATAATTGTTCAATAATTTGAACATTACTTGGTATTTCCCTTCTTTAGGATTGGAACATACGTTGATCTTTTCCAACCCAGAGGCCACTCTTGTGTTTTCCAAATTTGCTGACATATTTAGTACAATACTTTAACAGCATTATCTTTCAGGGTTTTGAATAGTTCAGATGGAGTTCCTTCACCTCCACTAGCCTTATTGTTAGTAATGCTTCATAAGGTCCATTTAAATTCATTCTCCAGGATATCTGGCTCTAGATCAGTAACCACACCAAAGTAATTATCAGTGACGTTAAGATTTTCCTGTACAGTTCTTCTGTGTATTCTAGCCATCTCTTCTTTATCTCTTCTACTTTTATTAGGTTCCTATCACTTTCCTCTTTTATTATGCCCACTTTTTTGTATGAAATATTCCCTTCATATATCTAATTTACTTGAAGAGATCTCGTGTCTTTCCTATTATATTGTTTTCTTCTATTTCTTTGCATTGCTCATTTAAGAAAGCATTCTTTTCTCTCCTTGCTGTTCTCCAGAATTCTGCATTCAATTGGGTATATCTTTCCCTTTCTCCTTTCCCTATTGCTTTCCTTCTTTACTCAACTCTTTGTAAAGCTTCATCAGACAGACATTTTGCTTCAGTACCTGACCAATAGGGCTTAATAAATATTTGTTCACTGATTGACTTAATGATCTAACAAACACATTTAACTGAGCAGCTCAAGGATTTGCCTATGTTCTCCCACAAACACTGGTTTTTATTGGAAACTAGACAGAACTGACAAACAAAAAAGAGGAACAACAGAGAGACCATTTCTTAAATCTGCCTGATTTTGATTATGCTACATGGGCAGGTGCTATCCTTAGGTGGTTATTGCTATGACTTCAGGCTAGGATAGACATTTGTAAAGAGGCTTGAGAAAAATAGATGCACTATGGTGGTCAGTTGGAGTGCCCTAGGAAGGACAGTACAGGGGAAAGAATTTGAAAGGATGTGTTTCATTGCTCAGAAAAGATCTTCAAGTGTCATTTCAATAGTAGCTTGGTAATGGAAAGTCTTAAAGCATCAGTGAAGGTACTTCCCAGCTTCTTCTGGTCTAGTTTTATTAGTAGCAATGTGTGTGTGTGCATATGATGAAATGAAACAAAACAAAATGAACCAAAAAACTAAAAAAAGAACGAGCAAGGAGAAAAGCAGGAGGAAGAATGGAAAACATCTCTCTCTAGCCTTGATCAGATGTTAGAGTTTTATTCCTAAGTGGGAAGACTTACACTATAAGATCAAAATGGAATGGGGATATGGACACACAGCCAGAAGGGTTGTTGTTTGTATTGTTTCTGTTATTGCTTGAGTAGAGTAGAGAGCAATTTTAAAGACTAATATTGTAAAATTTAAGATTCTATCCTTACTTTTGGGTATAGCTTTGTAGAATTGTTTCTATTTGATCATCAGTGGTGGCCATCAGCAATATTCTGTATTTAACCAGTAGTGAGGTGTTTCCAAAACAGGTTATGTTTCTGTCATTCACAGAATGAATAGCAAGAACTGAAGGTTTCATTCTGATAATCTTTTGAGATTAGTTTCAAATATTTGCAGATGACACAAAGCAAAGCAGAATGACTAAAACACTGGAATACTGTTAGGATTTTTATTGAAGTTGTCAGGCTAAATACATCAAGGTTTTCTTCTAATGGGAAGAAACTTCACAGGAGTTAATCTGAAGTTGTATGTTGCTTGCATTTTTATAGAGCTTCAATGTTTACACAAAATTTTGCAAATATTATCTTATTTGATCCTTACAACAACTCTAGGATATGAATGCTATTATCCTCATTTTACAGATGGAGAAGCCTAGGCAAACAGCGGTTAAGTGATTTGCCTGGGCTTATACAGCTAGCAAGTAGAGAGAGCTGTATTTGAACTTGGGTATCCCTAACTGTAGGTCCAGCACTCTGTTTACTTGACTACCTCACTGCCTTGAACTTGGGCTCAAAAGATCAACTTCACAATCATTAAATGAAGAAGATGTGGCTAGACAGTAGTATATCAAAACAAAAAGATTTTGCTCTGTAGTAAATATCTGAAGCTCTTAAATACAGATAGATTACCCACAATATTCTCCTACATATTTAAGAAGATACAATATGTTTCAGTGGGAATAATACTGAATTTGTTGTGAGAATCTGTTAGAATCCTTTCTGCTATTTACTACTGTGTGTAGGTTACATTCTCTGGGCCTCAGTTTTCTTACCTATAAAAAGAGGGGGATGGACTAGATGACCTCCTAGGTCCTTTCCATATCTAAATTGATTATCCTATGTCCAGAGATTTTTCAAATCTATACATGCTTATGATTCAATAGAATTTACTCAGAGAGGTCAATTTAATTAAATCTATTGCTACTCCAAGAAAAAATACATTACTGTTTAACTAGGTGCCATACTGTATGGCAACATACATGTCACTTAATCTCTTCCTGCCTTAATTTCTTTACCTGTAAAATGGCAATAATGATAGCACCTGACTTTCAAGATTTTTGTGAGGATGAAAGGAAGCAACACTTTGTGATTCTTAAAGTATTTTGTAAAAACTAGCTATTATAGCAACAGCAACATCACCAGCAATAACAATAGTAATAGTATCTTCTTAGAGGAGAGCTACAACATACTTTGTGGAGAATCACTACTTCACTGACCAAAGACCCTGTATTTTCTTTTACTGGGGATATAGAAGATCAATGTACTACCAGCACTTGAGAAACCTTCTGATGATTGACAAAGTCCCTTTTATCTCCCACTAACATGCACTTTTTTTCTTAAAGAATTCTCTCTAAGAGAAAGATAGGAGAAAAATTGGTTCTAGTGACCTGGTAAAGGGAAGGTGGGAAAGTGAAAACAAATTCTGAAAGGTCCAGTTTGCTGATAGGTAGAAGAAAGGAATGCTGATGGTTATACAAGATTGAGAAAGTTTTTCCAGATGCCTGCGTCAGAGAGCACTGAGAAATCGTGAATTCCAAGAATCAATGGAGGGAAAACAACTGAATATCAGGTAGAAGTCATACTGACAAAGTGTTTTCAGTAAATATCTACATCTATCAATCCACTGGGGCCAAGAGGTGTGACCTGTAGGAATTCCTGAGTTATTTTAAGGTATAGTAGTGATCCAGAACTATTTGAAACATCAATTACAAAGGTAGTGGGGAGGAAGTGACAGAAACATTAAGTACAGGTAAGGCACTATAGATAAAACCTATTTAGAGAAAGAATGGAACAGTGAACTATGTGTCATAAATGGGTACATTTTGTATAGAATCTAGTCAGTAGATTGATACTGAGTGCCAGAATTGCATTTTTAGCTCTTGTAGGAAATGAGCAGAATGTTTCTTATGCATTGTAAGTGCTCAATAAATCTTGGCTCAATGACCATTGACTGATGAAGCTTCCATTTCTCCTCCTCTGCCTTAGAGGGAGTCACTATGGTCAAGCCATTTAACTTCTCAAGACAAACAATGTGTGGGGAAATTTGATCTATAACATTCTAATGGCCATGGACAAGTTATTAAGTCTAACAAAACCTCAATGTCCTCATTTCTAAAGTGAAAATAATAATGCTTGAACTACTGATCTTATAGAGAAGGATTCTGCGAACTGAAGTGTTATACAAATGTGAATTATTAGTATTGCTCACAAACTGTTTCCTAAGACACACTCTGCCTTCCTGAACTACTGTCTTTCTGCTTTGACAGCAGAGATCCTGTTGTACTCATCCATTTCTTTAGTACAGGGTTTTGCACCAGTGCTGCAATTAGGGCTGAATACCCAGGACTTTCAGGTGCCAGCATCCAGTGCCTATTATCTCTGTGCCTCATAGTCCTCTGATGGCCATTGTTTCTGTGGAGATTAATGGGGAAGGCAGTTCCTTGAGAGGACACCAGAGGAGCATTATAGACTGGGGAAGGTTGGGGAGGGAATGGACAATCCCCTTTCTGTCACAGACTGGACTCTCTCTCCTAAGGTTTACCTACACTAAATTTTACTTGCTGAACTTTCACCATATGCCAAGATTCCTACCTTTGTCTCTGCTTTGCACAGAGAAGTTCAAAGTTGGGTTGTTGAATTATAATGAATTTCCCTTCCTTTGGTCCAGAAGGAAATTGTTCTCAGAAAAAAAGATGTCAAGGATGTGATGAAAAGAGGTGGCTGAGAACAGTTATAGAGAAAGCCCAGTGTGAAATACCATATTTAGCTTTATTTGCCACATTTTGGGGAGGGTATTGACAGAGAGTGTCTAGAGAAAGGTGACCAAGATGATAAGAAGATAGGAGAGGTTTTCAAATTCTTGGTGGTATTTAGCTTGAAGAAAATAAAAGAATCAAGACAGCTGTTTTCAAGTACTTGAAGGGATTTCATGTAGAACAAGGATTAGGATTACTTTGCTTGGTTCCAGAGGAAAGGACCAGGAGCAGTGGATGAAAGTTGAAGAGAGTCAACTTTAGTCTGAAGGTGAAGGGAAATCTCTTATCAATTACAGCTAGCCTGAAGTAGAATGGGCTTCCTCAAGAGACTCAAGTGGGTTCCCATCACTAGAGTTCTTCATGCAAAGGCTAGATGACATCTATTGGGAATGTTCTAGAAGAAATTCTTGTTCAAGTCTAGGTTGGCTTAGATGATCACAGAGGACTCTTCCAGCTATGAGATTTAGATGATTCTGTGAAGAATACTCATGGATTGGAACCTTACCTCAGTTCCCAGTTATTAGTGTTTCTCTGTCTCTATACTTAACAATCACATATTTTTCATGAAATAAGCTGGTAGAAGGTTTAGGTTTAATAAAGATTTCTTTTCATTTCCTCTGGAAAAATAAATGGTTGTTGCCATATAAGAAGATATTACATCTTCTTGATGTGAGTTAAAATGAAAGGTAAGAGAATAAGACTTTATTAAGTAATAACTATGTATCAGGCATTGTGCCAAGTGATTTCACAAATATTAATTAACTTATTTGATCCTCACATCAAGCCTGGGAGATAAGCACTCTTAGTATCCCCATTTTACATTTGAGGAGACTGAGGCAAACAGAGGTTAAGTGTTTTGTCCAGGGTCACATAGCTAGTAAATGTCTGAGGCTGGATATGAACTCAGCTCTTCTTGACTTCAGGCCCAGTGTCCTATCCATTTTGCCATCTAGCTGCCTCTGGAAGACTCTAATGACTGGAAAAGACTTTTAAAAAAATTATTTCAGAAGTTGTATCATTGGGTTAAGTTTTCTATTTCTTCTATTATAATAGATTTAAATAAGATATAAGCTCTTGGGGCTGGTAATTGAGCCATTTTTTTCTCTATGTTCCTAGTCCCTAATATAGTACCTTGCACATGATAGGTGTTTTATAAGTGTTTGTTGAATGAATATACATTTATATGTATACATATATTTATTTGTGTATGTCTGTGTATGCATATATGCATTTATCTCTTCATCCATCCATCCATCCATCCATCCATCCATCCATCCATCCATCCATCCATTCATCTATCATCTATCTCTCTAAACATACCTAGGGTCCAAGACTAGCATATCTGTGTAAAAGACACCTCACAGGAAGAGCTGGTGTATTTGCATAAGACTTCTCTTTGCAGGAGAGAATCATTACTTGACACAGTTTTATAGTCTCCCCTCATGTACATATATCCATATGTGTATGCATATAAATGTATATATGCATACACAAGGTCCAAGACTGATGCATTTTCATAAAACTCTTCTTATTGATGGAGAATGATCACTCAGTACTTTGTTTCTATGTGAGGGTGGAGGTCTTAGGAGAGGTCTTAGAAGAGCTCATCTTGTTTCTAGGTTTGAGGGAGAACAAAATTGTAGCTTTTCTTCAGGAAGAGACTCTTAGAGAAAAAAGTTTGGGAAGTAGCAGATGTATGAGGAGCCAATACCTTGACTTCTCTCTGATTCCTATCTTGCTTCTTTTTTTTTCAGTTTTTAACTTTTTCTCAATTACATGTAAACAAAAATTTTGACATTCATTTTTTAAAATTTTTGAGTCCCAAATTCTCTCCCTTCCCTCTCCCCAAAGGCAAGAAATTTGATATAGATCATATATGTGTAGTCATGCAAAACATATTGCCATATTAATCATGTTGCAAAAGAAAACACTGCCCAAGAATAATATTGAAAGTAAAGGAAGTATGCTTCAATCTTCATTCCTATGCCATCAGTCCTTCCCCTAAGCTGAATAGCGTTTATCATTATAATTCCTTCAGAATTGTTTAGGATCATTGTAATGCTGAGATAAGCTAAGTCATTTACAGTTGATCATTATATAATATTGCTGTTACTGTCTAAAATGTTCTCCTAGTTCTGCTCACTTCACTTTCTATCAGTTCATCTAAGTCTTCCTTGGTTTTCTGAAAGAATCCTGTTCATCTTTCTTATAGTACAATATTTTTCCAATATGATCACATAGCACAACTTGTTCAGCTGTGCCCCAACTGGTGGGCATCCCTTCCATGTCCAGTTCTTGACCACTGCAAAAAGAACTTCTATAAAGATATTTGTTCAAATAGGTCTTTTTCCTTTCTTTTCCTTTTAAAAAAATCTCTTTGGGATACAGATCTTGAAGTGATGTTTCTGGGCCAAAGGGTATACGCAGCTTTGTAGTACTTTGGGCATAGTTCCAACTTGCTCCCCAGAGTGGTTGGATCAATTCATAACTCCACCAAAAGTGCATTAGTGTCCCAATTTTTCCACATCACCTCCAACATTTGCCATTTTCCTTTTCTGTCATATTAGTTAATCTGATAGTTATGAAGTAGTATCTCAGAATTGTTTCAATTTGCATTTCTCTAATCAATAGTTAGAGCATTTTTTCATATGAAATGGATAAACTTCTTTTTCTGAAAATGCCTGTTCATATCCTTTGACTATTATTAATTGGAGAGTGACTCATATTCTTAAAAAATTGTCAGTTCTCTACAAATTTAAGAAACAAGGCCCTTATCAGAGAAACTTGCTATAAATTTCTCTTCCCCCTCCCCTCACCCCACCCCTAGTTTCCTTCTTCCTTTCTAATTTTGTCTATATTGGTTTTATTTGTGCAAAACCTTTTTTAATTTGATATAAGCAAAATGATCTATTTTATATCTCATTGTGCTCTCTATCTTTTCCTTGGCATTAAATTCTTCCCTTATTATAAATCTGACAGATACAATATTCCATACTCTCCTAATTTGCTTACAGTATTACCCTTTATGTCGAAATCATGTACCCATTTTGACCTTATTTCAGTATATGATGTGAGATGTTGGTCTATACCCATTTTCTCAGCAAATTTTATCAAACTGTGATTTCTTATCCCAAATTCTTGGATCTTTTGGTTTGTCAGACTCAAGATTACTATGGTCATTTACTACTGTGTATTGTATACCAAATCTATGCCATGGATTCAACACTTATTTCTTAGCCAGTTCTAGATTGTTTTGATGATTACCACTTTGGAATAGTTTGAGATGTGGTATAACTAAGCCACCTTCCTTTACATTTTTCCATTTTTGATTCTCTTCATATCCTTGATCTTTGATTCTTCAGCATGAATTTTGTTATGGTTTTTTCTAGCTCTATAAAATAATATTTTAGTAATTTTATTGGTATGGTACTGCATTAGTAAATTAATTTAGGTAGAATTGTCAATTTTATTATATTGGTTCAGCCTACCCATGAGCAATTAATATCCCTCCAGTTGTTTAGATCTGACTTTATTTGTGTGAAAAGTGTTTTTATAATTGTGTTTCTATGAATTTGTCTTGGCAGGTAGATTCCCAACTATTTTATATTGTCTGCAGTTATTTTGAATGAAATTTCTTTCTTTCTCTTCCTGCTCATTTTTGTTGGTAATACATAGAAATGCTAATGGTTTTTATGTCGGTTTATTTTATATTCTGCAAATTTGTTGAAGTTGTTAATCATTTCAACTAGGGTTTTGGTTGGTTCTTTAGGATTCTCTATATAATACCTTGCCTTGTTAGAGACTTTAGGGAATTTCCCCTTGCACGAGACCAGAAACTCTGTTAATTAGGCTAAAATATCTTAATCCCAGCAAGAGAACTCATTCACTCTGTATACTGCCCAATATAGTCTAAGTTGTATAACTCATTTGGTTTCTTTTTTGCTATATATGCTTGGATAAATGGATTTATTAACTTCACTACTTGTGATGATGCTTGGAGTACTCCTCTTTTAAGGAAAAGCAACCAAGAATGTAACTTGTACCCCCAAATGATTTCTCCTTGACAAACAATGTTTAGAGGAAGGGAAAATACAATTTTAGTTTTGTAACCCCTCTTTGAGAAGAGCAGAGTTTTTAGTCTTATGACTTCAATCTCCTGCTCTCATCCTTGTGGTAATCAAAGTTTCCTTTGGAGAGTGCTAAATGAGATTCCCGAGATGTCTCCCTGTGAGCCATATTCAGACAAACCCATGTGGACAGTCATGGACAACCTTACATAACTATATGCAACTGCACAGTTAGCAGGGTAGCGCATCAAATTCATAATAGAATATAAATACAATGGAACTCCTTGAACTCTGCACATCAGAGAATAGATAAATAGATAAACCATAGCTGGACATCCATTCTGTGGCCCCTTGCCTCACTCTTACCAAGATTCTGGAAGTCATGAATATAGACTCATACATTCTAAAACACCCATGTTCTAACTGTGGGTTTTAATCTGCCAGAGGAGCATGACATGCTTTTTTTCTGTTACCCAATCCTGGTTTTCCAATCTCCTGCATTATCTATTCCTAAACCATCACAAACAGTGCAATTTTGGGGGGGCTATTACTAAATACAAAGGAGTCTCCCCCTTTACATTAAATTGAAATCTACCTGCTTTATGACTTCTCTCTAATCATCCTGGTTCTGCCCTGTAGGACCCAGTGGTTGAAGTCTAATCTCTTTTCCATGTGAAAGCATTTTAGATTCTTTATTTCCTTCTCTTCCTCCAATTTCAAGTCTTCTCTTCTCCAGGCTAAATATCCCAAGATCAACTTTTCTCTACATGGCATAGTCTCCTATTTACTCACCATTACGGTTGCCCTCTGCTGGATAAACTTTCACTTGTCAATAGCCTTAAAACATGGTCCCCAGAATTGAAAATGATACTGCAAATGTATCATGGTCAAAGTTGAGTACAATGAGACCACAGCCTCCCTCATTTGGTATACTCTTCTTTTCCTAAGATTCCAGGGCAGCGTTAACTTTTTTTGGCTGACATAGCACACTTCTCATCTTGTTTTGATTTGATGGTTCACCAAAACTCGTGAATTGTTTGGACACAAATTGTTTATTAAGCATACCTCCCATCTCCTATACATGTAAAGTTTATTTGAAAAACTCTGAGTCTAGAATTTTACATGCAACAAAAGTCATCTTATTATATGTCTATTATATTGTGAGTTTATAGGATAAAAGCTATCTTTTGTCTCTTTTTTTTGAATTTCCAGGGCTTAGCACAATGTCTGGTGCATAATAAGCTCTTTATAAATGTTTATCAACTAATTGGTTCAGACCATTGTTCTAACATAAATATCTTTTTGAATCCATTGTGTAAGATATACCTTCTAGTTCATGTCATCTGAAAATCTGACAAGCATGCCATCTAAACTTTTACCCAAGTCACTGATAAAGATGCTTAACTACTCAGAACTAAGGCTAGATCCAGGGGATACATTACTATTGTCCTCCCTCCAAGGTGACAAAAACCCATAAATGGCTACTCTTCAAATCTGGTCATTCAACTGGTTCATAACTGTCTAACTGTGCTATCATGTAGCTCACATATTTATCTAGTCTACTAGCAACTCCATGACATGCTTTGCCAAAATCAGGGTATACTCTGTGTTACACATTCTAGGAACCCTACTGAGGTAAGTCATTTAGTATGACTTATTCTTAATAAATTAGTATTAGTTCTCAGTGATCACTGCTTCCTTCTCCAGATGCTCACAAAACTTTGCTTTCATTTGATATTTTTACTAAGAACTGAAGTCAAGATCACTGGCTTATAACTTAATGATTTATCTCTTTTTAATCAATCAATCAAGTATCTATAATGCACTTATTGTGTGCTAAAACTGAAGATACAAGTACAAAGAAGCAATCTATATTTGAAATGAACTTTCACCTCGGGACAATATATTCTTATCTCTAATCTCTTATCTCCTTTCCATTGTTTTTAATTGTTCAAATTTCCCTAATAGTGACTCAGCAATTATAATCTTAACATGTGTTATAGAGATAGAACATTGACTCTGAAGTCAGAAGACCTGTATTCAAATCCTGTCCCTAATGCTTACTCTGTGTGAGACCTTGAGCAAGTCAGTTTTTTAAGCTTCAATTTCCTCACCTGTGAAATGAAGGTGTTGGACTAAATGGTATCTGAAGTCGCTTCTAGTTTTCAATTGATGCCTTTTTCAGTATCTTGGATACTTGTATACCAGGCATATTGGTTTGAATTCAGAGAGGGAAACCTGCCATCTTCTAATTTATTTGGGGTTTGAATTCCATCATCCATGTTTTATCTGTCCTTTCCATGTCAAATATCATCATCCTTAAGACTTACATGAATGAAATGAGCAGAACCAGGAGAACACTGTACAGAGTAACCACCACATTGTGTGATGACCAACTTTGATATACTTAACTCTTTTCAATAATGCAATGATCTAAGACAATTCCAAGTGACTCATGATGGAAAATGCCGTCCACATACAGAGAAAGAACTATGAAAGCTGAATGCAGATGGAGGTATAACATTTTTTTCTCATAATTTTTCCCTTTTACTCTAAGTCTTCTTTCACAACATGACTAATACGGATGTATAACCTATATCAGATTGAATGAGGGAGGGAGAAAAAACTTGGGACTCAAAATCTTGTAGAAGTGAATTTTGTAAATTATCTTTGCATGTAATTGAAAAAAAAATACTATTAAGTGGAAACCACCCCCCCAAATATCATCATCCTTGACTGGGGAAAAGCAACAGTAACAGCAGCCCAGAAGCAAAATAAAAGTTGGTTATTGTTTGTAATCTTTTATCATTCATCCACTCTTGTTAGGGCTCCCATCCCTTCTTTATTATTCCTCTTGCCCCTAAAAGAGATAAAATGAAAATACCTTTACAAACAATTCTTTGCATTTTTCCTTTGCTTCAGTTCATTCTAAGGCCTTTATATTACTCTTATAAAACCATGGAACTAATTTATGTTTGCTCTCTATTACTTGCCCTTGTATCATCTTCTATAGATGTCTTTTAAACATTTAACTTGGTTCATGAGTTCTTAGTGCAGGTTCATTAGTCTCTTTAGTCACCTCCCCCTTTTATTCCTAATTTGATTTGTCTGTCCTTGTGTTGTTTTAATTTCTTTCCCAATGAAATGAAAGTATGGCCTAGATGACCTCTAAGGTCTCTTTTAGCTCACTGAATATAGGTTTCACAATTTCAGAAAGCTCTCAGATATTAATCTGCACCTCTAGGCAGATCTGTCTCCTTGTTCTCTCCTGACCACTATAATTAGTCCTACTTCTGTGCCATTTCTCAAGCTATCTTTTCAAAAACTGATCTTTCTCTTCTGCATCACACATATAAATTGTATCCATCCTTCAATGTCACACTCATGTCCCACATTGTCTTTGAAGCTTTTCCCGTACATTTCAGTCAAAATGACTTCTTTCTCTGAGTTTTTATACTTGCCACTTCTTTTGATGCTTAGTCATATATCAACTCCTATTGTTATTTACATGTTTTATAAAACAAAGTTAGTTTAATTCAATCTAATGATGATTATTAAGTGCTTAATATGTGAGAACATCTGGCATAGAAAAAATAACTAAGAGCTGATTTCCTTTCTTATGGGTCTTAGAACCTAATAGAGATATGTAACATATACACATTAAAGACAAAATAATATAAGAGATCTCTTAGAATGGCACAATGTCATAAAAGGTCCTAGGGATGAAGGGAAGTTGCTGCTGAGTAGAGGAGCCAGAGAATATTTCCTGGTGGAAATTAGAATTTGACTCTAAAGGTGGTAAAGTATGGATTGGGTTTATGTGACACAAAGCAATCCAGTTTGGTTGGAGTATATGAAAGTCTAAGATAAAGATGGAAAAATATTTAGAGCTGGATTGTTGGGGGACTTTGAATGATAAGCAAAAAATTTCAAACTTTCCTTCCTAAGCAATTAGAAGTCACTGAAGATTTTTGACCTGAGGAATGACAATAGATCTTCATAAAAGTAAAATTACCCTGGCATCAGATTAAAAAATGGATTATGTTGTGGTTTGGGGTGCTGGGAACCCCGAAATGCAAAGGTAAAGGGGATCTGCCTCAGAAGAATTCAATCACTCGAGCCTTTTTTTCTGTCAGAGTAGTGAGTTTTGTCATAAACACAACAGCATGGTGGGCAGATTCCTAGTAAATCTTTGAATCTGAGGAGGGTGGGACTGATACGTACAAAAAGTCTGTGAAAAGATTTGGATGGGGTTAAGGAGTGGTAAATAGCCTGGGGGACCCAGGTGTAACAGTGAAAAGGTCTAGACTGGATTAAGGATATCAAGTAAACCAATTAAATTATCAAGATGGGCTAGAGTGGGCCAGATGCCTCCTGGAAGGCACCAATCGTCAGGGCTACTGAAATGTACCGGGGAAAATCCAGGGACTGGGTTGTTGAAATGTATGGGAAAATTCAGGGTCCTGGTCCCATCACCCCATCATACTGGAAAAGGGGAAAATAAAGGTAAGATTGATAAATATTGCAAAAGTCCAGGTGAATTGTAATGGAGACCTGTCCTATAGAATGTGGACAATAGATTAGAGAGGAGGGGACAGATGTGAGAAATATCACAGAAGTTGAAAGGACAAGATTGGTAACTGATTAGAAACGAGAACAGAGGAAAAGGAAGGAGCCAAAGCCTTACAATGTGGGATATTGGATGAATGATAATGCTACTGGAAGAAAGAGTGATGTTAAAATGAGGAACAGGCTTAGGGGAAAATGTAATTTGTTCAGTGTCAGACAGGTTGAGTTTGAGTTGCTAGTGGCATTTCCATGTAAAAATGTGGGTCTAGAGTTCTGGAACAGAGGTCAAAACTGAGAATATCAATTTGTTAGCCTAGAGGCAATAACGACTATGTCCAGCCAAGAGACAGAGTTTAGAGAGAAGCCAGGTAAGCATACTTAATCAAATGTAATCTTGTTCTGTTATCTAAATGTTTCCTACATTTTACATCTCGTTTCCAAATTGGGTACAGTAAACCCCTGGAGGGCAAGGACTGTATCTTTTACTTCTTTGTATTATCCCTATACTTAGCCCTGTGACTCATTGGTACAAAGTACTCACTAAGTATTTGTTAAATGAATATTCAAGTACACTTGTTCCCTCCTTTTGCATGTCTGTCTACTTGGTGCCAAGTAATATGGATCAAGGAGAGAAGCAGATGGTTTGTGTGGGCTGCTTTGGTAGCTTCCCAAATATTTTCTTCATACATACATTTTGTAGTTCTACTATTCCATACCAGGACCTTGGAACATATTTGGATATATACATACATACATACATATATATATATATATATATATATATATATATATATATATATATATTATATATATATATAGGGTCTCTTTATGGGACAAATTGTGAGCCTTTCTGATTTCAACCTCCTTGAGAGCTTTTTTTGCATGTCTTTTGCCAGCCATTATGTTTGGGTCAGATACTTTAATATCTGACACAAATGACTTTTGGAGATGGAAGGGTCATAGGAGGGAGAGAATAGGAAGAAGAAAGCTCAGAGATATACAGCATCACAGAGATCAAAAAAGCAAAGAGGCAAAAGGTCTCATGCAAGTCCAGTTCCTATCGATACTTCTCCCACCTTGTACTAATTCCTTCCTTGCTTCACTCTCTGCAACTTTCAACAAAATTTATGAAATGTTTGTTTGTTCTTAGTGCTCTGATAAGGTTAATTTAGTGAGTTTTGCAAAATCTGTTTCCTCTTTCCAAACTTTGCCTAAGGAAGGAGTGAAAAAAGGTACAGAGTTCAATAGGAAAGCCTGGATATGAATTCTGGCAGTCTTTGTTTGCAAGTAGAAACTCATAGTTTCTGCCCTCCCTCCAGCTTCCTCTTTCTTTTGCCCGACCACCAAACCTTTGCATTTGGGCTGTTTTCATTATCTACAAGAACATAAGCCCCCACTCAAAACCCATTAATCTACAACAGGTCTACTTAAAATCCTTTCAGAGAATATGAAACCTCTTTGATTGGGGTTCCATCTTTGTTCCAAAGGCAGGGTTTCCTTATCTTTTTGTAACAAGGAGCTAATTTTCATTTACCTTAAGGAAATGAAGGATGGGCTGGGAGTCAAGTTATGGGGGAGGGCAGTTATGTACCTACAACCTACAACAATAAAGAACCACCAATTCCAGCTACATTTACCTTCTCACTGAGATCCTGACCTAACTGTGAAGAACATAAACTAGCAGTAACAGGCTTAACCTTACCTGATTAACCAGGGAGGACTTTTGACATTCCCTGGTGGATTCTATACAATAAGGAGATAGACTAGGTTATTTCTCTATGAAGACCTGGGGTAGACAAATGACTCACTTTGACTTTTCCTGAATTTTTCCCTCAGGATTCAGTCTCGTGCATTTTCTAGAATTATTTATAGGAGTTTTGTGGAGGAGAGGTCACCCCTTCATCCACCTTGAGTCAGTATCCACTCCTATGTCTTTGTAAAATAGCTCCCTATATGCAGAATGCACTGACTCTCAGAAGAGCTAATTTCTTTAAATCTCTGCTTAGATGTTACCTCCTATGTGAGGCCTCCCAGGTGTCAATGCTCTCTCTTTCTTGAAATCATTTTGTATACCTTTTGTGGCTCCTTGCTTATGTACATGCCACGTCCCTCCTCAAGAGCAGAGTCTCTGCTTTATTTTTTTGTCATCTCCCTAGCCTAGCATAGTGCTTTGTATGTGGTAGGCAATCAAGAAATGCTTGTTAAATCACATTGAATCCAAGTGAATTTTAAGTGGTGTTGAGTTGCTCACTGACTCGCACACAAGGTGGGAGCTTGCACAAAGTCACTATGAGTTGTGTCAGACTCCAGAATGATGTGGCTCTTCTGTCATTTTGAGTACCTGCTAAGACGTTGGAAGATTATTCTAGCTACTAACCCTTTTCTTGAGATATTTTGTCAGGTACTCTGACTATGGTCCAAGAATAACTGCCCAGGACTATGTGTTCTTTTTCATCTTCTGCTAATAGGTTCTTGCCTTCGGGTAAATAACTGCCGAATTGGTTTTCTGGATTTCATTTGGATTAGTTAATTTCTCTTTGTGTTTTAAGTATGAGCTATAAACATGGGCTCATGCCTGATAGAAACATTTTGAAAATAAATATTTTATAAAATGTCTACCTTTCCAACCTTTATTGCAGCAAAATGTTGGATTTTAAGGAGATCAGTAAATAAGAGATGCGAGAATGACCTAGGAAAATAGGTTATTCATTTCATTTCCCTAAGTTAAATTAATATTGCATTCTTTGAGTAAATGGGCAAGTCAGAGCAAAAAGTTAACCCTCAGTCTTCTGAGAGGGGGTAGTCCAGCCTGTGATTGAGTTGTATGACTACTTCCATTGTGTAACATTAATAATACATCGGGCTAGGATATAATGCAGTATTCATGATTTGTCAGTATGCACAGCTCATTGAAAATGTGACCTCTTTAAAGACAATAGCATCTGTACCTCACTGACAATTCTTCACCTGCCTGGTCATTTTTGCTACAATGTATCTGCTAAAATCTCCAGGTGGATGCTCCCTGAAGTGTGAGAATAAAAATTCATGAGGAACAAAATCTCCGAAGTGATGCTCGGCTGTCAGCTTGGCTGATTCTTGCACCCATTGAATGGTTTCTGAAAATGTGATATGTGGCCCTTCATTACAGCATAACGATAGCTTGCCAAATTTATGGCTTAATACAGGCCCATAATGTGGTTGAGTTATGACTTCTCTGTGGACCATAACTTCCCTGGTTGAACTCTAAATCTTTATGTTTCAGTAACATAGTGAAGTCCATTTTTTTGCCTGCTTTCACATTAGATATACTGTAATTTAAAGGAAAAATAAAAGGTAAATGAAATACACAGGATATTTAGAAATCCTGGGTGACCCTCCTCAAGTGAAGCAGCTTTGTAAAACTGACCTACTGTTGGATACATGCTCCACAATGCAGACCGCCCAAAACAGAGGGCTCAGATAAAGTGATATCATGCAGTTTCGGAAAGAAGATCAGGGAGAATTAAGGACAAAGGCTGGGACATTGTCATCAAGTATTGCCATTACACTGGTTTCCCCAGACTTTTGAGTGTTTATCAATATACACTGCAGGAACAGTAAATGCTGAAGCCTGGTTGCAGGTCAGAGGAACTACTGTGGTCTATTTCTATGACCCATCCTTTCTCTTCTTTCCCATCCTCTCTTATCCTGTCTTTTCCTCTTCTCTTCCCTCTGTTCCTCTCTTCTTTTCTGTTTCCATCTTAGCATCATCCCCATTCATACCGTACACACACTTCTCTGGGTTAAGTTGGCATTTGTGACTTCCTAGATGTTTTTCTCTGCTCTTTTCTCTCTGGTTATCCAGGGAATCCCTTTATTCATAGAGTTCAGTGCACTGCCCCAAGGATTTTTATCAGGTTTGAATTACTTCCTACTCCGCTATCTATAGATCAGCCTAGTTGTAAGAGGACTACTCATGCCTGTCTGGCCAAATGCCCTTCCAAATTCTCTCCAGCCTCCAACCAAGGAGGCAGTGCTCATTTTGCAATGGGAGTGGGAAACAGAATAATTCTAGTTCCAAGAATTGGCTTTGAAACCCCTGGGAAAGTACTGTTAACTGTAGCCCCTATTTCTGTCACATTACATCTCCACTTGGATATCAGCTGCCCTCTTCCCCTTCCTCCTGCACATAAAAGTCAACATTTAAAAAACTGAATGCTCACAGAGTCATAGAATTAAAACTGGAAGGGACCTCCAAGGCCACCAAAAATTGTCTACTGACTTGTAATCCAATATTAGTGACTTTTAGAGCATACAACTCATTGAAAATTCGAACCCTGAAGACCATCACATCAGCCACTGACGGAGAGTTCCTTTAGTCCAAATGCCTCACTATACAAATGAAGAAACTGAGACCCAGGAAACTTAAATGATTTCCTCATGGTCATACAACTTGTGAGCATCACAAGTAGAATTTACACCCAGGTCTTCTGACTCCTCAGTGTTAGCTTTCTAATAATCCTGCGCCTTCACTTTGTCCATAGAGCCACCATTTATTCATCCACTGTTCATGTTCCAAACCCTGGTGTTGTCTTTGGGACTTCCTTCTTCCTCATTTCTCATATCCAATCTGGTAACAGATCTTGTCGATTCAACTCAAGCAAGATTTCTTGCATCTGTTTCTTCCTCTCTCTTCCTTGAGGGCAGGGTCTGTCTTGCTCACCTGTATTAATATCCCTAGCACTTAGCATGATGTCTGGTACAACTTAAGAACTTAGTAAATGATTTTGTATTAATTTATCAGTTCTTTCACTATTCCTATATTACTTTTTCCTTTTCCTGCGACATTAACATATACATACGTATAATATATGTCCATTATGTAGAAGCACATAAATAATAACATGTACATATAAAATACACATACATACATTTAGATATGTATATAAATATGTACACATTTATATATTTACACAACAAATCATATACATTTGTTCACATGAATATAAACACGTATATGCATATATGTATATACACAGACATGTATATGTATCTATGTATGTGTGTATATATATGCCTTTGTCTGAAGATGTTGATGGGCTTAGGAGCTCATTTGCTTCTCCTGTCTGCTCCATACGTCTAGTCATACTCATCTGTTTGTGACAATAAGCAGGAACTCAGTGCTGTGGAGAGGATTAGGATGATCCTGGAGGCCCCTGCCTTCAGATTAGGCATTGGCAGCAGAAGCAGACAGACTGCCTCTCAGAGGAAAAGGGTCTTGTTAATGTGGAAAGGCCGGCCTGTTGGCAAGAAAGTGGAATAGAGTAGGAGATCCCTTTCAGAGCTATTCTAGTTAGACACAATCTTCTTAAAAGACAGTATATTGAATTTAGGTTGTTTAAAAATGTGCCTCATTTTCCCACAGTGTTCCTGTCTGATGTCAGCTTCTCTTTAGTGTTATTGTAAAATCAGCCTTTCTTTATTCCCCACTCCCCAAGCTCACATTTCTCCTCAAGAGACAGAATTTCTCTTGGAAGCAAGCATCCAGATTCCAGACTTTCTTTTGGAAAGTTTCTCTTTCAAAGGAAAAATCCTAGATTTCTTAACCTCAGTCATTACTGCACAAGGTAACTGTCATGAGTCTAATCCCTATTCTAATTTTGTCCTTTGTGCACTCTTTCTCTCTGTCACACACACACGCACACACACACACACACGCACACGCACACACACACTCTCATACACATGAAGTCAGTGCTCCCATCTGCAGGGCCCACATGCCAACAGGGGTAAGGAACAGAACAAGGGCCTGTGTAAATAGCTCCCTAGCTGGCTTCCTCTCCAGCTTCTTCTCTGGCTCTGGTGAAGAACTGTTGCTTAAGAGTTTAGGTTGATAATCTGCTGGCTGCTCCTCTAGATGCCATTGTGTTTTGCCTTGCTTTTGATGGCATGAGCTTTATTAGTTTTGGGCATAAGGTTTCTGTGTGAAATCTTGGCTACAATGTATGGCAATTGATCCAAGGTCCATAAGACCTCATCATATCTTTCAATATTTTGTATCTGGAAGTGGCATAGATAAATCAGCCAGAGATATATTGGATTTGGCAGAATCTGATGAGCCTAATTTTCTGCCTGGAGTAGTGCAGAAAGTACCAGACTTGAAGCCAGGAGTACTTGGGTTCAAATACTATCTCTCAATAGCTCTGTGATCCCAGCAAGTTATTTAACCTTTCTGATCATCAGTTTCCTAATCTGTAAAATGAAGGTGTTTAACTCTAGAGTGACTTTCAGTCCTAACGCTGTGAACTTATGATCTTCCTGGGCATAGAGGCAATGGATTAGTTTGAAAGCATCTACAAGTTTCTCTTTGTCCTTTTTCATTTAGTGTGTGTGTGTGTGTGTGTGTGTGTATGTATAAGTGGTGAGGAAGAAATTATATTAACTCCCTCAACTGGCATAGAAAAGATGCTGCTTTCCTATATTCTTTTATTGAGCACAGAATATAGTTGGGATATGGATAAGAGTTTACAATCCAGTTCTGTTATATTGATTACCTAGTGACCTCACAAAGACATAGTGATATACATTTCAAAAGGGAAATTGGGACCTTTGTCCTGCATCTCCCCCTAGTATGTGGTACATATATATCTGGATGGGAGGAGAATGACTGTTTACTAACCAAGGACAATGTTTGATGAGAGGATGCCATATTCAAAACACTGTCTTAGGTGAAGTGTAAGGTAGTTGAGGCAACAGTAGGAAAAGACAGGCCTTGCTTGAGAAGTGTGTAACTTCATGGTATTTTATGTACTGGTGCACATATATATATATATATGTGGATGCCATCAAAATATCTTGGAATCAGTATCAGGAACCTGTAAAGAAGTGACTGGATTGAGCACTTATGGGTTAATCTGGAGTCCTTTTGGGATTCACGTAGCACTGTTTTGAATATTTCTAATACAGCCATCAGTCCATCACTATCAGCAGTAGTAATATTGTGTGTTATAAGTACCATTGTGTGTTCGATCTTCCCCACCAATTTTTCATTGAAAATTTGTTTTCCTCACATGTAGTATATTGTTCTGATCATAGCTGATTCTTAACAAATAGTGATTGAAATGACATGCATACTAGAGAGATTTACAGAGTTATCTATTTTTTCAGGTTCCAGAGGACTGATAGCTAGCAATCCATTGGGCTCAAAGAGGGATATTTGAATTGGATAATTTATAGAGCTGACTTCTCTTTTTGATGAGACTATCTCAGAATATTTCTAATAAGACAGAACCATGTTTTCTTCTTTACTTCTTTATGTCCTTTGGTCCTTTCTTCATCAGCCTAACTTTGACCCAAATCCTTTAAGGATTACATAAATATAAATCCTATACTTGAGTTAAAACACATACCCACACAAAACTATTGCATAAGTATAGGACAAGGGAGGTATGATTAAACAATAGTTCTTGAGGAAAAATATTTGGGACATTTAGTGAATCATAAAAGTCAACATGTGTTAATAGTGTCAGACGTGGCAGTAAAACATTACTAATAAAAAATTTCTCTGAAGTTAGTGAAGCATAGTATTTAGAATGAGGAATATGATAGCTAGAATGAGGACTACCCTTGTTATATAACATCTGGAAAACTGAACCCAATTTTGCGTATTACATTTTAAGAAGTACATTGACAAATTAGAGTGTGTCAAGTTGTGGGCAACTAATATGGTAAAAGGACTGAAGACTGCACCGTAGGGTGATCGCTTGAAAAAACTGTAGATATGAAGCTATGAAAAGAGAAAACTTGGGAGGATCATTCAAGTATTTGAAATGTTGAAGGATCTTAAAACTTATTTTGCTTAGGCCCATAGGACAGAATTGGGAGAAATGTGTAGAAGTTGAAGGGAGATAGAATTAGGATTATGTTTTTTAAAAAAAGTTCTATCAATTAGAGGTATACATGGTCTTGGAAGCGCTGGATTCCCTATCATAGAAGACTTTCAAGCCAAGACAAGTCAACAAGTTGTTACTAAACACCTACTATGTTCTAATCACTAGGGTTACAATGAAAGGCAAAAGACCCAGTCCCTGTTCTCAATCAGTTCACAATCTAATGGGAGAGAAAATATGCAAATTATTACATGAAAACAATATACGAAATAAGGATACATTGCAAATACTCTCAGAGGGAAGACATTAGGGAAGACTGAAACTAGGACTTTAGCTCAGACTTGAAGGAATTCGGGGAAGTTAGAAATTAGAGGCAAGGAAGGAAAAAGTTCCGGGTGTGGGGGACGGCCAGTGAAAAATACACAGAATTTGGAGTGTCATTTTTGAGGAATGGCAAGGATGCCAGTATTCATGGATCAGAAGATGTGGATAAGACTAAGATATAAGAAGACTGGAAAGTCAGGAAGAGGCCAAATTATAAAGGTCATTAAATACCAAACAAGATTCTACATTTGATTCTGGAAGTAATGGAAAGTCATTGAAGTTAATTGAATGGGGGCAGGAGTGACCTGTGCTTTAGGAAAATCAATTTAACAACTGAGTGTAGGATGGACTGCAGTGGGGAGAGAAGTGATGGGGAGACCAACCAGCAAGTTATTGCAATAGTACAGGCATGATACGATGAGAACCTACTGGAGAGTGGTGGTAGTGTCAGAAGAGAAAGGGGAGCATAAAAGAACTGTTACTAAGGTGAAATTAATATTCAGACATGTTGAATTCAAGATATCTATGGAACGTTCAATTAAAGATGTCCAATAGAAAACTGGAGATGGGAAGTTGGAAGTCAAAAGAAAAGTTAGGAGTAAATAATTTGAAACATCTGGATAGGGATGATAGTTGAATCCATGAGAGCTGATGAGAACACCAAAGGAAATGGTTTAGATGGTTGTAGTGCCAATGTGACACTCACAGCCCTTACGATTGCCATGAGAATTCCAGCATAATTCTGAACCATGAAATACAATAGACTCTCCACATGGAAGATGGAACCAAAACATTTATTCAGACACCTGAAAGCCAAATCCACCATAGTGACAAAAATCTATACACAATAACAATGCAGAGGACAACACCATTTCCAAAGCATCCCACTGCTAAGCTTCCCACAAACCAGCTCCCTTAAACAAATCACAATCTCTTTCACTCACACTAGCCCGCTGCCCACTTGCCTGCATCCTAGCTCTGACTGCTCTCATGACCAAATTTCCTCTCAGTTCTGCTCTAGTTCTGTCTCTTCCTGTTCTACCTGTTCTACCTGTTCAGCAAACTCCTCCCACTACAGGCTCTTTGTGATTCAGACTTCCATGTGACCCAGGCAGGTCACAGGGACCTATTAATGAATGGGAGAGATCTTCCCATTTAAATCACCATTACAAGGGTGAAGAGAAGAGGGCCCAGAATATAGCCTTGGAGAATATCAAGGGTATGCTGGTAAATGTTTATTGTGTCATGTTAAATGTGTCTGAAAAAAAGTGGCGCAATACGTTTCTAAGTACAATTTGAATGAATCAAAAAAACAATAAATCAAGTGCTGATTTGTAACATTTGTTCATTTCCAAGGTGTCAATGTTGTGACTGAAAATTTTAGAAAGGGCTCTCATGAGCTAGTTTGAGTTGGCTCCAGCTCTGGATGAAGATCTACTAAAGAAGACTGAGAAGAAGTGGTTCAGACAGTTTGTAGAGGAAGTAAAAGACAGAAGCTTCTCAAAAACCTAGAAAGTGGAGATTATTTAAGGGGTAGTGGTGAAGAAGAGTGTAATCAACTGACAGTGCCAAAGGTGAAGTGGGATGAGTGTGGGGAAAAGTGCATTAGTTTTGACAATTAAGGTATCAATGACAACTTGGAAAAAGCAAAGTTCAGAAAGGAAAGAAATAAAGGAAGCAGAGGCATGTATTCTAATAGCCTTTTTAGGTGAGACGGAAGCCAATTGCTATTAGAGATGGTGTGATCAAGTGAGGACTTTTTGAGGATGGGGGAGATGTGGACATGTGTGTGGGTAGTTGTTGTTTGTCCTTCATTTTTGAAATGGACTAGTGACATCACTGGGATGTCTTTATTCAAGCATGAATTAAGTGAGGCAGAGTAGCACCTCACTCTCTCTTTCAGAATTACTGAAATCTAGTGGCAAGATAAAAGTCAAGATGACTGATTATGGCCCAGGATGCAGTGGATGACCTTGGTGTCTTCAATGTCTGACAAAACTTTAAGCACTTCACAGGTCCCGCTTCATCAGCGTACATGGCAGTCGCAGCAAATGGTTCACATCTGCCCATTTCACCAGAGGAACTCTTCACATGCGCTTGGAGTAGACATCCCTCTAACTTACTGACAGGTTTGAGGTCTGTTGTTTACTCTCAGCCTATGGTTTTAATGAGGTGTGGCGGTTATGTATACTATAACTTTTTGAAGTCACAAAAGAGAGTTGGGATGGGATGGAATGGGATCGTTTACGTGTAGAGGAGTTTGACTTGGCAAGGATGAAGCCCACTTCTTTATGGGAGAAAGAAGTGAAGAAGGAGGTTGTAGTAATTAGTATTTGAATGATGGGAAATGAAGAGCAGGAGAGAAGAGGGAGCTTTTTGCAAATGGTCTCAATTTTTTTTTCACCGTAAAGGCAAGGTTCTAAGCAGAGAGGATAGGGGAAAGTTTGAGGAGGGATGTTAACATTTAGAAAAGCTGTCATGGTGAGTAGGATAGTGAGTCTTTTGGGAGTTGTAAAAGAATTGCCTTGCTTCAGTGAAGGCTAATTAAGATTATGTAACATAAATATGTAGTGGTTTCAGTCAGCACAGTTTTATAATTTTCTCCGACTTCATTCAATAGTGTGCAAGTAGAAAGACAGTGGATGGTGGAAATAATCCAAGCCTGAGGGCAAGACTGGTGATAGGGTAAGGAGGAGACTAGAGAAAAGAGGACAGTGTAGAGTTAAACTAGTTCACCAAGGGGTCAAGATGGGAAACGCAATAAAGTGTAACCGGTGTAGGGGTAATGGCCTGGGAAATAACTAATTAAGTCTGACTGACTAATTGATGTCAACTGATAATCAATGTACATTGCTGGGGCCTCATAAGATGTAGTCCTAGAAAATCACCCTTTTTGGTGGAGGGCTTGGAGGTTACAGTGAGGACAAAGAAGAGGAATAGGTGACAAGGCAGAAGGAGAGGTAGAATAGCAGTAGATTGTAATCAGATAAGGGAATTCCAGAACTCATGACGTTGGAAGGAATACTTGTGGGAAATGGCAAAATCAAGTGGAGGTTAAATATGACTTTAGGGATAGTATATAGAAGATTCCTGTTCAGGTTCAGGATGGATGAGATTTGGTCTTTTTTATAGAGTGTATTCCATCTTTTCAAGGTCCTTCTCAGTTCTGAGATTCTATGATTCTGAAATGTGTTTATTTTCTATAGTGGAACTCATGGTGCTGGAGGAGAGAGTAGAAGGGTGAGAACAAAAGGGCAAAGTCACAGTCAGGGATCAACAAGGCAGGAATATTAACTTCTATAGTCTATATATATATATATATATATATATATATATAAAGGATGACTATGACATATATAGTAATATCAGGTAGAATGTTTCTGTGTGTGTGTGTGTGTGTGTGTGTGTGTTCATCTTTCATTGCTGAAGAAGACCATGCCATTAGAGAAATGATGACATGACTTGTACTTGACATTGTTTTTGAGTAAGGGAGGGCTGTGCAGGTCACCAGCCTCACTTCTTTTCCACAGCCATCTGAATCCAGTGACATGATATTCATCAGGATGACTAGAGATGACTCAGGATGAGACAATTGGGGTTAAGTGACTTGCCCAAGGTCACACAGCTAGTGAGTGTCAAGTGTCTAAGGTGAGATTTGAACTCAGGTCTTCTTGACTCCTGCACTCTTGCTCTATCCACTGCACCACTTAATAGTGACTTGACCAATTACATTACTTTTTTTTTCTTTTTGAGAGGGATGCAAATAGAGCATATCTCCTAGAACTCCCAGCCTATACTAGCTTTAGCAGACCAAATCTTCAAAGTGTGGTTGGGTACATCTCCCCTCAGATTTTTTTTTTAATATAATTTATTTATTTCCAGTTTTCAATATTCACTTCTACAAGATTTTGAATTCCAAATTTTCTCCCCATTTTTCCCCTTCCCCCACCCCAGGACAGTGTGTGCCTCAACCATCCCTTTCCCTAACCTGCCCTCCCTTCTATCACCCACCTTCTACCATCTCTCTCCCCTTTATTTTCCTGTAGGGCAAGATAGATTTCTATACCCCATTGCCTGTACAACTTATTTCCCAGTTGCAAGCAAAAACAATTTTTAATATTCATTTTTAAAGCTTTGAGTTCCATATGCTCTCCCTTCCTTCCTTCCCACCCACACACATTCATTGAGAAACCAAGCATTTCAATAGAGGTCATACATGTGTAGTCACATATGACACTTCCATTAACAGTCATGTTGTGAAAGACTAATCATATTTCCTTCTATCCTGTCCTGTCCTCTATTCCATTTTCTCTCTTGACTTGCCCCCCACAATAGTGTTGCTTCTGATTACCCCTTCCCCCAATCTTCCGTTCCTTCTGTTATCCTCCTTCTTCTATCCCCTCCCACTCTGCCTTCCTGCAGGGTAAGATAGATTTCCATACCCAATTGAATGTGTATCATTCCCTCCTTAAGCCAAATTTGATGAGACTAAGGCTCACTTATTCTGTCTCACCTTCCTTCTCTTCTTCTCCATTGTAAAAACTCTTTCTTGCCTCTTTTATGTGAGATGATTTACTACCTTCTACTTCTTCCTTTCTCTTTCTCCCAGTACATTCCTTTCAACACTTAATTTATTTTTTTTGGTATCCTCCATATTCAGCTCACTCTGTGCCCCCTCTCTTTCTAATATTAAATATACATATATACATACACACACATATACATGCATGTTATCAGATACATGCATATATACACACATGTACACACGTACAAACATATGTATATATACACATGTGTGTATAATATATATTATATATGTATATATAATATATATTCCCTCTAACTACCCTAATACTGAGAAAGAATGTAAACAGTTCAACTTTAATAAGTCCCTTATGACTTCTCTTTCCTGTTTGCCTTTTCATGTTTCTCTTGATTCTTGTACTTGAAAGTCAAATTTTCTCTCATTTCTGGTCTTTTCAACAAAAATGCTTGGAAGTCCACTATTTCATTGAAATACTATTTCCTCCTCTTATTATACTCGGTTTTGCTGGGTAGTGATTATTGGTTTTAATCCTAGCTGCTCTGCCTTTTGGAATATTATATTCCAAACCCTTCAATCTCTTAATGTAGAAGCTGCTAGATCTTATGTTATCCTGATTATATTTCCACAATACTTGAGTTGTTTATTTCTGACTGCTTGCAATATTTTCTCCTTGACCTGGAAATTCTGAAATTTGGCTAAAATATTCCTAGAAGTTTTTCTTTTGGGATCTCTTTCAGGAGGTGATCGGCAGATTCTTTCCATTTCTATTTTTCCCTCTGGTTCTAGAATATCAGGGCAGTTTTCCTTGATGATTTCTTGAAAGATGAGGGCTAGACTCTTTTATGATCTCTTTTATGGTTTTCAGGTAGACCATTATTTTATGGTTTTCAGGTAGACCATTATTTTTAAATTATCTCTCCTGGATCTATTTTCCAGGTCATTTTTTTCTAATGAGATGTTTCACATTGTCTTCTATTTTTTCATTCTTTTAGTTTTGTTTTGTAATTTCTTGATTTCTCATAAAATCATTAGCTTCCATTACTCCATTCCAATTTTGAAGGTATTATTTTCTTCAGTAAGTTTTTGAAACTTCTTTTCCATTTGACCAATTCTGCTTTTTCAAGCATTCTTCTCCTCATTGACTTTTTGGACTTCTTTTGCCAGTTGGGTTAGTCTATTTTTAAAGGTGTTATTTTCTTCATATTTTTTTTTTTTTGGTTCTCCTTTATTAAGCTGTTGACTCATTTTTCATGATTTTCTTGCATTACTCCCATTTCTTTCCCAATTTTTCTTCTACTTCTCTTACTTGGTTTTCAAAATACTTTTTGAGCTCTTCCATGGTCTGAGGCCAATTCATATTTTTCTTAGAGGCTTTGGATGTAGGAGCCTCGATCTTAGTGTCTTCCTCTGTTTGTATGCTTTGATCTTCCTCCAGTTGTATGCTTTGAGCTTCCTCGTTGTAAGAAAATACCTTTTCAGTCATTCCCCAATTGATAAATGGTCAAAGGATATGAACAAGCAATTTTCAGGGGAAGAAATCAAAGATATCTATAATCATATGAAAAAGTGCTCTAAATCACTATTGATTAGGGAGATGCAAATCAAAACAACTCTGAGGTACCACATCACACCTATAAGATTGGCAAACGTGACAGAACAAGAAAATGATAAATGCTGGAGAGGATGTGGGAGAGTTGGAACATTAATTCATTGTTGGTGCAGCTGTGAGATCATCCAACCCTTCTGGAGAACGGTTTGTAACTATGCTCAAAGGTCTACCAAAATGTGCATACCCTCTGACCCAGCAATATCGCTACTAGGACTGTATCCCCAAGAGATTATAAAAATGGGAAAGGATCCCACATGTACAAAAATATTTATAGCAGCACTCTTTGTAGTTGCCAAAAACTGGAAGTCAAGGGGATGCCCATCAATTGGGGAATGGCTGAATAAATTATGGTATATGAATGTAATGGAGTACTATTGCGCCATAAGAAATGATGAACAAGAAGACTTCAGGGAGGCCTGGAAGGACTTATATGACCTGATGCTGAGCGAAAGGAGCAGAACCAGGAGAACTTTGTGCACAGCAGTGACCACAGTGTGTGAGAGTTTTTTCTGGTAGACTTGGAACTTTGTAATAACACAAGAACTTACTGAGAAAAAAAAAATCCTAATGTTGGTCTTCTAAGGCAAAATGCCTTCCACACTCAGAGAAAGAAATATGGAAGTCATTTGCAGAATGTAGCAGATCATGTTTGTGTATGTGTGGGTTATTATGTTTTGATTTGTTATATGATTTCTTCCATTTATTGTAGTGCGACTACATAGCATGACTATAGTGAAAATGTGTTCAATAGGAAAATATATGTAGAACCTATACAGAATTGTATGCTGTCATGAGGAGAGAGGGGGGTAGTGAGGGAAGGGTGGGGGGGATAAAATCTTAACTTTAAGGAAATGATTGTAAAACATTAAAAAAATAAAATTTAAAAAAAAAAGGAAAGAAAATACCTTTTCACCAAGAAAGTAAATTCTGCAATCTCATTTTTCCTTTTTGGTCATTTTCTCAGCCAATTACTTGACTTTTGAGCTCTTTGTTAAGTGGAGGGTTTAGTGCCCCAAGTTTCAAAGGTTTTGTGCAGCTGTTTTCAGAGATATCTCTAGGAACCTATAAATTCTCTGTTCTTCCAAAGTGGTATGATCAAAGGAGAGGTGTTTACTCCTCTCCTGGCCTACCCTCTTGTTTGTGAGCAACCACAAGCACTATTTTCTGCCCTGGATCTGTGAGTAGGATTCCCTCTCCATAGCCTCCATCAGCTCTGCCATGTCAGCCCTCCTCCTCACCCCAGGACTGTAATCTAGATCAGGTGCTCTGATTTCCCCACTGTCTGTAGGCTGAGAACTCCAAAAGCAGTTGCCACTGCAGCAGTGGCTGCTGCTGCCCTAGAACTAGAGCTGGAGCTGGGGCTGGGGCTGGAGCTAGGGCTGCCCTAGACTATATTCCTCTCTCACACAGGTGAGAGAGTTTTCCCACTGACCTTTGTAGCTGTTTTTGGTGTTTGTGGGTTGAAAGGTCTGGAAACCACTACAGCTGCCAGTCATTCAGTGCCCTGAAGCCTGCTCCAGTCCATCT
Organism: Bettongia penicillata ogilbyi; assembly: GCA_023548195.1. NCBI lineage: Eukaryota > Metazoa > Chordata > Mammalia > Diprotodontia > Potoroidae > Bettongia > Bettongia penicillata. The sequence goes on from JAJHZJ010000560.1 coordinate 13,898,924, forward strand.
GTGCCAGTGTGGTCCATGCTGGGCTGTGCTCTGCTCTAAGCTAGTGCACTAGACCTTTCCTCTTGGCCTTCCAGATTGTCTTGGGCTGGAAATCTGTTTCACACTGTCATTTTGTGGCTTCTGCTGCTCTATAATTTGTTTAGACTCATTTTTTACAGGTGTTTTGAACGTGTTGGGTAGAGTTCAAGCAAGTCCCTGTTTTTACTCCACTATCTTGGCTCTGCCCTCCTCCCCTTAGATGTCTAAAGCATGGGGGATGGTTTTCTAGTACTACATCTCATGAGCCCCCATCAATGTGTTTCACCACATTATCAGTTAATATCAATTAGTCAGTCAGACTTAATTAAGCTTTTAAAAATAATTATTTACTGAGAGATATAGTAAGGATAGTTGGTATAAAAAAATCTCAAAAGCAAGAGAATTTCTCTCTTACCAGTACTTATAGAGTTCAGTGAAAGTGGGCTAAAGCTTAGAAAGCACATGTGGGAAAATGATACACATACCTCCTGGCTTTTGGAAGCCCTTTTCTCCCTTTCATAGCGTATTAATGAAGTTTTCTTTAGGTATAATGTAATTTTCTGAAAAGTTTCTTGTAAACCAGCAGAAATTGCTTCCCTCTGTATATCTAGGTTATTCCCAATTCCTGATCCAGACATCACCTTCCAGCCATTCTGAGGATGTTGGCATAACAAAGAGAAGTCAATATCTTTCCACTTTGAAAGTTCACAAAATCTTTTACTGTTTCAGTGATAGGGGAGGAAAAAGAAGGCCTATTTCTCCTCTATCCCATAATCAATCAACTTCCTTTCTTTTCCAGAATAGCTCTCTCTGCTAACCTTCTAGATACTCAAATACTGATGGCTTGCTGCTCTACTGAAGAGTCAATGTGACAGTGTATGCATTAGTTTAATACTTTTGATTGGTTGATTGAATAGAGATATTTTTCTTGGATGAAGTTATTATATAGCTAGAGTATCTTATTCTTTGCTTTAAGTAGAATGATTTGATCAATTGTATAGCTCAGTTGATCCTCACCCTTTCATAAGCACAGATGCTATTTGCATAGATTAGAAGTGCAGTATATTTATTATAATGATTCCCAATCCTCTGCAGTCACACTAGCTGTAGCCTAGGCAGGGATTATCTGTTAGGGAGCATCCGTAGCTAACTGTAGCACAACACCACAACTGGATTTAGATTTCTAATTTATCTGTCCTGGTCCTTTTAAGCTTAACCTAATCTTCTAAGCTGTAGACTTGAATGCCAGCACCAGTTTGTGCTATCGTGATACGAAACACGGTTATCTTGGGGTAAAGAAGGAGTTCTAGAAAACGCTGCACTACTTAGGAGAGAAAGCCTATTTCTGGAACTTTCCTGTATTTCCCTGGTCTACTCTCATGACTATCCTTCCCTTTTTATTTTTGTTATTACTTCATGCTTTTTGAATATCTCATGGGTTTATGGTATCTGAAAATATATGCAAATAATTTAAAACTTGTAATAAAGAGGAAGTTTTGAGGGAATGTTTCTAGTCATCACTGGTATTCCTATGATGCCTGACCACTGGAACACTATCAAATTCGAGAATAATTGTTGACAAATTATATGTGAAATAGGGCAGCTAAGGTGGTACCATAGATAGAATGCTGGACCTGAAGTCAGGAAGACTTACTTTCCTGAGTTCAAATCTGGCCTCAGACACTTAGTAGTTATGTGACCCTGGGAAAATCACTTAACCCTGTTTGCTTCAGTTTTCTCATCTAGAAAATGAGCTGAAGAAAGAAATAGCAAACCACTTTAGTATCTTTGCCAAGAAAACCCCAGATGAGTTCAGGGAGAGTTGGACGTGCCTGCAAATGACTAATAGCAACAATATGGGAAAGGATGTTGGGATTTTCTGCTTTTTATTAACTATAAGTATTAAGTGTTAAGTTAGAGATTTCAAGTTACATACATACATAAATTGATCTAATTATAAGATTTTATTCATAACATGTAAAACAAAATTGGTAAATGTATTCTTAAAAGGATTCAAGAACATAGGTGTATGTCTGCACCTGGCTGTGAAGCCACCCACCGTGGTCCTTGTCTTTGTCTCACCTAGGAAAATGAAACTGCTCTACCTGTACAAGAGCTCAGATGGCAGCTCTACCTGGACAATAATAACTGGATCCCTTAATGGTTTGTGGATCTGTGATTTTATACTGAGGAAGACAAAAGCAGCAGGAATCTTTTGTAAAAACTCCAGTCCTAGAGAAATCAGACACTAGATACCTCTGAATGCATCAATCACAAATAGGTCAGAAAAGGCCCACATCTTTATAGGCTTGGTAGAATTCCTTTGGAGTCAGGAGCTATACTCATGGGTATTCAGTCTGTCTAACTGTCTTTATCTATACATCACCTTTATTCATTTGACTGAAGGAATCTGATCCAAATAACAAACACTGGGTTTATTCATGTGCACTTATTTGCATGATACATATTTATCTATGTGTTTATAACATACACATTATACACATTTTGAAGATGGGATCTGTGATCTTATTGGTATAAATAATTCCTTTGATGAAGATATTCCTTCTAAAGCAACTCAGTGTCTTCTTTGCAACTTGTAGTCTTAGAGAATTGCCAAGAGTGCTGAGAGGTTAAGTGACTTATGATTTACCTATAGTGACACAGATAAACTCTTCAAAGACAGAGTGTGAATGGAAATCTTGGTTCTAAGGCTCTCTCTCTTAAGTACCCCATACTGTCTCTCTGTTGCTAAATATAATAAATTATAGTTATTATAATTTTGACAAATTTATAATTAACAAAAATAATACACAAGTATATAATATATATGTATATATTTCCATCTGGATTTATGATAACATTGATAACTTCTTTCCTTTTAAACTACTAAAAAAAAATTTAAAATTTTTTTGCTGCTTATCCTTGACCTTACCAGGCACTAACCAAAGATTCAGGCAAGAAATAAATCATGCTAAGGGCCCTGCATACATACAGACACACAGACACAGATACACACACACACGCACACACAAGGGTATGTGTGTATGTATTTTAGGACTAGTTACGAAACTCCATTTTGATACCAACCAACTACTAGATGACTAACAAGACCTGGTTCTCTTTAATTACTCTGAAGCACTTAGACAAGAAATCAGGCAGGCACATGTTGAAATAATTCCAAATTGCTAGTTTATGCTCTTATCTGGCACCATGTGGGTATTGTGGGCAGCACACTACACATATTTCAGGTATGTGGACCATTTGTATTGATGGCTAGCACTAATTTTAGCTTGAAAAAATAAACAAATTCTCTGTGGTTGTCTTCAAAAGTTACCCCCAGTGGTAACTATATGTCATTTAAGAGGCAAGTAGGAGATTTTTTTAGTGGAAGGAAAAAGAGGAGAGCTGAGAAAAAAACAAAAAAAACAAGAAGTTTACCCTCATCACATTTGACTAAACGAAGGAGTGAAATGCACACTCATTTTGGTATGAAAACCTATCTTACAGTATAAGAAAGCGGGGGAGAAGGAGATATTGCGGGGGGGGGGGGGGAGGGATGGGGGGGATGATGGAAGGGAGGGCAAAGGGAGGAGGGAGCAATTTGAAGTCAACACTCAGGGAGGGACAGGATCAAAAGACAGAAGAGAAACAACGAAGGGCAGGTTAGGAGGGATGGTAATCCAGTTAGTCTTACACAACACGACTATCAGGAAGGTCATTTGCAAAGCTACACAGATATGGCCTATATTGAATTGCCTGCCTTCCCAAAGGGAATGGGTGGGGAGGGAGGGATGGGGAGAATTTGGAACTAAAGTTTTAGGAACAACTGTTTAGTATTGCTGTTGCTACTAGGAAATAAGACATACAGTTAATGAGGAATAGAAAGTCATCTGGCCCTACAGGAGAAAAGAGAAGATGGAGACAAGAGAAGGGAGGGATGACAGAAGAGAGGGCAGATTGGAGATAGGGAAAATTAGATTGCTTGGGGTATTGGGGTGGGGGGAGGGGATAAAAGGGGAGAAAATTTGGAACCCAAAAATTTGTGAAAATGAATGTAAAAAGTTAATTAAATAAAAAAAAAAAAGTTACCCCCAGTAATCCCATTTTGAGTGTCTCTTCAGAGTCAAAAAAATTAGAAGCTTCTGTTGGTAAAGGGATGTAACTTTAGTAAGAGAAAAACTTTAAAAAAAAATTATAATAAAATTGATAACATAGCATAGTGGTTAGTAATCTGGTCTTAGAGTCAGGAAGACCTTAGTTCAAGTTATTGGACATTTACTGGTTGGGTAACCACAGGCAAGTCATTTATCTTAGTAAGTTGCTCAGACAGCTTTCTAAGACTTCATTATAGATAAATTACTGATTTGCATCATGAGAGGGATTTTCCGCAATGAGAGTTCCCCATACCAATGATTCAAAAAACCTCTTCTAACAAACCTAAAACAAGAAATCAAAAAACAAAACACCAAATCCTAAAATAGCCTATCCCTTCCCTCCTTCCTTCCTTCCTTCCTTCCTTCCTTCCTTCCTTCCTTCCTTCCTTCCTTCCTTTCTTCCTTCCTTCCTCTCCTGTTCCTTCTTCTTCCTCTTCCTCCCCCACAATATTTTGTCTTTCATTTCCTACCTTTATGACTTTGCACAGTGTTTACTCTGCCTGCAGTGTTCTGTCTCTCCTCACCTCAGTGTCTTGGAATCCATAATATCATTTGATGCCAATCTTAAGTACTACTTTATACATAGAAATTTTTTTTTGGTGTTTGATAAGTTAAGAATAAAGTTTTACAAAGTAATTTGTTGAATTGAAATATCAGAATTTCCTTGAAAACTCTATTTGAGTAGGAAATCTGTGATCACTAGCACTCTTAGATAGGTGTAATTGTGCAATTTTCATCAATTTTTCCCCTATCTAAAGTGGCAACATAGATTTTTGTGTGTGAGTTATTGATGGGGGGTGGGGGTGGGAGTGGTAAGGAATGTATCCTGGAGCCAAAGCCAAGTCCCTGTCCTGGTTATTTTGAGTAGTGCCAAACTGATCTGAGCAGCTCCCTCCTCAGGAGAAAGCTTCCCTGTTTGGAAGCCAGCAGAGACAGTTCACAATCCACTCTACAGGATTATCCAGAAGAATAATAAATTATCCTTTCTTTATCCTTTGAGTATCTGCTGAAAAGATCAGTGAGAAGTGGATATTGGATCCTCTTTACTTAGTTTAGACAGGTGAAGAAATGCAACCCCATGTCAAGGAAAATGTCACCCGAGACAGGAGCTTAGAGGTGATTTCTTTCTGGTCAGGAGGGAGCTTAATGGAAGAAAAAGTTTTCTCCTGCTTTCTCTCCCACTTTCTTATATATGAGCTGCTTTGTTCTTCGGATAAGCTCATGAAGAGAAGGGAAAATGAAGGTCCAAGTAAAGTGTATCCAGGACTCCTATTGGACTCCCTACAGAACATACCCCCAGATTATAGGAAGGATTTTCTTCACTGATCCAAAGAACGATCTCATTACTCTAGAGACAAATATTGATCTGTTGCTGTTGTTGGGCAATTAGATGGCACAGAATCTGGAGTCAGGAAGACTCATCTTCCTGAGTTCAAATCTGTCTGCAGACAGATACTAGCTGTGTGACTCCAGGCAAGTAACTTAACCTTGTTTGCCTCAGTTTCCTCATCTGTAAAATGAGCTGGAGAAGGAAATGACAAGTCCCTCCAGTAGCTTTGTCAAGAAAATGCCATATGGGGTCAGGAAGTGTTGGCCATGACTGAAACGACTGTGAGCCAGTTCTAACCAACTTCAGAGAGCTGATTATTAAAATTTCATTGTTATCATTTGTACCTTGTAAGTCAGCAAGCCCTACAAATCAAGGCTTAGTTTATAATTTTATTGATTGTCTAGTTATAGGGATGGGGAACCTGCGGCTTTGAGGCTGCATGTGGCAGCCCTTTGACTCAATCCAAACTTCACAGAACAAATTCCCTTAGACCCAGTCAAAAGGGCACACCCAAGGACCTAGAAGGCCACATGTGACCTCAAGACCACAGGTACCTTACTTCTAGCTGGAGTTAAGAAAGCAAAATTTATAATACAGATTTAATTAAAAGTGTGTCGTGTGTGTGTGTGTATTTTTTTCTGGAGGATCACTAGTTAAACATTTAGCGGCTCACCTGTGGGTACACCAGGCCACTTTGATGCTTTCCAGATCTTAAAAAACTAAATTAATTTCAGTGAATATATGCTAAGTATCACCTTTGATATTAATATGAAAAATGATCTTGTAACAGTAGCTTAAAATAAGATCCAGAATGAGTCCCAGTGCAGTCAAAGCAAGTTGAGAGCATGTGATGATGAAGCAATGAAAAATAAGGAAATTTGATTTAATAAACATTTATTAAGTACCTATAATGTTCAAGGCACTATGTGCTAGGTGCTGGGGAAACAGACATAGATGGACGGGTCAATGAGTTTATGGGACTTGCATTGTGTTAGAGGATATAACAAGTCCATAGTTAAACCAATAGAGGAAAATTAAAGAAAAGAGAATTAATGCTTAGGGGAAGTTGGAGAGGTACGGACATATGAATTGGTTGGACATGACTCTCTTTGAAAAAGAAAATGATAGGAATCCTTTTAGATTTTTGAAAATCTGTTTTCACAAACATTTCTGGCCCACACTTTTTTCTCCTCTATTTATAATACTCATGTAATAAGACCTTCCTAAGGGACTCTTATCTTGTTTTCAGATGGTCACGTGAACATGATGCCCACGACAACTCAAAGATCTGCAGAGGCAGCATGGAGGAAAGAAGAAAGAGCATTAGACTAGGAGGTAGAAGAAATGACCACATCTGGAGAGTGCAGCTAGGTGGCACAGTGAATGGAGCACTGGCCCTGGAGTCAGGAGGGACCTGAGTTCAAATCCAGCCTTGGATACTTGACACTTACTAGCTGTGTGATCTTGGGCAAGTCACCTAACCCAGATTGCCTCACCTCCCACCTCCAAAAAAAAAAAGAAAAAGAAAAAAGAAAAAAAATGGCCACATCCAGGCTTTGCTGATAACAAAACCTGTGATTTGAAGGGGAAACTGAACTTTGCCCTTCAGTAAAATAGGAATAATAGCAGCTGTTTCTGCCTACCTCATAAGATGGCTTAGAAACTGTTGTGGGGAACCTGTGGCCTCATGGCCACATGTAGCCTTCTAAGTCCTTGGGGGAGACCTTTTGACTGAGTCCAAGTTTTACAGAACAAATCCTTTTTATTAAGGGGATTTGTGCTATGAAGTTTGGATTCAATCAAAGGGCTGCATTTGAAGACCTAGAGGGTTACATGTGGCCTCGAGGCTGCAGGCTTTCCCCCACATCTTATGAGGTAGGCAGGAACATTCAATGACATAATACAAGCTGAAGGAATTTTATTAGACCATAAGTTCTTTGGGTCAGGGACCATATTTTTGCTTCTCTTTTGTCCCTAGTACTTGGTACAATGTCTGGCACATAGCAGATACTCAATAAATACTTCTTGATCAATTAATGTATGTAAAACATGACTTTTCCCCAAGAGCACTAATGTAGGTTCCCTTTCTTTCATGTCTCATTGGATGTGTGCATGTATATGTTCATGTTTTCTCATTTGCTTTCCAAGGCAAGAAAGAATGAGATTTGAACATTTGTGATTTCTGGAGAAATAAAAAAAATTCCATTTTTGGTTACCAAACACTTAATTCTATAGGAATTAGGGAGTGTGGCTGGACAAAGGAGCTTTTATTAGCTGAAAAACTTGGAAGCTCAATTATGGCAGAGCAGCCTGCATACTCTTTAATTTGTTTCCATTTCTCTGGCCTTGGCCTTTCAATCACAGTGTCATTTGTGGTTTTGTGATCTTTGGGAGTCAAGGCTTCTTCCTACAATGCACTGACTGAGCCAGATTCCAGGTGCGTTCTGAGTGGTGCCTGTCCTGAGACGGTTGGTGTGGATCCCCTTTTGATGCTGGAGGGTAGTACAATAGACTGATGCACACAGACGATGCGTTTATGTAATTCCCCCATGAAGCCAAGCTCACCATTTCTTGAAATGGTCCTGTCTTCAGCTCAGGCAATACACACAATATAGCATTGTCCTTAGAAAGGGTGAAGCCAAGCTCCGAAATCAAGACGAGAAGAGCTGGGGGAAGCGTGAGCTATTTATAGCAAATGGTAAAGCTCAGATCTATAACTGACTCTTCAAGTTCAAAGATTTTTAAAGGCTTTTCAGTTTGAATTTGTACGTGTGTACCTATATATATCTCACATGTGGGTTAAGCTTCAATGATGCTCTATATATCCTTGAACTGAATAGTGATTAATCATTCTTGACAGTCCTGCACAATACAAACCCAGAGACATGTATGCTGATAAATCTGGCAGAGTTGTTTCTACTACATTTACATATTGGAATATTTGCCATGCTTAGAAGAGGTACGTAGCAATTTAGATTTATCAAGAATTTGTTAAGTACTTACTATGTGCCAGGCACCGTACTAGATACTGGGAGACACAAAGACAAAAATGAAACTATCCCTGTCATTAAGGAGATACATATTACTGTGTGTATGGGGGTGGGGACCAAACAATGTGCTCTCAGATGGAAATCCAAAATCATACCCTAAAGAGGCTTATAGTCCATTAGACTATAAACTCCTTGAGAGCAAAGACTGCTTGCTTTTGCATCTTTTTGTATCACCAGTGCTTAATACAGTGCCTGAAATATAGTAGATACTTAATAAGTGTTTACTGATTGATTGGAGGCTTACCCGCCTGCTAGATCACCTAATATGGAGGTACCCTGTTTCCTTCCCTGGCTCTCCTTCTTATGCCTTGGCTCCGAGATTTCTCTTGGCCTAGGCCTCTTTTGGTTTCGTGTCATTTGTCTTCAGTTTTGGGTGCGAGTTGTGATCCCCACCCAAGAAGGAGTTCAAGCAATGGTGACTTTGTCATCAGATTTTTTAAAAATTAATTTTATTTATTTTCAATGTTCTACAATCACTACCATATAACTTAGATTATTATTTTTCCCTCCCTCTCTCTTACCTCCCCCCTCCCTTCCCAAGACAGCATACAATTTTATATAGGTTCTACACATAGATTCCTAATAAATACATTTTCACCATACTCATGCTGTGTAGAAGAATTAAAATGAATGGTAGAAATCATTTAACAAATCAAAATGCAATACACACACACACAAAATGGTCTGCGATTGAATTCCATAGATCTTTCTCTGGATGTGGAAGGCATTTTGCCTTAGAATACCTTTGGGAATTTTTTTTTAAGTCCTTGCATTGCTCTGAAGTTCAAATTCTACCATAAAAAGCCCTTGCACACTGTGGTCATTGCTGTGCACAAAGTTCTCCTGGTTCTGTTCGTTTCGCTCAGCATCAGTTCATATAAGTCTTTCCAGGCCCCTCTGAAGTCTTCCTGTTCATCATTTCTTATAGCACAAAGGTATTCCATTACATTCATATACCATAATTTATTCAGCCATTCCCCAGTTGATGGGCATCCCCTTGATTTCCATTTTTTGGCTACCACAAAGAGGGCTGCTATAAATATTTTTGTATTTGTGAGACCTTTCCTATTTTTATGACCTCTTGGGAATATAGTCCTAGAAGCGATATTGCTGGGTCAAAAGGTATGCATATTTTTGTAGCCTCTTGGCCATAGTTCCAAATTGCTCTCCAGAACGGTTGGATCAGCTCACAACTCCACCAACAATGTATTATTCCAACTCTCCCACATCCTCTCCAACATTTATCATCTCCCTGATCTGTCATGTTTGCCAGACATGATTGAAGTGATCACATTTATGTGTGATGTTGTTTTGATTTGCATCTTTCTAATCAAAAGTGATTTAGAGCATTTTTTCATATAATTATAGCTATCTTTAATTTCTTTCCCTGAAAACTGCCTATTCATATCTTTTGACCATTTATCAATTGGGGAATGACTTGTATTTTTGTACACTTGACTCAGTTCTCTATATATTCTAGAAATGAGGCCTTCATTACTGACATTAGTTGTAAAAATTCTTTCCCAGTTTTCTACGTCCCTCTGAATTTTGGTTGCATCTGGTTTGGTTGTGCAAAATCTTTTCAGTTTAATGTAATCAAAATTATCCATCTTGCACTTCATAATGCTTTCTTTCTCTTCTTTAGTCAAAAATTCTTCCCTTCTCCATAAATCTGATAAATACACTATTCCTTGCTCCTCCAATTTCTCCATAGTATCAATTTTTATACCTAGATCATGTACCTGTTTGGACTTTATTCTTGTGTACAGTGTCAAGCATTGGTCTATGCCTATGGTTTCCGCCACACTTTTATCCGGTTTTCTCAGCAATTTTTGTCAAACAGTGAGTTCTTATCCCAGAATATGGGGCCTTGTCATCAGATTTAAAGGATAGGTAGTGCAGTTAGCAAACTGAGCAGGAAAGCTTCCAGTAGGGGTTTGGACTTGGAAATAGATCTGTATTCAGAGTACACAGAGCTGAGTGAATAAAATCTATTTTGCCTTCCCAGAGGCTCAGGTGGTATGGGAGAGGATTAAGCCTTACACTTTGGGAAGTAAGAGTATAAATTTGTGACTATACTTTTGTAAAAAGTAATTTATTAGTGGCTAATGGGAACTGGGGCATAGGAGAAAACTCCTAAATTGGAGGGAACACCGTCAGTGGGGGCTGGAGCCAAATTCCATTAAAGATACTAGAAAACTGGAAGAGGAATGAAGTGGCAGGCAAGGTAATCAGAGTTGTACAAACAAAATAAATACAAAGTAATTGAGGGGGGATTGTTAAGAATTATAGGGATCTATTTTTAAGAGATGGCTTTTGAGTTGTGTAGGAAATACCACTTGAGCTGAGCCTATGTGCAAAGAAAGGCCCAAGGAGGCAGGCAGTTGAATGTTGTGTCTAGGGGATGGCGAGTAGCCCCTTTTGACTAGAAAGGGGCGTGTTGGTAATGTTGCTAAATATTAGATGATGGCAAGGATTTGAAGAGCAGAGCTTTGTATAGCAGAACAAATATGGTGACCAAATAGATAGGGACAGTCATGTTAACTGCCTATCTTAATTAAAATTGAATTCTTAAATGAATAATAAGTCAGAAAGAATAATGTCATTTCCTTCACCAGCTCATTTTCCAGATAAGGAAACTGAGATAAACAGCATTAACTGACTTACCCCTGGTCACACAGCTAGTAAGTGTTTGAGGCTGGATTTGAACTCAGAAAAGTGAGTCTTCAGGCCCAGTATGCTATCCACTGTAACACCTAGCTGCTACACACACACACACACACACATTATATATAATAGATTTATCATATATATACCTTCATTATATTATGACACACATATATCACATGTATGTGTATATATACATATATAGATGCATATGTATACAAAATGTGTGAAGGTAATCTGAAAGTGGAAGAACACGTGAGGATGGGGAAGATCAGGAAAGCTTTCAGAGAAGATACAACTTAAGCTGATTCTTGAAAGAAACCAGGTAAACTAAGGGATGAAGATAAGGAAGGAGAGCATTCCATTCATGGAGAATATCCAGGGCAAAGATATAAAGATAGGAGATGGAGTGTTAAATTTGAGGCATTGTAAGTAGGGTAGAGCAGCTGGATTGTAGCTTGTGTAGTGAGAAATAATGTGAGAAAAGATTGGAAAGGTAGAAAGGGACCAGGTTTTAAATAGCTTTCAATGCTAACAAGACAAATAGAGGAAATTATATTTGATCCTGTAGGTAATGGGAGCTGTTAGAGCTTTAGGATGTGTGTGACATGATCAGACGCCAACTTCGGACTCGTCACCTTGGCAACTGAGTAGAGGAAAGCTAGAGGGAGGAGGACTTGAGGCAAGGAAGGCAACTTTTCTTGTGATTTCACTGATGCACTGAAACTGATGGTGAGGAAACTCTTTCTACCAATGTAGCAGCAAATGTTCTGAAAATTGTTGTCTCAGAGAGTAATCTGGGGCAGAGAAGCTACGCCCCTTGTTTAAGATCGTGCATTCAGTGTGTATCAGAGGGAGAAATGGAACTCAGGTGTTTGCCATTTCCAGGTTAGCTCTCCATCTACTAATCCTCCATGCCCGCCACCTATACTACCATTACCACTACTACTACTACTACCACCACCACCACCACCACCACCACCACCACCACTACTACTACTACTACTACCACCGCCACCACCACCACCACTCCTGCATGATTACTATCTTGGATTGTACCTTGGGACAGTCACCTCTGAGAAAAGACAGGATCCTAATCACTTTTCATTTTTTGTTGCTGGAGAAAGCAATCTATAGAGAGACTTAGCTTGGTATTCAGTATACAAAATAACATGACATCTTGTAGGGAAAGCAACAAATTACTTTGCTTCCAGCTCATTGGTCAAGTCATTTTTACATTTCTAGGCCTTAGTTTTCTCATAGATGAAATTATATTAAATTTCATCTCATAGATAAAATTATATTAAATATATTAAAATCTTTTAAGAGAGAAAACACATTTTATAATAATCTTAAATTGTTACTTTTGGAAGTTATAGTTTGTATGAATGTATATATCTAAATCTAGTATATTGATATAGAATTTTAAATGGATACCAACTGATATTTTTTATTAACTTTATCTGAAATGGCTAAATTATTTTATTATTTAATTCATATGTTAATACAATGGAGAAACAGGGCATATAGTGAGTGGACATGGAGTTATGAAGAGCTGAATTCAAATCCTGCTCTAGATACTTACTTCTGTAAAATGTTGGGAAGTAGCTAAGTGTAGCAGATAGAATGTGGGATCTGTAGTTAGGAAGACTTGAGGTCAAATACCACCTTAGAAACTTAAGAGCTTTGTGACCCTGGGCCTGAACTCATTTCACTTCCTTCAGCCTTAGTTCCTTCAACTATGAGATAGGGATTTTAGTGCCATCTACCTCATTGGTTATTGCAAGGATCAGGTAGATCAGTGAATAAATTACACTTAGCAAATCTTCAGAGTTCTGTATAAAAGTCAGGTCTTGTTATCATCACTGGTGTATCTTTGAGGAAATCACTTAACTCTTCTGAGCCTCAGGGAACTTTGAAAGTCCAAAAGGTATAAAATGGAAGATGGTCTATATGCGATATAATAAAATAAACATTTATTAAGCACCTACTATGTGCCAGGCACTGTGCTAAATAAGAAAAAAAGTCTCACAGAGTTTAAAATCTAATGGGGGAAGAAAACACACAAAAAGAAACTGGTATGGGGGTGTGGAAAGGGGCAGTAAGAGATAACCTGCAGCAGGGACATCGTGTTCTGTGGAATTGAATCCAGAGCAGCAAATGAAAAGTGGAGAGTGAGCTAGAAAGTCCAGGTCTCAGTCCTCTAGAAAGGAAGGCTTTGGGAGGAGTTAGTGCTCTACCTTTTAGTCCCCTAGAGAGGAGGAGAGAAGGAGTTGGGAAGGTGTTGAATTACCAAGGGTGAGTTAAACAGAATGATGATAAGGTTTTAGATGATCAGCTTATACTAGGTGGGGTTTCATGTTCTGTGGAGCTGTAACCAAGCAGACTCATTCAGGTCCTTAATGAATTAATGTAAGTTAATGAAATCCAAGCTATGCACTATCCCGGTGACTCATTGTGACATGCATATTGGTGACCCTGGATTTTCTGATGTTATTCCAATGGAGTTCATGATCTGGAAGATTTTAGGGAGCCCAAAAGGTTTCCATTATAGGGCCATTACGACAGCCTGGGATGTGAGAATTGCACAAGATATATCTGGAGAAGCTCATTACCCCAAAGTTGGCCACCAGGTGATGACATTTCTGGATACAGCAATTTCTGAAACCATTACAAGGGTATGGAGAGGGAGTGTTGTTTTTAATCAGACTTGTGAATTCATTGGTATTCGGAGCTGCTGCTGAGGAAGCAACTTTTACTAAAGGAGATCAGCACCCCCTCTGCAGCATCTAGTCTTAGACGGGGATCTAGGATCATTGAGAAGTGAAGGGACTTACCCAGGGTCAAGCAGCAAGTGTGTGACAGAGGCAGGATTTAAACCAGGCTCTTCCTGGTTTTGAGGTCAGCTCCTCTATTCATTATACCACAGTGCTTTTCAGGAGACATCATGAGTTAACGACACGAAGGAAATCAAAGAGTTTGTCAGTCTGTATGTGTCAGACAAATAATACAGTTGGACAAATTGAGTCCAGTGTTGAATAGGAGGTTGGTTTATCTAACTGGGGTGGATTGTCTTTGGGAAATTTTTTTAACTAGCTAGCTAGCTAAAAGCATATAAATACATACTTTGTCAAGCAAGATGGAGATACCAGAAGTTTACAGGTCTTTTGTTCCTAATTTTTTTGTATGTTGAAATGTGTATTTGTTGATGATTAATAAAAAATCAAAATGTTAAAAATGTCAGAACTCCTTTAATAACCCCAAACTTCCTGTGAAAACAAAAGTACTTTTTACTGGTGTTGTCACATGGTAGTGAGACATGGAATAGAATAATCTCTGAAGTATTAAAATTGAATGTTATGCACAGGGCAATGGAAGATACATGGTAGCCATGAGCAGCCTTCAATATATAAGCAATGGGGAATTCCAAAGGAGAATGAGAGTAAAAGAGATCATCAAAGAATTACACATTAGGGAGAGAAGATGGGCTAGTGAGAGAACAAGGTAACTAGTCTGAGTATTTCAGTGGTATCCTCATGATACAGGAGAAAATGAAGAAGGATAAAATGACTGGTTTTTCTAGTTGAATAAAATTATTGAGATGCAAGCTCATCTACTGTAACTTCATTGAAAGTATTCCTGGCATAGTTTAAGTAACTTAAAGTACAGTGGTCACTAATAGGCTTGATCCCATATCTGGTTGGCCAGAAGCTTTGACCTCTCTGTTTCTAATCTGGACTGCTGGAGGTAGTAGGATGAGGATGTCATCCTATTGGTGCTGAACTTGGTGTTGACACTTGAATTCCTTTAGACCCTCTGGAGCTTAGAACTCTCAAACTCAAGAAATCAATAATAGTCAATAAATATTTATTAACTATCTATTATGTATGTGCCAGGCACTGTGCTAAATGCTGGAACTATTAGCATGAAAAAAGAAAGATAAGCTCTGCCTTCAAGAAGCTTACAATCTAATATTTCTTCTACTGGCTCTCTCTATTCTGAAAACTTTTGGTCTACTTGGGAGTAAGTGTATGGGGAAGGATTTGAACTCTGCATGATTTCATTGGTGACGGAGCCCCTTCAACCTATGTAGACCATTCTGCATCCATAACTGGTGCCCTTTGATAGTTGCCTGAGGCTTAGAGGGGTTAAGTGATTTGCCTAAAGTCATGCAGCTGATAATAAATAATAAGAACTGACTTTTCGTATAGTACTTTAAGATTTGCAGAGTACTTTTTATTCATTGACGCACTTGATCCTTTCAGTAACCAGTGAGTTAGGTTGTACATTATTCTCATTTTACATTTGAAGAAAGTGAGACTGAGAGAAGTACGATGATTTGGCCAGGGTCACGGAACTCATAGGTTTCCAGGGTGGGATTTGAGTTCAAGTCTTCCTGAATCTAGATCATCTACCACATTCTATTTGCTATACCAGGCTATGTTCCTGTAGGAGTAAGTATCTGGAGTAGGATTTGAATTCAGTTCTTCCAAACTCTATGTTCACTCACCATATCCCACTACCTCTCCATTGTATTAACATGTAAATTAAATAATAAAATTGATTAGCTATTTTAGATAAAGTTAGTGAAAAATCTTAGCCAGTATCAATTTAAACATCTATATCAACATATTTGACATTTATATGCAAACTGTAACTTCCAAACATTACATCTAAGAATATTAAAAAATGGCCTTTCTCTATTAGAAAGTACTCTATATAGGCATACCTCTATTGTACTTTGCAGATATTATTTTCTTTTTTAGCAAATTGAAAGTTTGTGGCAACCCTGCCAGTCTGTTGGTGCCATGTTTTTCAATATCACACTGTATTTCTGTGTCAAATTTTGGCAATTCACACGATTTCAAACTTTTTTACTATTATTAGATTTCTTATGGTAATTTATGATCAGTGATCTTTGATGTTAGTATTGTAATTATTTTGGTGTGCCGTGAACCAAAACCATAAGCTGGTGAACTTAATAGATACATATGTGTTCTGACTCTCTCCCTCAGCCAGCCTTTTCTCGCCGCTCCTTGAGCCTCATTATTCCCTGAAACTCAACAACAGTGAAGAATATGACACAAACTGAGTTGATAAAGCAGTTGCAGGGTTTTAGAGGATTGAATCTAATTTTGAAAGAAATTCTACTGTGGGTAAAATGCGATCAATCTGCATTGTATGCTACAGAGAAATCTTTCATAAAAGAAAAAGCCAATTGATGTGGGAAATTTCATTATTGTCTTATTTTAAGAAATTGCCACAGCCACCCCAGCTTTCAGCAGCCTCTACCCTGATTAGTTAGCCCCTGTCAGAATTGAGGCAGAGCCCTCTGCCAGCAAAAAGATTATGCCTGCTGAAAACTCCAGATGTTGGTTAGCAATGTTTGGCATTCAAGTATTTTTAAGTAAGGCATATACCTTGGGGTTTGTTTTTTGGACATCATACTATTGTACACTTAATAGACTACAGTATAGTGTAAATATAACTTTTATATGCACTGGGAAATCAAAAAATTCATGTGACTCCTTTCACTATTATATTCACTTTATTGCAGTGGTCTGGAACTGAACGCACAATATCTCTGAGATATGACTGCTCATGATAAAATTTTGCCTTTGAGAAAACTAAGAATAAGAGGGTTAAAATGACTTTACTGAATTTACCCCAATGAGAGAGCCAAAAATAATTTGTTGCTTCACCTACAAGAAGTTCATATTATTTTGCATACTGTTGAATACAGGACTATTTGATAGGTTGACATCTATTTGAAAAGTCATTCTTAAATTGACATGGAACAATGTTCTGTCCCAGTGATTGTGGTCAATAGTTGCATCTCTAATAATGTTCCTGTTCCAATGTAGTTAACATTTAATTTTCAAGGATATTTTCAGATCTGTATTTGTAGTATGGAGATTTGTCATCTGTTCATTTATGAAAGATAACAATCTTCTGGTACCGAATTCTAGCTACTAGATCATATATTGCATATTCTGTAGGTGCTAAGTTTTTGCAACCTGCAGAAATATATTTCATTTTCTATTGTGTCTTTCCATAACCTACAGTGATCAGCAAGTCTGGGTTCCTTATGAATAACCTTTGGGTGATGCCTGATTTTTATGACCTAAACCTGGATTGTGACCATATTTCCCTCTATTTTTCTGAATTGATTGATATAACTCAGACATCTGTTTGATGATGATGGTGGTATGTTGATGATGATGTTGAGGAAGATGATGATTTAAAGTTACATTTAAGACAAAATATTTCAGAAGGGATCCGGACAAACTGGAACAAGAGGATGTTGTACAAAATTTCAAGAGAAATTAAACCATAATATACAAGATTTAGGGGTGTGCTGGGGCATGGGATCATAGACATAGAGGTGAAAGGGAGCCTAAAGATCATGTAGCCTGACCCCTTCATTTTTCAAATGAGGAAACTGAGGCTGAGAGATGGTACAGGGATTGGCCAACATTACTTTGTTGTGGTCTAAGGATTTTCTGAACCCCAAAATTCAAGGGCAAAAGGCATAGGTTCTGCCTCAAAAGAAGACTTGAGTCGAATTCTTTTGACTCAAGTCTTTTTTCAATCAGAAACAAAGTTTATTAAAACACTGGTTGGGTGGGTAAAATTTTAAGAATCCACCCATTTGTGATGCTTGTATTGACAAGTGGGCCAAATTCAAAAGGAATATGTGCGTTTGGTAGATGAGACTGATCTCTTTTATAGGGAAAAAGATTTGTGGGAAGATTTGGATGGGATCTAGATGTGGTCAATAGGCTGGGGTGACCAGGAGGTAACAGAGAAGAGGTCTATATGGGATTAAGGGTAGGAAATATCCTGTGGTAATCTGGAGGAAACAATGAAAGTTAGGTGAGGTCAGAGGTAACGGAATTGAAGATTGGGTTTGACCTGGGGTAACAGAGAAGTGTGGGGCCATGGTGAAAGGACAGTGAAAAGAATTACTGGGATAGGTGATGCCTCAAGTGAATTACAGGGACTGGGCCATGTGGAAAAGTCCATGAACTTTTCCTTTTGGGGATTCAGATCCCAAAGACATAGTCTTTTTCTTTTAAGTGTTCAGATCTCATCCACATCAATATAGCTAGTAAATTACTGAGTCAGTACTCCAATCCAGGTCCTGTGACTCTAAATTCACAGCTTTTTCCATGACACCCAGCTTAATTGGAAAATCAATCCCAATGAAAGTATTATGAGTTATTTTTATTTGGGGAAATCAGCAAATGTGTTTCAGATTTCTGACAAAGAAGCAAGATAACCTTATGCTGAAAGTGTTATTTATCAACTCACACTGAACTGGGAATTACACTTCATTATAATTAAATCATTTAGCATTTAAGTCTGTCTATGGGAAAAGCCTAGAAATGGTAATATGCTCCTTCCACAGCCTGCTAACTTAGCAAAAGAAGAGTGAAAATATATACTTCCCTTTAAGAATATTTCTTTTCCCAGACTTTTGCAGTCACTCCCTTTCTTACTTTCCCATTTATCACCTCATTCTCTTGTTTAAGATTGAATTTCTTCTCACCCTTAGTCCCAGTAATGGCTCTGGATTTAAACTTCAATCAACATCAGGGAATGATGCCAATCTCCTAATCAGGATTGCCAGAGGGCAACTGAGTCATAAATTGAATATAGGAAGGGTTGTGAGTGTTGAATGGAAAGGAGGATTCAGGATACTCCAGGTTCAGGTTGCCCAAACTTGGAGCTAGTCACTCACCAGAGCACTTTCTCTGTGTGCCCTTGGCTCCCAGCCTTTAAGTGCCCACACTTGTGGCTTTGCATCTTCTAAAGAGATGGGTTGCTGTTGGTGACCCCTACTTCCAACATTTTTCCCCACTGCAAATGATCTTGTTGCTTCTTCCTGTCCCATGGTAACCTTTCAGAAACATCTAGGCACAGTGGCACAGATTTTTCCATCCTTCCTTTGCCAGTTCTTTTGTTGGGAGTGTTGTATCATTGAGGGGCATCTTGGACAAAAGATGCCTGAGCAAGCATATTGTGGAATATTCTAGAACAAGGAGTAACAGCAGCTCTATGATTGGATACTCTCTACTTTCACTCATTAGAAAACAAAATCTGAAGGATAAATAGTTAAATAATTTTCATCACAAGGACAAAAATAAATTCCAACCCTGTAATTCCCAATTGAAAAGTCAATTCCCTCAAAGTCTCTAGAAACCAAAACCGTAAAGCAAATTACTCCACCTCATGTTTTACAGATTAGGTAGGTGGGGTCGTAGAAGGCCAAGGGGCTTCTCTGTAGCCAAGCCTTGAGACACTCAAGCAATCACTCTAACTTACAAAGGTGGTAGTTAGTTTCAGAATGCTTTGCAAGAGAGTTGTTTGGGATTCACAAAGCATTTTCCCATAGGAAAATATTTATTATGGTGAGTAGTGCTGGAGTACTGGCACTTCTCATCATACATGGAGCTAGGGGACAGGACTGAGCACTGGATCTGACTAGGATCTAGAATTGAAAGTTTTCTATGATGTGGACTAAAGCTTTCTGAGTTAGGGCTGTGAGGAAGACAGATGTCCCTTATCAAAGAGAGACTTGCAGCAAAGTAGATAAAGGAGTCTAATTGAACAAGTGTTTATTAAGTGCCTTCCAAATGCAATATACTTGGCTAGGCATTAGGGATAAAAAGAACAAAAAAACCCAAAACATAAAACCAAAAAATCTGCCCTCAAGGACCCTTTATGTTCTACTGGGGATCGTTTTGTTTAAGACTTATGTTCAAGACCTTATGTTTAAGACCTTATGTTTAAGTGAATATCCAAATCAGAAGTTCCAGTAGTTTTCAGAATTAACATGTTGGGGAGAAGACAGAAAGGCCCAGGAATGGGAAAAGAGGTTGGGTTGAAGCCAAACATATATAATCTAAGACAGTTTGCAACATCAGTTTCCTGTTCGTTTTTATGTCTGGGCTTGTGAGGCTGACTTTGTCTTCCTGCTTCCCTTGAATGATCTTCAATTAGACTGCTCCCTGCTCCCTTAGGCATCAGTGTTTGGAGGAAATAGCCATCTCTAGCAGGGCAGATAACAGCCATTCCTAGGCTAACCCACAGAAGACCATTTAACCAGGAGTGTATATCATTTGCAATGAAGAACAACACACCAGAAAACAGCAAAACTGTTACAATACAAATAAGTGAAACAGAAAAACATTAATAGGAAGTTTATTTATTCTGAATATTGATGCTTGAGGAAAAGCAGATTTGTTGGTGGAAGTTGAGGTGATACATGGGGACTTCTGTAGAGACTCTGAAAGAAACTTCTGGGTATTTTCAAAGATTTTAGACATCGTAATATGTTTCTTTAATTTCACTTTCAAATTATGGACTTTCCTTTTCTTTAATATCTATGTATTACTAGTACTACTCAAAGGAAGAGGGAGCAAAAGAGAAAAAACAGAGGAACAGAGAGAGAGAGAGATACGCACAAAGAGGAGACAGAGAGAGACAGAGAGAGAGGGGAAGAGGAAATAAGGGGAAGGAGAAAGGGAGAAGAGGGAGAGGGAGGCAGAAACAGATACAGACAAGACAGGAAGGATGGAGATGAGGTAACAGAACAATAGAAGAGAGAAAGGGAAGAGGAAGAGGGTGAAAGAGGATTGGCATAATGTGTATACATATGCGAAAGAGGTTTCCTGAGACATAATAATAATAACTGGTATATATGTACATATGTGTGTATACATACATCTAGGCATATATGTTTATATATATGTATATATATATATATATATATATATATATATATACACACATATATATTTGTTACTTTAAGGTTTGCAAAATGCTTTAAATATGTTATTTCATTTGAGCCTGTAAGGTAGACATTTACCTGAGCAGAGAAAGTCAGACAAAATTAGGAGAACCTGCTGAATTTGTGATGCCTTTAAGACCTAATAAAGGTAGTCAAGAGATTCTGGGTCAGTTACGCTGAGTGGAGGAGGATCCTTGGTTGAGGTGGAGAAGGAGGAGGAGGAGCTATTGGCTGTTTGCATGTAGATTGTTTTAAGTATGCTCTTGATGATTTGGATGCTGCCTGTAACTATTAAAAAGGATTTCAAAACCCTTTGCTTCCTGTGCCGGAAAGCTCAGGTAGATGAAGATGACAACCCAAAGCAAGGACCTTCTCATTCCAGAGAACCAGAAAAGCAGTTTTAGATTAGAGTTCCAGTGAGATCTCTTTGGGTTTTAAGCTCTAAGTAAAATGATTATGGCTGGGATTAGAACACAGGATCCTTGGTCCTAAAACTTCTATTTATGGTTGCTTTTGGTGGCTTTTTCTTTTTCCATTAAAGTTAGTTTAAATGCATGGGCAGTCTCAGAACAAGAGGAAACAGCTTTAAGTTCTGTTTTAACTTGGAAGTGAAAAAGAACTTTCCACCAAATGACTATTGGGGGCAAGCTACTAGATGAAGTTGTCAATTTCGTCTTGGTGTCCCTAAAGCCAAATGGCATCATCCTAGAAGGCAATAGATGTAGTCTGGCCTGGAACCAAAAGGTTGAATTTAAGAACCCATAGACCTATTCCAGTGTTTTGATTTTCAGATTCTGTTTCCTCTAGATCACAGAACTTATTGTAATATTGAAATGAAAAGGAAATTCAGTCTACTTAATTAGCCTTGCTTCTGTTATGATGACAGGAAAGTTTGCTGAGTCTTGATTTATGTGGAATAATGGGCGATTTTCCTTTGAGAGATAATCAAGCTTATTTCATTCAGGTCACTGAATAGTCATCAGATTGGAGATCACTTTTAGCTTCTTTGGAGCCTTTGGTGTAGCAGTTTTCTTCCCCAGGGAAGCAGAGAAGGTTGTGAAGAACAGAAATGTCACATCTGCTGACAGAATCAAGACCCCTTGGTTCATATCCCAGCAGGAATTTGTAATATAAGGAGCACAGTCTTTTTGACTGACTAAAAGCTACTGATCAGAATGGAGGTGGTTGCTGTAACAGATGCAAATAATTTGATTTGGGAATCTCTGCCCTTGGTGCAGTTAGACAAAAGAAAAATCAGAAAAGGTATTGAAGCAACCTTGGGAATGTATTCCAGTGTTTTCAAAGGGGTGAAGACAGCCAGGGTGGTGAAGCAGAATGAATACATCAGAAATCAATAAATTTACCAGCAAACATTATTTGAGTGGTTATTAGGTGTCAGAAAACTGGACTTGGTTCTGGGAATTCAGTGACAACAGGGAAGTAGTCCCTGCCCTCCAGAAACTTTCAGTCTAGCCCCGGTAAGACAACATGCCTGCAGATGGGTGTAGAAAAAATAGGTCATTTGTAGGTGGGAAGCCTAGGCGTAGAATCAGGAAAGGCTTCCTTTGCAAATTGTATCTTGAAGGACTTCTAAGAAGTGGAAGTAAGAAATAAGTACGTTGTAAGCATGGGAGGTCAATCAATGCAAGGTATGGGGACAGACTATCAGAGTTCAAATCTTTTGTCTGAGGCACAATGATTTTGAGAGTAAGGCAAGTCATTCCACTTCAGTGAGCCTCAGTTTACTCATTTTTAAAATAAGGCTAACACTCCTAGTATAGCTATGCTTTGAGGTTGTTTTCGAGCTCAAATAACCTCATGTGTGTAAAGTACTTAGGTAACCTCCAAGAACTATGTAAATGCTACCTATTATTATTGTACAGAAACACCCAACTCATTAGTAGCTGAGGCAGACCCAGGATTCAGGCCTCCCAAGTTCCAATCCAACACTCTTTTTGTCATGCTGTGCAATCAGAGACCTTTGGGACATTTATAGAACTCTTCTTCAAGTAGCAAAAAAAGTATAAGACTCCAAGAAAAAGAAGGAAGAGTGGGCTTATAGGAATTCTTGATTTGCTGGGTGTTCTGAAGCTTGAGAAAAGGTTTACATCTGGGTTACTGCTGCTGCTGCTGTTGTGTGTATTGACTACATTGGGTATTGGGCATAGGTACATATGAGGAGATTGGTGATACCACAGATACCAGAGACCAGTCATTGATTGGGTTATAGTTAGGAGGATAACCTCACAGATTTAGTCTCTTAATAAGTCAGTTGATTTTGTTCTTTGACATTACAAAAATGCCTTACAAAGGTATGGGAATAGGGGTTAGACCTGTGGTTTTTTTGTTATTGGGAACCCCCAGGTTAGAAAACTTCTTCTACCAATGCATATTGGAATCTTTCCAACAATTTATACTCTTTGATTGTCTTCTCGACTAGTACTGAGACCTTGCTGAGTTCAAATAGCCAGTATGTGGTAGGGGCAGGTTGGCTCTCCATCCACTAAAGCATGTTGCTTCACTTAGATGACTCTAAGATTAAATTATGCTTAAAAATATCAGAGTTATTTAACATACTTTTCTCCTTAGAATTATGTTTTTTCTCACTGAGGATTATATGCCAGTATGCAGTGCACTTTGTAATTTATAATCTTAGAGAGTTGCCTTGAGCCCTAAAAGGTTAATCTTACTTACTGCATAATCTTGCTGAAGGTCATATAACCAGCAAATGTCAGAGGCAGGACTGAAACCCAGATCTTCCAGATCTTAGCAAAATATGTAGCACATAGTGGGCATTTCATAAATGCTTATCAAGTTGATGATATCTTCTCTCACCTTTGAGTTCAGCTCTCTCTACACTATGCCATAGCTGTTTATCCCATGTATCCTATGTTATAGTTTTCATGGTACTTTCATATACATTATTTCATTTGCTTTATAACTCTGGTAAATAGACATTACAATTTAAGCCTCGCTGTACATCAGTAGATGCACAGAGATTGAGGAATGAATGAATAGGTATCATTGTAAGAAATGAGGAAAGAGATGGAAGAAAGGAAGAGACATGGAAAGACCTAGGAACTGATGGAGAGAATAGTGAGCAGAGCCAGAAAAGCAATTTATACTATCATAGAAATGAACAGTTTTGAGCACTTTTATCTACTGATGAAGAATGAAATGACCAGAACCAAGAGAACTTGGATAAGAGCAATAATATTGTAAGGACAAACAACTTTGAAAGCTCTTAGAACTATGATCGATACAATGAGCAGTTATGATTGCAGAGGACCAGGGATGACACATGCGAACTATGGGAGAGAGGGGATTGAATCAGGGAGCAGACTGAGACATAGATATTTTTGCATCCAGTTATTGCATATTTGTTACAGAAATTTGTTTTCCTTTGTTTTTCAGTAAGGTGGGGTAGAGTGGGGAGGAGAAATGAGAGTTTTCTCTTGTCTAGATAGTTTAATTTTCCAACAACTGTTGTGCTTGGATTCTAGTTCATGAAAAATCACTGCCCCCTGGACAAGTTTCTCACCTGAAATCTCATTACCATGAAGACTGAGTCAGCTTTTAATACTCTATGTCTACTCAGTACCTCAGGGTAGAGCCTCCTCCAAAAGTCTTCCATTATAGAAAGCCCTGCTTGGTTTCAACTCCATGAACATCATCCTAGGTCATCAGTTCCCAGTTCCATGACTGGATAACTCTTCCCAACCTTACCCCACCCCCAACTTTTCAGCTTCCTTTTATGTATCTTCTGTTAGATTTTAAACTTCTTGAAGGCAGGAACTGTCTTTTTTATGAATTATATACGTTTAATACAATATGACATGTAACATGACATTTAATATAATATGATATATTATGGTATAGTATGATTAATAATATAATATGATATGACATTACAGTATATAACTTAAGATGTATTTAGAGTTCTTATTCTCTTTTTTCAAAATTAAAAAGTGATGAACAGAATATTTTCCATTTCAGTCTGTATAAAACAAAAGCAAAACACTAAATTGAATTGCTTTTTCTTGTATCTTCCTTTAGAAGTTTCCTTTGCATGCTGCTAGGTGCAGTGAATAGAGTTCTGTATGGACTTGGAGTCAAGAAGCAAATTCTGCATCAGACACTTATTGGTTGTGTGACCCTTGGAAAGTTACTTCACCTCTGTCTGTTTCAATCTTCCATCTATAAAATATTATCACCCACCTCTTTGCATTGTTGTGAGGATAAATGAGATAATATTTGTGAAGCTCTTTTACAAACATCCCCCCCCAAATTGATTAATTTATTTGTTTTTAATTTGTCAACAATCATTTCCATAAGTTCCAAATTTTCTTCCCCTCCCTGCTTCCTCCCTGCACGCAATCTTATATGGTTCTACACTTGCATTCTTATTAAACATGTTTTCACATTAGTCATGTTGCACAGCAGAATTAAAATGAATGGGAGAAACCATGAAAAAACCAAAACATAACAAAGGTGAAAAGAGTGCTTCATTCAGTGTTCTGACTCCATAGTTCTTTCTCTGGATGTAGATGGCATTTTATACCATGAATTCTTTGGAAATGTTTTAAGTCCTTGCATTGCTGTGAAGGAGTAAGTCTATCAAAAACACCCTTTGCACACTGTGGCTGTTCTCCTGGCTCTGCTCACCTCACTCAGCATCAGTTCATGTAAGTCTTTCTAGGTTTTTCTGAAGTCTGCCTGTTTGCCTTTCTAATAGCACAGTAGTATCCCATTACATTCATATACCACAACTTGTTCAGTCATTCCTCAATTGATGGGCATCCCCTTGATGTCCAGTTCTTGGACTGTTATAAATACTTTTGTACATGTGGGTCCTTTTCCCATTTTTATGATCTCTTTCAGATATAGTTCTAGAAGTGGTATTTCTGGGTCAAAAAGTATGCACATTTTTATAGCCCTTTGGGCATAGTTCCAATGCGCTCTCCAGAATGGTTGGATAAGCGCACAGCTCCACAAACAATGAATTAGTGTTTCAACTCTCTCACATCTTCTCCAACATTTATCACTTTACTGTTTTGTCTTGTTGGTCAATCTGATAGGTGTGATGTGGTTCTTTGATTTTCATTTCTCCAATCGATAGTGATTTAGAGCATTTTTTCATTTCTATAGATAACTTTAATTTCTTCCTCTGAAAATTGCCTGTGCATATCCTTTGACCCTTTATCAGTTGGGGAATGACTTGTATTCTTGTAAATTTGACTCAGTTCTCTATGTAATTTATAAATGAGACTTTTGTCAGACACTAGTTGTAATAATTTTTTCCTGGTGTTCTGCTTCCCTCCTAATCTTGGTTGCATTGGGTTTGTTTCTGCAAAAACTTTTCAATTTGATGTAATCAAAGTTATGCATTTTGCATTTCATAATGTTCTCTGTCCCTGGTTTGGTCATAAATTGCTCCTTAGTCCATAAATCCAAGAAATGAACTATTCCTTGCTCCCCTAGTTTGATTATAATATCAGTCTTTATGCCCAGATCATGTACCCATTTGGATTTAGTGTGAGGCATTGGTCTAATGCTTAGTTTTTGCACACTGTTTTCCAGTTTTCCCAGCAGTTTTTGTCATCAGTGAGTTCTTATTCCAGAAGCTAGGGTCCTTGGGTTTATCAAATAGTAGGCTGCTGTAGACATTGACTACTGTGTCTTGAGTACCTACCCTGTTCCACTGATCTACTCCTCAGTTTCTTAGTGGTTTTGGTGATTGCTGCTTTATCATACAATTTAAGATCTGGTATGTCTAGGCCACCTTCTCTAGCATTTCTTTTCATTAATTCACTTGATATTTGGGCATTTTGTTCTTCCACATGAATTTTGAAATTATTTTTTTCTAGCTCTAAAAAAATAATTTTTTGGCAGTTTGATTAGTATGGCATTGAATAAGTAAATTAATTTAGATAGAAATGTCATTTTTATTATATTAACTTGGCCTACCCATGAGCAACTGATGTTTTTCCAATTATTTAGATCTGACTTTATTTGTGTAAAAAGTGTTTTGTAATTGTGTTCATATAGTCCCTGGATTTATTTTGACAGGTAGACTCCTAAATATTTCATAATAAATGTTGGAGAAGATGTGGGAGAGTTGAAACACTCATTTATAATTAAATGGTATTTCTCTTTCTGTCTCTTGCTGTTGGGCTTTGTTAGTAATATATGGAAATGTAGATATTGATGTGGGCTAATTTTATATCCTGGAAATTTAGTAAAGTTTTTATTATTTCAATAGTTTTTTACTTGATTCTCTGGGATTCTCTAAGTATATCATCATGTCATCTGCAAAGAGTGATAACTTGGTTTCTTCTTCGCATTTTTTAATTCCTTCTATTTCCTTTTCTTCTCTTATTGCTAAACTAACTTTTCTAGTACCATATTGATAACAGTGGTGATAATGGACATTCTTGTTTCCACCCCAACTCTTATTGGAAATGCATCTAGCTTATCCACATTAAATATAATGCTTGCTGATGGTTTTAAGTAGATACTACTTATTATTTTAAGGAAGGTTCCATTTTTTCCTATGGTCTCCAGTGTTTTCAATAGGAATGGGTGTTATGTCAAAAGCTTTTCTGCATTTATTGAGATAATCATGTGGTTTCTGTTAGTTTTGTTGGTGATATGATCAATAATATTGATAGTTTTCCTAATATTGAACCACACTTACATTCTTGGTATAAATCCTTCCTGATAAAAGTATATTATTCTTGTGATAAGTTGCTGTAATCTTTTTGCCAATATCTTATTTAAAGTTTTTGCATCCGTATTCATAAAGGAAATTGGTCATAATTTTCTTTCTCTGTTTTGGCTCTTTCCAGTTTGGGTACTAGTACTATATTTGTATAATAAAAAGAATTAGGTAGGACTCCATTCTTCACCAATTTCCCCAAATAGTCTGTATAGTATTAGAATTAACTGTTCTTGAAATATTTGATAGAATTTGCTTGTAAATCCATCTGACCATGGAGATATTTATGGCTTGTTTAATTTCCTTTTTCTGAAATGGGGTTAAGTATTCTACTTCTTCTTCTGTTCATCTGGTTAATTTATATTTTGTAAATATTCATCCATTTCACTAAGTTTGTCAAATTTATGGGCATACAGTTGGGCAAAATAATTTCTAATTTCTTCTTCATTGGAGGTGAATTCACTCATTTCATTTTTGATACTGGTAATTTGGTTTTCTTCTTGCTTTTTTTAAAAACTCAAATTGACCAAAGGTTTATTAGTTTCATTGTTTTTTTTTTTTTATAAAACCAGCTCTTACTTTTATTTATTAGTTCAATAGTTTTCTTAATTTCAATTTTATTAAGCTCTTCTTTGATTTTCAGTGTTTCTCATTTGATATTTAATTGGAGATTTTCAATTTGTTCTTTCTAGATTTCTTAGTTGCATGCCCAATTCATTGATCTCCCCTTTCTCTATTTTATTAATGTAAGCCTTCAGACATATAACACTTCACCGAAGAACTGCTTTTACTGCATCCTATAAGTTTTGCTAAGTTGTCTCATTAGTGTCATTCTCTTGTTTGACCCACTCATTCTTTAGGGTTAGATTATTTGGTTTCTGTAACAGTAAGCACCCCAAATATACACAGAGGGACTTACTACAACAGGTTCTTAGATCCACATTCATAAAAGGAAAGGCAACTTTTGAGGGCTTAACAATCACTTTAATCAAGCACATATATCATTTATATCATTCTTTTAACCAAATATACACATATCATTCAGTTAGTTCAGGGTAGTCAGTACCCTGAATTTCAAAGAAAATACAGAGAAATCAAAAGATCGCAGCCATGGCTTCCTCTGCCTGAATTCAACAATTGGACCCCAATTGTCTGACTATAGTTACCAAAGAGGGAAGCATGACATTTGGATCCTCAAAGGTGGGGGTGGGGGGTGGCAAGTGTTGAGGGGAGGGGGGCTTCTTAGTAGCTTCCCAGAGTTTTCATCTGGCACTCAAACCTTCTTGCAAAAACTAAGCTCCAAGGTAAAACCTCAACTCACAGTATTTATACCTTTTTTTTAGAGTCAGAGGGCATCACAATTCTTTGACCCAGTGCCTCAGTAGAAAAAAACAAAAGGTACTTGGGATCCTCCTACAAAACAACTCCCCTAATCAAGGTTCCCACAATGGGCAGGCTCATCAATGGGTGGAAAAGATCTTCAATCACATTAAAACAATTAACAATACAAAAACATACACTCTTTCCAGTTAAAGAAGCTCTTGTTTCTGAACTTTGCTCCTTTTAAAGACTCTTGATTGATAAAGGCGAGATTCAATCAGAGACACTTGATTATACTAAAACAAAAACAGCAAAAAATCCTATTGTGATTGCCATCACAGTTTCCAATTAATTTTTGGTCTATCTTTCCATGCCCCTTTATTGCATAGATTTTTTTTTTATTGCATCATGATCTGAAAAGGACAAATTGACTATTTCTTCCTTTCTGCACTGATTTTGTTTATGCCCTAGTACATGGTCAATTTTTGTGTATGTGCCATGTACCATTGAGAAAAAAATGTATTCCTTTTTATCCCCCTTCAGTTTTCTCCAGACATCTCTCATATCTACCTTTGCCAGAATTTACCAATGAATTTACTAGTTCAATCTAGGAATTCAGTGAATTTACCAATTCATCTCCTCCTTTCTTGTTTATTTCAAGGTTAGATTTATCAAAATCAGAGAGGGGGAATTTGGGGTCCATCATTAGTATAGTTTTGCTGTCTATTTCTTTCTGTTACTCCCTTAACTTCTCCTCTAAGCATTTGGAAGCTATACCACTTGGTGCTTATATGTTCAGTAATGATATTACTTACATTGTCTATGGTGTCTTTTAGCAGGATATAGTTTCCTTCCTTATCTCTTTTGATTAGATTTATTTTTGCTTTGTCTGAGATTAGGATTGCTATTCTTTTTTTTACTTCAGCTGAAGCATAATATATTCTCCTCTCCTTTACCTTTACCCTTTGTATCTTCCTGTTTCAAATGTGTTTCTTACTATCCACCTCTGTTTTATGGGAGAGTTCATTCCATTCACATTCACAGTTATGATTACTGTCTGTCTTTCTTTCCATCCTGTCCCCCACCCCGTTTATACTTTTATTTCTCCCTTCTCCCTTCCTCTCCTCAAAAGTTTTACTTTTAACCACCACCTCCTTCAATCTCCCCTCCCTTCTATCAGCCCTTCTCTTTTTTCTTTCTCTTTTCCCTTAATCCTTCTCTCCCTTGTAACCATCCCTCCCCTTTTTCCCCCTTTCCCCTCCTACTGCAGGTAGGGCAAATTAGATTTCTCTACTTAATTAAGTATGTTATTCCCTCCTTGAACCAAATCCAATGAGAGTAAAGCTCAAACAATGCTCACCTCCCTCCCTTCTTTCCCTCTACTATAACATGTTTCTGTGTCACTTCATGTGATGTAATTTACCCTTTTCTACCTCCTCCTTTCCTCTTCTTCCCTCATACTTCTTAATTATTTTTTTTATCATCACATCAGTTAATTTATACCCACACCCTCTATCTATGTATATCCCTTTTAAATACCATAATAAATATACAATTCTCAAGATTAACAAGTATCATCATCCCATATAGGGATGTAAACAGTTTACCCATATTAAATAACAAGTATTTTTTCCCTTTCCCCGCCGCTGTTTACCTTTTTATGCCACTCTTGAGTCTTATATTTGAATATCAGATTTTCTATTGAGCTCTGGCCTTTTTATCAAGAAGGTCTGGAAATCCTTTATTTCATTAAATAGTCATCTCCTTGCCTGAAAGATTATGCTCAGTTTTGCTGGGTAATTGATCCTTGGTTCTAGTCCAAACTTCTTTGCCTTATGGAATATCATATTCCAATCCCTCTGATCTTTTAATGTAAAAGCTGCAAGGTCCTGTGTGATCCTGACTGTACTTCCTCAATAATGAATTGTTTCTTTCTGGATGCTTGCAGTATTTTCTCCTTGACCTGATAATTCTGGAATTTGGCAACAATGTTCCATGGTGTTTTCTATTTGGGATCTCTTTCAGGAGAGTCATAGAGTCATTAGTTTCTACTTGCCCAATTCTAATTTTTAGTGAATTGTTTTCTTCAGTTACCTTTTGTATCTCCTTTCCCATTTGTCCAGTTGTTCCTTTTAAGGAGTTATTTTATGAAGTTAGGTTTTGTACCTCCTTATCCATTTGGCCAATTTTACTTCTTAAGGAGCTCTTCTATTCAGTGAATTCTTTTTTTCATTTTATCAACTGTATTTTTAAAATTATTCATCAATTTTTCTTCTACCTCTCTAATTTGGCTTTTAAATTCCTTCTTGAGCTCTTCCAAGAAAGCTTTTTGGGCTTGAGATCAGTTCACATTTTCTTTTGAGGTTTCAGATGTGGGTATAGTGTCAGTCCTGTCATTTTCTGAATTCATATTTTGATCTTCCCTTTCCCCATAATAAGATTCTATGGTCTTTGCTTTTCTAATTTGCTTCTTGCTCATGGTGATTGCCTTGTTTTTGGCTTTTAAAGTGGATCTCTGCTTCTGGAGCACAGGGGGTTCTGTCCCACATTTCTTATACTGGGAGTTAGGGGCCTGGTTACTTGTTTTATGTGCTGTGGCTTCTTCGGCTAGAAGATATATAATACAGCAGTTTTCCTGGTGCTGAGCTGGCAGGTGTGTGCCAAGGATGAGGCCAGGTGAAGTCTGAGTTTCCTTAGGGTTATTCTGAAGCTTGGGGTGTTAGGTGTGTGGGATGGGTGGTCTTGTCATTGGAAGTCTCTTCCTCCCCTAGGGCTGCACTAGAGCATGAGCAGGCCCAGCGGCTGGTGGGCCCCTGTATGTGCTGGTGTCTACCCAATTCTGCTAACTATGTTAAGGCATGCCTGGGGTCCTGCTGTTGGCACTTACTGGCTCCACTCTACTGGGACTCAGGATCTCCTGTTGGTCTGCTAAGATGGTGCTTGCTGCGATGCCTCTAATCCTGGACTAGTCCCCTTCAGCCATCAAGAGGGATCTTTGCCTTTGATCTCACTAGCCTCCCAAGCTAAAACACTTCTATACACCTTCTGCTGGCCCCACTATTCCCAGATTTTTCCTGGGGCAATATTCTCTGTGTTTTTCAAGTTCAAAAATGGAGGATGAGAACACACAGTTTATTTCACCATCTTAGCTCTGAAAAGTTCAAGCATGTGACTCAGGAACTGTATTTTTTAAAAAATTGCTTTCCTCAGCACAGTGCCTGATGTAGTGGGTGCCTAATATACATTTATTGATTAATTTAATTTAAAAAAAATAAGGAGGTGGGGGACTCTAGGGGTTTGAAATATTGCAGTCACTTTCAGATGAAGAAACTATATTATTAGTTTTATTTAACTGTTTTACATGATCTTTCTCACAAAGTACAGGCAACTGAGACTCAGAGAGGTTAAGGAACTAGATAGTCATGTGCATAATGAGTGGTGATGGCAGGATTTGAAGCAGTCTTCTACCTGAGGTCCAAGGCTCACTCTCCATTATATCTGGCTGCCTTTTCTACTGAATAGGGTTACATCAAAACAAACTAAGTAAAACTAATCATAGCAACAAAATAGTGATTTTCAAATTCAAAAAATCATTAGGAGAGAGAAAAATATTTCACATTTATGACTAGAAGGTGAATTCTTAATGAGAGACTGGGGGGCAGGCAATTTTAAAAGATAAAATAGACAATATTGATAACATAAAATTGAAAAAACTTTTGTGCAAAGAAAATGAATTTGAGTAGAATAGGAAAAGAAATGATTCAGTGAGAAAAATTCTTTGTGTCAAATCCCTCTGATAAGGACATGATTTTCAAGATGCAGAGACAACTAATATACATCAATAAGAGCAAAATCTATTCTCTAATATGTAAGTAGTCAAATGATATAAAAAAAGAATTCTTACAAGGAGAATTTCAACTAGTAACAACCATATGAAAGAATATTCCAAATAATAATGAGAGACATGCAAATGGAAACATCCTGTAAGTTTCACCTCATACCCAGTAAATTGGCAAAGATGACAGTCTTTGAGGTGGGAATAGTCATTCTTGGTGAGTGTGGAAAGACAGGCATAGATATTCTGTTTGTAGAACTGTGAATTTGTCAGATATTCTAGAATTTATTTTGGAATTTTGGGAAGTGATTAAAATGTTTATATTCTTTGATTCAAATATTTCTCTATTGGACACATTCCTCAGGGAGGTAGATAATCAAAAGAAAGACCCCATGCATAATAAAATGTTTACAGCAACACTTTTCATAGAAGTAGTAATCTAGAAACAAAATCGATGCTTGTTGATTGGGAAATGGCTAAATTAGTTGTAGTACATGAATGAAATGGAATACTAGTATTATAAAAAATGACGAACATGTTGATTACAGAGAATGATGGGAAGACATATGAGCTAATGCAAAGTAAAGTAAACAGAACTAAGAAAAGAATATTTGCAATGTCTCCTCATCAATTTAAATGGAAAGAAGATGAACATCAAACAAATAAAAACTGAAGATTGCAAAAATTAAAATAACCAAGACTGGCCTCAAAAAGAATCATGAGAAGAGAACTCCCCCCACTTCACTGCAGAGGTGAAGTTGTGAAACATATAACATCAGTGTTAAAAAAAAATATTGATTTGTTTTGCTGATTTTTTCTTTATTATTTTTAAAAATTATTATTATTATATTATTATTTTAAGATGATTTTATAGTATGACTCACACTAGGAAGTGTAAAGGAGAATACCATGAGAAAAGAAAGTGATATATGAACAAAATATAGCAATAAGATTTCATTAAAATAAAACCAAATTTCTCCCTGATCTATAATCCTATACTGTAGCCAGGCCAGTCATTTTACTATTCCTTCACACTTCAGTGTCTCTGTGTGGCTAGGACTACAATGCCTACTCTCTCCTCTTCAACTTTCCAAAGCATATCATCCCAGTCCCAGCCCCAACTTTCCTCCATGAAGTCTTACCTGATTATTCCCCTTCACATTGTGTTCTCTCTTCTTTGAAATTCTATAGCATTCATTGGATACCATTAATTTTGACAGTCATGTAATGAGTCCCTCTTCTGTACCTCCTACTGTATATGGTAAATGGTTCAGCACATAGTGTGAGTGACACTGGGGAGGGAATGTGGCCTTGGAGTCATAGGGTCATAGATCTAGAGTCTGAAGGAACTTCAGAAGCCATCTGGCCCAACCTCTTATTTTACAGATAAAGAAACTGAAGGCCAGAGAGGATTAGTGACCTGTCTGTGGTTACAGAGGCAGTAAATGTCATAGATCTCCTCAACTCAAACCATTGGTTTTGAGATATGCGTTTGAGTGCCAGACTTGCCACCAACTAGTAGTGTGACATTGGGTTAGTCTCTAGTCTGGAGTTGCAATTTAGTGTACTTACCACAGAAGTTTATTGGGGGAGCAAACAAGCAAACCAACAAAAAATAAATGAATAAATTTATTTTTTTCGATGCTGTTCTGGTAACTGAGGAAAGTACATACTACAGGTATGGTACTCTTAGGGAGCATACAATTTAGTAATATAAGACAGACATTTATGATATAAAGTATAAAATGAATAGCATCTTAGGAAGTTCAAATCAAAGAACTATGGAGCAGCTGGGTGGTTTGGCAGGTAGAGCAAGCACTAGACTTGGAATCAAGAAGACCTGAGTTTAAGTCTGACCTAGGATGCTAATTAACAACCCTACATAAGTCACTTAATTATTATCTACCTCAGTTTCCTCATTTATAAAACATGGAGAGTAAGAGCACCTACCTCCTAAAAATGTTATGAAGATAAAATAAGATACTAGTCATGTAGTCTTTTGCAAACTTTAAAGCAGAATATAAATGCTAGCTCTTATGCTATTATGTGAGAACCAAGGGGGAACTAGAGAATAGAAAGGAGAAAATAAGAGGATTAGGGAAACCTGAAAGTGGGGTTGACATCTGTATTGAACTCCAAACAATGCATGGGGAGAGAAAGGGAAGATATTCCAGGTATCAAGAACTGTGTGAACACAGGTATGGAGGCATGAAAGTGTATGTTATGTTTTGGGAGAGGAGAATAGTCTATTTTGGCTGGAGAGAGGGTAGGTAGGAGGGGGCTATGTTATGAAGGATTTTGAATGCCAAATAGATTATTTTATAATTGATCCTGGAAGCAATGGGGAGCCACTGGAGTTTATTGAGTAGTGGGGTGGCATGATAGGAACTGTGCTTTAGGAAAATCACTTTAATGGATGAAGGAAGGATGGGAAGAGAGTTGAAGCAGGCCCACCCACAAGCAGGCTACTGCAAAAGTCCAGAAGGGAGGTAATAAAGTCTAGCACAAGATGGATGGCAGTGTAAGAGGAGAGAAGGGAGGAATATTCAAGAGATGTTACACAGGTGAAATCAACATGCTTTGACAACAGATTGAATATGGGAGGCTGGGAGGTAGTGAGGAGTCCAGGATGATTGCTAGGTTTCAAGCCTGAGGGATGATGTTGGCCTCAACCATAGTAGGGAAAGTTATATAAAAACACTTTGTAAATTTTAAAACACTATAGAGGTTTATTAAAGTATCTATTCAGTCAATCATTATGCTGCTATTTGTTCTATCACTTCAGTCAGTCAGCAAGCATTTATTAAGTGCCCAGTATATATCAGTCATTCTTAGGCATTAGAGACAAAAACTTAAAAGTAATATAGTCTCTGCCTTCAAAGAGTATTTCTTTGCACTATACATTTAATACTTATTGGATGCATGGAATAAAGAACATACCAAAAATAAAATAACTATTATGAATAGTGATGTTTGGATTTTTGATTGAAGTTTTTTGCTTATCCTGAGGGTACATTCTAGTGGATTCTATACTTTTGCCAAATTCATGGATGAATATTGCTTTTGTTTATCAAGATCAGATGACTCAGAGTGAAAGAGTGAAATTTCATCAATAATTAAATGCTGTGTCAAAGAATTGGTGGAGTCATTCTCCTTGGGGAACTATCAGAATGTAACACATAGCCATTTGCTTTGGGTAGTTTTCCAATATCATGCCCAGGATGGTATGAGGACAACTAGAGGTCAAACCTGAAATCAGATTTTCAATAAACATTTGGCATCCCTGTATGAAAAGCACTCTGTTAGGTACATTGAGTGAGAGAGCAGGAGTGATAATACATAGGTATGATCTTACTTTTGGATAATTCAATTAAATTCAATTCAGTAAACATTTATTAAGTATCTACTATCACCCAGGCACTCTGTAAGTGCTGGTGATTCAAGTAAGAAAAAGAAAGACAACTTTTGTCCTCAAGACAAGGAAAGAAAAAAGGGGAGTTGGGAAGGGACATGATGTTCCACGGAGTCAAAACAAAGTAGAGCTGCTGCAACATAGTGTTATGAAAGTTCTGAGCCTTTTACAAAGCGTGGTTTTAAAGGAGTTTCCTGCTCCACCTTCCACCGTCTAGCCCACCATTCAGAGAGGAGAGACAACTGAAACAGCTGAGAAGGTGTTGAGCATCAAAAACTGAATCAATCAGCATGTGTTAATGAGATTTCAGGAGATGCTTTATAGTTTACAAAATGCTTTCTTCATGACACTCCTGTGAGGTCTATAGATAACGTAACTCTTATTTCCTCCATTTTAGAGATGAGGAAACTGAGAATCAGAGGTGAAGAGGACTTGCCCATTGCTATACAGTAATAATTCAGCTTGTCTGATTCTAAGTATAGAACTCTTTCCATGGTACTGCAGCGCAAGGATGGAGCTGGGTCCCACCCTACCCTTGTGATCCAGCCTCTGAGTTAATTCTGTTTGCTTAGGAGTGGTTAAGTGGAACTTGGGATTGTGCTATAATAGGTCTGGGCTTTATGAGTGAGCCTTTTCTGCCTTGGACCTTCATATCATCAAGCAAAAATAAACTCTGATGAAGAAAAATTTCCAGTGATCTTGGAGCTATGACATGAATACTTTTTTATGATTAATGATGCTATTCAATACTTCTCTATGAAGGAAAAAACAGGCAGCGGTTGTCACCTATAGCAAAAAATTCTACATCATCGCATAGACTGACAGAATGGAAATAACTTAAATTCTTAGTCTTCATCTTTACTGTTACTGTCCTGTTGTTTAATTAGAAATTACTGTTTAAAATATGAATATGGAAGATTTTAAAGATTGGAGACAAGGAATAGTCTGAATGTGTTAGGGGTCAATTGTGATCACTCAGCAACTATTTAGAGAATTTAGACCAAAAAAAAGATTTTTGGGGGGAGGGGGAAGAGAATTCGTTTATCACTCTTTTAGAATTGCTGGGAGGTATAGTGATAATTAAAAACAGACCAACTTTTAGCTGATTTTATTGGTTTTAAATTTTCTCTACAGACAATGTACCTCCTTATTGCCTGGACCCAGAACAGATGGCTCTTACTGTCTGATCTTTGGTATGCCATATGTACCTGAGTTTTCCCCAAAATTGGTAGAAGGTTTCAAATGTCCACATGGGTGCTCAGTGGACAACAGGAGTATTGGATATAGGACAGCTTTTGTTTTTCCCACTCTAGAAAATACAAAAGATTCACAGAGGATCATAATAAAATAAATTGTAAAGAATTCAAATAGCACATTGGATCCCCATCCACTGAAATAAATACATTTTGGTGGGCTGATGAGCATCTACCCTTCATTTACTATAAACCTGTACCTGCCTTCAAGAAATTTAGGCAACAAACAGTTCTTGAGGGGCAAGGTAATTCTCTCTGATGAGGACCATCTGTTAAAGAAATCTCCTCCCAGGAAGCTAGTCCTTGAATTTAAATTTGGGTCTTTGGAACTCTCAAGTTTCTTGGAAAGTTCATTTTCAGGAAAATGGACTCTGGCCTATGTCTAGGAAAAAGAAAAAAAATAAGAGACAAAGGTAGAAGTCAGCCTTGAAACTCAGGGTCCATGAACTCCACTTCCCACTCTCAGGCCACTTGGGTGAGCATCTCACAGTGTGATTCTCTTGCCGGTCATCATTTTCTTCTGTCTCTCCCTGTACATCAGTCTAAAGGTCCAAGGGAGACAAAATGTGGGAAAAGGAAATAATGACCAAGTGGTTTCACAGCTTACTTTTATAGACTTCAGGGAAAGGGAGATTCTCCTCCCAAGTCCATCCTTTAACTCTCAGTTGTCAGTCACTGGGGACCAATCAGAAGAGTCCTTTGTGTTCTGAGAGCAAAGGGCTAAGACCCCATATATACTTCCATGGAAAGTGCCCTTCTAAGAAAGGTCCACAACCTAGGCTCTCATCAAGTTGATTGGGGGAACTTTGCAAATTTATCAATAACTCTTTCAATCAACCCTCCTTGCACAGCAAAGAAGCTAAATCCACCTAAATCCACCAGATAAAATCCACCTCTTAAAGCTATAGCTTGCCCATGTGCATGGGATGACCTCACCCATAAAATGGGATAGGAAAATGGATTAGAAACCAGAGTCCAACAATATTTTGTATTCAAGAAAGAAACTGGAAACAGGAAAACACATAGAGTTAAAATAAAGGCCTGGAACAGAATCGAATAGGCTTCAGTTGATGTAAAAAAGTCAAGGGAAGCAATTGGGAGCTTAGTCAAAGCAAAGGCAAAAAAAAAAAATGTTATTGTTGTTGTTCAGTTGCGTTTTAACTCTTTATGACCTTTTTTTTTTTTTTTTTTTTTTTGGCAAAGATACCGGAGTAGTTTTCCAGCTCATTTTAGAGATGAGGAAACTCAGGCAAATAGGAGTGATTTGCCCAAGGTCATACAGCTAAGAAGTGTCTTAAGCCAGACTTGAATTCAGGAAGATGAATCTTTTAGATTCCAAGCCAGTAATCTATTCACTATGTCACTTAGTTCCCCTAAAAACAAAAATAGACCTAATTAGAAGAGCTAATCAGGGAAACTACATTACTCTAAGAAGTACCTCTTAGACAATAAATACTGTGAAATTTTTTCTTTACAGCAAATTTCTCTGATAAGGTCGCATTTTTCAAATATTTAGACGAATTCATAAAAATAAGAGCTGATAAGGGAAACGAACAGTTTCCAGAAGAACAAATCCAAGCTAATTATAGTCATATGAAAAAATGTTCTAAATCAGAGAAGGGCAAATTAAAACAACTCTGAGGTACCACCTCATATCTATCAGAAATAACAAATGCTGGAAGGGATGTGGAGAAGTAGGTATACTAATAAACTGTTGGTGGAGTTGCGAACTGGTCTAACCATTCTGGAGAAAAATTTGGAAGTATCCTCAAAGGGAAATAAAACTGTGCACACCCTTTGACTGAATAATACCACTACTAAATCTTTACTCCAAAGTGATCAAAGAAAGAAGAAAAGACCCGTATGCCTAGAAATATTTATAGCAGCTCTTTTTGTGTGTGGTGGCAAAGAACTGGAAAGTGAGGGAATGCTCATCAATTGGGGAATGACTGAACAAGTTGTGGCATATGAGTACTATTTGCAGTAAGAAATAACAAGCAAGGTGGATTCAGAAAAACATGATAAGACATATAAATTGATATAAAGTGAAAACTCAGAGATTATTGTGCATAGTAACAGAAATGTTATAATGATGATTAATTATCATCAGATCAATCAGCTACCCTAATCAATACAATGACCTAAGACAACTCCAAAGAACTCATAAAGAAAAAATATTTTCCAGCTCCAGAGAGAGAACTGATGAATTGTGAATGCAAATTAAAGTACAATTTTCTCACTTCCTTTATTTTTCTTGATTTTTTTAATGTTGTTAATATATATTTGGCATGACTTCACATGTATAATTGGTATCACATTACTTATCTTCTCAGTGGTAGGAGAAGGGATGATGAGGGAAAGAGAGAATTTGGGACTCAAAATTTAAAAGCAAAGAATGTTAGTAATGCATTTAAAAAAAAAGCTAAAGCCTTCCCTGAGACAACCCTCAATTTATCTCATAAATATCTTGTTTGTATTAATTGTTTGCATTTGTCTCCCCCAAAACTTCTTGAAGAAAGGGACTTTCTTTGCCTTTCTTTGAATCCATAGCACTTTGCACAATGTCTAGGATAATAATAATAACGATAATAAATTCTGGTTGGCACAGTGGATAGAGTTCTGGATCTGGGGTCAGCAAACCTGTGTTCAAATCCAACTTTTTGACCCTGGGAAAGCTACTTAATCTCTTTTTGTCTCAGTTTCCTCTGCTATAAAATGAGGATGGTAATAACACTTATCTACCAGGGTTGTTACAGAGAACAAATGAAATATTTGTAAAGCACTTTGCAAGCATTATTGTTAGGCATAAGTACTTTTGAACCTCATTTTACAAGGTGAAAAGAGATAGCTCTCCCTGACAGGCATAGTGACAAAACATGATGCAACATATAGTCAAGGGGTGCATTACAACTGAATTACAATGGCCAGATTGCCTAAAAAGGAGGTATGGTCTCATATGCCAAAGATAATCATATGAATCATTTGCATTTTATAAGATCACAAAATCTCAGAGTTGAGACTTAAATAAACTATAAATGAACATGAATATTCTTAACCACATTCCCCAGAATAGTAATCTACCTCCACTTGAAATGACTGGGGGAGCTGATTACCTTCAAAGAAACTCAGTCTAATTTTGGATAACTCTAGTATCTAGGAAGTTTTCTTTTACACCAGGTCTAAATCTGACTCTCTGAAACCTAAACAGAAGTTGTTGTTCCCAGTCTTGTCCTCTGAGATCAAAGAAAACAATTATAGTTCCCTTATCTTCACATATTTATGGGAACTTCTCACATACCCATTATCTTCTCTTCTCTGAGTTATATATCTCAATTCCTTTTACCTACTTTTGCATGGCATGGCTTCCAAACCATCCTGGACACAGTCCTTTGAACTCCCTCTTGCTTATCCACATTCTTCTTAAAATGTAGTACCCAGAAATGAAAATAATCATCCACATATGGTCTGGCCATGGCTGAGTATATTGGGACTATCTTCTTCATTCTGGGAATTTTTTTTTTTTTGATAAATACTTTCCTTCTATTTTACTGCCTAAGATCAGGTTAGCCTTTTTGTCTGCCCTCTCCACTGTTGACTTACATTCAGCTTGCAGTCATTAAAAATCTCTAATTCTTTTTTCTATGAATTGTCATCTAGTGATACCTCATAAATTTCTATTTCTAAGCTATTTCTAGTACCATATTGAATAATAATGGTGATAATGGACATCGTTGTTTCACCCCTGATCTTATTGGAAATGCATCTAGCTTATCTCCATTGTATATAATGCTTGCTGAAGGTTTGAGGTAGATACTACTTATTATTTTGTGGAAAGTTCCCTTTATTCCTATGTTCTCCACTGTTTCTAATATTAATGGGTGTTGTATTTTGTCAAAAGCTTTTTCTGCATCTATTGAGATAATCATGGAGTTTCTGTTAGTTTTGTTGTTGATATGATCGATATCCATAAGATTTGGTAGTTTGTCTCATTATTGTAATTCTCTTGAATGAAGTTGTTGATTGTTTTTATGATTTGTTGTTTTACCCACTCCTTCTTTAGGATTAGATTATTTAGTTTCAATTAATTTTTGGTTTATCATTCCATGGCCTTTTATTACATATAATTTTTATTGAATTATGATCTGAGAAGGATGCATTGACTATCTCTGCCTTTCTGCACTGGATTGTGATGTTTTTATGCCCAAGAACATGGTCAGTTTTTGTATATGTGCCATGTACCACTGAGAAAAAGGTATATTCCTTTGTATTCCCATTCAGTTTTCTCCAGAGATCTGTCATACCTATCTTATCCAGAGTTTTATTCACCTCCTTAGCTTCTTTCTTGTTTATTTTAAGGTTAGATTTATCAAGTTCATAGAGGGGGAGGTCGAGGTCCCCCACTAGTGTAGTTTTGTTGTCCATTTCTCCCTGTAACTCCCTTAACTTCTCCTCTATGAATTTGGATGCTACACCACTTGGAGCATATGTGTTTAGTAATGATAGTGCTTCATTGTCTATGGTGCCTTTTAGCAGGATATAGTTTCCTTCCTTACCTCTTTTGATTAGATCTATTTCTGCTTTTACTTTGTCTGAGATTAGGATTGCTAACCCTGCTTTTCTTACATCAGCTGAAGTACAATATATTCTGCTCCAACCTTTTATCTTTACTTGGTGTGCATCCCCCCATTTCAAATGTATTTCTTTTAAACAACATATTGTTGGATTATGGCTTTTAATCCATTCTGCTATCCATCTCCATTTTATGGGAGAGTTCATTCCATTTACATTCACAGTTATGATTACAACTGTCTTTTCCTCTATCCTCTTTGCCCCTGTTTGTGCTTTTAGTTCTTCCATCGCTCTTCCCCTCCTCAATAGAGTTTTCCCTTTTCACCACCACCTCCCGTAGTCTTTCCTTCCTTCTTTCAATCCCCTTCCCTTTTATTCCTTTTATCCTTACTACTTCTTCCCCTTTCAACTTCCCTTCCCTTTTCTTCTCCTTTCCCCTTCTACTGCTTACAGAGCCAGTCAGATTTATATACTTAAGTTTATTTTTCCCTCCTTGAACCAAATCAGATGAGAGTATCTCTCAAACAATGCTCATCTCCCTCCCCTCTTTCCCTGTACTATAATATAATTTTGTACTTCTTCCTATGATGTGATTTATCATTTTCTGCCTCCCCCTTGCCTGTTACAATCCCTTTGCATGCTTGAATCACATTTTTATCATCACATCATTTACTTTATACCTTTTCCCTCTATCTATAGATATCCCTTTTATATTTCATAATAGATGTACAATTCTCAAGATTAACAAGTATCATTAGCAAGTATCATTTTCCCTTATAGGGATGTAAACAGTTTGCCCAAACTGAGTAACACGTTTTTATTTTCTCTGTTTACCTTTTTATGCCTCTTTTGAGACCTGTGCTTGAAGATCGAATTTTCTATTGAGATTTGGCC
The DNA here is from genome assembly GCA_023548195.1 of Bettongia penicillata ogilbyi. Taxonomy (NCBI): domain Eukaryota; kingdom Metazoa; phylum Chordata; class Mammalia; order Diprotodontia; family Potoroidae; genus Bettongia; species Bettongia penicillata. Next base: position 13,941,940 of record JAJHZJ010000560.1, read on the forward strand.
TTTTTGTCAGGAATGTCTAGAAATCTCTTATTTCGTTGGATGTCCATCTCCTTGCCTGAAACGTTATGCTGAACTTTGTTGGGAAACTGATCCTTGGTTGTAGTCCCAGCTCCTTTGCCTTATAGAATATCAGATTCCAATTTGTTTGATATTTTAATGTAGAAGTTGCAAGGTCCTGTGTGATCCTGACTGTAGCTCCTTGATATTTGAATGGTTTCTTTCTGGCTGCTTGTAGTATTTTCTCCTTCATTTGATAGTTCTGGAATTTGGCAACAATATGTCTTGATGTTTTTAGTTTGGGATCCCTTTCAGGAGGTGAATGGTGGATTCTTTCAATGTCTATTTTGCCCTCTGGATCTAGCACTTTGGGGCAGTGTTCCTTGATGATTTCTTGGAAGATATTGTCCAGACTCTTTTTTTCATCATAACTTTCTGGTAGGGCAATAATTCTTAAATTTTCTCTCCTGGATCTATTTTCCAGGTCAGTTGTTTTTCCAATTAGATATTTTACATTTTCTTCTATCTTTTTGTTCTTTAGATTTTGTTTGACTGATTCTTGATATCTCATAGAGTCATTAACTTCTACTTGTCCAATTCTAATTTTCATCAAATTGTTTTCTTCAGCTAACTTTTGCATCTCCTTTTCCATCTGTCCAATTATTCCTTTTAAGGAATTATTTTCTCCAGTAAGTTTTTGTACTTCCTTTTCCATTTCTTCAATATTCTTTTTTAAAGAGCTGTTCTTTTCAGTGAATTCTTTTTTCATAATTCAAAAATCATTGCCCTTTTTTCTTCTATTTCCTTCTTCAGCTGTTCCAAGAGTACTCTCTGTGCATGTAAGCAGTTCATTGTTCCTTCTGAAGTTTCAGATGGGAGTACAGTCTCAATACTGACATCTTTGATATTTGTGTTTTGGTCCTTGTCCCCATAGAAAGATTCTATGGTCTTTTCCCTCCTCCTTTGCTTCTTGCTCATGATGGTGAGGTTTTGTGTGTTGTGGCCTCTGGTTCTTTTCAGTTAGAAGCTTGTTGAGCTGCTAGTGTGAGAAAGATAAGGTCTAGGTACCTTTGTTTTTCTTTTGTTTTGTGTTTTCCCAGCTTAGCCCTGGGGCTAACTTGTTAAGTGTGGGGGAGGGGTGATCTGGTCATGGGATATCTCCTCAGCTGAGCTAGAGCAAAGGCAAGCTAAGCTCAGGCCTGGTTCTTACTGTGAGTTTCCACCACCCCTGCAGCTCATCTTCTAGTGCTGAGGCATACGTGGGGCCTAATGTGAGTTTCTACCCACTCTGGGGCTCCTCTCCTTCAGGTTAGCCTCCACCACAGTAAGAGGAATCCCCCTTAGCTATTTTCCTAGCCTCAGGTGCTACTAGACTGTTTGCCCTTTCAGGTAGCTGTTCCCACTGATCCAGAATATTTCTGGGCAAATATTTTATGGTTCTTTCGAGGTCAATAAGGGGAGGAGGAGAGAGCATTTACTGATCACTCTGCCACTTTGGGTTCTGGAAGATCAAGTGGGTGACTTACAGACATTTAATCTGTGGGCTAAAAGTCTTGGGAATGATTGCAGATGATGCCTGGGGCTCAGTGGCTGTCACTCATTTAGCTCTACTGGTCTCCTGCCCTGGGCTGCCACTCTGCCTTTCCATTGTGCTGCTGCTGTCTGAGTATGCCCTGGGGGTTTCTTGCTCAACTACTGTGTACTGTGGGCTCACCCCCATTGAACAGCTCCTTCCTGTCCATCTTCCAGTCTGTCCTGATCTGTGAATCTGCCATAGTCTGTCTCCTATTGGATTTTACACCTCCAAAATTTGGTCAGATTTTCTTTTTAGAGGTATCTGAAGGAGTTTGTCTAACAGCTTAGGTGAGTAGTTGCTCTCACTCTGCCATCTTGGCTTCATCCCCTTCAATTTTTGCCTTTTGAATCACCAGTGTTAATTGATGATCATCAGCCAATAGAATGAATATTCATTTCTTGCTGCAGAAGCAATTCAACTTAAGCACCAAACTTACAAATGACCTCTGCTTTGAAGATGCTGCCTACTCCCCAAGGGTCACCCTATTATGGAAATCAAATCAATTGATCAGTCAGCATTATTCATTGAGTACTTGCTTTGTGTCAAAAACTGATAGGTTCTGGGATACAAGTAAAAGGAATGAAATTACTTCTACTTGCAAGAAGCTTACATTCTAATGGAGAAGCCAAGTACATAGAGAAATAAACAGCATAAAGTGAATTAAAACAAATATATACACAATAGTTTGGAAGGGATTTATGTTTTTCCCCAGAAGCTAATCCTTAATCCAGGGAAGGGGAGAAAATTGTCTCCCTTCTCCTCCTCCATTGTTCTGCAGTGCATGCGTCCCTTCTTTTGAAAACAGAACTATGTGGACCTAAAAAATGAGAGGGTTATATCAGGTCATAGCTTCTTTACCTGAGGTCCATAAACAGTGGTCCATGGAAAGATGTTAGAGGGTCCCTGAACTTGGATGGGGAAAAATACATCTTTATTTTCATTAACCTGTAGTTTCCTTTAATCTTATATATTTTTTTATATTAATTTAAAAATATTCTTCAGAGAAGGAGTCCAGAGGCTTCACTAGCCTGCCAAAGGGGTCCATTTCATGCACACAGAAAAATTAAAAATATAAAAGATGATCCTGAAGGGTAGAGGGGGAGGGGGAAAACCTGCTGAATGGGATCATTCTCTAAGTATAAGTTAAGCTCTTACCACAAGCATTGGTCCATAGAACTTAGGGGAGGAGAACATACTTGCAAAATACTGAGAAAAAGATGAACCAGGAGTATCTATCAGTTGGATGTAGGAATATGAGGCATATTCCCAGGTCCTGGGAAAGACTGCATGGAGTAAGAGAATAGGAGCGACTGGAATTGTTTTAGGACTTCTAAGTATTTTCTAAAAATTTCTTCTGAGGAGCATTAGCTGGGGCTGACCTTTACAGGGAAACAGGAGTATGAAAATATTAGAATTTTAGGTATTTGTAATCATGTCATCAGTTTCTGGGGAAAACATAAAAAAATACTGAAGTCTTGGGGAAGAGAGGACTAATTTCATTTAATATGCTGGTTTCTTACAGAAGGTCTCTGAATGAAATAATTATGCAGTTCTTAAAGGTTATATTAAATTAGTTTACCAAATATTAAAGTCTAGGAAGTAGGTTCTTATTTTCAATCTGTTCAAAGCTACTGTAGCCACAGCTCTTACATTAAACAGTTACTTGAGGTAGGCCACTTTCTATCTCTGACTCTCAATATTCCTATTTTTAAAATGAGATAACTGAACCGAATTGATTTCTAAGTCACCTTTTAGGGTTTGTATTTGGCAGTCATAAGACTTAGAGGATGGAGAGTTGGACTTGGAATTAGGAAAACTTGCATCAAAAGTCTCATATTTATTAGCTACGTGACCCTGGACAAGTCACTTAACCTCTTTGTGTGTGGACTTGGACCGAAATGGCCTCTAGGGTTTACTCCAGTTCCTAATGAGTGATTTCTAAACTTTCCAAAAGTCAAATCTGTCATTAGTTTTCCTTAATGAGATATAATTGTCCTTAAAAAGATTCCCTTTAATGTTCATTATTTCTATAAAAGATATAATGAAAAAATACAATGGAGACTTTATTCCTTATTTGTTTGTCTTTTTCCCTTAGGGCTTTCCAGGGCCATGCTTGTCAAAATAATGTTCATGACTGTGGAAGTCTATAAATGCCTTACCAAGTGTTTGGTGACTACAGTCTCACCTTTTTCTGCTTAAGGATAAAAATAAACAGTTTCTTCCCTTGGGTAAGAAAATGCAGTTCTTCAAGCACTTTTGCAATTCAGATTTTTGTACTTCACTGCTTCCCCTAGTTAACAACCTGACTTTTGTAATTTCTTTTGGAGCCAAGGTTGTCTTGGTTTCTTAGGACTTATATACTTTGGAAGCTATTTCCTCCTTACATTTTTACTTTTAATTTTTTATTTCAATTCAATAAATATTTATTCACTACTTGCTATGTTCTAGGTACAGTGCTGGGCCTGGGAAGACAAAAACAGAAAAACAAGAACAGAAAAAGGAAGAAAGGAAGGAAGGGGACAGAAAAAGGAAAGAAGAAAGGAGAAAGGAAAGAAAGAAGCAAACAAAGATGGAAGAAGAAGAAGGAAAGAAGTAAGGAAGGAAGGAAATGAGGAAGAGTTCCTGTTTTTAAGGAATTTTCATTCTATTAGAAGGGAAAGTAAGTCACTATGTAATGATCCCTGTAATCTGGTTGAGGTTATATTGCAGGAATAAGCTTTGCAGGGTTTTGAAAGAGCCCAAACATAGCATTAGCATTAGGAGCACCACTAAAACTTGATGGGGTGTATGAGGTGTTTAGAGAGGACTAGCACCTCTGGTGTGGGGGTTTGTTGAGTCTTTGTCAGGGCTATTAATTTACCTTTGGTGTCCAGTTCTCACCCCACTCTCATCTGTGTCTCTAAGAAACTACAGCATGATGAGCAACCATATCCTGGCAAAACTATCTTGGCAGACAGCTTAACCAGGTTGAGAGTAACTGATAGGCTTCAAACCTGTCAGTAATTTAGGGGGACATCTACCTCAAGAATGTGAAGACTTTCCTGGTTGGAAAGGACAGGATAGATGAGAATAATTTTTTCCAGTGTCCACAAAGGTGCCTGAAACTGGTGCTGTGGAGTGTTTAGAGCTTGGTCAGACATCAAAGACAGCAAGGTCATCCCCTGGGCCATCGCCAGTCATCCTGACTTTTATCTTGCCACTGAACTTCAATAACTCTGGAAGAGAGTGAGACTGATGGCTTTGTGCAACACTGACTCACTTAAATCCAATTCATGTGCAAGTGAAGACATCACTCTTGATGTCATTAGTCCTCTTTGAAAATGAAAGACGAAGAACAACAGCTAGATTTAGTGGAAAGTATGCTGGCCATGGAGTCTGGAGAAACTTGGGTCCAGATTCTGACTCTGGCAATAGGACTCTACCTAGTACAGAACAATCGGTTTGCCTTAGATGTGCTGCATTAGGTCATACTTCGGTCGTGGACTCTTCCCTTTTGGTGGTGGTGGGGTCAGGAAAGGACATAATTCTTCTCTGGACTTTGGCTTGTAGTTGTTTACCAGACGTACCATTACCCAGGACCTAGATTGCCCCCCTAGGCTGCCACCCCCAAGGTCTTGTCATTGTGACATTCCTTTCCAAGGGCTCTTTCCTTTTTATTATCATTTATCCCCTTCTCCCTGCCCCCTCATTTCTAACAACTGAATCTGTCTCCCTGGGACTAGTCTGACAATTACTAGTTGTGTGACTCTGGACACACAGGCGGTGCCTGAGTTTTATTTTCTTAATTTGTAAAATAATCCATTTCTTAACAGGGGGACTCTGAGGAAAATTCTCTCTGAAGCTTCAAATTCAGATTAATGTTAATTATAATTTGCCTCTCTACATTGCAGCAATTTGAACAAACACATGACTATCCATTCGAAGAAAAGCAAGATCGTAGAGTTGGAAAATACTTTCCACATTATTTAGTCCACCTTCCTGCTTTTGCAGATGAGGAAAATGAAGCCCCAGACAAGTCAGGTAGTTTGATCAAGGTCATGCAGAGAGTAAAAGGCAGAGGATGGATTTGAACCCAGGTCAGCAGTCTCCCAATCCAATATTCTTTCCATGATAAAGTTATCACAGACCAGGAAACTTGCAAGATAAGATCAAATCCTGTTACAATGAACTATAGGAAATATTCACATTCTTTCCTTGTCCTGGTTATAAGAATAAACCCATTCCTACTTTAAAACCTTCTCTCAGAATTCCCATGAATATACTTGGACAGCTGAACTATCAGATGAGTATGACCTGAGCCAATGATCTCATGGTTAACTTTTTTGATGTGACAACAGTCTAATCCTGGAGTGTCACATCTATTCCCAGATATCATGCCAGAACTTTGCTGTAGACTTAGGGCCTGCTTTCTCACTATTCTCCCGGGCTTACTGCTCTCATCAGGCCATATTTTCCAAACAGCTGGACTGCATTGTGGCAAGTTGTGCACCACATGGAATACATTTCCATTGCCAGCCTCCAAGATTGAGGGCAGATGTTGCTTTATGAAAGTTTGGTCTAGAATTGACGACAGCGGGCATCCACTTAACTGATAAACTCATGATGTTAGGGGTGGAGCATTTTCATTTTTCTGAAATCTCTTCCTTTCCAAGGATAATCCTTATCATGGAATCATCAAAACAGTACGCCAAATTGGAATACTTTCATGACTGGGTTAAAAATCTGTCCCCTTTACTTTATAGATTTCTTATTGTTCAGAGCAATTATGGCTAGAAATCCTTGCCACAAATTAAATCAACCAAAAGAATGAAACATTTACATTTTTAAGAATGTTTAAGTGTTCTTTTATTTTTACAAGACTCAATTTTCCTCAGCATATTGGGAAGCTCGCTTGTTTAGATGTGGAAGTATGAGGTTATGATAGTGGAACCAGTATGATACTGGTTCCACTATCATTGGAACCAGTAATCAACAAGCATTTCAGTGCCTCCTATGAGTCCCATGCTGAGCTAGGTGCTAGGGTTACAAATACAAGGGATAGTTTCATTCTTTATATTTTGCTAATAAGGATAGTTTCATTATTAGCAAAAGAGATTCTTTTCTAATGGAAGAGAGAACAAATTCATAGGTATTTATAGCAAAACTAGAAAAAGAATAAGTACAAATAAATCAAAGACAAATTAATAATAGTACCTGGATTTGCATAGCACTTTAAGATTTTTTCAAACATTTTACAATATGCCATCTCTTTGGATCTTTACCACAAGGAACCGAAGTAGGTGCTCATATTATCCTTAAGGTAGTTATAAAGGCAGGGTCCTAGGAATTGAGGTGGGATAGGGTGGGGTGGGGAGCACAAAAGGCTTCATGTAGAAATTGATTCTTGAAGGACATGAATTCTTTGAGGTGGAAATGAGCTAGGAATGCATTCTAGGAACAGGGGATGGTTCATGGAAAGACATGGAGGGTGGGAGACAGTGTCATGTTTTTAGAACAGAGAGGCCAGTTTGGCTGGACTGTAGAATCCTTTAAAAAGCAATGCAAACATCTGCCTTTGCAGTTGAAGGTATGGTCTTAACTGAATGTGTATGAAGGATTAGACCCAAGGCAAAAGTAGAAAGTTGGTAAGGTTTATTTTTAACATTCCTCCTACTTCATAGCTCTTACTTTCTTCTTCTACCCCTAACAAAAATTTGGCTAGAGGTTTTCCCTTTTTCCTACCTTAATTAAAAATATTCCTTTAAAAATTTCCCATTCCCAGCTAATCTGAGTAGTATGTCCTATGTACCAGAAGTACCCATGGATGAAATCACAGATCTTTTAAAGTATTAAGGTAAATTCACTAGTTAATCCTTTCATGTAACCACCACATTTTACCTAAGGCTTTCTGGAGCTTGATCTGGAATCCAAAGGAATGATAGAGAGATAATTTGGCACAATAAAAAAGAACATTCATTTTGGAGGCAGAAGGTCTTAATTTGAATTCTGGCTCTGTCTTTTATGAGTCGTGTGGCCTTAGATTTTTTTTTTTAAACTTCTCTGGGCCACAATTTCTTCATCTGTAGAGGGCTAGATGAGATTCCCTGAAGGATTTCAGTACATAGAGCTGTGATTCTATGACTTAATAGTCATTCATTCAGTCAATGAGCATTTATTAAGCACCTACTATATGCCAGGAGCTGTGCTAAGTGCTGAGGATACAAAGAAAGTCAAAAGATAGCCCCTGCCCTCAAGGAGGGCAAGATGAAGGCAAATGAACGTATGCCTTTGTTCAGCAGACCCTATTTGGAATTTTCTTAGCAAGGATACTGGAGTGGTTTGCCACTTCCTTATCCAGATGAGGAAACTAATTTTACAGATGAGGAAACTGAGGCAAACATGGCTAGGGGTTTTTCCCAGAGTCACATAGCTTATAAATATCTGAGATTGGATTTGAACGCAGGCCTGGTGCTTTATTCATTATGCACTTAGCATGCCAAACAAATATATGCGATTGAGCTATATGCAAGATAAATAGGAAATAATTATCAGAGGAGAAGAGCTACAAATGAGAGGTATTAGGAAAGACTTCCTGTAGAAGACAGATTTTAGTTGAAACTTAAAGGAAGCCAAAGAAGGCAGGAAGTAGATATGAATGCAATGGCAGACAGCCAGACAAAATGCTAATGGCTAAGAATGAGACAATAGAAGATTCCTACCTCTTCTCCCCTCCACCCCAAGACCCAGCTGGAGTCCATTATGGAGGATCCAAAGTAAAGGGATGCTTCACTCTTAATTCTTTCGTCTTCCCTCTTTCAGTTTCGGTTCTTAGCTGCCATATCTCTCTATTTAGTAAAGAGATAAAGTATTTGCTAGCTGAGGTGGCTTTTGGGGTCTTTATGACTCCTCAGTAGAAAAATTCGTTTGATAATATTTTTCATTTTACATTTTTTAATTTTTTCCAAAGTTGGAAGGTCTTACAACAAGGTAAATTGAAGCTATAATAATAATAAATTATATCTGCTCATTAAAAAAAAGTTTGTGTTGATGTATGTGGATTTTTTACATTGGTATTGTTTTCCCCAGTGTCTCTCCTCCCTCCTCTGACTATAGATCCTTTCCACATAGTGAAGAATATTTTTTTAAAACAAAAAAGAGAAAGAAGAAAAAATCCACATAATTGATGAATGCATCAAAAAAGGCTGAAACTATATGAAGTGTACAACACTTTTGGACCCCCATCTCTACAAAGGGATGGTTTGGGAGCATCTTTAAACCATGCTTGTTCTTTATACTTTTGCAACATTCATTATTGATTTTTTTTTATGGTTGTTCTTTTCATTTACATTGTTGTATATTTTGTCTGTTGTTTTCATGGCTCTGCTTACTTTATCTTGCATCAGTTCATTTAGGTGTTTTCATTTTTCTGTATTTACTATATTTATCATTTCTTACTATAATATTCCATTACATTTATGCACTGAAATTTCTTTAACCATTCCCAGCTAATAGGCATCTAATTTATTTCCAATTCTTTGCTATTGTGAAAAATACTAAGATAAATTCTGATGTAAAGTCCAAATATTGGTTCCTTGGGAAATAAACCAAGTAATGGAATTGTCCAGAGGACAATTTAGTCACTTTATATGAATAATTCCAAATCACTTTCAAATTGGTTGTACTGCTTCAAAGGCCCACTAACAAAATATCAGTGTGTTTCTCTTCCCCAAATCCCTCCAATATTCATTTCCCATTTTTGTTATCTTTGCCATTTTGTAGGACATGAAGTAACAGTGCAACATTATTTTGAATTGCAATTCTCTAATTAGTAATTATTTTAAATATTTTTTCATGAGGTTATTATTAGATTGTGATTCATCTTTTGAGAGCTGGTTATATGCTTTGATGAATTATCTACTGGGAAATTGCTTTTGGTTGTGTGTGTGTGGGTATGAGTGTATCCCCATGCAGATATACATTATATACATTATGTGTATATATATATATATATATACATATATATATATATGGTATGTTGTACACATGTATAATGCATATTACCTTATATATACCTGTGTATTAATTATTTAAATATCTAGTATGCCAAAGGTTTATCAGAGAAATCTGATACAGTTTTTCCCCTATTTGGCTGCTTCTTTTCTTATCATAGATGCACTAATTTTGTTTGTGCAAAAGGTTTTCAATTTCATGTAATTGAAGCTATCTGTTATCATTTGCAAATGTCTCCCTCCCTTATTTGGTTAAGAATACATGTCCTTCCCTTTAGCTATAAGAAGTGTATGATCTGGTACTTTCCTATTTTTTTAAATGGTGTGATCATTAATATTTAGGTGAGGAATATATTTGGAATGTTCTATGGAATAAAGGGTAAGCTGTTGGTCTGAGCCAAATTTCTGCTAGACTGCTTTCCATTTTTCCAGCAGTTTTTGTAAAATATGAAGTTCTTTCCTAAGTAATTTATGTTTTCCAGTTTATCAAATGCTGGGTTATTGAGTTCCATTGTTTCTGATTCTCCCTTGTCTAGCCTGTTCCATTGATCTACTTCTCTATTTTTTTAACCAGTACCAGGTGGATTTGATGACTGTTCCTTTGCAGTATAGTTTGAGGTCTGGAAGTGCTATTCCTTCTTTAATCCTTTCCTCCTTTGATAATTTTCCTTGATATTGTAGATCTTTATTTTTCCAAATCAATCAGTCATTATTTTTTCAAGTTCTGTAGTTCATCTCTTTGATAATTTGATTGATCTAGCATTAAAAGTGTAAATTAATGTTGACCAAATTTTCATTTTTTATTACATTGGTAAGGTTGATATAACAATAACGTGTGCACTTAATATTCCTCTAGCTATTTCAGTTGTACTCAGGCAATCAGAAAGTGATGCTAACCTGAACTTTTAGTCCCCTGAGCTAACCAAGACTGGAAGATAGAAAAATTATCCCAACTTACATGGGGAGAGAGATTAGTTATATTACTCCCTACACAATAAAACAGAATTACACTCATTAATTCAAGTAAAACATAAGTTCCTTGAGGGAAGTTTTATGTTCTCTTCTCTTTTATTTCTCAAGTGGCCAATATATGTCTTATACATAACAGATAATTTCTAAAAGTTTGTTTGTGGGGTGTTTGTTGAATTGAATCTCAGTAATGTAGGCTGGCTCATAACAAACAAGTATCATTGTTTTAATTAGTTTGCTTAGGCTGACCATGAGCACTGAAAAGAGCAATGACCTAGCATTACATGGAATGACATTTCTTGATGCCCTTGGCCATATGACAAAAACAGTTTTTCTATCTCCAAGTAGAAGCTATGAACCATCCTTCTAGATAGCTGAATCTTGGTTTTTTTTTTTCACTTTTAGTAAGAATGTTAATATGGATATAGTCCAGTTCTTTTAGCAGTGTGTCAATTCAGTCTTTGAAATGTATATTTAATTTTTGATTAAATCAAAATTCAGAGTCTACTTTCAGTTCCAACCACAGTAAGGATAGTGGGGGAAGTGGAAAAAAACCACAAAGGCCAAATAGAAAGAAATATAGATGTAGGGAGGAGTATGGAGTAAGGTCAGAGAAACTGTCATATTAAGTGGATACATGAAGGATGTTGAAAGATTATAGCATCCCTTCTCAGACTCCTTTTACCATTCCACAGACTTATGCTGAGTATGTATGAGTGTGTGGGGAGAATGGTGGTAGTAAAAAGACCCTTTCTCTAGTCCCAGAATTATAGCAAATATCAAAGATATACAAGATATATAGGATGGGATGAAGAATTAGGTAGAGTGGGGAGACTGGAGGTATGTACAATATAGAATAATGAAGGAATGAGGAAGGGAAGAGAAAAATATAAAGAAGGAAAAGTGTGAGCAGAATATTATAAATTAGCTTCAGATGGAAAGTGGAACTTAGATGGAGGTAGTGAATCTCATATCACACTGAAGCACATGGTGAAGGTGGAAGAAATAGGGTAAGAAGTCTGTATAATCCTACCATACTCTTTTTTTCCCCCTCAGACCCTCAGACAGCTTGGTCTCCTTGGTGGGTATAAGTATAAAGGAAGAGATGAGCAAAGATGGACAGAATAAAAAGGAAGGAATCCTTTAATTATCTGTCTTGTCCTTTGCTTTTTGGTTCTTTTGAAGCCAAGTCAAATAGGTGGAATCATGTTATCCAAACCCCCTGGATTCCAGGACATGCTAGAGGATGATGTCATCCTTCTGGTTCCATAGTAGATACTAAATAAGGATGTGTTGATTGATTTGTGATAAGACTACCAGAAATGAAATGAATATTTATAGGTACTCTAGTGTCTTTGAGATTGTAACACCCTTTACTCTAATTCAGTTCTACACAAATTAATTAAGAGCCTACTATGTGTAAAACACGGGATGAAGTATTAGGGAAAATAATGATAAAATAGCATAGTCCTTGCCCTGAAAGATTTTGCAATAAAATTGGGCTGATAAGACATTAAAATTAGTATAAAAATATAGTCTGGAGAGAGTGACATAAAAAATATTTTTTGGGGGGTGGGGGTGGGAGGCATTAGAAATGATTTTATTGATATAGAGGAGCAATTGGAAGAAAATTCTTTTGGCTAATGTCTTAAAGAGGGGCCTGGGGCACTGATAAATTTAGTGACTTGCTCCAGGTCATGTAGTCAATATGTGTTAGAGGCAGGTCTTGAATATAAAAGACTTTCAGCCTAAAAGACCAATTCTCTTTCCACTAAGCCATGCTTCCTCTGCCGGAAGATACATCAGGAGGACCAGATGAAGCTCTGCTGAGGAGTTCAGGCAAGACTTCATGAGGGAGGGGGGACCTAGCTGGGTCTTAAAGGAAGAGAAAGATTTCAACAGGTAAAGAAAGACTTAAGCACTACTACTAGGTGCCAGGAATGATACTCAGAGGTGGTAAAGAATAAGACAAAAAAGGATGACAGCTGGTTATCCAGTTTATCTGGAATGTAAAGCTAGGGAAAGCTGAGTGAAATAGTGTTAGAAAACTAGGCTAAGGGTAAGTTGTGCAGGTCCTTACATGGCAGGCTTAGTTGTTTCATACTTTGTTATAGAGGCAGTGGAGAACTAGGGAAAGTTGTCATTGGTCTGCTGTTACTGCTGAAATTGAGAAATGATCTCTGAAAGATTGCTCTGTCAATTGTGTGAAGGAAGAATTTGAGGAGAAGCTAGAATACCAGTTGAAAAGCTATTACCTAGGTCCAGGAAAAAGATAATGGTTGCCTGAAATGGGGAAAGAGCAATTTAAATATATGAGGGGAAAAATGAAGGGGATAAAGTGAAGAATCAAGAGTATTTGACATTTGAACATAGAGGATGAAGTAGTAGAAAATAAAAAAAAAATTCATGAGAGCTCCTGCTCCCTTTTATGTCACCCCACCAGATATCAAAGTGAAACAGACAACTGAGGAACATTTTGTGTTTTTGTTTTGTTTCATGGGTTGCCATGGCCAAGAAATATTCATTGCCTGGTGGCCAGCCTTCTGGTGATGAACATCTCCATATTTATCTAAGCTGGTCATAGGACAGCAGAAACATAATATGATGCTCAGCCCATACTTGAAACTTTTCCAGCCTAGTAGAACATGCCTGAGCTTGTGCTCTATTGGCATAGCCTTCAAAAACCCATGGCCAACTCCATGCTATGATCAAGCATTGGAATAGGACTTTTGTGGAGCTTGTTAAAGTCAAATTGAATAAGGCATATAAAAGCACTTTATAGCACTAAAGTACTGTATAAATGCAAACTGTTATGATGATGATGATAACAATTTTAATGCACATTTGAATGGCAATAGGAAAAAGCAAATAATGCTATTACTTGGCAAAACACAAGTTAATTTACATTTTCTCTAAGTAAGAAATCTGCATTTTATATTAACAAGCATCTTACTACTAAATTTTTTTTTCTGTTAGGAAGGGTCTCATGGGGTTATCTTGGTTTGTCCGGAAACATAGAATAGGTTCATCAAATTTGATGACTAGAAAAATATGTCTATGTTGGTATCTGAAGGGAACTGAAAGGCCTATGAATCATTAACATTTCCCTCCTACTGCCTTGCCTGAGTGCCTAAAATATTATTCTGATTATTTAGTAGACTCTCTAGGCGTGTGCCTGGAGGCTGTGAAGTGCCTAAGAGTGCACAATGTTATTAGAAGCAAAGCTCCATTGGTTCCCTCTGCTCCACAGAGTACAGCTCTCCCATCTATATTTCAGGGCACTGAACAAGAGAGGCTAAAAATTTGGAGAATATGTAATATGATTAATTTGTCTAGAAGAGAGTCTGATGGCACTAAAGTAACGAAGACTGAATAAGATCATGTACACATAAATGAAATTGATTATATTCCAACTAACAGAAAGAAATTGACTTGTTACTGATGTAGAAGTTATATCCAAGTCAAGGGTTTCCAGTTAGTTTATAAAACTGTTAAAGCAAATTGATCAAAATCAATACCAAATTAGAAGAATAAAAATGAGAAGGAAAGCTTGCAGTTGAGGCATCTAAACTGGACTATTTAAACAAGATGTTGACAATGAAAAAATGAGAAACAGACAAAAGGATGGACCTCAGTGTGGTCTCCCCATTTCATAAGGAAGTTAAATTAATGTAAATTTAGCATCATAATGAAGAGGACAAAGGAGAATAGAAATCAACTCAGTCAGTGAATACTTGATTTCCTTGCCATATGCAAAGACTTACAGGCCAAGTAATACTGCCTTTGAACACAAATAAAAACTGAATCTTAGGAAAGAGGATAGTTGAAGATTATGAGTTTTGCCTCATAAAATAGGAAGACATTTGGTGGAAAAGCACCAATGACTCCAACTCTGTTAATTAAGCCCATCCTAAGAGCATCTAAGGATGAAATGAAAGGAGAATGAAAAATGTTTGATAAATAAAAAAAGATTCCTCAACATTTCTATGACAAAACACTATCTTCATAAATGACAGTATAGTTGGTCCATTTGGGCTCTATGCTGACAGCTAGAAGTGATGACAAAGAAAATGAAGATAGGAGAACAGCAGGGAGAAAGCAACCATATAGAGGAGACATAGGAATCAGTTAGAACACTGATTTTGAGAACAGGATTTTGAGCACTGAGGGATCAAATTCCAAAATATCAAAATATCTTAAAGGAGGGAGGCTATCAAAAACTTAGGGAAAAGAAAAATAAAGTTTCTTTTGATTACTAAAAATAGACTCAATAGGCTAATAACTATTAAACCACATGCCTATTTTCTCATATTTTGCTAAACAATGACATATGGCAATCAAAGGTAATGCCTGTTTAAATGGTAAGTCCATCCACAAAAAGTCCATTGTACAACGGGTTTTTTTCAAATCATGTAGGGTTTAATTCTTAAAATATCTTGTAAAAGGAAAGATTACAAAGGAAAAGGAAAGCTCAAGGATGACATGTTAGAGAGAGAGAGAGAGAGAGAGAGAGAGAGAGAGAGAGAGAGAGAGAGAGAGAGAGAGAGAGAGAGAGATATTAGCAACTTCTGACCCATAGGACTTTTATTTTCTCTATAAAATGTTTACAGGAATGGTCTATGAACTTTTAGAGTGTAACCTTGATGAAAATATGAGGACAATAATAGATCTGCATAGACATTTCTTCTGTGGCCAAATCATTAATTTATAGAGTAAAAAAATATAAAATTTTAGAAGATATCATGATGTGTGTGATTATGAAGATGACTGTTCAATGATACAGTTAACAGTAACATCAAATGAAGTATAAAACAACAAAACCATACACTCACTAAAAATACACCCTAATGTCTTAAAACATGTTTTCCACTGAATCCAACAAAATAAGAATTCTTTACTGGTATCAAGGTTCTGCAAATGCTTTAATTCACAGCTGACACTGTACTACTAATTGTTTCAAGCCCAAAGAACAGTATAAAACCTCCTATTGAAATCCAAGGAAATAAAGAAATCCACACTTGAAAAAAATGAATGAAAATTCCTTATTGTCCATATTGTAGTTAATGGATATGCTTGGCAGGTGCTATAGAAGATCAGTTTCCTGCCTTTTCAACTCTATCTCTTTCTCTGTTTCTTTTTCAAGGCAGTTTACAGCTCCCTTTCTTCAGATGCTGGTAGCCCCCTCTTTCAAATTACTTTCCCACTAATTCTATGTTATCTTCTATTTACCTAGTGGTTTACACAGTTATCTTAACATTAAATTGTAAGATCTTTGGCAGTAGGAATTAATTCGGCCATTTTTTTTGTATCCCTAAAACAGTGGGGAACACGTAATAAACTTCCCAAATGCTTTGTTTACTGACTGAGATTAGGATTGAATAGAAAGAAGAGGACTGAAAAGATTGTGTTTGAAAAAACCCTACTGGGTGCCTACAATGATCTCAATCAGTTCATTGTCATTAAAGTCTCTCTTAAAAGCAATATCTTTTGAGTCATAGGATCATAAGATTGTAGAATATAGATGGTCCTAGAAGGGACTTTGGAGACCATCCATCTATTCCCTTCACCCTATTTTACAGATGGAGGAACTGAGACCCCAAGAGGGCGATTTGACAAAGTCTTGCTAGATGACTGTTTATCCAGTCATGTAGTGAAAATAAGAAGAAATAGATAAAACACCCAGGTCCTCTGACTCTAACTCCAAATCCAGTTCTCTTTGCACTTGACCTAATGAGTGATGAAGTCAGGACAAGGCAATATTTTTTAAGTCTAAACAGTGGTTTTTAACTATATCCAACTACCTCCCAGTTGAGAATTTTCACAAAATAATTGTAGAAATCTTAGTACATCATAAAGGGCTTAAAGAATGATTTTATCCTGTTGTCCTAAGTTTAAATGTACTGTCCAGCCAGTCCTGGCTATTACAGTACAGGACTGGGATTAATGACTCATACAAATTTATACTCTTATAGAAGATCCATTTTATACCCATAAAGTATCTGAACTACACTTTTATGTTCATACTTATAGTTTGAAGAGAATTTTGGAGTAAAATTCACCGGGAATGGAGCTTGTGATTTTCATTTGGGTCATTCTATCCCTGAGTTGAGGAAGTGGTAGGGGAGAAAAAAAATCAATGAATCAGTGCTGAAGGTGGGAAACACACTATATTCCCATCACTTTTCTAGGGACAGGGACTAAATGTCATCATGTGTATGCTGGTTCCTAAAATTATCTCATGTTTCTTTTGTACTTATTCATATTGTATCCCAAAAGTCTTAGTGCAAGTTTAAGTATTAATAGCTTGCAACTATTAAAATTTACTCCTCCTCCTTTTCTTCTTTCTCCTTCTCCTCCCACTATGGAGTTTAGAGCTTAATTAGCTGTACTTGTTTCCCTATTAGAATGTAAGCTCCTTGAGGGCAGGCAGTCTTTATATGCTCAGTACTTAGTACAGTGCTTGGTACATAAATAAACCCTTCATAATTGTTGATTGATTTATTCTGCATTCAGAATATATATGAGTATGAGGGTATTATTCCTGGGAGCAAGATATCTGGCCAACCCTTCACCTTGAGAGGTTTACACACACTGATCATGTCACAGAGTGCCCCAGAGCTCCTAGATCTCACTTACTCAGGCTTTGATCTGAGTAGTTTATCACAGAACTATTTGGAATATTTAGGTTGGAAACATGACATTTGGAAAGTTCTATAGATTTACTTTTTAAAAAGCTCTTCAAATGCCTCCTGAACCTTTAAAAAAATTAATTTTATGCATCACAGATGTTTTTAAAAGATGGTCACATTTAGTTAAATTTCTTACAAAGCCCAAGTAAAAGGTCAATTTGTTTGGATTAAAGATGCTGTTTGTATAAGAACTGAGTGGATTTAAGCCAGAAGAAGCTCTGGTTTCAGTAGAGGTTTTATAGAAACAACTTTTTAGATTTAAAGCATTTTGTTTCACTTTCTTGTTTGAAGTCTGAGTAGTTTAAGTGAGGATCATTTGAGTGGCCTGTCAGCATTCAGGGAAACTCCTTACTGCCCTCCAAGACTACCCCCATCTTTTGTACAGGTGTGTGGCATGTGCAAAAAGTGTCCCAGCCTGCAGTACTCTTCCTTTATCCTAAAGGCAATATTTAAAGGTTCCATTCCAGTCAGATGTCCCTTACTCCCTCCACGGCTTCTCCTTTGCAATCTCCTTTGAGTCTCCCAGACAGAGACCCTTTATGTAAATGAAAGGAAATATAATCCTTGTTAGCCAAGTGAATAGTTAAAGGAGAAATTATTAGTGGGATCTGCTATTCATACAATGAAAGAGTTTTTCTTGTACTGTTGAAGCAAGAATAATGGATTTTGCAACAAGCTTAAGAAAAGGAAAGAGTCGATTTAATCAGTTGTCACCTTTGGCCCACTCTTTTACCACCTGCTGACTTTAAGTAAAATTTGTCTGAAAATCAGGATTAGTGTAAAGGCTGCTTCCATTACTTTTCTACTTTTTTTGGATGAAATTTGATCATTCTCCTTCACATTCCTTTTCCTCACCTGCTCTTGGAAGAAAATTTAATTCTCTGGAAGAAAATACAATCCAGACCAGAACACACACACGCACACACACACACACGCACGCACATGCACACGCACACACGCACACACACACGCACATACACATACATCCAACCTCAACACTGGCCTTTCTTACAACTCAGATGTTTGACTCTTAATCACAAATACTTCTCTTCTGAGCTGTTTATATTATGCAGTTTATTCCATTAAGGTCCAATTTCAGGTGCTCAGTGAAACAGATGTCTTGAGACTGGTTGTCCTAAATAATATAAGCTTTTGCAAGTAATAAACAATATCTTAGACCAGCTTCCTCAAAGAATCATTTTAAAGTTCACAGGAAACTCCAATAGCTCATTGTTTACCAAACTTTGCCTGCCTTATGGATCTTTCTACTGATGGCATGGAGAAGTTGGACCATCTGAGAGGAGAATTTGCTTTCCAGTGGGACTTTCTAACAGCTCTCAGCTATGCTTCAACATTGGGCGTTGTGTTAAAGAGGATCATTACAGTGTTTCTTCTGTTTACTTTTAATTGTCCAGTTCACTATTGAGTAGCTGTTTAGGAATCCAGTTTCCTGAGAATACTGTCTGGTAATTTTATCCTAAATCTAGACATTAGTTCAAATTCATCCTTTAGTTTTTATGTACACACAATATGTACATGTCAATTACTTTATATGAATGCATATCTTTCAAGGCCTTCTTTGTTTTCTACTTCAGCCCTGAAGTCTGTTATCCTTGCTCATACTGTTCATTGCCTTCTTTAAATTTCAATTGGATTTTGAAAATTCAATTCCCCAAATATTTATCTAAAATACTGTGTTCTTCGCTGGAGATAGAAAGATATAAAAAAAAAAGGTGCTGTGATTTACAATCTGGTAGGGAGGATAAGATGTGCACAAATAATGATAATGCTTGTTAAAATATGATAAGTAAGAGGGAGATAAGAGAAGGCTTAGTGGAGGAAGTAGCATCTGAAGTGGCCCTTAAAGGAAAATATTTCAATGGGGTGAGAGGAAGGACAATATGAGGAAATGCGCTTCATGCAATTGTCCAGGTTGTGTATAAATGAAGAGAAGTGAGAGAGGGCAGGACAAAATAGAACTATGAGCAGTGATGTTTGGCTGTAATATAGAGTGCTCAAAGAAGTATAGGGATAGGGATAAAGATAAGGATCGGGACAAGTACAAAGGTAGAGAAGAGACTGGACTGTGAAATAAGACTGAATAGGTCAGTTGGAACTGGATTGAGTAGGGTCTTGAATGCCAGACCAAGTTAGAATTCTATCCTGGAGGTAATGGAAACCATTGAAGATTTTAGAGCCTGGGCAGCTGCGTGAAGGTTGAATTGTACAGAAGAGAAGTCAGAGGTAAGGGAATCAGTTGGTCTTAAATGAGACAGAAGTAATAGGAGTGGAAAGGAAATGGTGGATATGATAGGAGATAGAATAGGCAGGACTAGTTAACTGGTCAGATGTGGGGACTGTGGTGGTGAAGGATGATACCATCTATTGAAATAGAGTCATTAGGAGGAGAAGCAGGTTTTGGGAGAAAGATTCAATTTACTTTGAAATATCTTCAATATGAATTGTCCAACCTAAATGCTGCACAGGCAATTTGAAATGTGGGACTGGAGTTAGAAGAGTCAGAACTAGATGTAATGATGTAGGAATCATTGGCATAGAAATGAAATTGAAGCTGTTAGCATGGATGAAATAACTAAGGGAGGGAGTATGTAGAGGGGAAGTTAAAAGGATAAATTTCAGGGATGTAGTCATTTAGGGCATAGGAAGAGGGAGATGAGTCAACTCAAAAGAAAATGTCAGAGAAATAAGAGAACCAGAAGAGATTAGCAAATGGAAACCAAGAGTCAAGGGAATATGAATAAAACTGACATGATCACCAATTTAAAATACTTTAGAAAGGCTAAAGAAAATGAGAACCACAAAAAAGCTGATCAACTACAGGGTTTAAAACTTTATAATTGTCTAATACTGCATGTATGTTTGTGTTGTCTCCTTCCTAAGTTATAAGTTCTAAGAGAGTAAGGGGCAAATCACACCTCTGAATATATTATAGTTTGGGATACCATGTAGATGTAGCCTAAATTTTCCACCAAGAAGGCAGCCTGTTGAATAACACTTTGGTGCAGAAGAGGAAGACCATCCAGAGGAGACTACTGTCTGAAGCTGAAGACGGGGAAGGGGCAGGCATTTGATCAGTAACATCCTCTGTGCACCCACT
This sequence comes from Bettongia penicillata ogilbyi, assembly GCA_023548195.1. Taxonomy (NCBI): domain Eukaryota; kingdom Metazoa; phylum Chordata; class Mammalia; order Diprotodontia; family Potoroidae; genus Bettongia; species Bettongia penicillata. Next base: position 13,962,277 of record JAJHZJ010000560.1, read on the forward strand.
GTTTGGAGGGTAAAACCCTACTTAGCAGAGCAATGTAATACTTACTAAAGAAAGTAAAAGGCATGGTCCCTACCCTCAATGAACTTTGTGTCTATTGGAAAGGGACCAAATAAATGCAAAGAATAGAAGAAAAGAATAAAAATCACCACATAATAATACCATTTACATAACTAGCTAAAGGTGAAATTATTAAACTCACAAGAGAATATATTCTGTTTAAAGTTTGGTAAAATTTTGTGTGTGTGTGTGTGTGTGTGTGTGTGTCCATCTGTCAGTCTGTGTCTAGTGCCTTGCATTTGATAAATAACTTGAACTGAATTAAATTGAAGTGATAAGACATAGATGTGTTAGGTCAGAGGACTTCTAAAAAGCTAAGACAATGTAATCTGGACTTTTGATTGTAACATGAAGGGACAATCCCATTTCTGCCTGTTACCTGTGTGGACTTGGTCAAATCACCTTACAGATGAGGAAACTGAGGTCCAGAAGACATGATCTCTAATGTCTCTTCTAGCTCTAATTCTTCAGTGCTATGTTTCATAGCCCTATGATATTTTAGGTAGCTGCTTCCCTTACACCTCCACACCCCGTTCTCCTCCTCATGCTGTTGATTTTTAACAGAACAGGGACATGTCCTGAAAATTCTTGTCTTTAATTTTCAAACATTGATGATACCTCATATCAGTGTATATCTGTACTTTTCAAATGCTTTCAAAGCTGTGGCTCATAGAAGATTTACATAAGAGGTAGACTAGTGTAGGTATAAGTTTTCCCATATTACTTAAAGGAAAATGAAGTCAAGAAAGGCAAGTGATTTGCCAAAGGCCATACAATGAGTGAGTGACAGGATAAGGACTCAAACCTAGGTTTCCTGACTTTCAGAGTACTACTTTTTCCACATGGTGTCTAATGATGGATTTTTTTTCATCTATAAGAGATTTATCTAAACTCTTTCTAAGGCTCATGGAAAGAGAGGTTCTTAAGCTGTCTGCTGAAGGTGTTGAGAGATGGGCTTTTACAAAGAGGAAGGGAAAGAGCTTTTTATTCAACAAGATAATCAATATGTATCTGAGCATCCATGCCTGGAACACTGCTTGGCAGGGGGAAATGCCTTGTTTGAGGACCTGGAGCTAGAAAAAGTAGAGGATCTGGGTGTGGGGGTGGAGGGAACAGAGGAGGGAGAAGAGGTAGGGTATTATAAGGTGATGTAATTAAATAGCACCAAAGAGTGATGTGATTGCTCAAAGGCCACAGATGGAATTTAGGGAGACAAGGTACTGCTAAGGGAAATTAAGGGAGATGATTGTGTATTTAAATGGCAAATAGCCCTGTGTAAATTACTTGGGACAAACAACAATTTTGATATGGTTTCATTTTGCTACAGTAGTGGTCAAGGGTGTGTGCTTCTAATGCCATTAGGCTGACTCAAATTGTCTGGTCTTAAACTGATTTAAGGTGGTTTCTGCACCTTTAATTAGTTCTCTGTTAGCTGTATGCTGGATTTCATACCATATACAGGGAATTCATGCTTTTACAGTTTTAAAAATGGATATTTATATATTCGTATCTGTCTATCTATACCACAAGTTGTAGTTATTTCAGAAAATACTTGAGTGACTGCTGGAGAAAGCTCAGTAGCGATTACTGTAGGAGTTATCAAATGTTTCAAAATTTGCTCAAACCCACAATGAAACAGGATCACTAGCACTGAAAAGCAAAGCAGTGTGGTCACAAAGTGAAAAATAATGTCTAGAACTGATAATATCACTGCAAAATAGCCTAATTAAATCTGAAGAAAACAGAGACCTTCCCTAGGAAATAGCAACTAGAAGGGTCATTATTGATTTTTCAACAGTGATACAAAAGCTTCTTGAGGTTGAAAGAACAGCAAGAAAAAAAAACAAAATTAAAAAAAAATGGATGCTAGCTGTTTCTATGAGAGGAAAAAACCCCAACATGCTTCAATAGGCAAGACAATATAAAGACTGGAACAAAGATAATTTTTCATTCAAGGCTTTATGAATACAGTTGTTTGAAGAGGTCCCAGTGACTCAGTGAGGTCCGGGCCATCAGACTATAAAACATTCACCTAAAAGCTTCACCTAAAATATTTCTTTTTCAGTGGGCCTGGAAGTCTTGCCCCTTTTTAGGGAATGATGAACTTGGATAAATAAATTCATGTTCTGAAAAGCTGAATTTTTCTGAAATTACAGAATTCTCAAGTGGAGATGGAATGCTATGACACGATTTTGGATCATGTCACATACATCCTGAAAGTTTAGGTAACTTATCTAAGAGATGGACTTAAGCAAGATTCAGTGGACTGGAAATGTGATGAATTAAACCCTATATAAAGCCTCTGGCATATGTAAAACCAAGGCCAGACTTGGAAAAATGGACCATTCATTAGTAGCATACTTGGTGACATAATGTGGTTTCATGATGAAGAGTTAAAGAATATATAACAAAATCTTATGAACTCAATGCCAAACCTTGCAAAACAAGTGATTTCCACAAAAGAACATATAGTATATCAAAATTTTTTAAGTTGTCATTGGTTAATAAATATCTAATAAGCACCTACTATGTGTCAGACACTGTTAAGCTCTGCGGATACAAAGAATGAAAAAAAGCAATCCTCAAGGACCTCACAGGCTAATGGGGGAAACAACATGAAAACAAATGCCTACATAACAGGCCACATACAGATAAAATGAAAATAATAAATCAATAGGAGGAAGGCAAGAGAATTAAAGAGGATTAGGAAAGACTTCCTGAAGAAGGTTGATTTTATCTAAGTCTTGAAGAAAGTCAGGGAAGCCAGGAGGTGGACATTAAGAAGGTGAGTATTCTAAGCTTAGGAGACAGTCAATGAAAATGCCCAGAGCTTTGAAATGGAGTGTCTTGCTCAAGGAAAATCAAGACGGTTAGTGTCACTGGATCACAACATGTGTATGTATATGGAGGTGGTAGTGTAAGATATAAAAAGACTAAAATATGTGGGAGATACAGACTATGAAGATCTCTGAGTAACAAACGGAGGATTTTATTTTTGATCCCAGAGGAGATAAGGAGCCCTTGGAGTGCTTTGTTTTTTGAGAAGAGCCATGACATGGTCAAAACTGTATTTTAGGAAGATCACTTTGATAACTGAGTGAAGGCTAGAATGGAGTGAGAGAATCTTGTGACCAGGACATCCAAAGAGTAGGCTGTGGCAATAATCTAGGTGTATGGTGATGAAGGCCTGCACCAGGGTGGTGGCAGTGTTAAAGGAGATATAGAAGAGATATTATAATGATAAAATTAACAGACCTTGGTAACAGATTTTATCTGGTGGAGTGGGATGGTGGTGAGAAAGATTTAGAAATTCAGGATAACTACTAAGTCTGTGGGACAGCTAGGTGGTATAGTGAATAGAAGCCCTGACCTGTCTGGCCTCAGATGTTTACTAGCTGTGTGACCCTGGACAAGTCACTAAACCCTGTTTGCCTCAGTTTCCTCATCTGTAAAATGAGCTGGAGAAGAAAATGACAAATGGCTGTAGTATCTTTGCCAAGAAAACTCCAGTGGTGTTACGAAGAGTTGGACATGAATGAAACAAAGGAATAATATCAATAACAGCTAAGTCTATATTCCAAAGAGATCAAAGGAAAAGGAAAAGGGTTTATGTATGATTTTTGTGGAGGCAAAGAATTGGAAAGTGAGGGGATGCCCATCATCTGGGGAATGGCTGAACACATCGTGGTATATGATAGTGATAGAATACCATTGGGCTATAAGAAATGAAAAACAGGATGACTTTAGAAAAACCTGGGAAGACTTATCTAAAATGATGCAGTGAAGTGAGCAGAATCAGAAGAACATAGTACAAAGTAATAGAAATAGCATAATAGTGATCAACTGTGAAAGATTAATTTAGCTACTCTGGTCCAAGACAATTCCAAAGGGCATATGATTTCCAGAGAGAAAACTGAGGAAGTCTGAGTGCAGACTGCAGCATAACTTTTTCAACTTTATTTTTCTTGTATTTTTTCAACATATCTAATATGGAAATATATTTTGCACAATTTCACATGTATAACTGATGTTACATTGCTTGGTTGGGGAGAGGAAGGGGGAAGGGAAAGAATTTGGAACTCAAGATTTTAAAAAATTGAATGTTAAAGATAAATAATAAACTTATTTTTTTTAAAAAAAAAAAAAAGAAGTTAAGGATGATACTTAGGTTGCAAGCCTGGGCAACTGAAAGCATGGTGGTTACAAAGAGTTGGATATGAATGAAACAAATGAATAATATCAATAACAACTAGGTCTGTATTCCAAAGAAATCAAAGGAAAAGGGAAATGGGTTATGTATTATTTTTGTGGTGGCAAAGCATTGGAAATTGAGGGGATGTAATAAGCTAGGAAGAGGAGAGGTTTTATAAAAGGTGGTAAAGTTCATTAAAGTGATTTGTCATGTCAATAAATTTGTTATTTTAATGTGTCTCAAGTAATTCATATATCACTGTACTTGACAGAGACCTGTATTCCTATTGTTGCTATTGTATAGTAGGAGTGGAAGTGAGAAAGACTGGACAAAGCCCAAGGAGACTACTGTAATACCACTGCAATATTCACAGTGCCTGCGATGGCCATGAATATTCCAGTGCAATTCTGAATCTTGAAATACAACAGACTCTCCACATGGAAGACAGAACCAAAATACTTATTCAGATACCTGAAAGCCAAATCCATCATAGTAACAGAAATCTATATGCAATAACAATGTAGAAAATGATACCCTCCCCATGTCTTCCCAGCTTCTCACAAACCAACTCCATTACATAAATCATAAGCAGGCTCCCTTAGACAAAATCACAAACAAGCTCTCTCACTCATGCTGGCCAGTTGCCTGCTTGTCTGTACCTTTCCTAGCTCTGACTAGACTCATGACCAACTTCCTTTCAGCTGTGCTCTAGCTCCACCTCTTTCTGTTCCTCCCTTCCTGCTTTATCCCTTTAGCAAGCTCCTTTCACCACAGATTCCATGTGACTCAGACACATGTGATCCAGGCTTACATGTGACTCAGGCAATTAAATTACCATTACAACTACATAGCCCTTAGATCCATTTAGTGTCAGTGCCCTATTTAAATTCCTAATTTAATCCCTCCTTTTTAAACAACAAAAGAATATAAACTTTCCTCTACTCTTAACATGTATAAATTGTAAGAAATTAGTCTAGTTCTTACCCAAAATTCTTATTGCAAGCATGAACTCTTACAAAATGAGATCACAATTCATGATCATACATCTAGGCCCCTTAGTGATCTCAGGGCATGATAAAGATGTGTTCCCTCATGTCCTTACAACATCTCTATGGGGCAAGTTGCCACAATTACTATCTGTGTGGGTTCCTAGGAACAATAAGAGAAATAATATTGGAGGTGAGTTTTCTTCATAACTGACTAAACTTTTCCCATTATATCTCAAATCTCTCATAGGACAACTTGGGCTAACATTTATAAACAGAAAACACAATTAGCACATTCACTAATTAGGGTCAAGTTTACATATTTCCTGTTAACTGTAATCTTTTATTTCACCTGAGGGTTTTGTTTGGCACAGTAAGCAAAAGAAAATATTCTTTGCTGCAAGGATGGGTAAATATCATGCTTCTGGCTTTCCCTAGCTGGAGGCGAGCTTTAGTCAGCATGTTCACACAGAATTTCAGATATGTCAAAGGCCAGGGACAGACCCCTCTACTATATCCCTAAAGAGTGATTCTGTAACCTTTGCTTGAAGAGCTCTAGGAAAGAGGCAGCAACTACTTCCTGAATCAGCTGATTCCACTTTGGGGCATCTTTTATTTTTGGGAACTTTTTCCTTAAAACATAGTAACATCTGCCTCTCTGCAGTCACTACCCATTGCATGTTCTGGGGCCAAGCAAAACAAGATTAATTCCATAGTGCAGTCATGAAAATACTTGAGGATAGTGATCTTGTGTTCAGTAAGTCTGCTTCTCACCAGCTTCTTCAACAGCAGCTTTTGTGGTAGGATTCCAAGGTGTTTTACACTATTGGTCATTTTTTTCTTTGAACACTTCTCAAGGCCTCAATTTTATTTCTTACAATGAAGCACCCAAATTGAACATAATTATCCAGATGTGATCTGATCAGGATTGTGCTGCTGCTTAATCAGTTCAGGTGTGTCCCACTCTTGATGATCCCATTTGGGATTTTCTTGGCAAAACTACTGGAATAGTTTCCCATTTCCTTCTCCAGCTCATTTTACAGATGAGAAAACTGAGGGTTAAGTGACTTACCCAGGATCACAGGGCTAACAAGTGTCAGAAGCTAGATTTGGATTCAGGAAGATGAGTCTTCCTGCCTTCAGATCTGGCACTCTATCCATTGTACCACCTTGAGGCAGTACAATGGGCCTATCTATCCCTGCCCATTTGAGGACCATCTGCTTCTCTCAACATAGCCTACCATTGTAAAGCCTATTTTGTAGCTACATCATACTGTTGACTCACATGAAACTTGTAGTCCACTAAAACTACCCTAAATTTCTTAAGACAAATTACTATCTAACCATTCTTCCTTCCTTTAACTCAAACTGATGAAGTTTATTTTAAAATATTAAGTAATTAATCAAATGGATCGATGATTACATCAGCGTCTATTTCTCTTCAGCAATATAGACCACAAACTATCCATGCCTATTTATCTTAGCATAATGCCTAGCACATAGTAGGGGCTTAATAAATGCTTACTGAATGAATATGACTCTTTTCTGTCTTCTTCACCATAAAGTGTCTATTCAAGTTTTGTTATTTTCTCATAACATGGGGCGGATATTAATGAAGGATATGGACATTTAAAGAGTTATGTCTTGAACTTGCTATATGACTACCCCCTTTTCCTTTTTAATCATATATTCCTCTGATATTTTCTTTACTCTAGCTATTTTTTTATAATTTCTTATTTGTTATATATTACATTGTATGCATACCCATCATAAGCTTCTCCTTTGCTCTCTAAACACTTGGCAATTAATCCGAGTGTTTGTTGTCTAAGTCACTTGAAGTATCTTTTAGTTTCCTTGTTATGGCTTTCTTCATGGGGAATTTTTGAGCCATCCTTCCATTTAGATATGATTATTCTTCTCAAAAGTACTATGAACAGCTCTATAATTAATGTTGCTAATAGCTGTTCCTTGTTTAAAGGCATTAGTCTTTAGCTGCGCTGCGTGTACATATTGATTCACATGTGCATTTGTCATAGGCACATATACAATAGATTTAATATTTAAAGGTGACACAGGTGAGAAACGTTTAGGATATAATGAGTGAGGAGAATGGCATATCCATTTTCCTTCTCTGCCCAGGAGGAAGAATGAGACCAAATCTGTAATTTATAGAAACAAGGTAAAGATGGAGGAAACAGCAAAAACCTAGGCAGCATGGAAGGTGGAAATGGAGTGGGAGTGGGGGAGATGGAATTAAATGGATTTAGGAAGATGAAAGAGGAGAAAGATGAGAGCCAGAGGATTAATGGAAGAGGACTGCGGACTCCAAAAGAGTAAGTCCAAGTTCTATGGCATGTGCTCAAGGTAAAAAATAACTTCATTTTGATAAGTCGCTTCTCAGTATATCATATTGTAAAGTGCTTTTCATAGTTTAACAGCTGCAGAGAGAGAGAGAGATGTTCGATGCTTGAGGAGGAGAGAAAAAATCTTTTCCAATGAGGTCTGACTGAGGTGAAGAAGCCAGGGCTTTCTCTTCCTCACCCTATTTCCTAGAGAACAATAACATCTTGATTGCTTAGGGAACAGGATCTGGCCTTCATTGTAGCACTTTATGCAGATTGTTAAACGGCTTCCATAAGTGTTCTTACGCCTAGACTTTTAAAAAAGCTTGCATTTTAAAATCTATCCCTAATCTTTTTAATGTGTAGTCTTAGCGAATGTCTAGGTTAGGCCTCTCAACATTTGAGGGTAGCTAAACACACAAGCACAGTCACACACACACACACACACACACACACACATTCCGGAGATAGTTCAGAAAACGTGAAAGTTTAGCTTTGTCCTTGGTTGCTCTTAAAGCATTTCATGTAAGGGAACGTGCATTGACAAACAAAAGGAAGGCTGTCACTTTGATGCCTGTGCCCTGAATGCCAATGTAAAGGCTCACCAGCCACCAAATAACTCTATTTCGGTACAGTTAATCTTGTGAATGCCTGTTCACGTTCCACTTTGATTTCTTTGTAGAGACTTGCTTTTGCTCTTTGGACAGGTGAACACATCAACCATACAATTCTTTTAAAATAATAACTGGTTTGTGTGAGGGAGTGGGGGAGGAAGACATCTTAACATGTATCAGTTACCATTCTAATGTCTATTTCAATCACTTTTTATTTATGGAATATCGGCATATTTTTATCTGTGAGGCCTCTTGAGAGTCATACAATGTGGTTATTTTTGGAGGGAGGAGCTTTGGAAAAATGAATGATGGCACCAGCCATGCATAGCTAATCTTAAACTAAATACTCTATACTTAATCTTGACATTCTTCTTTAAAAGAAGAGAAAATAGTATGTGCTCATTTCATATCTTGCTGGGTCCAAGTCTAGAAAGGATTCCCCCAATCTTTTGTGCTCCTACTTTTGCCTTTCTAACTGCTATATTAATAAACTTTACTTTTTGACTTTTTTCTTTCCATTATACCGTCTTTGACATCTGGTTTTGAACTTTGGACTCATTAGTTTACATTTCCTTTCTTCTATTTTCTCCTCAAAAACCTCAAGGCTGATCTCCAAACCATAACTATACCCTCTCCATCATCCATCAGTGTAATTCTCTCTGCCTTTTATCTATTTGGACAGCCTGGATGGGGCAGGCTTGAGAGAAGCTTATCTTTTACCTATAGTAAATGTAAAAAAAAATCACAATGATACTTCAAAGAAGAGTAACAAAAACAATCCCAATATTATTGCTGAGAATTTTAGCTAGGAGATACTTTTTCCGTCATCATTTTTTTAGTTATGATTTCTTGTTATTAGAAGATGCAAGGTAGCGCAGCGGACAGAGTCCTGGCTTCATGCAATAGGCATTGGCATTACTCAGTGATGGCCAATGTATGTTCCCCAGTGTTTCATCCGTTATGGGCTTTTCTTATGAGCAAAAGTCTTTTGACAAACATTTAATTCTTAAGCACCTATTGTTTATAAAGCACTGTCGAAATGATAAGAATGGAGTAATGAGAGGAAAAAAGATATAGCCCTTCCCTTTGAGGAGCTATCAACCTAAATAGGGTGGTTATGATAGTAGAGAAATAAGCAACTCTCAACCACCCTTGCAAAAAGTTGTGCCTGACATATAGTATGTACTTAATAAATGCATGTTGACAAAATTACACTATAGTGAAACAAGAATCCTTCCTTGTTGGTCTTCCTGAACAGTCATTACAGGGATACTGCCCATTGTCTGAAGGCCATTGGGAGCAATTCCTCATGTTCGATGTTTGGTTTGTCTTCCAGTTTCTCCTATTCTCCCTTTATCAGAATCCTTTATCCAGCCCTCAGATTCTGGCTAGTAAAAAGATGGAATTCTGTGACACTGGATATTTTTAATCAAAGAGCCACTGGATTTACTACTTGTACTATTGGAAAACGTCTAATATTTTGGTCCTACAGATTCAGGAAAGTCAGTTAAGGTCAGTTGGTAAGGAGACTCTGAATTGGAGGATAAACTAAGTACTTACCAGCAGGGATTCATTAGGAACATAGTGGTAATAAGTAGGACTTTAGAGAGGCAGTAGTGATGTGATAATAACAGCACTTCACTTTGAGTCAGGAGAGATATTACTTTCCATCTCATTTCTCCAGGTAGCACTTAACATCTATGAGTCTGTTTCCTCATCTGTTAAATGGGAATAACAATATTTATAGGACTTACCTCATTGTGTTTTTGTAAGCATCAAATGTAAGTCATTTCATAAACATTAAGTGTCAGCTATCAATATTATTGTTATTTGAAAGCCTGATTGGGTGGTCTACAGCTTGCTCATGGACAGCTGGGACAATGGTGTGAATAGAGGTGGATTGGAAGAAATGGTAGCAGAACCTATTTGGTCTGAACCAAATGATATGTTCTGGGTGGAGGAGAGAATGAATTGTTTGCAGAAAGTTTAGATGGTAGCAAGTAGGATGAACCAGCTATCCTGGTATTCATGTAGTACCAGAAATTCTGTTTTAATGTATTATTGGTTTTTCCTTCTAGCCATTGATCTGGGAGTGATATAAAATGAAAGAATATATCTTTGTGTCCAAGAAATCAGAAGAAGATGAACCAGAGATGGGAGATGCATTGTGGTCTACTATCAAAAGCTGGAAGGAAAAGTACACACTGTTTTGAATAAGAATATTACCTTTTCTAATATTGTTAATATTCTAGCATTGAGAATGAAAGAGACCATTGTAGGCAGTGTTTGTCCCACCATTAGTCCACAGAAGTCTAATTTTTTATTCTTCATCAGAGGGAGGCATTAACTTTGGCTTCTTGAAGGTAACAGCAGAATAAGTGTAACCTTGAAATGCTCTACCTAGCTAAAAGGCTGTTGAGTTTTGAATCTGGAATTTTAGAAAGAGTTTTGGTTCTGTAGTCAGAGGACTTGGATTCAAATCTTGACTCTTCTACTTAATTAGCTATATGACTTTGGTTAAGTCAAAGAACTTCTTTGGCTTTTAGTCTTCTTACTTGTAAAATGGAGTTTTAGATTAGATGGCCTCTAAGTTCCCTTTAAGCTCTAGATCAAGGACCAGGTACAGTGCCTCATGAAATGGACACACAAATGACCTTCCATACTCTTCTGCCCTCTTCAGCTCCTTTGGAGATAATGAAAGAGTGGAAGAAGGACTTGGATGGAGCAAAGAATAATAAAATTTCTTCATCAACTAAAACATAAATTTGTTGATAATCTTTATGTGATGTCTTTTCCCATCAAGCAATGCATGGGTACAACATTGGTGGGCCTGAACACCAGCTAATATGACATTCTAATTATAAATGAAACCATAATACATACATAGACAAAGAGGAGGACAATTTCTGAGTTCTTGGGGTAGTAAATAAAGGAATTGATGGAATTCCTTTCCTAGTGTGCTGAAAGGTAAGAAGAAATATTACGTGATGAGACACTGGGTCATCTTGCAATGTAGTATTTACAATTAGCTTAAGTAAACAGAATGCTATGGAAATGATTCGAATTTATTCACCACTACCCTTTGAAAAGAATTAAGAAGTAGATAAAATTTCTTAAAATCTTGATAAGAATCTTCTGAACTAGTCAATGCTGTTTACATTGTATGATGTGGCGATAGTTTTTGATAAAATGCTAGTTCTCCAAATTTGAGGTAGTCTGTTCAACTGAATTTACTTAGATGAGTCTGTTCAAAAGATTTCCTTATGATATTAAGGTTTCCTAAATGTTCCTATTCTAATGACATTATTTTGATTTTACTAAGCCCTACAAAGCTATCAGACTTTCTGAGTGAAATATGAATTAGAAAATCTTATCAAGGGGATTTCAGAAAATGGGAAACTAGTAGCTACTAGGGCTTAGGTCACATACAATGGAGTGCATTGCTCCCCAGATCTCATCCAGGAGGCTTTGTAACATTTCAGGGCTTGATGAAACCACTCTGTATTTCACAAGCAGTAGCACCTCCAGGCCCTCACCCTTCTTCAACTTTAATTCTTTAAGGGATTGTCATCATAACAGGAGAGAGCACTAAGTGAGAACATTCCTCCCTCTTTTATACCTCACCTGATATTAATGATCAGAGGAGTCATTAAACAAAATTTTTCATATATAGAATTTTCATGGAATCTCAACTAATTTTTTTTTCATTTTCTTTTATTTTTCAATTGTTATTCAGTTGTTTTAGCTGTGTTCAACTCTTCATCACCCCAACTGCAGTTTTCTTGGCAAAGATATTGGAGTGGTTTGCCATTTCCTTCTTCAGCTCATTTTATGGATGAGGAAATGAAGCAAACAGGGTTAAATGACTTGTCCAGGGTCGCACAGCTAGTAAGTATCTGAGGTCAGATTTGAACTCATGAAGATCAGTCTTCCTGACTCCAGGTCTGACATTCTATCTACTGTACCACCTAGCTGCACATTTTTCAATTAAGAAGAGTTTATTTTCTTTCCCTCCTATCCCCAATCCCTAATTAAAAAAAAAAAGATTATACATAGTCAAGTAACACAAATTCTTACATCCCCTATGTTCAAAAATATATATTTTATTCTGCATCTTGAATATCTCATTTTTCTTTCAGGAGATGGGTAGCAGAAATCATCATTAATCCTTTAGAATCATAACAGAGAATCTCAATTTTGGTGTTTTTGTAAGACATGCATTATTGGGAAGGGTGACATAAAGGGAATGTTCTGCTCAAATGAATCAAATACTTTTCTATGGTAAAAAAAATCACAGTGACATCTTATATTCTCTACATATTTGCTCAGTCTTATGATGAAGATGTGGTCTAGTTTAATTTTTTTTTAAAGAAGCCTACCTATTCTCTACTAATACTTTTTTAAAGTATCCCTTTAGGGCTGGTTTGGATTATTCTCACTAAAAATTACTATATAGATGGAAAAGTAGGCATACAAGTTAGGTGGCAATATTTGATAATATCTTTCTCTTTTTTTGCCTTTTTTGTATTATATAAAAGATGAGATTTTCCCCACCATGCTCTTGGTATTTTCCCCTGCTTCAAAATCTTGTGAACTGGTCTTTTCAATGCCTTCATAATTGTGAAGCATTTAGCCTGAATTTCCTTCAAGTATACTTGTCTAGTCCAACTCTACTTCCTGTTTTTATTCTCTTTAGTGTTGTTTCTACCTTTTCTATAAATGGAACTCTCCCATAACCTGTGACTGTGATATCAAGCCCTGGAGCACTGAAGAGTCCCCTGATCTGTTGCTGTTCAGAAGAGTTTGGCTTACTTAACCTTGCAGAGAAAACCAAGAGAATAAAGAATGCCCATTGTCTTGATTTTGACACACAATTAGACGAACACCCTATAGAAAAGGGGTCCTTAACCTCTTTTTGGTGTCATGAACCCATTTGAAACTTATGGATTCCTTCTCAGAATAATGTTCTTAAATGAATAAAATAAAATTCATAGAATTACAAATAAAATAAAATAAATTAGAATATTATTTTCAAAATTAAAAAAATGTAAGTTAATGGAATCCAGATTAAGAATCTTTGCTACAGAGCTTGTCCATCACTATATGTATGAACACATACACAATACATGTAGGTATACACAAAATGTATGTAGATATACACATGTTGTTTATGTATATATGTGTATTTGTGCGTATATATACGTGTGTGTGTGTGTGTATGAAACAGAGACTACAAATAAATCCAGAAAAATATCTAGCATTTATATAGTACCTTTAGGTTTGAAAAGAGTTTTGTGGAGATCTCATTTGATCCTTGCAATGATACTGTGAGGAGATACTATTATTATGACCATTTTATAAATAAAAAAACCTAAAATACATAGAGGGTACATGACTTGCCTAGGATCACAGAGGGCATGTAACTAAGGCTAGATTTGAATAGAATTGAGCCCAGGAATAAATATGAGGGTGAGAGTCTGCTGAATTGCCTTTGGGAAATTGTAAAGCTTCTTTAGTGACTCCAAACTTCTCTCAAAGATGAATTTGTATTTCTTAAGACCAATAGTCTACTGCTGGTGCTGTATGTTTATGAATCATAGAATTCTATAGACTTCAAAGAATTAAAAAGTAATATCACTTAGAGGCATGTAACTATAGACAAGAGCTGGAATCTATTGCACCTGGAATAATGAGCCATGGACACATAAGGATGCGGTGTGTACATGGCTGCAATTTCACACTCTGTTCAGACTTTTGACCAGCACTTGAGTGATGTTCTTTCTTTCTTTTTTTTTTTTTTTGCTTAAATAGAGTAGAAAATCTGTGGAGATGCCTCTCCTTCATCTCTTTTGACCCCTCCCCCATTACGGCACTTGGTTGTCTAAAATGTCACTTTTTATTTCTATGTTAGAAAAGTCAAGCATTTTCTTTAAAAATTAGTTTCCTCAAAAAATGGAGGAGCTGGGTAAAATAGACCTTTTTCTATTCCCAATTGTTATTTGAAAAGTGAGATTTCCCACCCCCCCATACCATCCCCAAATAACCATGCTTTATTTAGTTACAAGGCCCTCAGGATTGTGTTACTTATTTAATGTTATTCATTTATGTGTCTATATCTATCCAGATCTATATTTGCATATATAGATCTGGATAGATATAGACACATATATGCATATATGTGACAGGATTTTCTAATAACTAACTGAAGCATCCTTTTGGAAAAGTAAGAAATTTCCTTTTCCATCCTTCTCCATCTTTTATCTTCCCACAATAAAGGTAAAAATAGTCTCATGCATAAACTCCCCTCCTACCCAAAATTCAAGTCGTCTCATAGACCTGCATATTTTGGATCATCTTGGGAACTAGATAGATCAATCACACATCTATAGTGTTTTGAACTTGGACATGCTCAGATCATGAAGGAGAGCAATTACATGACTCACATTTTACCTGTGCAGTTAAATCCAAACAAATTGTCTTATAATTCTTTGATAGATGTTTCTTGAAAACAACCACTAGCATTTCACAGGACTGTAGATGTAAGAACTGGAAGGAACCTCAAAGCCCATTGAGTTCAACCTCCCATTTTATAGATGAAGAAATCAAGATCAGGGGAGGTTAAGTGACTTGTCTAAGGTCACTAAGTTACTAAAGATACTAAAGTAAGTATCAAAAACAAGATTGGAATCTAGATCATTTGATTCCAGAGTCAGTCCTCTGTCTACTAAACCACACTTACATTGTATTCATGTGATATCAAAATTCTGGAGAAAAACTGAGATGGAATGTTAATAACCTAGATGTCTGTGAAACATTCAGATATTTGGAGTCATGGAGACAAAATTTTTGGAGAAGTGAACGTTTTTGGTTTTGATCTCAATACTTTGGCTTTGGTGAAAGACATGCAGATCTGCCATTAGTTGTGACCATTTGCTAGTGAGATTTGTTAAAAGCGAATTGTACTTTGGTGTCTAATAATGTCCTGGAACCTCAAGAATCTGAGAAGACATTGTGGTCAGGTTTTATTTTAACAGCAAGACCAGAAAACCTCTTGGACACAAATTTATTCTGAGTTTGGGATTACATGGGCTCTGAGAACCACAAAACTAAGCTCCCAAACTATAAAACATATGTTAATTAAAATCAACAAAATTTATCAAAAGCAGATAGTTCCATGAGCTTTTATAATTTTAAATATTACCTGCTTTGTCCACTTCTACCTGGCTCAGGTCAATTTTTACTACAATAATGGTTTAAATGTGATTCAATTCCAAATAATGTTTGGTTGCAGTGGGGTAGGGATACTCTTTCCTGGAAAGCAAATTTTCATGGATTCTGCTTTCATATTATAAATACAATTTTTAAAAATAATCTGTGATTCATTGATATGAGAAAGGAACTTCCTCTCCCTATGCAGAGCTACATCTTCTCTGTGATGTATTTGTCTCCAAGAACTGCCTAGGGCACTGAGGGATTGAATTTACAGTTACAAAGTCAGGATATATCAGAAGGAAGATTTGACCACAGCTCTTCCTTCTTTTCCCATTGTCCATGGCCTCCCATATTTGTGGATTATCTCTATACATGTTTAGGTACAGCTAGAGGGCAAAATGAAAGAAGTGATGGACCTGGAACAGCAGCTTTATGACTGGGCAAGTCATTTCATCTTTCTCATTTTCAGTTTCTGCATCTGTCAGATGGGGGTAATAACAATCTACCTCTCAGGGTTATTTTGGGGATCAAGTGAGATAATATTTTAAAGTGTTGTGCCAACATTAAAGCATTAAATAAATGCTAATCTCATCATTATTATTGCTTTATTGCTTCTCTTTAATAGAGTGTAAGCTCCTTGATGGTAGGGATTGTTTGATTTTTTTTTTTATCTTTGTAGCTAATCATAGAAGGCATTTAACAAATACTAGCTGAATTTATCATATTGAATCATGTATTCTTTCTCCTGTTGGTATGTAGAATCCTTGTTTCCCTGATCTTACAAAGGGAGTGTTTGATCCTAATGTGAATGTCACAGTCTCCATTACAAAACAAATAGGCATTACCCATATAAATGGAATCTTTTCAGAAGGCACAAAGACTTAAGCTATTTTTCTTGGGGCTTCTCCAGGACATGTTAATAAATCTGAATCAAAGAAAAGTCATCTGTTGACTTTTAGATCTTTAGTTCACATTTGGGTACATTATTATTATAATTATTTTACTTGACTTGAACCAAGAGGTGTTGAAGTATAGCAGGCATCCTTCCTTTAGCCAGCACCCTGAGAGGATGTGAACTGATGAGATTTGAAGTTTGAGACTGAGAAGTCACAGATTATTGGGGACTTTGGAGAAAGGGATTTAGCGCTTGAGCATAGGTTCGAAAATCTGAAAGGATCTTGTGCCTTTTTTTGGTGACTTGTTGGGTAGCTAGATCAACCAAGGACTAGAGAAGGATCACAGAATTATTAAGACAGTGGTGGAAGGCAACAGATCTAGATTTGCAGATAAGATGAAAATGGCTGACATATCAGATCTTTCACAGTTTGACTCCAAACAAACTTTTAAAACTTTATTTCTCTGATTCCTCTTCATGAAATCTAAATTCCAATTAATTGGACTACTGGCTGCTCTCCCAATTTAAGACTATCTCTACAACCCTTCAATAAGAAGAGAAACCTATCTGGAGTCAAAGTTACCAGGTCCAATCTTACACTTACCACTCCCTGCCTATATGGCTTTCAAAGAATCACTTAATCTCTATTATCTCAGTTTCCTTATGCCAATAATTTTTTTTGTATTTATTTAGTATTTAATTTTTCCCCAGTTACATGTAAAAAACATTTTTTAACATTGATTTTTAACTTTCAGTTTCTCTCCCTTCCTTTCTCCCCATCGCCCCTCATTGAGAAGGCAAGCAGTTCGATACAGGTTATATATGCGTAGTCATGCAAAACATATCCATAATAGTCATGTTGTGAAAGAAAATGTAGACAAAAAAAACTCAAGAAAAATAAAGTGAAAAAACTCCAAATTTCTTCAGTCTGTTTTCAGATACCATCAGTTCTTTTTCTGGGGATGGATAGCATTTTTCATCCTGAATCCTTTAGAGTTGTCATGGATCATTGTATTGCTGAGGATAAGTCTTTCATAGCTGATCATCTTACAATATGTTCTTACTTTGTACCCAGTATCAGTTTCTTTATCTACAAAATGGTAGGGGAGTTTGGACAAGAGGACCTCAAAGGTCTCTTCTAGATCTTAATTTATGAGTTTGTGGATCCTTCTTGTGTGCATTTGTGCAAACTTGGCATCACATCTGGGATGCACTAGTTCTTTCTCTTTGCCTCTTAGAATTCTCATCTTCTAATGCCCTGCTCAGGTTCTACCTCCTGCATAGAATCATTCCCACTCCTCATCTTAGTTCTTCCCCATCTGACTTACCTTATATTTTGCTTAAATGCGTAGAGGTTCTATTCCCTCTTACCCCACACCTACCCTCAAAACAAAGTGGACTTCTTTATCACAGGGGCTATTCTGTTTTTGTCTTTGTACATCCATACCTAGCATAGAATTCTGGAATCCTACATGCTTAATGCATTTTTGTTGTAGTGGATTAGATTGAATTTGTATGTAACAGGGATCTGTGTGGTATCTCCAGGACTGTTTTACTTACTGCTTAGGGGCAGCTAGGTGGTACAGTGGATAGAGCACAAATACAAGAGTCAGGAGGACCTGAGTTCAAATCACCTCAGACACTTGACACTCACTAGCTGTGTGACCTTGGGCAAGTCACTTAACCCCAATTGTCTCACCCTGGGTCATCTCCAGTCATTCTGATGAATATTTGGTCACTGGATTCAGATGGCTCTGGAGGAGAAGTGAGACTGGTGATCTACACAGCTCTCTCTCAGTCAAAACAAAGACAAATACAAGTCATGTCATCATTTCTCTGATGTCATGGTCTTCTTTGGCAACGAAGGGAAGGGTATGATAGGAGAACATGATAATGACTTTATAACAAACACTTTTTACTTGCTATCTTTTCCCTTATAATGGAATTTTCTGCTTATCAAGGGACTATTCAAAGGACTTGGATTTTTGGCTCAGCCTCCAGTTGAAGTAGCTTGTAGCATGGAGGTAGAGTGGTGGGCCTAGAGTCAGGAACACTTCAGTCCAAATCCCATCTCAGGTACTTTCTACCTGTGTGAGCCTGGGCAAGTCACTTACTCTGTAAAGTGGAGATAACAATAGTCCCTACCTCCCAGGAGTTTTGCAAGGATCAAATGAGATAATATTTGTAAAAAACACTTAGCCTAGTACCTGGCACATAGTAAACACTATATCAAGGCTTTTTTCCTTTTCCTTTTCCTTCCACCCACTCCCCCAAAGTGTTTTTTATTTAGATATAGCTATTGAGATTCACTTAGGCTTTATATCATGTTTGAAAACAACAACCAAACAAAATTCCCCACTTTATTTGAAATAGTGATGGTTATCGAGGAAAGGTAAAAGAAGAAATTGCACCAAATGCTATAAACTTAATGTCACCCAAAGCATCCCAGACTTCTAGACCCATGTAGCTAGTGAGGTCTTGGCCTTCATTGCTTCATCATACAGGGCTGTGAGCTAAGAGAAAGACAGGGACAGGGTTTAAGATTTAGTACAGAAAAATTCCCAAAGTACTCTCATTCCAAAGACTAGTTAATCATACGGGTCCCTTCAAAGACTAGTGAAAGATGCCAGCATTTATACTCTTCTGCTAACAAAGGTGGGTGACAGTTCTCAGCAATTACTTGATCAGTGACATCTGGG
The DNA here is from genome assembly GCA_023548195.1 of Bettongia penicillata ogilbyi. NCBI lineage: Eukaryota > Metazoa > Chordata > Mammalia > Diprotodontia > Potoroidae > Bettongia > Bettongia penicillata. Next base: position 13,981,274 of record JAJHZJ010000560.1, read on the forward strand.
TGGAGCAGTAAGTACCTCAAGTACTGGACCTGGAGTCAGAAGAACTAAGTTCAAATCCAGACTTATACTGGCTGTGTGACCTAGGGCAAGTCACTTAACCTTTGTCTGTCTTAGTTTCTATAAAAGTGAGATAATAATAGCACCTAACACAGAGTTGTTATGAGGATCAAATGAGATAGTATTTATAAATTTATAGTTTTTAGCACTACATAAGTGGTAGTTATCATCATCATCACCATCGTCATTGTCATTGTCTTGGTTAGCCAGGAGTGGAAATCATTCTTATTCTTGAACATCAACGCTACTTCAGTTATCTACTTGACAAGGGAAAGAAAATTTTCATTTAATATCAGTAACCCATAGCAGGCTAATGCAGACTATTTGGGGAGCTTACTATCACAGCTACAATGCCCCTTCTTTCTTCCTATTTTCTCCCTCAAAATATGTTGCAGCATGCTAATCTAATCAGAGTCCATGCAGGGGCTGTGTAATCAATTATTGTGCCTTGTATGTGTGGGCATTGGGCAGCATGGACACTACTGCCTTATACTCAGTTGACACCAAGTGCCCTGAGGAGGCCAATGATCTCTCTTTAAGAATCCAATTTATCTCTTCTCTGGGAATGGTTTAGGAAATAGGGAAAATAGAAAACATGCTTATGTGAAACTTACGTGCCATGACTATTGATTTATGCTTGTCCAAACCCCATGAGTCAGCAACCACAATTTACCTGTCTTGTGGAAGTGCAGACTAACTAGGGCTGCAAAGGCCAGTCAAAATGGTAAACTCAAACCACTAGTCTTGATTATGGACTGACTTTTTTTTTATAGTGAAGACATTGATAATCCTTAGATATATCATAATCCTAAGAAAGTATGGTGGGAATTGAAGGAGAGGCTAGGAGAACATGATGATGACTTTATAACAAATCCTTTCTACTTGGTATCTTTTCCCTTATAATGGAATTTTCTGAATTTTTAATGTGAAAACTAACCTTGAATTTAAAATGACAGTTTGTCACACTTGCTCAGTAATAATTTTTGAGTAGAGTAACGACAGTTAATCAAGCCTCCAAGGACTTCTAGGTTCTAGACAAATAGTCTCAATTCAACTAGCTCTTAGTTTGACTTTCATGATTGTTAAAGGGCTAAAGTGGTTTTAGGGGCCATTCAGATGAGCAGGGATTCATATCATAATTAAAATAGTATTAGAAGGTCTATGAATATTGTGGGAACGTTCTAATGGTCACCACTTGCCTCAGAGATCTGGGGGACTATTGGAAATATATTCTTGTCTTCTTTCCAGTATTTTTTAGTAAGCTGTGGGTGGGCTCCCTGCAACTACAGATCAAAATGATCTCATCTGGGGTATTCAAGGCATCTAGGTGGTGTAGTAGGTAGAGAGACTTTGGACTTGAAATTTCCTCAGTTCAAATTCTACCTCAGATATGTGACCCTGGCCAAGTTAATTAAATTCTCTTAGCTTCAGTTTCTTCATCTATAAAATTGGAATAATAATAGCACCTATTGTACAGACTTCTTTTGATGATCAGATAAAATTACACATATAAAGTACTTAGCAAACCTTAAAGTGCTGTATAAATGGTAGTTATTATTACTAATATTGTTATTAAGAATTAGTTAATAATCTCATGAGAGACCATAATTGATCTTTGCTTTGATGATTTTCTCCTGTGAATCAACCTAAGTTCCCCAGGAACTCCTTGGTTTCCCTAACCTCGTGGACCTTCATCTCTTCTGACTGGAGCTCCTTGGGAGTCCTAGCAGCTTCTGGAATACACGGTTGGTGAATTGTTGCACCTAAAGGGGTCATATAGATAAGAGAATGGTAGCATGACTTAAATGAATAGGGCCCTGCACTTGGAGGTAGGGAGATCTGTGTTGAAATCTTACCTCAACAACTTACTACCATAGCTGAATGACCCTAGACAAGTAACTTAACCTCTAAGTCTCAGTTTCATCACATAAGATAATAGAGTGGGACTCATTGGTTTTTATGATGTGCTTTCCAGTTCTTATTCTATCAAGCTATGAATATGAGATTGAAGGACAATATTAGGTGGGATTCAAGGGAAGGCAAAGGTGCCAAGAATGCTGGAATGATTACACAGAAGTTCCATCCTTAAATGCTTTCTGCCTACTTAAGGATTGTTACTCAGGCAGCTTTGAAGTAGAAAAGGAGCCACCTTTCACCAGCTTCTTTACCCAACCTGTAGTTATACCTTTGGTATTAAGGGAGGCTCAGCCATGATCTACCTGTCTCAGCAAATCATTTCAAAAATAACAAAACAAAAGAAAATCCAAGCCCTCTTCAATTCAACAGCAACAAACAGCAACATCATAGTGGAAAGAGAACTTTGTGTGACTCCTTTTAAAAGCCAATCCATCTCCCCTATTCATTTATTCATCATTCTCATTGAACACTAAGGTAAATGCTGAAGGTAAATTGAAGGATAGTCTACTCCCTGCCAGTAATTTCACCTCCCTAGCCAGGAAAGGAGAGTGGGTACACCATCTCAAGTCTTCCCATTTGAATGATTCCACACCCTTTTCCTGTAAATGAATAATACTGTCAGCAGTGGCTTCTTCAATTACAAAGGAAAATGACTATTGATGGATGGGGACAGTCAAGGTCTTAGACTAGCAAGCTGATATTGCTGATTGAAAGGGAATCCTGGGTCTGTTGAGTTTCTAGGGGATGTCTTGCTATTTCATAGCAATTTTGAACTAGAAAGCAGTTTTGTGGATAGCAATCAATGAGTGAGACAGGACCATCTCTTACAGAGGAATATGATCACATAAATGTAATGTAAACATCCAAAGGATAAGGCAGAAGAATACTCAGAGATGGTAGCAGAAATGGGGGAAGGTTTGGGGAGTAGGGGAGATGGATGTTTGAAGATGGGCAGAAAAGAACCCATCCCTTACAGAGTTTCATTAAAATGAATTTCAGCAAAACTTGTCTGATCAAAGACTCCATTTTCAGAGGAAGTTGTGAATTTTCTGCAAAAAAAAGAGCAGGGTGTATGTGTGTGTGTTTGTGTGTGTGTGTGTGTGTATGTGTGTGTGTGTGTGTTTTCTCGGATTCTGCTCTGAGAAAATCAATTCAATGGCAGACATACTAGCCTGTAGTATTTCCTTCTGTCTGTCTGAATAGACTCTGTGAATTACATAATTATGGCCTTCATTTGCCATATTGATCTGAATATAGATCACAGGCTTAAAATGAAATCCCTTTGAAAGGAATACATGCACTCACAGATTCATATTTGACAGACAGACAGACAGACAGCTAGTTAGATAGATAGAATGATAGATAGATAAATAGATCTGTGTATTTGTATGTAGACATCCTGGCACCACTGCCATATTTTGTTGAGCCAGGCTCCACATCTTTGTCAGAGTCAGAGCACTTGAATTCCAATCAAGACACTGCCACATTTGTACAATATGTGACAGTTTATACAATGCATTCACTACTTTTTCTCTTTTTGCTGCTTAGAGTCCATTCAAACTATTAACTGTTACAATACGAAATCGTTTTCACTTCTATCATATCCCTTGGTCTCTTCTCTAAGTCCCCTTCATATTCTCAGGGAAATTCATTTAGCAAAACTAAGGATCTGGGTGGAGCTGGGGTGAAGAGAATCCTTTTACCCTCCTCCTACATGATGCCTTCTGTTAACACAGAATCAACTCAAGAGCAAGACTGAAAAGACAGTGTGGTAAACTCAAATCACTGAAGTTCTTTGGGTATCTAAGTTCCCTTTCTGCTTTAAATTTTTGATGCTACAAGATCATCACTTAGAAGCAAAATTGGGAAGGAAACCCTATTATTTTATAGACTCTATCATCCTTGCCTCTCTCCCTCTACTATTCCAGTGTTCAGTAATATCCGACCTCTGGAAGCAGCCTCTGCAGTTTGGAGCAACGGAACCTTGTTCATTTACCAGCAAGTGAAAAGTGGGATGTGAGTGGTGCAACAGGCTAACTTCTTAGGGACAGGGACCCCTGAGAATCCTCTCCCAACATGAACCTCAAGTGATCCATTTCACTGTGAGCTCCTTGAAAGCATAGACTTCCATTTTCCCTCTTTCTTTGTATCCCCAGTGCTTAGCACAGTGCCTGGTACTTAATAAGGGCTTAAGCAATATTTGTTGAGTGACTAAGACTCTAAGCAGCAAAGAAAGTGCCAACCTGCATTGGTTTACAGAGATTACTCTAATAGGAGTTTCTTATATCAGTGAAATCACTGGCTAGTCCCTCGTCTTCTGATTCCCACAACAGAATGTTTATCTCTTTTTTGAGGACCAGCTTAGCTCTATTCAGAGTGATTTGTAACCAGAAATTGAATGAACCAAGGAAGGCAATTTTTGGCCACCGAAACTTATGGAGATCTTTGACTAATGGGATTGAGTTATTAGAGGAGTATGCAAGCTATTTGAAGGATCAGCATCAAGAGATTTAAATGGAAGGGAAGCTCATAGTTGGACACTTACTTGAAAAGACAATTACTACCTTTGGTTCGCATGGCATTTTTCTGGCAAAGAGCTTAAAGTATTTATAATAGATATCTTTGGGGGAAAGGAGGAGAAAAATGAGATTAAATGTAGAAAGAGGGGGAAAATTCACTCATGACTTAATACCTCTAATAAGCTTTTGATGAAGAAATAGCCTCCATTGATATAGATGAGCAACCTAACTTTTGTCTTAGAGTTATGACTGGGACACTGAAAAATTAAATAACTTGCCCAAGGTCACATGGTCGATAAGTGTTAGAGCTGGCACTTGAGTGCTTGTCTCTGGCTCCAAGGCTTGCTCACTATGTTACCTTTCATTACATGTAATGATATCCCATGACATGGCAGAGAACAGAAGAGAGATCCATAGGAAGAAATGGCTCTTCTATTGGACCTCAACAACACCATGGCAATCAGAACCCCAAATCTTAGCTTTTAAATGAGCTCTGATACCAAGTTCACTTATATGGGCCAGTCATAGGAGCCAATCATGTCAGTCACATGGTACTTTTATGATCCAGGTTGGACGTCAAGAAATCTAAGGGCAGCTGACGCAGGCTGTGACCTTGCCATCATATCCAGGAATTTCCTGGTTTCTAGCTCTGGAAATGCATTGCAAATGAGCTGGAAAACTGAGCTGCCCGCCATCACGTGGTCTGGAGTCTATGGAAAGGGGATGCCTGGTTTTGCTCCCTTCCAGGATTTTGAAGCAGCAAACAAAACTCTCGAAGACTTCAGATCCTGCAAAGCCTCCTTCAGGCCTGTCTGCCTAAAGGATCCCATCCATCATTGTCAGCTGTGAGTTCACAGCTTTCGTCTTGGCCCTAACATAAACTTTGACTACTGCTGCGGTTTGAGAGTTTGTAAGAAGTCATAAAATACAAGTGGACGTTCCGTTTACTTGCAGCTTACACACGTCAGCACCTGACTAAATAAGAGGAGAAAAAAATAAACTGACAATGATTAATATCACTAATGACTTGTTTTGCTTATTTTCTAAAGTTGTAATTTGAGCCTTTGGGTTTAAAATAGTCAGAGAAGTCAACAGTGAGAAGAAGTAGGAAGTAGCAAGGCCTAAAGGAAAGAGGCCTGGTGTCAGGAGACCCATGTTTGACTCCTGTCTCAGACATTTATTTGTCATATGACCCTAGGTGAGGGAATTAACCTCTGGGAAGGGTGACAGAGTGAAGAGAGAGCCAGGCTTGAAGTCAGAAAAATTCATCTTCCTGAGTTCAAATCCTGCCTCAGACAATTACTAGCTATGTGATTCTAGACAAGTCACTTCACCCTGTTTGCCTCAGTTTCCTCATCTGTAAAAGGAGCTGAAGAAGGAAGTGGCAAACCACTCCTGTCTCTTTGCCAAGGAAACCCCAAATGGGGTCACCAGGAGTGGGACACACTGAAAAATGTGCAACAACAAAAGAGGAACAGGAACACTGCAATAGCTACTTCAGAGGATTGTTATGAGAAAATGTCCTTGAAAACCTTAGCATGTTATAATTCGGTGAAGTAATGAATGGAAGGCATGAGCTAAAATTTGGTCTCAGACATTCACTAGCTGTGTGACCTTGAGCAAGTCACTTAACCTCTGCCTCAGTTTCCTGAGCTGTAAAATGGGGATAATAATGGCACCTACCTTTCAGTTGTGGTGAGGATTATTGAGGTAATAATCATAAAAAAAAGCTTACTATAGTGCCTGGTATGTAGTTGGCACTATATAAATGCTCACGATTATGACTACTACTACCACTTATTACTACTACTACTACAATAATGTTGGAGAATTTATATGCTTAGAATTCCCACTCAGCATTTCCAGCTCCCCATCCCATATTCTGTGCCAGGCATAGTGAGAATAAGAAATTCATAAGCTTGTGCTTTAGGATCCAGCTGTGGGGGTCCCTTCTTGGGCTTCACTCTTACCTCCCTCCCATAGTAGTACCTTGTCCTGAACCTGCCTACTGCAGTGGCTTATTATGGACTGCGACCATTTACCTCTTCTCCTTATTTGTCGTTATCATAATTGCAAATATATTTTGTAAAGGTTAGTGTATAGACAGGACTTTACCTTTAAGATGAAGATGTATACAGGGGTTAAAAATGTATGAAGTAAAAATATGTGCTTTTTTAGCAATAATAATAATATTAATAATAGCATTTATGTAATGCTTTAAAGGTTAAAGTACTTTATAAGTATTATTTCAACCAATCTGATGGACCAGTGTCACTATTATCTCCATTTTACAGAAAAAAAGAGCTTCCAAGAGGGCAGGAAAACTAGTTTTCTTTTTCCTTTCTGTTGCTGAGTAGAATCAGTGTCTGTTTCTTCTTGCTATTCTCACTATGCCTGGCACAGAATATGGGATGGGGAGCTGGAAATGCTGAGTGGGAATTCTAAGCATATAAATTCTCCAACATAATTTCATTTAAAAAAAATCTTGTAAGGTATTTCTGGCTTCTTGCAAATTCAGCTTTAGTTATGCTATATATAATGTATTTCTTTTTTCTGAATTTTTTATTTGGAGAGGTTTGAAATAATGACTTCTCTGCTATCTTTCTATGCACATAATACCTATTTTTATTTTCATTTTTGCAAGCCAATCAGCCACTCTGGCATGTCATTTCATTGTTCTATGCCAGGTATTATTTGTAGTCACCAGATGCATTGTGGGATATCCTGCTTTATTTATTTGCAGCTTTCAAATTCACTAGGACAGAAGGTTTGATATCATGAAAATTCTACCAGGCATTGTAGCTGCCAACAAATTTGTAAGAACAGCTTTGATTCAATCCTACTTCTTTTTTGAACTTTGTATTTAATTTATGAAAAACAGTGCTATATATGAAGCTTGCAGAAGCTATATCCCCTGCACACTGGCACTGACTGGACTGGAAAAATTAAGGAGAGTTGAGTTTATAAACCAGTCTTAGGTATTCATTTATTGGCTGTGTGGCTCTTGGCAAAATACTGAATCTCCCTGACCCTCAGTTTTATCATCTATAAAATAAAGAACTTCGACCTTTGAAGATCCCTTCCAGTTTTAAGACTCTAATTCTATGATCCTTGATTTCTATTTGAAGGGATAAGACATTTCTATTCTATTATGTACAACAGTTCATTAGGTAAAGAGGTTAAAGAGTATAAACCAAGGTGAAGTAGGTGCTATAACGATTGGGCAAATTGGACACTAAGGGATTTTCATTTCCTTGCAAGCTGGATAATTTTCAGCAAGTATCTTTAATATAGTGTAGTAACTCTCGCCAATAAACACATAATGTTTATTGGTAATGGATTAATTGGCTTCCCATTTGGCATTGGCAAACTCATATTTGTACACTCTGTTCATTGTTTGGATGAGTAGAAGCAATATATTCAATTAAAATTAATTTAATTTTAATCTGAGCCAGTTTATTAAGTAGACCCCAGTGGTCCAAAGTCAAGCACCTTCCTGCTTGGCATTGAGATAGTGTGATACAGCAGAGAGAATCAGGTTTGGAATTGGAGGATTTGGGGGTCAAATCTTGGCTGTGCCATTCACTACCTGTCTGACTTTGTACAATTCAATTCAGTTAAAAAAAGATTTATTAATCACTTCACCTCTCTGAGTCCCTTTCCTCTCCTGTGGAATAAGGGGAGAGTGGACCAGATAAACTTTGTAATCTATTCCAGGTTTAAGTCTGTGATCCTGTGATCTATAAAAAAGGAGGTTGAAATAGATGACCTGCAGGGCTCCCTCCAGCTCTAAGTTTATAAACCTTTAATTAAGCCTACTGATTATGAATTTTCTTGAGAGCTGAAGATAATGGTGGTGATAATGATGGTGAGAATACCCATTTCTATCACACCTTAAGATTTTGTAAAGTGCTTTATAACATGATCTCATTCTAGCAGAAGAGAAAATATGACTGGAGAAAATGCTATTTTCTTTTGATTAAAGAAGGTAGGAGAACTCTCTTCTTAAAGAAGTTCTTTCCAGAGCTCACTCAGGCCTAAGCTACCATCCAAGAGGAATGGGCCTCACTACTTTGATTGGATTGGGGTCAAAGAAAGTGCAAGATGTTATTACTTTAGTGTGAGGAAATTTCATGCTGGCATGGTTGTGATCTGTCGTTGTGTGAAAAATCTGTGTCTTGCCATGAAACCTGGAAGCTCCTTCAGCCTCCAAGTCTTCGAACTCCCTCAGTCATCTAAGCCACAGGAAGTCTGTATTTACTGCGATGGGAGATTACCTATTGAATAGGCGAAGAAAAAATGAGAAGCTGGAAAGGAGAGACAGACCCTTGGAAAGCACAGCAAACTTAATTGATTTTTTGCCAATGTTTTTGTGTGAAAGTGAGGAGAAAAATACACTGGGACTCAGATTCTGGGGTACGGAAGCTTTCAGCATTGCCATCTTTCATTTTAACAGAAAGATTCTGCTTTTTAAACATTCATCTCTGTTAGGTTGTCTGTTGTTGGAAGAGCCTTAGCAGTGAAAGAATTTGAAAACATTTTAACAGACTGTTATTTAAGAGAGAAAAGATGATGGGTGACTACAGTATTCAATTAGGAATATTTCCCAATAGCTCATGGGTGGTAGGTAGAGGCGCAGGGGAAGGCAGCTTGGGTGAGAGCCTATTTCTTCATTGAATGATGACTTTGTTTTAAGCCTGGAAGGTTGAAAGTCTATTGGAATAAAGTTGTTAGTCTTCTTTGGAGGTCCTGAAATATGGAGATGGAGCCTTATGTGTCTGGGATAGTTGGTACAGGCTTACTTGAAAGAATACTTGAACTGCAACTTCATAGTCTTGTCCAGTCCTAACAAAGCAAGCTAAAGAAATTAACTTAACCCGAGGGAACCCGTGACTTCCTCTTTCATGTTTCTTCCTCGATTAGTGATGGCTACGGTGATGAGGTCCTTCTTGGTTTGCTCTACTTCAATGTGACACCCGGGGAAAGATCATGTAAGTGGTAGGAAAATGTATTAGACTTGGAAAGAGAAGACCTCGATTCAAGGCATAAGATCACTTTGCAGATTAGGAAACTGAGGTATAGAGAGGTTAAGTGATTTTCCCAAAGTCACACAGCTTGTAATTGAGACTAGATTCAAACGAAGGTCCTCCTAACTCCAAGTCTAGCAAGTCTATGCTATTTGGTTTCTTAATAGTCTTGGCTCTAGCACTTACCAGTTGGGTGACTTTGGACAAGTTGATTGACTGCTCTAAACCCCAATTTTCTCATCTGTAAAATGTGGATAATAACTTACCTTCGAGTTTTCTTTTGGTGAGAAATATACTTTATAAGCCTTAAATCATTATATAAATGTCAGATTGTACTTAATTTTCTCACTTCTGTCACTGTTTATATTGGCCTGTACATGGAAGGGTTCCCTTGGAACTCGGCACGCTTTTCCCAGGAGAGAATGTTTCCATGAATTTAACCCACTTGCCCCTCTGCATATCACATTTACTTAGTATTCATTGAATTTGCCTATTTCTGAAAACCATTATCCATTTATCAATCCCTCTTTTTTAAAGCCTATCCTCAGTAAGATTTTTTTCTTTTTCTTATACCTTCTAGTATCTAAGTGTTAACCTTCTACTGTCTCTAAAACAAGTATTTGATGAGCTCATTAATCTTTTCTGTGGTTAGGCTAGGGATTTCTGTACTCTCTAGTGTCTGTTTGATGCTTTCTAATGAATGATATTCTTTCCAGGAATCATATTAGAGAACAGTTGTCTTTAACAGTTGTCCTGCTTTGGAAAGAGTAACAAGTAGGCTTCTGTAGCTGTGCAAGTTTTCATCATGAACCACTAAGATAAAATTTTAGACATGGTCCTTTAATCTTGGCCAATTGCAATCTCTAGTGAGATCTCTAGTGAGAAATGATACTTCTGTAACATAGGAGTTTGGGCAGTATTTATTATGTCTATTATTATTTCCCTGGTTATCCAGGAAGGGAAATAACAATTCCTAGTGATTTTTCTACATAAAAGTAAATGATATGTTACTATCAAAATTTCATTAGGTCATGGGACCTACAAGATGGAACACTAGACATTTTCTAGCCCCCATTAAGTTTCAACTCCCACTTCCTAAAAAAACAAATTCAGACCAAGAGAGGTATTATGAATCAGAGGCAGAATAACTACAGTTGTCTCTGCAGGCCAAGAAATCAAGAAGCCCAACAAGACATTTGCCTTAATAATGAATAATGAAGAACACTAATTCCTAACATGCTCACTCAGCACCCATTATGGCATATGAGCCTCCTGGCTTGCTCTTTGGGAATCACTCAGGAACTTCTGTGTTGCTATAGTCTCTTTTGGAACATATTATTCCAGGCTTTACCTCATAAATCTGAGGTAATAAGCAGTGGATCTCATCTTTGCTCAGTCTCATAGGGAGAAGGGGATGACACAGGAAGATGGTACTGTGCTCTGCCTGGAGTCAAGGAACTCTAGGATGATAGAAGCTTTACCGGGAATACCCTGCTCCAAACCTATAAATTGTGGCAGATACTGGCAGTCAGAGAACTAAAGAATGGAAGCTACTGGGGAGAATGCTGAAGTATTTGTTTGTGGGGTTACACCAGAATTGAAGGAAAAGAACCTGGCATCCCTCTAGAGCCAGTCATCCCCCTGCCCCCAACCCTTTAGAAATTACTTAAGGAAGGGACTTGGGCTTGTGAAAAGTGAATCCTTCAACCTAGGGGGTGGGCATCGAAGTATCTACCTTTTTAGACAAGCTTAATTTATGTAGAAATACAACATATCTTACTCAGCCTGCTACTCTAGTCTACTTCCAACTGCGGAGCCAGGGGCTAAACATCTTTCATCTTCTGCTGCACAATGAGGTGTCTTCTTCACCAACTGTGAGAGATCTAGGTATCTTGCTCCATCCTCTACCCAAACAAGTTATGAAAAATTCTGGAACAAAGACATAGTAAGGAAGAGAAACTGTTTACAGTCAATTTCATTCTCATAGCAACAGACACTCAGATTGCATGGCAATTTGTATTTTCAGAGTGCCTTACGATCATCTTCATTAGTTTTATTAACTTATTAGTTTATTTTTTGGAGGCAGAATTGTCTGTGAATAAAAAGAAGACATCCGTAGAAAGAAGCACTTGTTCCTAGTGTTTAAGGAACTCTTGCTGACAGGATAATAATAGTTCTGCCTTTGGTTTTACAGATCAGAGTACCAAATAGTAAAAGTTACTTCAAAGTCACTTGGTATTCAGAGAAATTTACAGTAATTCCTTATCCCCGAAAAAGACCTTTGAAAACTTAGACTTCACATACTATATCCTTACCCTCTTTCATGTCTTTGCATTCCTGTGTCATCATTTGTTTAAAATACATACCCTATTAAAATAGAATTTTAAGCACAAGATTAACTTACATTTATTTTTTAAAAAAGAATTAGTGTGTATCTAATAGTTTTGGCAGTGTTCTTATTGTCCCACTTTTTTATCTTTAGTGGAGTTCTCTCCCATCTTTTTCTGTCTATTACAGCAATCTTCACTTTTTTTAAAAAAAGAAATAGTGATATCTTGTTTTGACTTCATATTCACTTCTGAATATATCCTTCCTCTATCTTCCATCAGCCCTTTTAATAAAGAATACAAACAGAAAAGAGTTGGTTCAGTAGAACAAACCAACATGTCAAATTTCATGTATTCAGTGTTCCACATACATAGTCCCCCACTTCTGCAAAAAAGGAAAGGAGGTACATTTTTTTTTTCATCTCTTCTCTGGGATCAAGCTTTAACTGCTTCTTAACATTGATCTTAATCACTTAGCTTTATCAGATATCAATAAAGGGAAAATTTTGTTCACTTAAATTGGATTTTCCAGGACAATCTTCCAAATGGGGAACTAAATTTTTCAAGGTCATAGTTATTGTTATTTCTATTATCCACATCATTATGATGCACATTGTTCATGTTATCTCTCACAAATATCCTGTGCTCAGGCTACCTTCCTTTTCCTTCTTAGATGGACTTGATGACTTTTATACTACATCTTCCACGCAGGCCATATTTGCTACAAGCCCACTTGCCTTGGCCATACTTCTCTCCATCATTCTTTAGTCTAACCACAATTTGGATCAATTTAATATTTCTGGACTTGAAGCTTCACAGACATAAAGCATCCTTGGAAAACTATTCCTGTTGAAAAGAGATGGATTTAATTGAGATCACTGCAGGATATTCCCAATGCTATCTACTCCAATATCATCTTTCTTATCAATACTGAGCCCACCCCATTGTCCATTGCCACAGAAACAAATTGTAGTTTCCTATCTGTTAAGAGAGATTTCAGAAGGCACTGCAATGCAGTGGAAAGGGTGCTGCCTCTGGAATCAGAGGACCTGGCTTCTAATCTTGCCTCTCATGCTTATTGTCTGTGTCATTATGAACAAGTTATTTTCCATCCTTGGTTTCAGTTTCCTCTTTTGTAAAATGAATGTGTTGGACTAGATGGTCTCAGAAATCCCTTCCTCTTTTAGATTGATGATTCTTTGATGTTCTCTTTTGGTTCTCTCCATGTTCAGTACCTTCTGGTTGTGCTTTTTTTGAGGAAAAACTTGTATTTGGAAAGTGTCTATGTAGGCTATAAGGTATTGTGATCTTTCATTTTCCAAACTGTAGCATTTTGTGGGAATAGTCATGTGATACTAGTATTTTTCTTTCTGAAATTTGAAATGTTAACTTAATATTTTGTTACTGTGAAAATTTAACTGATCTACAATTTTACTAGAATGGTTACTAAGACACTTACTAGCTGTGTGATCCTTGCAAGTCACTCAGCCTGTGTGCCTCAGTTTCCTCAATTGTAAAATGAGAATAACAGTTATCTCATAGGGTTGTTGTGTGGATCAAATGAGACAATATCATAAAGCAGTTAGCATAGTGCTTGACACATAATCACTATTGTTCTTCATACTTGAGAAGTACCAAAATGGTATGATATTGGGGTCAATATACAGTGTGTCCAAGTAATTGATTAGGCTAATGTAAGCTCAGAAGGTTCTACCACAGGTTGGGTTCAAATAGTATAAACATTTGGGAGGGAGATGTTTATTTGCACTTCCCACATTTCTTTTGAGCTACTGAAATTCTACTTTGCTCAAAGAGTACAGTGCCTTCTTTGATGGGGGCATGCCATGCTGGATGGCCATGTGCTAGTGTCTCCCATGTCTCACAATTGATTCCAATGTTCCTCAGAAAGAACTTTTGTCCTTTTGAGAGTGTCCTTTTGTTGCTGCTTCTGACTTCCATGTGAGCGCTTGCCTTGTGTAAGTTCTCTGTAAAATAGTCTTTTAGGCAAACATACATTTGGCATTTGAATAACATGGCCAGCCCTTCAGAGTTGCAATGTCTGCAACACAGTTTGAACGCTTGGCAGTGCAGCTCAAGAAAGGACCTCAGTATCTGATAACTTATCTTGCCAGATGATCTTCAAAATCTTACTAGCATACAATTCAAATGTAAGCAATTCAGTTTCCTAGCACTAAGCTAGTAGACTGTACAAGTTTTATAGGCATAGAACAATGATGTCAGCACAGTTGCTTTGTAGACCTTCAGTTTGGTAGGATGTCTAATTCCTCTTCTGTTCCACACTTTTTCATGGGAACCTCCCCAACACTGAATTAGATTTGGCAATGTGTGTGTCAACCTTATTATCTATGTTCACTTTGTTCACGTCTATGTGAAAGTATACCGCCTAGGTTAATGAACCTATCCACAGAATCCAAAATTTCCCCATTTGCTGTAACCTATAGTTCCACATGTGCGTGGTGTGGTGCTGGCTAGTGGAGAACCTCTGTTTTCTTGGTGTTGTCAGGTCAAAGATAACACAAAAGGCAAAGAACTGATACATATTCTATTTCATCTCTGTCTCAGAGGCTGCACTGAGTACACAATTATCTATGAACAAGAAGTCATGCCCTGAGTGTACTTCCACTTTTTGGCTTGTAGCCTTTTCAAGTTAAACAATTTGCTATCAGTACAGTAGTTGACCTAGATGCTGACATTGATGAAACATCATGCTATAAAGCATGGGAGCAAGCAGCTTACTTCGCTCCATTGGTGACTGGAGAAGTGTGAGAGCATTGTCCATTATATGTCCACACAAGCATGCTATTATGAAGCTGGCATATGATGCTGATGAACTTTTCTGGGCAACCTAATTTTGCCATGATCTTCCACAAACTCTCACAACTGACAGTATCAAAGGTCTTGGTTAGATTGATGAATGTGTACAGAGCTGTGTTGTGCTCCTGGCATTTCTCTCTGAGCTGTCAAGTACCAAACACCATGTCAATTAATCCTCTGCCCTTTCTGAAGCTTCACTGGTTCTCAGGTAGATGACCTTCTTCTAGGTGAAGGATTAGCTTATCAAGGAAGACTTTGACAAGAATCTTGCTGGCAATTACTGAAAGAAATACCTCTGTGGTTTTCACAGGACAACTTTACAGAGACGGACGATGGAAGCATCCTTGATCTCCTGTAGAATAACTGTCTCTTGACATATAACCTGAAATATTTCAGTCAGCTTTAATATGAATAGTGGACCCTTTCTCTGCTGGAATGGAATCAGCACCAGTCACTTTGCCACATGAGAGGAGCCTAATGGCATTCAAAACCTTTTTCTCAGTTGGAAGTTTGGTTAGAGGGATTGATTTCAACTTGAGGTAAATGATCAAAGTGGGCAACTAGATGGCCTCAGACACTTATTAGCTGTGTGACCCTGGGCAAAGTCACTTAGCCCTGTTCATTTCCTTATCTGTAAAATGAGCTGGAGAAGGAAATGGCAAATCACTTCAATATCCCTGCCAAGAGAACCCAAATGGGATCATGGAGAATTGGACATAATGGAAAAATGACTTATCAACAACAAAAAGTGGTCAGTGGTTTTAGCATTGGTTGATAATGGTCTTTTGAAAATACTGTGGAAGTGTTCAGCCCATCTCTCCAGGATCATGTGATCACTGATAAGTGTGGCTAAATTAGCACTGCCTTAGGGCTGCTGCTTTTGTTGAATATGAATGTTTAGCTTGGAGAGGATAAGTCTATGATCCGTCCAGCACTCTGTGTCACATGTTGCCTTTGTCCCTTTCACATCCTGTCTGTCTCTTCTCTTTACAGTGACATCATTTATTAAGTGTCAATTTTTGGTGTGAGGGTGAATCCATGAGGTTTTATTGCATTTAGGTAAATGGAAAACAATGTATGTGATGAGAAGGTCATGAGATACACATGCCTTTAGCAGTAAATGACCAATGTTGTTACTGTTTCTGACTCCAATCCTCCCCAAGACTCCCCGCCATGTCTGATAGTCTGTGCTTACCTCTGGCATTAAAGTCATCCAGAATCTCCAGGTCTTCAAAAGATTTTTCTTTTACCTCATTAAGGTATGTCATGGTGGGACCATAAACACTGATGATGGTGGTATGACACTTCTCTGCAAGTGGCAATTGCATTATTAGAAGACTACCATTCATTCCTTTTGGGAGGCATACAAGCTTGTTTACTAGATTACATTTGATTGAGAAACCTATGCCAGTTTCACAGCAACCACTCCAGAAACATGTGCATCTGGCTTCAATCTCAGTAAGCTGATCTTTGTTTGCCAGCTTTGTTTCATTCAGAGCTGCTATTTGGATACTATACCTCTTGTACCAAGAGCTGTTCATCTTTTTAGGTGTACTGGATTTTGTGTTGTCCACAAGCATGCACACATTCC
Organism: Bettongia penicillata ogilbyi; assembly: GCA_023548195.1. Taxonomy (NCBI): domain Eukaryota; kingdom Metazoa; phylum Chordata; class Mammalia; order Diprotodontia; family Potoroidae; genus Bettongia; species Bettongia penicillata. Next base: position 13,997,547 of record JAJHZJ010000560.1, read on the forward strand.
ATGTATCAATGGTGAATGGAATCATCTTCACAAAAGTTTGTGTACATTCTGTCATATACATTATTTTGACAACATTTGTAAAGCACTTAGCACAGTGCTTGACACACAATAAGTGCTAAATTAATGCTTATTTTCCTCCTTCTCCTTGTCTACTTCCCTCCTGGTACAGATTATTATCATTCTGTGCTTTTCCATTCTGTATGATACAAAACAAAAAGGATGATCATGAGAATATCCCCAACTATATTCTCATATGTTTGCCTTTTCTTCTCTAAAAATCTTTATGAAAATTATAAATATATTAAAGGCATTCTTGAAGAAAATGTAAGAGGAAAATAGACAAGATTTTTACTAACAGTGATCCACTGATAGCCACATTTTTATAAGCATATATTTGAATGAATGGTACTAAGTATATGATTCACTGGACTTATAATTACTGCACTATTTTAAAAATTGAATTTATAGAACAAAGTGAAGTCTGGAAGGCTCTCCTCCAATATGGTACCACCTTGTACATACTCTAGTAAGGTAATACAAGATTCCTGGATAGGGTCAATGATAGAGACTTTGATCAATCAATCAACATTTATTGAGTACCTATTATGTATCAGGCACTCTACTAAGTGCTGGATTTACAAAAGGAGGCAAAAGACAGTCCCTTTCCTTCTACGAGTTGACATTCTAATGGGGAGAGACAACATACAAATATATATTACAAACAAACAAAGCATGTTATGTACAGAACAAATAGGAAATAACTAAGAAAGGGAAGGCAATGGGATATCAGAGGGATTGGGGAAGGATTCCTGCAGAAGGTTGAATTTTAGTTGGAACTTAAAGAAAGTTAGGGAGGTTAGTAATCGGAGCAGAAGAGGAATAGCATTCCAGAGATGGGGGACAACCAGAAAGAATGCCCGAAGCTGAGGGATGGGGTGTCTTGTTTATGGAGCAGTCAGGAGGCCAGTGTCACTGGATCAAAGAGTACATGTCAGGGATTAAGAAGACCAGAAAGGTAGGAGGGGGCTAGGTTATGAGGGGCTTTGAAAACCAAACAGGAATTTGTATTTGATCACAGAGATGATAGGGAGTCACTGGAGTTTATTGAATAGATAGGTGACATGACTTGACCTGTGCTTTAGGAAAATCACTTTGGTGTCCAAATGGGGGATGGATTGGAGTGGGGAGAGACTTGGCACAGGCAGACCCATCAACAGGCTATGATGACCAAAATCAAAGAGTAAAGAAGAGATATGTATACTCACTAAACTCACAGTTTGCTACTATCATGGAAGATGTCCTGTTAGGCTCCAGATGGAAGAGGGATTTTTTAGAGATAGCAGGGGTCCTTCTGATGTTCATGTCAGTGGATGACATTTTACTGATCACATCATACCCTGAAATTCTTTATGGAGTTGCTCACTAAACAAGATGCATGTTCGCTCAACTGATGTTCACATCAACTTAATAACCTACACAGAAAACAAATGATTAAGAACACTGTTTCTCAGATTATGCCATGTAGTTGAATGGGTAGTCTGGTTAGTCAATCAGTACATATGTCTTGGAGAAATACTGAATAGAGCCAAAGATTTTTGTCCCAGAGTTGAACTGAATTACGGAAATTGGTTAGATTGCACCGTGATATTGCATTTCAACTGTCCCATGTTGTTCCTTTATATTAAAACCATTTTTTTTGTATACAAATTTTCTTCCAGTGATGCTATATAGCTGTGAACCATGAAATACTATAATCACTGATCATTTCAGAAAAGTGACTATATATCAAATGTAGAGTATACCTGACTTAATGTTTATTTATTTCTAAGGGAAAACAGCTCCAAATACATATTCTGATTTGGATGGGTCATTAACATCATTGTTTATGGAAGATAGCAAGTAGTATAGCTACAAGACACATTGTCTCAGTAACATACTGAAAGAAGAAAAAAGGAATTGAGATAACCAATGACATTTTTCAGACATGGTTTGATGACATTTGGGAGCTACCAAAATGTTCAAATTTCAAGGTACCCAATTTAAAAACTTGTCATGAAATAGTATTAGATTTGCTTACATTGTCTGGGATCTTTTCTTCATTAGAAGTTAGAGACTTCCTTTTTCAGTGAAAAGAGAATGAGAAAAAGGAAGGAGAGTAATATTTGGAGCTACAGTGGGGTGAGTGGGGAGAAGTGGACAGAGAGAGTGACAGAGACACAACAGATGCAAAGAGAGGCATGGAGACAGAGACAGACACATAGGCAAAGAGAGCCAAAGAGATAGACAGAATTAGACAATGTGTGAGAGAAATATAGGAGAAGGAAAGAAACAGAGGAACAGAGAAAAGAAGAAAGGAAAGAAAGAAGGAAGAGACAGAGTGAGGAAGAAAGGGAGGAAAGGAGAAAGGAAAGAAGGAAAGAAGGGAGGGAGGAAGAATGCTAGTAAGTGGAACTTTTGGAAGGCAATTTAGATTGTGGCAAAGAGAACATTGCATAAGTTTCATCTTTGGGAGCCATATTTTTTTTCTTCTACCTTCCACTCTTCCCTTTACAAAACACAAGAATATAATAGACTCAATAGGCTTGCAAAGGTCCTTCTATTGCAACACTGTTTTCAGCTGAGTGAATATTACCCCTGTAATACAGTCAGAGGAAAGCCAAAGGGAAAATCTGATAGGTAGAAGAAATGAGCTGCAAAATGTTTCTAAAGTAAATGGTAACATTACTTTTACTTATCTCTTTTGCTGGGTCTTTTAAAATGCTGAATAGTCTTGATTTGAAAATATGATTATCTTGAAAGAGAAAAATCCATGTACCAATGATTTTTCTTTGGGAAGATTAAGGTTTTTCTCTTGGATTTCTTCTTTCATCATGTGAAAAAAGGAATTTCTCACCTTGGGGTAGAGGTTGATTATTTGAATATGAGTAAAAGAGGGAAAGGTAGATTTGCCTTCTCTTAGATTTATATAACTTTCTCCTTATGTTCTCTTTCCAAGTCCAGATCACTCACCCACCAAAAAAATAAAAGTGATTCTTAATTGCTTCTAACCAACCAGGATCATGATAGGGTGGGAACTAGGCAGAGGCAAGGAACACTCTAAGAAGAATTTGAAAACCCTGCCCCAAAAGCCAAATTTCAGGGAGGCATTGAGTTTTGGAACTGGGACTAAAAATAATGATGCTTTTTCCTTCCAAATTAGCTACTAACTAAAAATGAAACTTTGGATAATTATTTTATCTCTCCAAGTCTTTGTTGCTTTAGCTGTAAAATGAGAGGTTAGAGGAAGAAGCAATAGCTGTAATCTTTGATTTTTCTTCCCTGGGCCTAGTTAACTAAGTTCCTTTAGGATGTGAAGCTTTGAGTAAATGACATCTGGATCCAGACAACTAACCTTTATCTGCAGCAGAGTGGAAAACAGAGTAGTCATATCTTGATATTATTCATTTCAGTGGACATATCACAACATTTGGATTACAACATACAAAAGAACACAAGATTACATCTCCAAAACCCTATATACCTCTCTTCTTTTGTGCCTTTGCTTATGCTATTTCCCTTTTTTTTTTAGCCCACTTCCAATTTTATTGATGTGTTTTTTTTTAGCCCACTTCCAATTTTATTGATGTGGTTTTTTTGATTATTAAATTATATTTAATTTATTTTTTATTTATTAAAATTTATTATTTTTTATTATATATTACACATTTACAAATTATTCGCACTTTGTGAGAGGTCTTTTGTAACAAGGGAAAACAAAAATTTGGTTACCTCGTGTGATAGAGCATGCATCATTTCACATCTGAATAGCCCCTCCTCCAACAACAGAAATCTATTTTTCTTTTTAGTTCACCCTATTAAAAAAAGGAAAAAAACTCCTTATAACAAATGCACGCATTCTAGCAAAACAAATTCCCTCAATGACCATATGCAAAAGTGTATTTATCACTCATTCTTTACCTTGTCTATCACCTCTCTTCAACAGAGAGGATGTTGCGTCAATTACCTGAAATCATGAGTAGTAATTGTATCGATCACAACTTATAGCTTCAAATGTTATTTGTTTTTACAATGTTGTCATTGTAAAAATTGCTCTACTCGTTCTGATAATTTCATTCTTCATCAGTATGTGAAAGTCTTCAAAATTCCTCATTGGCATAAGTTGTCACCCATGTAGCACAGTGAACAGAGTAAGAGATGTGGAGTCAGGAAGACCTGACTTTCTTCTCTCTGGGTTTTTCTGATACTGCTCTCTCCTTGTTCTCCTCCTCTTGGTCTCATTGCTCTTTTTCTCTTTGGCTAGAATTGTATCCATGTTACATCTGCTAACTGTAGGGGTCTCCTAAGGTTCCATCTGTCCTGGTCCCTTTTATCTTGCCCTTAAAATTTATACCATTTCACTTGGCAAACTCCTCAGCTCCCATGATTCAATGACTATTTTATGCAGATGACTTTAAGCTTTATTTGTCCAGCCCTAACCTCTTAAATCCAACATGTCTAAAACGGAACTCATTTTTTCCCCTAAACTCTCCCCTTTCCTAATTTCCTTACTGCCACTGAGAACACCATAATGATTTCATTCACCCAGGCTTGCAACCTAAATATCATCCTTGATTCTTCACTCTCTCTCATGCCGCCCCCCCCCCATTCAATTGGTTGTGAATTCCTGTCTTTTGTACTTTTACAATACCTCTTGTATTTGCTCCCTATCTCCTGTGATACTGCAATGACCCAATGACCCAAGCAGGTCCTTACCACCTCATGCCTGAACACTGTAGTAGTCGGCTGGTTAATTTCTTTGTCCCTATCCTCTCCCCACTCTAATCCACCCTCCACTCAACTGTCACATTTTCTCCCTAAAATGCAGATCTAACCACATCACCTCCCCGTTCAATAAACTATAGTAGCTCTTATTAACTCTATATCAAATATAAAATTATTTTTGGCTTATAAAGCCCTTTGTAAACTGGCCCCATCTTTTTATACCTTATTTGCCTCCAAATATCCTAATACCAGTAACATTGATCTCCTTGTGGTTTCTCAAAGAAGGATCTCATCTCCTGATTCCAAGTATTTTCACTGCCTATGCCCTGCCCCCTTTCCCACCCATGCCTGGAATATTCTCCCTCTTTGTTTCTGCCTCCTGGCTTCCCTGACTTTCAAGTCTCTGCTAAAGTCCTACCTTCTGCAAAAAAACCCCTTTTTCAATCCTTTTTAAACTTGGAGACTTCCCTATGTTGATTATCTCCAATTTATCTTGCACATGTTGTTTCACTCATCAGTGAGCTTCTTGAGAGTAAGGACTATTTGGGGGGGGCATTCTTTGTATCCACAGTGTTTAGCACATTTCTTGGCACATAGTAGTTACCTAATAAGTAGTATTTAACTGACTTATTGACTGGTACCAGAATGGGAAAAGTAAGCAGTTAGCTGGCTAGCATATGACTTTTTCCTAAAAGTAAAAGGTTTAAAATTGTCACTTGTCACCTCTTCTCATGGAAGCCTGGAGATTTAGATACATACATTTCCCTTGCCACCAAGAGTCACGAGATGTTAAGGCATAGAAACAATTGATTATTATTCACATGCTGAGAGCACGTAAGAGGGCTGAGAAAATGGATGCTTCTAGTCTATGGTTTGGTTATACCAAAGACATGGTCAGTCTTTGTTTCAACTATGCTAAGCCTTAGAGCAGGCACTATGTTATTTGAAGATCAACAGAAGATCCACTGAGACCATCTGGTTCAGCGACAGGGAATAAATCTACAATATAAATTAAAAAATAATTAGGAATACAGAACAAAGGATGATCATTTACAAATCTAGAAAAGACATCATGATAGCAATGTTATGCTGAAAATATCTCAGTTATTCCTAATTGATGAAAATACCCTGATGTTTATAGAAAACTACAGGGTGACTCACAACGAAATGAAGTCAGCAAAATGCCAGAAGTTTTTATATCCAAAACAGAGACATAGCCCATATGTTCAGAAAATACTTTTGTCCTTAGGAAATGTTTATGAAGAGAACGAATAGACATTTCCTCAAAAAAGAAACTCGTACAATGGTAACATGATTCAGATAATAGAAGCATTTTTCCATGAAAAACATTTTTTCCTTTTGCTTTGTTCCTCTTTTTTCCCCTCATTTGGCATGAGAAGCCATTCAAATATTAAATGCAGAAAGTTGCATTCATGACATATCCGTTTTTATACAAAAATGCCAGGAAACTGAAAGCTAAAGCTTTAGCCAGTGCTGTGAGCACATCATTTATTGAGATCCTATATAGAGGACAATAATCACCACTATTATTATAATGGCGATTCATTCCTATTGATCTTTAAGGCTTATAGAGTTCTTTTTTCCAACAACACTGTATGTAGATAGTACAAGACATATTATCTCTATTTTGCAGAAAAAGAAATGAGGCATAGTAAGGTGAAGTGACTTCACCAAGGTCACAGAGTTAAAAAAATGTCAAGGCCAGAATTTGAGCCCATGTCTTCTGATACCAAATCTAGGGCTCTCCCCATCTGTTTGAACCATATTTCCCCAATATGAGGATATTGTCTCATAATGAATCAACCATACACACATAAGAATATTTGTATCACATAAATGTATTTAATGTGTTATTTCATGTAATCACAAAATTTCATAATGCTACCCAGAGATTATTTAATAAAAGACTTAAAACCACAAACATCACATGTTTTAATAATAAGAAATAAGTGCAGCAGTGACAAAAAGGGGGAACTAACTTGATGCTTAGGATGATGCTTAGAGGAAAGATGGTGGATAGATTTCAAGGAAATGATTCAGGAAGGCCTTTGTTCAAATCTCCCCTCTAAAACTTACCAGTTGTACAAACCAGTACAGTACTTGGCATGGAGAAGGTGCTTAATAATGTTTATTGTTTCTGACTCTGACCCTATGTTATATTCAATTGCTGCTCTGTGTCTGAGGAAACTCCTTAGAGCTTCTCTACTAAGTCAAACCCTTAGGTTGATGGAGGGCATTACTATGCTGTAGGATTAACTGAAAGATAATACCATATAAAACATATAAAACAAAGTTCTGTAAATAGAAGACATATATTTTCTATCTAAGTCAGCTTTTCATGGAACCATTAGGGAGGAAATAGACTGGTTAAATAGACTACTCTCTAATTCCTATCAAAAAACAGAATGGAACAACCCATAATCCTTACTGCCAAGGAAGCTGAGGCTAGTGAATCTCTTGAGCTCAGGAGTTCTGAGCTGCAGTGGTCTAAGTCAATCAGATGTCCACAATAACTGTGGCATTAATGTAGTAAACCCCCTAGGAGTGGGGCTACTAGGATATTTTAAGGAGGGGCAAACCAGCTCAGACCAGAAATAGGGCAGGTTGAAGATCCTGACCAACCAGCATGGGGTTGTGCTCATGAGCAGCCTTTGCAGTCTGGACAAGATAAGGAATGCCAGTATTAAAACTGAAGAGAAGGAAAGAGAAGAAAAAAGTGAAGGAGAGGAGGAAAAGAGAAGGGAGAAAATAAAGAGTGGATCTCATCAGTTATCCTGAAAGGGAAGACAGGTGTCATTAAAGCCAAAAGATAGGTGGGGGACTCAGGGATAGAGTAAGATACTTAAGCAAGCTGTAGCTGACAGGTCAGTTTATGTGCCTTCGCCCCTCACCCACTACCTTAATTTCCATCTAGCCCCAGCTCGGGAGAAGGTAGGGAAGCATCTTTCTATGTTGGAGCAAAGAGGAAGGGAAGGAGTAGGCCCAGGAAGGACTTTTCTTTCAACAGATTTTGAAGTCCTACAATTGCCTCCTTTTACTTGTGGTCCTTATATAAACTTTAGAGTAGAAGGAAAATTAGTAGTTGGCTAATCTGATGCTCTAATTTTACAGATAAAGAAACTGAGGTCTAGGGACAGAAGGATCTGAGGCTAGGGTTGAATTTGTTTAGTTCCCAGTAGTTTCCACTGCATGTACCATGGAGTTCTCTGATGACTTTATGTGAAATGGATGGCAAGCAATTTTCTCTCTGCAAACCACTAAGTCAGTATTTGCCCAACTTTACTTAAGTTTTTCTCAACTTGACTTTCATATTTTAATTTGCTGGTATCTTTTTTGAGAATAAGCAATAGGAAGAAAAAGCAAAGTAAAGCAAAGAAAATTGCATTTAGAATACTGTCATTGCTCACCTGTGATTTCATAGGTGAGACATTGCTCTAAACAAGGTCTCTCTTTTTATTTTATAGCTTCACAATGTGAGTACGGCTGACCCTTGACATTGCAATGAAATAGACCAAGAGTTATTTGAAGTCCATGTGCAGCAAAGTAATTGGGAGGGAAAACTTTAGGTTTTTATCTTGAAACTCTTCACTGGATGGTATTTTTCTGTGAACCTCAATTAAGAAGCTTTCAGATGAACACAACAGGTTCTATTAAAACAGCTGTCTTTTTACCATGTGGAAAGATTGAAATTTAATTTACTTTCATATGTTTTATGTCTGATGTATTTAAGATATGCTGGGTACTCCAGGGCCCAAGGGACACAAGGAAAATGGCAGCAATGAAATGAAATCCACTTGAAACAGTAGAAGCTGTAAGATTACCCATGAGAGCATTAGACACCAAGCATGTATTGCTTTTCAGATTAATGCCCAAATGATAAGATTGGCTGGGTCACACCAGGAAACAGAGGAACTAGTGACAAAAATACTTCATAGAATTCAGTTTCCTTGAAGTTTTCTCCATTCAAATCAAATAAAAAATATACTTTTCCATTGTTTTCATAAAAGCATAGTGGTAGAAAGAGACTTAGAGATTCAATTCAATTCAACTCAACAAGCATTTATTAAATGACTCCTCAGTACTAGACACCATGTGAGGCTCTCGTCAAAGCAGCTAGGGAAATCATTTTATTGAACCTTATCAGTGTATAGATAAAAAGAAACTGATGGCCAAAGAAATCAAATGATTCTCTTAAGGTTATTGATGTAGCTGGGATTAGAATTCAGATTTCCATACTTCAGGTCTAGTATTTATATTGCATGTTTTTTCTTTAATAAATTGATTGTGTTAATGGGAAGGGGTTCTTTTTATCAGTTTATCACATTTATAAAAGGATATACTGATTTTTAAGACTGATCATAATTAACCTCCTTATGGAGATTTGTTGTTGTCATTTAGTCACTTTCAGTCATGTCTGACTCTTACTGACCCCATTTGGGATTTTCTTAGCAGAGATACTACAGAGTCATTTGCCATTTCCTTCTGTAGCTCCTTTTACAAATGAGGAAAGTGAGGCAAACAGTGTTAAGTAATTTGCCCAGGGTCACATAAGCAGTGAATTTTTGAAGCCAGATTTGAACTCAGGAAGATAAGTCCTTCTTCAATACTTATTTTGCCCTCTGTTTCTAGAATACCAGGGCAGTTTTCCTTGATAATTTCATGGAAGATGATGTCTAGGCTCTTTTTTTGATCATGGCTTTCAGGTAGTCCCATAATTTTTAAATTGTCTCTCCTGGATCTATTTTCCAGGTCAGTTGTTTTTCCCATGAGATATTTCACATTATCTTCCATTTTTTCATTCTTTAGGTTTTGTTTTGTGATTTTTTGGTTTCTCAGAAAGTCATTAGCCTCCATTTGTTCCATTCTAATTTTGAGAGAACTATTCTCTTCAGTGAGCTTTTGAACCTCTTTTTTCCATCTGGCTAACTCTGCTTTTGAAAGTATTCTTCTCCTCATTGGCTTTTTGAACCTCTTTTGCCAATTGAGTGAGCCTATTTTTCAAGGTGTTATTTTCTTCAGCATTTTTTTGGGTCTCCTTTACCAAGGTATTGACCCGTTTTTCTTGCTTTTCTTGCATCTCATTTCTCTTCCCAGTTTTTCCTCCACTTGTCTAACTTGATTTTCAAAATCCTTTTTGAGCTCTTCCATGGCCTGAGCCCATTGGATATCTATTTCAGATGTTTGGAATACAAAGGCCTTGACTTCTATGTCTTTCCCTGATGGTAAGAATTGTTCCTCATCATCAGAAATGAAAGGCGGGAACATCTGCTCCCCAAGAAAGTACCCTTCTATGGTCTTATTTTTCTTCCCTTTTCTGGGCATTTTCCCAGTTAGTTACTTGACTTCTGAGATTCCTGTCCACCCCCACCTAGATCTGCCCAGCTAGTGCTTGGGTCTGAGATTCAAATGCTGCTCCCCAGCCTCAGGGCTTTTCGTGGCGGGAGCAGCTGCTATTCAGTGTGAGCTTAAGTTCTGGTGCTTGGGTGGGGGCAGGGCCGCCTCCCAGCCTCGGTTCCCTCAGGGGGTTTATGCAGAAACGTTCGGTAATGGAGCTCCTGCCTGCTCGGGGAGTCCTAGGCCACTGCCTCTGCTGCTGCCTCCCGAGGGGGCCTGAGTTATGGAGACTCCCCGCTCCCCTCTTAGCCAGCTCAGACGTGTCTCTCACTGACCTGTGGCGCCTGTGGGTGGAGGGACCTTCGCGGCCGCTGGAGATTCCATCCCTGAAGCCTGCTCGGATTTGCTCCTCTCGGGCTGCATGGCCAGGGCAGGGCCGGGGTAGGCTCCACGTCCGGTGCGCTGCGGACCTTTGGTGCCGGGAAATTTATGGGCTGTGGGGAGATAAGTCCTTCTGATTCCAGACCCAACACTCTACCCACTGCACCACCTGGAGAACTTGCTTCCTACTTCATTTTTTTTTTATCATCACAATTGATATTATTGATGGTTTCCTTAATTTCTAAATATCAGGAAAAAACTTTCAAATGTTCCCCAAGATTCTGTCTTGGATCTTTTCTTTCTTTCTTTGTTTCTTCTCCTCCTTCTCCTTCTTCTTCTTCTCCTTCTCCTTCTCCTTCTTCTTCTCCTTCTCCTTCTCCTTCTTCTTCTTCTTCTTCTTCTTCTTCTTCTTCTTCTTCTTCTTCTTCTTCTTCTTCTTCTTCTTCTTCTCCTTCTCCTCCTCTTTCTCCTCATTCTTTTTCTTCCTCCTCCTCCTCCTTCTTCTTCTCCTTTTCCTTCTCCTTCTCCTTCTCCTTCTTCTTCTTCTCCTTCTCCTTCTTCTCCTTCTCCTTCTCCTTCTTCTTCTTCTTCTTCTTCTTCTTCTTCTTCTTCTTCTTCTTCTTCTCCTCCTTCTCCTTCTCCTCCTCCTCCTCTTTCTCCTCATTCTTTTTCTTCCTCTTCCTCTTCTTCTTCTTCTTCTTCTTCTCCTTCTTCTTCTCCTCCTTCTTCTTCTTCTTCTCCTTCTTCTCCTCCTCCTTCTTCTCCTTCTTCTCCTTCTCCTTCTCTTCTCCTTCTCCTTCTTCTTCTCCTTTTCCTTCTCCTTCTTCTCCTTCTCCTTCTTCTTCTTCTTCTTCTTCTTCTCCTTCTCCTTCTTCTTCTTCTTCTTCTCCTTCTTCTCCTTCTCTTCTTCTTCTTCTTCTTCTCCTGCTCCTTCTCCTCCTCCTCCTTCTCCTTCTTCTCCTTCTCCTTCTCTTCTCCTCCTTCTTCTCCTTCTCCTTCTCCTTCTCCTCCTTCTTCTTCTTCTCCTCCTCCTCCTTCTTCTTCCTCTTCTTCTTCCTCTTCTTCTTCCTCCTCCTCCTCCTCCTCTTCCTCCTCCTCTTTCTCCTCATTCTTTTTCTTCCTCCTTCTTTCTTCTACTTCGTCCTTCCTCCTCCTCCTCATTCTTTTTCCTTCTTTTTTTTCCTGTTTTTCTCTCAGCAACCTCATCCCATGGGCTTAGTTACATTTTTTCATCAGGTGCCTCCCACATCTATATATTCAGGCTTGGTCTCCTTAGTGTCTTCCCCTCCAATTGTTTAGATCTGATTTTATTTCTGTGAAAAGTGTTTTGTAATTGTATTCATATATTTTCTGGTTTGTCTTAGCAGGTAGACCCCCAAGTATTTTGTTTTGCTTATAGTTTATTTTAAATGGATTTTCTCTATCTCTTGCTGCTGGACTTCGTTGGCAATTTACAGAAGTACTGATGATTTATGTGGGTATCCTGTAACTTTACTAAAGTTGTTAATAATTTCAAGTAGATTTTTGGTTGTATTTTGTCATCAGTTGAGATACTCTCCATAAATCTGTATCAATCTGCATCAATTCAGATATTCATATGATTTCTGTTGGTTTTGTTATTGACATATGGTCAATTATACTGATAATTTTCTTTATATTGTGCCAGCCTTGCATTCCTAGTATAAATTTCACCTGGCCATAGTGTATGATCCTTGTGATATATTGCTATAAACTCTGTTATTATTTTATTAAAATTTTTTTGCATCAACATTCATTAGGGAAATTATTCTATAATTTTCTTTCTCTGTTTTGATGTTTCCTGGTTTGGGTATTAGCACCATATTTGTGTTATAACAGGAATTTGGTAGGGCTTCTTCATCTAGTTTTCCAAATACTTTATATAGTATTGGGATTAATTGTTTTTTAAATGTTTGGTAGAATTCACCTGAGAATCTATCTGGTCCTAGGGACTTTTTCTTCGGAAGTTCATTGATGAACTTATTCAATTTCTTTTTAAAAGATTGTTTTATTTACTTTATTTTTCTGTTAACCTGGGAAATTTATATTTTTGTAGATATTCATCCATTTCATTTAGACTGCCAAATTTATTGACATATAACTGGGCAAAATAGTTCCTAACAATTTTCTTAATTTCTTCTTCATTGTTGGTGAATTCACCCATTTCATTTTTGATACTAGTAATTTGTTTCTCTTCTTGTTTTTGACCTTGGCACAGTCTAGGTTATACAGTGCTAAGGGACAACTCTCCCCCTCCCCCAACTCCTTTTCTACTTATTCATGTCCTTGATATCTTTTATGCCAGTTTTAGGACTATAGAATTTTAATTTTTTGTAAGGGGCTATAAAAATCATAAGATTATATCTTTAGGGGTAGAAGGGACCTTAGAAGTTATCTAATGTAATTACATCATTTTTCAGGTAAGGCACTAGAAAACCACAGAAATTAAGTGACTTGGCCAACATCTCAGAGGGAATGGGTAATGGAGCCAAGATATGAACCTAGGCCTTCTACCTACAAATCTGGCAGCCCCACTTTCCTCACCTCCCATGATGCTGTTGCTTCTCATTCACAAGTTATTGTTTACTTAACCTACCTAGAGTCAATGTATAACTTTTCCTATCCATTTTTATAACTTGCTGTTATTTTGCTCCTAATTTTGGGCATCATTTATTGTCCATCTGCAGTGCCATAACTGGGTCACTTATAGAGATGGACTCATTCAATGGGGATGTCTAAACATCTGCATGTTATAATCTGTTCACAGAATTTGTACGTACTTTGCTTCTAGTGTCAAGAAGGGGTGAATTATAGCAAGACTTGGGGTGGGGAGGATCTCCACCAGAAAATACTCTTACTCAACAATATATGTGATCCTGAAGACATACATATATTGTTTAGTCTAGTGGCTACTGATTAAAAGATTTCTGTTTTCCTTCTTTGCAATACTTTGATGGATTTGTAATTTCGCTGGCATGAGTACTTTCTCTAACAGTGCAGATAGCAACCCATTTATGTCTGCCCAATCTGGGAGACTCCTATCTACATCCTCCCATTAATTCTCCAAAAGGAGACCACCAGTTCCTCTAGATCCTTTCTTAGGCCAACTTTCCAACCAAAATACAGCAGAATCATATGATGAAAAGAAGGAAGCAATTCAACCTTTAAAAATACAGTTTTTATTTGATAATGTTATGAATTTATATTAAGTGGAGATTCTGTCTCAGTATCTTGGAGGGACAAAGGAAAGGAAGGAAGAAAGATAGAAGGAAGATAGAATCAGGTGCCATGTGTACATTGCCACAAGTTTCCTGAATATGGCAATAGACCGATAGAAGTGAAAATATTTTACAAAGCCTAACCTGGTACTTTGATCATGATATACTGGTTACACTTGAATTGTTCTTTAGTTGTTATATATGTGTGATCATCTTGTCTTTTCAACTAGACTTTAAACTCCTCAACGGTAGGGACAACTGTTTATATGCTTTGCATTCCCACAGTACCTGGGGCACTGCTGGGAATATCGTAGGTGCTCCATACGCCTGTGCTGACTGATTGACACTTGATAATTTTGCCACCTATGTCTAATCGATAAAGATACAAACAAAATTAGTTAGAACAATTTTACTTAAATGTATCCACAGTTTCTAGGATCCTAAATTTTAGAGCTTAAAGGGACTTAAATTTAGCATCCTCATTTTAGAGATGAAGAAGCTGAGGCCAGGAGATTTTCCCTCTAGTATCAATGGCTGGTATCAATGCTAGATTTAAATCTACATCTTCTGACTGATTCTAGTGCTCTTTCAACAGTGTTCCTAACAACACAGAAAACTGCAGGTTTGGTTGAATAGCAATAAGATACTCAGCCAATGGAACTCTACCAATAAGATTTCCATTCATTCCTCAAACCTTCTTTGGCTAATCATACCCTGAGGGCATCACACTTTCTTGTAGGTAATTTGTAAGAGCTGTTGTTAACCCTTTAAGAGATCTGGTCTTAGACTATAATATCCATGCCTCCTTTCATCTTCTCTCTCCTTTCTCATACATCATGCATAGCTCAGAGATCAGAGGGCAGGGTTGATGGCAGCAATGATTTCAGTGGTTAATTGAAAAATCATGGGCTTTTAAAGCAAAGAAAGGTTTTAAATACCAGGACTATACAAAGATTTGGACTTTACTTGCTGTCGATACTTTATGGCTGTCTTTTTTTCCCCCCTATTCATTTAACAGCCACATTGGAACTGGATTCTTTTGGTTCTGTATTTTCTGCCTGTGTCAGGATGGCATGGTCTTTTGCTAGATGAGTTCATTGTTTCTGACTTTTCTTTTAGGTTCTCAGCCCTTGAGGTAATAACATGGCCTAGGGAATCTTGGGTTTGTTTTTTCCAGGTGGTATTGTGGCTATAACTTAGTCCATATCATGGGAAATGTGCCTTCTTTCCCTTAAGTGGTAAAGAGTGAGTTTTAAACAATGAAGTGTCATGGAACACACATGGATGATGACATCATCAACACCTAATAAATAAAATAATAATATTTTACTTTTATGCAGTACTTCTTATCCCATGGGTCCTTGCAGCTCTAGCTAAGCAGATTGTTTCTGAAAAGAAGCCATATTAAAGGTGGGAGAATGGCACCTAGGTAGACAACTGGCGCCTAATACCACATCAAGGATGGCGAGGTTTTATAGTTCCATTTTTGTTACACACACCAACACACGCATGCATAGTATATGCTTGGTGTTCACATTCAGACAGTTTTATGCTGAGTAATAGTATAACACTTTCCTCACAAAACCACATAGTAAAAGTGTTATTATTACTATATTATTAATATGTAAACAGACTCAGAGTGGCTAGGTGATTTAAAAATGTAACACAAATAATAAATGGTGGAGCTAGGACTTAAATGAAGTTTTTCTGACTCTAAGTCTATTGTTTTCCTTAAACCATGCTGCATCTCATCATCATGGAATGTACTCTACAAAAATTTTAATATCTTCATAAATTACTCAGAATTTTTTTCTTTTCTATAGGCTTATAAAAACTTTAGTTTGGAAACAAGTAGATAGGATAAAACTCAAAATATATTTTCCACCTTGGAAGCTGGAAGCTGTATATAAGTTAATTTCAATAATTACAAGTGATTGAACTTGCAACATATGATGAAAAAAATACAGAAGGTGTATTTGATCAAGAAAGGATATGGACTAATTATAACAATAATTAAAATAATTAAAAGTATCTGGATTATATGAGTTCTGCACTGACACTTGAGGTATTAAAGAATCACAGGAAGATCTCCAGCATATTTTATGGTTTCTGAATGTTAGATATGGTAAGGAAGAGGGGGACTTTTCCTACTAAAATAACAGATCCATTATAGCATTATAATAAATCGCATGGCTATAAGACAGAAGCTATTTTTTTTTAAAAAAAAGCATCTTTAGTGTACCAATAAATGTTGTCTTCTTTAAAGTATTCATGCTGGAGGCCTATACATTTTTGTCTAGAAATGTGTGAGCAGCTTTTACAGTAAGGTTAAATCTGTAGAATTATTTAGCTAGGTAGATGATACTGGGATGAAGTCTGATTGACTTTCTATAAATCATATTCCAGCTTTTTCTTTGTTTTCTTGATATGGGTGGATAATCTTGTGGGAAATGAATTAATAATATCAATAAGTATTTCTTCTTCTTCTTAGTAGTCACTTATAGGGCCCTCAATTTAATAGGTTTGATTACAGTGTGTTTGAGTTGATTTTGGACAACAAGGAGAAATATGATCTTTATCATAGCACATTTTTGCCAATTTGCAACTAATTGTATGAGCAGTCACTAATCTATGAACTTCTACCCAAAGACATCTCTAATGGAAAATCTCGTGGATCTGTTGCTGGTCTAGTATTAATCAATATCTTCATCAGTGATTTATATGAACATAGAGGGGTGCTTATCAAATGTCTATGTTACTCAATGCTGGCAGGAATGGCTAAGATATTGTGTAACAGAATCATACTGTTCTCGAGTTAAGAGGTCTCACAGACTAGGACAATGACCAGAGTCTTTAATAAGATGACATTTAATAACAGGGAATGTAAAAAGGCAGAGCGGTAAAACACAACTTCATAGTCAGAAAGACCTGAGGTTCAAGTCTTACCTTTGAAGCATCACTTTGTGTGACCCTGGGAGAGTTATTTAACTTCTTAGTGCTTTGGGAGCTCTCTGTGAATATAAACTGCAGAAGTGTCAATCTGTATTGGTAGAATGAGTTTCATTCTGGGGAATTTTATAAACAAACACAACTATAGAGGAAATACTAAATTTTAGTTCTGAAGAATGACCTGTATATATTTAGTATCAGATAGTCATGGCTAGACAATAGTTCTGGTGAAAAATATCATTTGAAAGTTGTGGACCACAAGCTGATGTTTCAAAAATGAAATGTGGCAATCCAAAAAAGCAATTTTCCTATTAGGATTTATTAATAAACACAAGTGTCCAGAAAGAGAATAAAGGTAGTCCCATTTCATTGCTCTATGATTGGACCTGGTCTAAAATAGTACATTAGTTCTAAGTACCACACTTTAGGAAGAAAGTTGACAAAGTAGATAGATAGAGCAAATCCATGGAAAGACAACCATGATGTTGACAGGTCTGAGGATACATGGGGATCAATCAAAGGATCAGGGGATATTTAAACTGAAAAAGAAAATGAATAGAGTATCATAGCTTGCTTCACATGTTGTTATAAGGAGTAGAGGTCAGAGGCGTTAGGCTTGGCCCCTCAGACTAGAACTGCAAGATATAGATGCAAGTCCATGAGAGTTTTAGTATTGCTAATAGGTGGAGCTATTTAAAAGTAGAGTGGGGTGGGGAGAATGCCTCTGGAAGTGGTATATTCACTCTTAGTAGACTTCTTCAAACAGAGACTGAATTTCCACTTGCCAGGGATGCTGTAGAGGGTTATTTTGAACTGAGAAGTTAGTCAGATGAGAGTTCAAGTTCGGTGTATCAATTCTCCCAGACTCTTAAGATTTTATGAAAAATGATCAGGGACTGAGGCTGGTTTTCTGGTTATGACTTGCAAGCTACATCTGCAAGCAGTTCTAAAAGAGGTGCTAGGAATAAAAATATTTTGTACCATGGCAGCAAGTTTAGACTATGTTTGGTCTCCCATGATGATAATTTCGTTTTCACTGACTGTCCCCCATGCCTGGAATTCTCTCCCTCTTCCTCTCTATCTACTGGCCTCGTTGGCTTCCTTCTAGTCTAGCTGAAGTCCTGCCTTCTGCAGTAACTCTTTCTACTCAATATCCCATTGTTCCCAGACATTCTTGCCAATCAATTTTGGGGAGGGTGATACCAACTCTACAGTTTTTTGCATTACCTACTCTTCGTCATGTATTCCCTACCTCTGAGCTTTGCACCTCTACCTGCAAATTGTTGAGTTCTTCCTACCTTAGGGAGGAACTGGGTTGTAAGGCAATATCTTTTGCTGAAATGGATCTATCTGAATTGTCTTTAAGTTACTTCTAAAAGCTAGCGCCGCCTTGAAGTCATTGCTGATCTTTAGAGATCAGCTTGTCAATATGTTGCTACCCTGATGTGCTTATAATAAACTCCATTTAATTATCTTTGTCCTGTTTTACCACATTAAATCATGATAAAAGCCCAAACGAAGAATTTTTCTTTCCAAATTGTCCTTAGAATTTCTTTCTATCCCCAGTACTTATCATAGTGCCCAGCACGTAGTAGGTGCTTACTAAATGTTTGCCAACTGATTGACAAGGCTTGGGGATATTATTCTCTTTACCTTGTGGTCACACTTTATGTGCTCTATCAGTTGTGGATGGTTTTCACTTTTTGAAAAGTCTTTTCCTCTTGATCTCTGTATTCCTCAGGCTATCAGAAGTGAACCCCTCTGCTCCAGGGTTGGCTTCCATAGGCTTTCTCCATTCTTGGAAAGATATCCTGTGTCCTGGCCATACTGGCTTGAATGCCAGTGATGTTCCCATGTGTGTTGGTTTATCCTCTCTTTGTGAGGACTGTGAGAGGCTTTGTTATTGAAAATAGGATTAAAGTGTTTGTATGATTTAAGCTATTGAGAGCACTTCCAGCTGTAGTGGATAAGTATTGCTGGTTGCTAGCCCTGGGGTCCTGCAAGAAGGACAACTTCCTTGTTTTCTATCACTTCATTCAGTTTCTATAGCAGCTGGCATTGTATGGGAGTGAGCACTTGACTTGACAATTATCTGTTTGACCTCCACGGATATGATGTGATTTTCAATAGGCCAAGAGGCTTCTATGTGCTTTCCTCAAATACCTCAACTACTGACTGACTTATCAAAGAATCCATTGGTCATTCCTTTGGTTGAAAGCTTACTGTCCTGGTAAAATACATGTACCCCTGCAGATAGGCAACCCATCATATTTTATCAGTTATCTGTACCTTGCATGAAGGACTTTGTCAGATCATTCTTAAAATTAAGGCAGAGAAAGCAATGGGTTACTTAAGGAAAGCAAAGCGTGTATCACCTAGGAGTGAGAAGGGCATAGAAAAGGGAGGCTGCAGGTGTCAAAGACTGGGGCTGGCAGCATATCTAGATGGCGTGGTACGTTTACTTTTTTTGATTACTATTTTAGACAACATGGGGTATTCAAAAATGTTCAAAGGCTCCATAGCACTGTGACCTTTAGCTCTCTTTTTTGAGAAGCATAATAGTAATCTTGGTATTTATGTAGAACTTCTACCTACAGAATTCTGACCTTATTTTTCCTCCTCAAGCTAAGGATTATGGGTATTTTGTGTGGAACTGACTGAAGAGCCTTAACTGGGCCAAGACAACTGAACCTTTGACACATGAAACTGAAATTTAGAGGACACCAACAGTGCCTACCTTCCTTCCACAAGGAGGAAACAACCAAGCTTAGCACCTACTTAGAGAGATTAGTTAAAACAAGAAGTTAGCAAGTGGCCTGCTTTTCCACTCTCCTGCCACACTTCAGGTGAGTTCTTCATAATAATAGCTAGATTTATATGGTGCTTTAAAGTTTGCAAAGCATTTTATAAATACGATCTCCTTTGATCCTCAGAACAACTGGGGTGGAGAGTGGTAGATGCTATTATTATCCCTATTTCATAGATGAAGAAACTGAGGCAGTCAGTAGTTGTTAAGTAACTTGCCCTGGTCACACAGGTAGTATCAGAAGCCAGATTTAAACTCAGATCTTGTGGATTCTAGGTGTAGCACTCTATCCATTGTGCCGCCTTACTGCTTCTCAACAGGGCATTTTGTTGCATCTGCAACTTGACGTCTCTTTTTTGCCTCCCCCTCAATTTAATTGGCCTCAAGAAGATGATTTAAGTGCCTGTATCGTATTTCTTGTTTGGGGTCCCCATTCCTCTGAAGCATACTCTACATCTACAAAATGGTGGTTTTGACCTTGCCTGACTTTGACCTCTTTGACCTCTTTTACTCTCTTTTCTTGTACATTTATTAATTCATTTTGTTTTATACAGAAGACCAACACCCAAATCTTCTTACACAGTATATCCTACCCCAAGACCAGTGGTTAGATTTTCCACATGCTTTTCTAAGCATCCCTTATATCCTTCTCTCTGAGTTCGTAACAACTTTGAAAACTGAAGATAGATAAAGCACAAAGAGGTTAGGTAGTGGAATGGAGAGGTAGCAGGGAAAGGATTGGAGCCGAAGGCTTATAAAAGTGGGTTTACAGTGGCATAAATTCAAAAAGGGTTTATGTACTGTAACAAAGGTCATTCCATGTGAGAGCATTGCCCTTCTTGGTTCCAGCTGACTATGTTGAAGCCTACTATGAAGCCTACTACTACTATACTACTACTTAAGCTTTCATTTGAATGAAAGCTTAAAAAGTTTCAGGTGACTAAAAGTTCCTTTGTTGGCTGCTGAGTTGGAAGAGTGGATATCTCACTGACTGGTTAAAAAGTAGTGACCCCTCCCTCAGCTCTTGTTTTCCTTCCAGCTTTGAATTCCATCATTATTGTTTGAAGCACTTTCCTGAGGTGGAAAAGGTAGAGGAAAAGGTGTCACCATTTGTCAGTGAATACATGACTTCTAGAACATACACCTTGTCTAGGCAAGCCTGAGTTTGATTTTGGATTACTATTTTGCTCACTCTTTCGTGATCTTAGATAAATGAGTATCTAACTTGAGATGCACATATCCAGTCTTGGTGGTCATCTTTAAGTTCCGAGGTCTATGGGATGTTGGATGCAGAGTCAGAGTAGACATGTCTAGGACAGAGTCACAGTGACTCCATCACACTAAAAGAAGACAACAGCCAGTTGCAGTATTAATCCAATCCTATCATGTTTTCCCAGAAGACACAAACAGGGAGTTGTTAGGACGGTGCAGAGTCGATATAAAATGTCTAATTCACAGTCTCTCAAACTTCCTGTTCTGATGAGGTTTAAGTATCAGTCTCTGGAGAAATATAATGCTAGTTTTAAATTATTGAATCTTTTTTGTTTTGTCAATGTGGACTTAGTCTTTTATATTCATTCATATTTCTATTGTGTGTAGGAAATACAGTAAAGACCTCTTCCATGTGTGATTTACATTCTAGTTTAAGTACATTTTGCTTCCCCTCTTTGGGGAGATCTGAAACCTCAGTAAAAACCTAAGCCTTAAATAAATTGTTCTCAAAGTGTCTAGGTGAGGGTGTAAGGAACCAAGGGTGGGAGGAAAGAAGGCCTAACCTCTTTTCTTTAGAGGCCAGGACTGAACCTGGTTAGACTGAGTGCTTAGGTCCAGATCTATGGATTCCCTTAGTGAGAAGAAGCGAGCATAGTACAATAGCCCTTGTGAGCTCAGCATCGGTTCATTCTTTAACGTCAGAATGTCTTTGTAGAAAAGCATGGGGCCCATTTTCTGTGTTTCTGTTATGATACAAACTGTAAAGGGAGGTTGCTTCTGAGGCCAAGCCAGAGGCCCTGGAAAAGAATAGGAGGGAATTAATTTTGTTTTTAAAACATACAAGTACAGGAAACATTTCTTTCTCCACTGTCTTGTAAGGCTCACTCAGATTTAAAATAATTTGTTATGCTTACACGTTAAATTATAACATTACATTTTACGAAAAATAATGAGAAGGTTTTGGGCTTTAATGTATAAATAATAATTTCAACAATTTCAGAGGCTAGAAAGAACTGAGAATTTTCTGGGGTCACTATCATTCTCTATGAGTTGTAATTTTTTGGTTTTTAACGTAAGAAGAGGGTTCATGTTGGAATTTAGTACTTGTAGGTAGCACTAGAAAAGCCCTTTCTCCCTAGATTCCCGAGCTGGAAGGTGGTTAGAATGGCTCTCTGGACTCTGTGAAGGATGTTCGTACCATGATTTCAATTCCCTCCTATTGGTCCCTGAAGATAGAGGACAATATAATATGGTGGGGTGATGGTTTTTGTCTAAAGTCAGGGTCATCAAATTTTGATACCTAAAGGTCTTGATGAGATCAGTTAGCCTCAGTGTGGAGAAAAGGATTGAGGTTTTTTTTAAAAAAATTAACTCAATGTACTTTGGTAATAAAATGATATATAGATTGAATTTCCTACAGAGAGTTTATTTCTACTAAGCAGTTATCATAGTCAATAAATCATTCAATAAACATCAGTTAAACACTTATTGTGTGCCAAGCACTATGCTAAGTACTGGGGATGCAAAGAAAAGCAGAGATAGTCTCTGCCATTGGATAGCTCACAATCTCATAAGGGAGATAATCTGCAAACAGCTATGTGTGCATAAGTTACATGCCCAATAAATAGGAAATACTCAACAAAGGGAAGGCGCTAGAATTAAGAGGCTTGGGGGAAGGTTTCCTCTAGAAGGTGGGATTTTAGTTGGGACTTGAAGGATGCCAGAGAAGTCAGGAGGTGGAAATTAGGTTGGAGAATATTCCAGGCATGAAGGATAGTTAGAGAAAATGGCCAGGACCAAGAGATACAGTGTCTTGTTGTGGAACAGTAAAGGATGCTTGTGTTACTGGATCAAGAAGTACATGGTGGGGGATTTGAAGGACATGGTATAAGATGTAACACTAGAAAGGCATATGTGTGGGAAAGGGTGGGTTATAAAGGGCTTTAATGCTAAACAAAGGATTTTGTATTTCATCCTGAAGGTGATAAGGGGTCACTGGAGTTTATTGATTATTGGTGTGTGTGACATAGTCGAACCTAAACTCTGGAAAAATTACTTTGGTGACTGAAGGGAGGATGGACTGGGCAGGAGAGACTTGCAGAAAGAAGACAAACCAGCAGACTCTTGAAATAGTCCAAGTGTGAGGTGATGGGGGCCTGTCCTAGAGTGGTGTCATTGTTAGAGGAGAGAAGGGGGTATATTCAAAAGATTTTGCAAAGATGAAATCAATAGACCTTGGCAACAGATTGGATATGGGGGTGGAATAGTGAGAAATAAAGGCTGGCACCTACATTGCAAGACTGGGAAACTGGGGCAATGATATTGTTCTCCATAGAAAAAGGGAAAAAGTTCTTGGAATCATAGACTTAGAGAGATAATAGACTTTATGGCCATTTAGTACATCTACTTTATTTTACAATGTGGTATTGAGGCCGATAGATGAAGTATTTAAAGTGAGACTTGAACCCAGATCTTCCTAAGTAAAAGTCCAACACTGTATTCATTGTGTCTTCCTGTCTGTCATGGCATACTTTGACAGACATAGTTTGATTGGCATAGCGTCAAAAGTATAAATTAATGAACCTGAGATTCACATGTCAGTAATTACAGCAATCACTTAGAGACTTGCTTCTAGAATTCACTTTTCCTTAAGTAAAAGCCCTTTAATCATGCTCTACCAGATTGCCAGTTTAGGTGTTCAAGTCCAAAGTCCTGGAATTCAAGACCCTACAAAATCAGATTTCAGACTAGCTTTCTAGCCATAGTTTACACTGTACTTGATATTTCAAATAAACTGGTATATTCCCATTTCTGCACCTTTTCTTTCTCCGTTCCTTATGTCCAGATTACCTTCAAGCTCTGCCTATGAAAATTTCCATATTATTTGATGATCTTGTCAAGTGTCATTTCCTCTGTGAAACCTTCCCTTACTCCCCTACTCAGCTGATCTCTCATCTAGGGGGAAGGGAAAGGGAAAAATATTTATTAAGCATTGGGCTGAGCACTTTACAAATATTAATTCATTTGATTTTCACATCAACCCTGGGAAGTAGGGTTGTCCCCATTTTATTAATGAGGAAGGTAGGCTAAGAGACTTGATCATGATCACAGAGCTAGCAAGTGTTCAACGCTAGATTTGAACCCATCTTCCTAAGAGCAGGCCATCCACAGCACCACCTAGCTGTCTCAGAATACTTTATACTTTTCTTATGCACTATCATATGTTAATTTGCTTTATTGTTATTTGTGTATATGCCATTCTCCGATTAAATTGTTAACTCCTTGTTGACAGAGACCCACTACTAAGGAAAACAGGGATTCATCTCTTACCTTTGTTAACAACTTGCTAGGACAGCCTGTGCTTCTGAGAGCCTGGCAATTCTATTGCTTGTCTTTGTAATTAAAGAAAAATAATGAACTTAATTTAATTTACATTTTTTAAATTGAAAAAATTGTATCTGGCATCTGTCTGGATCACTCAGAACTTATTCTTTGCCTAGATATAAGGGTTCATGGTGTTTTTTCTTTTTCTTTTCTTTTTCTCTCCAAGCCCACACAACCACCTGTTAAACAGGTACATTAATTCCTGTCTGCTCTTCACCATAGAATTGCTATGAAGATAAACTAAGATATAATGATACCTCCAATTTGCAAACCTTCTGAGAATAAAGAATCTTTTACTGGAGGGATTTGGAGACAGTTCTGAGCCCCACAGCACTTATGTCAAGAGAAGAATTCATGCTCTCAGGTACAGGCCTCTAGTGGGTCTGTCTGAGAGAAGGATTCCTAGGGTTCACACAGCCCAGTTCCCTGGAATTTGGGAGGAGACTGCCCAAGTCAAATCCCTAGGTAGGGGACTTTTCAGGTGAGGGGAAGGACATTTCTGAGGTGAGCCCAAGGGGCTAAAGTACCATAACCATAAAGTACCATAAAATACCATAGCTTGCTTCATTTGTAGTGGAGACAAGGAATATCCCTCTACTGTACAATAGGGAGGGGCCCTGTACTTCTATGTTATTTCTTTTTCTTTAATGAAGTCTCTGACAAGGAATGTGGTGTTAGATATATCCCATAATGAGATTATAAATGCTTTGGAAAATGAAAAATGATTGGAGGTGCAGCAGAGAATTTAACATCTAGTCAGCAAGAAAAATTAGTTTGAATAGAAATCTATCGAATGGTGAGATGGTAGATTGTGTTTCTTCTCCCCTCCTCAAGCTGAGGATGTACTTCATGACATGTACATGATTGAGTACGGTCTGTGTATTTACTCCCATCACACAGTCCCTAATTATGGCTCTGAAAGATCCAGATATAAAGTACCATTATCTGCATTCTCTCATCTCAGTTAGGTTCCTAAGACTTTAGCTGGTGAGGTGACCTAAGACTTTAACTGGTGAGATGCCCTAAGACTTTAGCTGGTGAGATGACCTAAGACTCTTCTACTTCTAAACCTAGGATCCTATCCTCCTAAAATTTAGCATTGGAAGAGACCATAGGGGATCATTTGTCCCAACTCTTTTATTTTAGAGATGAAGAAACTATGAGTTGGTGAAACCCAAAGACTTGCTCAACTCTATACAAGCCTCTTGAGGCAAGGGCGTACTTTCAGTTCCTTTTGTGTCCTCTCCTTGTACAGTGCTGAGTATAAAATGACATTTGAAATGCTCAGTGAATAAATACTTGAAAGAGAAATTTTGGAATTAAATGACATTTGAGTAACTCTGGAGCCACCTGAGGCAAGAAGGAAGCAAGCTGTCTCCAAACAGTGTGAACAAATGTCTCCAAACAAATTTCAACCTCAAGAAATGCTGTTTATTGAGCTGCAAATATCTGACAGGCATCAGACAACACTTGGGGAAGCTCTGGGGAGGGATGCTTTTGAAAGGAGAGTACAGCTGCATGTCATCAGCATACAGAGAGAAATCCACGTTATGCAAATGGATCCAATCCCATCATATCAACAGAAATATCAAGCCCAATACAGGGCTGGGAATGAACTTCAGTGGAATGCTATGAATTCCTGGGGAACTTCCAGGTGTCAGATTATGGACAGGAGATGAGAAATTGCACAGCAAGGAAAGAGAGGCTGAACATTTTGTGCGTAACTTGAACACCTCCTAAATGTGGGGGATCTGTGGAATCCTGGGATATTTTAAATATCCTATCCAACTGGGAAACACACCAGGAACATTTGGACCTTGACCACAAAGCCATTTTGATAGGGGAAAAATAAAAATGGTCAAAACTCTTCACTCTGTATCCCTAAATTTTATATGACTGAGCAAAATGGATTTTTTTTCTATCTTCATTTGAGGTTATGGGAAGCAAACATTTGACTTCTTTTAACTATATCTTGAAGTTTCTTCTTTATATGAAGGGAATTGCAGAAATAGGTAAAACTTTTGATCATGCATACATTTATTTCAACTGCTATACATTTTTACAGTTACTTTTTTACCATGATCTATCCTTTCCTCTTCATAATCACAGCCGAATCTATGATTAACTATATAGAATCACTCCCTTGTAAGCTAAGTCCCTTTTCACTTACTACAATTTGCTTCTTTTGAAAACATTTGAATGGTTACTCATCATGCTTTTATCCTCATTACCCCATCAAGGTATGCATCATTCCTTATCATCATATCTGAAGGCTATTAACAGTTGGATTAAGTCACAGAATCTCCTAAACGGAAGGGACGACTAAGTCTAACCTGCACCTGAGCAGGAATTCCTTCTACAACATTCCGATGCAGTGAGCATCAGGGCTTGAAGGCCTTCAGAGAAGGGAAAATTACAATGTCCCGAGGCAGCCCATTACACTGTTGGATAGGAAGGTTTTTTGTTTGTGTATTTGCTGTTTGAGTGCAACACTTTCATTTTACAGATGAGGAAACTGAGGCCCAGAGAGAAAGATCACATACTAAGGGTCTGAAGCAGGCTTTGAACATAGGTGTCCCTGACTCCAAGTCTAGGGCTCTATTCACCTCCTTTCAGATAATCTATTAAAAACTTTTTGAATATGAGGACAGCTTATCTTTTTTATTCTCTACATTGCTGGCTTTGGAGCTGAGCATCCCACTAATGTTCACTAGCTATTTATTGAATGAATTCAGGAGTTGGGGGAGGGGAGGGAGGGAAATGAACATCTGTATATTGGTGGGTTTATGTAGGTGAGGAGAGTTGAGGGTCAAGTAGAGTTTTAGTAACCCCAATGATTTTTGAAAACTGTTGTCAAGGGTATATTACCTCACTGTTTCAGGTTACACGAAGGGCAGAGTGATGAAGTGACAGAGTAAGTCAGTGTGTTTATAAACCTTATGCTTTTGCTAGATTGGGAAATCTGCTCATCCTAGAAAAGACTCAAGTCCTGCCACTTGCCAAGCAGTATGGCAGAGATTAAGCTGAAATCAAAGGCTCTTCTGAATGGTCTGCTAATAGCTATGGGCACAGTGGAGGAGACAGATCTCAGAAAGGGAATCTGGATTGTGCCTGTCATTTAGAGATAAAATGTAATACTGAGTGCACCCTGAGAAATAACCAACAGGTGAGGGTAACGTATACCTTTTCTAAAGCTGAAGAAGCTGTTTTTGTTTTTATTTCTTGGAGACTAGCTTTGTGGCTGCACTGGGGCTTGGGAGGGGCTGAGGTTGAGCAGTTAAGGGAACATTTAGCTGCAACTGGAAGTCCTAGTCTCCCTCTAAGTTGCTTATGTAGTGGAGGCCCTGCGTGAATCCTGGACTTTTCTAGTGGGGCACTTGTCTTTATCAAGGAAGACCACCAGAGCACATGTGGCCCTCTGGTATGTCCTACACTTCCAAAGTGGCATAGGGGAAACTGATGAATGAGAGGATTCTAGAATGCCCCTTTCTGTACTTTGTTTCTGTAGTCATACTTGACATCCTCAGGCAAGTTATACTAGACTGTCTTCTAGGATACTTGTTGGGTGGCAGAGGGGAGGTGATAGAAGAAAATGTGCCCAGTGCCATTTTTTTACTGGCTAGACAAGCTGTCAGTCAGCACCAGGCCAACCAGCAAAGATTTTTATTGGTTGCTGCCTCATTACTCCTAGCCTGCTGATGATTGATGGTTCTGCTAACCAGTGTTATTGATAGGCCCCAAATCTAGTTCTACAAAATCATGACAATGTATGCATTATTGTCCATTAAGTTTATGCCCACTCTATCCACCACCTCTGGACTCTGGGTATATTTGTGAGTGGGTATGCCTCTGAATATTTTGGGGAAACACTTTGTAACTGTGCTTACTCTGACTTTGAATAAATGCTTTTGTTAAACAGCTGAACCTACTGTGTGTGTGTGTTTGTCATTTGTTGCTGAAGAAGACTATGCCATCAAAAAAATAATGACATGACTTGCACTTGACTTTGTTTTTAGTGAGGGAGAACTGTGCAGGTCACCAGCCTCACTTCTCCTCCAGAGCCATCTGAATCCAGTGACCAGATATTCATCAGGATGACTGGAGATGACCCAGGATGAGGCAATTGGGGTTAAGTGACTTGCCCAAGGTCACACAGCTTGTAAGTATCAAGTGTCTGAGATGAGATTTGAATTCAGGTCCTCCTGACTCCTGCACTGGTGCTCTATCCATTGTAACACCTAGCTACCTTGAGCCTACTGACTGATTAAGAGGAACA
The DNA here is from genome assembly GCA_023548195.1 of Bettongia penicillata ogilbyi. Classification (NCBI taxonomy): domain Eukaryota; kingdom Metazoa; phylum Chordata; class Mammalia; order Diprotodontia; family Potoroidae; genus Bettongia; species Bettongia penicillata. The sequence goes on from JAJHZJ010000560.1 coordinate 14,025,907, forward strand.
CTGTTGCAGGGAGGGGATCGTGGGTAGGGGTGGAGAAATCTTGTTCTGTGAAATTTGGATTCAGTCAAAGGGCCCCACTTGAGGACCTAGAGGGCCACATGTGGCCTTGAAGCTTCAAGCTCCCCACCCCTGAGATAGAATTCAGTATGGTAGCCACTCACAGAGTTACTCCTAGATCACTGGAAGTAGCAGAAGTCAATCCTCTGTGGATCCAATCTGCCACTGTATATGGGAATTGAGCAAGTCAGTGCTTAGGAAGGCATTATACACAATTCTGGGTTTCCTTATAAAACAAAACTAAATGAAATGAAACAAGTTATTTCATCATTTCTACACTCTTCAGACCACTAGAAAAAAAAAGAACCAGCAAGTTTTTAATGGGCAAATTTCTTCTACATTATCTTTCATTTTTAAATCCAAAAAGGTATTCATATACCTTCTCCATCATACCTTCTTTTCTTTTCTGATGTGTTTGTCTTTGGGTATACAGCTCAAGGTACTTTGGGAGGCACCTGTCATGGGTACAGTATCATTAATCACTATTTCTAAAAAAGATGTGCAACATAGGATTTAGCCTCAATAGACCCCAGTTACCCCATCTACAAAATGGAGATCCTGCTTCCAGACCTGTCTAAAGAAAGAAAGCTAGTTTAGATGATTTTTTTTTTCTGAAAGATCTGTCATTATGTGATTAAATAGTTGTAGACACCATATGAGTGACCAACAGAAAAACACATCCCTGTATAGTAGTAAGAACAGTACACTGATATCATAATCTTTTAGGATTTTATCTTTCCCAGTGCCTTACTACCTAATCCTATTCCTTATTTTCACTGTGACCTCCAATCCCTTGTGTCTTTCCTAGGCCACCACACCATGTTGGCTACACTCCATGCAGCACTTAACACAGGGCCTGGCACACAGTAGGTGCTTAATGATTGCTAATTGATTAATACTCTCCTTCCTTCACAAACGATTCCTTGATGAAGTAGTCCAGTTCTACACTTTTTTTTTGACCCCCATTCATCCTATCCTGGTACCACTGATACTTTGCAATACCCCAACCCTGGATTGCTTCCACCATCTTCCTCCTTCATTCCTACTCAAATGCTGGTAAAGGATGCTGAAGGAAGTCACAAAACCATGCTGACTTGGGCCAGTACAAATTTATGTTATTTAATTTGAACTCAGTGCTTAGGGTAGCAAGTACAATCCTTCCTAATTGATTCTCTACCTCACTCATCAAAGTACCAGAGCTGATTTTCCAAACCTTCTCTTCTCTTTTTAAATATGCTATCAAATGACATGCTCTCCCAACTTCCTTCTACTGAGGAATTCGCCTCATGTTTCATTAAAAAATATTGAGGTTGTTAGCTAAAAGCTCTCTCTTTTCCCTTTCTCCTCCTCTCACATCCCTCTGACATTAGTCTCTATTATTTTCTCCTTCACTCTGTTCTTTGATAAAATGTTGGCCTTCCTCCATCTTAGGGTTAACCTTGATCCCAACCTCTCCCGTCTTCTCTTGCAGATCATTCCCATGTCTGTATACATAGTCTCTCCCTATTTTCCCTGCTGACCACAAATGCAAGTTTCTACAAACTAACAAAAAACCTTACTAAATCATGCCATTCCTTACCATGCCTTCCAAAGATTATACTACTCTCACTCTTCTCAGATAAATTCCTTGACAACATCATCTATATTTGATGCATCTACCTCCTCTTTACTCATTCTCTTATAAACCCTCTGCAATCTGACTTCTGACCTTAACATTCAACTGATACTGCTGTCTCCAAAGTTACCAACAATCTAATAAGTGCCAAATCTAATGGTCTTTTCCTAATCATTATCCTTCTTGACCTCTCTAAAGTATTTGTTGTCTATCTTCTCATTCTGGATACATTCTTCTTTCTAGTTTGTATGACATTGTTCTCTCTTGATTGTCCTCCTGCACATCAGACCACTCTTTCTTAATCTCCTTGGCTTGATCTTTATCCATTTATGACCACTGATTGTGGGTATCTGAAACAGAAAGCATGCCAACATACATGGGGGGTTGCTATCACAGGTTCTTAGATCTGCATTTATAAAAGGAAAGGCAACTTTTGAGGGATCAACAATAACTTTAATCAAGTACATGTATCATCACTTAGTTCAAGGGAAAAAGTCAGCACCTTGAACTTCAGAGAAAATACAGAGAAATCAAAAGTCAACAGACATGCTTCCAAATGTTTGACAGATCAATAGACAGATCCAGTTGTCTGACCATAGTTAGCAGAGAGGGAAACACCAACATCCGGGTTTTCAAAATCGGGGAGGTGGAGCTCCTTAGTGCTTCCCAGAGTCTTATCTGGTCAAACAAACACTTCTAGTCAGTAAGCCCCAAAGTAAAGCTTTCAGAGTTCTTAAACATTTTTTAGAGCCAGAGGGCATCACAACCCTTGAGAACCAATGCCTCATTTAAAAAAGTTGTGGGCCTTCCTACAAATCTTCCCAGGCCCATTAATGGGTGGGAAAGATCTTCCCATTAAGAAACAAAATTATATTAACAATAAGTGAAAATGTATTATCAAAACAGTATCCTCTAAAGTTCATTGGGGGAAGAGAATCTTCTTCCATTTTTTCTCAATGCTCTATCATTTCTTGATATCATCATCTCCCATAGGTTCAGTTATCATCTCTGTGAAGATGATTACCAGAGTTATTTATACAGCATTTATCTCTACCCTGAGCTGTCAAAGCTTTCCCTCATTACTCAATAAAATTTAGTGATGCCCTATTAATTTTGGATAAAATAGAAACCATTTATGTGACATTTAAAGATCTTAATCTGACCCCTTCCTAACTTCTCAGTCGCCTTATAAATTACTTACCTCCTTACCTGGTTTTGCCATTCTGGCCATCTCACTGTTCCTTACACATGACATTCCACTCATCTCCATGATTCTGTACTGGCTGTCCAATATGCCTGAAATGTTCTCTCTTCACTCTGCCAATTTCAGTCTTCCTTCAAAATTCAGCCCAAATGTTATCTTCTCCAAGAGGCTTTTCCTAGCTTCCTTAGCTGCCTTCCTTTCCAAGTTTATCTTGTATTTTGTATCATGTCTATGCCTGTTTGTGTATATGTTGTTTGCAATGTAATGTCCTTAAGGGCATCAAGTTCAAGTATTATGTTGTTAACTTATTTTTAATGGAATTAATAGGCCTATGTGACCTGCTTAAGTCACATGGAAGCAAGTCATGTGGAAGCCTAAGTCACATGAGTTTGAGTCACATGAAGCCTGTGGTGGGAGGAGCTTGCTGAATGGGTGGAACAGGAAGAGGCGCAGCAGGAGCAGAGCTGAGAGGAAGTTGGTCAGACTAGTCAGAGCTGGGAAGGAGAGAGGAAACAAGCAGCTGGCTGTGAGTGAGAGAAGGGCATTTTGCTTAGGGGAACCTGTTTCTGGGAAGGCCTGATAAAGTGTATAGACTTCTTGGTTACTATGATGAATTTCTTTGTTGCTATGATGGGTTTGGCTTTCTGGTGTTGGGATTCAGCTTTCTGGTTTTTGAATAAATGTTTTGGTTCCATGGAAAGTCTCTTATATTTTGTGATTAAAAACTGTGCTGTGTATTCACAGCTGCCATAGGCGCTGTGAATATTGAATTGACACTACAACCATACACTGTGGTAAGTTATTTAACTTGAAAAGGTTGCAAGCCAAGACTAAAATGGAAGGAGAGTTGGTGCATGACTTTTTGTTCACAGATGATTGTACACTCAAAGCAGCTTCTGACGCTAAGAGGCGACAAAGTATAGATTGATTCTCTGCTGCTTGGGGTAATTTGGCCTAATAATTGACACCAAGAAAACAGAGGTTTTCCACCAGCTAGCACTGCACTATCCATTTATGGAACCATTACTTATAGCAAATAGAAAAATTTTGAATACTGTGAATAAGTTCACTTTCCTTGGCAGTATACTTTCCAGGGATGTATGCATAGATGATGAGGTAAATGCACAGATTTTCAGAGCTAGTTTAGTGTTTGTGGACCTTCCAAAAGAAAGTATAGAAGAGAAGAGGAATTAAACTGCCTACTAAACTGAAGGTATACAGTGCCATTGTACTGACCTCATTGTTATATGTCTATAAAACCTGGACAGTATACCAGTGCCATGCCAGGAAACTGAATTATGTCCATTTGAATTGTCTTGGGAAGATTCTGAAGATCATCTGGCAAGATAAATACCAGATATTGTGGTCCTTACTTGAGATGAACTGACAAACATTTAAACTCTACTGTAGAGAATGCAACTCCAATGGCCTGGCTATATTATTTGAATGACAAACCTTTCTTTGCCTAAAAGACTATTTTATAGACAACTTGCATAAGACAAGCCCTCACATGGAAGTCAAAATAAGCAAAACAAGGACACTCTCAAGGTCTTTCTGAAGAACTTTGGAATCAATTGTGAGACATAGGTGACACTGGCGCAGGACTGCCAAGAATGGTGTGCTCACGTAAAAGATGGCACGGTGCTCTATGAGTGAAGCAGGAGTATAGTAGCTGAAAAGAAATGTGAGATATGCAAATTTATGGATATCTCCATCCCAAATGTTCATATGGTCTATTTGTGCCCAAAGTGGTAGAATTTTCTGGACTCACATTGATGTGATCAGCCAAATCTGGACACACTGTACCTTGATCTCAACAAAGTAATGTCATTTTGGTCTTCTTTGAGAATGAAGGACAACAGCCAATCTCTTACCCCAGTAACTAGCTCATACTATACATTTTATAAATGTTTTTTGCATTGTTTGAATTAAAAGACCTTGTTTTAAATCCCTTATCACTGAGACCATTTCTCACATCTCTAAATTAATAATAATAATAAAATAGCTAAGATTTAAATAGAGTTTACTATGTGCCAAGTCTATGCTAAGCACTTTACAACTACTATCTCATATGATACTAATAATTATTTGGGTGCTATTATTAGCCTCATTTTACAGTTAAAGAAACTGAGGCAAACTGGAGTTAAGTGACTTGCCCAGAGTCACATAGCTAGTAAGTGTCTGAGGCTGGATTTAAACTCAAGTCCTCCTGACTCTAGACCCTGTGCCAGGTTTCTTGAACATGGTACTCTTTCCTCAATCCCATGCTGTCTCTTCATTGGGTGAGGAAGGAACGCATTCCTATGAGGCCTAGAAAGCCAAATTATTCTTTAAAACTCTGCAAAAAATATGTAGAGAGCAGAATTCAAACTGAAATTCCTGGAGGGAAGAATAGTACAACCTTAAATGACAAATTTAGAAAATGGACAAAGAAAATCTCAATGGACAAAAACCTTTGTGCATTGTATTCTTTGAAATATACCATTAGAGCAGATACTCACCTTTTGGCACTCTCGTGGAGAGCAAAGTCTTACTTTTTACAATAAAACTGACCAATTGAAAGTGTTCATGAAAATTACTGGCAATCTTGCCTGCTCAAAAAGAAAAATACATCTTAGCACCAGACTCAGTGAGGGACAATGGGTTACTAGAACAGCCCTTACAATTCCTCTCCAATAAAAACAAACTAATTAATGTATTTTAATACATCTTCTTTATGAATGGCTTCCTCTTGAGCATGAAAGAGCAGCCTTTATGTGGCCATCGTCTTGAATCATGACTAGCCATTGTATGGGGAACATGTGATCTCCTGTGTAACAAATGTTCTCCCTTTCCCACTCCTGACTGAATCCTGGCCTCTGTGCTTGGCTCATTAAGAGGGCCGCTTGTCATTGTTTCAGAATGAGGCCAGCCCTGACAATTTCTCCCCTGACATTGGATGGGCCCATTAGCATGTTGTCTCTGCTCACTGGCATTGTTTATTTAAGCAAACCCACTTCCCTCCAAGTCTTACAGATGCTTTCTTTAAACATAATTGAACAAACCGGTTTCCGTTTCACGTATATTGAGTACCTTCTGTGATAAGAACAATATAGAAGGTCATTATGGGAAAACCATAATTACAAAAAAAGATCAGATGAGAGATTATCTAATCTATTCTAGGAGAAATACCTGGCAAAAATGAGATGATTGGAGAGTCAACAGGAGAATAATTCCAAACCAAATTAACATGCTGGACTCCCTTGGCCCAGTTATGTTTGGCCACCTGTACTTTACCTAGGAATGAAAATTCGATTTTTTTCTTTATATGAAGTTCAAAAGAAGAATAAATAGAAGAAAAATAGAAAACTCCTTTGAACAGACTGTCCTTTTTAAAAATTCTTCCTATTTTTACCAGATAGATTATTCTTTCCTACCTATAATCTGTAAAACAGCTGAGGTACTGCCTTACAGAGATACATCTCAGATGAAAATAACTATAGTGAGGCCGCCATGAATAAATATATATGATATATTTATTATAATGTATAATAAATATAGGAAATAATTGTCTTTTTCTCTTGTAGAATTTTATATTTCTCAGGGCACTTGCTTATACACTATTTTAGCTAAGTATTAGTATGTCTGCTTTAAAGTTAAAATAGATCACATTTCTAGAGGATTTAATGGTTTGCAAATCAATTCCCTTGCCACAACCCTCTTTTTGCAATCATTGGAGTGTTTTTCCCATTTTATAGATCAGGAACCTGAGGCAGAAAGGATTTTGTCCCAGGTCATATAGGTGACAAGGGGCACACTATTCTTGAGGTATCTAAAACTCTGGCTAAGGGGATACATCTGTCACTTTATTTTAGAGGTGTGTTGTGCCTGGGGATGGTTGGTCTGCCTGGGTATTGGCATTGCCAGAATCAGCTGGCCAGGATCCCATGCCCCACCACACCCTGCCTATCTCTTCTGACGTGGGGGTGTAGATGGGAGGGAAGTTTGGGCCCAGGACTGTTCTTGGCAGCTACATGTTGCTCAAAGGCATAATTAATGCTGTTTGTGTTCATCCTTTTTTGCTGTGCTTAGTATTGTGAAATCAAATCATTGGCAGAGATCAGTGGGCTTCTAAAAAACACCATTATATAGCACTTTGAAGCATCCTTTGAGGAACTGGGAGGCTGGGAACTACTGCTATGGCCTTTTTCTGATTCACTGTGTGACCTTCAACATCAACTTCTGGTGAGAAGTATACAACCTGCTTTTTATGCATCAGGAGAGGGCCAGACCTGTGAGGAAACAGGATGGCTAATAGCCTAGATTGGGTGACTCAGGAACATACTTGCTTCAATCAATTATCAAGAAGTATTTGTCTAATGGCACACAGGTAGTAAGATTAAGGATGATATGACCTGATTCAGGCTATTAGCTGGAGGATTATTCTGATGAATATATTTTGTATTTGCTTCTTTATATTTATGCAATCTCCTTGGATAGAATGCTTCTTGAAGGCAGGGAGTCCTTTCCTTCCTTCCTTCCTTCCTTCCTTCCTTCCTTCCTTCCTTCCTTCCTTCCTTCCTTCCTTCCTTCCTTCCTTCCTTCCTTCCTTCCTTCCTTCCTTCCTTCCTTCCTTCCTTCCCTCCTTCCCTTTTCTTCTCCTCTTTCTCTTCCTCCTCCTCCTCCTTTTTTTTCTTCATGGCAAACACCTAGCAAAGTACATTTAATGTTGCTGAGTTGTTTCAGTTATGTTCAACTTTTCATGACCCCATTCAGGGTCTTCTTGGCAGAGACACTGGAGTGGCTTACCATTTCCTTCTCCAATTCATTTTATAGATGAGAAAAGTGATGCAAACAGGGTTAAGTGACTTGCCCAGGGTCATATAGTTAGTAGGTGTATGAGGCTAGGTTTGAAGTCAGGAAGATGAATCCTCCTGACTCCAGGCCCAGCACTCTACGGTGATAAGATTGTCTCCTATGTTCCAGTCTCTGTGCTAGGTGTTGGTCCGTCAGTCAACATGCATTTGTTAACTACCTGCTATGCTGGGTACTTGACTACACAGCGGGGATATGAAGCTCTAGATACAATAAGAAAGGCTCAGGGTTAAAAAGACGCAACTGAATCAGTCCCTTACCTTCAAGAAGTTTATTATATTCCCTCTAGGGAAATATGCATATAAGTATATACAAAATATAACCATTGGAATATCTGGAATATATTGACCTAAGAAGTGGGATAAAATTCTGCTGCTAAAACTACCAGTTAACCTTGAGAAGATTTCTTAAGTTCTCTGGCTCTCATTGTCCTTATTATCTGAGGGCTGACTATGTGATCTTTAAGAGCCTTTGAACTTTCTGTCCTGTGATCCACTAATCTTACTTCCCTAGCTGTCTGAAATTTCTGCTCTTGGGGTACTTCTTCGATTTAAGGTTCTGTGAGATACAGCAGTGGGAGAGCATGGGACAATGAGTAAGGCTGGAATACAGTTAAGCTTCGTTCGGTCTAAGCTTTGTTATTACCGCCCTGTATGACCTTGGGCAAATCCTCTTTGCTTTACAATTTCATCAACTATTCATTGAAGGATTTAGAGGTAATTATGTTAATTAGAATAATAATAGTTATTATAATAATACGCATCTAATACTTTATCAAATACTTTTGTATTTGCATAGAACTTTACAAATATTGCCTTATTTTATATTCACTACAACCCTGGGAAGTAGGTGCGGTTATTATCCACATTTTACAGATGAAGCAACCGAGGCAGACAGAGGTTAAGGAACTTGTCAGGAGTCACACAGGTAGTGTCTGAGGCCAGATTTGAACTCCCCCGTTCCTGACGGCATGTACCTGGAGTGAAGAAAACTTCGGATCAGCTAGGACCTTAGATGATCTCTGAGGTCCCATTTTGCTCTAAATCAACCAAATCTTTGAGAGTTTATAATTCCAGGTCTCCCAAACAAAATAGGTGGTGTTGGGGGAAGAAAGAAAACGACATATTGCCAAATTCCTAGCTTCGGTAATCAGACTGACTTAGGAACACTGCATGAAGCAACTCTGGGATGACTATTAGAATTTTTTGGGTCTCCTGGAAGAAAAGGTCCGCAAACACAAGGTTGATTTTCTCTCACCATTGTTGTTGTTCTCCAGTATTTCTGCTTAACTCGATGACCTCTTGCCACCAGCAGAATTTTATCCAGACGGATTAGAACATTGGCTTCTTTTCAGAAGCCCACAGAAGCCTTGAAAGGGAGCCAGCCCATAAATATACACATTTCCACATTTACTCAACCTTTAGAACCATCTATTTTTAACCATTATGCAGTCTGTTTTCTCAAAGGAGAATTCTGATGAACTTACTAGAGGAGGAGTATTTGCACAGCTTTACTATTATTGTTCTAGTACCCAGAAACTTCCAAATGCTAATCCAACGATGTTAAATCTTAGGGGAGTTTTGCCAGCCAAGAGTGCACTTTCAGCAGGCTGTCTTAAGGATTGGAATAGGCTATTTGTTACTGAATAATCAGAAATGAATGAAACAAAGTCCCTGCCTTCAAGGAGTTTATAATCTGGCAAGGATGAAAAATCCTTTGAATTCCATAATGAAGCATTATTATACCTAATAGAGGTATAAAGAAAATGCTATTGTGCAGTGGTGTCGAACTCAAATAGAAATGAGGATCATTATTTCCGTATGTAAAGATCCCTGTGGGTGACATATTGACTTAGTTTTAAAATGTGACATTTTGCATTATTTTTATTTATTTTGTTAAATATTTTCTAACTACATTTTAACATGATTTGTTTCACACTCCCAAGTATTATGGGATGCAAAAGGTCCTAGGCTGGCATGCTTGACACATCTGCTATAGAATATAGAGGAGAGAGATATCACTCCCTGCTGGGGATGGGGATAAATGAATATATGAAAGAATGCATTAATGAATAAAAACAGTTATGAAGGGCTTAGTACTTGCCAGATGCTATATAAAAACACTATGGATACAAGTCTAAAGGAGACAGGATCTATTTCCAAGGAGTTTTTATTCCAGTAGGGAGAGATAATATATATAGGAGAGTAGAAGTCAAAGAGGGGTGTTTTGGACTGGGTCATTACTAGGGTAGAACAGCCATAGGCATCATTGGGGAGTTGATTTACATGGTCTTTCAAGGAAAGTCTCATAGAGAAGGAGAGAGGAGAAGATAAAACATTTGAGGTGGACCTCCAATGGTTAAAATTTTGACTTGTGAAAATTGAGATAGAACATTTTAAATGGAGTAAACCATTGCTCATTGTTTTGCATAAGAAGAGATATAATGACAGGAAAGCAGGGACAACAGATTCAGGACCAGGGAGTAGTATAGTTCAGCCATAGTATTTGATATTTGTAGGAGACAGCGAGAAATAAGTCATGAATGCCTAGGCTAAGGAGTTTAAATTTTATTTGGCAGGGAATTGAGAGCCATTGATGGGTCTGAGGAGAGTGACACAATCCGAGAGAGCTATGCCTTCGGAAGATGAATCTGGCAATATGATGCTGGATTAACCAGGAAACAAGCAAAATGCAGACAGAAGGACAAACTGGGAGTCTAATGTAATATAGTCCAGGGGGAAAGTAACACAAGCTTGAGAGAACATTCTAAGGCACAGTATAGTAGGTGCAAAACTGAGACAAGAGCTCAGGGGGCTCCCAGGATGCTTCATTTTCTTATTATCCTGCTTCTTCCACTGTAGTTTTTTGCTGGGGGCCTTCTTTCCCTAGGTAGTTTAAACATGGTGTTAAAAATGCAACAAATGTACACTTGGATTGGATCCATGCTATCAGCAATGTATCTACTCCTTTTTCTAATATAGATTAGTATCTATATTAGTATATATTATTATATCTAGTATAGATATTGGTATCTATATTAGTATAAATCTACATCTTCCCCTACATCTTTTCATAATGTTTCATGGAGGATCGATCCACCATGAGCAGGATAGAAGTCTCTCTCTGCTTCTTTTAATATTTTAACTATACCAATGTGATATTTGGGCTGTCCATCTGTTGTCTATAATTCTTGTTCCATGACAAGCCTATTTTTTTCTGGTCATAGATTTGCCTCAGTGATATTGTTTATCCCACATTTCATACATAAGCCATTATAGGTAATATAGTTTAACCTACTTATGCCCACCATACATCTCCCTATTTCCCTTTAGACTTCTCATCATTTTAATTTCCTTTAGGATCATGAAGCCTGGGATCATAGGTTTAAAGCTAAAAGGAGCCTTACAAGCCATTGAGACCAAATCCTTCATTCTGTAGATAAAGAAACAGGCATAGAGAGGCTAAGTGCCTTGCCCAGAGTCATAAAGCTAGAAAATGTCTGAGGTAGAATTTGCAACCAGTTCTCGGGCCTTGTGTCCATCAGTCTCTTCACTTCTTTATGATGCATCATTAGGAAGGAAAAAAAATGATGTTGTTGGACTTCTCCAGCAGTAAGCAGTTCAGAACTGTTGAAAATATTCATACAAATGTAAGGTCTTCTTAATGTGGAAAAATGATGTGGCCTTGCATCTCACTGAGGTGTCTTGGATGAAGGTGTCATGTATAAGCACATTTCTTAACACTGTGACCTTTTGCTTCCTTGGACAGCAAAGTACCTGAAATTAGGTAGTGAGTGGGTTTGTAAGCCATTCCACAGGGGTATGAAGACTATATAATTGTTTCATGGTGACAGTGAACTCTGTTTTTTTTTAAGAAGGAAGCAAAATTAGTACTACTTATCAATGCCATAGCACTGCAGTTGGGGTTGAGAAGAGAACATTTGTCTGCAAGGTTGGCTTTATAGGCAGACTGTCACCCACATGACTTGTTCTTAGTTGTGCCAGGAATGTTCTCCCTATCACCCACCCTCCAAAAATCTCTCCATTATTTTACTGATGCCTGGCATTCCACTGCTAGAGACTCATTCTTTTGGCAAAAGCTTTCTCACTTTAAGAATAACTTCTCTAGAGGGGGGTGGAGCCAAGATGGAGGAGTAGAAAGACTCACATATGCTAGCTCTGAACCCACAGCCCATATATTTCCTGCAAGAAGAACTCCCCACGAATTCTGGATCACTGCAAGGCACACAGAAACACAGTGGAAGAGATCTCCGTTCCAGAGAGCCCTGGAGAGCTGTCCCCAGGGTCCGTCGCGCCCCGGAAAGTGGAGCCCACCCCTGTGCTGCCCTGGCCGCGGCCCCAGAGGACCAGATCTGAGCAGGCTTCAGGGACAGAATCTCCAGCAGCCGTGAAGGTCTGTCCACCCACAGATGCTACAGGTCAGTGAGAGAGACGTCTAGGCTGGCTGAGAGGGGAGTGGGGTGTCTCCGTGGCTCGGGCCCTCTTGGGAGGCAGCAGCGGAGGGAGCAGCAGAGGAAGCGGCAGCGGCGGTGGTGGCTCAGGACTCCCTGAGCAGGCAGAAGTTCAGGGCCATTAGGGAAGGTCTCTGCATAAACCCCCTGAGGGAACTGAGCCTGGGAGACGGCCCTGCCCCCACCCGCCCCATTACTGAAGGTCTCTGCATAAAGCCCCTGAGGGAACTGAGCCTGGGAGGCGGCCCTGCCCTCACCCTAGCGCCAGAACTTGAGCTCACATTGAATAGCAATCGCGCCTGCCGCGGAAAGCCCATTTGAATCTCAGACCCCAAGCACTAGCTGGGCGGATCTAGGCAGGGGTGGAGAGGAATCTCACAAGTCAAGTAACTGGCTGGGAAAATGCCCAGAAAAGGGAAGAAAAATAAGACTATAGAGAGCTACTTTGAGGGGATACGGATGTTCCCGCCTTTCAATTCTGATGACAAGGAAATATTCTTACCATCAGGGAAAGATGTGGAGGTTGGGGTCTTTGTATCCCAGACATCCCAGGGGGATGTCCGGTGGGCTCAGGCCATGGAAGAGCTCAAAAAGGATTTTGAAAATCAAGTTAGACAGGTGGAGGAAAAACTGGGAAGAGAAATGAGAGAGATGCAAGAAAAGCATGAAAAATGGGTCAATACTTTGGTAAAGGAGAACCAAAAAAAATGCTGAAGAAAATAACACCTTGAAAAATAGGCTAACTCAATTGACAAAAGAGGTTCAAAAAGCCAATGAGGAGAAGAATGCTTTCAAAAGCAGAATTAGCCAGATGGAAAAAGAGGTTCAAAAGCTCAATGAAGAAAATAATTCTCTCAAAATTAGAATGGAACAGATGGAGTCTAATGACTTTATGAGAAACCAAGAAATCACCAAAAAAACCCAAAAGAATGAAAAAATGGAAGAGAATGTGAAATATCTCATGGGAAAAACAACTGACCTGGAAAATAGATCAAGGAGAGACAATTTAAAAATTATGGGACTACCTGAAAGCCATGATCAAAAAAAGAGCCTAGACATCATCTTTCATGAAATTATCAAGGAAAACTGCCCTGATATTCTACAACCAGAGGGCAAAATAAGTATTGAAAGAATCCATCGATCACCGCCTGAAAGAGATCCAAAAAGAGAAACTCCTAGGAACATTGTGGCCAAATTCCAGAATTCCCATGTCAAGGAGAAAATCTTGCAAGCAGCTAGAAAGAAACAATTCCAGTATTGTGGAAATACAATCAGGATAACTCAAGATCTAGCAGCTTCTACATTAAGGGATCAAAGGGCGTGGAATAGGATATTCCAGAAGTCAAAGGAACTACGACTCAAACCAAGAATCACCTACCCAGCAAAACTGAGTATAATACTTCAGGGGAAAATATGGTCTTTCAATGAAACAGAGGACTTTCAAGCATTCTTGATGAAAAGACCAGAACTGAAAAGAAAATTTGACTTTCAAACACAAGAATGAGAAGAAGCATGAAAAAGTAAACAGCAAAGAGAAGTCATAAGGGACTTACCAAAAGTGAACTGTTTACATTCCTACATGAAAAGACAATATTTGTAACTCTTAAAATTTTTCAGTATCTGGGTAGTTGGTGGGACCACACACACACATACACACACACCCACACACACATATACATGTGTGCACGCACACACACATACACACATGCATGCACATACAGAGACAGAGAGCACAGAGTGAATTGAATAGGATGGGACCATATCTCAAAAGAAATTAAGGTAAATGGTGAGAGAGAAATGTAGTGGGAGGAAAGAGGGTGAAATGGAATGGGGTAAATTATATCTCATTCAAGAGGCAAGCAGGAGACTTGTTAGTGGAGGGAAAAAAGAGGAGAGCTGAGAAAAAAACAAGAAGTTTACCCTCATCACATTTGACTAAAGGAAGGAATAATATGCATACTCACTTTGATATGAAAACCTATCTTACAATACAGGAAAGTGGGGGAGAAGGAGATAAGCAAGGTGGGAGGATGATGGAAGGGAGGGCAACAGGAGGAGGGAACAATTTGAAGTTAACAATAAGGGAGGGACAGGATCAAAAGACAGAATAGAAACAATGGGGGGCAGGATAGGATGGAGGGAAATACAGTTAGTCTTACACAACATGACTATTATGGAAGTCATTTGCAAAACTACACAGATAGGGCCTATATTGAGTTGCCTTCCTTCCCAAAGGGAATGTGTGTGGAGGGAAGGATGGGGAGAATTTGGAACTCAAAGTTTTAGGAACAACTGGTTAGTATTGTTTTTGCTACTAGGAAATAAGAAATACAGTTAATGGGGAATAGAAAGTCATCTGGCCCTACAGGAGAAAAGAGAAGATGGGGACAAGAGAAGGGAGAGATGATAGAAGAGAGGGCAGATTGGTGATAGGGAAAATTAGATTGCTCGGTGTATTGGGGTGGGGGGAGGGGCTAAAAAGGGAGAAAATTTGAACCCAAAAATTTGTGAAAATGAATGTAAAAAATTAAATAAATAAATAAAATTAAAAAAAAAAAGAAAATGAATGTAAAAAGTTAAATAAATAAATTTTTATTAAAAAAAAATAAAGAATAACTTCTCTAGGAAAAGGTAAAATGAGCAGTTTGCCACAGTGAGAATGGGTTTCTTAGATCCTTTCCTGAAAGTGCATTCTATATGATTACAGAGAGATCACAGAGTCACTAAAACCCTGAAAATGGAGGCATTATGGGGAGCAACAAAATAAAGGGGATTATGGGAAAGCAAAGACTTCATCATTTTGTAATGCATACTCGTTATTAAGAGGGAATGAAATATCTATAGAACCAGGAAGTACTAGAGTTAGAAGGGAGCTTGGAGGTCATCTAGTTCAAAACCCTCATTTGTTTCATTTTTTGCGGGGCTGGGTGGGGGATGAGAGTGGTGGTGGTAAAAGAATAAATTTGTGATTTCTTTGCTGTAGGAAGCTCCCAGTGTGGAAACACCCTCTTTCAAAGCTGATTGACGGCTACTCTGTAGTAGAGAGCCTTGGAGAATTGCCTTGGAACATGGAGTAGTTAAGTGATTTGTCCAGGGTAACGTAACGAGCCTGTGTCACACGGTAGACTTTAATAATAATGAGAGCATTTCTTAAGATTTGCAAAGCACTTTACAAATATTTCATTTGATCCTCATGGCGACCCTGGGAGATAGTTGCTATTTGTACCCTTATTTTACTTATGAGGAAACAGAGGTTCAGTGACTCAGAGTCACACAGTTAGGAAGTGACTGATACTCAAACACATTTTCTGATTCCATGTTCCGTACTCTATCCACTGGGTTCTGGACTCTGAGCCTGATTCTCTGCTCTCTATCCCTTATTACCTATATGAACTTGGCAAATTTACTTGGCTTCTCCAGAGCTCAGTTCCTCATCAGGTTGGACTAAATAACCTCTAAGGTCCCTTCCAGCTCCAAATGTATAATTCTGTGATCCTTTATACCATACTTCTTCTCTTCCCTATTTTACAGATGAGGAAACTGAGTCTTAGAGGGATGAGGCTGTTTGACCTAGTTGTGTGACAACTTCTCACTGTCAGAGCTAGTCTAGAATTCAGCTAGCCTGCTACCTTTCTCATGACATTGAACTTTTTTTATATCAAGACCTAAAATATCTTGTATGTTTAAAAAATAGATAATTCACTGAGTTTCATGAGGTGCAAAAGAATGCAAACAAATGTAAATATGAAGCAGGTTTAAAAGCCTTCTGTATAATAAAAGTATAGAATGTTAGAGGATGGTGGGAATCTTAGAGATCATCTGAAGAGTCCTTCTCCATATTATGAGAGGAAATTAAGACCTAGACAGATCATTAGTAAAAAGGGACCTTTAAGATCTTCTACATTCACCCTCCCACTTCATATATGAGGAAGGTCCCATAGTTGCTTAGTAGCAAAGTTGGTGTGTCAACTCAGGTCTTTGATCATCCAGCCCAGGACATTTACCATGAGTCCCTGGTATCTTTTGACGTCTTTAGTTTCTTCACAACCACTGTAATGGTTTTTTTTTTTTTTCCTTTTTCAGAAATCAAGCTGTTCATTCCACATTCTTCTCCCTCCACATTAGCTACATACTCTAGGACCATAGAAGAATCAAAACTTTAGAGTTGGAAGGGATCCCGGAGACTAGGTAGTTTAATTCCCTCATTTGATAGATGAGGAACCAGAGGGTGAGTGATTTACCTAAGGTCACAAATGTAGAAACAGAAATGGAATTGGAAAGGCTTTTTCCACTATACTATGCTTTGCGTTCACAAGTGAGTGATCTTAAATGACTAGAACTACAAAGAAGCCCCATTCAGTATTAACTAGACCAAGCAAACTGTGTACTTCCAGTGCCCAAGATGTCAGGCAGATTTTTTTTCAATATTTAAATGTTCAAAGCATCCCACAAGATCAACAACATTTAAAAAGTTAATGAGAAAATAAACATTTATTTTAGGGCATCTTTGAAACTGTGGTTTTCTAGATTTCTATGGTTCTGTTGGTGTTATTTGAATACTTATTCCTTAGAATTTTAGTTTTACTGCTTGGATTTCCAAATCATACCTAAAATGGATGTCTTTGGAAAGGGTAAGAAATACACAAGTTTTAAAAAGTACCTTCACGTTGAAGGCAGTCCTTTTTGATTCAGGTTAGATGAACTTCTCTGGCAGTCCTATTTGACATTTCTGCAGTAGGATTCTTGGAACTTAAGACTCTTATGATGCCAGTCTGTATTGAAAATTCTGTATTGGCCATGCTTTTTTGTTTGTTTTAAATCAAATGACTTTTCAACTTGAAAGCAAAGCATCAGTTTCCACATTCAGCTATATACAATGTCAAATCCAGCATGTACTTGCTGGCATATAGTGGATGGATTTTTCTTTTCTTGTGGGTAGGAAGAAATTTTAGTCTGTGTGTACTGTGCAGAAAACATTTGATTTCCAGTCTCATCTCCTGCAAAACATGTGAATGAAAATAGTCTTATAATAAATACAAAAGGCTGATTTTTCTAATTCAGAGTGGTGTAGGGAAAAGGACCCTGAACTTAAAATTATGGGTTACAATTTTGGCTTAGCCCCTTCCTACCTAGGTGACCATGGATGAATCACTTCATTTTACTCAATCTTGATTTTCTCATTCTTAAAATTAAAGTGTCAGCTTAGATAGTTCCTGAACTCACTTCTAGCTAAAAAATCTCTGGTCTTTTTAGCCTTCAAAGCACAATGAGTCTGAAGGGCACATGGCTGCTGCTGTTTTCAGTGACTAGTTGGCTCTGCAATGTTGCAGGTGATAACATTTCTCACCCAAAAAGCACAAGGAAGAACTTGGGCCCACAATGTTCAGTTGATTGGGATATTATTTGATTGTCAAAATGAGGACCTTAAGGTCTCCATCTATATGATAGAATTAGATGACCTTGAAGTTTCCTTCTAGTCCCAACATTTTAAAGTTCTAAGGCTTACTTCACAAGGATCATTGAACATCTTTAAGCTGAAGTCTTTGTTTGGTGAGCCCAGGGACAGATTTCTATGAGTGAAGGAGGCAGCTCAGAGGGAAAAAAGGTATAGCTCTTTGAGGGCAGAAACCAGAGAATGGTCTTTGTTATATTTTTTGTTCCTCTTCATCCCATCCATCATAGTCATTGGTGATAAGCAGAATTGTGTGTGTGTGTGTGTGTGTGTATGTGAAAGATCAAGTACTTTAAAAAGACAAACACATAATCACAAATGTCATAGCCATTTAAACTTTAGATGTCAAGGAAACATTTTTGACTCCAACTGTGTTATCTTAGAATTATTCAAGCTGTCAGAGGATGAAGACACTTCTTGGCAATGTGGGACACTAGTCCTTTTCTCCTACCCATTTAATGTTAATAGGCCAAGTTGAACAGCTGTTGGGTGACATCAAGAGCTAATGAACTTGTAGCAAATAGTACCAAATATGCTGGCAATCTAATTTGAGCCTAAACTATCTGCCAGCTATTTATGGAAAAGATGGAAGGACTAAAAATGCTTTAGGTCAGTGACTGGGGGTGGGGGACAGCTTCTCTGGGTAAAATATGTAACCCTTTATGGGGGAAGAATGTTTGAGTAACCGGACACATGAGTTGCCTTTTCTTTGTGATTTAGGCATGTACTTTCTTTACTCTTTCCCCCACCCCTTACTCCCCCATTTTCCAAAAAAACTGTGTTTTGTGAGCAGTTTCAGTAAGGAAATGAAAGTTATTTGGAGATAACTCAAATATAAAAGGTGTTTATCAAACTGGCCTTGGATAGACATAAGGGGCAATTCTCACTTCATTTTGTTGTGTAAGTCATACTTTTTCTTATTCCAGCTATCTTTTGATTTCCTACTTTGGCATTCCATTCTCCTGTGATGAATATGACACTTTTTTTGGATGTTATTTCTGGAAGATATTGTAGGTCATCATATAACTGATCAATTTTGGCCTCTTTGGCATCAGTGCTTGGAACATAGACTTGTATTACTATGATACTGAACAATTTATCTGGGATTCAAACAGATATCCTATCATTTTTGAGTGTATACCCCAGTATTGCTTTCCTCAACCTTTTATCAACTGTGAGAGCTGCTTCATTTCTTCTAAGGGATTCTTGCCCACCAGTAGTATATGTAATGATCACCTGAATTAAATTCACCTGCTACCTTGTATTATTCTAAATATATTTCTCTTCTTTCCCCTCTGCTTGATCTCACTTGTCTTGAACTGTTACCCCAGTGAGTATGTAGGATGCTCTTGATTGTCCTGATTGACAGCTATGTTTGTATCTATACTACAGTTATCCATCCACCTGGCTCCTGCAGTTAGAGCTCTGGAGCTGGAATCAGGGAGATCTAAATAAAAAGCTGGCTTCTGACACTGTAAAAATGGGATAATAAAAGCACCTACTTTGCACAGTTATTCTGAGGATCAAATGAGATATTTTTTAAAGTGCTTAGCACATTACCTAGCATATAATAAGAATTATATAAATAGATATTTTTTAAAGTGCTTAGCACATTACCTAGCATATAATAAGAATTATATATAAATTATATAAACTGCCCCCATCCCAGTCTCTTGCCTCTTAATTATCTTCAATTTATTTACACGTTATTTTCTTTAATATTGAATGTGTGCTTCCTGAGATCAGGTCCCATGTTTTTGCTTTTCTTTGTATCTCCAGAACAAGGAGGCAATGATTGCTTAAGAAGAAATGAAAAGGTTGTTGAGTGGAGGTGATCACTTTACCTTCAAGTTTATGATAGAGGAAAATCCAGGGGCAGGCTGGTACACCACCTTGAATTTGGGAGAGCAGATTTTAGAATTCAGATAAAGAAGAAAGAAGATTTCATAGTCTAAAGTTGTACAGGGGAATGTGGTCTAAGAATGTATTTCTGGACATGATATTGATGATAAAAGTATAAATAATTCTGATGATGAAGAAAAGAAAGAATATTCTGTAGAGAGAAATACATGGGTACACAGGGAGCTCACAGATCAATTTAGGTTTTATAAAGACATAAAGCACATGGAAAGAAGGGCAAGTTGCTGAAACATATAGAAAGTGATGGCACGATGCTATGAGTAGTGAAAAAATAACATATTCAGAATGACCTAAGGCTGGCAACGAATACTCAGAATTCTAAATGAAAACCAGAAGGCAAAACCAAAGGGCCTCTCAATCAGTGTGGCAGGCAAGAGGAAATAGCACTGATGCTCAGTGGATTGTTATAATAGATGATGGGGAATAATAATATCAAGGATCTATGTGTTGCTAAAGTTTGCAAAGCAATTTCCATATGTTGTCTCATGTGATTTTTACAACCCTGTGAAGCAGGTGCTATTATTTTTCCTCTTTTACAAATAAGGAACTAAACCTGAGAGATGTCACGTGACTTGCTCAGGGTAACATACCTAGTAAAAGTGTAAGATAGGGTTCAAACTCAAGTAAGTAAGTCAGGCAGTCAGTCAACTAGCATTTATGAAGTCCATACTATCTGGCAGGCACTGTGCTAAGAGCTTGAGATACAAAGAAAGACAATAGACATCCCTTGCTCTTAAGGGACTCACAATCTAACAGGAAGACAACATGCAAACAACTGTGTGTGAGCAAGGATAAATTGGAAGTAGTCTCAGTGGGGGAAAGAGTACTAAGATTATGGGAGACTTGGGAAGGTTTCTTGGAGAAGGTGGGACTTTAGTTGAAACTTGAAAGAAGCCAGAGAAGCCACAAAGTGAGGATGAGGAAGGCCGGGAGGAAAGCAAGGTTTTCCTGGCAGCATTCTCTACTTCACTACTCAGCTGCTGCAGACAGAAGAAGAAATAGAACTTTCACTCCTCAATTTGCTTCTAACGAGGAGGATGACTTTTAGTTTGAAAATGATAAGCCAAAAATGGCAAAGAGTTAAGTGAAGCCCACGGTAACAGAGGAGGTGGTGAAATAACCAACTCATACATTCATCCCCTTTATGTATTACATCCCACAGTCCTAAAAGAACTGGTCAGTGGGCTAGGGCTGAGGAATTGTCACTGAGTTTTGAAAAAAAATCCTAGTGTGTAGGAGAGAAGCTTCAGAGAAGCTGAAATGTTAAGATTTTTCAGAAAGGGAAGAGGGTGTATCCTTCAACCTGTGCTGGTCAACTTGACTCTGATTTCTGCCAAACTGATCATTTGCAAAGCATTTAGAAAAGACTTGCAGAGCTCACAAAGATCCAACATGCCTTTCTCCAGATCAGCTCATGCCAGTTTAATTTTGCTTCCTTTATATAGGCAGAGATTCTCACCTGCCAGAATCTTGTATACCCTGGAGAAGGCTGCCTACTGGATATATCTAGATTTCATAAGATGTCCCACAAAGTCTCTTTTGATCTCTTTATGGACAAGATGGAAAGCCACCTACTGGTTGATAGCAAAGTTTAGTGGTTTCAGAATTTGTCAAATGACCAGAAAAATAGTGATTAATGGAATGATTTCAACTTCCTGGGAGGTTTCTAGTTGAGTGTATTGGCTGTGTGAAGATATGAATGACATGCTCATAGAAACTGCAAATGACAGAAAGCTGGAAAGAATACCGAAGCTGTTGGATGGATGACAGAATGAGGATTAGAGACAGGTCAGCTTTAATTAGTTGAAATTCAATAGAGTGTGAATTCCTACATTTCAGTTAAAAAGAAATAAACTGTGTGAGTGCAAGACAGGGGAGGCATCGTTAAGGTGATCGTTAATGTAGAGAAGATCTGGAAATTTTAGTGGATCACAAGCTCAGTATGAGTCAACAGTGTAACATGGCAACCAAAAAAAATGAATGTGATTGTGATTGTGAAGGGACTGTCTTTTGCCTCTTTCTTTAGCCCTGGCACTTAGCACAGTACTTGGTATGTAAGAGGCACTTGATAAGTGGGGTTAATTGATTGATTATTGATTGTTGCTGTTTGTTCTTCATTCTCAAAGAGAACCATGACATCAGAAAGGTGATGCCATCACTTGCAAGTGAATTGGATTTCAGGGAGGGAGGGCTGTGGACAATTACCAGCCTCACTTTCTCCTCCAGAGCCATCTGGGTCCAGTGGCAAGATGTAGATCAGAACCACTGGAGATGGCCCCCAAATGATTAATTGGTTGATTTAAAAGAAGTTCATCTTATTTTCCTCTTTTATAAACAACAATGTTCTTCTGATGATCTTTGACATCTATGAGTCTATGTTTGCCCTTCATTTTCGCCAGAGCTTCCAAGAATTAAAGGTGAATATTATCTACATGGCAAAGGAGTGGTATATAGTGAGCTCTAAGGGATATGGTTCATTATGAGGCTACAGTACATATCGATCAAAGAATTATGCAAGAGAAGTGGCATAAGGAATATCAACAGAAGTACGAATGACTAGAAAATAAGGTCATTGATGACATAATGAGAATGAAGGATAATTAATGAGTTCCATTGTTATTCATATACTATTGAGATCTAGATCAATGGTTTGTAAACATTTTTTTTGATGGTATGCCATGTTATTAGTAGGAAATCTTTTGAGACTGTACCATGAATAATGGATATTAAATTATATGTGTATACCACTATATTAGTACAAATATTTTAAAACTTACACAAAATAGAAGTCTTTCAAAAAGCATGAGATAAAAATGAGAGAGTAATTTGATCTTAGAGTCAAAGGAAATGACCAAACTACTCCAGAATCTTTGCCAAGAAAACTGCAAATAGGGTTACAAAGAATCAAACACAATTGAAAATGACTGAACAACAGACTTACAGAACAGGAAAATCATTTTAGCAGCTGTGTATAGGATGGACAATAATAGGATGTCTTGAGGTAGGAAACTAATCAGAAAGCTCTTACAATAGTCCTGGGGAAAGTTAGCTTAATGTAGAGAAGATTTGGAAATTGTAGTGGATGACAAACTCAATATGAGTCAACAGCATAATATGGCAACCAAAAAGGAGAAGGGAACATATGTGAGAGATGTTGTGTATGACTGATGGGATCCATGGGATGAGGGAAACTGAGGAGTCTAAAGATGACCCTCAGGTTGAAATGGAGATGTCTGGAAGAATAACCATTCTCTTGGCAGTAATAGACAAGTTGGGGAGAGTATATTTTGAGGAAGCAAAGATAATGTTAGGAGATCTTTGATGTGAAACAACTCTTCTACTCCTGTTCATCCTGTGGGATTTACTGTCATGGTCAAAATGAAAGGGGGAGTGGGGCAGGTTCTTATTTACTAGCCATGACCTTAGAATAGAGATTGGAACGTGGAATTATCATAAGGTGATCTAGGGGCAGGGTAGATATTCTGGAGGACAGAAGGGCTGACATTTCCCCAGTGCTACCTGTGTATCTATTACTATGGGTACCCCATTATGGTTAGGTAATAACTCCCCAGAAGGCTGACTATGGTTTGGAAAGGAAGAAGGTTGGGAGTTTGTATGGAGGAGGAAGAGGTCAAGGATCTGGGTAGAATCTGAACAAAAGATACAAGTTATCAAAAGTGAGCTAAAATCTTCATATAAAGCTAATTCTTTGTCTCTGCCTAGTAACTTTTAAAAAACACTTCTTTAAAAGACAGCAACCTACCCTCCAACTTGATCAGTCTGAGTCTGAAAGTGTAGAGTTGTAGTTCTGGTTGGAGCAGGTAGTAAAGGAACAGAAAACAGAGCAATTCCTCATAGTTGGGTCCTCGCAGATGATGTCCTTCTTTGGCCTCCCACCACCAGCTGTATCCTCCCTAATGAAACAGCCTTTTGTTTGTTATCATAGGTATGTGCAGCACATTTCATTAGGGTGTGCACCAGGGAATTATTTATTATTTTTTTTAAAGGCAAATATTTATTGAATATTTAATCACAAAGGACATTATTTTTATTCATCAAACAAATTAAAGAAACTAAAACATAAACATTTAGTTTGAAAAAAATAACAACTGCATGTTACTTAAAAAAATAAAAAGACGAACTTTGCCAAAGGCTCCTTTTAATCAAGCCCTTCCCCTTGTGTTAGACTACAGAATAACCTTTTCATCCTTATCTACTTGGCTAAAAAAAGCATATTTCCAACTAGACCTTGTTTCCCTAGCCTTGCTCCTTGCCATCAAGGGCAGGTGGTAGGGTTTAAGGTTTGGTTACCAGAGGCACATATCATAAAAATTTAACCTTTTTTCTGCCTTTCCTGTATCAACCAGAGGCCCAGGCCCACTTACTATGGACTGAAAGTGGCCAGAGGAGTAAAAGGAGAAAGAAAATATCAAAGGAGAAACAATGATCTCTCTTCTCTGATCTAACTATTGCTGCCCAGAGTACTCAAGTCCAGTAGCTAGGAAATGATAGGAGGAAGGCAGATAATCTGGGCTTGGCCAAGCCAAAGGGCCCCTGGTATATGACAGGTAGCTCTTGGAAGGAGCCCGAATGAGAGGCATAGAAGGGTCCTAACTAGAATGACCAGTCATTGGACCTGCTTCCTCCTTTCTTTTGCAGCAAAACGTCATGGACGAAATGAATGGTTAACAGAGGAAGAAAGCAAGATTAGCAGCAAAGATGCTACTACAGCCATGGGAAACCACCTTCATGGTCAGAGTCTCTAGGGGCCAGGCAAGTCCATTCTATACACATTTCTATGGGTTTCTTACAAAGCAAACCCTTGTCTTCTGAATTCCTTTTGTTCAATGAAGAAACTTCCCTTCTGACCCAGGTATTGGAGGATCAAGAAGATTATAGCCACATTTCCTGCAACTTTTTTCCTTCCCAGTCGTAGTAGGAACCTTGCTACCTGCTTAAATCCAATATTCTAAAATGGAATCCATTGCCTTCACCCTCAAAATTACTCCTGTTTTAATCATCTGAACATTAAGTTGTAGCAACAATCATTTTGAAGCACTTGTGTTTGGGGTTTCATGTTAAATAAAGATCGGGAGTAGTGTTGGGAGCAAAGAGAAAGAGATTTGAACTGGCACAATTCTAACCTTCATGGAGCTTATCATCTAGTAGGAGGAATCACCCAGGTTTTAAATATTGGCATCATTTTTGTTCCTCCCTTTCTTTTACTTCTCATAATATTCTGAGGGTCATTAAGGCTTATAGATGCTACCTTCTCAAATTCTTTCAGATCTCTATTTCCATTCTGGTGATCACTAGTCTGGAGTGGGGTATCTTGACTTAGATACCCTGAAATGATCTTTGTGTTTCTAGACTCTCCTCTTCATATCATCTCTAAATTAATGTTTTTAAACTAAACCTGTTAGCTTTAGTTCCCCCAATTCTTGCAATTTAATACTGTACTAAAGTATTCCACTCAATATTCTCTGAGGTTATGTTCAGAATTTATGTTGTTATTTAAATTGGAGGATATGGGCATAATTTAGAGCACAAACAAACACGTCAGGGTCTACTCTGAGGTTAGTAGAAACATTACAAAAAAAGATGAATATATAATATATACACAGTCCTTGGCACATACTAGGTGCTTAATAGATGGCTATTTTATTGAATTGAATGTTGGTTGAATTGGAGGGTATAGTGAAAGGCAACATGGTATAGTGGATAGGGCATTGGATTTGGACTTAGGAAAACCTGGGTTCAAATATATTATTTTTATTAACTCTAGTACTCTACTGTTATTGTTTTTATTACCATTATTCCCCCTTGTCTGGTTGCTCATTTGAGTAGACCCATCTACCTCTCCCAAATAGAAAGGGAAGTACCTTGGGCATGGGGTGGAAAGATAATTAGTTCATTTTTGGGCAAGTTGAATTTAAGATATCTAAGGGGCATACAGTTTGAAGTATCTAATATGAAGTTGGAGAAGTGATCCTGAAAGTTAGGAGAGAGGTTAGGGTGAGATGAATTTGAGTAGATTTGAGAATCATTTGCAAAGAGATGAAAACTGAATCCTTTGGAGTTGACAATGGTGATAAATTGACCCAGAAAAAAAGAGGAAAACTAGAAAGAGAAGAACATCCAAAGAACAAAAATGATAACTGAGAGACCATAAGAGATTTATCTCTAACAATTCAAAATAGAAACCAAAAGTTTAAGCATAAAAGGAATTAAAGCAATATAAATAATACAAGAAACAATTCAATAAAAACTCCCCCCTACCCTGCCCATGTGTTTGTGTTTCTGTGCATGCATATGTTGGATCCTTTTGGTAGCCTGGTGAAGCATGTTTATGCCTGCTTTAGATGAAGTTTTTAAATGAATAAAAATAAAATATAAAGAATTACAAAGTAAACCAAATATATTGAATATTTATCAAGGTATTAAAACAACCACCACTGCCACCACCACAACAAATATTATTGACTCCAAGTTAAGAAACCCTTCTACAGAGACTTGAAAAGGAAATAAAAAAAGAGAACCTCTGAAAAAAGGAAGATGTGAATATTTTTCTATAATTTAAATAAATGTTTAAAAGTAGTCTAACAATGACAGAAGTACAAATTTGATTATAAGCAAAACACAAAGTTTGCATATCATTTAATATAATGAACCACAAAACAGTGATTCAAAAGGAGATGACAGAAACTATGACTTTTCTCTTCAAGTCTCATATGTGGTGGGTCCAGCTAGAGCCACAATTTTTGGTTAATTCACTTACAAATATAGAGAGGTATATGACAATGATTCTGGATGATGTGATTGACTCTAGAAAAAGTTATTCTAAAGAAGCCTAGACATGTGGATGAATGCATTTTATGCATTAAAGTGTTAGAAATTGTGTAATATGTTGTGACAAGTTGTAAAAATTCAGCATCTACTGAATTCTTGAAGAGATATGCTCAAGTAGCTGGAAATATTAACAAGAAGCTTTTTAACGTTTTGTAAACTAACAGATGACAAATCCTTATACTACCAAAAATACCCCCCCCCAAATATCTTTAGATTTTTCAAGAAAGAAACTATACTGAATAAGTATCATCACAGACAAGAATATCATCACCAATCACCCATATGTAATACTGACCCCTTTCCCCTAATTTAGGAACAGCAGTATTACAGGCATTGCTGCACCAAATGTGTGTTCATCTTTCATTGCCGAAGAAGACCATGCCATCAGAGAAATAATGACATGACTTGCACTTGACTTTGTTTTGAGTGAGGGAGGGCTGTGCAAGTCACCAGCCTCACTTCTCCTCCAGAGCCATCTGAATCCAGTGACCAGATATTTATCAGGATGACTGGAGATGACCCAGGATGAGGCAACTGGGGTTAAGCGACTTGCCCAAGATCACACAGATAGTGAGTGTCAAGTGTCTGAGGTGATATTTGAACTCAGGTCCTTCTGACTCCTGCACTGGTACTCTATCCACTGCACCACCTAGCTGCCCCTGCTGCATCAAATACGTATCACCTCAAAACTATGTAGGATGAAAATTTCTCAAAATATAGAGATTGAATGGGAAATTTCAATACCAAACTTGAATAGAATTAAGTACATAACATCCAGTTGCTTTGTCTACTAATGTAGTTGTCCCAAAGATGCTTTCAGTGTACCTTTAGGAGGTAAGCCTACCTTCCATTATTTTGATGCAACTTATAATGTATCTACCTCAATATGAAATATTAAATATATATGAACAATAGTAGGATGATGACTTGTCTCTATACCATTTCTATCAAAATGTAAGATGAGGTTTATAAGTGTGGCTCACATTTAGGTAGTATGTAATATATGTAAATATGCCTCTATCTATATAGTTGCCAACTCTTTTCCTCATGGCAACCCTATGAGGAAGTTAGTGCAACGATTATTTTTTCCATTTTGCACAAAAAGAAGTGCAACCTTTGAGATGTTAAGTGATTTATCTTTAAAAACAAAATATCTGCCTCCTCCCTTGATTCTAGATAGTCTTTCTGGCATGTACTTGGAAGGCCCTAGCAGGTGTGTTCTACTTTTCAAGAACAAGGCCAGGCTGCGTGGGTTCTGGTAAGTGTGGTAGTACAGGTTGGGCCCCCTGAAAAGCGCATACATTTCTCACCCAATAGACTTCATGTCTAGACCATGCTTAGGACCAAATGAAAAGAGAAACCAGAGAAAAGTTAAATACAAAATTGAATTTTCTTGCTAGAAGAGCCCTCATATCTATTGTCAGCTTTAGGGAATGGTAGAGAGAACTGCCAGTGTGTTCCCAAAGACCCAGTCAAGAAATGGCACCGTTCCTAGAGGTTAACCCTCTTTTCAGACCCTCTGTTCCTTCAGGAACATTTGTCCAGCACCCTGGAGGGGCAAGCAGAAAATTAGGAACCGGCTGCTGAGCAGAAGTCCAGAGTAGAGGAGTAGAGGGAGGAAGAAAAGGAGGTAAGCAAGAAGAGAGGGAAGCAAATTGGATGAAAAGGAAAGTTTGAATTCGTTTTTTTTAAGTTTCTTTAAAGCTTATTTATTTGGCTGATTTGCATAGGTTCTTGTTTTACAATCAATGAAATTTTGCTTGGTTGCCTGTACCCTGTGGTTTAATTCAGACCGCATTTTACCTTTTACAGTGTAAAGGAGAGAGATCAAGGCCAAGCAAAGATGACCTCTGTGGAAAGGGCAAAAAAATTATTGATTGCAAGTGACCATTAGGCAAAGCGATCGCTTCCTTGAGGATGTTAGGATCACAGACCAGGGTCTCCCTAGGCAGGTAATATCAGAGCCAATGCATATCTATCTGTCTCAATGTGAGACAGCCAGGACCTTACACTTCAAAGAGAGTGGTGTTGGTCATTAAAAAAAACAAAAGAAACAAACAGAAGAAGTGCTCAGGAAACAAAGGGGGAAACTATCCTACTGAATATTTTCTAGGAGGAAATGTCAGCTGAAATGTTGTGTCATTTGAAGATGGAATGTATGACCTGCTAATTGAAAGCTGCAGACTAGAAACATTTGATATCAATACAATTTACTTAACCAAATTACTGTTATTAGTGGGTAACAATGACAAAGAATTATCCAACATCCACACATTTAATTTCAGTGATTATTATTTACACATGATTTATTACCCCCAGTGCAAAGCACAGCTGGAAGGATCACAGAGATGACTCATGATTTGTTAATGCCAAAATTTTTTTGTTTTGTTTTGCCAAAATGATGGTTTCATTGAATCCGCAGGATGAGAGGCTGCTCCTGATGTGTAGCTAGTCCCAAGTGCAGCGGAGGAAATGCAGGAGCACTGAATTATAACTTTGTTTCTAATAAAGGGTTCAGCCTTGCCTTTGTTCTTCAACAAGAATCTCTATCCACAAATCTTGAGAAGGATACAAATCTAATGCTTTCTTTAAGACTGTAGTTGGAAACTACAAAGAGAGCATGGTAACACCATGTTACATTCAAATCACTTGAAACATGTTAATTACAGGGTTTCTATCATTTCTAGGAAGACTGCTTTTCAGGGCCTACTAGAAAAATGTGCACAATCCATTCTTAAGCCTTTACAAAAAATTTGCATAATTGATATATTCACTGAGCATCGGAGCACAGAAGGTCACATTCTTCTCCTTCTCTGTAATTCTGTGTTGAGCAACAGGAACATCACAAAACTGCAGACCATAGCTGGCTGGCTGACCTGAGACGCTAGAAGTTGCATATGATGTAGGTTGCAACATACGTTTCAAAAAAAAAAAAATCACTTTTAGAGTGTAAATTGTAAAAGAATTTTAAAAACTCTTTCCTGGTATAATGTGAACTGCCTCTGTGTGTGTGTGTCTATATCTGTGTTTGTGTGTGTGTGTGAGAGACAGACAGACAGATGGAAACAAAGAGAGAGAGAGAAAGAGAGACACATAGAGACAGAGGGAGATAGAAGGACGGAGGGAGGGAGACAGAGAGAGAGACAGACAGACAAAGAGAGAAAGATTGTTTTTTTCCCAGTGCCCAGCACATAGTAGGTACTTGATACTTCCTTACTGAGTTAACTCAGATTTCAGAAAGGGTGAGTCTAATGGGAAAAGAATAGACAGGGTAGTTATAAAGTCTAAATCACGGAAGAGTAATTTGGTCACCAAAAATGAAAACGATAACTTTTCCTTTAAACTGCTCAGTGCTGTGAAAGGGTGATAGGAGATAGGGGCAAATACCTGGATGAGGTTGCAGGTCAGGAAAGGAGTTTGGAAAGCAAGTGTTGGGAGCACATTATATGACTGTCCTCTGAAGAAGACCCTCTAGGCTCATGACTTTCCATCTGGCGATCAATCTTTTAAACTGAAAGCATCACAGCAATAACTACAAAAAAAGCCATAAGGCTATTGAAAATCCTTCCAAAGTCTTTAATGAATTTCATTATTAAGCTTTTACCAATCCATTAAATTTGTAGGCCCTATGAGATTCTTGCAAGTTCCCTTTTCTCTTCATTGATTGACTTCTAAAGTTCTTCTGCCCAGATTTAACTGAATACATCATTTATTAAGTAACTACTCTATTCCAGTCATTGCTCTAGACATTGGTGATACCAAGAAAAAAAGAAGAAAAAAACCTTAATTCCTGCTCTGAAGGACTTTGCATTCTACTAGTATATACTATCATGCACATGTATATAAATGCAAAATGCATTCAAATCAATTTGGAATACGGGAGATCACTAACAGTTGGCAAGACTCCAGAGAAGCATGTATGGGAAGTGGTATGGGAACTGAGCTTGGAAGGGAAAGGAGGACTTCCAAAAAGTAGGAAAAGAGGAAGACCTTTCCAAGCCTAGGAAAGGAGATAGAAGATGGAATATAATGCATGGAAAATGGCAAATAAGTTAGACTTACTGAAATGTTGAATGGATTTGTGCAATATATAGATATGAAATCAATTTAGAGATATAAGATGGGGGCCCATTAGGAAAGGTTTTAAATGTCAAATGATTGCCTTTGTCATTCATTGTGAGCCTTATGTTTGCCTTGGAGCAGTTGATAGAGTGCTCAGCCTAGAGTCAGGAAGATCTGAGCTCAAACCTTGCCTTCGAAAATAAGTCACTTAATCTCTGTGTGTCTCACTTTCCTCCTATGTAAAAAGCATAATAATAGTACATACTAGTAGTGTTATTGTGACTATCAAATGAGATAATAATTACAAAGCACTTGGTATAGTGCCTGGCACATAGTAAGAAGAGTATAAATTATTATTTCTTATTCCCAGGATGAAAAGAAAGAATCTGAGTTCTATAGTAGTGGTGAGTGTCCAGAAATGAGATCATAAAGCTATTAAGTTTGGTCCGATTCAGTCCACAGCTTTAATACCTTAATCACAGCCATCAGCGATCTTTCAAACTTTATGACAAAACACATTCCATGCACCTTAGTAGTATAACCTACATATCATTCCTAGTTCTTTTTTTTTTAAACGTACCTTATGTGCTTATTTTTTTTTTACTTGGAAAATTATGTGCAAAAGATATCTTATTTTTTCAAACAAGGCCATTTAAAATCAAACTCCATTTGAAAGACTCTCCATATTGAAATCATTTTTTAGGTGTCCCAGTATATCAAAATACCTTATCAATTTGGCAATCTCTACCATAACTGAATGTAGACATAATCTTTCCTGGTTCTAAAAATGAATGTATTTTGATGATAATATCACCTACTGGATAGGAGAGTGAGTGAGTAAACAGAATTGAGTTTTAATCTTAGATTTGCCATTGCCCATCTGTGTGAATACTTAAAAAAGATTTAAGATAAATATGATTTTTGTCCCTATCAATAAAAAGAGAACACATCTGTCCCTACTCACTTCAAAGGAACAGTGTGAAGACTGATGAAATTATATCTGCGAAAATCCATCTACCTCTTGGGAGGGATATTTTGTTTTTTAAATGACAAGAAATTGAGTTTGCTAACATTCTTTGAAGGTGGAAGTTCAAGTTTATCAAAAGGCAAATACATTGCCAATGAAAGAATTGTTTAAGAAAAGAAGAGAAAAGGCATGCAAATCAATTCCCTTATGGCTTCAATTCTCATCTCAGCTTCCCAAAGTGAAATAGTCCTCCCTGGCCACTCTCTTCAATAGATGTTATCTCCTTTTATTAGAATGCATTGTTGGTAGAGTTGTGAACTGGTCAGACCATTCTGGAGAGCAATAGGGAACTATGCACAAAAAGACTATTAACCCTTTGACCCAGCAATACCACTTCTAGGTCTGTATCCCAAAGAAATCATAAAAATGGGGAAAATTATCCACATGTACAAAAATATTCATAGCAGTTCTTTTGTGGTAGCCAAGAATTGGAAACTGAGGTGATGCCCATCATTGGGGAATGGCTGAACAAGTTATGGCATATGAATGGAATGGAATACAATTGTTCCATAAAAAATGATGAGCAGGCAGACTTCAGAAAAACCTGGAAAGACTTACATGAACTGATGCTGAGTGAAGTGAGCAGAACCAGAATAACATTTTACATAGTAATAGCAACATAGTCTGATGACTAACTTTGACAGATTTATCTCTGCTTAGCAATGCATGGATCTAAGAAAACTTCAAATGACTCATGATGGAAAATGCTATCCATACCCAGAAAAAGAACTATGGAGTCTAAATACAGATCAAAGCATACTATTTGCTCTCAATTTTTCTTCTTTTTCCAATTGGTTCTAATTCTTCTGTACAGTATTGTGAATGTGAAATAATGCTTAATATGAATATATATGTAGAGCCTGTATCAGATTGCATGCCATCTTAGGGGAGAGGGAGGGATGGGGAGAAAATTTAGGAACTCAAAATTTTATGGAAGTGAATTGTGAAAACCAAAAATAATAAATAAATAAAAAGGAAAGCACGTTCCTTGAGGACAAGTATATTTTGTTATCTACAACCCTAAGAATAGTGCTTGGAGTCTAATGAGTGCTTTAATGAATGCATTTTCATTCATTCATTCATTTGCTTTGTTATTGTACACAAAGACTGATAAAGAGTCATAGGGTTTTAGAGATGGAAGAGACCATAGCATTTTCCAGATGAAGAGATTCATCACCCCTTCCCCTTCTCCCCCAATGGAAATGACTTGCCTAAAGTCATGCAGGTAGTGAATGAAAGGACTACAATTTGAACTTATGTCATCTTACTTCAAATCTAATGTTCCTTCTACAATATCAGGTACCTCCATCTTTGCCACCATTAGAATTTCAGAGAGATATTCTGAGGTTGAGACAGTCAGGCATGACCATGGGCATAGACAATTAGGTCAAGGGTTCCAGAGAAATGCGCTCTCCAAGGCATTCAAGCATATATCCTCTTATCTACTAACAGCCATACCTCCCCTCTGCCTTCACCATCTTTCCTGTGTAAGGATAGTAGCAGTACAGCCATTTTTTTTCAAACAGAAAGTCTCTCTCTTCCTACGTCATACTTCAGTTGCCTCCTACAATGGTGTTACGGTTGGTCATGGTGATACCATCATTGGGAGTGGATCAGGAAAGGTCATAGATCTACAGGATTAAGAGAGAATGAGAATGGTGTGAAAGGATAGTCTGTAGTTGGTTTTGTGTCTTGACCAATAGGGAAGTGGAAACAGGAAGTGGTTGAGCCCAGATTTCCTAGAAATTCATCTTTTCTAGGACCGAGTCTAAGGATTTTCCTGCCCCAAGTCAATAATCTATGAAACTAAAGCTCTGAAATGGTTGAAGCTTTAATCCACCCATTACAATATGAAGGAGTCGGGGGGGGGGGGTGTCTAGCTTGGGCCATTTCTGGGGCTCTGGGGAATTGAACTCTCAGCCTCCCCTTCATGTAATTAAAGGGATAAGCTAATTTAGCATACAAGTTTTCTCTTTTCCAGGTTAACCAACACCAGCTGCTTCAATTCATCTTCTAAATAAATGCATTTGAGGGCACTTAGGTGGTATAGTGGAT
This sequence comes from Bettongia penicillata ogilbyi, assembly GCA_023548195.1. Lineage (NCBI taxonomy): Eukaryota > Metazoa > Chordata > Mammalia > Diprotodontia > Potoroidae > Bettongia > Bettongia penicillata. The sequence goes on from JAJHZJ010000560.1 coordinate 14,059,473, forward strand.
AAAGTTCCAGGTCTGAAGTCAGGAAGACTCATTTTCATGTGTTCAAATCCAGCCTCAGACACTTAATAGCTGTGTGCCCCTAGGGAATTCACTTAACCCTGTTTGTCTCATATGTAAAAGGAGATGGAGAAAATGGCAAACTACTCCAGTAGCTTAACCAAGAAAACCTCAACTGAGATCACAAAGAGTTTGATGTGACTGAAACAACTGAACAACTATATATATATATATATATATATATATATATATATATATATATATATATATATATGCATTCATTTAAGATAAAATATTTTGCCATATTCACTCAAATACCCACTCAAGCTTCAAAGGGTAAAACTTCTGAACAGAAAGTAAACAGATCATAACGTTTTAACAGATCATAATGTTTTAACTCACTTATGTTTACATTTATCATCCTTCAGAAAAGTTTTAGAGTTTGAGATTATCAAAGTTTGCTTAGATATCTAATATCAAACAAACTAGAAATAGCACCTCAATTTAATTTAAAAACATAGATTAAACAGATAAATACATTAAAAAAAGAAATGCTGCTCTTACTCTCAGTTTACCTACCATCAATGATCATGAAGCAAATTCTTCAATTAATCTGACATTAGAATGTAAATTCCTTGAGAGCAGGGGTTATTCTTATCTTTGCATTCCTAGGACCTAGCACCTAGTACCTGATGTACTGCTGGTGTTTAATAATTTTTTTTGAATTGAATTGGATTTTTTGAGTAGTCTTGTGACTTGAATATCATAGCATTTTAAGGCTGGTAGAGATCTCTTCCAATCAGTGTTGGAATTCTTCAGTCTTTCTATTCTCCTGTAAAATCAAGGGTTTATACAAGGTTAGTGATTTCTAATGTCCCTCCCAGGTTAGTATGCGATGAAAGTCTATGTAGATAGGGAAAACTAAAACATTACCCTCCTATATCAGAGTATTCAGGTACAGTTTATTATATCATATCATATCATGTCATGTCATGTCATGCTATGTTGTGTTGTATCGTGTCATGTCGTGTTGTATCATATTATATTATCATATCCTATCATTCTACTGCCTATTTTCAAATTGTAAACACATTGGACCAGAATTGTACTTGCTGAACTATTTCTGGTTTTTCTTAATTTTAGTCTAGTATTTCTGTGTGCGTGTGTTGTTATTCTCTGTTGATAGATTCTTCTTGTTTCCCTGTTAATTCTCCTTTTGAAGGTACTATCTTAGGAGATTTATGATCTCAAGGAACTTAGAGACTAGTGGTGAAGATACATGACCATAATGGTAATCTCCTCCAAGTTTATACTCAGTGGATGGAAGGAATGGTTGACATAGACTAATGGTATGTCGAAAGCCATTGTAGTGACAAACAAGCTGGCATAAACTGGAAGGATCCTACCTCTATTTCTTATGGAAATAAATCCTATATCTTATTTCCATGGAAATACTTTAAGGAAATAGGAAATTTATTGATATTGATTTGTGAGTTAGATGGCCAGCAATATATAATAAACGTGTCCCAGAACCCATGAACGATCTTGATGGAAAGATTTTAAGAGGAGTTTTTAAGGACTTTGTAGTTCTCCACTTAGGGTAGATATCACCCCAAGTATCTATTCCTTTGTGCCCTTGGGTAGGCAAATAGCAGGGCAGGCCTTCAGCTAGGCTCCAAGTAAATTATGCGGTATGTATATATATATATATATATGTGTATACACACACACACACACACACACACACACACACACACACACACACACACATGAAATATAACATTCTGGTTCTGCATACCCAACATGGGAAGTTGTTTTTATTGGTAGTAGTAGATTGCTAACTCATTGGAAATTCTGATGTCCCTACTGCTTGAGCATTTCCAACTCTCTTCTGTTGGTAAAGACTCTAATACATAAGTGAATTGAACCAAAGCCTGGATTTCACCTTGACGATTACAAATAGACCTCCAGAGATCCCAGATATCAATGGATTCCTTCATATTCCCTAGCATGTTGTGCTGTATTCAGAAGGCTAAACTTTATTTCCAGAGGAGAACTCATCCTCAGTCTGCTACATGGACAAGCAAATGTCAACAGGATCAAACTCACAGCTAGGTGGATCACTTGGCTGCACAACAAAAGTACTTGGAAGACATAACTACAATGGAGCAAACGGTAAACAGGAAATTGATCTCTGAGTACTTGAAAAATCACTGAAACTTCCTGGAGATGAATAATGAAACCTATCTTCCCCCTCATAGCAAAAGGTGGAGGGCTACTATTACTGAAAAAAAATGTGTCGCCATCTCCCCTCTTCCCCCCCACACAAAAGAACATTCTACCTGAGAGCGGTATGTGAAATTGCTATAGTATAATGACAAAAGGCATCAATAACACTTTTTAAAAAAGTACTTGGAAGTAACAAGAATTTATGGATGCTTGTGGAATCCTAAAGGTTGTACATAGATACAAACGAATATGTTCTCATTCAATGAAACTGTATTGGGATCATCTTCCTCAACCCCATACCACCAGATATTGAATTCTGTCTTACAATTTCTGGGTTCTGAATTATTAACCTTATGTTGACCAGACCAGTTCTCTTTGGCACTTCTCAGACATCCATGCCTAACTATGCTGGCAAGCATACAACCTGTGGCAAGGGATTGACTGGCCCCAAAAGAATAACCCTGCAATTTTTCGTTCAATTCAATTTGGGAAGAGAGGAAACCAACACTCAATCAGCCTTTGGTTAGGAGGTCTGAGTTTTCATGTGTGGCCTATTGCAAGGAGTTTGGGGACTCTCAAGGATAATGAAGTAAGGAGAAGATATAGATAGCAATCATCCCATGACAGTAACACACCACAATGCCTACAGCCAGCATCTGCCACATGTGAGGTTCCCTTCTTGAAAACCATGAGAAACGATTTGAAAGGTACAAGGGAAAGGTAGGGTTTTGTTGGGGGGCACATATGTTAGTGAAGTCTTGAGTCCTAAGAAAAGAATCCTGAGAGAAGCAAACCAGCTAGAGGAATGGAAGAGTGGTCCTTATCTCAACCCAGTTTTATCTTTGCATAATTATGTTTTTTCTTTCTTTTTAACATTCTGTTAATTAATACATTTGCTACATTTAATGTTTCTAATAAGCGCTTGTGGTCAATTCTGTACTTTTATTGGCTGGTTCCCTTTCCTTTGTGCCATGAAGGCAAAATGGAAGCCACACAGAGAGAAGGACTTTTCTGAGTGTAGGGAGGAGCTCCACTCCTATACTGTTAGAAAGTTTTGATGATTTCGTAACTACATTCCAACAGCAGAGTTATATTTTATAAATCTGCCCTATAGACACGAATTGATATTACCCTGGCATGATCAGAAAGAAGGTGCCTTTCCCACCAAGTCTCTTTATTTAGTTGTCTTCCATGAGAATGTCAATTCTTTGAGCACAGAGGCTATTTTGCTTAATTGTATTTGTCTCTCCAGAGTTTGCACTGTACTTTAATAAATTCTCATTCATTCAAAACTATTGTGGGTATTAGTAAAACATATTTAAGTAGAGCCTGTTGTCATTCCGTTGTGGACGGATATTCTACTAACTTAGAAATCAAAGTTCTGCTCTGGAAACTGATCTTGATTCAAACAAGCAAACAAAAAACTACTTCTTCAAAGATTATAGGAAGACCTTTTGGCATCAACATTAGAGGGGACAAGAAATTAAACAGTGCCTATGAAAAATATGGCAAAAGTTAACCAACAATCCTGCATCAAGTATTAATTTCCACATTTATTATACTTTCATAACATAAAAAGTGAGAGAATATAATGGCAGCCAAGGGGTTAACTTTCTGGAAAAGCATCAGAAGCCTTTAACCAGAAAAATACAGGATCTGAGGGAATGGGCAGCAGCTGGCTCAGGTCCAGGTATGATACTCTATAGTTTTAGAAATAACCTTGGTAGCTGCAGCTTATCTTTAGACCTGTCTAGTCTTATTATTTTTTGCAAGCTTTTTATCTCAAGAAATATAGGTACTGACAACAAGGATCCTTGGAGCAGAGATACTGAAATCTTGCTGGGCATCAGCAGCAAGGGAGTTATCCCAAAGTAGCATACAGGAATGCTAAACTAGAGGGGCTCTGGTCAGGAAAATCTGATGATGAACCGAGGGGCCAAATATGCTGGATCAGTAAGATTAGAACCAGAATGATAAAGGAATCTTTCCTCCAAAACTTGGGCTGTACACGTGTAAGAAAATGCCAGTGATATTGTAAAGGAGGGAAAGGGAGGAAACAGCAGACAGAGAGAGCATCTTCAACCACTGTTTACATTACATTTAGTGAAAGGGTATGGAAAAATATCTCCTCTGAGTGCTATGCAAATGACAAGAGGGAATTTCATAATTTAAAGAAGGTTGAATGTTATTTTGCGCTTAATATTTATAAAGGACTTAGCACAGTGCCTGGCACATAGAAGGGGCTTAATAGATGCTTATTCCCTTCACTCCTTTTTCTGGGAGAAGGGTGATTTTAGGGACATTTTGTACTATAAATTTGTTCACTGTAGTTATGAGCCAGAGGTACGTATGCCAATAAAGCACTTAGATAAATCCAGGTCTCCTCTGTGTTATTCCTTACACTTTGAAGTTACAATGGAGTGAAGACCTGGAGCAACAAGGCTAAGACATGATATAGACAGCACAAATACCATAAGAAAAGTACAAATAAAGTGTTGTAGGAATTCAAGAGAGAGAGAGAAAATTGTGTTAGATGTATGTAACCTGGGATTATTCTACAAACACGGAATCTGAGTTAGCATGGATCTTAGAGGTTATTTTATCCAATCCCCAGGCAACACGTTAAAACCTTCTACAATATTCATACAAAGCTCCAATCTGAGGGCCTCAACTGATGAGTAGCCCATTACTTCTCAAAGCAAGTTGTTTTGTTTAGGGCTATTCTAATTATTGGGAAAGATTTGCCTTCTATTGTACTGAAACCTGCCTCCTCAGAATCCCTATCCCTTGGTTCCAGTTATGTTCCAGGGCCCAAGTTGTTGTTCGGCCTTGTCCAAAGAGGACCAGTGACATCACGGGGTAATGTCTTGACTTGTGCATGATTTGGATTTAAGTGAGGCAGATACACAAAGTCATCAGGCTCATTCTGTCTTCTAGAGGTATCCAAGTCCAGTAGCAACATAAATGTCAGGGTGACTGGTGATGGCCTGGGATACAGTGGATGACCTTGGCGACTTCAGTGTCTGACTAAGTTCTAAGTGCTGCACAGTGCCTGCTTCAGTCACCTTCATGGTCCTTGAAACAAATTGTTCTCATCTGGCCAGGTGTGTGTGTGTGTGCGTGCGCGTGTGCGTGTGCGTGTGTGTGTGTGCACTTTGCGTAAACATCCCCCTAAGTCACTGATAATTTTCAGGCTTGTCTGTTACCCTCACCCTGATTTAACCCATTTATTGAGATGGTTTTTCTAGGGTATGGACGCTGTACATGGTAGAGCTTTTTGGAGCCACAGATGGGAGTGGAGTGATGAAGGATACCAATGGTGGATGAACAATCCTTAAAAGGAGTCATAAACCCTTCTACCAAAGGTGTTAATCCTTCCTGAACACCCCATACACCCCAGGGCCCAAGTAAAACAAGTATAACCCTTCTTCCACATAACAATCTTGCAAATATTTGGAGATAATCATCCTGTCCCTTCTAAATCTATTCTCCAGGCTAAACTTCTCCCACTTTTTAACCAATCATTATATGGCATGATTTCATGTTTTGTTTTTTTTTATCAGTTTGGCCAGCCTTTTTTAGACAGTTTGTCACTATCCCTCCTAAAATGTGATTTCAAGAAATGGATACACTACTTCAGAGATGATTTGACCAGGGAAGAGCACAGTAGGACTCACTCAGGGCACTGCATTTCTATTCATGCAAAGATGATTTTAGGGTTTTTAAAAATTCACAATCATTTTCCAGCATAGCATTTTGAATTCCAAGTTAGTTACCTATACACAGTGGAATGACACCAGGATCATTTTAAAAAATGGCCATGTCATACTTGTATTGAGTTTACTGTCCACCTAAATCTGTAGACCTTTTCCAAATAAATGACTTTCTAATCACAGCTCCATCATCTTGTACCTGTGCCAACGAACTTTTGAACTCATGTGCAAGAATCCACACTTATCCCCATAAATTTCACTTTAACCTTAGCCTACCTTTCCAAGCCTGATAGTATATATGTAGATCCTCGTTATATAATTCAATGTATTAACTCTCTTCAAGCTTCATTACCTCTGCATATATGATAAATATGACATATATATATATATATATATCCATTTCTAAATCGTTGAAAAAGGGCGACTTGAATAGCAACAAAGACAGAGCCCTATGACATTCCATATATGCTTCCCATGAGATTGATGCTTATCAATTCATTATTCACTCTTCTTTCTTTGAGTCTGGTCTGTCAACCAATTCCAAACCTAGTCAATCCACTTACCATATACTCTGCAAATATCTATCTTGTTCATAAGGATAACATGAAAGATGGTAAAATTCCTTCATGAAACAAAGTAGTATATAGTTTCTAGCATATTGTTCTTATATATTAGTCTAGTAACTATGCCAAAATCAATCAATCCATCAACATTTATCAAGTACCTTCTGTGTACCAGACACTGCAGTAAGTACAAGGGGTAAAAGACATAAAACAGTTCATGTCATAAAGAAACTTATATAGAAGAAAGCAACACCTACATATATCAATCTATGGAAAAAAATTGAAGAAATGTATTTCCTTCCTTTTACTGGAGATATGAGGCACTGTGATATGAGGATATGGAATGTTAAATACATTATCAAACATGGTAGAGGTTTGAGTTGGTTTTTCTTAACTATCCCTCCCCCCCATCCCATTACATGAGAAGGATCTTTGGATAAGAGAGGAGTAAGGGTATATGTTAAAATGATTAATATATATAAAATGTACCTAAAACACTCCCCAAGAATAATCAAGATTCAAATTATTATGCATCCAGTAAAAACATATCAGTGTTCTTTGTAGTTGCTCAAATGGAAAATGTATTAATAATTTCCTGAAATACTAAGAGCCAGAGTACTTGCCAATTGCTTAAATGAATTGGGTCTTAATTTCAGTTGGTATATAGTTTAACTGACATTAAATGATTCAACTTAAAATTTGTTCATCTCAAAACAATGAGGATATTTTAAAGTCAGAAGAAAAAAAAAGCTGTAGTTCCTAGACAATGCAGACATCAGTACCTCTCCTGGTCAGACCAGGATTGTATGTATACATTTTTTAGTTAGGGAGGACATGAACACAGTGGAGAGTAAACACTGCCTCAATGATGCAGCTGGGATGCTTGGAGAACTGAAGACATTTTCAAGTAAGGAGAAGTAAAGAATTGTAGAAATTTAGTCTGGGCTTGAGGAAACTTAAGGGTGGGAATAATAAAGATTGACCTTCAGCTTTTGAAATTCTGTTATAAGGCAAAGAGATGGAAACTTCTACCAAAAGAAAACAGAGTTAAAAACAATTGACAGAAATAACAGAGACAAGTTTAGGCTCGCTATAAGGAAAAAAATGTCCTAATAGTTATGGTTGTCCCAAAATGGGATGAGGAGAGGAGGAAATGAATTCTCCAACAATGGGGTCCTTTAAATGGAGATTCGATGATGACATGTCAATGAATTTGAAAAGAAGATGCTCATTCAGGTTCCCCACCAGATTAACTTCTGAATTCTTTTTCCACTGTGAATTTCTCTGATTCTATAAAGGATCTAGACTATACCATCTCTCTTGCTCATTGCAGCTTTAATATTCTTGGACTTCATTATGTAGACAATTGTGATCTGCTGAAGAGTTTCTAAGTAAGAGACAGCCATAATTTAAAAAAAAAAGTTACACTGGTAAGATTAATGCCAGCCCCAGCTATTTGTAGTATAGTCTTCATAAACTATGTCAAATCCCTTATCTTGATTTTTTGGGTGGGTTTACTTTTACCACTGTTGGACAGATTCAATCTATTATTCTTCCTTCCTGGCCTAGATAAGGTGTCAACTCTTCTAGAAAGATGGCTTTGATCTCTTCTACCAGAAAGGGATCTTTTCCCTTCTCATACTTTCCTATAACACTTTGAACCTCTTCTCTGTCCTCGATAATCTGCCTTGGGTTATCTCATTTTTAATATGTCCCATATGCCTCTTATTTCATTATAATTTCTTTGAGGGTAGGAATTAATTTCAAGTAGTTAGCATTTTTTCGGGGGGGGGGATTGTGATTACAAGAGTATAGTATATAGGAAACTTCTGATAAGGAAATTGATCAATCAAGCAATTGGAAAACATTCTTTGAGTGCTTCCTAGGCACCAGGAGCTATACTAAGTATTAGAGATATGAAGAAAAAGGAAGATCATTCCCTTCCCTCAAGGGGTTTACATTCTAAGATAGAGGCGATATGAACATAAATTAGTATATATGCAAAGAGTCATTGTAGCAGTAAGCATCCCAACATACACTGGGGAGCCTCCTATCACAGGTTCTTAGATCTGCATGCATAAAAGGAAAGACAACTTTTGAGGGGTTGACAATCACTTTAACCAAGTACATACATCATTCAGTTAATTCAAGCAGTCAGCACCCTGAATTTCAAAGAAAATACAGAGAAATCAAAAGATCAACAGACATGGCTTCCTCTGCCTGAATTCAACAGACAACAGGACCCCAACTGTCTGACCATTGTTACCAAAGAGGGAAGCATGACATCTGGATTCTCAAAGCTGAGGGGCTCCTTAGCAGCTTCCCAGAGTCCTCATCTGGCCAAACAAACACTTCCAGTCAGTAAGCCCCAAAAGTAATAAAAAAACATGGCTTCCTCTACCTGACCATAATTCAACAGACAGGTGCAACTGTCTAACCATACCAGAGAGGGAAGCATGACATCTGAGTTCTCAAAGTTGGGGTGGGCTCCTTAGCAGCTTCCCAGAGTCCTCATCTGGCATTCAAACCTTCCTGCAAAAATTAAACCCCAAAGTAAAACCTCAACTCAGAGTATTTATATTTTTTTCAGAGTCAGAGGGCATCACAACCTTTGACCCAGTGCCTCAATAGAAAAAACAAAAGGTACTTGGAACCCTCCTACAAAACTTGGGACCCTCCTACAAAACAACTCCCCAGTCAGGCTTCCCACAATGGGCAGGTCCATCAATGGGTAGGAAAAACCTTTAATCACATTAAAGTAATTAACAATACAAATATGTACACTATTTCTAGTTAAAGAAACTCTTGTCTTTGCATTTTACTCTTTGTAAAGACTCTAGATTGATAAAGGCAAGATTCAATCAGAGGCACTTGATCATACTAAAACAAAAATAGCAAATGATGCTATTTTGATTGCCATCACAATAATGTAAGGTAACTTAGAAGGGAAAGTCCTAATTAAATCCATCCTAATGACCTTCAGGTATCCTGGGAGATCAGCATGTGCAAACATATCTATTACCTTCATGACTTCTTGACTACCCTTGCTCATCACTGGATTCAAGGAACAATTATTTCCCTGGCTCATGATGACATTGCCCACCCCAAGGAAGTATGTAGAACAGAAACTACTTTAACCAATGCAGACTGACCGCTGTCCTGCAATTTAGTCTCAGAGGGTTGCCTGGGTCTCTAAGAAGTTAAATAACTTGCCCAGTGTAGGACAGTCAGTATGTGAGACAGAATTTCATTTCAAGTCTTCCTGATTGCCAGGCTGGTTCTCTCTCTAGTCATGAAAGTAATTGATGTGTTTGCACCTGCTGATTTCCCCACCAGCTGAAGGTCATTAGGGACAGATTTAATGTCTTCCCTTCTCAGATTGCTTTGTATTACCCTGTGCATATACACCCATTTATGTTCATGTCCCTCCTCCTTAGAATGTAAACCCCTTGAGGGAGAGATTAAATTTCCTTTTTCTTTATATCCCTGCACTTAGTATAGTGCCTGGCACATAGGAACTACTCAATGAATACTTGTCAACTGCTTGATTGACTGACGAGTTTCCTTATCAGAAGTTTCCAATATACTGTACCCTCTCATGTTGTACTAACTCCTAGAGTATGTCCTTATTAAGATTTGTTGAATTGAATCATATTGATGTCAAAAATGTTTCATTAAATAAAATTTTGACTCTATGGATTTTCTCAAACATAAACTATTTGAATAAGTTCCCATGGTACAAAGTAGGATTCATCTGTCCTTCATGTACATTTGTATAAACAAGTATCGAAGTTGAATTCTTACCCCAGGCAGTTTTTCACTAAGCATATCTTTCCTAAATAATTTCCAAATTTCAATCCAGCTCAAATGTAATAAGCACAGCATTCAAAATTCAGCCAGAATTGTCTGATGTTATATATAAGGAGCCAAAAAAACACTGATTCCCCTCTCCCTCCAAGTAATGTCTTCTTCTTTATTTCCCAAGACTTTAAAGATTTCCCACCATGCACAGTGTTATGTAGCTGTGGTGTAGTATATAGAGCACTAGTTTTGGAACAGTTTCATCAGAGTTTGAGCCCTGATTCTTCCATGTAGTACTTAGGTGACCTTAGGTCAGTCTTTTCCTTGTTTAGAGTTTAATTTTCTCGCATATAAAATGTAGAGTTCGGACTAGATGATCCTTAACATTCCTTCCCTCTCTAAATCTGTAATCTCTTCTACATGTCCATCTGTGATTTCCATGCTATCTATGGAAGGAGAGATCATTAAATTATGTTGACACTTTCAACAATTTTAGAGGTGTATTTAAAAATACGGAAATCAAATATGGATAAAATGAACAATAATATATAGTGCCAACAGATACCTGTGCCTTTAGAAAAATACGGAAATTTTGTCTGAATTTTGTTTGAATGTTGGTTGACATCAAGTGAACTAGCATTCCCCTCCCGCTGACTCCACAACATATCCTGCTTTAATTAACTGTTTCTGTGGATGCACATTATATCCCTTGGGAAAAAAATGAATAAATAGCAGTGAGAGCTGAATTGCAAAACGAACCATCCTGCATGGTTTGAATGTCAGGGTTTGTTTTCCCCCGAAGTTTGTTATGCGTGGTATGGCCATGGGTTGGTTAAATATATATACAAAGGAATCTCATTCATGCAGTTCAGTGTTGAAATGATTCTAATATTAATGAGCATAATTCTTCCTACTGTCAGCACTAGGGCTTGGTGGGTGGCAGGCCAAGCCAGATGGGGAATAGTCAGGGCATAGTGACCAGACAGCTCTGCTAGGAATGGGGCAGGCAGTCTGGGAGGGTCCCAGCATGGGGCACTAGGAGGAAATCTGAATTGGTGGGGGGAGCAACAGGACAGTATGGAGAGGAGGTCTAGCCAAGGCATCATCTGGTGTCAGGGAAGTAAGGCATTAGGCAATGGAGGGGGGGTTGCATCTTGGCAGGGGAACAGAGTATGATATCGGGGCAATCTGTTGGCAGGAAGTAGGTGGAGTTGCAGGCAGACAGGAGGATGGCATCAGACTGAATGAGGAAACCAGCCACAAAGGCTACGGGTCAGGAGCAGAACTCTATCCAGTCCCTGGAAGGACTAGTGAGAGCAAGACTGGATGTAATCCCAGAAGAATCTCTAATCCCAGTTTGACTATAACACATATTAAGCTATAATAACAACCTAAGACTGATACTAGAGTAAGGACTGAATTACAGCAGAATAGGACAGGGACTTAGTTTACTACAGTTGAGTTATGATGGATAAAGCAGTTACTAGAATCAAGGTCCAGGAGCAGCCAATAACTGAGCCAATGGCAGAATGAATTTAATTCTGAGAAACAGATCCATGGGACTTTCTTCCTACCTGCACAATGTCAAGACTGCTTCTAGGGCCAAAAGTGGGCCCGAGTCTGTAGGTAGATATTACTTAAATATCTCCATCTAGATAACTGTAGGGATAGAAAGATAGGTACCCTCAAACAATCATCAATCTATCAAAAAGCGTTTATTAAACACTTACTGTGTGCTAAGCACTGTGGGTACAAAGAAAGGCAAAAGAGGTGCCTGCCCTCAAGGAGCTCCCTATCCAATGGGAGATACAACCTCTAAATATGTATAAAATGTATACAAAAGTGATTGAAGGTAATCTCAGAGATGAAAGCATTGATAGCTAGAAAGACTGGGAAAGGCTTCTTGCAGTAGGTGGTGTTTCAGCCGAGTCTTGAAAGAAACCCAGAAAACTAAGCTATAACAAATGGTTTACTTTTTATATTTGGGAAGGCCAAAATAATAAGGTGTCCCCAAAGTTTTGGTACAGTTTTAAATTTAAATCTATGGATTTAGAGCAGGAAGGAATCTCAGAAGCTAGGCACTCCAAACCCCTCATTTTACAGGTGAGGTAACTGAGGCAGAGAGTTTAAGCAACTTGCCTGTAGTCCTATAGCTAGTAAGAGGCTGAGGTTTTATTTGAATCCAAGTCTTCTGTGAAAATGAAACTATTAAAGCCTTTGGGTCACTCTATAGGTTGATATCCTTCTGAGTTAATTTTAGTTTGAATAGAAAACAGTTTCCCTTGCAACATAAATGTTGCCAGGGAGAATATAAACATGACTTCATGGCATGATGGGGACAGTCCCTACTCAGGTGAGGAAAAAGTTATGACCCTCTTCATGATCAAAATAAAATCACAGTTGGAAGGGACCCTAGAGATCATCTAAACTAACCTCCAGAGATGCAAAAACTGAGACCCAGGGAAGTTAAATGACTTGCTAAAATCACAAAGGTAGAATAAGTAGCTTTAACAGAATTGGCACAGTGGTTAAGGTATGGGACTTAGAGGTAGGAAAAACTGGATTCAAATAATGCCTCAGCCTCTTACCGGCTGGATGGCCTGAGCAAGTTATTTAAAATATTTGTACTTTAGTTGTCATTTGTAAAATGAGGGGATGGGCTTCAAAGGCTCCTTCCAGCTCTAAAATCCATCTAAATCCTTTCGAATTCAGATTCTTTAATTCCAAAGCCAATGTCTCTCCATTGAATTATGCTGTTTATCTACATGTTATCCATATCTATCTGTATCTATCTCTTTGTATCAAATTTAGATCTTATTTTTATATGTGGGAGGAACCAGATCCATGACTTCGTTGGCAAATAGAGCTTGTGGTAAGGTAACTTCTCTTCAATTTATAATCTTACAGAGTATCTTAGGGGTACTGAGATATTAATGATATGCCCTACTTCACAGAGTCAGGACCTATGAGAAGAAGGATGTGAATCCAGGTTTTCCTGACTCTGAGGTTGCTTCTTATCCAATACATTTTATTTCAAGTGCTGTCTTGACAACATAATTCTTAGGTAGACAATGTAGGTATCATCCCATTTTGAAAAGTTCATCAAAGTTTAAAGAGTTTAAATGACTTCCTTGTGGTCATTTGGTTAGCTAGTATTTAGGTGGTATTTCAACTCAGGTCTTCAGACTACCAAACCACATTGACCATGGACTCCTTTGGAACTTTTGGTCCAAATTTTCTTTTAGACTTCTTTGTTCAGACTAGAAGGGCCAGAATTAAATGGGAAGGAGAAAAGGGGTGGGGAATGAGCTGGGGGAATTCTCCTCTGCCATCAACATAAATCTGTGGAGGATATCCTTCTCTATCTTTAGAATAGCTCCTTTCACCAGAGTCGGGGGAGCATTGGGCTCGGTAATTAATGTAAGGATAAATGTAGCCATGAGCTCTGTACAGAGTTTAGAAAGTCTGATGCATTTGGAGTTATTTGTTGCTATAATGAAAAGAACATGCTTCTTTTCATGGATAATAACTTTTGACTTCCTGGACAGCTCTTTTGTTTTGTTTACTTTAATATAAAGTATTCCACCCTTTAAAATATTATTCTCTCTTTTATCTGTTTAGTACTATTAAAAATACATCAATGTGTTTATGTTTAAAAATGGGAAATGTCAAAAACATTTTATAGCATCTTTCTTTTCATCTTTGTTGTTTAAAGGGCTCTGAAGATGAAAATAACATTTAGATCCCATTCCTTTTCTTCCATATCTGGAAAATGTTGATTTTTCTATTAAAGGAAGAAAGGAAAGAAACAAGCATTTTAAAGCACCTACTATGTGTTGGACATTGTACTAAGTAACTTCAAAGTACCTTATCCCATTTGATCCTCACAACAGCTCTGGGAAGTAGTTCCTGTTATTATCCTTATTTTGCAGCTGAGAAAATTCAACTGCACACAACTGTTAAGTGCCTTTTCCAGGGTAAGTATCTAAGATTTGAGTTATTTCTTACACCAGGCCATCCTTCTCTTTAATCCCCTCTATCTACATATATTTATGCTTTTATCTTGTGTTAGGTTCATGGTATAGTGGAAACAATTCTGAACTTAAAGTCAGATGACCTGGGTTCAAATCATGGGGCTTCCATGTGGTATTTGTGTGATCTTAGGAGAACCATTTAACCCCCTGGGCTTCATTTTCCCTATCTATAAAAGAAGTGGTGGTGGGATTAAATCACAAATCCTTAACCTGGGGTCCATGAACTCTTAAAATTACATTTTATAATTATAAAATAATATAATATAAATACATTTGTCTTTCTTTGGAATCCTGTGCATATTATTTTGGGCATTTAAAAACATTCTTCTGAGAAGGGGTCCTTTGGCTTCACCAAACCACCAAAGGAGTCTGTAACATACAAAAATGGTTAAGATCCCCTTGGATTAGATGGATTTCTAAAGTCTCTTTGAGCCTCCAAATTTATCATCCTCCATATATATACTTTCACCTCTCCCTGAATATAGTGCTCCATGACATTTACTCTAGTTATGTTAAAATTCTTGTTAGGGCTGGAAGAGATTCCCTGAATGATATTTCTATTCTTTTAAAAAATTATTCACACAGGGGCATAATTTCCATATTTGTGATTAAAGTATCATATCAACTACAAAACATTGAGAAAGTGCTAGGAAAAATCTCAGACACCCAGTGGCCTCAGTTTTTGGAGTTTCCATAAAGAATATAGATTCTTTTGCTATGGTAATTGAGGGGCATACAGAATAGAAAGCTACAAGAGACTAGATATAAAACTAAGATTTGCCCTTGCTTGCTACTGTTGAGGTAGGGGAAGAAATGCTGGTATAAATCAAATCTCCACCTTTTAGTATTGTTTGGTAAATACACTGAAAAAGGAGTGTTCTTTCCCATAAAATCAGGCTGCAATAGATATGGGACGTTAACAACCAAAAGGGCTTTCAGTTATCAACAACATAAATGGAAGCAGTGGAAAGCCATATTGTACCTTTAAAAGTGAGTTAATAGTCCCATTCTCTGAGTTGGAATTTATTAACTGAGCACTTCAAGGAGTATATATCGTACAGAAACCTTGTGGATTATATTTTATGGTTTCTTGTAGCAGGAGCACTTATAGCTCAAAATGTGGGTAAGAATGTCATGATCCTACTCCATCATTCCATGGTTCCCTTTCTAATAAAAACTTATCAAATAAAATGGAATACCTCTAAACAAGGCAATGAATGCCAAAGTTGGTAAGTGCAAATAATAAAATTCTTAGAATCATAATTCCATGTCAGTGCTGTACCTAGAGAGGTTGTCTGAAAATATCCATGTGTGCAAAATGGGCCTCTAAGGGTTCCTGAAAGAAATATAGCTTCTAGAGCAGGCATGGTGGTATATACTTGTAATTCCTGCTACTACAAATGGCTGAGGCCAATGGATCACTTGAGCTTGGGAGTTCTGAGCCGTAATGTGAAAAAGACCCTCAATGTTCTCACTAAATCAAGCACCAGTATCTTGAGTCTCTGGGGAATGGGTGTGGTGGTAGTGCACCAACTTGCCCAAGGAAGGGTGAACTGACCAAGGTTGGAAACAGAAGGGTCAAAGCCAGTGAACAGTGAAGTTGAACCAGTGAGGGGCTAGGTGACATACGGAGACCCACTAAAAAAAAGAGAGAAAAATAGATATGACTTTTTGTATTTTCTACTCTTTTTGCAGTTTCATTTACCACGTATTTATTTTTACTATAAATGCTCAAAATCCATAAAATTGAGTAACTCATCTCCAATTTTTTGAAAGAGCAAAAATGAATATGGAAAAGATAGAGGAGGAATATTTAGGAACAATACTGACAATGTCTTTTGATCTTTTCTCGCATTATTTCATTTTTCAGAACTCTGACAAGAACTCTACTAGACATTTGATCTCTTGCTTAGTTGTCTCTTCCCTTGACTACATACTACTAAATTTGACACCTCACATATCATCTCATTCCTATTAGATCGCAAGCTTCTTATAAGGCACTACCCTGGTGCAGTCCCTAATTGCTTCATGCCTGATTATTATAATAGCCTTTTATTGACCTCCCTGCCTCAAGCACATTTTTGACCATATTACCTCCCTATTTAATAAATTCCATTCACTCCTTATTTCCTCCAGGATCACATACAAATCCTTTAGCTTTTAAAACCCTTCATAACCTGGCCCTTATCTTTCCAGTCTCTATGTATATACTCTGGGATCCAGTAACACTGACTTCCTTGCTGTGCTCATTGCTGCTTCGTGCATGCAATACCCCATCTCCTGACTCTATGCATTTTTAATGGCTGTTCCCCACACTGGGAATGCTTTCTCTCATTGTTTCCACCTCATAGCTTCCTTCAAATCTCAGCTAAAAAAAAAAATAACAAAACAGCCTCTGCAAGAAGCCTTTCCTAGTACCCCTTAATGCTTATGCTTTCCCTCTGAGATTATTTCAAATTTAGTGTATATATTTTACTTCTACATAGTTTGCATGTTGTCTCTGCCATCATAAACTCCTTGAAGGCCATGACTATTTTTTGTCTTTCTTTGTATCACTAGTATAGTGCTTGGCTCATATTAGGTGCATAATAAATACTTATTGATGATTTAGAATTGTGTCTTATTTTTCTATACCTCCTACAGTGCATATAGTTGGCACTTAATTCATGCTTGTTGAACAAGAGGATGATTGCACTTTCTGTTTTATCTATGGGGTCAGTGCCCCATTTTTATTTACCACTCTTCTCCTAATTCATATCTCCTGCCAATTTTCCTGATGGTGCTTTATCACTTGGCTTGGAATAAGGCGAAAAGATGCAGTAGAAAGGTCACTGGGATTGAAATCAGAAGAGGTGAGTTAAAGTCTCAGCTCCGTTACTTGTGGAGTAGCACTGGGTAAGTCCTTCTACTTCTTAGAAATTTCATTTCTTTCTTTGTAAAATGGAGATGGTACTCACACTACCTACCTCCTATGGTTGTCATGAAGAAACTGCTTTGCAAGCCAAAAAGTGCTAAGTAGGTGTGACATTTTTATTAGTCACTACTTTCTGCTTACACAGAAAAATAAAAAGGGAAGATTCCCTCCTGACCCAGGTCCATCTACTTTTGCATTTGGTCTTTTGGATTATTCAAGATTATAAAAACTTCGAAGCACTTACCTTTTTGCTGCACTGTATTAAAGAAAAAGCAAATAGTGTCCTTGTCAGTAATAATTTTAAAAAATAACTGAAGAGAAATGACACAGAACTCTATACCCAAAAGGAAGTTGTCTCTTTAGAAAACTATCCTTGGAGTTAGCAAAAAAGTAGTTGGGTCCAGAATCAAAGTGGGAAGCTTCAGCACCCATCACTTCACCAATCTTCCCTTTTAACTGTTAACACTTGTCTCATTCTTCATAGTCACTGAGCATCAGCTGGATGGGTGGGCAGGGGAAGAGAACAGACCACTGCTGTCCCCACCACCTACACCTACACCTAATGACAAGGATTATGTTCATTGTCCAAACCTCTCTTAGGGACACTTTTCATAGTGTTCAGAAGTAGTGTCCTTGCAGCAATGACCAGAAAAAATGAAAACAAACAATAATGCCCACAGTTTCTATAGGACATCCCTGACTTGTGGATAGGATGTCATGATGAAATTTCCTCCCCAGTTACAGAACTGCCATATTAATCCTGACTATGGCAATGGGCCATTATAAATCCCAAGCTATTTACAGTTTGGTTAAGACCAGATATCTTGTCTGCCAGCACACACGGGCCTCATGAGGATGCACTGATTTGTCTAAGTGAAAGTATCTTTTGTTGAGATTGAAAGTGTGTAACTTCAAACCATTCAGAGGGCAGTACTGACATGGTCTTAAATGCGAAAAATTGTGGTATGTTTGAAATTGATTTTTAAAAGTTTTACCTTTTAAGTACATGGTTTACAGTTTTGAATAGCTCTTAAATGTTAAAATGCAGAACACTGGAACATCAAAGAAAACGCTGAACATTTATCGTTATAGGTTATGCAGTCAGCACACAAGTATGCTTTCCCCCCTGGTGCCCATAGTAAGTGATGGATATCTAACTGGAATGGATATCAGACAAACCACTATTTAGCCAGAGGCAAGAGCTTAGTGGTCTAGGAATCAGATCTGGCATACTCAGACTCTGGAACAGCATGTTCAAATGCCGAAAAGTTTGACTCAGACTTCTGAGGTGGGGAAACTTAGCACCAAGTAGTTTTTCCAAAAGAGACCTTAAAATCTCCAGTTATATTGAATGATTATGAATCCTGTAGATCTGGTAGAACTTGGTAGGACCTTTTCTATGTAAGGTGTTTTCTTCCTTCCCTATATTGTTTCAATGTCATCCCATGAAATTTTTATGGCATGCAACCAAACTGTTCGAATAGACAAACAGTTTGCCCATGTGGGCTGTCTTTACTTCCCAAATGGCTTATTGAGGCATGTGCCCTGATTTCAGTTGATACTGACCAAGAATGAACATGAGATCCTTCTATCAATCTTTGTCTCCATTTCTTAATACTGATCTCCAGCAGTCCTGTAAGCTCTCTTTAAGGATATTACGTAGTAGCTGGATTCATCACCACAACTGATTTTTTTTTTTTTTGGCATTATCCTTTTCAATGACTTGGGACATGTAGAAACCCAGCAGAAGCATGGGACCATAGCATCATAGGACTAAACCTAGAAAGGACTTTGGAAGCCACCTCCTTCAAACACTTTCTTTTTTCAGTTGAAGAACTGAGACCCAAAGAAGCTAGGTGACATAGTCACGGTGTAAATGTCTAAAGTAGAATTTGAATCTATCTTTCTGACCCCAGGTTCATAACTCTATCCATGATACCTCTTCCCAAGCACTAGGACTCAGCTCAGAGGTCACCCTCTTTAAAAACTGTCTTGTCTGTCATTTTGTCAAATGCTCAGAGGTATAGGTGGAACTAGAACTGAGGGTAAAATCACAATTGAGGGCTACTTCTCTATTATATCTCTTGGTCTGAGGGTTGCATATGTGCTTCTGAGCAGCCTGGTCACAAGGTATTTCTCATCAGGTCAGAGAATCACAGCTTTCTGATATGGAAATTCTGGCAAAGAGTCAATTCAATTCAATAGAAGTTGATTAAGCATTTACCATGTACAGTACTCTGTGTCAGAGGTAACCAGATTGTAGAACTGGTTCTAGCTACTCTGATCACAAGAGAAGTTCTAGATAGAGTTGATCATTTAAATGACCTTTGCTGCACATTTATGTTTGTTTATACATATTTATACTTTGAATGACCATACCACTGAAGTAACTGGAGCTTCTGCTGCTGAATTTAGAGGAAAGAGCAAGAAAAGTTCAAAGTTTATAGTATGATGCTTGGTATGGATCAAATATAGGATGTAGAGTCAAAGGTACAGGATTCAGATTCTGGCTCTGGTACTTACTACCTGCTGCTGACCTTGAAGAAATCACTTCATCTCATTATGTCTCATTTTGCTTATCTGTAAAATGGGGGGCAGGAACTAGATGACCTCTCAGGTGTTCTAGGTCATCTTGTGTTCTTGCATGTTAGATTTCCCCACTCCAGTTACTCTTCAATCCAGTGACATTAACCTCTTGATTGTTTCATGAACAAGGCACTCTATCTCCAGATTCCAGGCATATTCTCTGGCTGTCCCCCATGCCTGGAATGCTCTCCATCCTTAGTTTTACCTATTGGTTTCCCTGGATTCCTTTAAGTTCCAGCTAAAATTTCACCTTCTACAGGAAACCTTTCTAATTCCTCTTAAATTAATGCCTTCCTTCTGGTAATTATTTCCAATTTATCCTGTATATAGCTTGTTTGTACTTACCTGTTTGCTCATTGTCTCCCTTATTATTATTATTATTACCTATTATTATTATTACCTAAGGGTAGCAATACCTTTAAGGATGGTCCCTTGTACCTAGCACAGTAGCTGGTATATAATAGGTGCTGAATAAATGCTTACTGACTGACTCTAAGGTCTCTTACCAATTCTAAATCTCTGATTCTATGTATTTATTCCAAATAGTAACTTGGGAGTCATATCCAAGAGACAGTACAGATTCAACCCAAAACATGATACCCTGTATGACTTCTTGGGCAACATGTTGTAATGGAGTGAGCTTTGCACTGAGATGCAGAAAACTTGGATTTGACAGCATATTCTGTGACATGAGTGCTCTATGACCTGAGACATATCACTTTACCTTTCTGTGCCTTAGCTTCCTGACCTTTCATCTGAGTAGGTTTGACAAGTGATCTCCAAGTTTTCTTTTAGCTATGTAAGTCCATGAGCATGATCATCTTGACTGGGGCACTGAAAGAGTCTGAAATATAAAAGAAAGATTGGTATTCTAGATCATAGTTCACCAGAAGTGTCTAAGGTCTGTGCTTTGATGGGATGAGTAAATGGGCTCCCTATAACAGGCATTCTTTTTTCCCTTAGTTTTTTTTTTTCCTTGAGTGTGATGTTAACTCAAAGTCTTTTGAGAATTTATGAATCTCATTTAGAAGGTTGCTGTTGTAGTCTTCCCCAGTTTCATGCAGTCAGCATGATTTCTCTTCCCCTCCCTCCCTCCCTCTCTCTCTCTCTCCCTCTCTCTCTCTCTCCCTCTCTCTCTCTCTCCCTCTCTCTCCCTTCTTCCTCTCTTCCTTCTCCCTCTCCCTCCCATCCTCCTCAAATATGATTGTTAGACACAAAATGCTACAATCTCCAAAGACTGCATGTCACTCAACAAGCAAAGGAGAAACACATGTTGAGATAAATAAGCTGTAACAGATTACCAACAATGACTTGAATACAAGAAATAATATAGAAGATGCAAACAAAGGTCGGGGAGAATGATAAAGAACTCATATTGTAAGACTGAGGGATAACGAATGGATAGTTTCTCTGCAGAACAATCACCTACCTCAAGTTAGCAGACTCATCACATTGGGTCGAGAACCTGGGGATGATTTATGGGAGGGTGTGAACTTGAAGAATATCATAGGCTGAAAAGGTATGGATGGGTTGCATTCTGTATTATTGTGTGGAGAATGCACATCAATGAAATCAAAGAACAATTGAAATACTCATTTAAAAAATTGAGTTCCAAATTCTTTTCCTCCATCCAGTCCCTCCTCCACCCATTGAGAAGGCAAGTAATATAAAATCAATTATACTTATGGAATCATGCAAAACATATTTCCACAATAGCCATGTTGCAAAAAGAAAAAAAAAACATCAAGAAAGTGAATAAAATATGCTTCAATCTGAACTCAAAAGTTCAGAGTTCTCAGAATTCTCTGAGTTCAACTCACAGTTCTCTCTCTCTCAAAGTTTCTCTCTGGAGGTAGATAGCAATTTTTACCATGGATCCTTTGGAATTGCCTTGGATCATTGTCTTAATAAGAGTAGTTAAATCTTTTACACTAGATCATCTCTTTATGATATTTCTGTTACTGTGTACAATATTCTCCTGGTTCTACTCACTTCACTTTGCATCAGTTCATTCCCAGTTTTCTCTGAAACCATCCTGCTCATCATTTCTTATGCATAATAGTATTCCATCACAATTATATACCACACCTTGTTCAGCCATTCCTCAATTGATAGGCATTCCCTCAGTTTCCACTGAAAGATATTCTTTAGACAAGGAAGTAGAGAAATGGATTTCTCTGAATAATTTTAAAGAACAAGGGTTAAAACATTACGAATTTACTCTATAATACTCAAGTGACTGGAACATTCATTTGAGCAGAATACCCTAAACATTCTGATTCACTAAGTTTCTTTCAGGTGCACAAATGAGGTAATTATACCAATACTCATATAAACTCATAAAACTCTGCCTCTCTATTTTTTTGATATATCTTGTGGACCATGTGTGTCAGAGTTTCTCTGGTTTGAGGAAAATGCAGTCACAATACTATAGAGTCAGGGTAGATTTCTCATCCTCCATAAAAACCATTTCCTAAGTATTTCAAATGCTGCTAAAGCACTCTCATTACCTAATGATTTGATTTTCCAACACCATAATATCGATTTGGATTTAAAACATGTTAATATAGAATCACAGTTTAGTCAACAAGTATTTATTTAGCATCCACTATATGCCTGGTTAAGTACTGGGTTACACACACACACACACACACACACACACACACACACACGCACACATACA
The DNA here is from genome assembly GCA_023548195.1 of Bettongia penicillata ogilbyi. Classification (NCBI taxonomy): domain Eukaryota; kingdom Metazoa; phylum Chordata; class Mammalia; order Diprotodontia; family Potoroidae; genus Bettongia; species Bettongia penicillata. The sequence goes on from JAJHZJ010000560.1 coordinate 14,081,993, forward strand.
CACACACACAGCAGAAGACAGTTCTTGCCCCTGAAGAACTCACATTTAAATGGTAGAGACAAGACACAAAAACAATATCACAGGTCTTCAGAGGTGATCTAGTTTTGTGCTAATTTTGGCCTGACAATTAACACCAGGAAAACAGAAGTTATTCACTAGCCAGTACCTCACCATACATAGTGGAACCATTGGTCACAGCAAAAGAAGAATCTTTGAGTACTATAAATAAGCTCACTTACCTTGGCAGTATAGTCTCCAGGAATGTTCATATAGATCATATGGTTAATGAATGCGTTGCCAGAGCTAATTCAGTATTTGGGAGGCTCCAAAAAAAGTGTGGAAGAGAAGTATCAGGTTGCATACCAAACTGAAGATCTACAGAACAGTTGCAGTTGTGCTGACTTCACTGTTGTATGCCTGTGAAACCTAGACAGTCTACCATTGTCATATGAGAACACTGAATTGTTTCCATTTGAATTGTCTTAGGAAGATTCTGAAGATCATCTGGCAAGATAAGGTACCAGATCCTGAGGTCTTCTCTTGAACAGAACTACTAAGCACTCAGACTCAACTACAGACAGTCCAAAGGGTTGGTCAAGTAGCCTGATGGTTGAACATAAGCTTACCTAAAAGACTCTTTAACAGAGAACTAGCACAAGGCAAATGCTCACATAGAGGTTAGAAGAAGCAATTCAAAAGACACTTTTAAAGTCTTTCTGAAGAACTTTAGTATCAACTGTGAGACATGGGAGATGTTGCCACAGGGTGACCCAGCATAACTTGCCCACATCAAAAAAGGCACTGTAGCACAAAGGTAATGTGAGATGTTCAAATCTAGAGACATCTTCATTTCAAATGTTCAAGTGGATGATTTGTGCCCCAGCTATGGTAGAACCTTCTGAGCTCATGTTGGACAGATCAGCCACAGTTGAACGCATTATGCCCTGACTGCAATATTGTCACATCGTTGGTCCTCTTTGAGTACAAAGGACAAACAACAACAGTAACAGACTAACCTGGATGTGAAGAGTAATCTCCTTAAAACAAGTTGACTTTCACACTTTGCTTGAATATCTCTATTTCATTCCCCACTGACTCAGCCTATTGTACTGTTGGACAGCTCCACCACAGTGAAGTTGTTCAAATAATAATAATACCTTACATTTATAAAGCACAAAACAGTTTCACATACATTATTTCAGCTGTTTCTCACAATATCCTTACAAGGAAGCTTGGCAGATCATGTAGTACTTTCCCTATAGGACAAATAACAAAATGGAAACTTGAGGAGGTCAGCTAACTTGCCAGAGTACAGGTAGTCAGTGACAAAACTGAGATTTCCATTCAAGGCTTTTGACTTGAAGTCCCATGTTTTTTCCACAGCACTGGACTACCTTCCTGCTAATTTACTTTCTTCTTCATTTCCTTTCCTATATCCTATGAACATGATGCTAAACCATAGGTCTAATTATATGTTTTCTTGCTGTAATAGATCCAGTGGTTCCCTGTCACCTCTTGTATCAAATGCAAACACTGAGGCCCAAGAGCCAGAGCTCCAGACTACCTTTTCAGCACAGTCCTACAAGACATTTTTTGCAGTCTTGGTTCCAGTCAAACTGTCCTACTTGCTATAACTACATGATGCTTAATCTTCCCTCTCTGAACCTTTGCACAGACTGTCCCTCATCTCTGGAACACTCTCCCTCCTCTTAGAATTCCTGACTTCCTTCAAGGATCTTTTACCTGAGAATTTTCCTAATCCTTCTAGTTGCTAGCATCTTATCCCCAATATTTTTTGAATATATTTTACCATTATTTGTCTATATCTGTAGCCTCCTTCTCCTTCCTGGTTCATTCAGTAAAATATATACAATATAATATGGGGAATAGGATGCTAAAAACTCTAAAACAGACCATGCTCCCAAAGAGAATCTGTTTTACAGCTTCATTTTTGTCTTTGTATCTCAAACTTGTGAAGAAGACTCTTAGTGATTCAATGAAACGATAAATATTTACCAAATGCCTATGAAATAAAAAGGGTCAGTGGAATGCTATCATAACTTTGCCTTCTGGAAAATAGTTCTCTTTTGGATAATTCTAATGTACTTTCTCCATAGCTAACTTTTGAGGCAGTTAGTGTAAACATAGCAAAATCACAAGCCATTGTTTATTACTTTGCAACAGACAACGAGATACAGTCGAATTGATAATTTATAGGTCTTGTGCATTAGTAAGTTCATATAGCTCACAGAGGCATTACAAATGGACAATGAATTGGACTACACAGGAGGAGGCTGGTGGGCTGGATTGTCTGTGGGAAATTGCAAGGTTCTTTTAATGATTTAAAAATCTATCTCTGAACAAAGGAACTCCTATTGATATCAAATCAATCAATCAATAAGCAATTATTATGCTATTCTTCTGGCATTGTTGTTTGACTAAGAGATGGGAAACATCACAGTCTCCAAAGAATTGAAAATGAATATTATCCAAAGGGTGATGTCAAGCTCCCTGCTCAGAGTCAGGAGACTGCAACATATTGTAAACAGTTATGAAAGAGATGTAGAATAAAAGATCTCATCCAAAATATTCATGAGAAAAATAAAAAAAATATGGGCAGTTGGTACAGTGGGAAAGGAGCTGGGTTTAAGTTAGAGGACCTCAGGTCAACTCCTGGTCTTTGTCACTTACTCATGTAACCTTAGTCACTACACATCTCTGGGATCCAGTTTCCTCAGCTGTAAAATGGGGAGGGGTGGATTCAAGGACCTTGAAGGTCATTTCCATGGGTGTGCATAGTTGGTTTGCTATTTACATTATGGGAAGAAATACTTACATTGATGAAATTACAAATCTATTTTAGTTTGAAAGTCCTTTAGATTATCTTTCTCTGAGAAAAGAACAAGATAGTGTAGCCATAAAAGCATAGGCCTAGGGACAAGGAGACCTATCTCTGCTACTAGCTAGCTATGTGACCTTAGATATGTCAGTTCAATTCTCTGGGCCTTAGTTTCATCATTTCCAAAAAATGAATCAGTTGGCCTTGATGAGTGCTAAGGTTCCTATAATCTCTGATTTCTATATCATCCATGAACTCAAAGTGGATTTTATACATTATGGTATTTTTCTGAATATCACAGACTCCTCCTTTGACCTCCCCTATAGATATTGTCTGCCCCAATTAGAATGTAAACTCCTTGAAGCCAGCAACTTATGTATATGGATCTCCAGTATGGAGCACAATGCTTGATACTAAGAACTTATTAAATGTTTTTCATTCACTCATTCATCATTAATTCCAATATCATCTCTATTGTGTGAAGTAGTTAAATGAGGTCTTCTTTCCCCATGTTACTGATGGGGAAACTGAAAAACAAAGAGTTTCATTGATACATGCAAGGTGATCTAGAGAATTAGTGTTGTAACTAGGAATATAATATCCTAAGACTAAAGAGTCTTCCAGGTTCCAGTAACATGTTAATCATACTGCATGCCTTCTGGAATTATATTTAATTTTGACTGTTCACTAGTTCTGAGCCAATCTCATAAGGAACCTAATTTTATTTAATTAAAATGTATCCTTCATTTTTAATGCCTGTACTTAAATAATTATTTTTTATTACAATCCTGTGTATTTAACTTGTACAACCCTCCCTCCACCTTCATGCTGATGCCTTATCCCCTGAACCACAAAGTTACCTCCAAATGTCAGACTTCAGAATGGTCTCTGAAACCATTTCCCCTGGCTCCTCACTCTAGACTTCGTATTTACTAATGCATTATTTAATCTGGTAATGAGGATGGAAGCAGGTAATACAATTCCCTTCACTACAGGTGGTAGTTTTCTAGGAATTCTTTTCCCATATAGATCAGATTTTCATCATTTTCATTTTTTATTGGTTATCATGTTGGTGTGGCTATGTGATGGCTGGTGTATCAGGATCACCCATGAGATGCTAGAACAGATTCTTTACTAACCTGAAAGAAATGGCAACCATGACCTAATGTAAGCATTTAACAGAAGAGGAAGAAAATTTAACAGTCATTTAATAGGCACAAGAGGACCTGGAGATCAAACCAGAGAGGCCCTCTGATTCCATGCCAAAGTTACCATACCATATGGATTTCCTTGACACGGGGCATTCACTTCAGGTCTATACTTGGCTTCCAGGAAAAGAATAATATTATTCCTTTGAATGTAGGGAAAGCATGTGCCTGTGTCAAAGTGTGGAAGGCTTCTTTTAATAAAAAAGGAAAAGTCAGGAAAATGCAGCATTTATTATAGCATTTATATTTCCCCTGGTTAATTTAATTAGCCTCTTTGGTGCAAACTTACCAAAAAAAAAAAGCATGGCATCCAAAGTGAGGGGGCCACCTTCCTCTGGAGCTAGGCTGGTATTCTGGCCCAGGTGTAATTGGGGTAATTATGTATTACCTACTTGTAGTTCTCTAAGCTGTTCCAATTAGATTGAAGGAGAGATTTTTACTTTTGCTAAGGGATGGTTAAAAGCTTGCTGGTACAGCAAGCGTCACTTGCAAGCTGAAAATACAGGAGATAAATATAACCAATATTTCATTTTTAATTTTTCTCTTTTGGTCTGATTTCTTCAGTAATAGGAAATCTGGGGCAGCTAGGTGGCACAGTGGATAGAACACTGGCCCTGGAGTCAGGAGGACCTGAGTTCAAATCCAGACTCAGACACTTACTAGTTGGGTGACTCTGGGCAAATCACTTAACTCCAATTGCCTCAAAAAAAAAACCAAACTGAGGAAATCCCATAGAGAAAACTTATTTTAACAATGTAGTTTAATATTTTAAAAATATTATTTATTAATAACTTTAAAATATGGTTCTTCTGACCCAAAGGACAATTAGATGTTTGCAGCCAGCAATAGTTGTCCTTTGAACTTTCCTAGGTAGACCGCAGTGGAGGAGTGAATAAGCGTTACTCTCCCTGAAAACTCTGCCTAAAGGCATGGCATCATTGCAATTGCCACACCTGAGAGTACTGAGGGGGAGACAACAAAATTCCCTTTGCAACTAATTTATTATGGAATTAAAATGCCAGAACCTTTAAATTCTTTACTGTGAAATTTAATAATTTTTAAATTCTAAATAGAGAGCTTAACAAAAGCAAGTATATTTAAGATACAGAGCTCAGCAAATTCACATAGCACAAGAAAAATAGACCAGACAACGTTGTTTCCTTATCTGTTGGATGGAGATCATCAGTTTTTTTTTTCAACAGGTTAGGTCAGGGAGGATGCTAACCATAAAAGGTGGGCAGCTAGGGAGGTGTACACAGTGCCATCAAGACAGTGCAGCTTATCCTTAGGTTTCTGTTCTATGCCATAGTTGTGCTTCCCTTTGGCATACATAATGGTTTTGTTTTGTAGAAATAGGTATTTTTCCCTTTGTCAAAAACTGGGGACTTCCTTAGAAGGATCTTTTAACTTGGAGTCTGTGGCTAGATTTTATGAGGGGATTCCATGGAGTTGGATAGGAAATAAATTATATCTTTATTTTGAATATTATTAGCTTTGTTCATAATCTTATGTATTTTGCGCATTTAAAAACATCATTCTGAACCAAGGTCTATAGACTTTACCAGGCTACCAAAGTGGTCTAGATAGCAAAAAAGGTTAAAAATTCTAGAGGATTTAGATTTTTGAATGATATGACAAGAGCTCCATGAGTTAGAGTGGGAAGGACAATAGTGGTGTTAGTTGTACCTAGGAAGTAGCTAGGCTTTAACGATATTCTTTCATTCTCAGTAATAGTGGAACCAGCCCATGTGGACTCAAATAGCCTAGTCCCTAAGTTACCAGATGAGAAAGTAATGGATGGCCCTTAAAGAGTATATATATTTTTGGGAAAATTGTTGGGCTCACACTAACACTCACAGAAGAAATCCATGTTGGACTTAACATATTTTAAAGTCACTTGGGGATTAATTGTCAAAATATTCCAAAGAGGCAAAGATTCCAAAAGAGTCGAAAGGAAAAGCTCAAATGACTCTCTCTCTCTCTCTCTCTCTTTCTCTTTCTCTCTCTCTCTCTCTCTCTCTTTCTCTCTGTCACACACACAATGTATGTATTTATATATAATATATATGCACATGTATTTATATACATATATGTTAGAGATAACCAAGGAGATATCATGAACCTCTTTCTTATCTTTATAAAATCTTTGAGAGACTAATCTATGTATATATCTACGACATCCATGAAGAAAATGTGATAAAAGAGTAAGGAAGCTTTCACAGAGGATCTTCTATAGCATACCATATTTTCACAGGCACACAGTTGACTAAGAGACATAGAGAATACAATAACCTACTAGGTTTCTTGACTGTTGATTCCCCAAACACATCTGAATTAGTAGAACAATTGCCTTAAAGGCTCTCCTCCAAAAAGGTATCTCCCATGTGTATGTGAAGATCACAAGATTCGTTTAATAAATAGATCCACTGAGATGGCATTGTTGAAATATCTCTTAATTATTAGAAAACATAAAACAATAATACATATACTCACCTAAAAGTTTTTTCAGTATCATGAAGGATATCTGGAACAGAAATTTAATGAAAAAGAGAGTACCTATGGATCATGAAGTACTCCAGAAGCTCCTGTCTAAAAGATGTTGGTCTGATTATATCAAGCCCCAAATATTACAGAATTCCCGTTGTGATCCATGATCACTCAAAAGAGATAAACGTAGTAGTCCACAAGGAAAAAAAAAAAAACATCAAGTAGATGAAGAATATATATTGTTCAGATTGTGGTATGGAGTTGAATGAACTAGATTGCATTTGGATAATCACTCTGAACTTTCAATGATATTAAGTTGGTCTTTTACAAATACATATTCACATACATATGCAATATTTTTCACATCAATATTCTTATAATACTACAAATCATGAACACTATTATCTCTGAAGAATCAAAATAGCAAATGACTAAAAGGCAATAGTTAGGTGTACAGGGGGTATAGATAGTTTATATAATATAACATATTACCAATATTGATTTGTGTACAACTACTAGTGCAATAGATATTATCCATGAGTTTTATGTCTTCAAAGAAAGGTGGATCATTCATGTAGAAAGAATTAAAGATAATTAAATGGACAGCTTCAGTATCTATGGTAATAATAGTATCTATGAAATGTTAAAATATATCCAGGAATGACTTTAACATATTGGGTAGGTCTTCTAGGGAGTATACATAGAAGGACATGGATAAGATGTTCACAGGATAAAAAGACAGTCTGTGACCTGCACTGTGTGGAAAGTAGCTATAACAAAGAGATCATAGATCCATCAAGATATTTAAATATTAAATATCAAAGAGAGATGAGACTTGGGATTGAGATGAATATTTTCCTTCATTTGTCTTGAAATGTATACTTTTATAAAATTGGAGAAATGGTAGAATTGTCCAACTTTCATTTGCTGCTTGTTTTTCTCTGACATGGAGTATTATCTTTATACTAGGAAGGACAGAACAGAAATGGACCAGATGAACTCTATACCAGACTACTGAAAAACACACAAACAGCTGTTTGATAGTATTGCTGTCACTCTCAGTGAACCCTGAAATACTGACATAAATGAGAGAAATGTTACTGTACTGGGGAAACTATACTGATTTTCAAAAGGAGAAAGGTGTAAGATAAAGGCCAAATTTCCAGTTCTTGGCAAAAATCTTGGCATATTCTCTGAAGAATGCCTTGGGAACATCTAGGATAGGAAGTAGTCACAAAGAGCCATTATAGTTTCTTTAGGAATAGGTCATGCCCAACTAACTTCAGTTCCTTTTTAAATTAGATTAATAGTAATTTGACTTATAATTAAAGGGAATGTTAAAGATTATCTTAGCAAAGTATCAACAAAGACTCTCATTCTGTTCTTTTGGATTATATGCAGAGACATAGACTAGGGGAAAGTATACTTAGGTGAATTTTGGTCACCTAATTTTGAATATATGGTCATTTCCCAAAATAAATGATTAATTCAATGTCAAATTAGAGATTTCCATTTGAGCACCCCAGGTATTTATTCAAATCTCTATGCTGCTTCATAATTATTTGCAATTTGGATAAGGATGTAGATGATATACTTATCACCTTTTCAAATGACAAAGCTGGGAGGAATGGATAGCTGTTTTGTTGAATGAAAGATGGGATGAAAAAATATTCTGTCAATTGAGAATGTTGAGCTGATTCTAAAAAAATTAATTTAATAGAGATAAAATGAAAACTTGTAGTTGGTTTACAAGTCACCTTCACAAGGGATACTATTGTGCTATACTATAAGAAATTACAAGCAAGATATTCTCAGAAAAACTCAGAAAAATTCACATGAACTGATGCAAAGTGAAATGAACAGAGGAACATTGTACACAGTAAAAGAAATATATGATGATCTACTCTGAAAAAATTAGCTATTCTCAGCAATACCATATTATAAGACAATTCTGAAGGACTTATGATGAAAGCTGCTGTCCATTTCCAGAGAAGAAACTGGTGGAGCCTGGATTCAGATTGAAGATAAAGTTTCTTTACTTTCTTTATTTTCTTTTTTCTTTTTGGTCTATTTCTTTCACAGTATGACTTACATGAAAATGTGTTTTGCATGACTACACATGTCAAATTGCATGCCTTCTCAAGGAAGGGTGGAGGAATTCATAGCACAAGTTAAAATAAAGAATGTTAAAATTGTTTCTTACATGTAATTGGGAAGATAAAATAATAATTAAAAAGAAAAAAAGATTAAAAAGTCAACTTTATAAGTACAAGATCTGAGAGGCATGACTAGATAGCAGTCCATATAAAAAGATATGGAGAATTTAGTTCTCTGCAAGCTTAATACGCTTAACCAGTATGATATGACAAAGAAAACCTAGCTTAACTTGTGTTGCCTTATAAGATACATCATGTCCAAGAATAACAAAGTGATAATCCCACTGTACTCTACCATGGTCATACCACATTTGATGCATTGTATTAATTCTGAATTCCAGACATTACTTAGGAGGACATTACTTAGGTCTAGATGCTAGAACATCTAGAGAGGAACAATGAGCCTAGTACAGAATCTTTAGATCATGTCAGAAAAGAAACTGAAGATGTATAAAATGGATATATGAGGAAGTATGTGTGTGTGTGGTTAGAGTGACTTTGATAATGGAAGACTAACTATTTGAAGGGCTGTCACAATGAAGAGTGATTAAAATTATTCTACTTGGCCCCAGAGGATACTACTGGAAGCAACGAGTGCAAATTATGAAGAGGCAAGTTTTGGTTCAAGGTCAGTACTGCTAACAATCAGAGCTGTACAAAGTGGAGTCAACTGCCTCAGGAGGTAGTACATTCTTCCTCATTCTTAAGTCTTCAACCAAAGTCTGGAAGACCCCTTGTTGAGTAAGTGGTACATAGATTTCTCATTTAGGTATGGGTTGTACTAGATGGCACCTGATGTTCTGAGATACTGAAACAAGTGGGCTGATCAGATGACGAGAACAATGAGTTCCCAGGAGCAGCTAAGAGAAGGTGAGCAGAACACAAGGAGACAAGCAAGTTAAGTTCACCTGGGGATCTTGTGAAGGGCTTCAAGACAGATGGCGACATTCAGTGGGATACAGTAGAAAGAGCGCTTTCATTTTCAGAATCAGAGAACAGGGTTCAAACCCCACCTCTGGTGCTTAATACCCATGTGACTTTATAAGGGTGCTACAGTTGACTTCTATGGGGTTCAGTTTTCACTTCTGTAAATTGAGGGGGTTGGACTCAGTGGCATCAAAGATCTCTTCCAGCTCCAGACCTAAATTTTTAAGCCTCAATGAGAAAGTGTTGTAAGACTCTAAGATGAAAGGTACACGGAAGAGAGTGGCATGATCTATGGAGAAAAGCAAATTATTTGATGTAGAAAAGAATTCTGTAACAGTGGAAATTTCCAATGGTTTTTAGCTACTTTCTAACATTTTGGGCTCTTCTTTGGAGACCATTCAGAAGCCAAAGGAAGGTCTGTATATCTGTCTCTGTTTGTCCATCTCTGTCTCTCTCTGTGTCTCATCATCCTCCTGTCCTATGTGGGGCTTAGTCTTCTGCTTAGGGAGAAGAAGAGACCATGAAATAAACTGAAATGTCCCCTGCAAATGCATTTCTGACTAGCTCAGCACATGCCTCTCACTGTTCTGGGATTTCCTTCTGTCATCCTCAGCATAACAAATTAAGCTAATTCTTGTCATAGAATACCTGTCATCAGACCAGAGAATCATAGCTGTCTGACATGGAAAGGGCAAAGATGGCCAGGGCTCCGATAAGCACCCACGGTGGAAATAAGAGCTTGGAACTGGAGTCACACAGAACCTGATACCTTTGGTTCATGAGGATTTTTGGCAGACCTTCTGGGATCCATTTACCCAAGTTCACCTTCCCAAACCTTCCCTCTGAGTTTTGGATTCCTCTTGAAAATTCCTTTCCTCGTTTGCCTTTAGAGATTCCCCAGATGTCCGTCAGGATCCACGAGGTGAGCACTGTTCTTTTCACCAGCAAACTTGGCTCCTTCTCAAGGAAAGTCAATAGGTTCACAGCTCTCAGGGGACTGGACTGGATCTGGGCCCATGTGGCTGCAGGCAAGTTATACCAAATTAAAAAATAAAGTTGGCTCAGTTTGTTGCAGCCCAATCAATAGCCCAGTTTTGTGTGAAGTATTGTGAACCAAAGACCTCACAATATAGAATGGAAGCAAAGAACGTACACACAAGAGGACAAAAATGCTACACACTTTGTTCTTGTTAGCAACAAAACATTTCTTGTCCAGCCCACTACTTCCCACCTGCTATTATCTTCCTCATAAAACCCTTGATCTCTTATCTTATATGTATGCATACACACATGTAATGTATATGTATAAACATATGTATATATTATTTGTATATATCATGCATATGTTTGTTGACTGAATGATAGACTTAATTTTATAGGCAGTGTAGAGCTATTGAACCCATTTGAGCAGAGGAATAGTATTTAAAAAAAGCAATGATATGGTAGATTAGTCAGTCAATTGTATTGGAGGAAAAGAGAAAGGAAAGGAGAAGGGGAGGAAGGGAATAGGCATTTATATAGCATCTTCTATGTGTCAGGCATTGTGCTAAGCACTTTACAAATACTATCTCCTTTAAGCCTCACAACAGCCCTGCAGGGAAGCTCATATTATTGTTATTCTTCCCATTTTACAGTTAGGAAACTCAAGCTCAGTGATTTGCCCAGGATCATGGAGCTAAGAAGTATCTGAGGCCAGATTAAACTTCAGCTCCTCTTGATTCCTGGTCTAGTACTCCATCCACTGAACTACCTAGGTGCCCAGACAGAATAGGAGACTCAAGGGAATGAGCTTTATTAGCCAAAGAAACAGGCAGGTAGATGGCACAGGGGTTAGAGTGCTGGGCCTAGAATCAGGAAAGCTCATTTTCCTGAGTTCAAATCTGACCTCAGACATGTACTGGCTGTGTGATCCTGGGCAAGTCATTTAACCTTATTTGCCTCCATTTTCTCATCTGGAAAATTAGCTGGAGAATGAAATGGCAAACCACTCCAGTATCTTTGCCAAGGAAACCACAAATTGGATCACAAAAAGTTGGACATGACTGAAATGATTGAACAAAGCCAATGAGACAAATATGAAACTGGGAATTCTTAAGATTTTCACTGTGCCTCAGAAGAAAGCAAAAAAAAATTACCTCAATTTCTTCTCATGACTCTAATTCCTACCTGACACCTACCACCCAGTGAAGCTGGCTCATGCTTCTGACAATAGACATACTCACCATGTTGCCTCTATGATCCAGTTTCTGAGTGAAGAGTCAAAGGCAAGGTTATGTCCTTTGCAAGTATCTCATGACCATGATCATGACTCTCTTACTGGAAGATTCTAGCTCGAAATCTTTCTCTCTCCTCCTTGGTCAGTGGTTGTGGAATGAACCTTTAGAATTCCCTAAGTCTTTTTTCCTTGCTTCAGGCTCTCAGGGAATGATGGTACTGGGTTTTCTCTTCTAGTCTCAGGATCATAGATTAAAAGCTGGAAGGGACCTTAAAGATCCAGGAATCCAAACTCCTCATTGTACAGATTTGGAAAGCAATACTCAATGAAGTTACAGAACTTACTCAGGATCACAGAGATGGTAAATGTCTGAGGTAAGATTTAAACTCTGATCTTAATGAATCTAAATGTTGTCCTCTGTCCACCACTTGGTGCTGCCTTCATTGCTTTTGACAAAAGTGTTGTAATAGCCCAAGTACCTGGTCACCTCTAATATATAGGTTTGTCAGAAATCTTGAATATCTTCATTTGTTCCACTCTAAGAGGACACCTAGAAAGTCAGGAGTCCTTTTGGTTCTGATTTGGATCTTAGCATGGTGGTTGGCATATTGGCAGTGCCCAGTGCTTATTGACTTGAGACAGTTTGTCCACAGTCATGCAGTTAGGAGTCTAACTTCTAAAACAAAACAAAACAAAACAAACCCAAACCTATGAAAACATGAGTTCTGGAATCCCTTGAATTGTAATTTCCACATGTCTCTCTTTAGATTCACAGGGCAATATGGTACAAGTGTGAGGTAGCAAGTGTCTGGGAATGATGGGCCAGACATATGGAACAGGCAACCTGAGGATCAAGTCTGTGCATCCCTTCACCAACTCCTTTTTTTCATTCTCAGGTCAAATTTCAGGTTCTTAATTTCTTTCTTGCAGAGAAGAGCATTCTTAAGAAAGGAGAATGGTTGGTCCTCAGTTACTGCTGGAAAAAATATCATGTTGAGTCCTGGATATAAGCCATCAATTCCAGTGGAAATAATGACTTGTAGCACGACAGCCCATTGTAAAATGTGGTGAAAAATGCATAAAATCTTGCATCTGGTTTGAAATTTATCTTTGCTACCAAGACTAGCAGGCTGCACAGTTTGCTGTACTTTGGGGTCTTTATTCATCCATTGGTAATGACCCACTTCTGCGCGAGATTTCAAAGTAATTTGTTTTATTTGCCAAAACACTGCAGAATTGGTGTTTTGGGCTCCCCCATCCTACCACACAGTTTATTTATAAGAATGCTAATTTGAGACAGTTGATGAGTGCTATAACAAATATAAGCCCTCTATAAATGACAGACTTCAATGAAAGTCCTATCAGCTACTCTCAGGAGGCAGTGGTGGTCAATATAGAAAGGTCGATGTTTCTTCTTTCTTTTCTTTCCTTTCCTTTGCCTCCCTTCCTTCTTTCCCCTTTTTCCCTGAGAGGAAGTATGAAAAAGTAAATAGCATGCTGCTCTTGGAATCAGGAAGACAGGCTCAAATATTGTCTCTGACCGTTACTAGCTATTTGGGTCACTTCACCATTCTAAGCCTTGGTTTTCTCATCTATAAAGTGGGGATAACTAGTCCTGTATTACTTACCTCACAGTTTTCTCATAAAGTTCAAACGAGATAAGACAGACTCAAACTCTGTCAACTTGAAAGCATTGCTCAGCTGTCCTCCATATCGTTATATTTTTTTTGAGTAAAATGGTTACATTGTTCACGACTATAGCGGCTTTTCCAAATTTACGAACAAGATCATCTCTTTATTCTAGTTCTATAGTCCAGAATGTCAAGAGATTACTTGTGGTTCCCCCAGCTTTAAATAACTATAAAGCATACCTTAATATCAGTGCCATGATTCAGTGGTGAGTCTGATGGGGATCTATTTGGAATCATCTAAATACCTCCTGGTAACTGTCAACTTAATCCAGGGAGCTAATTCAGGGTGGGTTGTAGTACTACTGCTAATTTGGAAAGTCAAATTTGGATTTACTTCCTGGAAGCATCAGCTCTGGAATGAGCCAGCCGTCACTCCCCATTCCTGACAGGAATCCAGAGTCTTCTGATGCCCAGGAGGGAGTGAATAGAAAAGGAAGCCTTTTCCTATCATTTATATATAAGGGTCTCCTTCTTCTTCTCCTTCCTTAGGAAAATTAAAAATGTTTTTCTTTTATTGCACCAATTTAAAATCTGAACATGCATTGATTACAATTAAGGGTATTTATATTATTATTATTATTATTAAATAGTGTAATTTCCTACCAGCAAATTCATATGATTATAGGAGCAGATGATAAAGAGTTAAGAGAAAATTAGAAGAAATGGCTCCCCCATTCCTTCTCCATTGTCCCAGTCTAAATCCCATATGTGTGTGAGGAAGAGAGGGCCATTGATACATCAGGGACATGAAGCCATAGTGGTCAGGGAATGACTTTGAGAGAGAATTTTGACCCTTTTTCACCTATATCTCTTTGCTGTAGTCAGATTCAATTATAGTCAACAACGAACGTATATTATGGGCAGGTAGAAGACACTATAATAATAAATAATAGTATTTATTAGAGCTTTAAGGCTTGCAAAGCAGTTCACAAATGTCTCAGTTTATCCTCACCATAACCCTGGAGGTGGGTTACTCTTATTATCTTCATTTTACAGATGAGGAAATTGAGGCTGTTGGAATTTACACAACTTGGCCAGAGTCACACATCTAGTAAATGTCTGAGGCTGGATTTGAACTCAGTTCTTTCTAATTTCAGGTTTTGCACTCTCTCCATTATGCCACTTGCCTGCTCTAGGGCCACACTATGCTGCAGTTCTAGATATAAACACTCACCCCTCCCCTACCACTAAGAAAAAAGAAAAGGAAAAAACAACCTTAATTCCTTCATTCCCTTAAAGAATTTATAATCTGTGTGTGTGTGTGTGTTTCATATCTTCTTTTACGTATTTCACAAATTACAGGCATTTATTCCTTCTCTTTCTTTCTCCTCCCTCCTATATTTAAGCTTTCAACCTCCTAAATCAGGAGTGGGTACCTCTGGGCAGTTCAAGTCAATTTCAATTCAATAAACATTTATTCAAAGCCGTTGTAACCTAACCACCATGGTGCAAAGCAGCAGCTATATAGGTACCACTGGGAAAATTTCTGCCCATCACTCTCCCAATATACCCACCTCCTTTCTTCAGCTCACCTTGTGGCTCTCCTAGGAGCCCTGGACAGTGATGACTGGTGAGTAAGGAACTGACCCTACCTCTTTTTTGGGGGGTAGGGGTGGCACAGAGGGAATACCACAGGATGAGCAGGCAAGGATGAATTATGATCTACATAGAAGATCTTATTACATGAACTTTCCCATGAAACCCATTCCTTTTCTAAACTTCCCTAATACTGTCTAGGGTACTATCATCCTTCCAGTTAGTTATCTAGGTTTGCAATTTTAGTGTCATTTTTGAGTCCTACCTGTTAGCATTTAATCGGTTGCCAAATCCTGTCTTATTTATCTCTGTAACTTGTATATACATCCCCTTTCCCCCTCATCCTTTCTACAACCACCATCCTCATTCAGGCCCTCATCCCCTTTCGCCTGAACTATTTCAAAAGCTTCCTATTTGGTCTTCCTGCCTCAGATCTTTCTTCTCTCTCCAATCTATCTGCCACACAGCTACCAAAATGATTTTCCTAAAATTTAGACCTGACATTGTCATTTCCCTAAGCTTCCTATTGAATCTGTGATCTAAAATTATTTCATCTTTATTTCTTTCATTTAAAAAATCGATCTCTGCTTAAATTTTATGTCAATTAATTTAGCAGTACATGTATTTAATTTACAAATAAATAATTATATAGATATTGGACTATGTAGCCAAATGATTTTATTAGTGAGATATATGATCAAAATAGTTTAGACAGCACTGCTTGACAGCTGTGTGAAGCTCCCTGAAGCAGAGCTTACAGATGACTTTTTCTGAGACACCTAGAAACCAGGATTGGTGATTAAATCTGGGGTTATACTGTAAAATAGGGGCTCTTGTCAAATTAAATAATTTAACTTGTACTGTTCATCATCTTCTTCCTAAACGAAAACTCACTTCTCCAATTCATATCAAATACTTAAAGCAAATAAGCCAATTTCCTGTTCCCAAGGAATTCAGTAAGCTTGTGTTGCCTCCTTTTTATCTGTGTTAATGGTCAGTTTTAGGTTCTTTGACAAAGCTGACCAATACTTTACCATTATTCTAATATGTTAACTTTGACTGACATTTGAAATAGTAATGTTAGAAATGTGGGTGAATAATTTGTCTTTTCCAAAGCATTGATGAGTTCAACAGTTCTTTAAAATATTCTAGAAAGAAATGCACTCAGTAAACTGTCTACAAATGAAATCATAGATTTCCCTTGGCCCTACAGTTATTTCAACCGATCTTTGGCCATCCAGGTCTCTTTATTGCTTAATCTGAGAATTAGCTTTGAAACTTCAGCCTGGTTTGTGCTGGACAAGTATTATGTTGTTTCAGAGTTGTTTTCCTTGCTATCCCTGCCCCCCTCCTGACTCATCCAATTAAACTGAATGAACTCTTGTTATATTAAGCTTCTTCTGAAGAAATTATTTTTGCAATGCAGTTTTGCACTGATATTTCTGTTTTCCAATTTTCTTCTTCTCCTCCACCTCAACACCAAAAAGGCTTAATATGCACAAAATCAATTTTTAAAAGTCCAAATGTGAATTTTTTTATAACACGGGAAAACAAAATTAACAAAAATTTCAATGTTCATTTTAGCCAACCTAATTAACATCTTTTAATCTTGTGACCTTTTTTTTGAGTTTTGTAAGATTTTCTTTCCTTTATCTTCAGATGGGGATTGGGAGAAGTCCTACATCTCCTGCAGTTTCCTTCTATCCTTTTCCTCTTATATGATCTATCTCTTCATGTCCATTGACTTCGGATATACTCAGATCTCCTCTATTATTAAAAAAAAAAAAAAAACTAAACAAAAACCGAACATTTGACCACATCTTCCTACCAAATTTTGTTAGCATCCCATCTCTCTCCTTTCTTTTACCAAATCTAGTCTGCATCAGACCCACCAGACTGTACTATGGCTATCTTTATGTCATGATACTTTTTGGGTATCCTTATGCCCCTTTCCACCTTTGGCTCTGCAATGGGAATAAAATCATTTCTGCAAGCGACGTCAACAATCATACTCACCATGCCTGTAACTTCCTTAATCAAAACAACCCTCCCTAAGTACCACACCACCATGAATATTATCTTCAACTATTAAAATATAACTCCTTAAGAGCAAGAACTGTCTTGCTTTTTGTATTTGTAGCTTCATCTTAGCACAGTATCCAACATATACTAAGAGCTCATTAAATTGATTTTCTCCATTCATTAAAACTGCTAGATATTTAGAAAGAATAACATGTAAACTACTTTGTACAAACAAGTTATATACAGGATAAAATTAGAGATAATCAATGGAAGGAAGTCATTGCAATTAAAGAGGATTGGGAGAGGTCTCCCATGGTAGGTAGAATTTTATTTGGTACTTGAAGGAAGCCAGAGAAGCCTGAAGGTAGATTTAAGAAAGGAGAACATTTCAGGCTTGAGGGAAAGTTAGTGAAAACCACAAGAGTTGGGAGATGGAGTATTGTGCTTCTGGAACAGTAAGGAGGCTATTGTCACTGGATTAGAGAGTCCATGGCAGTGAAGGGTGCTGGTATGGTGCAAGAAGACTGGAATGGCATTGGAGAGGGGAGATTATGAAGGCCTTTGAATGGCAAAAAGAGAATTCTTTTTTTGAACCTAGAGGTAATAGGGTGCCAGGCAAATTTATCGAAAGGAGGTTGACATAGTCAGACCTATATTTTAGGAAGATCACTTTGACAACCTGACTGAAGAATGGACTGGAGTGGGGAAAAAGCTTGTGGCAGGCAGACCAACTGGCAGGCTATTGTACCCATGTGTGAGATGAGGAGAAACTTCACTAAGGTAGTGTCAATGTCAGAGAAGACAAAGCAATATATACCAGATATGTTATGAAAGTAAAATTGACAGGCAATAGATTTGATATGACAAAGAATAAGGAGTTGAGGGTGACCCCTAGGTTTTGAACCTAGTGACTGGAATGATGGTGGAAACTTCAAACATAATTGGAAAGTTAATAATAAGAGAAAGTTTGTTTCAAACAGAAGGACAAGATTATCAAGGGAATCGATGAAAAGAAATGTGAAGGAGGGTAGTCAAACTGTACCAGATTTTAACCTATATTATAAAACTGCAATTATCAAAACAATCTGATACTGGCTAAGAAACAGAGTGGTGGATCAGTGTGATAGATTAGATTCCCAATACATTATAGTAAACAACCATAATAATCTGGTTTCTGATAAACCCAAAGATCTCAGATTTGGGGATTAAAAACTCATTATGTGACAAAAACTTCTGAGAAACTTAGAAAACAGTATGACAGAGAATAGGTATGGACCAGCATCTCACATCATATTCCAAGATCCAGTCAAAATGGGTACATGATTTACAAATAAAGAGTGACACCATAAGCAAAATAGAAGAATATGAAATAGTTTTTACCTGTCAGATGTATGTTAGGGAAGAATTCAAGATCAAACAAGAGATAGCATTATAAAATGTAAAGTATACAATTTTGATTATAAAAATTAAAAAAGTTTTTGCACAAGCAAAACCAATGCAATCAAAATTAGAACGAAATCAGAAAAGTGGAAATTATTTTTTGAAGCAAATATCTCTGATATATTTCTTAGTTAGAGAATTGAGTCAAATTTGTAAGAATATAATTCATTTTCCAATTTATAAATGGTCAGATGATATGAGGAGGCATCTTTCAAAAGAAGTAATCAAAGCTATCTATAGTCATATGGGAAAATGCTCTAAATTACTATTGTTCAGAGAAATACAAATTAAAACAACTCTGATAGGAGAACCTATCAGACTGGCTGATATGACAGAAAAGGAAAATGATAAATGTTGGAGGGAATATGGGAAAACTTCTACACTAAAGCATTGTTGGTGGAGTTTTTAACTGATTCAATCATTTTGGAAAACAATTTGGAACTTTCCCTAAAGAGCTATAAAACTGTGCATGTCTTTTGACTCAGCAATGACACTACTGGGCCTATATCCCAAAGAGATGAAAGAAAGAGAAATGAACCTACTTGTACAAAAAATATTTAAAGCAGTTCTTTTTGTGGAGGTTAAGAATTGGCAATCAAGGGGATGCCCCTCCATTGGATAATGGTTGAACAAGTTGCGATATATGATTACAATGGAATATTATTGCTGTATAAAAAAGATTTCAGAAAAAAGGAAAGATCTGCATGATTTGATGCAAAGTGAAGTGGACAGAACCAGGAGAATACTGTACACAGTAATAGCAATATTGTACAGTGAAGAACTATGAATGACTTAGCTGTAGCAGTGATGATCCAAGACAATGATGAAAGACTCATGAGGAAAAATGCTGTCTGCCTCCACAGAAAGAGCTCATGCTATCTGAATACAGATTAAAGCATACTATTTCTCTCTCTCTTTCTCTCTCTCTCTCTCTTCCTTCCTTCCTTTCTTTTTTTCTTTCTGTCCCCTTTTGTTCAAGTTTTCTTGTACTAAATGACTAATATGGAAATGTTTTACATGATTGCACATATATTACCTCTATCAGTTGTTTACCATTTTAGGGAGGGGAAGAGGAGGGAGGGAAAGAATTTAGAAGTCAAAACTAAAAGAAAAAAAACCCAAAAGGTAAAAAAATGTTTTAACATATAATTTGGGAAAAATAAAATATCATTTTTAAAAAAGAAGGGAAAGTTTAGGAGTCACACAATCCCCTATTTTAACAGGTAATGAAACTGAGGTCCCAAAGGGGTTAAATGAATGACCCCCTCCCCACAGGTAGTAAATTTCAGAGGTAGTATTTGAATTGAAGAGATAATAATGTTTCTAGAAATAGCTTGATCGACTGAGATGGCTCATTTGCTGAAACAATGCTTGATGGTTCCTAAAAAGGGTGACACTAAATTGCTATAGAAATTCCATGCCTAATATACACAGATAGTTTGCCTGGAAATGAGTCTTCACTGTCATGCATGTACACGTGGGCTGGCTTAGTGTTTACTATCGGTAGCTATTACAATGTGAGTAGGTGACCTACTTCGATATAAGCAGCTGGTTGGAGGTGTTCATATTCCCTTTGACCTTCACACATTAGTTGATCCTATCCTAGTTGTGTCTGCAGTTGAACAGCTGACAACCATATATTTTCAAGTTTTTGAATGTAAAGATAAATTGTTGCTATTGTGAGAAAAAAATGCAGGCAACTGATTTTTTTTAAAGCCTCATTGACACTTTTTGCTTTTACATCAAAGAGGTATAGTATGTAGGGAGAAGGCCTCAGAGCCACTAAGACACTATTGTTGCTGACATCTTTCCTCCTTTTTTCTCAAAGAAGACTAGTGACACAGATAATGTCTTGATCTGCTCATGAATTAAGTGAGGCAGAGCTACACAAAGTTGTCAACTTCACTCTCTCCTCAAGAGTCATCAGTGTCCAGTGGCAACACAAAAAGTCATGGCGATGGCCCAGGATGCAATGAATAACCTCGGTCTTTCCCAGGTCTGAGTTTGTCTGAGGCAATGCCCATTAAAGGGCTAGGTAAGAATTGAGACAAAAGATGGCTTAATTTGCCATCACAAAACAAAGGAAGATCCCTTAGATTTTCTGGCCAGAATGGAAAACAATTACTATTGATACTCATTTTAAGTTATCAAAACCTAAATAATGAGCCACAAAGACTTGGGCTGGGATTAAAGGCATCATCAGGTGGCTCCATCTGAAACACAATGGGCTTTTTTTTTAAAGCCATTTTTTCAGAGCTATATTTCAAGAAATCATAATGGAAACTGCGTAAGACAAAAAGGAAGTTACCCCAGCTTTTTAAAAAAGAGGAAAAAATAGACATAAATGAAAATAAAATACAAATTAAAAATAAATCTAGGCCTTAAACCTTAATTTTTTTTTCACATTATGTAAGTAAGCAAAAATTTTTGTTATTGCTCATCCTTCATTCTCCAAGAGGACCATTGATACCGTGAGGTTGATGTCTCGCCTTGCTCATTAATTGGATTTAAGTGAGGCAGAGCAATGCAAAGTCATCAGCCTCATACTCTTCTTCAGAGTCATGGAGTACAGTGGCGAGGCAAAAGTCATGATGATTGGTGATGGCCCAGGATGCAGTGAACTTTGCAGTTGATCTTAGGCTTTCTAAATTAAAGTCTTTCAAGACCTGGGCTTATAGCCTTTCTCTGACGCATACTGGGTATGTGACTCTGGATAAGTTGGTTAATGATTGAGTGCTCTAGGAAACTAAGACTATAAGTTGACAAGAAGGTTGCAACTTGAATTGGTAGAAGGAGTTTCTTCACCTGGGAATTCCCTATACAAATGAAGTTACGAGTTTAGTCCTAAGCCCTATCTTTTTTTATTTTCATATCATAGTCACATATCTCATCCCTTGGGAATTGAACTATTAATACTAGGAAAAAAACAGTTAAATAAAAACAATTAATATAGTGATTATTCCCAAGAATCTATGCAGCTTATATCCCTGCAGTCCTCTTCATTGTTCAAACTTGTTTTTGCATGGTTATTTGCATGTTGTCCCTTCCACTCCTCTAGGAGCTCTAGAGCAAGTATTGCCTTTTGCCCTTCTTGGAATTCCCAGCACTTAGCACGGTGCCTGGTGCATACTAGGCATTTAATAAATGTTTATGGACTAACTGATTGAATTGTTGGTTCCTCCTTTATCTTGACCTTTCTGCAACATCTGGCGCTATATAATGGCCTTTGCTCCCTGCTATTGTCACCTCCCTCAGATGCTGGGATTTTTTGATTTCTTAGCCTTTGTCTTATTGTTCTTAATGTTCTTTTTCTGGTAGTTTCTCTGGCTCTTCTTCTTCCTCTTGTCCCCTAACTAGTGGTATTTCCTCATGGCTCTGTACTAGGATGCCCACTATCATCTCCATGTATATTGATAAATACAATTCAATCCAGCATGCATTTATTAAGAATTTACTCTGTGTAAGGCACTCTACTAAGTGATGGTGATACAGAGGCCAAATGACATTCTATCCTCCTTGAGGAGCTCTTTTTCTCTTGGGATCCAGTCTTGACCTCATTTCACAGTTCCCAGGTACTTGCTAGAGCCAGCACAATCTGGTTGTCATACCAGCACCAAATTCTGCATGTCCATACGTTAACCTGTCATCTTCTTTCCCAAACCTTCCCCCATGCTGCCTCCATTTGTATGCTCATCTTTTGATGGCACAACCATAATGCTAGATATTTGCTCTCAAAATTTGAGAATATTGTTCAACCCCTTTCTCTCCCTTTCTATTCTCTATGCATTTAATCAAATCTCTTCCATAACTCTTACAGTCTGTCCCCTCCTTTCCACTCCCATTTAAACCTTCCTAGTTCAGGCTCTCTTCCTAGTTCTGCCTATCTACTGGACAATCACAACAGCTTCCAAGCTGGTCTTTCTACCTCCAGTTTCACCTTATGTCTATCCATCTTTCACATTATTTCCATAGTAATCTACAAAATGAATTTGTCTGATTACACTACTGTCCTGTTTAAAATCCTTTAATTCTTCCCTGTAATCCAGTCACAAAAACCCAGCATGTTTTCCCATCATTGGGACCTTTCCTAAAGTGGCTCCAACTAAGACAATTTTTCATCACATCACTTGCCACCACAAATATTGTGTTCCAGTCAAACTGGCCTGTTTGCTGTTCCCCAGTCTCATCTTTCCCTTTCCCACCTTTCTGTCTTTGTGCACACCATCCCCCATGCATTAAAGAGAGTCCAACCACACCTCTTCCTTTTTGAAATATTCTTTTAAGGCCCAGCTCAGGTGCTACCTCCTCTATTAAGCCTTCTTTAATTCCCCATATTGAAAGCGATCTCTCCCTTCTCCAATCTCTCCTGTCACTCTGTGTGACCTCTCCTATTATAAAATTCCAACTTTTTTTAGTTATGTGTATACATGGATCTTATTTCATCATTATAGCCAAAGTGCCTAGCATGGTGCTTTGGCACATAAGCAGTGCTTAATAAATGTTTGTGGTATTGAATTATTTCATAGCTATTCTTTTCTAATTCTTTTGAAACATAGAAAATATCAGAGTGTACCCTTGACTGAACAGTAGCAGATGGAAAAAGAAAAGAATATGTCCACAGAGCTTTGAAAAACCACAGTGGTATACCTTATTCAAAAGGGACATAATAGAAAAAAGAAAAATTGGCAATGAACTTGCATTGTATTTTAAGGAAACAGACTTCTATGGAGAAATTGGTGGATAAGTGGAGGAAAACATCTTGGGGACATTTGGGTGGGAAGTTTGTAAATGAAGAGAGTTGAAATCAGGGTGGGAATATACTGTGGGCCTCATGTCCAAAAGGGGGAAAGAGATCATAAATTAAGGAAAGAGATTAGAAATCTGTCACAGATGCAGGAAACAATTTTGATGGAAGGGGACTTCAAGTCTCTAGACAGTTGCTAGATGTCTATCTGATAAAAGCAGGTCAGCTGATAATTTTTTAAAAATGTTTTATTGATGAATTCTGTTTTTTTATACCATATTTACTCTTGAAGAGAAAGCAAAATAGTTAAAGCAAAAGGAAAATTATCATCTAAAGAGGGAATTAAGTGAGTCTCGTGGTGATTTTTTTCCAAAAAGATCTAAAATATTCTGAATCTGA
Source organism: Bettongia penicillata ogilbyi (assembly GCA_023548195.1). NCBI lineage: Eukaryota > Metazoa > Chordata > Mammalia > Diprotodontia > Potoroidae > Bettongia > Bettongia penicillata. The sequence continues at coordinate 14,105,657 of JAJHZJ010000560.1, forward strand.
AGCAATATTTCATAAATGCTATGTTCTTAGTAGAAAATAATAAAATCTTTAAATACCTACTTTATCAAGTCTTGACTTGGGAATTCATATGAAGCACATGAGGTTTCTCACACAGCTCGACTGAGTCTCAGGGATGCCCTGGCCAACATGGCATTTGTATATGACTTGAAGTACAGGCTGATCCATCTGATCTTTGAAGCTGTTTCACATCCCCCTCCAGACTCTCTTAGGTTAATTTCTATGCCTTGATTGATTAGGTATCTACACTGTTAGTAGTGAACAATTTTTGTACAAATAAAATGGGGTGGGGGTATTAAATGGGGTCAATGACATACAATCTCTGTTTTAAATATCATGCATGATCCTATACTTTAGGATCCTACAATCTTGTATATTGTGAATGCTGTGTTACAAGACAGTCAAGGATGTGTAGCAGCTGGTGCCCTACATCCCTGTTCAATTATGACCAGATAGTTGGAGAATTGTTTGGCAGAAAAATGTGATTCAATGTGATAGTGTTTGATAATGTCTGCTTTTAAGAAGAGTTGCTTTATAATTCATGAGTATAGTTGCAGACTTCCCTTTCTCTGTCCTACTTATTTGCTTCCATGTTTTGGTCCTTGACTTATCTCTTACCTCTTGACTGATGACTCTTAACTTGGTTTTCACTTTTAGCTTCTGGATCTGTCAAGTCCTTTATTCTTAACTGTCATTCAGACAAACGTATTTGGATCTTGAATGGTCATATCAAAGTAAATATGATTAGTTGAAGATTTTTCTCTGAAGTCTTTCCTATGTTCTACTTCTTGTCACATTTAGAGCTACTACCTTCTCTCCTGTTTCTTTACTATCCCATCCTGGGTTTACTCTTGGACTTCTGCCTTGACTTCTATTCTCTTCTTTTTCTCTAGAATATTGTTAAATTTGCCATTTTTTCCCATTTAAATCCAAGATAAAAAGTTTTGTTTTGTTTTTTTTTAGTTATACCATGTGTTTTTCCTCCTATGTTCAGGTCATCTCCTCCTATTTTTAGCATTGCAGTAAATCTTGCCTACTTTTCCTCAAATGATTTCCAAAAGAACTTTTCTCTCTAGCAGGCTCAAGCTTATAATTAAAAGCTTTTCAGTACAGTTATGTGCTTCTGTGGGTGCAGATGGTCCTGCTACCAATGGATGCAGATTTTAGTCGCCTTTCTGTGATTAAAATGTTTCATCATTTGGTAGTTCACCTTTTGATGCTAAACCTCTCTGAACATAGTTGGTTTGTTCCATAGATGATAATCTGTTACTAATGGAATGTAAACTCCTTGACTGTAGGGAATGTTTCATCTTTGTCTATTTCCCAGCACCTCGTTCAGTCTTTGGTATATACTAAGTGCTTAATAAATGCTTATTGATTTAATGATCTTCTTGAAATCTTTTCATTTTGGTGCTCAGCTAATTTAGCTTTAGAGAATACAGGGTGTTTTAATGAGATATTGGAGTAGAATTTCAGTGGAGATACATGGCAAAGCAGGCTTGACAAATTCCTTTGATTGTAGAGCAGTAGACAATATTCCCTAGGACTCTGAACCCCTGCAAAAGGGAGTTCAGAAAAGCTGCAAAAAACTAAGGACTACACACAGGTAAATACATGGTTGGAGTTTAATTATGTATTCCCTTGTATGATTAGTTTCATGACTTATTTTGTTTCTCTTACCTAGAGGTCATACTCATGGCTCTTTGGCCATGGATCATACTTTATGTACCCCAAACTGGCTATTCCAGAGCTGTAAGAACAACTTTCTGACAGTTATAATCTGTTTCTAGTACAAAAGACTGGGGATTTGTATCCACTTCCTTTCTATTAAATGGCCTCTCTCACTTCTGGACACACTTACCCAATCTAGATCAGGCTCTATCCCAGATGAGTATGACCACCTAAAAGAGGGAACTGATTCCTTTTTCTCATAATCTTTGGCTAGTTATATCCTTCATCACCTGCTGAGAGGAAAGTTTTCTAAGTCATGGCTCATTCCTAGGATCTCCACAAAGAGGGAGGAGTAGAAAGATATTCAATGTAAAATATTAAACACATATGGGACAGATATTTATTACAAACAAAAGAAGTGCTAAATACAAAACAGTCATAAATGTGCATTGACAGAAAGAAGTAAAATATGACCCAGTCATTTAATTTACAATTATTATACTCTTCTAAGAGGTTGAGACATATTTAATCAGGGGATAAAGCAATTTGTAAGATAATTGCATAGGCATGATTATATTTCACTGTACCATCTTATCAAAATCAACATCTTTTGGTTAGACAGTAAAAGGTGTGGGCTGCTCTTCCTGTCATGTTTATCTTCTCTGCCATCCATTTCCAATCAAAGATCCCAGAATTCCTGTACCTCTTGAATTCATAAGGTCATCTCTAAGCCTAGATCATTCCACATCAAGGCAGATATTTAGTCACCTATATTCAGGAAATAAACACAAAACAGAAGAGGTACTTAATTCTCTGACATCCACTCTCAGGATTCCTTAGGTATAACATGCTTTAGCAGCTCACATGTGCCCAGAGCCTCACAGTGACTGAGGTGGGGTAAAGGACAAACTCCCCTCCCCAACTCCCTCTTAGGAAGTCCTAGAATTTCTTGTTGTCACCTGGAGAGTGAAAAAAAGAGTAGCAGAGATAGAATCCCTTTCTTTTTAAAGTCATTGGTTCTTCTTTTTCCCCCTCCTCCTCCTCCTTGTCTTTTTCTTTCTGCTCCTCTTTTTCTCCTCCTCCTTCACCTCTTTCTCCTCCTCTTCTTCCTCTTCTTCTTTTTCTTCTTGTTCTTCTCTCTTTTCCTTTCCCTGCTACAGTTGAGAACATCCTCCCCTTTCTTTCTTTTTTCTTTTTTTCTTTCTCTCTCTTTCTTTCTTCCTTTCTTTCTCCTTTTCACTGCCCATTTTGTGTATACAATTGTGCAGCAAATGAATCCGTGAGAAAAACATGGATATAACACAGAAATTCACTCACACTATCTATATTCTTTTGAGATAAGTTCTATTGTGTCATTAACTCAGTTCTGTTCAATAAAAAAAATCCCCACAAATCCTTTATTTTGTGCCCACCATTTGTGAGTCACTATGCTTAACAGAGGGGATGCAAAGACAAAAGCAAAACATTTCTTACTTTGAAGAGTTTCCTTTCACCTGGGGGTAGAGAGTAGAGAATGTTCAAAATAAGGTAAAAACAAAGTTTAAAGTGAAGGAGAGAACACTAACAACTGGTAGCATCAGAAAAGTTCTCATGTAAGAGATTGCCCCTGAACCCCTTTATTCCTAAATGTAAGAAGATAAAGTAGGTCCCATGTCAAGTTTCATTAAGAGGAAAGAGTGTTTCAGATGGAGAGACGCATTTGTTTACTCAGTGCTTTGTCTCTGTTTGTTGTTGAAGCTATTATAGATCTAATCTGAAAATCAGTTTGGCTTTCCCCTGCTGCATTCTGGAGAAAGATGAGGCTTCTCTGTAAAGTTCACTATGCCATGGTGTCTTGTTTGTATAAAAGACTGCATATTACAGATACAGCCCATCAGCTGCAGGACACTGATTGCTTAGGAGCTTGGATCTATGTACCTGGAATGGAGGGTTTTTCAAATACATGGGCTAGAGAGTTGGAGGCTTTGAGTGGAGGCTCCAGGGATGTGCCAGGGAAGCACATCCTCAGCTAGGTTTGGTGATTTACTCTTTCAGTATCATAATAAAAAAAGGATTCAAAGCTTATCACTGGCATAACTGTAAGCAATGTTTAAGATTATTCTCTGGCAAAGTCATACAATGAGTCATAATACAGAGGAATGAGGCTGTCTTTCATCCAAACCCAAACCCTAATGGGGTCATTTGCAACTACAGATAAATCTTGTCTTCAGATATGGTCAAAATAAATTCTTTCCTGGAGGGAAACCCCTATTTGGCTTTCAGGAAAGGTTTGTCAGGCATGGAGATACTACATATTCTAAGAAGTGTTCTTTTTAGACCTGTTACCTCCTGTGTCCTTGATGTTGGATCTTGAATTTGGCACTTTCTGGTGTTGAAAATTCTGTGATGAGTTTACTCTTAAGGCTTGTGTTAACAGTTTCCTGTCTTGTCCGACTAGCTCTTTTTGGAAACGTTCCCAAAGGTCTCCTTTCTGAACCTCAGTCCAATTCTCTTGGCATTTACAATTGTGGTATGACCTTTGATGTGGGAAGCATGATGAAGGGATGGGCTCACCCAGTGATCTGGGGGGAACATCCTGTTGTTTTGCATATATGAATGAATTTGCATTTAGGAAAGGGAGATGGGGTAAGCTATGCAGAGAACAGAAAAGACTTATAGTACTGTGTGCTCAGGAATGAGCAGAACAAATTGCCTCTAATGTCCTAGGGATTCAAGTAAGATATATATTATAATCTCTCAACTTGATGAATGTATTACATGTTTGTTACAATGAATTTAAATCAAACTGAATGCAAGCATTCATTCATTCACATATTTTTGAACACTGAATAGGAACATAGAAGTATTCTATGTGCGATGAGTTAATTACAATAATTTTAAGCTATAGACTTTGTCTTCAGGTAACTCACCATCCCAATGAAGAGATGAAATTTATTTTGATATGTCAATTAAAACAAGAGGTGACATCTGATTACCAAATTATTGCCATATTTAATCAGCACCCAAAGTTACCTGTCTTCTAAACTTTCCTGCTTTTGTTGAGGACACCACAATCCTTTCAGTAATTCAAATGTACAACCTCAGGGTCATCCTTAAATCTTCCCTTACACCACACATTCAATCAGCTGCCAAATCTTGCTGTTCCTATCTCTACAACATGTCTCACATCTGTCCTCTTCTTTCCACCTGCTCAGTTTTACTTTGGTCCTTCATCATTTCTTTCCAGGACTATTACAATAGTCAATTGATCGGTAGTTCTTCCTGAAGTTTCTCTCTAACCCCCCATCTATCCTCCATACAGCCACTTAATTGAATTTGTTAAATCTCAGATCTCACTATCACTCTCCTACTCCGTAAAACTTATCAGCTCCCCATTACCTCTTGGAATAAACATAAACTCCTCTGCCATTTTAAAGCAGTTTGCAACTTAGCTCCAAACTACCTTCCTATCCTCCTTTCATATTACTACCCTCACATATTTTACAGAGCAGCCAAGGTTTATAATTTATACTATATAATCCTTAAAACACTTTATAAATGCTAGTTTTTGCCATTCTATGCCAGGTTTAACCTTCCAGCTGAACTTTCCCTCCAAGTTAGCAGCAAGCTGTTTACACTCAGAGAAGAACTCTAATTTGTTGACATTAATTCTTCTAGTCATTTTGCCTTGGGGGCAGCACTTTAGGTGAATGCGAATACTTAGCTTGGAAAGGATAAGTCTATGATCAGTCCAGCACTCTGCACCACACACTGCCTTTGTCACTCTCACATCTTGTTTGTTTCTTCTCCTTACAATCACATAGTCTCTTAGATGCCAATGTTTGCTGTGAGATTGCATCCATGAAGTTTTATTGCATTTAGGTAAATGGAAGACAGTGTTGGTGATGAGAATGTCATGTGATGCACAAGTCTTCAGCAGTAAATGACCATTGCTGTCGCTGTTTCCAACTCCATTCCTCCCTAGGACTCGTGGCCAAGTCTGATAGTCTGAGCATACTCTAGCATTAAAGTCACCCAGAATTATAAGCTGGTCCTCTTTTGGCACATTGATGATAAGGGTCTCTAGGTCTTCATAAGATTTTTCTTTGACCTCCTCAGGTCAAAGTCATGGTGGGAGCATAGGCACTGAGGATGGTGGCACGGTGGTTTCCTTTGAGTGGCAGTCGCATTGTCATGAGCCTGTGATTCACTCCTTTTGGCAGGCATACCAACTGCTAACTAGATTAGTTTTGATTGCAAAACCCACACCAGCCTCATGGTGCTCCCTTTCACTGTGCCCACTCCAGAAAAATGTGTATACAACTTCACCTTTGGTAAGCTGGCCTTCATTTGCCAATCTTGTTTCACTCAGGGCTTCTATTTGGATGAGATACCTGTTGAGTTCTCTTGCAATGAGAGCAGTTCTTCTTTCAGGTCTACTGGAATTTTTTAGCGTGTGCACGTTCTATGTGCCAATGGTAAGTGGAATCATCTTTGCAGATGTTTTTGTACATCTATACTTTTTTTGCATTTTGATTGCAGAGTGGGATTCCCCGCTTCTTACAGTAATCAAGCCAGAGTTGGGTAAGCAGACAATTTTTAGGGCACCTTTTCTAGCCCCCTTCCTCACACCAGGGGGTGAGCACTGTGATCCTTAAAAGGCTACTCAGACACCCAGGGGGCTGCTGAGTCTCACTGCTGCTTCCAGTGAGAAATGACCCTATGACCTAAGCCACCTATGTGCAGGATTGTGACTATAGCTCCCAGTGTGTCTGCACCTGCTGTTTCATCACATGCCTATCATCACAGGACTTTGAGGTATAATAATAAAATGATATGGGTGTTGTCTTTTGATTTGTATGTAAATTGGATTTAAGTGAGGCAGAGTTGCATGAAGTTGTCAGCCTCACTCTCTCCTCCAGGGTCATCATAGTCCAGTGGCAAGACAGAGTCAAGATGACTGGTGATGGCTCAGGATACAGTGAATGACCTTGGCATCTTCGGTGTGTAACCAAGCTCTAAGAATTCCACACCTCCTGCTTCATCTGCTTTCATGGTTGTTGGGACAAATTGTTCTCATCCACCTATTCCACCAGAGAAAGTCTTCACATGCTTGGTGTAGATACCCCCTAATTCACCAGTGAGTTTGAGAATGCTTGGTTCCCCTTAATCTGGTTTGGCTCATCTGCCAAAAAAGGTTTACTGGCGTGTGGCCACTGTGCATGCTGCACCTTTTTGGAGCCACAGGTGAGAGTTAGGTGGAACAGGTGGACACCAAAAGTAGAAAGAGCCCTGAAAAAGGGCTCAGCAGCCATCACACCAAAGGTACACATCCTGATCAGGAAAAGCAAAGGATCATTCATGTGAGAAATTTGGTCATAAAACATGAAAAATAGAATGGATGGCGGATAGAGAAAGTAGAGGAAGAAATAATATTAACTCATCTTTCTACAGTGTTTCAATGTTGCAGAGCACTTTATTTGTTATCTTATTGGATCTTTACAGCTACCATGTAAGGTAGGTGCTATTATTATCCCCATTTTATAGATGAAGAATGATGGCTGAGAAGGGTCAAGTGACTAATCCAAAGTCACACAGCTAGAAAGCTTCTGAGGCAGGACTTAGGGCTTTTGACTCTCAAGTCCAATGCTCAATTTACTAATCCACATAATTTCTAATTCAAATCAGTTCAACAAACATTATTAATTACTCAGAATGTATGAAAAATGGTGCCAAGTCCTAGGGATACAAAGAAAACAAAATAAGGTAGTTTGTGCCCTTGAGGAGTTTATATTTTACTGAAGGGATACAACATGAAAACAAATAAATATAGTTTATATACAAAGTAATTTTAAGACTAAGAGAGTGAGTGTTGTTGGGTATGGAGGTAAGGGAGTAAAGGAAAAGTTCCTGAAAGATGTGGTATATGAGGTGTGCTTTGAAGTACAGGAGAGGATACAGAGCATTCTAGGGACTGGAATTAGTTTATGCAAAAAACCATGCAGGTAGGAGATAGACTGTCATGATTTGGGAAAAGAAATGGGCCACTCTGATTGGAATGGAGAGTGTGTAAAGATGAATGATATGAAATAAGGTTGGAAAATTAGACCGAAGATATCTGTCTATCTTTACTCTTTCATATGATCCTGGAGGACCTGAATTCCCATTATACAATGGTACAGACAAGGTAGGGTAGATGGGTAGAGTGACTGAGGACCAGCTTCAAGTCGACCAGGAGAACAGTTTATGCAATAGTAATAATGTTGAGCTTAAATGCCAGGTTAAAGATTTTGTTCAATATCCTAGAGGTGATAAGAAGCCACTGAAGAGTTTTGAGTGTTGTGTTTACATAGTGTGAAAAATGAATTGAAGAAAATAAGTCTCAATTTAGGAAGAATAGTTAAGAAGCTATTAATTCTAGGCAAGAGTAGATGGGGGCCTAAACTAGTTTTTTAATTCCTTCCCTCCCAAATGGAGACACATTTGTTTTTAAGAAAGCAGAAAGCAGAAAAACAAAGGATGAACAATTGTAGATACTCTAGAGATAAGGAATTAGTGTAGAAGTAAGATCTCTTAGGACCTGGGAGATTTGGTTTCTAGGTTCATAAATCTAGGTCTGGAAGTAACCTTTGAGGTCATATAGTCCAATACTTTCAGTTTGCAGGTGAGAAAACTGAGACCCAAGGAAGTTAAATTACTTGCCCAAGATCACACAGATGTTCTTGCCAAAGTAACTTTCCTAAAGTTTAAAACATGCCTCTACTCCCTTTCATCAAATTCCAGTGACTCTCTATTACCTTTATTATCAAATATAAACTCCTTTTTTAGATTTCTTAGCCCTTAAGAATCTAGTCCTGGGGTGGGGAATCCATGGTCCCAGGCCACTGTGAAGTTTGAATTCAGTCAAAGCACCACACTTGAGGACCTAGAGGGTCACATGTGGCCTTGAGGCCACAGGTTCCCCATCCTTACTTACTCCCTTCAATCTTTTCACTTTTTATGCCCCTTCACATACTCTGTGATCTAGCAACATTGGCTTTCTACTATTCCTTACATAGAGTGCTATCTGACTCTATCTCCTTAGCTGTCCCTTGAGCCTAGAATGCTTTCCTTCCTTAAGTATACCTCCTAGTTTTTCTGGCTCCTTTCAAAGCTGTCCTCAAATCTCATCTTCTTTAGCAAGACTTGAACAAAAAACTACTCCTTTGTCCCCATTTCCTTCCTTCTGAGATTACCACTGACTTACATAATATATGTATGCATTTATATGCATGTATATGTACAGCATGTAAATAATTGTTTGCAGGTTGAGTCCCGCACTAGAACATATGATCCTTAAAAGCCATGCGTTTTTTCTTTCCTTGTCTTTTTTAGGGGAACTTAATGCTTAAAAAAAAAAATCAGTCTTATTAAAGCTACCTTTTATTTCTCACATTTTCCTCTTGAGAAGGCAAGAGAAACAAAACCCCATTATAACATGTGTAGTCAAGCAAAACAAATTTTTGTCTTGGTCATGTGAAAAAAAGGCCCAATTTGCACTCTGAGTCTATTGAATATTTCATCATGATTCCTCTAGAATTGGGTTATTGCATTGAGTAAGTCTTTCAGACTTGTTTATTTTTACATTCTTATAATTGCATAAATTGTTCTCCTGGTTCCACTCACTTCGCTCTGCATCCATTCATACAAGTCTTTCCAGGTACCTCTAAAACCATTCCCTTCATCGTTTTTTACAGCAAAATTGTAATTTGTTATATATATATTGTAATTTGGTCAGTCATTCCCCAATTGATAGATATCCCTCCCACCATGAAAAGGGCTGCTATAAATTGTTGCTTGAAGGGTTGAAGGGTTTTTTTTTCTTTCTTTTTTAATGTGTTTCCTTATTCTCTTTTTTGGTCTCTTTGGTATATACATCTAGTAGTGATATTTTTGAGTCAAAGAAAATACACAGTAATAGCTTTTTGGAAGTAGTTCCAAATTGCTCTCCAGAATATGCAGAGTGGTTTATAATTCCACTGAATGAATTAATGTATCTGTTTTTCCACAACTCCTTAGCATTTTTCATTTTCCTCTTTTGAAAACTTTGCCAGTCTGAAGGGTGCGAGGTAGTCAGAACCTCAGAATTAGTCTAATCTTATTTCTCTTACTATTAGTTATTTAGAGCATTTGGCTATTGATAATTTGCATTTTTATATCCTTTGAAAACTGCATATTCATGTCTTTTGACTGTTTATTGATTGAGGAATGGCTCTTATTCTTATATATTTGAATGTTGGGTTTTTTTATCCCCAGTGTTTAGCAATAGTTAATAAATGCTTGTTGAATGTTCAAAAAATGCCTTGTGGAAGGAGGATCCTGAATGATAGAATACACAGGGATACACAGTACAGTATGCCAAGTTATCAAATATGGTATATGGGAGGTTCAGGCTCCATACAGGTACCCTAATTTTCATGCAGAAGAGAAGTCCTGGGGTTGCCCCTGGGTCATAGGAAAGTAAGTAGTTGTTTAGCTCTCTTCTGTGATACTCTTCCTGGCTTAGTTTTGAGGCAGGTAAAATACATTAATTCTATCAGACAGACACTGCCACAAAATCCCCTTCAACCCAAATCCCACTCACTCATGAGGAATTGAGATTTTTCCCTTCCACTCTCCCCTTCATTTGGGAGAGAAGAGTAAATGTCAAGAAAACATATTGCTATCACGAATCTCTTCTAAACAACCCATTTTCAAGACCGTCTCTTGAGGCTGACCCTCAGTCACTTTATCTGTCTACCCTTCCTTGTCTTTACTATTGTACAATGAGAATTCATGTCTCCATGATCGGGTGAAAGATTAAGTAAAGTGCTTACATAGAGACAAGCAAGACAGGAAAGTGGCCTAGCCCCTTTTGGAAAGATTTTCAACAGCAAAGGATTTCACATTAACTCTCAGTTTACCAGAAAATTAAATTAACCAGAATGTTCCCTTTATCAGCATTTCAGTTAATCGAGATTTTTTTGCTGCAAACATAGGTTATTGAAGTGCTGTAAATATATTACAGGTGTATTCCTTTCCCAATGACTCCCCCTGGAAGAAGTAAAGCCTCCTGTTAAGAGGTATTTCATCTCTGTTAGTAATCATAGCTTCCCCTTAAACTCAGGAAGAAAGCCAGCTTGTAGCCTGTCAGAGTACTTTGATATACTTGCTACGAATTTGTCAGAGGAGGAGTTGGATAGCCTTAGAGGAGACCTGGGGTCTGGCCGTAAGAAATGAAATCAGTAAAAATTATTCATGGTGCAGGAAAATAAAAGTGCTCTATTGTTTCTAAGTCTTGTAACATATTTCTTTTCATAAACTATGAAACTAAAGCTAGTTGACACAGAGGATAGAGAGAACGCTGGATTTGGAGTCAGGTTAGTTCTAAATTCAAGTCTAGTCTCTGCTTTGTACTAGCTGTGTTACCCTGGGCAAGTAACTTAATCTCTGCTTGTCTCATTTTCCACATTTGTAAAATAGAGATAGAAATGTCGCTTCCCTCCCAGAGCTGCTTTGAGTCTAAAATGAAAAAATAAGTGCTTAGCATAGTGCCTGGGACTTGGTAGGTGCTTAAATTAATACTCGTTTTTTTAATAAAAAAAAAAAAGTTATAATTGTCCTTTCTAGTTATATCCACTTTTCCTTGGGAGGGAGGAGGACTTTCATTTTTGCAGATTTTCATCTGCACTGACTCTTGACTTATTTTAAACAGGACCACTTTAATCTTTTAAGAAGCAAAAAAAGTCATTTCATCAATATTCAGAACATTGTATTACTAGGACTCAATAATTGCTAAGAATATCTGTTGCTTTTACTTCTCAGTAGATAAGTAGTCTAGGAACTTTCTTATGATGTATGCCTCATTGACTAAAAACATTACAAAAATTCATTGCTAAAATTTTCTAGGTATAGGTCAAACATTCACAAGTAAATCCTTATGAATTGTTAATGTTATTGCTTTAAAATAATAGTACTACAGCCTGCTTAACATAACACACTTAGATCCTCCAGTAACTCTAGGGTGCTCCCCCTCACCTTGTTCTAACCTTCCTTTCCCTTTTCTGATTTGTCCCTGTGTTTTTCCACCAGGGATTCACGCTTTGCCTGAGGAGCAGTTTCTATTTCCTCTGATCAAAATTCAAAATCCTTGACCTTCAAGTTTCCCTTAAAGACTTCTTTCAGGATCTTCTAAAGCAAAGTCTTCAGCCTAGGGCAACCCCAACTGCTTTTTCCTAAATGGAAAGGAAGAGACACTAAGTCTGGGGTATTGGGCTTTTAGAAATCTAATTGTGTTTACAGTGTGTGTATCTAATGTTTGTATTGTCTTCTGCCTTGCTTAGCTTAGGGATCTCAATGCACTGGGTGCTTTTCTGTACATGTACTTGGAATAGAAGGGAGAGGAAATATGTGAGGAAGATTATTGTACTCAAAAATTTGAAGATAGTCCATGAGGGTCTAATCTGATTTTTTATTTGTTTGTTTCTGGGAGCAGGGGCAGAACTAGAACAACATGTGGAAATTACAGGGAGGTAGATTTTAACCCAATATAAAAAATGCCTTCTAATAATTGAGCACTTCCCATATGTCATCTCATTTCGTTCTTACAGTAATCCTATGAAGCAAGTGCATTTTTTATTCCCATCTTACAAACAAGGAAACTGAGGTTTAGAAAGGTTAAATGAATCACTTAGAAACACATAATTAAGAACTGACCGAGGCAGGATTTGAACTTAGGACTTCCTGAGTCCAGATGCAACATTTTCTCTACCATACCACTTAGCTGCTCCTAGAAGCAGAGCTATTGCTAAATAGATAAAGTAGGAAGTAGTTGTAAGCAAAAGTGGCTACGTTTTAATACTGCTTTTTTAAAAAAATACATATATTTTGACACCAAAACATTCTCTTTCCACAGGGCACACGGATATTTAAATTTTGTGATAAGTCAATGTGACATGTGTTATAACAAAGCCTCAAAGCCCTTAGTGGACAGTCCTAACTGTGGGGCATAGTGAAAAATGACTTCTTAGGGGTCACTCTTTCTGTACATCCATTTATTAGAGCAGGGCTTCTTAACCTTGTTAGTTTCATGGACCCCTTTGGCAATCTGGAGAAGCCCACAGGCTATTTCTTGGAATAATAATATTTTTAAATGCCTGAAATACAATGTATAAGATTAAAAAGGAAACCAATCACACTGAAACACAGTGATCAAAATATTTTTTAAAAACCTAATTCATGGACCTCTAATTTCCTTTTCTGCACTAAAATGTTGCCAACTGTATTATTTTTCTCAGCTACAGTGAGAAACAGCTAGATTTTAGCAAAGCACTTCAGGGGTAGGGAACCTACAATCTTGAGGCCAGAGGTTCCCCATCCCAGAACTATGTAACATATCTGCTACTACTCCTATGCATAATATGGAGAAATATGGACTAGATAGTTATAGTTTTTTGTTTTTGAGTCATTTTTTTAGTTATGTCCGAATCTCTGTGACCCCCATTTGGGGTTTTCTTGGCAGAGATATTGGAGTAGTTTCCCATTTTCTTCTCCAGCTCATTGTACAGATAAAGAAATTGAGGCAAACAGGGTTGTGACTTCCCTATAATGATATAGCTAGTGAGTGTCCAAGGCCAGATTTGGACTCAGTTTTTCTTCACTTCTTGCCCAGAGTTCTATCCACTGAGTCATCTGACTGCCTTGTCAAGTATTTATGAAGCACTTACTATGTGTCACGCACTGTTCAAGGAGCTGGGGCTAGAAGTAAGTGAACAGAGAAATCTCTATTAGAGAGGAGCTTACATTGTAAAGGGGAAGGACATCAAGTATAGATGAGAGAAGAGTGACAAGGTAAAGAACCCTTGAGGTGATACTCTGTACTAATCAGACCATATCCAGACTGTTCACTCCCAGTGCCATAGTTTAACACTGACACACTAGAAAGCACCCAAAGGAGGATAGCCAACATGGTGGAGGCCCTTGAGTATCATTTGAAAGAAGTAGAAATGTTTAGGGAAGATAAGTGGCACAGTGGATAGAGCTTTGGACCTGGATTCAGGAAGATCTGAATTCAAATCCAGCCTCCAACACTTACTGGCTGTGTGACCTGGCAAGTCACTTAATCCTGTCTGTCTCACTTTCTTCATCTGTAAAGTTAACTAGAAAAGGAAATGGCACACTGCTCCAGGATCTTTGCAATGAAAACCTCAAATGAGTTCACAAAGGCAGACAAAAAAAGTGACTGAACAACAGGAAGTTTAATCTGGAGAAGAGAAAACTAGATAAAAGGGGTGTGGAGGGTGTCATGATAGCTGTAGTCATATAATTGAAAGTCTGTTGCACAGAAGAATTTGTTTTGCTTTGCTCCGTAGGAGAGAACTAGATAGAAGTTATCAGTAGAAGTTGCAAAGAGGAAAATTTAAGCTTGATTTTAGGAAAACAAAATCAGAACAAGATAAAAACATAATCCACCCCTTTTCTAACAAGTGGTATTGCTCAAAAGTGGAATAGGTTCCATAAAAATGTAATGAGTTCCTTACCCCTGCCATCTTTGGAGTCTTCTGGGGGATGATCGCATGTCAGATGCCACAGAGAAGATTCCTATCCAAGCAGAGGTTGACATACGTAGAAATTGAAATTCTTTTAACTCTGAAATTCTCTGTTCCTGTTATTCTTTGATTATTAGTTTGTAGCGCAACATAGTGGCTAGAGGGCTAGTCCTAGATTCAGTAATAATACCTTCAATCCTGACCTCGGATAGTGCTCATTATGTCAGCAAAGCTAATTATTTAACCTCTCAGGGCCTCAGGCAAATTTTGTAATACTACAGGTTATGGACAACCAGACAATCTGAAAGAGTGGAGGAAATTTCCACAACAGGAGTTCCCTCAAGCAAGAAAATTGTAGTTCTGGACAAAACAAAGCAAAACAAAACCTCTCATTGACAACCACAAATATGATAATAACTGACATTTATGCTTCAAAATTTACAAAGTGCTTTACATACAGCATCTCATATACTTGACTAATGTAGCATACCACATACTGTATTAGGTATAGAATATGTTTTGGTCCACTCCGGAATTATCAGTACTATTTGTAATCAATAAATATTTGAATACTTATTATGTATAAGACACTGTGCTTGGCACCATGAGGGTTTACAAATCATGAGGCCTATTCTCTGTCTTTGGGAACTTCCAGTCTAATTGAGTCAATAAACACAATTGTATAAAAAAAATAACTATACAAAAGCAGTATGACTTCATATAGTTTGGGATTTGAAATCAGGAATATGTGAATTCAGATTCTACCTCTGATGTTAACTGAGAGATTCTGGGCAAATCACCTAATCTCCAATACCTTAATGTTTCAATGGTTCTATTTTCACATTTAAAAAATATCTTATTTCAGAGATATATAATCTTTTTGAAGAGTCCATTTCAAGATTTAATAACTCTGCAAGATTCTTATAATTCATTTTTAAGTAATTCTCTAGTCTAGCTTTCCAAACCTTGGGAGAGAATTCTTTTCTTAGGATTTCCCTACACTAATGAACTCACAATTCACAAATCCTTTATCATTTACATCAAAATACAAAGCAATAGATGCTAACTCTTAAAGTCATGCTATAGATGGCTTTGAATTCACAGATTTAGAGCCTGAAAGGGCTGAGATTCAGAAAAAATTTAAGTTATTTGTCCAAATTCACAAAGGCAGTAAGTGGCAGAGCCAAGAAGTCATTCATACTCTTCTGAGTCATTCAACACTTCTATGGCACCATTCAGTGCTTAGCATAGTTATTATAGTAAAATTTTAAAAATAATTTCATTCATTCAATCATTTAATCAATCAATATGCTACTTTTGCTAGAAAGAAGTTAATTCCCACTTTGCTGATCAGGAAAAACTTCCTAAAGGAGAGGTGGAATTTTAGCAGGCTCTTGAAGGATGTGTGGGATTATGAGAAAATATAGTGGAAAAAAGGAGGAATTCCTGTGTTGTGAGTAATAGTATGAGTCACACCATTGAGATGGGAGTATGTGATGCATGATCTGAAGCTAGGTGAGAGGCAGCTAGATGGCACAGAGGTTAGAGATCTTGGCCTGGAGTCAGGAAGGCTTGAGTTCAAATCCAACCTTAGACATGTTAGCTGTGTGACCCTCAAGCAAATCAGCCTCCTTAGCATCAGTTTATTATTCAGTAAAATGGGGAAAATTATGATATCTACCTCCCAGGGTTGTTGCTAGGATCAAGTGAGATAATATATGTAAAATGTTTTCTAAATCTTAAAGTGCTATTTACGTATTGGCTGTTAATATAGAAAAAATATTTCTAGAGAAAAGAATGGTGTAAAGGGAAACTACAGAATTGTTGTGTCAAGTTACAATTCTACTTTGAGTTGTTACTGGCACATTCACCTCTAGAGGAAATGATCCTTCCACCCACATCATTGACACCTAAAGTGGAATGTACTAGGAACCCACCTCCCCATTCTCTGGATTGGGTGTGAATGAAACACCCGCTGGCAGCAGAAACTTGGCTAACTGAACGCCTGTGTTGGCAAGGAGAATCCTTTCTGCTTGCTTTACCTGGCACTTGGCATGTCTAGGAGGGGAGGGAACAGGGGACATGAAGGACTTTGTGGTTCCTCTTTGGTTCCTCTTAAACACAGCACTCAAAGAGACCTTTGGTGCAAGGTGGTTGGATGTAAATTTGGCAATCCATCTAGTGTCTCCATGTTGTCATACCAGGTTCCCCCGACCCTGACTCCCATAATTGGAAGCCTGGAATGGCAGTCCCTCTTCATCTCATCTCTCTCAGTATCTGAGCTTATCTCCTCATTGAAGACTCCCTGATTTCCTTCTTCCACTTCTCCCTAAATATTTGTACTCTTCTTCTCATCAGATTATGTTTTAAATATCTGTGTACATGTCGTATTCCCATCTCCTACCTCCCCCGAAAATATGCACTCTTTGAAAGCGGAGGTTATCTTATTTTTGCCTTTGCATCCCTAGTGCTTGGTACCTGTTCCTCTCCCACACAATTTTCTGAATTGAATTAAGGAAAGAAGCTACTACTAAAAATAGTTCAGAGATATATACCCCTTACCTTCTAGATTATTTGTCATTCCCTCAAGAGGCTAGGCCAGGCATGGGGAAATGGCCTTGAGGCCACATGTGGCCCTCTAGGTCTTCAGCTAAGGCCTTTTGACTAAGCCCAAGTTTTGCAGAGCAAATCCTTTTATTAAGGGAATTTGTTCTGTGAAATTTGGATTCAGTCAAACAGCTGCACCAAAGGACCTAGAAGACTATATGTGGTCTCGAGGCTGCAGGTTGCCCACTCCTGGAGCCAATATCCCACCTCTATGATTTGCTCACTCCATTCATTCTCCCCGGAATGATATCCTTTACTTCCACATCTTCCCTTGTCAAAACTTTACACATCTTTGAAACGGTGAGTGAAGTGAATAATTAGGTACATTAAAAAATTTAAAAACAACTTTCAGAAGAAATCGTTGTGAGACAATATCATAACCTCAAATTTTCTTCTCAACCACTTCTCTAGGTTGGCTGATTTGAGGATAATTGACACTCTCTTCCACTTCCATTGTAGCATCAGTAGAGAAACCAATCATATTGCCTTTCTTCCATTTGGGTGGAAATGATAATGAGAAGAGCCCATCCTGGGAAGGTTTCAGTTCCTTTTTATAGTGGCTGAATCAGATGTGCTACAACAATCACCTCTCAGGAAATTTTGGCCGAATTCAAATAGGTCTGAGGTCCAGCAAAATTTATTAATGCAGGAACTGTTCTTGGGACCGAGATCACAGGGTCCATTATTCATCTGTTAATTAACTTTCTCTAGGATGCCTGGGAGGTCATATATACTCAGTGGAAATTAAAACATATTTTACTGTAAAGTCACATGACCTTCTCAACTCATCACTGAACGAATCCTGAAATGGTGCCATGTTCCTCAAAGGCCATCATGAAGACTGGTTCACAGTTTTCATATTTTCATTCACCTATATAAATTCTACTTTTGTAGCCAGGCTGGGGAGAGCACAATTGATATCAAGTCTTGGCAACTAGACCATTGGGAACATTATATAAACCCTTCTTTGTGCAATGTTGCATATGATTGTTTATCACAATTGATATAGTTAATATTTTCCTGCGTGTTGAGAGGGAGATGTGTGGTTTACAGGGAGATGTGATGTAGTGATGCAGGGCTTAGACTGAGAATTAGGAGATACACATTTTAGCCCCAAATCCATCACAAACTTCTCTTTTTGACCTTGGCCAGTTCATTGTGCCCCCTGGGACTCCTTCAGTTTTTTTTCTACGTGACATGAGGGGAATGGACCACATAATGCTGGAAGTTGTTCACTTTTTCATCTCTAAGATTTTGTGCTTCTAGTACTCCTCCTATCTAATAAGTTCCATCAAACTAAGATAGGCTACGCACCTTCTTAGAAAGAGGACTTAAATTAGTAAGTAATCTTTTGCTATTGGTTTCACGAACCACTCATTTAATGGAAAGAATGACAGCATATCTCTTTAGGGAATAGAAATCTTTACATAATAGGTTATCCTAAGACAGGCTAATGAGAAATGCTAAGGAAGGTACAATGGGTATGAAAATAGAGAAGTAAAACTGAACCTTGATCTCTGAAGGGATCATGAAAAGATTTATGTGCAGTGGAAAGAAGAGATGGGGGGATGTGTAGATTCTGAAGAGTGTTTTGGGTCTTGACTCAAAAATAACTCATCTCCTAGCATTATAGGGAAATTTCAAGAAGACATGGTCCATACTCTGACTCTGGGTAGGACAATATCTAAATGTTTACACACATACACACACACACGCGTGTGCACACAAACGTTGTTCAAAGATCATATAACATTTTTAAAGGGTCTATTTAGAGATTTGATAACTCTGCAAGTTATCCTTGCAGATAACTCTGGAAGATTCCTATAATAAATTTTTCTTTCAGTTTTTTTTTTTTTTTTTTACTATTGGAATCCAAAAGCCTTAGGCCTTCTCCTCCTTTCTCCACAAGTTTCTTCGGTCATATAAGTACTACCTACATCTAACTTATTTTACTAACTACTAGTCATATAACTACTTTTGTCTTTCCAATATTTCCACATATTTTACACTGAGAAATCTCAGAAATTGAATAGCAATGAATGTTGGGAAGAGAGAACAGTGTAGCACAGTATCTTGTATATAATGAATAATTAATAAACATTTGTCAAATAAGCGAATTAATGGATAGCTATGATCTAACTAACAATGTGATGCATGAGTTGTATAGAGCCTTGGAGACAGGAAAAATATGAAAAAGAGGAGAAAGAAGGTGCTACATTGAATGGACTGGAGAAGAAAATGATAGAGTCATAGAAAATCAAGTTAAGAGAAAAGTCAAAAGAAGTAGGAAAAGATTGATAATTATTCAGGATGCTATAGAGACATTTTGCACTGTGTGATCATAGCCTCACTCAAAGAAAACAGGGATAATAAAAAAAATCCTATAAAGACTATGAACTTCAAAGGAAGCAAAGAGTGGTAATAAATAATGCTGGTAATAAATGAATGAAAAATTCATTTTGTAATAGAAAGATCGTGCACCTAGGAGTCAGAAGACCCAAGTTCTAATCCTGGTTCTGCCAACAAATACCTAGGTGACCTTGGACAAGTCAGTTTTCTTCTGTTGGGCTCAGTTCCCTTATCTGTAAAATGTGAAAGCTGAAATAAATGATCTCTATGGGACTTTCTAATTCTAGAATTCTATTTTAAAAATAAGTTTTAAAATAGGTTATATTTGTGTGCTAACTTTTATAAATTCAAATATCTTCTTGACTTCTTCATTTCTTTCCCTCCTCTCCTCAATTCAATCAGTCCAAGAAATATGAATTTTGCCTGTGGAATTTCTCTGACACCTACTCTTGACTGATTTAAGACTTCTTGTGGAGTACTTAAGTTAGTTTCATAGTGGGCCTCTTCACTTCTGATTGCTACTACCTCTAATTCACTGTACACATTGCTGACAGGTTACTGGTTTTGATTGACCTCAGTCCTCACATGGCATACAGTCCAAACTCTTAAGCATGTTAGTCAAAGCCTTACACAATTTAGCTTCAGTCTTTCTTTCTAGCCTTAACTCAATTCTCCTGCCAAGATGGACTATTCTTCATTCCTGGAAGAGGTTTTGCAATTTCCCATCTCCATCCATTTGCTTATTCTGCTCTGGTTTGGAATGCCATTCCTCACTCCCATGTCTTCACTTGTCAAAATCACACACATCCTTCAGGAGTTAGATGAAGAGACATCTAATCCATGTTATCTTCTGTATACTTTTGTTGCTGTTCAGTCGTTTCTGTTTTATCCAACTATGTGTGGGATGCCATCTCCAGTTGTCTTGATTTCTATCTGGCCACAGGACCCAGATGGCTCCAGAGGAGAAAGTGAGGCTGGTGACTTTGCACAGCCCTGCCTCACTCCAATCCAATTCACTTGCAAGTCATGGCATCACCTTCCTGATGTCATGGTCCTCTTATAGAATGAAGAACAAACCACAAAATAATAACAATTCATGACCCCGTTTGAGGTTTTCTTGGCAAAGACACTGGAGTAGTTTACCATTTCCTTCTCCAGCTCATTTTAGAGATGAAGAACTGAGGCAAACAGGGTTAAGTGATTTTCTAGAGTCACACAACTAGTAAGTGTCTGAAGCCAGATTTGAACTCAGAAAGATGAGTCTTTCTGACTTCAGACCCAACACTCTATCCACCATGCCACCTAGCTACCTTGTATGCCTTTCGCCATAATTAAGACTTCTTAATTAAGACTAAGAGACCATGGAGTAGCTTGTACTCCTACTATAGCACTTATTGCATTAAACTTTGGGTTTTACTTACTCGTGTATATATTAACTCCCTATTTTATTTAAAGATCATTGATGGCAGAGACTGTGCCATGTCCATATTGCTATCATTTATTCACCCAAAGGTATAATGTGTGGCATATTAGATAGAGAGAAACCTTGGAGGCAGAAAGGTCTGGGTTCCAGTCTTGATTCTCATATATACTAGCTGTGTAACACCGGGCAAGTCATTAAATTTCTCAATTCCCTCCCCCTCCCTCCCCCTAGACAACTCTCTAAGAATCCAAGTTGTAGAGCTTCTGCTAATTAGCTTCGACTAACAAACTTCCTTACCAGGAGTTCTCTATTCTGCTTAAATCACAAAAAAAGAAAGAAAAGCTAGTATCCAGCACAGGTGAAGAATAAATTTAATATTCATTTTGGTGGGGAGGTGAGATGGGAAAGAAGTACCACTCTTGTTTTGAGATTAGGTCGACTATATGATAGATATGTGAACTCCTTTGATAGATACATATCTATAATTCATAGTATAAGAGCCTTGTGGGGGAGCACAAACAGAATAAGTTGACTCCTCCATTTTCACCATGCCAGTATGGGCAAGAGGTAGAACCTGAACCCAGGTCTTCCTGCCTCCAAAATTGGCCATCTATCCACTACACTGTGCTGTTCTAGATCATCTTTAAGGTCCTACTAATACTTAGTAATTTTTGGTTTTGGTCATATATGAAAGCCCTTTGGAAGCATTGGTCATCTTCATTTCATAAATATTAATGAATCCAAACATTTCCTCTTGACCTGGGTGCATGTACATGTGTACATATATATGTATATATCTATATGTCTATGTATAATATATATTTATTTCTATGATCTATGCTAAGTGGAAGCTAAATGGCACAGTGGATAGAGCATTGGGCCTGAGGTTAGGAAGACCTGTGTTCAAATCCGTGTGACCCTGCACAAGTTACTTACCTCTGTTTGTCTCCATTGCCTCTTCTATAAAATAAACTAGAGAAGGAGATGGAAGTCCACTCCAGTGTCTGTTAGGAAAACCCTTAATGGGGTCATGAAAAGTCATACATAATTGAACAACCACTATCTATCGTCTATCTATCTACAAAAGTCTTTAGGCATTTTATAGTATTTAATGGATATCTATGTGTGTATATTCATATAGAAATATAGATTAATATACACACATATCTACTGAGAATGGCTTGTGTGAATGCATTGATAAGAAAGGTAGAAGGCAGAGTTCAAAGATAAAGGGACCAGGATAGTTCAGTTTGTTGAAATATAAGAGAGAATGTGAAAGAGAGTGATGTGACATAGGCTCACTGTTATCACAGTTAAGAAGGCAGAACAATTAATTTGTGGAGCAGGAAGGCAGCAGCCATCACCAGTAACCCTGAGAGGGCCACTAGATTCCCTTTATCACATGGTCAGCCTGTAGAGCCAGCTGTAGCTCAGTGTTCTGGGGATGGTATTTCTAAGGTGCCCTTCCTACTTCGGAGCCCATGAAGCCATCAGGAAGGAAAGTGAGGGAGTCATGTAAGGCCTTTGTATAGCAGCCCAATGCAGCTCTGGGAGTTTTGGTTACCTGAGTCAATTTCCCTGTATGTCTATTTCCCTGGGGACACTCTTGTGCAGTGGGGTATACTTTGAGCTGTTAGATGTCTTAGATCATAGCATACATGGAAGGATTTGGGCTAGGGTAGAGGAACCTGTGGCCTGGAGGCCACGTGTGGCCTTCTAGATCCTTGGGTCTGGCCTTTTGACTGAGTCCAAGTTTTGCAGAACAAATCCTTTTTTAGTGGGATTTGTTCTGTGAAGTTTTGGATTTAGTCAAAGGGCCTCACTTGAGGACCTAGAGAGTCACATGTGGTCTAGAGGCTTCCCCACCCTTGGTTTGGACACTATTGACTTTGTGTCACGGTATTAGTTTACTCCTGATGGCAGCTTCTGATACTTTTCCTATTTTCTTGGTGGACCAGAATCCTGTCAGTCAGAGGGCATGGAACCTCCTCTCCCCCTGCCTCATACAAGTACACATACTTCTTACATACATACACCACATCTCTCTCTTACCTCTTTAAGGCAAGTTATCTTTTTTTTTTTTGCACACACGTGGTAAGTAGTGCTTCATGCACATCTGTGCCTGGCCTGCCTACTCTGTTTGCCGAAAATACTCGTATGTGTGTATATATACAGTATAGTAAGAAACTAATTTTTGAAGCGTCTGTGGGGGCTCCAGGGCACTCTGCCATTTCCTCTTCTCCCTAAAGCTGTTAGGCTAAATTACAGGGCTAGGGGAATGAGTGGCCAGCTGTGCTTCAGCTGTAGGCCTCAGTTGTTGTGACAGAGTGTAAAGTATGGGCACCAACAGATCATTAACTGTGCAACCAAAAATAGGCTGATGATTGGCTTGTGTGCTCTTCTGAGGGAAGAGAATGCAGTAATGTCTCATGCAGATTCTGGTTTAAGCCCAAGATAGGACTGGCCCCTGTAACCCCAAAGAGAATTGGTTAATGAAACCCCTGAAATACACAACCACTGCCTATATTTCATATTTTTCCCTTCATGTCTTTTTTTTTCTTGTGAAACTTTTTTTTTTTTAGTTGTAAAGACTGTTGGGTTTTGTTTTTGTTTTTTAAATTTCCCCACAATTTCCTGTTGTATTGCCTCCTTGGCTGTGCTCAGCCTTGCTGTTGACTATAATTACTCGTGGGCCTGTGAAGGCGGCTGACAAATCTAAGCTGACATTAGTGGCGCATTATACCCGAGTGAGACTAGAAACAGCGGGCCTCACATTGCTTGGTGCTACCCCTGCATTTTGTCCAGATTAACCAATTTAGATGGTTTGGGGTTTGTATAGCATTAATAACTGCCAGGGCAATCTTTGAAAGCTGTAAACATTGCACATGAAGATTTAGCAAAGTGTGAGCCTGAATAAACATTACCTCAGTGGTTCACAAAATACTCACCAGAGCTGACCTGAGTTGTGCTTTAAAAGGAGTTTTCTAATTCAAAAGCACTGAAGGCAGAACTAGACTGAAGCACAGGAATGAGTCCTTTACTGCCCATCCATTTCTGTCCAAACCTAAACATTTTGCTTTGTCTTTTGATGCCTCAGTTTCCTCATTTATACTATTGTGGATGATAATACAATTATAGCATGAACCCCTACCATGTGTCAGTGCATTCTTCACATATATCTTTCGTCCAGGGGAAACAGTGTGGAGACTTTTCTTTGGCTTAAAAGTAACCCTATCTGGTCTCCAAAGCCGACGTTGGCTAGGACTCCCACATTGGTGAGTATTCTTTCAGGAAGTGAGAAAAGAAAAGAACTTTGGTATATTCTCTTCTAGATGGTGTTTTAAAATAATAAAGGAGATTCAATTATTCTTCTCGCAGGAGAAGAGGGAAGAAAAGAACAGAACTGAAAAGGATTTTGGAGTTGTGAGGGTAAGGAACAGGGCAAAGATGCTGAGAAACATTCTCTGACAAGAGGACTGCTAACATGAGGGGGAAGAGTTAAACAGGATAAATTAAGGTGAAGCCCAACTCTTGTCACACAGATAATTCTCAGTTATGAATTTCTTGATTACAATTGTAAAAATTATAAGAACTGTCTTAACTTCCCACCAAACAGCAAAGTAGGATTCAATTCAACTGACCAAGAATTTAAGTACCTACTATGTGCCAGGCCCATTGCTTTCTCCCCTTAAGGAGTTTTTAATGTCCTGGAACAAAATAAATGGAACACCCCACACCAGTCTCAATCAGCACTAAAGTCAATACTTGTCAGGCTATATTGCACCTGGTAGGAGCTTTGTGAATATTTGTTGAATAGATGGCATGCCTATAAGTAGACTATTTCCTCTTCTATTGGTGAACATGTGTGAACACAAAGGCTGATGAAAAGATATAAAATTTGGAGTTACTCAGTGGTTCTATCTCTAGCAAATGTTTTTAGTCAGATTGCGTGATTTGACTCAAAACATTTCTTCTCCTTCCTATCTTCCTATTGAATTAAAAAAAAAGTTGTTTAATAATATAACAGTGTTGGTCTGGCTAGGGGTGGAGGAGTTCTCCCAGGGACTTATCCAGGTGTCCCCTTGTCTTGTCCTGAACATCTTGTCTTAACAACCCTTATCTCTGGCTGTGTCTGGCAGAAGCCAGAACAACCAGATGGAAAGTGGGGAATCTAGTCAAACATCCAGATGTTCTGACTGCCCAATGCCAAACATCTGTATCTTTGCAAACATCCAGAGGATTAATTAAGCTTCCCCCTCTTTTCAGTGTTCTTCCTCATCTTGGTGTTTTGTACACAATCTTTAATGCTATGTGTGGGACCAGGACAGTATAGTAAAGGTATTTATTTGGTCTTGGTTTGTCACTGCGTTTCTCATTTAGTAAGCTGGTGTTCACAAAGATACCAAGACCTTTTACAGCAACTAATTAAGCACACTGGATCATTAAGACAGAGAATCTTGGGATGAAACAAATGTTTTGTTGAAATGGCTTCCTCTATTAAAAGACCACCAGCCACATGCATGCACAGGTGTATCCCTTGTTAAAATATTTATTTTATGTAAATGAGAGAGCTGAGGGCATTATTTAATTCAGCCACAAACATTTAGTTCCTTTGGGGAACACAAGGTGTTTTCACATGTTATCTTCAAGGTACCTCCATTTGCTAATTAAGGACCAGCTCAATATATTAAATATCTGTGATTTTGCCAGTGTTAGGGAGCCCTGGAAATTAAGCTATAAATTATTGTCTCAGTACTTACCTGAGCTTAAAGGCTCACACAAGTTAGAAGAGTTGGGATTTGAACCCAGGGCTTCTGGATTGCCATCTGAGCATTTGAAGCACTTCATCTTGGAGTCTCTAGTTAATATCACCATTTTGTGGAGGGGGGAAATAAGACACCTGCCTTTGGCCTTGCAGAACAAGTACCAGGCATGTGTCTGCTGATAACCAGTATGTACCCACACCAGTGATTGCTTGCCGGTTCCCCAGTTGCTTATTTGATCCTGTGCTAAAAAAAGCCTTGCCCACCAGAGAAGGTGGAGAATTCAATCTACTACAAAGAACCTGAGCAGGGGGAACAATCCCTCGCTTGTTCATTGACAAACAAAGCTGCTGATTTACTCTACCATAGGCCCCCACGGGAAAGGAGTGGTGTGGGCCTGGGAGGAGTGTTGGGGGCAAAGAGGGGTGGGCCAGGAAATTTCTCACACCTTCCCACTTCAGAACTCTTTGGCACACACCTAATTTTTTGTCACGCCTTTTGTTCTGGTAAAGTTGAGCTGTTGGAGAGATTACATGGACGGCTCCAGACCCAAACACTGATTTAAAGGGAAATAGCACCAGCTGCCGTTTGTTTGTCAGTGAAAGAGACTCTTTGGGGGCCCTTTTTGGTGCGGAACAATGCAGACAATGAGAAAAGTCTGCCAGGACTCCATCCGTAGTAATAGGCGTCACTTCTAAATCCTAGGAATGTGCACTGAAGTACTCCTCCCTCTGGTGCGAGGCTTTGTTTTTCAAAGTAGGCAGGATTCTGGGTGGGCAGGGAATCTTGTGAGGGTCTCAGGGAGTGCCCCAACTCAGGACCCTGGAATGTTTGCCCTCTTGTGTTCTGGGATCTTTACTTAAGGCATTCAAACAGCAAGGTCTGTAGAAACAAGTCATTGTTACTAGCAGTGTCAAAAATGGAGTTAGGGAAGCCCAGTAGACAGGGCAGATGATAGCAGTGTGATCTTGGATAAGTCACTTAATCCCCTGGAGCCTTAGTGTTCACATTTTTAAAATGGACTTGTCTTCTTCAAAGGGAGTGTTGTGAGGTTCCAATGAGGTAATGGCTATAAAGCTCTTCACAAATTTTAAAATAAAATGTTTATTATTACCATTTCTATTAAATTATTTAATTATATCATTTAATCACAATTGTCATTTTTGATGAGTATTTAGAGCCATCTATTAATAGGACTCATGCATAAGCAATATTGCTCCATGGGCCCCTGGAAACAAGCACAGAATCATTTGGACTTAATCTCTATTGAGCAAATGCAACTCCCATTCAAAGAGAGACTGAATCAATGGGGAAATAAGCAAGAATGTGATCTCTCCTATGAGATAAGGATCCTGATATTGTTTGAAGGCAAGCTTAGAATAGAGATGAGCCCTGAGATGTTAGCCATCTTCGTGGAAATGACATTAGGTGACAGGGCTTTCAAAGCCTTGATTTCATTGCCTTGTCCTTGCCAGTTACATCTGCCTTAACAATCCCCTTTTGTGCAGGTAAAATACTTCTGTCCATGTTTTTTTGAGCAAGATGATCATACCCACATATGTGCTTTCACTTAACTTTCCTTAAATAAACAATGAAGTCTGCTTAAATTACAGTGAAATTAGTTGTGTGCCTGAGGGGCTATAGGCTGGGGGTGGGGGGAAAGACTGAAGAGGGTGGCCACGTTAATCTGGCTGTAGATAGAACAACAAAAAAGGCATTTCTCAAGTAATTTATGATTACCATCACTCAAGTCCACCAAGGAAAAAGATCCCCACTTATTTTCAGTAGCCATACTTACACTGTGCTCCTCCAAGGTTTTGGAGCTTTCTGCTATGACTGTCATGGCTTGGATTCTTCACTTAATTTCTAACTTTCCAAAAATAAAACGTGATAATAACAACAGCAGCCCAAGTAACAGCAGCAATTTACCAACTATAACAGGAGAAAATAATGTGGTAGTAAAGAAAGGGTAAAGAACCCTAGAATGGGTGTCAGATGGCCCGAGAACTAATCCTAGATGACTGGTGACAGGCAGCTTACTTAACCTTTTACAGCCTCAGTTTTCTTGCCTGTAAAGTAGGGATAGTAGTACTCATGATACTTACAGCATTGCTATGAAGGCTAAAAAAAAAAAATAATACCCAGAAAACAATTTGTAACTGTAAAGGCCTGAATAAATATTGACGCACCATCGGCATTCTCCTCATTCTTCTCATTTTATATTTGATGGAATCCAGATAGAAAGGATCATGGGACATATTGCTATCTTACTATAATTCTCTTATGTTTAAAGTTCATGGGACACAGGTGTATAGAATGATTGCTTTTTTGTAATCAAAAAAGTATTGAGATGAAAACTCATTTTCCAAAGTCTCACTAAACAGTAAAAAAAACCCAGGAAAATACTAGTAGCAAACAGGTGATGGAAAATGATATATTCTTTCTCGTGTTCCCACATGGTTTTGAATAGAAGAATAAAGCATATGTTAAGTGCTTGCTATGTGCAAAGCCCAGTGTTAAGCATTGGGGACAGCAAATAGGAAAATGGGACAGTCCCTGCTCTCAAGGAGCTTACCTTCTAATGGCAGTGAGAAAACATAAGGGAGGTTTCAGCCCAAGTCAGCCGGAAAAGTACCATGGTTCCTAGGAAACAATGGCAAAGCAGATGGTGATGCATCTTCTTTAATCTTTTTATTTTAATTCAGCTTAAGTTTGGATTTTGTTTTTCCTGCTAAGTATCAATATTTTGAGAGTATTTTTTCTTCTGTGACACTATTACAATTTTTTATCACCTCCTTCAAGTCTTTTTTCTTTTAAATTGTGGATGGGGTTCAGATAGAAATGATCCTGGGATGAGTCATTGTTCTTTTATACTTAATGTTCTGTGCATATTGCAAGGTGGATAAAATAACTTCTTTTTTGTAACCAAATCAAAGTTTTAGGATATAACTTGTCATTTGGAGGTTTACTGAAAGCACCCACAGTATAATTCACTTTCATAGCAGATAGGACAAGAGAGACAACATACATGTTATTCACGTTCCATTATGAAGTTCTTTTTCACAAAGTCTCTGTATTTTGAAAGCTTTTGTTCCCTGTAACTTGGAAATTATAACTAATTGATGTGTTAATATTTATTAAAATGTTAATATTTATTAAAATTATTAAGTTTTTATGGATAAATGTTAAATCAGTCAATTGTGAGCAACCTTGTTCCTTGTGATAATGATCTGGTTTATTATTATTTCCTAGAAACAGAAGGGGCCTTATAGATCATCTCTTTCAGGTTCTTCACTTATTAAGAATTTCACTGAACTTTCTTTTTTGAAGTGCTTTGATATCTATATTTCAGTATAATTTGTTTCCTTTGTAACCCTATGAATTTTATTTTACTCATTGTAAAGTGCTATTCTCAGAAGAGATCTATAGGTTTCAGCAGACTAGTAGAGGAGGCCATGATATACAAAAAGGTTAAGAACCCTGGCTCCAATGCAACTTAAACATTTTACACATAAAGAAAGTGAGACTGAAAGAGCCTTAAATGATCTCCCCAAGATCATGTAACCAGATGATAGCAAAGCTATATTTGGATTAGTTCACATCTAAGGTCCTTTCCTAATCCAACATAATGCAAGTTAGCTAAGAAATATATTGATTGATTGAAAAATGCTAATCAAGCAATTCTTTACTATTTTGTAATTACCAGCTTTGGTGAATGAAGTCTCTTCCTCTGCACAAATATCTCAGGTTATCCATCTCTAATCCAAGGAGTGAAAGTAATTTACTAAATTCTTATGGGGAAAAAAAACCATGAAGCCATTTAATCAGGGTCCTGAGTATAATTTTAATTTTCTTCTCAATCCCTGTTTATGCCAACTCTCTTTCCATTTCTTCCCTTTTTTTCATAGAATTTCTGAGTTGGAAGTTTCCTCAGTGGCTATCTAGTCGAACCCCTTGCCAGAATAAAGAATCACCTCCATAGCATCTCTAACAAGGGCCATCTAACTTTTTCTTGTATACCTTCCATGAAGGTAACTCACTACCTTCCAGGGCATCCCAATTTTGGCTAGTTCTAACTGTTCGGAAGTTTTTCCTTACACTGAAGTGAATAATATTTTCCTGAAATTTCCACCCTTTGCTCCTATTTCTGACATTGAGGGTTCAGCAGAACAAGTCTAATCCCTTGTCCATGTGACAGCTCTTCAGATTAGGAAAGGTCCCTAGAAATCATCTAATCCACTAACTAATTATGTGTTCTTGAGCAAGTCAGTTAAACTCTTCAAGGCTCAGCTTTTGCTGAGATCCTTTCTATGTCTAAGAACTAATAATAATGAAAAGAGCTCTACTCCAATTCTTTGACAGATGCACAAATCTCCTTAGTAGAATCTGTGATAAATTAGCTTACATCATGTTAGTTGTAACTTATTCAAATTTTTTTTTCCTTATCCTCCTTAAAACTGTTTTGACTCTTTGGTACTTCTTTTTGTAGCCTGGTTTCACCTTCTGTTATACTCAAGTAGATTTACATGAGAATTTGCAAGTGAGTCCCCTCTCCCACTCCACAATCATTTCTTATGCCTCTCAAAAAATGGAATGTTGATTTATCAATATTTGGGCAATGTTTCCCTGAATATTTTCTCCCTTTGTAGTTGGCATCTGGGATCCAAACAGAGAAAATAATAGGAGAAATAAAATAATTTCAAATTAGACTGGAATTGGATCTAGAAGAATAAACACATTGGGTGTGGGCTGGTAGTGGGAAGAATTAGTTTTCTGGTCATTTTGACTGGGATCAGAAGTACTGTTCACCCTTACCCTCCCATCATGGTCCTACTCACACAGGTTGGAAGCCTTAGCCAGTTAGCATCTTTTTTATTCTTCTGGGTAAGCATTGGACAGACATCTGCACTTTGGGAGCCTCCACTGACCTCCAACTTTGAAGTGTTGGAGTCTCCGCCATCTGTAATGGATAGGCCAGGGACGGATTCTGACTTCTGTACCCTGGGTCACTTTGATCAGTTTCAACTTTAAAGGGTGGTTTCTTCAAAAGATGTTGAAAAGCTGCTTTAAGTTGTGTGACCTCATAGCAAATCTAAGCTGCTACTTCTCATCAAATTTCCTCTTCAAGGAGCCAGCATATGTAACTCTTCAGCACTTAGCTTTATTCAAATTGCCACATGGAACCCAAAGATCACCCCCATTATGCAAACAGAACCCAACATAACACATTATACATTTGAAAGGTTTTTTTTTTTAAAGAAAGTCCCTATAAGATTCACTCACTGGGTAGATATGGTACCTTCTGAGAAAAACTGAGCACACTGTTTCTGTCCCAGAGCAAAAAAGGGTCAGGAACCCCTTAACCTGCCTTTCTTGAGCAGCTAGAGATTTCTTTTTCATTTCTCAATCCATGTTTGACAGGTCCAACTTAGTTTCTGAAATCGTTTGAAAATTCCTATATGGCCTGTTACTGTGAAAGAAGAAATCCTTTGTTGCAATGAGATTTTTTCTGAATTTTTTTGAAAATGAAAAGGTATGACTCCAGTCATAAGATAAGAGTTGGAAATTTTGCTTTATCAGAAATTTTTTAAGAACTCTCTTTCAATCCACGTATTTTCACCATTAAGTTACTGTAGGTTTACATCAATACCTCCTCTTCATGAAAATCTAAATTTTCATATCTATGGAAATCAGTCATTTCAGCCTTTAAGATAAATTTAAGTTTGTGCCATTACCCTGGTATTTTCTTTGGGTAGAAAGTATGCTCTATTAAAGGGATACTATCTGTTTAAGGAATTATTTTAACTCGAAATTAGTGAACCACTCCCTTGGGAGTATAGGAGGACATGAGATAAATGCAACCTGCTAATAGCAATTAAGTCATTGGATGCAGTAGCTAAAAGCATACTGATATCCATTGTTCATTGGTTTTAGGAGGCGCCCATCATCTTAGAACAGGAAATGAATTGGGAGCTAAGACAGGTCACTGATGACATTAGTTTGGGAGGGAAACTTGAGCTTGCAGCAGCACGAAGGAAAATCAGGATGAGAGAAGGACTTGAAAGGTCTGACTTGTTGTGCTCAAGTCACAGTATCATCACAGTCTAGGGAAGTAGGTTGAACAGGCCATGTAAAAATAAAGAGCAGAGCCAGCTACTGTAGCTGGGTTGGTGAAATATTACTCAGATATACCAACTAGGGACAGAGAAGACAGGTAGAAGAAAGAAAAAGAGAGTGAATTCCAATGATCAGATTTTGAAAGGAGGGTTTTAGAATCATGCTATGAAATCTAAGAAGATAGTTTAAAAAGTCTGAAAAGGGAAGAACTGTTCTATTTCTTCAAGCCAATGGCAAACAGAAATCAGAGAAATTATACAGAGGAGAAAATACCAGGTAATACATAAAGTGAATGAACTCTTCCAAGGGGAGAAGGGAGAGAAAGAGAGAGAGTAAGAGAGAGAGAGAGAGACAAAGAGAGACAGACAGACAGATAGATGACAGACAGACAGAGACAGACAGAGAGAATCCCATATTATAGAAAATTCCCCCAAAGTATCTGTGGAAAGCTGGAAATAGGTGGAGGCTCCAGCAGTTGGCTTCTTCTCTCTTTATGGACAAGAACTTCTCCAAGAAGAGAGCTTAGATTCATGTGTGTCTTCTCTCAAAATCAGAAGCCACAAGAATTTCTCTTCTCTTAATCTCTCACCAAGTAGACCCTCCACACAAAACGTGGAGCATAAAGAAATCATTATCTCTACCAATGAGGAGACTCTTATACATAGGCTCAGCCTTGAGCCCCAGATTATAAATATAATTGTGTTGGGTTTTTTTTTTGTAATCCCATATATTTTGCTTTGGTATTTAAAAAGATTGTTCTGAGAAGGAGTCTGTTTGCTTCTCCAGAAGGACGAAAGGGTCTATGACCTTAATACGGTAAAGAACTTCTGATCTGGGAAATGGTGGTTCAGAGAATGTTTCTAGCTGGCAAATATAACATGAAGGGACAATCCTGAAGCCCATGCAAAGAGGTTATTTTAAAGATACTACAAGAAAGAGATGGGGACCCTAACCCTATACCCAGACCTCAGGTTAATGGAAAGAGATCTCAGAAGGCTGAAATATCAATCAATATCTTTGCCAAACCAGATACATCAACTAGAGGAAGTAGAGTGCTGAAGAGATATTTCAAGATAAGACTTGTTAAAAGAGGGATAGTAAGAAAAGTAAAAGAAGTTAAGAGTAGAGCCTACTTCCTTATTGGTGCCTGGTTAAGTGACATGCCCAATGTTGCACAAGTATTTAGTGAGAGAGGTAGGATATGAACTCAGGACCTTTGACTCTTTCTATTTTGCCAATCTGCCCCTTGTATTTAGCATGTGGACAATAATACAACTCAGACTGAATTCCATTATATATGGTAACAGTATAACTCAAATTTCATTTAGGCCAAATTCCTCAGATCTGGCTAGTGGCCCATTCATTTTAAGGATTATATTAGAGACTTGCCGTAGTGATAAGAAAGTTATTGCTGAACTCAAGATAGACTTGGTTTCAGATCCTTGGTTTACCTCTGATACATAATGAGAACATAACCCTGGATGGGCAAGTCACAACTTCTTAGTGCCCTCAGGGAACTCTTTATGGTGATAAATTATGCATAGGTTGATGATCTGAATTTCCTCATCCAGAATTCTTTGAATGTATGAAATATCAGATCCGGAACCCCTACCTCCTCCCCGCTTTCAAGATCTAACAAGATAGCACTCCAACCTGAGCAATGAGTAATCTCATGAGGTTCTTTGAAATGATTCCTGACCTTCCTAGTTGTTTCAAGAAATGATGAGCAAATGTTCCACAATTGAACCATCAAAGAAACCACCCTCAAGACATGTTTCAGTTGAATAAAATTTACTTCTTATGACAATAGAATCGTATTGATCTCTGAGAAGGAACAAGCATCCATGAGAATAAAGGCACTCTATCAGATTGTTTGGTTCAGTTGTTTTCATTTGTGTCTGACTTCATGACCCCATTTGGGATTTTCTTGGCAAAGATACTGAAGTGGTTTGCCACTTCCTTCTTTAGCTCATTTTACAAGGAATTAAGGCAATCAGGGTTAAACGACTTGCCCAGGTCACAAAGTTAGTTAAGCGTCTGATGCCAGATTTGAATTCAGGAAGATGTGTCTTTCTGACTTTAGGTCCAGCATTCTATCCACTGTACCACTTAGCTGACCCATTTTGGATTAGTAAACTAGAAAAATCAAAGAATATGAAAACCCAACCAAAGCTACAGGTGTCCTTTGATTTGATCGTTAATTAAAATGTGACTTCTATTCACAATGTCACTGTTAAAGGACTTAACACAATGAAGTATGTCAGGTACCTGACAATTTCTTGTAATGCTCTGAAAGACAGGTGTTCATTCCTGTAAAGGCTTTGAAGCTAAAAATAAAAAAATTAAAATTAAAGGATATTTTCAGGAATGTAGTAATCATCTTAATACATATATTTCAGGCTATTTTTCTTTTAAAACTATGTTGGGGGTGGGGGCGCTGAGAGAAGGAGGTTTGGGCAGGGTGTTAAAAACTGACACAACTCCTGGCTGGAAAGGAATGCAGAAAATGAGGTAAAGTAAAGCCTTGTAAGTCATTTGAGATCAATCGTCAGAGAATGTGTCTCAGCTGTGTCATTATCAGATTAATAGCTGACTTCCAATTTAAGCTGGAATTATTTGGATAACAAAAATCAAAAGCAAAGTTTTTGCAAACAATTTTTCCCCAGAGCAAAATAAACCATATTAGGGGATGTGGATTTGTGTGCTTGTCACCACACCTTTCTAGCTCCAAGAAGCCCAGTATGCTTCATAAATGCTTTATGGTAGTGCTTTCTTCCACATTAGCAGTTGGTTCCATCTTCAGGTAATCCTGGGAGTAAAATAGAACCCTTCTGAATTAATTGAATTTCCAGGATAGTATGCGTTTGAGTGTGTGCTCAAACATTGGCTTGAAGGGTATCTAAAATTCAAAGTGGCTTTCAGAGCAGTCTCTATAATTTGAAATTGAGGATTCCTATTGGGTCAGATATGTCTTAAAGTGGTTCTTCATTTTCCCTCTTCATTACCTGTGCTTTAAAGTAGACCCCAGAAATAATCAGGGGCAGGAATCCATAAGGGGCCTTTGAATGATAATGGTCAGAATGCCATGGAAAGGAATAAGAGAAAAGGAAACATGAACATGTGCCACCTGAAAGCAAGACTAGATGGTTGCATGGGGTTTATCGGAAGCAAAAAGTGAAATACAGGGTAGCTACAGGAGGTAAGGGGAATTCAGAGTTGGCCAGGTGAAAGAGAAAGGAGATGTGGCTTTGTGTCCTTGCTACATAGACAAGAATGCTTCCTGAGAAAGGTAGCATTTCAGATAATTTCTGAAGCAGCATGAGTAAGATGTTTAGTGTACTCTAGTGGAAAAATATTACATGCTAAAGTGCAAATGTCTGAGAGTAAAGTGGAAAAGGATAGGGTGGCTATACATTGCAATTTAGGCACATGGAAGGCAGATTAAATAGCTGATGATTACAGAAATGATTTAAAGCAGAGACTACATAGCATTTGGGATGAGAAGGAAATGAAAGGGCTCTTTATAGAAAATTGATTTGACAGGTAATAGCTGAAAAAAAGGATAGTTCACATTGAAAAAAGTCTTCAGGTTTGCAAAGTGTTTTTTTGTTCTGCAAAAGTTCTGTATTATTTTCATTCTACAGATGAGGAAACTGAAGTTCAAATAGAGATTAAGTTGGTTGATTGTACTGCATTCTTGAGGACCAAAATGACCTCACTACGCTGGAGTCACGCTATAGAGCATTGGACTGTGGTTTATCAGACCGGCATAAGCTCAGAAGGCTCTATCACAGCTTGGGCACAAATAGTTCACATGAACAATTGGAGTAAAGATGATTCTAAATTTGGGCGTCTCATGTTTGTTCTGAGCTACTGCTGTTCGGCTTCACTCATAGAGCACAGAATTTTCTTTGATGTGGGCAAGCCATGCTGAGTGATCCTGTGGCAGTATCTCCCATGTCTCACAATCAATACTAAAGCTTTTCAGAGAGACCTTGCGAGTGTCCTTGTATCACTTCTTCTGATCTCCATGTGAGTACTTGTCTTCTGTGAGTTCTTTGTAAAATTGATATTTGATAGTTGAACAATGTGGCTAGCTCACTGGAGTTGCATGCTTTGCAGTAGAGTTTGGATGCTTGGCAGTTTAGCTTGAGAGAGGATCTTAGTGTCCAGAACTTTATCTTGCCAGGTGATGCTCAGAATTTTCCTAAGACAATTTAAATGGAAGTGATTCAATTTCTGGGCACGGCACTGGTGTACTGTCGAGGTTTTACAGGCATACAATAATGAGGTCAGCAAAAGCCTCTATAGACCTTCAGTTTGGTAGGCAGCCTAACACCTCACTTTCCTTCAGTCTCCCTAATGCTGAGTTAGCTCCAGCAATGGATAACTCTTCCAAGGCCACACAGTTTATAAGCATCAAAGCCAAGTCCTAAACTCAGAGACTAAGAACAATGTCCCTTCTCTTACACCATGTTGCCTTGATATAGACTAAATAGACTGCATTTGCCGCTTCTTATGTACTACTAAATAAAGCTAGGGAAAATCAAGAAATGTGTTGATTGGATCCACTATAAATTTATGTTGTGTAATTTCAACTGGTCCCTCACTGTGGCAAAGCATTACTCCTGGTTGACTCACTGTTCCACCCACCATGGCCACTCTTCCAAAACTTTTCATCCCTCTTCAGATCCCTCATATCTCCCTTTTCCCCCACCCTCATTTATTTATTTATTTTTACCAAAAAAATGAGGACATTCTCTAAGAGATCCTTCTTCCTTCCTCTTCATTT
This sequence comes from Bettongia penicillata ogilbyi, assembly GCA_023548195.1. Classification (NCBI taxonomy): domain Eukaryota; kingdom Metazoa; phylum Chordata; class Mammalia; order Diprotodontia; family Potoroidae; genus Bettongia; species Bettongia penicillata. The sequence goes on from JAJHZJ010000560.1 coordinate 14,141,942, forward strand.
CACAACACCCAGATACATTTTGTAATTATCCTCTTCTTTACCTTTGTCTCACATGAAGACGTGGTCCTCTTTGCCAAGGCTAAATCTTCTACATGTACAAGTGATCCCAATCTGTCCTGTCTTTTCCATTAGAGAAGGGGGATCAGGAAAGACTTTCTGTAGAAGGAGGGGTTTTAGTTGAAACTTAAAGGAAATCAGGAAAGTCAGTCGCAAGAAAAAGAATTTCAGTTATGTGGGCAGCCACTGAAAGTCAGGAGATGAAGTATCTTTTGTGAGGAACCTCAAGGAGGCCAGGGTCACTAGACTGAAGAGCCTCCATCACCCCTTTTGTCTCACTCATCTTCAATATCTCCCTTTCTACAAACATATGTGAGTCTCCCCTATCCTTAAAAATTCCTCACTTGAGCCATCACTTCTTCCTTACTTACATCCATCCATCCCATATCTCTCTTGCCTTTTGTGGCTTTACTTTCTTGAGAAGGCCATCTACAATAGGCCATCTACTTCTTTTCCTTTTATTCTCTTCTAAACTTTCTAGAGTTTACCTTCCAACCGTATCATTCTATCCAACTGCTATCTCCAAAGTTAAAGGTGATTCTTAATTGCCAAATCTAATGATTTTGTCCTTGATTTCTCTGTAGCTTTTAGTACTGTGAGTCACTTTAATACTCTTTTCCTTCTAGCATTTCATGGCATTACTTTCTCCTGGTTCTTCTTCTATCTATCTGACTAGTTCTTATCCATCCATCTCCTTTGCTGGATCTTTTTACAATTTACTTCCATTTTGGGCATTCCATGGGAATCTGTCATAAGTCTTCTTGTTTTCTTGATCTAGTGGTATCTCATAAGTTCTTATGGATTCAATTATCATCTTTAAGCTGAGGATCATCAGATCTACTTATCTAGCTCCAAATTCTCTCTCGACCTTCATTATTCCATCTCCAACGATCTATTGGACATCTTGAACTGTGTGTTCTATAAATACCTTAAATTCAGTTTGTTGAAAATGAAACTCTATTTTTCCCCTAATCATTCCTTTTTCTTAACTTCCCTGTTACTGTTTAGGATACTATCATCTTCCTAGTCATATAAGTTCACAACCTAGGTGTTATGCCTGTCTCCTCACTCACCATATTCAATCTGTTACCAGAACCTGTAGATTTTACCTTCACAACATCTCTTATGTGTGTACCTTGCTCTTCAGACTCTGCCTCCACTTTGACATGGCCTCTAATCACTTTGTACATAGACCATTGCAATAGTCTTCTGGTTATTCTCCCTGCCTTTAGTCTCTCTCCACTCCAGTGTACTCTCCACTCATCTGTAAAATTAATCTTCCTAAAGTGCATGTCATATCCTTATTCAATAAACTCCAATGATTCTCCATCACCTCCAGGATCAACATAAAATCTTCTGATACATAGCTTCATATTCTTTATAACTGCTTCTTCCCCACCTTTTCAGTTTTCTTACACCTTACCCCCAACCCTACTTACTCTACAATCTAGTGGCCTCCTTGAGGTTCCTCATAAAAGGCAGCACATCTGATGCACTGGATGCCCACATACCTGAAATTCTTTCTCTTTCCACTGACTTCCCTGGCTTCCTTTAAGTCTCAACTAAAACCCTTCTACAGAAAGCCTTTCCTAGTCTCCCCTCACCCCCCACCCCTTAATTTAGTAGAGAGAAAGTGTGCCTTCCTTCTGTTAATCATCTCCAATTCATCCTCCATATAGGTTGCTTGTATATAGTTGTTTACATGTTGTTTCCTTATTAGATTCTGAGCTCCTTGAGAGCAAGGACTACTTTTGCTTTTCTCCACATCCCCAACTCTTCGAGTAGTGTCTGGCTCACAGTAAGCACTAAATAAATGCTTTCGGACTGATTGATACCTGTGTTACTTTCAGAAAGTCACTTTATCTCTTTGAACTTCTCTATTCTCCCTCAGGTAAAGCACATAAAGAATTAGAATTAGAGAATGTAGATTTAAATGCTTCCTCTGCCGTCACTACCTGAGTTACCTTACTTACTGCTTGACTGACCATTTCTATGGAATATGTGGCATTGTTTTTTTCTCATAGTTCTTCAACAGATGTAAATTTTTTGGTAGTTCTCACATGGTAGTGTCTTATTAAGAATTACATTCTATGGTTATGGAGAATATTCCAGAGGTCTGAGTGTACCCTTCTATCAGGAAGCACATCAATTCCCTCAATGGATTTGGTTAAGTAAGTCCAGGGTGCTTCCCAGAGCTTCCAGAATTTAAAGACTGAGAGCCCTAAGGCATTCTGAATGCTACCTTCACTGGGGATGTTGCAATGATTTATAATGTTTTGAATACCACATACTCTAAGTGTAGTTATGTTTAATGATCCTTCTTTTTATATGTAGAGAGATAACATATGTAGGGAAGATTTTTGGCTGACCAAAATACATTACCAAAGCATCTGGGTTTTGCTGCTGACAAAAATGCATAATAAAGGTAGGAATGCAGGATAGGTTGATGGAGAATTTAGCTTCTTTTTGTCTTGGCTCAAATTCATTTGCAAGCTATGCCAGAGAGCATTTTGGGAATGTAAAACCCTAAGAGAAATGGTTCTCTTGAACAAAAGTCTACAAGCTCCATCCATACATAGACACTAAAAAAAAGAGAGAGTTAATTTTAGCCTGCATGCATTCTATTTTAATTTTCTTAATGGGTATAGGGGCATTGACTAATTAACAATTGGCCTATGCTTATCAGGGGAGAAATTTTAGCCACTTCAACCTACTCAACAATACCTGGGACGTTCAGCGTCCTTAACAGATGCCTGCCAGAAACTGATGTTAATCAGTAGGAGCTAGTATAGCACCACCAAACTATATAGCAAAGCACTGATAGTATCATGAGGAGTAGCAGAGAAATATTGTGCTATGACCACCATGTCCAGCAGCCACCTTGATACCTACAACATATATCTGAGACAGTAAGATAAACTATTGCTATTAAAGCAGTGAAACAAGGAGCCCAGCAAAGATACAACACCCAGTAAATTACTGGCCTCTTAAGATCATTATGTGGTCATCCCCAGAAGAAATCAATGGGATAAAATGACATTGGTGTGAGTTGCTGTTCCTCTCATGTATCTTAACCTTACTTGTTACCTATGTTGTTGCCTCTCACTCTCTTCCTGATGGAATGTGCTTTGTGGAAGAACATGCCCAAGATATCTGAGTGGAATGTTCTAGAATAACTTCTTATGTATTTTGGTAGTTGCTTTTTCTTTGAACTTACAGTGTTCTCTGAAGAAAGGTATTGGGGGCTTGGGAGCTATGCTAGTCTCTGGATGAAATTCAGACTCACCCTAGGTTAGCTACCTACTGGAGGCCCCCATAGAGGGAGTGCCTCTATATATTATAGGTATATGTACAGTTTTGGAATATGACAAAATATTATATAGCTGTGCAATACGTTTTTTTTTTTAGTGTGTAAGAGAGAACATTAGAAGTCCCTTTTATGACCTATTTTTGTCCATATATACTATATCCTTTGTCAGAAACTATAGACTTATTTTCACTTGCTTTTGGAAGTGCTTTGGGGAACTTCTTCATCAAGCAAACAAACTATTTGGCATTTCATTAAGGAAATGTGAACCAAGAGAGCAATTAATTTCCCAAGGATTAAATTTAAAGAGATAGAATTACGAACAATTCAGAACTAAATTTTTTATCTTATTCATGAATATTGCTGATTTTTACTTTACCATTAATTTCTGAAAATTTCAGTGTGGCAAATATACTTTAAAAACTGTTTAAGTTATATTTATTTTTAAGCTTTCAGGGAAACGCATGGGCCATTTGGCAGGAGAGGAACCTGGTTACAATCAACTTGTCAGCATCATATTCAAGTAGAAAATACAATTAGGGATTAAGAAACTCCATTTCCCACCCTCCCACCCTCAAACTTCTATCCTTGCTTCGAATAGGTTCATTGTCTTTGTGAATAATGAAATTTGAAGTATGATCCCTAGTATCAGATATTTTTTTGCTTTCATATTCTAATGAAAATCCCCAGCTTCTTCCTTTTGTATTTTTTTCCCCCACTAACTTGAATGCCAGTGAATTAACCAGGGATTGGAAACAGAAAATCAACTTTGTTTCAGACAGAAAAAAAAAAGTGACATTTAGATTGTGTCTTTACTCATGTGAATTATTTATGATGGGATTCAATAAAAATAACCTTTTTGTATGGTAGTATGATTAGTGATAAAGTGTAGTCAGAGAGTTTTACTATTTAAAGGCCTTATGTGAAAAATAGCTAGTTTTTAAGGATCCTTTTAAAAATCATGGTTGTCAGTTAACTCCTATCTCTGATTATTGTGTGTATAAAACCATTATGAGTATGGTCTATGTACTCAGTGAGGGCATCCTCACAGAAAACAGAGGGAAGAGGCAATCTTTTAAAAAAGAGAAGGTAACATCTTTAATATCACACAACAGACTAAGAACCATAGCTAATAATACATTTCTACTGTACTTACTGTTTTTTCAAAACTTTTGACTTCTCAGGAAAACAACAATAAGAACTGTACCCCAACAGGTTCTTCTTGGACAAGTTGTCTTTCATGCTTTTGTAGTACTGTCTCTGGGCTCATCCTCCCAAATTCTGCTAATTGTGGTGAGCCAGGTATCTAGAGAATGGCTATTTGTCTCCTTTACCATTCTTCAACTAACCCTAAAGAGCTGGCTTCCTAGTACTGTCAATTATGAGCCCCTACCTGGTATGTTCCCTATTGATGATCAGATAGACTTTTAGAAAAGGTATATAGGAGGCAAAAGCATAGTAAGAAAAGTTATTACAGAAACATCCTATCCCCTCAAAACTAAGGAATCCTTTACCCCTTGCACAAGGTCCATGAAGAGAATGGACCTAAATATAGAAAATACATTTGGTCAAAGAGTATTCACAACTGCTCCTGGTTACTAAAAGTTCTTTTCTTCCTCCGTGAAGTCCTCATGAAAATCTTCTGAAGTGAATCTCTATGCTGCGGTGGAAGGATAAGTGCCCTTGTAGAGTCTTAAATCTGCTTTTATCAGTATGTCTAGTTTGTCCTCAGAATGCCTTTCAGTTCTCAGTGGTGATGCTTCCATCAGCAATTTGATGCTGTGTCAGTTCCCATGGGACCTCCAGATTTTTCAACCTTTCAAAGTTCATAAGTTCATCATATGGTCAATAGGGACAAAGGAGAGAGAGATGCTATCTCCACCCTCTCCCAAGGACAATTCCCTCTCAGAAGTCTTTCACCAATAAATTAGATCACCCCTAGACTCAGTGCTTCTGGAATGCATGATTCATCATTCCTCTCTGGGTTCAACTCCTGGACTTTTTTCCTCCACTATTACCCAGCAGTCTTCTCATCTGAGAATATCACTTCACTCTTGTAGCTCCTCCTTCTGATTGCTAAGTTCTTCTCAGAACCTTCAATTTAATACTAGAAGGACCAGATGTATCAAATGGTGAAAAAATTATAATTTTACTTTGAAGCAAAAATTTAAATCGTATCTATTTTCTTTGCCTTATGAATACACACATATGCATGTATATGTGTGTGTTTGTATGTGTGTGAGTGTGTGTGTTTAAGAATATAAGACTTTTAAAATACTTGGAAGCACCAAACTGTGTTAATTGATGTAGTATGCATTCATTGACACAACTCAGTCCTTCCAAGTATTCTTAAATTCTGGTACTTTTAGCGTTAAGTGCCCAGAGCAACTATGGCCACTCTTACATTCCTCTCTGGTGTCACTACTATGGAATTCATTCTCCACCATGTCCCTGTGTGTATACTGCACCATGATGTAGAAGACATCTAACCTTGGAAAATCACTCTGTCCCTTCAACTTCTTCCTCTGATTGGTCAGTGCCTGGCATACTCCCTCATTAAAAGGTAAGCATCTTGAGGTCAAGACCAGACATTATCTTTCCTTTTAAATGTATTTATATTCTGAGGACTTAGCACAATGTCCAACACATACTAAATGCTTAACAAATACTGTTGATTTGCCTTCCAAATTGACTTGCTGTGTTATACTTAGACTCAGAGATATTTTAGATTCTTTTAGCCAGTCGCAAGATATTTCCTCAGTGTTATCTGTTTTCTTTCAATCAACTACTGTTTTCTCAAATTAATGAAGACTTTTTTCCACTCAGTTTATACCTTTGATTTAATTAATTTAGTAGATCACTCTAGGTCTTCTGTGATTAACAGGGATGAGACAGACTCCAATGTTCATCATCTTCCCCCAGTTAAACATTTGTTATCTTCAGAAAATCAGCCATTGTGCTTTTCATAAAGTCCATAATCTTGAATTCTATATAGCTCTCTAGTGAAGTGGAGACTTTCAGCATTATCCTTTTTTAATGCCTTCCCCAATGGTTTATAATAAGTCTTAGGAAAGGTCCATGTGGCACCATTCATAAACGGATCTGGAAATTAATATTCTCCCAAACTTCTGAAATTAAGCTTCTCATCTCAGTGGGAAAAACTAGTTCCTCTGATCTTTCAGAACATATGAGACTCTCCTTACAGGGATTAAGGACCTAGAGTTGGCATGAAGTCAATTTTTCACTGTTCAAGTAAAAAAGCAAATTGTCCTAGGTGTAGAATCTTTCCCTTTATTATATTTAGAGGTTCTTAATCTGGAGCTTTTAATTTTTCTCTTAAAAATATTTTGATACTGTATCTCAGTAATGGTTTCTTTTGTAATAATATATGTTTTAGTTTATGCATCAAAAAAGATTATTCTGAGAGGGGTTCATAGGTTTCTCCAGATTGCCGAAAGGGTTCATGATGTAACAATAGTTAAAAATTTCTGATATAGGGGAAATGCAATTAAAGATATAGATGGGGGAGTAGAAGGACGCAAGTTTACGAGCTCCGAAACCACAGCCCATAGAATTAATGTTATAAGAGACCCCCATAACTTCTGGACCACTGAAAGGTGTACAGAAACAGAGTGGAAGAGATTTCTGTTCCAGAGAGCCCTGGAGAGCCGTCCCCAGGGTCCGTCGCACCCCGGAAAGCGGGCCCCACCCCAGCGCTGCCCTGGCCACGGCCCCAGAGAAGCTGATCCGAGCAGGCTTCAGGGACGGAAGTTCCGGCAGCTGGAAAAGTCCCTCCACCCACAGAAGCTACAGGTCAGTGAGAGAGACGGCTGGCTGGCTGAGGGGAGCAGGCTGTCTCCGTGACTCGGGTCCCCTCAGGAGGAAGCGGAGGTGGCAGAGACGAGGGCAGGAAGCGGCGGAGGCAGAGGCGTGGGCGGCAGTGGAGGCAGCGGTGGCGGCGGCCCGGGACTCCCCCAGCAGCAGGCAGGATCTTCATTACTGAAGGTCTCTGCATAAACAACCTGAGGGAGCTGAGCCTGGGAGGCGGCCCCCCACCCACCCACTCCGCTCCTGAAAGTCTCTGCATAAAGCCCCTGAGGAAGCCGAGCATGGGAGGCGGCCCTGCCCCCACCCCAGCACCAGAACTAAAGGTCACATTGATTAGCAGCTGGGCAGCTCAGAAAGCACATTTGAATCTCAGACCCCAAGCACTAGCTGGGCGGATCTAGGTGGGGGTGGACAGGAATCTCAGAAGTCAAGTAACTGGCTGGGAAAATGCCTAGAAAAGGGAAGAAAAATAAGACTATAGAGAGTTTTTCCGAACAGATGCAAATGATCCCGACTTTCGGATCTGATGAGGAAATAGCCTTGCCATCAGGGAAAGACGTGGAGGGTGGGGCCTCAGTACCCCAGACATCCCAGGGGGATGTCGGGTGGGCTCAGGCCTTGGAAGAGCTCAAAAAGGATTTTGAAAAGCAAATTAAACAGGTGGAGGAAAAACTGGGAAGAGAAATGAGAGAGATGCAAGAAAAGTATGAAAAACAGTAAAGGAGACCCAAAAAAATGCTGAGGAAATTAACACCTTGAAAAATAGGCTGACTCAATTGGCAAAAGAGGTTCAAAAAGCCAATGAGGAGAAGAATGCTTTCAAAAGCAGAATTAGCCAGATGGAAAAAGAGGTTCAAAAGCTCAATGAAGATAATAGTTCTCTCAAAATTAGAATGGAACAGATGGAGTCTAATGACTTTACGAGAAACCAAGAAATCACCAAACAAAACCAAAAGAATGAAAAAATGGAAGAGAATGTGAAATATCTCATGGGAAAAACAACTGACCTGGAAAATAGATCCAGGAGAGACAATTTAAAAATTATGGGACTACCTGAAAGTCATGATCAAAAAAAGAGCCTAGATATCATCTTCCATGAAATTATCAAGGAAAACTGCCCTGACATTCTAGAAGCAGAGGGCAAAATAAGTATTGAAAGAATCCATGGATCACCACCTGAAAGAGATCCAAAAAGAGAAACTCCTAGGAACATTGTGGCCAAATTCCAGAACTCCCAGCTTAAGGAGAAAAAAGAGGAGAGCTGAGAAAAAAAAATATCAAGAAGTTTACCCTCATCACATTTGACTAAAGGAAGGAATAAAATGCACACTCATTTTGGTATGAAAACCCATCTTACAGGATAAGAAAGTGGGGGAGAAGGAGATAAGCAAGGGGAGGGATGATGGAAGGGAGGGCAAAGGGTGGAGGGAGCAATTTGAAGTCAACACTCAGAGAGGGATAGGATCAAAATACAGAAGAGAAACAATGAGGGGCAGGGTAGGATGGAGGGTAATTCAGTTAGTCTTACACAACACGACTATCAGGGAAGTCATTTGTAAAACTACACAGATATGGCCTATATTGAATTGCCTGCCTTCCCAAAGGGAATGGGTGGGGAGGGAGGGATGGGGAGAATTTGGAACTCAAAGTTTTAGGAACAACCGTTTAGTATTGTTGGTGCTACTAGGAAAGAAGACATACAGCTAATGAGGAATAGAAAGTCATCTGGCCCTACAGGAGAAAAGAGAAGATGGAGACAAGAGAAGGGAGGGATGACAGAAGAGAGGGCAGATTGGAGATAGGGAAAATTAGATTGCTTGGGGTATTGGGGTGGGGGGAGGGGATAAAAGGGGAAAAAAATTTGGAACCCAAAATTTTGTGAAAATGAATGTAAAAAATTAAATAAAAAAAAAGATATAGATAATATATCTCCAGGTTTCCCTTTCCATACAGGACATAATCAAAATTCTTCTATGTACCTTTTTACATATAAAGTGATCTTGCTAAGGATCGAGACAAAAATTTCCTCTGGGTGCCTTCACAATAGCGCAACTGAAATGTCTCCATATGATTAATGATAATTCTTCAATTCTTGCCTCTAGACCCAGACGGCTCTGGAGGAGAAAGTGAGGCAGGTGACACTTTGCACAGCCCTGCCTCACTTAAATCCAATTCACTTGCATGTCATTGCTTCACCTCCATGATGTCATGATCCTCTTTGAGAAGGAAGGACAAACATCAACAGCTAATTCATTAGAGAAGTTAAATGGAGTTCTTAAGTCACTCCTCACTAGGGCAAAAAGTTAACTTAAAAGGAAAACAAATTTAGAAAAGTCACCAGAGTTGTAAGTTTGCCACTAAGTATTTAAAGCATGTAGAACTGATTATTCAAGTTTTAGGTCAGTATGCATACCTTAACCTATGTACACTTAGTTTATAAGGATCTCAGAGATGTTTGGGCTCATGGAAATAGGGCAAACAGTCTAGTCTTCCTTAAAAATATATTCCCTTCCTTCTTCCCTCCAAAAAAAAAAAATGAACATTTGTGAAATACTATAGAGTGTTCTAGGCACACTAAAACAATTGGATGAATTGAACCAATATGAGAGATTATTGTGCAAGAATTAGAATAAGCTCAAAAGTTCTATAAGAACTTCTCTGACTTTTGAGGAAATGTGCAGAAAATATTATCAACTAATGTCTCATCATAATCAGATCTTTGGGATCTTATTCTCTTGGGTCATTGATCTTGAATAATGTGGGTACTTGTTGCTTGGTTATATTTGCTACCACTTTGGTAGTGTGGGGTTTTAAGGTTATTTACTCTCTTTGGACGAGTCAAATTCCTAAATTTCTTAGAAACTTCTTAGTCTGGCTTTTTTGGAAATGGTAATATCAGAACATGGAGAGTGTTGGACATGACCTTAAAGTGTGGAGAGAATAAGTTTCTGGGTAGTTCTCTTGATTAAGAGGAACTCTGATTCTGAGCAGTGGAAGTGGACTGGACATCACATCTGGCTCAGTGATAAAATATATTCCTGACAGATGCATTGGGAGAATTATAGAGGGACTGATACCTGTTTGGCCATGGGCAAAAGCAACACTTGATACATACATTAGTAGATAAGCATAAATAGATTATTTGCTACATATACCTGTACCAATTTATTATGGATGACTTTGGCTAAGACCACCAAACACTGATCCATTTGGACCTAGCGGTAGTCTATGCCAAATACTAATTTATGGACTGAAAGGAATAAAAAAATTCCTATAGTCCCTTGCCCTTTTGTATCTGGCAAATGTTTTAGCTCATATTCCCTTCTATAAGATGGCTTTGGAAATCTTCTTGTGATCCTGATTCTTTAGGGTTTCTGTCTTTCTACATGGTCCAATATGGTGCTACTTTTATTGAGGTGTCAGATGGCATAGATAATAAGGGAATGGAATCTGATTCAGGAGTCAAGTGGTATGAAACCCAAACTCTTAACTGCATCAATACTCAAACTTTTTTGGACTACTGCAATTCAGAGAACTGAATGAATGGGAGAGCTAAGTCCAAGGGAAGGTTAGAAGAGATGACCATTTGTCTGACTTGAACGGTCCAAAGTTTCAATCTTTGCTTCTCCATTCTCACCTTGACATATCAGCGTTAGCCCTCATCTTTGTCAGCTGTGCCTATAAGGCTGTATTCTCAGTCAGGTATCTCTTCCTCAGAAGCATTTGCAACCTCTCCGTTCCTACTCTGAGGTGTAGTGAGGTACAGGAGATAGAGTGTTGGACTCAGAGTCAGAAAGACTCATATTTGATTACCTTTGTTAATTCATATTGGTCGTATAACTGTTGATCGAGTATTTAACCAGCCTGAACTTCAATTTCCTAATCCATAAAATAAGGGGGAAAAGGTAGTTCCTATCTCTTAGGTTTGCATTAGCATCAAATGAGATAATGTATTTAAAGCCTTTTGTATATATTAAGGTACAGTATGTGGTTATTCTTCAGTCATGTCCATTTCTGTGTGACCCATGGGTTTTTCTTGTCAAAGATACTGGAATGGTTTGCCATTTTCTTCTCCAGTTTGTGCCCATTTTATAGTTGAGAAACTGAGGCTAGTAGGGGTTAAATGACTTGCCCAGGGTCATACATCTAGTAAGTAACTTATCTCAGACTTCTAACTGTATGCAACAAATCATTGTACAGAGTAATTTCCATAAATTGGGATGATAAAGTAAAACCAAGTACCAGAATGGAAGAAAGCAAAGCAAGCCTCTCCACAATCTCCTTATGGGGTTGATGGAGGCAGCAGCCATAGTAGCAGCACTAAATTTCATCTAATGGGAGAAAGATAGGAAATAAAGTTTACCCGATGATGAGCATGACCACATAGATGAACAGAACTTGAAGTATATAAGTACTTAGTTTCACTTTCTCATTTTAAAGCACTTTACGAAGATGTGTTTTCTACATCTTCCTAGAAGTGTGGGTTTTCCTTGAGTATGACTCTGAGTGATTTAGAATCTCAAGGTTGGTTGGACCAATCCCCATAGATGCCAGGGTTCCAATGGTTTTTGACATTAACCTACCTTAATTTAGCTGGGCTATATGGAAGACTGATGAGAGGGTACAACCATGTGCAGTACATAACACATTTCCTTATCTCAGACTTCTCACTTTATACAACAAATTATTTTACAGAATAATTGTCACTTTTTGAAAATTTATGAGACTGATCCAATGAAAAGACTAGCCACTATTCCAGAAGAACGCTGATAAAGCTTGCAATCAGGAATTTAGGATTGCTTGCTTGTATTCCTTCCTCTTAGAGCTTCTTTTCATTGTAAAGCATCTCGGCATTCCAGCTGCACTGAAGAAGTGAGATCCTAGGGTTCCTAAGCAATTCATCTTGGAAAATTTTTCTTGCATTCAAGATGCAAAGAAAATCTCAGTAGAGATTTGTTCCAATGACTTTAGGATTTCTTCCCCATGAATTGTAAAGTCTTCTTAGGTTAAGTAGGACTCATTAAACAAAAGGGTGGGAGTTTAATCAGCTTAGGTTGGAAGTGACACTTCCTGGTTTCTTTTTAGTGATTCCAAAGTGTTATGTGATCAGGCTTAAAACAACAGATCATCACATAGAAAATGAGCTGATTACCTTTGAAGCCCCGGTCTATGACATAACTGCTGGTGAGCCTGATTGAAAACTAACATAAGGTGGTAAAGTGAGGAGAGTTTCTTATGTAGGTCTAACTACTCCACTTAAAGGAAAGATCTTGAATTTTATTCTCTTTGCCACTGACATGTAAATCACAGAGGATGATATGCCAGTTTTGAGTTTCAAACGTGTGGGGCTTATGGAAGAAATTAGTTTACTTGAAGTTCACATGATTTAAGAGACTGAACCATCCAATTTACAGTTGGATGAAGAAAACAGGAAGGCTGGGAAGTGTAGATAGGCCAATGTGTTGTGGAAAGAGCACTGCAAAAAGCATTTGGAGCATATGACTTGGTTAATTTCCAATGAGCCATGAGATTACAGCAACCTAGGAAGAAGAACTAACAGGCAAAGTAGCAATCACCATCATCACCACTTCCCTAACTTCAAAAGGTCCTGAAAGGTTCCTTTTCTTGAAATTAAGAGAATAAGAGAGAGACATGGAAATAATGTTTTGGAAATCCAAGCCTCCAATCTCCCAGAGAGAATAAGAGGAATCCCTGAATCTATTTTCCAGTTTTATGTCCCTTTAAAATATTTACACCAAAGTCAACTCTCGTGTTGTCACTTGTTAGGAAAGGCCAAGAAAAGAGAAGGTAGGTGGGCAAAGTGTGCTCAATTTCCTTCTGATTCTTGGTGAAGGAAGTCAAGTTGGCATAATCTTCATTAGATTTGTAACATTTTCTTTCTCTTTAGTTCTCATTATTCTCTATCTCTGCCATGAGAGATTAGTGACAAGGCAGGGGAATTTGCCCTTTTGCCTGAAGTCCAGGCTTTTTTTCAGGCAGTTTTGTGGCCAATCACTCTTGAAGGTATATGGTTTCTCTCAAGGCCAGAAAAGTCCTAGAGAAACTTTTCCCCTCATATTCATGGAAATTCACCTTTCCAATCCAGCCACAGTGCCCAGAATCCATTCTTCTTATTTTTAGTGGTCTTGCTTTGCCTTTACTATGCTCTCATGGCTATCCCTTTAAGCAACTGGAATGCAACAAGACATTAATAATATCAACTGATATTTATATAGTGGTTTCAGATTTACAAAGCATTTTACAAACATTGTTTCATTTGATTCTCACAATAAACTTGTGAGGTAAGTGCTATAGGAATGAACTAATTCATTTCATAGCTCACCAGCTACTTATTGTATAGGCAGTTAAAAAATTTAGGAGGAAAATTGAAGCCAGATTGTGGAGAGCATTGAATGCCAAGTTAAGAAACTTATGCTTTATTCAGTAGGTAATAGGGAGCTATTGAATATTTCTTGAGCAAAGAAATGATTTAAACATATCTATTAATTAGGGAAATTGATCTGGCATATGTGTGTATGTGTACATTTATACATATATTATACTTTTATACATAGATACTCCATGTATATGTGTATACATAACTACATCTATTTATCTATTATGATAGTTTGGTTGGGGAGAGACTGAGGTTTGAGAGACCAGAGAGGACACTATTCTATAGTCCATGATATTGCTCCAAGGGCCTGAGCTAGGGTCATAGAAGTAGAAATACATTGACAGAGTTAGCTGCTAAAGCATGTTTTCCTATGTTTCATTTGTGTTGTAGGCATGATTTTCAGATGGACATGTCCTATGGTCATCTGGAAATGGGAGTTTAGAATTGGGGAAGAAAAGTCATGGCTCAAGATGAAGGTTGGGAGGCCAGCCACCTAGAAAAGAAAACTTAAATCATAATTATAAATAAGGTTGCCGAGGGAGAACATACAGATTTAGAAGAGAATGAGTAGTGATGGAGTTTGGGGAGAGATCTTGATGAAGGAAAAAAGCCAGCAAAGAGGATAAACAAATCATAATCTAAAAGGAGAATCAGGAGAGCATAGGGTATGGAAATCAATGAGGACCTGTCAACCTAGAATAAGGGTGGAAATCTGGTAAAACCTATGGATAATTCTCAGAATAATGTTTTTAAATGAATAAAATAAGATATATAGAATTGCAAAGGACATCAATTATATTAAAATGCTATTATCAAAATACTTTTTAAATGACAGTTCACAGATCCCAAGTTAAGAAATGAGAAATAAGGGAGTAGAGCCAAGATGGCAGTATAGAAGGATGACCAGAGGAGCTCTCCCCCCACAGCCAATAAAATACCTGTAAAAATGACTCTAAACAAATTATAGAGCAGCAGAAACCACAAAACAACAGACTGAAAGAGATTTCCAGACCAAGGCAGCCTGGAAAGCTGACAGGAAAGGTCTATTGCACCAGACTTGAAGCAGAGCGCAACCCAGCCTTGTCCATGTAGCACAGCAGGGACAGGACCGAACAGGTTTCAGGGCACCACCAGCAATGGCTGAGGTTTCCAGATTCCTCAACTCCCAAATGCCAAAGATAGCTACAAAGGTCAGTGAGAAAGCTCCTGAGTGAGAGGGGAGCAGGGTCCTCCCCAAGCCCCAACCCTACGCAGCAGCAGCATCTCTTTTTGGAGCCCTTGGCCTAAAGACCCTGGGGGAATTGAGCAGTTGATCTGGGTCTCAGCCCTGAGTGGCAATCCTGAGGTGAGGAAGAGTTCTGTTTGGTGGAGCTGGTAGAGGCTCTGGAAAAGGAATTCTACTCACAGATCCTGGGCAGAAAAGCTTGTGATAGCTCCCAGACCAGAGGGAAGGCCAAGAGATGGGTAAACTAGGTAAACTCCTCTCCCTTGATTGTGTCGCCTTGGAGGAACAGAAAACTTATAGGTCCCCAGAGTATACCTTCCTCTTGACAAAGGACTCAAAAGTCAAGTAACTAGCTGGGAAATTGCCCAAAAAAGGGAAAAAAGTAAGACTACAGAAGGTTTCTTTCTTGGTGAACAGATATTTTCTTCCATCCTTTTGGAAGAGGAAGAGCAATGCATAGCATCAGAGGAAGACATAAAAAATCAAAGCTTCTGCATCCAAAATCTCCAAAATAAATATGCAATGGTCTCAGGCCATGGAATCGCTCAAAAAAGGATTTTGAAAATCAAGTAAGAGAGGTGGAGGAAAAATTGGGAAAAGAAATGAGAGCAATGGAAGAAAATCATGAAAAGCAAGTCAACAGCTTGCTAAAAGAGACCCTCCCCCTCAAAAATGCTGAAGAAAATAATACCTTTAAAAAGAAATGAGAAATAGGCAGTAGCCTGGCATCAAATAAATGACCCATAACCATCACTAATTGTTATTAATCATTCTTTCAAAGAAATATTTTGTATATCAGCACTTCTGTGGCAGAAAAGAAATGGGAGAAAGTTGACTTTGGAGTGAAGACTTGAAAGGAACAAAAAGGCAGGGAATAGATGAAGGGATTCCTAATTTTCTCCTTCAGTTGTCATGAGCTGAAGCTTTTGGGTTGGAAACTTGAACTTCCAAAACATTATTCCTACAACTCTCCTTCATTTTGAGAAAAGGAGACTTCAGAACCCAAGTCCTTTTGAAGCTAAAGTGGTGATGGGGTGACAGACTTTTTATTCTTTCCTAATTTGTGTGGGAGTTCTTTTTCCTAGGTTGCTGTGATTTCATGACTCAATGGAAATTAACCAAACCATGTGCTTCAAAAGCCTTTTTTAGTGCCCTTTCTACTACCCATAGGCACAGTAATAGTCCCCCAATCAATGGTTTCTTTTGGGGTAGAAAGGAAATGGAAGCAAAGTTGATGCTTATTGATTGCGGAATGGCTAAGCAAATCATGGTGTATGAGTGCAAAGGAGGATATGATGAATACAGAAAATCTCGGGAAAACTTTTATTGGAATTGATGCAAAGAGATGTTAGAAATAAAAACAAATAAAACAACATATATACAAGGACTAGACCAATGTTATGGTGAAAATAAATAGCAACAAAACTAAAGCTCAATGATATGTAATTATAACAACCAACTGTGGCCATAGAGGAGAGGTAATAAAATGTCCTTCCTTCCCTTCTTTGCAGAGGTGAGAGACTAGGCATGTGGAACCTTGCACATATTGTCAAATTGGTTTGATGTGGTGCCTAGAACTGATGAATTATTCACTTTATCCCCTCCTCTTCTTTTTTGTTCTTTATTAAATCAATGACTTGTTCATGGAGAGTAATAGACATAGAAAGAGAATTTATGTAAAAATAAAAGATATCCAAAAAATTTTTTTGGTAGTAAAAATACTTTGTTGGTACTATACAATATTGAAAATAGTAACATTTGCATTATATTAAAAAACTATTCGAATGCAAAATTCTTATATACAAAAAGAAATAGTTGGGGCAGGTAGGTAGCCCAGTGAATAGAGCACTGGCTCTAGGGTCAGGAGGTCTAGTTCGAATATGGCCTCAGAATTTGACACTTACTAACTGTGTGACAGTGGACAAGTCATTTAACTCTGATTGCCTCATGATGACTCCCCTCAGAAAGAACAACCAACCAAACAAAAGAAACAGTTGTAGCTTACCTTTGTAAATGATAATATTCTTTCATCTTAGATACCACAATATTTTGGCCTTCACAATAAATAACAGGCAATTTATTTACAAAGAATGTCCAGAAAAATTTTTTAACCATACATTTTCTATATCTTAATTAAATGCCTAAATCCAACCTCCTTCAAGTAAAAATGAATTAAACCCTGATCAAAACTACAGTAAAAATGAACAGATTGCTCTAATTTAGAATTTTTGCTTATTTCTTATTCAATAAAATATTAAATATTAAAAATGTTATTTCTTATTCAATAAAAAGTTCGACATATTTCTTCCTTTAAATTCTTGCAGTCAGTGAAAATAAGGGGAAATCAATAAAAAATCAGTACCCTTTTCAAACAAAAAGTTTTAAGAAATTAAGCATTCCTTTGATATATTTCCAACTTGCAAATAAAACAATTCTTATAAGTTTATGCTATGGTCATGATTTGTTTATGATACATTAAAAGGTTTTACTATAAATGTGATTTTAAAATCATGTTGCATCTCCTTGGTAATACTAATGTATGCCTCAATTCATAATTTAATAAAATGGATCTTTTGAAATATTTATTTGAGATATTTCACCCTCTTACATTGCTTCCCATTTTTCCAATCAATGAAGTCTGAACAGAATCATTTTCTGTTATGTTCTAACCTATCAACCCAAAGAGACTATGTAAGCAAGTTTTCCTATAGAACAATACATTTCAACATACATCAGAAAATGGACCTTATTCAATTATTATTTCCCTTGTTATGTGTAGTGATACAAAACCAAAAAAGATCTGTTAATTTAAATGTCTAGTCCTTATACATTCTGAAATTCACAGAACTGGACTGTTTGTTTAGCTTACATAAGCAAATACTGTTTATGTATCCAACTAACTGCTGCTTCATATAGAACAATTCACCAACATAGTTAAAAGTTCTGCAGAGGCAGCAAGTGTAGGAGTAAAAACTTTGAACTAAAAGTGCAGAGAGATTAGTTCCAGGTTCTTTCTTGTATATATGTAGTTGTGTGTCCTAGAGCAAATTCTTGTTTCCTCAGTTGTATAATAAGGGTTTTGAGCTACATGATTTCCAAAGTCTCTCAACTAATGTTCCGTAATGCTGTTATTCAAATTAGTTTTTATATATTTTATTCTCCATAATATACAAATAGTGTAACTACTTTCTTTGAATATGATTACTAACCTTGGAATGTAATAATTAATAATTTAGTGGAACATTAATATTAAATATCTAATCTATCCATGTACTTTCACCTAAAATCAAGTTTTTCAGTAAATTTTCCAATGCCACACATTTTCTCACAGTGATTCATGGGTAAAGTAATAAATTGATTCAAAGATATTAAGTTCCAATCTCTGCTATTGTTGTACTTGACAGAGTGATCATAGGTAAGTCAATTAGACCCTACCAATTACTTGGCCTTCTCATTCTTTTAGGAGGACCAATCAAGTACTCCATGACCACAGATCTCATCAGGAAAAAAAAAAAAGCATGGCCTTTCATAACTATTTGGCTGAAAACAACATGCTCTTTTCTAAATATAAATATGATATTTATACCATTAGCAGAATAGAAATGAAACTGATCAAATGCAAAGACATAATCAAGTCATGTCTAAAAAGTATGATACCAAAACTGAGATAGACAGTATGATGATAACATTGTGTAGAAAATATTTGATTCTCATGGGACATATTAGGCAGTTGTTTTTTGCCACTGCAGTGTCACAAAACTGAAAATTTTAATTAAACATTTACTTTTTCTTCTAATTTAAGATGACTGAATTGTGTCAAGCACAGAAGGATCTGAAAAAAAAAAGTTCTTCTTTGAGAGAACCACAACATTTTCAAACTACCTAAGGCAAGTGAATAGTGTTGGCTGCTGTTCATGTTATATAATGCATTAGGGGTGTATGAGTGTTCTGGGAGGGCCAACACCTTTTGTGTAAGGACTTGCCTAGCCGTTTTCAGGGCTGCGTATCCATATTTGGTGTCCACTTCTCACTTATGGCACCAAGAAGTTGTAGCATGTTCAGTGGCCACACCCTGGCAAAACCATCTTGGCAGATGGGCTCAACCAAGATAACCTGTAGGTCTCATACTAGTCAGTGAGTTAGGGAAGTGTCTACCCCAAGCATGTGAGGACTTCCCTCATTGGAATGGGCAGATGAAAACAATTTGTTCCAAGGAATATGAAGGTGGTTGAAACAAGTGCTGTGGAACTTTAGTTTAGAACTTTGGTCAGTAATCAAAGATACTAAGGTTATCCACCGTATCCCATGCCATTACCTGCCATCTTGACTTTTGTCTTGCCACTGGACTTTGATGACTCTGGAAGAGAGAATGAGGCTGACAATGTTGTGCAACAATCCAATTCATGTGTGAGTCAAGATATCACCTTCTAATGCCATTGGTCCTTTTCAAAAATGAAGAATAACGATTATAATGCATTAAAATGATGAAGTTCACTATTTGTCCTACATGCTTGTTTATTGAGATGAGTCTCTATTGGCTCCCTGAAGACAAACATTCAAAGATGTGAGTGAGGAGCCTCATGGTTTTTTATTGGATGCACATATGGTATTGCTCCAGGATCAGCTCATCAGCAAAGTGCTTCTTGTGCCATAGGTGGAAAAGACCAGGGACTGGGATCCAAATAACAATACAATTACTGTGTAAATATTTTCTATACAGATGAACAGCCTCTCCACCCCATTTGCTTACTTCCAAATAAAATCCACCAATAGTCAGAAAATCTGTTTTGTATTAACAAGTCATCCCAAAGTCAATATCTCACAGAATCCAGTCTTTTTTTGTGGACTGACCAACTGTGGTTATGGCATATCTTGACTGGTATAAACAATAACAAGACATTGCCCTTGTCCCAGACTCTGGCACCCATATCTAGTCTTTGGACATGTTAATTCCTCATTCAATGAAACTAATGGTAATTGTGGAAATTAGTTTAAAATATAATTCTAAGATGATTTTGACTAAATAGTCCTTCAACAAAATATAGTACTGTAAGTTGAATTCTCTTGTCCTGAAAAATATATATATGTCCCTGAAGTTCTGCATAAAATGTGCAGATGTTTCAGTCCTTCCAGTAAGGGGTACAATGACATTAATAACTGATTTAATAATGTCAATTATTTCACTCTTTACTTTCATAATAGGTACAATGGGTCAGAACAAAATGGCATGTCTGAATTTAATAAAGTCTCCCTTCTTTAAAAAAGAATCCATATTATGTCCCCTTATTTCTCTCAGTACTATAATAACCTTTTACAAAATCATTTTCATTAAATAGTTGTTTTTCTCAACTAATATATCTTCATCTTCTTGGTCATCTTCATCAAGATTATTAATATTCTTTAGGCCTGTCTCAATAGCTTCCACCAACCCATCTCTCTTGTCTTTTCTAATAGGACTTTTCTCTGGGTGTCAAATGAGACCCATCTCCAGTTGGAAGACTTTCATGAACGTAGAACTTTCAAAAGGGGATAACACCATATTTACTAGGTAGTTTGGCTCCCATGACCTCGGCTTTATCAATTTGGTAATGAAGGAATTCCAAAAGATTGCTAGGTTCTGTGGCAACTTGATAACCTCTCCATCGACTCCTTTGTTTTATTTAGTTCCTGCCATGATCCCATTTATTCACTCATCTCCTATAATTCTCGCTTGAGTTGGCAATGTGATATTTCAGGTTAGTTTCCCTAGTTTGGTAATGTTCTTCTTCTTGTAGGAGAGCTTGGTAATACTCTTTACCATAATTCCTTCCAATGACACTAAGAAGAGAAACATTGCTATCAATCTATGGAGCATACTCAAGAAGGTACACAAACAATATCAAAATGCACAGCAGGGTGTGACCCAATAGCAATCATTTAGTCCTGACTTGAAGTATTAAACCGCTTCTTGGCATTCTCATCAATTTGTAGTTTCTCAGTGTTCTAAGTTCTTTTTTAATTTAGAGAAATATCATCAAAATCTTTTAAAAGAACTAAATAAGGGTTCTTATAAAGGACACAAATATTAGTTCTGATGCAGTTCAAAAATTTTCTTTATGCATTAGTAATGATTGTTTGCAGATACAGTAAGATTAAACAAATATTTCCTGTTTTTTTTTTTACCACAAAGTACAAGAGAGAGAATGCAATATGACCTAGCAAGTGAGATAATTCATTATATGGGTGATGATTGGCTGGAGAGTGTAGCATCTTCCTTCAGCAAAACCAAATCAAGTATTTCATATTCTACCTCCATTAGCTTCTACGGTTCAAACTAGCCCATTGAAGAAACCTCATTATCTGCATAATCTAGGGTCAAGATGTTGGAACATTTATATTTTTTGAGTGCAAGTATCGGGCTGTTTGAAAAATCATAATCTCTGAATATACACATCATTAGTCATCTTGAAGCTATCACGTAACATAACAAATGTCCCATGCCCGGAGACTAAGAGGAAGGTAAGGACATTCTCTGGGGCTAGGCTATGTAGCCTGGGGCTGGAGCACCACAGAGCAGGTAGAACTGCTGGTTCTAGAAGTGCCATTCCAAAAATCCCTTTTTAAATATAAAGGGAACCATTTAAATAGAGATGCTAATTTATGTTAGCGTGTTGTTAGAAGTAAAATCAAGTAAATGTGATATTTTCTTCTTTGGTACATCCTAAAGCAAAATACTTTTTTTCTTAATTAGGTGGTATGTTTATTTCAGAAAGATTTTTCCCTTGTTAAAGAAAATTTTTTACATTAGATGCAGATCAGGGAAGACCAAGAATCTGATCCTTCACAGGGCAGTTAGTTAGACTGTAGTATGAATTAGGCCCTGGTCCTAGGTTTCCACATAGGACTTTTAGCTTCCCAGTATTCCAGGTTTCAGATAATATGTCTGTGGGGATTAAAATTGTCCAACCTACAATAAAAGAGACTGAGGCAGAGCTCTGAGCCAATGGCACTTTATTAAAGGTTCCATGGTCTCCTTCAGTGAAGTGGACCCCATATCTTCCTCATGATCTGAGATACTCCCATTTTCCAGAACCTTGTTTTTGTAGGGTTTCCAAATATGCAGAACAGGCATGGTGAAAGACAACCTCCTTGGTTGATAGACCTTGCTCTTGAGGGCTAAAAATAACATATCACTGGTGGGTCACAGATTAGGTGAAGCATGGAGCATCTCCACTGACTAAGTGGTCATGAGATCATCTTAAAAAATGGTCTGACTTTCCAAATCATCAAGGTTACCACCCATGCTAGGCTTGGACATGGAATTTGAATAAAACAGGATGGAGATAGCTTTGTCAGCATTCTTGTGGTTATACAGGTTATCCTCCTAACTTGATAAACAAGCAGTGATCATTACATTAAAGTTTGAGGCCCACTATAAAAACCTATCTATCCCTATATGATTTATGTTATATATCAAGCTGATTAAAATATAGTAGGGGTTCATATGAATTATTTCTCACACCTCTAATATCAGCCAGAAAGTCAACTTGCAAATGGATGTTCTTGGCAACTCAAGACCTGAATGTCAGTAGATCATATAATTTAGAACTGGAAGGGAGCTAAGAGGGGAGACAGTCCAAACCCCTTATTTGACAAATGAAAAAACTGAAGTTGACAGAGGTCAAATAACTTGCCAAGGATACATATGGAATAAAGCCCAGTTCCTTCATCACTACTCATAAAAGCAACCCACTATCACTAATATCATCTTCATATATGAAGACAAACACATCATAATGACAAAAAATGAGCTTGCATTCATTATTCTCCTAGCACTGACAGGACAAAAGATAAAATACTTCTAGGCTGTTTAATGATGGTGAAAAGCATGAATTGCCATATCACCCATCAGTGATCATTGCTCATCATTCCTCTTTGAAAAAAAAATCAATTGTCCCTGGGTGCTATTTTAATCTATTTTATTTTAGTCTGTTTCAACCATGGTAGGCTTTGTTGAAACAATGCCAAACTAAGCATTGATACCAGGTGCTTGTCCCAGCAGAATCCAATATCACACCTGCAGATAGAGTGTAAGATTACATCATGTGTCGTGCCTGAGCACCACAAATGACTCTATACTTCATCTCAAATAACATTATAATTTACACTTGGAGACTTCAGCCTATGTAGCCCTGGCCAAATGAAAGTTTTTGCAGCCAAACACATCAAATTCAATATATTTTATTGCGCCAATGGGATTGTTTTTTTGAGAACATTCAACATAATTAAATCTATCAATGGCATTTTGAATAAAAGGTACCTGTCCTGAAAAGGTAGCCTAATAAACATTAGACAGTCAATTAAGAAGATACCACATAGTATTCTGTTGACAACCAAAGAAAAAGAAAAGATTCAAGTCTTCTGTAAATTAACTCAGGGTTCTGCGATGAAAGGTAGGACAATGGAATCTTTTGTCTGACAAAAGTATGTAAAGGTAGAAATGCAGAACTGGAAAATCACTTCAGGCAAAACGAAAACCCTCCCAACTCAAACATTTTCCCAGTTCTGTGACACAACATGCCTCAATGGTCATTGAAATTGGAATTTTGGAAATGTTGAATTCATATATCCCATAATTTGCTCCATAATTTCCATTTTCACCTCCATACTTTGGTAGTTGGTACCCTTCATTTAGGAAGACCTCATCATCATTTTATTTTATTCCTTGAACAATGTTCTTTGAACTTTGAACAAATTTCATACTTTAAACAAGTTTGAGGACTAGACTAAGGTATCTTGAGCAACCTCCTAGAGGGTTGGTTTTGGAATCAGGAATACTCATCTTCCTGAGTTCAAATGTGGTCTGACACATTTACTAGCTGTGCAATCCTAGTATAGTCACATAAGTCTCAATTTTCCCATTTATAAAATAAACTGAAGAAATGATAAACCAACTGTATCATCTAGGCGATATTCACAGCACCAAGGGCAACTATGAATATGACAGCATGATTCTCAATTGCAAAGTATAACAGACTCTCCATATAGAAGGTAAAAGAAAACATTTATTCAGACACCAGAAAGCTAATTCCCAACACCAGAAAGCCAAATCCATCATAGTAACCAAGAAGTCAATACACGTTAGTGCTGCAGGGTACAAAGCCATTCTCAGGTCTCCCCTTACCCACTCCCCCATGCTGGGGCCTTCCCATAAATACTCAGGAGCCTAGCTGTACCTACTTGTCTGCATCCTCTCTCCTCTTCCCCAACCAGTTCTGCTCCACTCTTTCTGTTTTACCTGTTCAGCAGGCTCCTCGCACCACATTTGACTTAGGCTTCCATGTGATTTAAGCAGGTCACATGGACCTATTAATGAATGGGAAAGATCTTCACATTTAAATTACCATTACATCACCCCATTATCTTTGCCAAGAAACCCTCACATGGGGTCACAAAGAGTCAGATAGGTCTAAGCAACAACTTAGCCTGTATGTAACTTGCATTGTATATGTTTGTTTTCATGTTGTCTCCCTCCATTAGACTGTAAGGTCCTTGAAAGCAAAAATTGTGTTTTGTCTCTTTTTGTATCCCCAGTGCTTAGCATAATGGTTGGTAGATAATAAATGTTAATAGATTGATTGCTAAGACTATTCAGGGTAATCTGAGGAAGAAGAAACAAGTATTAACAACTAGGGATCTTGTGGAAAGTGGCATATGAACTGAACCTTGAAGGAAACTAGGAATTTTAAGGGGCAAAATAGAGATGAGAGTGTTGGTGGTGGGGGAAACACTGCTTTTGGAAGACAATCTATAAAATTTAGAAGACAGTCAATTAAAAGGTGTAAGAAGGTGATGAAACATTTAGTTCAAAGGACAGCAGAGTCAATTTGGCTTAAACTTAAATTGCATAGTGTACTATACAGCCAGAAAAATAATCTGGACTCCTACTGTGAAGAAGTTTATATGCCATACAAAGGCAGTAGGGAAACTACCAGAGGAATTTGAGGAGTGGAATGACATGGTAGATCTGCTCTAGAAATGCTATTTTGCCTAGGGACAATAAATTGGAGAGTAGAAGGTAGATATCCAATTAGGAGACTATTTGAATAATGTAGACAAGGGGTGAGAGCTGAGGTAGGGTGATAGCTATGGTACTTGGTAGGAGATAGAAGCAAGAAATATTGTAAAAGTAGAACTGGCAGGAATTGGCAATTATTGGATGTGAGGTGTACAAAAGAGAAGGGCATCAAAAATTATTTCAACCTTTTGAACCTTGATGATGTGAGAGATTTTGGTGCTTTCAAAAGAAGTTGGGAATTTTGGAAGGATGAGTTCATGATGCATCTTAATTCTGTTTTGAGCATAGTGAGTTTGATATGCCTATGAACTAGGAGCTAGCCAAATAGGTAGGAATTAAGTTAAAGAAAGACACTAGGGCTGAAAATAGAGATCTATCAATTACTTAGATATGATAGGCAAATTCATGAGAGGTGATAAAATAATCAGGCCAAAAGATTTAGAAAGAGAAAGGAAGAGGATGTGGGATAGAGCTTTAGGGGTCATTCATAGTTAGAGGGTGGGATATAAATGATGACACAGGAAAGAAGACTGAAAAGGAGCAACCTGACAGATAATAACAAAATAAAAACATGAAACTCTAGGGAAGAGAGAATATTCAGGTGGAGAGGGTCATGAAGTGCCAAATGTTACAGAGAGGTCAATAAGGATGAGGGCTGAAAAAAGGTAATCTGATTTAGCAATTATGAGTTTATTAGTTACCTTGAGGAAAGTAGCTTTAGTTGAATGGTGAAATCAAGTTAGCAAAGGATGGAAAGGGATTGAAAATGAAATCAAGTGAGTAGGAGGCTGTGGAACTGAAGATGACAAATATACACCTTTTTTTGTTTTTAGGAATTTGGCTATGAAAGGGAGAAAAGATATAGGAGTGAATCTTGAGGGGTTAGTAGGGTCAAGTGATGGATTTTTTAAGGTATGAGGAAACTGGGCCCTTCTTTTTTTATAAACAGAAAGAAAAATTGATGGGGAGAAACTGAAGATTAAAATGAAAACAGTTGACTGAAAGGAATAGATTGTCCTGTGACAATCACAGAGGGGTCTCTCTCTTATTCATTGCTGGCAGGATTCTTGCTAGAGTCCTCCTTAATAAGCTGATCCTTCACCTGGAAGATGGTCATCTACCTGAGAGCCAGTGTGGCTTCAGAAAGGACTGAGGAACAGTCGATATAGTGTTTGCTGCCCAACAACTCCAGGAGAAATACCAAGAGCGCAACAGATGTCTGTACACAATGTTTGTAGATCTGACCAAGGTCTTTAACACTGTTAGTAATGAGGGCTTATGGAAAATTATGTCAAAATTTGCTTCCCCTAGAAGTTCATCAGCATCATACATTAATTTCATGATGGCATGTTTGCCTGTGTTCTGGATAGTGGACAATGTTCTTGTGCCTCCCCAGTCACCAGTGGAGTCAAACAGGGTTGTGTGCTTCCTATCATGCTTTTTAGCATGAAGTTTTCAGTCATGTGGCCAAATGCTTTCAATGAGGATGAATACAGCATCAAGGTCAACTACTGTATTGATGGTACTGATGGTTCTTCAATTAGAAAAGGCTACAAGCCACGAGCAATGTAAAGAGAGTGTTGGTGCATGATTCTCTGTCTGCAGATGGTTGTGCGCTCAGTGCAGTCACTGAAACTTAGATGCAACAAAGTATGGATCAATTCTCTGCTGCCTGTGCTAATTTTGGCCTAATAATTAACACCAAGAAAGCACAAGTGCTCCATCAGCCACCACCACACCATCCACATGTGAAACTATCGGTTACAACAATTGGAAAAGTTTTGAATGCTGTGGATAAATTCACTTACACTTGTAGTGCAATTTCCAGAGATGTACACATTGACAATGAAGTAGACACATACATTGCCAGAACTTGCTTATTGTTTGGGAAACTCCAAAGAAAAGTTTGGGAGAGAAGAGGTATTAGACTGACTACCAAATGGAAGGTCTACAGAGCCATTGTGTTTACCTCATTGTTGTATGCCTGCAAAACATGGACAGTCTACCAGTGCGACGCCCGGAAACTGAATCACTTTCATCTGAACTGTCTTAGGAAGATTCTGAAGATCATTTGGCAGGATAAAGTACCAGACACTCAGATCTTGCTCAAACTAAACTGCCAAACATTCAAACTATGCTAAAGAGAGTGCAACTCCATTGGGTTGGCCATGTTGTTCGAATACAAAATGTATGCTTGCCAAAAATACTATTTTATGGAGAACTTGCATGGAGCAGATGATAACATCTTCAGAAGAAGCAATGCAAGGACACGCTCAAGGTCTCTCTCAAGAAGTTTGGATTTGATTGTAACAACATGGGAGACACTGGCACAAGACTGATCAGCATTGCATGCCCACGTCGGAAAAGGTGCTCTGCTTTATGAGCAAAGCAGAATTGAAACAGCAGAAAGAAAATGTAGGATGTGCATATTTGGAGTAATCTTCCCAAATGTTCACACAGACTATCTGTACCCAATCTGTGGTAGAGTATTCCAAGCTCAGTATTGGTCTGATCAGCCACATCTGTTCACATTGAAACTTTACTTTATCATGGTGATGTCATTTTTGTCTTCTTTGAGAACGAAGGACAACAACCATGAAGGCATTATTTAGAAGGCCGACATTTCATCTATGTTAAATGAGTGCTGAAAGGGCCAAAATACTAAGGAGCTAACACATTAGTTAGAATTATTTGATCAGATTAGCAGATCAGTTTTTCCCATTCCCTCTTCAAGGGCAGCTAGGTGGTGCAGAGGATAGAGTGCCAGGTTTGAGACAGAAGACTCCTCCTTGTAAGTTCAAATCTAGCCTCAGACACTAGCTTTGTGATCCCGGGCAGATCACTTAAACCTGTATGCCTCAGTTCCTTATCTGTAAAATGAGTTGATGAAGGAAATGGCAAATGACTCAAATATCCTTGCCCAGAAAACCCCAAATGGAGTTACAAAGAGTTTGATATGACTGAAACACTCAACAACAAAAATTCCTTCTTCTCATCTACCTACACATGTCCTTTCTTTCCTAGAGCAAAGAGGAATGCTTTGAAGGAATTGGACACAGGACTACTTGATAAGGAGAAGCAGCGCTACAATAATAAAAGTAATAGTTTACATTTAATATAGTCCTTTCATGTTTACAAAGTACATTCCTTCCAATTTGGTGAGGTGGAATTATTATCCCCATTCTGCAGCTAAGGAAACTGAGGGCCAAAATGTTGAGATGGCTTGTCCCAAATCATCTAGCTGAAATAATGACTGTCAGTGAATCTGACTTTAAGCCTAATAATATTCTTTTTACAATTCCAACTGTCTTCTTCCTGGGTCACATAGGGGAGCTGAGGGAATTATGAAGGGATGGGGTTATTTAGGGGAGTGTGTTGAGAGAATCCATGTGAAGAACAAGGTTCATAACACAGGTGTGATGTACCTTCTGCTCCCCATAACATCACTATTTTTTGACCCTTTTAACATCTTGACTCAAGTCTCATTTGCATAAGACTTCCCTTATTTGGGAAAAATTGGTTACTTAATGCTCCTTCCTTGTTTGAGGGGTAGAGTTGGTGAAAGTTTGGCAGAGGAGAGATTTTTCTGGCTTCCAAATTCCAGAGAGAAGACATGATTCCAGGTTCTCTTTAGGGAGAGGACCCTAAAGGGAGGGAAAGACTCTGGAAAGAAGATAGAGGAGGCATCACCTTTATTCTATCTTTAGCCCCTATTTACTAAACTGGAGACTTTGAGGAAATCTCACTTTGGTGAGATATGTCTCTGGCTCTCTCTCTCTCTCTCTCTCTCTCTCTCTCTCTCTCTCTCTCTCTCTCTCTTTCTCTCTCTTTCTCTCTCTCCTTTTCTCTCTCTGCCTCTTGAACTGAGACATTTCAGTCTCAGTGGGATAACTCATTCACTTTGTGTATATGTCTGGGATATTCTCTTCTGTACACCCCTGATTTCTGTTTGTTATTAACTTGGAGTAATGGGTTTATTTGTTATTTCTTATGTGTATTCATCATGGAACTGGCATTTGATGAGAAGAGAGACAAGTTTTGTAAATATAACTCAAGGCATTCCTTCCCCATTAAGGGATAGTGATCAGAGGTTCAGTTTAAACCTAAAAATGATCTCCCCCAGACTAACGATATTTGAGGGGAAAAGTTCTAGCCTGTCACCTTTTCTCTGAGAATAGAGTGTCCAGCCTCTGTTCCTACCTCCTGCTTCCCTTTATAGTGTGAATTAAAGTCTCTCTTGGAAAACTGAAGAGACTTTAGCAATATCTTTATTCATGCCTCTCTGCGATCCAAATCTAGATAGACTCATGTGAACACAAATAATCCATATGGGCAACTACTATTTCCCCCCACTCACTAAGGTTCCAGGTCCTCTACAGGGAAAAGATGAGGGGGCTTTCTTTGATTTTTCTCTTATCTATTCATAGATAAGAGAACATTAGCTTCTAGATATTCAAAGACTATTACCTAGGAATCCACACCTGGAGTCTGGAAGACCTCTATTTAAATCTTGCCTCAGAGGCCAAGAAGGCAGAGTAGAAGCAGCAATGCAGTTGAACTTTCCAAAGATTTCCCTTCTTTTTTAAAAACTAAGGCTTCAAATCAATTTCTGGAGTGGTAGAGTCAATAAAAGTTTGGGTAAGACATTTTTCCAGCCCAAGACCACTTATGAAGTTAGCAGAAGAGCTCTGTGACATTGTAGGAAGGGCCAGCCCAGGTTGCATTTATTGACAACACCGGTGGTGGACCTTGGATGTGGTTGTGACAGTGGCAGCAATTGGATGTTCTTTGTCCAGAAATACCAAATCAGTTGGGCAAATGGTCAAGAAGAAATTACAAGGGACTCTAAACTGACACTGTGCCCAGCACTAGAAGGTGTTTGGCAACTCTAATACCCACATACAATTCTAGGTTGTAATTCTGGGATGGAGAGTAGTGCTTGTGATCTGTTGCAAAGGAGCAGGGGCCCTAGATGCAGTTCTAGGGAAGAGAGGAGCACTAGAACTTGTAGCCATAAAGAGCAGGGAACCTGGTCACATTTCCAAGGCCAAGAGAAGCACTAGCATTTATACCTGAAGAGGACTAGAATCCTTTCTGGGTAAAGACCAGACTCCAGATCAGGAAAGTTGATTATACCTCTCCCAGGATCATTGAAACACTGACAACTTGCAGACACCTCCTCCCCTCAAACTAGCTCTGAAAAACAATAGCACAAAAGAGCCTGAAGTTTGGGAGAATGCTTGCCCACCCACAGTTGAGCAGAGTCAAACTTTAGCATAAAGTTCAAAGTCAAGAAATAAGCTGAAAAGAATAGACAAACAACAACAAAAAAAGAACTTGATTATTAAAAGTTCCTACGGTGGCAGAAAAGACCAAGACAAAAACTCAGAAGACAATAATGTGAAAACAGCTATAATCAAAACCTCAGAGAAAAATTAAAATTAGATAGAGGTTCAATAAGAATTCTTGGAAGAGTTAAAGAAAGAAATAAGACTGGAAGAGGAAAAAAAGTAGAAAGATACAAGAAAATTATGAAAAAAGAGTTCACAGTATAGTAAAAGAAGCACCAAAAGAAGAACTAAAGAAAATATCATGTTAAAAAATAGAACAGGCCTATTGGTAAAAGAGGCATAAAAATTCACTGGAGAAAACAACTCCTTAAAAAGCAGAATCAGATAAATGAGAAAAGAGGTATAAAAACTCACTGAAGAATATAATTCCTTATAAATTATAATTAAGTCAGCAGAAGCTGACTTTATGAGACATCAGGAAACAACAAAATAAAGGTAAAAGAATGAAAAATACAAAAAAAAGGTGATCTATCTCATCAGAAATATAACTGAACTCCAAAATGAAATGAAAGAGATAATTTAAGAATTACTGGACTACCTGAGAACTATGATCAAAGAATGCACCTACATATCATATTTCAAATTATAAAGGAAAACTGCCCTGATATCCTAGAAACAAAGGGAAAAAGAGAAATTGAAAGAATCTAATGATAGCCTCATGAAAGAGATCCCAAAATGAAAATTCCTAGGAATATTATAGCGCAATTCCAGGGCTCTGAGATAAAGAAGAAAATATTTCAGGCAACCAGAAAGAAACAAATCAAATATCTTCAAATCACAGTGAGGATCACACCAAAATATTAAAGAAATAAGTCGTTTTTTAAAAATCTTGCCTCAGTTACTTGATAGTATGTGACTCTGGACTGGACCCTTAACCTCTGTTTGCCTCTGTTTCTTCATCTGTGAAATAAGGACAATAATAGTACCTATCTTCAATAGTATTGTAAGGACATAATGACAAAATTGTCCACTTTAAAGCACTTTATAAATGTTAGCTATTATAAACTGTTATAGGGGATCATATTATATGGAGGAGGGTAAAATTGTATTAATAGATTTTAAAAATTCAGTTCAAAGTTTACAAAAGTTCTGGCTCTTTCACTCCAGCCCCAAAACTTACTTGCTTCAAAAATTTATTTTGGAACCAGTAGTTGTGATTTCTTCTAGTTGATGGGCTACTGATTTTGCTTTGGGGCTGTTTAAGTAGGATAGAGTACGGAAAGGGAGGAAGGAGGTCTTTTCCGTCTCTGTATTCAAGGAGGAATGGATGAGCACCTTGTACGTAGGAGAGAGCAGGGACTGACATTGCATCTCAACAGAACTTTCTAATCAAATGTTTTTCTATTAACTATTATCTCTAAATTGTGACCTTAGGTCCACATGCTTCCCACTCAGTTTTGAAGAATTCCAGAAGACATCCAGGAATCTTGACCAGATTCAAGTTTACCTTCTTTAACTGACTCAACTTTTAGTTTTGGGCTGTTTGCGTAATTATCCATTTTTTTCCCAACCTTAGGTACTGAAAATTGCCTAAAAATATACATGAGCCCCAGGATGTTAATATATTGCCCTCATCAGTCAAAATTATTCCCTTTCTTTAAAATATGAAAAAAAAAACCCAAAGGAGCGAAGGAAGTTGAATTTCCCCCTATCTAAGCTATTCCTCTAACTATTAACTCTACAGCAGTAATAGCTTACTGTCTGAGTCCTTGATAGTTGAGACCTGGCAATTCGGAAGTGAAGTGGTAAAAGCTATTCCCAATGATAATTATGATAGTAATTTACATGTGTGTAGTGGCTTTCATCCCAGAGGATCCTAAAGTACTTCAAAGCACATTGGCAATCCCTTTGTTTACTAATGCCCTCAGCCGTTCTGGTCATTAGAGATCCCTTGGCACTGTTTTCTAGTACTTGGGGTGTTAATCCCAGTTTCCTGGTTAGAATCCAACTAGGGTAATGACTTTCTGACTCCTTAAGTTACTTCTGAAATTTTGATTGGATGATCTGCTCTCCTCCTTTTCTGCTCCATACCATTTTTGTGAAGAAAGACTGAGCTTTGTTACAGCCCTATCTTCACTTGTAGACAGCAAAGAAGAAAGTTTAAAAATAAAAAAATCAGTTAAAACACTGGGCATGTTTGACTCTGTAGAAAACTTAGATTCCAGTAGAACTCACAATTTTCATTCAAGAGAATGCAGATTTCATCTCTTGCCCCTCTTATTAAGTTCCTTGAGGGTACGGACTGTTTCACTGTTGTCTTTGTATAGAATACCAACAATATCTGGTGCATTCCTTAAGTGCTTAAATGCTTCTGGATGAATAGATGAATTGATTAATTCACTTTAGTTCTGAGTAAGACTGGGCAGGTCCTATGCTCCTTCTCTTTGCCCCACCTTCCTCCACCATATTTTAGTAAGAAAAATTCTCCATTGTTCTTGTCTCAGAGAGAAGAGATGTAGGTCCATGTGTTTTGGAATGCTGATGCTCCCTGACAGAATTTGTTTTCAAGATTAGAAAAGGTAGACTTAGAGATTATGGTGCGACTTGGGAGGACTAAGAATTACTGAAGGATTTTAGTCATTTGAAGGAGTGTAGTGAATGGAAACTAGCTGTGTGACCCTGGGCAAGTCACTTATTACTGTTTGCCTCAGTTTTCTCATCTTTAAAAATGAACTGGAGAAAAAATTGGCAAACCACTTCAATATCTTTACCAAGAAAACCCCAAATGGAGTCACAAAGCGTCAGACAGAGCTGAAAATGACTACACAACAAAACGACAAAAAAGTGAGTGCAAGGAGTTCAAGATTTGGACTATGAGGACTTGGGTTCAAAAACCTGGCTCCAAAAACCTGGCTCTGCCACTTACTACTTCTTTGGTTCTTAGTTTCCATCTCTGTAAAATAGATTTGTTTGACTAAAACTTCTTTCGGTTCTGCATCTATGATCCTACTCTACCACCAAGTGAAGTATTAGATACAGTGGGACAATTTATATAGAATTTTAAGGATTTTAAAAGATTTTGCATTAATTAGATCTGATTTGATCCTCAAAATTATGCTATGAGGTAAGCATTCCAAGTATTCTTATTCCCTTTATACAAATGAGCAAACTGAGGTTGGGAGAGGTGAACTGACTTGTCTATGACCACAGATGCTCTAAGTGTCCAAAGTTTTGGACACTTTTTAGCACAGATTTTTTTTTTTCCTAATTCCAAGTCCAATACTCTTAGTTCAATATTGTGCTGCCTTTAGTTTAAGAAAATTAACTTCATAATTTATACATCATCTTCAGAATATGACATATTATAGTTGTGTCGCAGTTTTTAATTTCTTCTCCTGTTAATTAAAATAATGAAGATTTGCCAATTTAAAAGAAACTGCTTCTTGGTGTGCACTGGATTCATTCATTCTCCTCCTAACCCTCAATACTATATTCCTTCTACATAAACTAGATATTGAAATTGAGATGAGAAGATCTAGAAATATAGAGACTGAATTGACAGAATTTGTAAATCAAAACTATTTTGATATAAACTGCCCAATGAGTCATTTTATAGAATTTATATTCCCCTGATTATATATTTCAGGAAATATCCATTTTTTCGTTTATTTAATGTTGTCTTTTCTTCTCTCATGTTTGTACATCCCTGTTTCCCTTGCTCTCAGATCAATATGTTCAATCAAAGCTAAAATTTTTTTTTTTACAAATTTCTAGGAAAAGGTTTTATACAATTGTAAAGTGATGCTGAATTAAAATTTTATTTTATTTATTAACTGATAAATGTTGCTTTTCACTTGGACCATATAGCTGATTCTGTTAATATTCATCTCAATGTACTAAATAGAAGGTTGATGCTAATTCTATGCTACTGTTTAGGGGAAGATAAATATCTGTCAAGATTATTCAAATAAAAATTATACATTTTTGCAGCAAAAGCATATGTGTACTTTGTTTTGTAAACTTTCTTGATTTTATCAAGTGTTTTATTCTATCCTTCCATGTGCATATATTTTCTTTAAAACTAACACAGGACCCTGTGCCAATGCAATATTCATACTGCCCTCCACGGTCATGAATATCCCAGGGCAATTTCTAAATTGTGAAATACAACAGACTCTTCACATGGAAGACAGAACCAAAACATTTATTCAGACACCAGAAAGCCAAATCCACCATAGTAACAAAAATCTATGCACAATAACAATGCAGAGAACAATACCAAGCCTTCTTTCTGATAGGCTTCCCACAAACCCGCTCCATTAAACAAGTCACAAGCAGGCTTCTCTTAAGCAAAATCACAAACAAGCTCTTTCACTCCTGTTAGTCAGCTGCCTGCTTACCTGAATCCTTCCTAGCTCTGACTAGACTCTGACCAGTTTCCTCTCAGCTTTACTCAAGCTCCACCTCTTCCTTTGCCACCCTTCCTGTTCCACCTGTTCAGCAAACTCCTTCCACCACAGGCTCCATGTGACTCAAATTCATGTGATTCAGGCTTCCATGTGACCCAGGCAGGGTACATGGGCATATTAATGAATGGGAGAAATCTTCCCATTTTACAGACCTACTCTGCCAGCTCCCACTCATACTGGTAGATGCTAACCACCCTTTCATATTTTGTATTATTCTCATGAACTTTCCACTTCTAATCCTTGCTACTTTTAAATCTAGAGACCACTAGTGGCTTGATGGATAGAGTTCTGGACTTGGAGTCAGAAAGACCTGAGTTCAAATGTTGTCTCAAACACTCACTGCCCCTTGTGACACTGGGCAAATCACTTAACCTTAGTTTGCCTCAGTTTCCTCAATTATAGATTGGGAATAATTATAGCACCTACATCCCAGAGTTGTTGTGAGGCTCAAATGAGAGAATATTTGTAAAAAGCACTTAGTATTATTCCTGTCACACAGTAGGGTTACATAAATACTTACCCCTTTTCTTCTGTTTAATGAAGCATCTGCTATATGCCCTTGGGTTGGAGAAAAAGCTTCTATTGTTGATTAAACAAATTAATCCTATGTTTTCACTCTGCAGAGAGAGGAGGGAGTCCCTCTTAGCCCCTAGCAGTTAGGTAGTGCAGTGGATAGAGCACCAGTGCAGGAGTCAAGAGGACCTGAGTTCAAATGTCACCTCAGACACTTGACATTCACTAGCTGTGTGACTTTGGACAAGTCACTTCACCCCAATTGCCACATCCTGGGTCATCTCTAGTCATCCTAATGAATATCTGGTCACTGGATTCAGATGGCTCTGGAGGAGAAGTGAGGCTGGTGACCTGCACAGCCCTCCTTCACTCAAAACAAAGTTAAGTGCAAGTCATGTCATCATTTCCCTCATGGCATGGTCTTCCTTGGCAACCAAGGACGAACACACCAGAAACATAAAAACAAACCACCCCCACCTCCATTATTAGAAAGATCTTGATGACCAGTGAGTTGTGTTTGCATTGCTAACAGTCCTAATCCTACTTCCTTGGCCACAGTGCATAGCAGTCCTTTGTTTTTTTTGGGGGGGAACATACACAGATGTATTCCGGGGCTAAAGTCGTGAGGTTGGACTGATAACAGGCATTCATTCTACCTCAGATTTGTGTATCCTCTGAAATAGAGGAGACCTTGTGATAAAAACATATTAGAATTCTTGAGATTAAGTAGTATGCCTAGTTAATTGTCTTTAGAGAAGGATGCAAGCTGTCTAGTTCAGAGAATCCTATGTAATTTCAATCTATCTAGCCAAACCTTCAAAGTCATATATTGTAGTGTTTCTGTAAACTGTTACTATGAAATTGTCTACCTGAAGCACCTTCTTCTCGTACATGGGGCAATGAGAGTAGTTGCCTTGCCCCAGGTTCAAGATATTCTGTGGGTCCAAATCCATTCAAAACCATAATAGAAGAGCCCCTACTCATATTATTATTATTATTATTATTGGTTAGATGGTAGATGCAATTTGCTCCAAGTAGAGGTCTTTAAAAGAATAAGAAAAGTCAAATTAGAATATTCTCCTAATAAGCCTAAGATAGACACCACCACAGATACAAATGCAATCAGTGGTGTGATTAGGAGAGTGGGTATGCTTAAGAACCACACATGAGAGGGAAACACATATGGAACATTAGTAGCTTTATCATATGGATGGAACGACAGTTCATGTCTCTGACACTGTAGGACATCTATTGTCTTCTGAAAAAACTGTTACTGCCTTCCTGTCTATAGATCTGACTCTGCTGGAAGTGGCCATTCATTGGATATCTTGCTCCGTTATTTTCTAATGATACTGTGATGACCACTGGGCCCAGTGATTTCTTTTCTGCATTACCAAGCTGGTTTCAGATGATCGAGCGGTGACTGGCAGTTGCAGTACATGTTGTAGCCTCTGCAGGACATTGCTACCTTCTATTAGTTCCTGGGCTTATCACTTCAGGGCCTCAGGATGGTACCTGAATGCTGTCTCAGCTCCAGTTTGCTGAGGAATGGTGGCCAGAAACTACCACTGATAAAACTAGGCTGACAGCTCTTTAGTCAAGGTAACCACACCTAACTAACAGAAGCCAGACAGAGTTCCTTCAGGCTAAGGCTGTCTTTTCATTTTAACCACTGTGTTTGAGAGGAGATCAGTTCTCTGTTACATAACGTTATCTCTTTTAGGTTTAGGTATTCTCAAAATTCAATCTGGTTTAACCTGCAAATTACTGAGTCAGATAAGGAGGAAAGGTCATTGTTTAACTATTTGCCTAGAGCTCAGATTTTGTCAGAGTATCTTGTCAAGGACAAATACCAATGTGTTAGTACTTTTGTTGAAATTGTCCATAGAATTACATATTAAACCTGGAGTAACCTCTTATCACACATGGGGCCCTGAGAATAGTTGTACCAGGTTCAGTGTATTCTGTGAGTCCAAATCCATTCAAAACCACAAAGAGCCCCTACCCATATGTTTACTTTTCCCCAATGTGGTTTATGCCTGAGAATATACTTGCCAAAACAAAACCAGGAACTATATAAGCAAAATTATCTTTAAAAGCACATTTTATACAAATAAAATCAGATTTAGATAACTGGAGAAATATTAATTGTTCATGGTTAGGTAAAGCCAATAAAATAAAAATGATAATTTTACCTAAAGTAATTAATATTATTCTATACCATTCCAGTTAAATTACAAAAAAAAAAAAATTTACTGAATTTGAAAAAAATAAAACCCTTGGAAGAACAAAAAGTCAAGAATTTCAAAGGAAATAATTAGAAAAAAATGTAAAGAAAGGAGATTTAGCCGTACCACATCTCAAACTATATTATAAGGCAGTAATTATCAAAACTATCTGATACTGGCTGAGCAATAGAAATGTAAATCAATGTAAAAGAATGAACATATAATTTACAGTGGCAAATAAATATAGTAACTTTATATTTGATAAATGTAAAGTCAAGTTTTTGAAATAAAAATTTATTATTTAGTAAAAATGATTGGGAAAACTGGAAAGCACCATGGCAGAAATTGGGCACAGACCAATATTTTATAGCATTTACAAGATAAGGTCAAAATAGATACATGACCTAGATACAAAGAAAGCTATTACAGAAAATTTGAAGAACATAGAATATATTACTTGTCTATCAGACTTATGGATAGGTGAATAATTTGTGAATAAACAAGAGACAGAAAACAGAGTAATGTGTAAAATAGATAATTTTAATACATTAAATTAAGAAGTTTTTATACAAATAAAACAAATGTAGCCAAGATCAAAAGGAAAACAGAAAATCAGAAAAAAGATTTATAGACAGTTTCTCAGATAAAAGTCTCATATTTCAAAAATATAAAAGACTTCATAAAATCTGTAAGAATATGAGACATTCCCCAATGATCAAAGAATATGAACAAAAAGTTTTTAGATAAAGAAATAAAAATGCTCTAAATCATCATGATTAGAGAAATGCAAATTAAAACAACCTTGAGATATCATTTTATATCTTTCAGACTGGCTAAAATGATTGAAGGGGAAAGTGACAAATGTTGGAGGGGATGCAGAAAAATTGGCACATTAATTCATTGTTGCTGGAATTTTGAACTGATCCAA
Organism: Bettongia penicillata ogilbyi; assembly: GCA_023548195.1. Classification (NCBI taxonomy): domain Eukaryota; kingdom Metazoa; phylum Chordata; class Mammalia; order Diprotodontia; family Potoroidae; genus Bettongia; species Bettongia penicillata. The sequence continues at coordinate 14,180,242 of JAJHZJ010000560.1, forward strand.
TCATTTTGGAGAGACATTTAGAATTATACCCCAAGAGTTGTTAAGTTGCCTATAATCTTTGATTCAGCAACAGCACTACTAGGTCTGTTTCAAAAGATGATTAGGGAAAAGAGAAAGGAACCTATATGTTTTAAAGTATTTGAATAGCTCTCTTTGTGATGGCAAAAAACTGGAAGCTGAGACAACATTGCAAGCACCCAGAAAGAAGCAAAGTATCGTGGAGCTACAGTCAGGGTAACACAAGATTTAGCAGCTCCTATGTTAAAGAATTGGAGGGTTTGGAATATGATATTCTGGAGGGCAAAAGAACTAGGATTACAACCAAGAATCACCTACCCAGCAAAACTGAATATAATCCCTCAGGGAGAAAGGCAGATATTCAATGCAATAGAGGACTTTCAAGCATTCTTGATGAAAACACCAAAACTGAACAGAAAATTTGAATTTCAAACACCAGATTTAAGGTAAGCGTAAAAAGGTAAACAAGAAAGGGAAATCCTAAGGGACTTCATAAAATTAAACTGTTTACATTCCTACATGGGAAGATGATGCTTGTACCTCATAACAACTTTCTCACTATTAGAGCAGTTAGAAGGAGTATATATATAGACAGAGGGCACAGATACAAGTTGAATATGAAGAGATGATATGTAAAAAAATAAAATGGTGGAAAAGAAGACTGCATTGGGAGCAGAGGAGAGAGAGAGGTAGAATGGGATGAATTATCTCACATAAAAGAGGCAAGGAAAAGCCTTTACAGTGGAGGGAAAGATGGGGAGGTGAGGGAGAGTGAGTGAACCTTACCCTCATCAGAATTGGTTCAAAGAGGAAATAACAAACACATTCAATTGGGTATAGAAAGCTATTTTACCCTTCAGGAAAATAGGAGGGGAATGGATTAAAAGGAGAGGGGGTAGATAATAGAAGGGAGGGCAGATTGAAGGAGGAGATAGAAGGAGAAGGGACTTTTGAGGAGGGACAGGGTGAAAGGATAGAGAGAATCGAATAAATGGGAGAGGAATAAAGTGTAAAGAAATAACATTTAACAATTGTAACTGAAAAAAAAATTATGAAGCAAGTTTCTCTGATAAAGACCTCCTTTCTCAAATATATGGAGAACTGAAGTCAAATTTATAAAAATAAGACCCATTCCCCAATAGATAAATGATCAAAAAAGATGATCAGTTTGTAGATGAAATGTTCAAAGCTATTTATAGGCATATGAGAAAACAATCCAAGTCACTATTGTTTAGAGAAGTGTGAATTAAAACAGTTTTGAGGTACTGCCTCATACCTATTCAATTGGCTTAGAGGAAAGAAAAGGAGAATGTCAAATGTTGGAGGGGATGTGGGAAAAATAAGACATTAATGTATTGTTGGTAGAGTTGTGAACTGAGTTAACAATTCTGTAATTTGGAGCTATGCCCAAAGAGGTATAAAACCACTCATACCCTTTGACCTAACAAAACCACTACTAGGTCTGTATCCCCTAAGAGATAAGAAAATAAAAACCAAATAAAGGAAAAGGACCTATATGTACAAAAATATTTATAGTAACTCCTCCCTAGGGGAAAAGAATTAGAAATCGAGTGGATGTCCATCAATTGGGGAATAGCAGCACAGGTTGTGGTATGTGATTATGATGGAATACTACTCCACTATAAGAAATGATGAGCAGGATGCTCTCAGAAAAACCTGAAGAGTTACATGAGCTGATGCAAAGTGAAATGTACCATCTACAAGCAATATTGTAAAATGATCAGCTGTGAGTGACTTAGTTATTCTCAGTAATACAGTGATCAAAGACAACTGTCCATCTCCAGGCAAAGAAGTGATGGTGTCTGAATACAGATTGAAGCAAACTTGGAAAACTATTCCAATGCTTTTCAGTGTTTTAATAGGAATTAGTGTCATAGCTGGTCAAAAACTTTTCCTGCATCTATTGAGATCATCATATGATTTTTTGTTATTGTTACTTTTATTCACATAGTTAATATGCTGATAGTTTATCTAATATTGAATCAGCCTTGCATTTCTGTATAAATCCTACCTGTGCATAAACAATCTTTTTGATATATTGCTGCAATCTCCTTGCCATTATTTTATTTAAAACTTTTTCAAGATATGGTATATAATGATGATGGAATCCTACTGTGCTATAAGAAATGAGCTTGATCTTAGAAAAAACATGAATAGACTTGCACAAAATAAAGAAGAGCAAAATGAGCAGAAGCAAGAAAACATTGTGTACAGTAACAGCAACATAGTTTTAAGAACAACTTTGAGCAACTAAGTTATTTTGACTATTATAAGTGCCAAAGTTAACCAGAAAAGACTCATGAATGAGGATACTATCTGCATCTGGAGAAAGAAGTGAAAAATAGAAATATATATAGAATAATTTTACATACACACATATGTTTAAAGGGAATAGGAAGCTGTATGTGATAGATCTGCAGTTTCATGTACAACAATCTTTTTTATTATGTTTACAAAAATGCTTGTTTTAGTCCATAAATTAAAAAAATTAAATAAATAAAAATTTTAAAATATAATTTTTGCACCAAGGATTCATCAAGGAAATTGGTCTATAGATTTATTTGTTTTTGCTCTTCCTGGTTTAGGTATAAGCATTATACTTGTAAAAAATTTTGGTGTACCTCTTTCTTTGCCTATTTTTTCCAAATAGTTCATATAGTATTGGAATTAATTGCTCTTTAAATGTTTGGTAGAATTTACTTGTGAATCCATTTGTCCTGGGAATTTTTTCTTAGGGAACTCATTGATGGCTTCTTCAATTTCTTTTTCTAAAATAGGATTACTTAAGTATTCTATTTTTTCTTCTGTTAATCTGGGCAATTTATATTTTTGTAAATATTCATCTATTTTCCTTAGATTGTTAGAATAATTGGTTTATAATTGGGCAAAATAGCTCTTAATAATTGCTTTAATTTTCTCTTCAATGGTAGCAAGTTTACCCTTTTCATTTTTAGTACTGGTAATTTGGTTTTCTTTTTTTTTTTAATCAGATTAGATGATGTTTTAAATTAGACAATGCCTAATCTATTTTACTGTTCTTTTCTCCAATAAAACCAACTCTTAGTTTTATTTATTACTTCAATGGGTTTTTTTGTTAACATCAGCTTTGATTTTTTTTTTTTAACAGATTTCACATTTGGCATTTAAGTGAGGACTTTTAATTTGTTCTTTTTCTAGTTTTTCTTTCAGTTGCATGTCCAATTAATTGATCTACTCTTTCTTTAGTTTATTGACGTGAACATCTAGAGATATATATTTTCCCGTAAGTCCTTCTTGGGTTGTATCTTATACATTTTGGAATGCTGTCTCACTGCTGTCATTCTCTTTAATGTAATAATTGTTTCTATGATTTCTTCTTTTGTCCACTCATTCTTTAGGGCTAGATTATTTGTGCTTCAATTAACTTTTAGTCTTTCTTTCCTTGGCCCTTCATTGAATATAATTTTTGTTGTATTATGATCTAAAAAGGATGCATTTAATACTTCTACTTTTCTGCATTTGATTATGAGGTTTTTATGTCCTAATAAATGGTCAGTTTTGATGTATGTGCCATATACTACTGAGAAAAATGTATATTCCTTTCCATTCAATTTTCTTCAGAGGTCTAGTATATATAAATTCTCTAAAATTCTATTCACCTCCTCATCTTTGTTCTCATTGATTTTTTGGTTAGATTGATCTAGTCCTGAGAAGGGCAAGTTGAGGTCCCTACTCACTTAACTTCTCCTGTAAGAATTTGAATGCTATACCATTTGGTGCACATATGTTTTGTATTAATAGCACTTCATTGTCTGTGAAGTATGTCTATTAGGAATATGTCGATTTAAATCTCAGAGCCCAAGCACTAGCTGGGCAGATCCAGGCGGGGGTGGAAAGGAATTTCAGAAGTCAAGTAACTGGCTGGGAAAATGCCTAGAAAAGGGAAGAAAAATAAGACTTTAGAGAGTTTTTTCCAACAAATGCAAATGATCCCGACCTTTGGATCTGATGATGAGGACGTATCCTTGCCATCAGGGAAAGACGTGGAGGGTGGGGCCTCAGTACCCCAGACACCCCAGGGGGGGTGGCGGGTGGGCTCAGGCCTTGGAAGAGCTCAAAAAGGATTTTGAAAAGCAAGTTAGACAGGTGGAGGAAAAACTGGGAAGAGAAATGTCAGAGATGCAACAAAAGTATGAAAAACGGGTCAATACCTTGGTAAAGGAGACCCAAAAAAATGCTGAGGAAATTAACACCTTGAAAAATAGGCTGACTCAATTGGCAAAAGAGGTTCAAAAAGCCAATGAGGAGAAGAATGCTTTCAAAAGCAGAATGAGCCAAATGGAAAAAGAGGTTCAAAAGCTCACTGAAGATAATAGTTCTCTCAAAATTAGAATGGAACAGATGGAGTCTAATGACTTTACGAGAAACCAAGAAATCACCAAACAAAACCAAAAGAATGAAAAAATGGAAGAGAATGTGAAATATCTCATGGGAAAAACAAGTGACCTGGAAAATAGATCCAGGAGAGAAAATTTAAAAATTATGGGACTACCTGAAAGTCATGATCAAAAAAAGAGCCTAGATATCATCTTCCATGAAATTATCAAGGAAAACTGCCCTGACATTCTAGAAGCAGAGGGCAAAATAAGTATTGAAAGAATCCATGGATCACCACCTGAAAGAGATCCAAAAAGAGAAACTCCTAGGAACATTGTGGCCAAATTCCAGAACTCCCAGCTCAAGGAAAAAATCTTACAAGCAGCTAGAAAGAAACAATTCCAGTACTGTGGAAATACAATCAGGATAACCCAAGATCTAGCAGCTTCTACATTAAGGGATCGAAGGGCGTGGAATAGGATATTCCAGAAGTCAAAGGAACTAGGACTCAAACCAAGAATCACCTACCCAGCTAAACTGAGTATAATACTTCAAGGGAAAATATGGTCTTTCAATGAAACAGAGGACTTTCAATCATTCTTGATGAAAAAACCAGAGCTGAAAAGAAAATTTGACTTTCAAACACAAGAATGAGAAGAAGCATGAAAAAGGAAACAGCAAAGAGAAGTCTTAAGGGACTTACCAGAAGTGAACTGTTAACATTCATACAGGGAAAGACAATATTTCTAACTCTTAAAACTTTTCAGTATCTGGCTAGTTGGTGGGACCACACACACACATGTACACACATGCACACACATACACACATGCACACACATACAGAGATAGAGAGCACAGATTGAACTGAATAGGATGGGACCATACCTTAAAAGAAACTAAGGTAAATGGTGAGAGAGACATGTAGGGGGAGGAAAGAGAGGGAAAGGGAACGGGGTAACTATATGTCATTTAAGAGGCAGGTAGGAGTTTTTCTTAGTGGAGGGAAAAAGAGGAGAGCTGAGAAAAAAAAACAAAACATGAAGTTTACCCTCATCACATTTGACTAAACGATGGAGTGAAATGCACACTCATTTTGGTATGAAAACCTATCTTACAGTATAAGAAAGTGGGGGAGAAAGAGATATTGCAAGGGGGGGATGATGGAAGGGAGGGCAAAGGGAGGAGGGAGCAATTTGAAGTCAACACTTGGGGAGGGACAGGATCAAAAGACAGAAGAGAAACAAGGAGGGGCAGGTTAGGAGGGATGGTAATCCAGTTAGTCTTACACAACACGACTATCAGGGAGGTCATTTGCAAAACTGCACAGATATGGCCGATATTGAATTGCCTGCCTTCCCAAAGGGAATGGGTGGGGAGGGAGAGGTGGGGAGAATTTGGAACTCAAAGTTTTAGGAACAACTGTTTAGTATTGTTGTTGCAACTAGGAAAGAAGACATACAGTTAAGGAGGAATAGAAAGTCATCTGGCCCTACAGGAGAAAAGAGAAGATGGAGACAAGAGAAGGGAGGGATGACAGAAGAGAGGGCAGATTGGAGATAGGGAAAATTAGATTGCTTGGGGTATTGGGGTGGGGGGGAGGGATAAAAGGGGAGAAAATTTGGAACCCAAAAATTTGTGAAAATGAATGTAAAAAATTAAATAAATAAATAAATAAATAAAAGGAATATGTCTACACACACACACACACACACACACACACACACACACACACACATATATATATATATATACATGTCTATTAGAAAAATGAAGTTCTCTGCTTATCTTTTTTTATGTAGATCTATTTTTACTTTTGCTTTGCCTTGTATCATGATTGCCACCACTGGTTTTTTTTTTTTTTTACATCAGGTGAAGTATAATAAATTATGCTCCAGATCCTTATTTTCTCTCAGTACCTGTCTCCCTGCTTAAAGGATATTTCTTATAAACAACATAGTTCTGGATTCTGGTTTTTAATCCATTCTGCTATCTGTTTCTGTTTTACAGGTGAGCTCATCCCATTTACAGTTGTGATTACTTAGTGTGTATCCTCTCTCTTTCTCTCTCTCTCTCCCTCTCTCTCTCTCTCTCACTCTTTCTCTCTCTCTGTCTCTCCTTTTATTTTGTTTTTCCTCAAAAGTCTATTTTGCTTCTGACCACCACTTCCCTGAATTTGCCCTCCCTTTCTATCATCCCTTTTTTCTTTTATCTCTCTCCCCTCCTACTTCCCAGTAAGCCAAGATAAATTTCTATACCCACTTGATTATTCCATTTTTGAGTCAATTCCAATGAGAATAAGGTTCAAGTGTTATCTGCCACTCCCATCTTCCCCACCACTTCCTTTCATCCCTCTTTTATTTGAGGTAATTTACCCAATTCTACCTTTTTCTTCCCCTCTTCTAGTGCAAGCTTCTTTCTCATTCTGTCATAGTCAACTCACACTTATGCTCTCTGTTTTTGTATACTTCTTCTAACTGTCCTAATAATGATAAAGTTCTTAGGAGTTACAAGTATCTTCCTTCCATATAGTAACATACATATTTAAACTTTATTGAGTCCTGTATATCTCTTTCATATTTACCTTTTTATGTTTCTCTTGAATCTTACAATTGAGTCAAATTTTTTATTCAGCTCTGTTTTTTTTTTCTATCAGGAATGCTTAAAACTCTTTTGTTTCATGGGATATCCATTTTTCCCTCAACAGGATTGTTTTCACTTTTTGCTATTCTTGGTTGTAATCCTATCTCTTTGAGCTCTGGATTATTGTATTCTAAATCCACTGATCCTTTCATATAAAAGCTGCTATATTTTGTGTTATCCTGATAGTGGTTCGATGATATTTGAATTGTTTGTTTCTGGCTGCTTGCAGTATTTTCACTTTTACCTGGAAGCTTTGGAATTTGGCTGTAATATTCCTGGGTGGTTTTATTTTGAGTTATTTTTTCAAGAGCTGATCAGTGAATTCTTTCCATTTCTATTTTGCCCTCTGGTTCTAGGACATCACTACAGCTTTCTTAGACAATGTATTGAATGATGATGTCTAGGCTCTTTTTAAAAAATAATCATGGCTTTCAAGTAGTCTGACAATTCTTAAATTATCTCTCCTTCATCTATTTTCCAGGTCAGTTGGTTTTCTGATGAGATATTTCACATTTTCATCTATTTTTTCATTCTCTGAACTTTGTTTTATTGTTCTCCTTGTCTCATGGAGTCATTAGCTTCAACTTGTCCAATTCTAATTTTTAAAGGATTATTTTCTTCAATGAGCCTTTATATCTCTTTTTCTATTTGGCCTAATTTACTTTTTAAGGAGTTCTTATAAGTGAGTTTTTGTATCATTTGTGGTATTTTTTTCTTTTTGCCATTTGGCCTATTCTGTTTTCTAAAAGGTGTTATTTTCTTCAGTATTTTATTTGTGTGTGGGGGGTGGGGTGGGGTGGGGTGTTCTGTTATCAAGCTTTTTGTTCTTTGCACCGTCTGACCTGGGCTCCAGGTCTGACTACCACCCTGGTGAAATATACCTTTCCTGAAGGGGAATTTGGGAGAGCTCAGTGGAGTCCCTACATTTACTCTATGATCTGGGATCTGCCTCAGGAGGCAACCTTTAAAAGGGGAGAATGTGTGTGTGTGCATATAATTTACATATATAATACATAATCTATATTCTCTTTATATTTACACTGTATACATTTACATATCTTCTGTAAAAATATTATGTCCTTGAGAGTAAATTTGGTGTCCTCCCTCCTTCACTGCTATCTATATCTATATACACACACATACATACATATATGTATATGTCTATTTATACATTTATGTGTGTATGTATGTGTATATATACACTTATGTACATGTGTATAGATGCATATTTGTGTATGTGTATATGTATATACATGATATATATGTATATTTATATACATGCTATGCACATATATGTATGTGCATATACATATACATGCATACATATAGGTATACGTACATATACACACAGAGTAAATACAAACAAATATAAGGTGTTAAGGGAGAAATGCCATTAGCAGTTTGGAAAGTCAGGAAAGATGTCCTGTAGAAGGTGGTGTTTGAGCTGCCTCCTGAAAAAAGAGATTATATCAGGAGCTAAGGAGGGAGTACATTTCATAATAGAGAGAAATGATTGAGTGCCATATATGAGAAACAGAAAGGTAATTTGACTGGTTTATAGAAAGTAGAATGGGTTTTAGAATACAGATCTGGGATTAGTTAACCTTAATTAAGAGACAGAAGTGGGACATAGTTGGAGGGTCATGAGATATGTTTAGAGACCATAGGACAAGTGGATGATCCTGGATAAAAGTCATTCTCTCAGGGTGGCAAGGAGAAAGCCTGGAGTGTGGCAAGTAGAGAGAGGAAATCCTCTATTACAGTTAGGTGGTTCTAGGTTGCAGTGGGAACCCAAGTCATGTACTTAAGTGGCACCATGGTGAATCACTAAGCTTTATGGCACCACCCCTTCCTTGTCCTGTAGAGTTCATGGAACCTTATTGGACTTCAAAGTAAAAATTACTATTTTACCATGTTTAAAATGAATTTTACATCATGTCTCTGCCTCTGTCTAATGTTTTTACTAAATTCCTGCTGCTAAGCCAGTGCCTCTGACTCAGAGGGTATGCATTTCAGAGCTCTCTCAACATAATTTCATATAAAAAAGAAAACATTCCACATTTTGCCAAGTCTCTTAAAATCAACTACCTTGTATCGCTAATGTGTAGCTGGACTGATTCATGGTGTAAATCTTCAAAGAGCTGGATAATCATCTGTGTTTTCAGAATTCCTTATTAACATGCAGATAAATGTTACCATAAATCCAAGTTTTATGTTATGAGCAGAATTTTTTTTAGGTCTTTAAAAATTCATTTTCAGAATATTTAATAACATGACTACGACGAAGGCTGCGTGGCACCTTACCAATTGGACACAGTTCCAGTTTTTTTTTTTTTTTCAGGGAAGATGATAAACGCTTAATAAGAAGATGGAACTTATGGAAGGCAGCCAGGAGAGAATAGCATTCTCCCGATGGAATTCCTTTTCAGATGCTGGGCTGGAAAGAAAGCATCTCAGTCTCCCTTGCCTTTTGATGATGGCTTTAAAAACTGTGAAAACACAGAAAACCAAGTGTGTGGTCTCAGGCAATTTCGTAATAGTCTCTACAGGAGACGGGTTTTTTTTTAGGGGGAGGGTAGTTTGCTGGAAAAAAATGATTAGCTTTTTCTTTATGATGACAGAAAACAGTTGCAAACCAGAGATGCCAAAGGTTCCTCAGACCTCCCTTTTGGCTTATCGAGCAGAGTCACTGCTTGCAGGTAACGCTTCCAATAAAGGACATCCTTAGCTGCCCTGGAATAGCTAGATTCAAGGCAGAACCATTGTAAATGGAGGCAGAACACCTCTGTAAGGACAAAATTGAGAAGCAGAGGCCTGATCACTGGGATTCTTTAGCTTAGCTTTCAACTTTGCCCTGCATGTGAAGGGGTTAAGTTTCATTTCAGCATCTAATGAGCTTCTCATCTGAGTTGGACTTTCTCAAGTTTTTGAACGGACACAACTTTTCACAGCACTTATTTCTTTAGTCTCGTTCATATAAGATGAATGAGTAAAAAAAAAACAGCAACAAAACATACATTTATTCATTAAGCATCTATTTTCAGAGCTCTGTGCTGAGCACTGTATATACAAACAGAAAAAGACAAGAGAGGCCCTACTATTAAAGAGTGTACATTCTAATTGAATGAGACAGGATATAGATTTCAGCTGCAAGTCAGCTGCAAAGTCCTCTTAATTTTACTTTCATGTAACATCTCCTTTATATACTTCCTCTCTCCTCTCACACTACTACTACCCTGGTGCAGTCCCTCACTGTCTCCATACCTGGGCTATTGCAATAATCTGCTTGTTAGTCTCCTGGCCTCAAGTTCTCCCTGCCCCACCCACCCACACCACCTTTCCAATCTTCTTATGCCGTGTATACACCCTGAACCTTAAGTAGCAGACTGTCTTCTTCCTTTCTTTGTATCCTCTGCACCACTTAGTACCGTACCAAGAACACTGTAGCTACTTAATAAATGTTTATTGACTAACAGAGGTAAAGAAGAGTGAAGTTCTGATGAATCTCATTGGAGATTATGAGGACAAAAAGTAAACAAAAATCCTGACTTCATGAATTGTTTCCAGTTATTAAAAAATTATCATATTTAAAATAAAGATTGAGTATATTAAAAGACAGTATGGTGTAGTGGATTGTAATAATAGTTAGAATTTAAATAACATTTTGAGGTTTGTAAAGCACTTTACAAATATCTCCTTTTATCCTCACAACAACCCTAAGAGGTTCTTATTATTGTTATCCCCATTTTACAGATGAGTAATCTGAGGCAGTCAGAAATGAAGTGATTTGCCCAAGCTAGCATGTGTGTGAGGCATGATTTGAACTCTGATCTTCCTGACTCCAGCTACAACATTTTTTCACTGTGCCACCTGTTTAGAGATTTAGGAGTTTAGAACTCTCAACCTTGGTTCAAATTGTAAAGCACATTAATCAATCTATAAGCGCTTTTCAGTACCTACTCTATGGAAGGTACTGGGTATAAAAAGGCAAAACAAAGCAATTTATGCTTTCAAGGAGTTTAAAATTTACATAAAGAAAATGATACACACATGTAGAAGAACTCACAAAATATATACAAAGTCAATGAAAGTAATTTCCTCAAAGGAGAAGTAGTCATATGGTGTCTTGAATGTCTTTCAGTTTTCCTATCTGCTCCCTGAAAGTACTAAGTCCTTGCTAAGTACTGGTGAAATTGAGTGTGGCCTTGTAATCAGTGAAATGTTTTGCATCAGATAACAGGTTGTGTGTGTGTGTGTGTGTGAGGAAGGTAATTTTTTTTGTTTCTTTTCTTACTTTGAGCTTAAAATTACTTCACAAAGGCTATCCCTTACTCCACCCATGCCTGAAGTAGACCGAACTGACCCTCCCTAAGACTGGTAAAAAGGAGACTTCCTTCTACAGTAAGATAGGAGGGTGGAGGGAAGAAAGAGACAGCTATTACCACACAGTTTTAAAAACACGTCTGTATTTACTGCAGTTATTCTTGGAGATTAAACCCTCCAGCTATGCGTTTTCTTGTCTCATAAGCCACCCTACTTTATCCATTGCCTGTTTTTTAAAATTATTTTTGATTATTTTGTGAGCCAGGAATTCAAACCTGGCTAGTCTAACATTATTATAGATATAGACATATTGGATAGAGAAATTGGAAATAATATCAGAGTACTAGAGTTAAATGAAAGCCTTCTTACAGTAGGTAGGGTTTTAGTGGAGACCTGAAGACAGCCAGAAAAGAGGAAAAGAAAGGAAGGAAGGGAAAGAATTCTAGTCCTGAAGGATAGCCCCATAGTGAAAATGTTCATAGTTCGAAAATGAACTATCTTGTGTGCCAAACAGCAAGGAAACCATTATCACTGAATAATAAAGTACTTGGAGGGGAGTAAGGCATAAAAAGACTGGAAAGGTAAAATGGTCAGTTTATGAAAGGCTTTAAAAGTTAAACAGAAGAGTTTATATTTGTTTAATCAATCCGAATGAAGTTACTTAATTTCCACTGTCAGGTAATGTTGGGAATATAAAGGCAAAAACTAAGTAGCTTTTGCTTTAAAGGAGCTTATATTCTATAAGAGGAAGCAACATATGCATGTATAATTATAAACAAAATATACATATAACCCTTGACTCAAAGTGTCAATTATATGATATTCTCTCCTCATTGGTGGATATTTATTAGTCAATGACTCATACCTCCATGAGAGTCCAGCGGAATCGGGGAAAGCAGAAGAAAGATGTGAGCTCTTCTGGCTTCCTTTCAGGTTCATGAAGGGAGAAAGATTCTCTGAAGATGTAATATTTGGAGAAGTTGTCCATCTCTATTATATCTCTATCCCTTCCTTGCTATGCTAGAGACTTTGGGGAACTTCCTCTTGGTCCTCTCTCTTTCTCCATCTCTCTCCCCCTACCTGTCTCTCTCCTCTAAGCTGAATTACCATTGTCCCAGTGGGAGAGCTTCTTCATTCTATTGTCTGGTGTATATCCCACTAGGTATACTTTCTGTGGCTTCTGTTTTGCTATCATCGCGGATAAATGGACTCATTTGCTATTTCCTATATATTTTCATTCTGGAACTGGCAACCAGTAAAGAGGAGTTCAAGCCTTGGATTCAAACCTTTGGTCATTACTCTCTATCAAGGAACAGTGATCAGGAACTCTAGTTTGAATACGAAAACTTTCCTTTAGATTAACAGTATTTAAGGGAGCAGACAGATAGAACTCTATCCCATTACCCCCTCTCTCTAAGGGGAGCAGTGTGGCTAGTCTCTGGTTCCAACCTCTTGCTTCTCTTTTTGGAAGGATCCAAAGTCTCCCTTGGAGAAGGATGGGTTATGGGGGAAGATGCTAGAAACATCTATTCTTGCCTCCCTTTAAGTCACCTCTAGATAAACCCATGTAGATCTATATAATGTTCCTGGATAAAGTATAAAAAAAAATGGCATCCACACAGCACCTATTTTCAAGTAACCTTTGATTTCTTTGTTATATAAAAAGATTGATGAAGAAATATCCATCTACCAATGCAGATCTATATCCACTCTGCAACTCAGGGTGTTAAAGAACTACCTGGAACACTAAGAAGTTAAATGACTTGTCCAGGGTCACATAGCCACACTATATGTCAGAGATAGGACTTGAACCCAGCACTTCTTAATTCCGAACCTGGCACTGTATTCACTATGTAACACTGCCTCTCAGGCAAAACATATACAAGATAAATATAGTTGTACTAGCAAGATGATAGCAAACTCTATAGGGGCAATGTCTTTTTCTTCCCAGGGCTGGACTTGTCATTGAATCTTTGTTTGAGTTTTAGATGAATTACATTTTGTTCCCAAGACTTATTAATGTTAATTTGTGATCTCTCTTAACAACCATATTATATGGGTTACCATATGACTTGCTATAAAGTAATCCATCAACTTTGCAATCTAGAAGAAATACAACTTGTAGTGCTAATTACTCCTCTCCCAATTCTCTCATGTGGTCATACATCTCAGTTGCCATTTGCAGGTGATCAGTTGCCATGCTTTATAATTAACACTCAGATGTTAGCATGATGGTCTGTAGGCCAGTATTGGCCCCTTTTATAATACTCAGTGAATATTCTAGACCTGGAGCCACAGACACATTCATAGCCTTCATCTTACTGCCTACAGTGGAAATAAGCTTCTAATATTTCCTCCACGTGTTAAGCAAACATTCTCTTCAGTCTCTTTGCAATTGTGGCTGTTTTCTCAGAAAGTGCAGTTAGCTGTTTGTAAATTTCTGTTCACACTTAAACATCAATTCTTTGGTCTTTAAGCCATATCTGTGCAGAGAAAGCAAAATGTGGGTTTAAAAATATGCCCATTCATAACCAGAGCAGTCAGATGCCACACTGGACCTAAGTATGCCTAATAATTGTGAAGGAGTAAAATAACTTGGGATTATTATGAAATGCTACCTACTCAAGTTCCTTATCACCTGTTTCTTCAAGGCTCAACTCCCGAAGGATATTTCCTCTGGAGATACTTCCTTAAGTCTGCAGCCCTCCCTAATGTCATCTGGTCTTGATACCTTATAGTCTATGGCTCCAGGCTTCACTGTATTACAATATGCTCAAAAATAATGTTAACAGGTGCATAGCGCACTAGGTACTGGAAAAAATAACTTACAGAACTGAATATAGAAAAATGATCTGAGTTTAGCTCCTGGGTACATTTAGGACACATTTGAAAATTATTTGCAATAAATGGACATTTTTTCTAATATAGTCTAAAATTCAACAAAATGCTTCTGTATGATGGAGAGCTATTTTTTTTTTAAAACTACTGTGTGTTTTTTTCTGGATAGGAGGAGAGAGTATAAAATTTTCTATATGCATGTTCATGTCCATGTGGTGTGTACATGCATGTGTGTCATAATGATAGCAGATGGAAGATATCCAATATTAATTCTACTATGCATACATAACTATTTCCACATAGTTTGTGTCTTTGTTAAGCTGCCATTGTGTTCCTATGATGAGTATTTTGAAATGTGATAAGGGAGGAGAGAAAATACATTTCTTCAAACTAGAAGTGGTTTTTGTGTAACATTTATTGCTTTGTTGAACTGCCTTTGATCCTCTGGTTCGTTATTTTGTGAAGTCAGTATATGGATCCCTAAATGTATGTTAGAGACTCAATCATTGATGGTAGAATAGTCATAGGGATATTCTGACTATAACTTTAGCTCTCAAAGTCACATGGAGGCATGATTAGCAGAGACCTGGGAGTTATAGTGGATGATACAGCAGTGCCTTATAGATGGACTTAGCTAATGATTGTGACCAAAAGTCAGTCTGAATGGAGCTTCAAGAACAATTGTAAAACTATTCACAACCCTTTGAAAGAATGCTCCAAATCATTACTAATGAGAGAAATACAAATTAAAACAACCTTGAGATTTTACCTCACATACAGCAAATTGTCAAGGATAACAAAAGATGAGAATAGTAAAATTTTGGAGGGATTGGAAAGGTAGGCATCTATAAGGGAAAAAAGGGTATCTTTAAGAAATAGAAGTCTTCTAAGCATCTTGGTTAAAAGACTAGAGCTGTGGAGAAACCTCAAACATAAGAGTAAAGAGAAAAATAGGAAAGTAAACATGAATGAACAATGTAAAAGATTAAATAAGGATAAAACTGCTTACATTTTTGTATGGGAAGATGATACAGCTATCCCCACTGAATCCAATCATTATCAGGAATCATAGAGGGAATCTAAATAGATGAGACCTGGAAGTGATTATCTTATATCTTGATGATTTTAAGAACAGAAGGAAGAGAGATAACCGGGCAGCACAGGGGTAGGAGAGAGGGGAAAGAATAGGGAAAATGACCTCATGTAATCAAGGTACACAAGCGAATATCTATATAAACAGTGAACAGGGACTAGGGAGAGAGGCTAATCCTTGAATCATATTGTCTAAATTGGTCAAAATAAAGAGGAATACATAGCACAATTGAGTACAGACATACATTTCACTCAACAGGGAAATAAAAGGGAGGGAAAATTAGAGGGATATGGGGGGAATTAGTCCTAAACAAAACAAACTCTAAGGATGTACACAAATATTTTTTTATCTTCTTTTGAGGAAGCAAAGAATGGAAACCTGAGAAGGCACTTATAAAGTGCACTTAGGGAAGAGATGAAGAAGTAATGGTATATAAATGTGATGGGATATTGTTATATGGTAAGAAATAATGGAAAATATCTCCCTGGAAAAACTTGTTTGGATTGATTCAGAGGGAAGTGAACAGAACCAGGAGAACAGTTTATACAATGACTGCAATATGGTAAAGACAAACACTTCTGAAAGAATTAGGAACTTGTATGAGCATAATGATTAAACAAAGTCCAGAAGACTAATCATGAAATGTGCTATCCATCTTCCAATTGAGAAGTGAAAATCTTAGAGGGAAGAACAAAAAAAAAAAATAAGTATTTTGGGTGTGGTCAATGTGGAAAGTTGTTTTGATTGCTGATCTATTTATGTTTGTAAGAGTTTTATTTTTCTTTTGTTTTCAATTGGGGTGTGGAGAGGCTGAAATAAGAGACAGATTTTTGCTGATTGAAACAAATAAAATGTAATTAAAAAAAGGAAAGGTACATTACTGCCTTGTTGGTGAAGCTGTGAATCACTAGAAAATATTATGCAAAGCAGTTTGGCAAAATATCCATACATTTTGACTTATTTTTAGGCCACAAAATCTCCATAAGCAACATAATATTTACAATAGAAATTTCTGTTGTAGCAAAGAATTGAGGAAAGAGTATATTCCTATCAATTGTGGACTGTGGAACAGAACAAATTATAGTATGTGAATGTAATGGAATATGGCTGTGCTATAAGAAATAATAAACATAATGACTACAGAGAAGCTTGGAAAGACTTACATTCATTGATACAAAGTAAAAGAAGATCTGGGAAAATAATATACATAATAAATATTTCAACAAAAATGAGAGGAAAAAAGAACCTCCACAAATAATTGAAGTTGAATGTTACACAATTGTAAAGAACAAGACTGGATGCAAAGAAGAAATATCAGATGACACTTCCCTTTGCTTGTTTGTGGGGAGTGGGGTCCATAGGTGTGGAACATTTTGTAATGTACAATTTTTTAAATAATATTTTCTCTTTTAAAAATATTTGTTATAAGGGATGGCTTTCTAGGAACAGGGAAGAGGGACAAAGGAAAATGGAGGTAATGAAAAAACAAAAGATAGAAATAAAATATATTTAAAAAAAGAATAGTTCTTCATTTTTCCTTATACTTGTCATGAAATAGATATACCTGGTCATATTCCAGGATGAGTTAGGCCAGGCTCCCCTCCCTCACTCAGAAAGTGAGTATTCTTGTTTTCCATCCTCTCTGCCTCACTGATGGGACTTTTTACCTGTGGTTCACTCAGGTTTTCCAGTTTAGAATACAATTCTTAAACCTTTGGTTCTGTCCTTTAAATAGAAGGTCAGATTTACATAAAGGGGTACTATAAAAAAGTAGAGAGGTCACTCATGGGACGCCAGATGGAGTTAGTTCTCAAGAGAGACACCTGGACTCCACATAACCTCTCCAGCAAGTTATTTGCATCAGGGAACCAATGTTATTTAGAGACACTGACTGATGAGGATTAGAGAAACACACATGAACTTGGAGGAAGACCAGGAACCCATTAAGCTTTTCCTCTCTCCTGCAAGAAGTCTTCTCCAAATGGAGATATGGAGGATGAAATGGAGACATCCAGACTCGTTCAGACCTAGAAAGAATGTTGGAGAAACAGAGAAGGCTAGTCTCCTTGAATTGTGAGAGTAGCTTGTGAACTTCATATTAGGCAGGGGAGAGTGGGGGGAAAGCATACAAAATAGAAGAGCAACTCCATTAATACTGTGTGTCATGTAAATTATGTGGGTACTAACGGAAGGCAGCACTCACCAGAGGTGACTGAGGTTTGGTTCCTTAGCATACCTGGGTTCTTTCCAATACATGTGGGTCTTAATCCTAGAGTGGCATTACGAACCATAATGACTACATGAGCCCACCCTATTAGAAAGATTTTTTTTTTCCTTAATGTGCTTGAGTAGGAGTCCCTGGTGTTTATCCATAAAGGTTAAAGTTTGTCTTGCATTCAGTGTTTTGTGAGCTTTAGTCCTTGCATGAAAGCCAAGATCCCTTTTAGGGAACGATATAAGCCAAATTCTGATGTTGTCCAGGAAAACCCTGGTGGAAGTATGGACTATAAAGTTATTATTAAGAAGCCCCCAAGAATGAACTTTGCCAGTGTGAGCCCAGATCCACCATTGCTCTGAGTCAGGGGGTTATAGTATTATAGACTTAAAGAATATTTATTTCCAACTTTTCTTTGTACATATGAGAAAACTGACACTTGGAAAGGCTTGACCCAGGTGTTACAGATGCTGAGGTAGCAGAGCTGAGATCCCTCCCCAGGTCTTGCAGCTCCAAGTTCAGTATTCTTTTGACTATACTATGCTGTGGTATACCGTCCACAGCCAAGGAGATAATATCTTTTGATAGGCATTTGCTGCTAAGTCACAAGCATACAAAAGACAGATGCTGATCTTTACTTTATGTAGGAAATTCTCTCTCTCTGTCAGAAGCTACCACAACTCACCGCACCGGTATATTCACTCACCCAGGCACAACTGTGATCTGTGGTCTACCTATACCCCTGGACTAAATAAAATATTAACTCAAGAGCCTGTTCACGTGTTGTACTCTAATCACTGCCATGTTTATCTGACTTCCCCATCCTCCTGGAGTTTAGACCTTTAGATTTCTGATATCTGCTTATTTCTTAACCTGTGCTTGCCCATGAGAATTCTTCACCCCTATCCTTAATCCTTGTCTTACCTGCTTGTTCTGACCTCTGCTAATTATGTATGTTTGGCTCTGCTCTAGTTTGCCATGTGCCTGGTAACTCTTGTTCTACTTCTCTCTAAGTGCCAGGTGTGATAGTATCACCATAGACAGTGTTGACTTGAGTTTCCTTTCAGTGGTAGCCACCCTATGATAACATTAATCACAGAAAGAGACAACGTTCTTACATAGGAATCCCCTTGCTCAATCATCAATAGCAAACAAGCTTTGCTTATACCTCCCTTTATGTACTGATCCTCATGTTACACCTCACCTGAAATTCTCTTTCTGCTACACTTATCCCACTTAGACTCGATCTACTTACTCGTCCTTCAAGACTAGCTTCAAAATTGAATTGTACCAGAAGATAGTTTGTCATATTATTTATTTGTTTATTTGGTGCTAAGAAGGTGATTAGGAATTCAATTTAACAAAATTTTTTAAAATTTATTTTAAATTTATGGAATAAAAAAAGCATTTCTCTAACAGTATAATTTTTTAAAAAGATGATTACACATGATATTGAAAATTTATTATGTACAATTTGCTTTTCCTTTTAAATATGTAATAAAACTATCAAGTAAATTTCTCTTTTTCCTTTTTTTCTTCACTCTCCTTTGCCTAAAACCTACCCTAGAGATGGTTATCATTAGACACAAATAGGTATATCTACATATCTATATCTATTTATCTATATGTAAAATTATTTTATTTATCAATTTTTTCTTTGGTTGCAGATAGTATCACTACATATATCCTTTTAGTTAAGAAGGATATTTATAATAGTCAAGATGACTTAGTCACTGAAAGTTGTTCTTAAAACAATATTGCTGTTACTATACACAATGTTCTCTGCTCATTTTGCTCTTTATTATTTTGTGTCTTTCCATATTTTTCTAACATTTTTAAATGCCTACTGTATGTAAGGCACTAATCTAGAATATGGGGGTACAAAGACGCTAGTTAAATAGTACTTTACCTCAAGAAGATTACATTCCACTTTGGGATACATCATGGACACAAGAATAATGAAAGTTAATTTGAGAATGAAGGGAGTGCTGACCGAGGCATCAGGGAAGTTTTCACAAAGCAGGTGGCAGCAGAGCTGAATTTTGAAGGGAGACAAGTAGGTTTGGGGTATGGCTTTTGGGAATACTATATGTGAGCTGGAGATAGAATAGAGGGTTTGGGGAGCTGCTAAATATCAATTCATGAAGAAGATTAATATGAAATTAGTCCAGAAAGGTAGGTAGGAGCAAGACTTGGGAAGGGCTCAGGATTTTGTATTTTATCCTAAAGGTAACACAGAGTCACTAAAGTTTTTTTGAGCAAGTGGTGAAATGATCAAACCTAGGCTTTGAAAAGATTTTGACCACTGTATGGTGAATGAAGTGGAGAGGGAAGAAACTAAAAGCAGCAAGATGCATTAGGAGGCTGTAATACTGGTTCACATAATGGGATATTCACTTATGGGGGTAGATAAGTTGTCATGAAAGTAGTAGAGATAAGAAAGATATGGAGGTAAAATGGACAAGACTTGACAACTTGATATGGCTATGGCTGGGGTAATAGTGGGGGGCAGAAAAAGAGTGAGAATGAAGAGGTAAGAATGAATCACTGGACAAGAATTTGGGTGACTCGGAAGATGGTGGTACCATCAACAGAAACAGGGAGATTTGGAGGAGAGGTAAGAGGAGAGGAGAAGATGTATTTTGATCATGATGAATTTGAGACATTAAGGGAACATCCAGGGCATATCCATCAGTGAATTGATATGATAGGACTAGATTTTAAGAGAAAGGATAGAGCTAGGATTGGGAGTTTTCTGAGCATAGATAATGGCTGAATCCCTTGGGAGCTAGTGTGATTATTGAAATATAGAGAATAGGGAGATAAAAGAAGTCCCAGAACAGAATTTTGGGGGATAAGAATATCAGAACTCTGCTGAGTTCTAATAGAACAAAGCAGATAAAGAGAAAAAAAAGATGTCAGAGGAAAGGATGGCTTGATGTAAATCAATGATTAAAAAAAATGATGAAAGAGAATATGGGAGGAGGGGTGATCACCAATCAATCATCAAGCACTTAACAAGCATATACTGTGTGCCAGGTTCTGTACCAAGTACTGGAGATTCAAAGAAATGCAAAATCATAGTCCCTGCCCTCAAGGAAATCACGCTCTAATGGCGGAGACAAAATGTAACTAAATAAGAACATGATATGTATAGAGTTGATGGAAAATAACTTTAAAGGGGAGAGTACTAGCAACTGAAAGGATTGACATATAATTCCTGTAGCAGATGAGATTTGAACTGAGCATTGAAGGAAATCAGGGAAGGTAAGAGGTGGAGGTAAGGAGTGATAGACTTCCTGCAATCAGTGCAAAATCACATAAATTTGGCATGAACTGTCATGTGCAAAGAAGAGCAAATGGGCTGATGTTGATGGATTATATAGTGAAAGGGAGTCAAGTATAAGAAAACCAGAGAGGTAGAAAGATCTAAGTTACAAAGAACTTAAAATACCAAAAGGCTGTATGTTTGAGAATAAAGAGCCACAGGAGTTTATTGAATAAGGTTAGCCCTGGATGGTTGTAGTGGGAAGATACTTGAGGCAGGGAGATCAAGTAGAAAGCTTTTGCAAGAGTCCAGGTAAGAGAAGAGAAGGGCCTGAATGGATGCAATGGTGACATAAGTGGAAGAAAGGAAAGTCTATGAGAGAGGTTGGGCGGGCAGTAAAGGAACAAGATTTGGTAATTGATTGTCTTCAGAGTGAATGACACTGAGGAATCATCAAGGTACAAAGTTGGGGGTGTGAGATCAATTTTGTTATTGACATAGAAATCTTGAGAGAAATCAAGGCCTTATGAAAACTGAGAAAAGGTCACGAATCAATCGCAAAGGAATGTAGCAATTATTCTCCTATTGAGAATAGAATCCAATTTATGAGGTAAAAGTGTATCACTAGCCAAAAGTGACAGCTGCCCATAGATTGTCATAAAGCCCATGAAAATGGAGGCTTAGTTCTTCACTGTAGTGGTCCTCTGTTCTTCATTGAACCTAACAGAGTAGTAGGTATGTAATTCATGCTCAACAAATGTTGGTTTCATCCTTTGGTTGATCTTATGAATTCCCTGGACTTCCAGTTGAATTTTGAATTCCGAGGCATCAAAGTAAATAGAGGCCATCTTATCATCTCCTCATTTCACTTGATAAGGAACCAGAAGATTGCAGATATTCTGGCTGCATGAGGCATAATAAATTGGAACTGGTAAGAATAGGAGATGCTAAGAATATTGGGCTAGCAAAACTTTGTGGTCTGGGGGTGAGGAGAATGAAATGTCCTTCTGAAAGAAACTGCTTAACCATTTCTTTTCTGGGTCATTCAAATCTTCTCTGGGCTGTTGCTCCTTAGAATTCCTCCTTTTTCTAAGACATCCACTCAACGCCATGGCTTTGAATCTATTTCTGGCTTCCACTGAATTCCCTTTACACTGTAGCTACATGGAGAAGGCAGTGATCCTTGACCTTATACAATAGGCTAAATGCTCAGGTATTTTGGATCTATTGCTAAAAGAGAAAACTCAATTGCCTCTTTATAGTAAAAAGTATATCTTTGTTCATTGAAAGTCAGAAATTTAATTTTATCCTTTAAGCCTATCTGGGGCAGTGTGGGTTAGTTGAAAGAAAACTGCCCTTTGAATCAGGAAGATCTGAGTTCAAGTTCCTGCCTTTGCCGTATCCTGACAATATGACCCTTGGCACTTAACCTTTTACTACCTAAGGAGTTCCTGGAATCCTAGAGATTTTTAGAGCAGTCAGCACAAATAGAAGATATTTCCTTGGGGCTACTTTCCTATATCAATGAAGTTATGATTCTCGGCAAAAGCCTATCAAAAGAATTTATCATGCTGACTCCATGACCAAAGGTCAAAACAACAAACTAAATTATATTTGGTTCGAAGATATGTGCAAGATTTACTAATCCGTTTGTATTTTAGATTTTGTGGTTGATTCTCAAAGTGACTGGGAATGTTTAGAACTGGAACTGTAGGGATTAGTGGCAATGTTGCAGTCATTTCAGGAAGGGAAAAAACTCTGGGAAGAAAAGGGGCAGCCTGGGCTGCCTTGTATCAGAATTCACCTTTGGCTGCTCTCACCTTTAGAAAGGTGGAACCTGACATTTTGTTTTTGTTTTAGTTTGCAGGTCAAAAGTGGAAGGTAGAGGAGCATAGCTTTATAGTTTGAAACAAAGTCAAGTGATATTATTAAGCGCCTCTTATGTACCAGGCACCATGCAACACAATAGAGATACAGGAAAGGCAAAAATGATCCTGCCCTCAAGGGGCTTATAATCTAACGGGGGAGACAATATGCAAAAATTCTCTCTCTCTCTCTCTCTCTCTCTCTCTCTCTCTTTCTCTCTCTCTGTCTCTCACTCTCTCTCTCACACACACATATATACAACATATATATTTACATATATAAATACATAGATATACACACATATGCTTACACATATACATATATATGCATGTGTATATACATACAAGATAGATACAGAGTAAATTGGAAGTAATCTCAGAAGAAAGGCACTACACTAGTATTGAAGAGGTTTGAGAAGGATTTCCTGCAGAAGATGATTTACCTCAGCCTTCAAGGAAGCCAGGAAAGTCAGGAGGTAAAGGGGAAGGAGAGAATTCCAGGCATGCTGGACAGCCAACACAGAGCTGGGAGTGCGAGTGTTCTGTGTGAGGGATTGTAAGAAGACCATTGTTATAAATATCACCAGTCAAATCTATTTATTTGTGGATGAGGAAATTACTGAGGAGAGAGAAGGAGAGAGAGAGACAGACAGATACAGAGACAGAGAGAGAGATAGAGAGAGAAACAGAAACAGAGAGAGAGAGACAGGAAGAGAGACAGAGAAAGTCCTTTTCTCAGGGTAACAGTATGAAGCAGCACTTTGTTGAGTTGTTTCAGTCATATCTGACTCTTTATGACCCCATTTGGGGTTTTCTTGGCAGAGATTCTGGAGTGGTTTGCCATTTCCTTCTCTAACTCATTTTTCATGATACTGAGGCAAACAGAGCTAAGTGACTTGCCCACAGTCTCATAGTAAGTGTCAGAGGCAGGATTTGAACTCAGGTCTTCCTGACTCCAGGTTCAGCATTCTACCCACTGCCCCTAGTAAGGAGCAGTGCCAGGATTCAAACTCAAATCTACTTCTTCCAAATTCATTTCCTCCATCATTTTACTGTTCTGGCACTACCCAAGAATTCAGAGCTGGTCTGCAGGAGGCCAATAACATAGTTGTGTTTTTTTTAGTGTCAATCATTTGGTTTTGTCTATCCAGCCAAAATTCACTCTCAAGTGCCTTTAATACTGCTGTTATTTTTCTAAGACTTGTCCTTGCTTAATGGAGAAGAGTGAGAAAATTTCAGCAATATTAAAATCATCCTCTCTGCCAATCTGTCTATGAGGAAAGTTCTTGACAATCTATATCCTAAAGGGTGACAACAAAGGCAAATAATTTGCCCTCCTTTTGTCTCATTAAAAGGAGGACACAGATTCCATTGACTAGAAATCACTCTGGACCATCATGACCGAATTCTGTTAAATGGCAGATTGGTTTAGCAGGAGAGGTAGTCAAAGAAACAAAAAATGAAATCAACCCAGACCAAACCAAAACAACCTCTAACAACTTGGAGCATCTTTGTGATCCATGTTATGGTACTATGTAATCTTGAGGTTTGGTAAAAGGAGACATTCCATGTAAATCAATGGTTTATGGAATTTTAGATGCTTGCCTTGGGTATGTAGTGAGAAGTTTCTGATCCCATGACCAATACATTTCTTTCAGAGACAGGCCACCAGTCAATCAGGAAGGCAATGGAATGTAAACAGCCCTACTTGGGTTTCAGCTTTCTATCATTCTTTTTTTGGAATCTAGTGAATGAATGGGGCTTTCCTATAGTAGCAACTGTGATTTTTTGGCTTATCTGTCTGGGTGTTTGCTTGGATGCTAGCTACCTCTACACATACAAATGGTAATCACTACAAAGGTACCATTTCTAGGATGGACTGTCAAATATCATACCTCTTGCCATCACTACGACTTCCCAGATCAAAACAACTCTCTGTGGTCACCACTGAAATATGGCCTTAGGCATTTATTAGTTGTGTGATCCTGGGGAAGTCACTTAACCTCTGTCTGCCTCAGTTTCTTCAAATGTAAATGAGCATCATAAATGCTGACCTCACAGGGTTGTTGTGAGGGTAATATGAGATCATCTTTGTAAAGTACTTTGCACAGTGCCTAGAACATAGTAGGCATTTAATTAATACTTACTCATTTCCCCCTCACCCTGCTCCCATAAGGATTGTCTTGATCTATTAAAAATTAAGTTCCTTGAGAACAAGGTTTCTCTTACTTTATGTTTTTGTATTCTCAGTGCTTAACTCCATGCGTAACAAGTAAACATTTAATTCATATTTCATTTATTCATTCATTCATAACATGGAGATGGAAATGTACACCAAACTGCAAATACTTAACCCAATTGTAATTAATCAAAACACCTAATACTGTCATGTACATGTAACCTCTGATTCCCCAGATAGGATGGGTTGTCCTCCTCCAATTAAAACTGAAGAAAGGAATTGTTCCCATTTTTGTTTTTGCACCAACAATGTGCATAGTTCATCATTCAGTCAATGCTGTTTCATTGATTCATTCATTTTTGTATTCTATTTGTTCATCCATCCAATCACTCAAAGGGTAAGGGGTGGGTGACAAGCACAAAATGGCTGTAGGACTATGACGAGTTATAACTAATCAAAACACCCAATTCTGGCATATGAAAGCTTCCTCTTCCCTTCTCAAACAGTAACTAATGATCTGAGTAGGAGAAATTTATTTTTTTACATTAAAAATAAGTTTAACTTTATTTCCTTCTGATTTTTATAAGTTGATATTTTATATTTTTTCAATAGTTTAATAGTGGTCTTGAATAATGTATAGAAAAGGACTTTATAATCCTTAAAGTGTGTTACACAAAGACCTATTCTTCTTCTTTTCCTTATTACTATCCACACTGCAGGAGCAGCTGGGTGGTGCAGAGGATAGAGCACCAGTGCTGGAGTCAGGAGGACCTGAGTTCAAATATCACCTCAGACACTTGACACTCACTAACTGTGTGACCTTGGGCAAGTCACTTAACCCCAGTTGCCTCATCCTGGGTCATCTCCAGTCATCCTGATGAATATCTGGCCACTGGATTCAGATGGCTCTGGAGGAGAAGTGAGGCTGGTGACCTGCACAGCCCTCCCTCCCTCAAAACAAAGTCAAGTGCAAGTCATATCATCATTTCTCTGATGGCATGGTTTTCTTCGGCAATGAAGGACAAACACACACATATTCATACTGCAAATGTCTGTCACTTTACATGCTCATTTATGAGTCAAAAAGTGGTGTCCCTCTGATAGCAGTGGGAGAATTGAATAGACCATGAGGTTAAAAGTCAGGACTTCCTAGAAAGTTTATTTGATAAAGAGGAAAAAGAATGAAAAATAAGAGATTAAACTGACTCCAAAAATGCAATACACAACAAAGAAATATCAATTAGAACAAGGAAAGAGAGTACCCACTCCTACATTAAAGGTGGGCACAGAGAATCATAAATATTCATGGGAGGTGAAAGCTCAGAGGCGATATCATATCAGCAGCCAACTGGACAGGGCCTGATCTCAGTGAGTGCCCATGTGAACAATTGATGTCAATCCCATGGGCTAAATTCTGCCATTTGATGTTTGCTTGCATTTCCTGGAAGCTAGTGATTACCCCTTGCAGAGATCTCAGAAGGAAATTCTTTCATGAGCATAGTGGTCATCCCATATCATACCTCTCTCTTTTAGTACCCAAATTCCACGGAATACTCAAGATGATATCATAATCCTCTCTTAGTTCATATGACATTTTTACAAAATTTATTTTCAGTGTTTTTAATATTTTCAGAAACCTGTCACTTTCCCCCCTTTTAAATAGGGGATTTTAAAAGATCTATTCAATTTAAATATATGATTTTTATTTTTTCTTAGAGACAGTTCTCCCCCAAAGAAAGAGAGGTACATCTTCCAAATATATAGTTTAAAATTTGAAAAGCTTCGTTCTTTATTGAACAATTGAAATTGTTTATAAATTTTTACTGATATCTTTTGAGATTTTCTGCATCACCAAAATTTTTCCCACTACTCTCCTCTCCCTTACTTTATCCCAGGGAACAATTCTCAGAAAACATGATATTTTAAAGAAAAAAGAGGAAAAATTCATAACTTTGATCCATACATTGAAAAATCTGAAAATAAATTTAATGTGCCCAGACCCATGCATGTCAATCTTTATAAAGGAATGGGCTGGGGGTCTCTTTTTAATATTTCTTCTTTCAAACCATGCTTGGTTCTTCATAATTTTGCAACATTCACTTTTAGATTATTTCGCTTACATTGTTGTAGCAATTCTATACGTCCTTTTCTTGACTTTGCTTTATTCTGCATCAACCAGTGTAAATCTTCTCATGCTTCTCTGTATTCATCATATTCTTTTTCTTGCAGTACAATAACATGACATTTTCTTCACATAACACGTGTATATTTTGTTTAGCCATTCCCCAACTTATGCTCTTCTAATTTGTTACCAATTTTTTGTTATCACAAAAAAAGTACTGCTAAATCTATTTTGACATATATGGGGATTGTTTTCCTAGGTTTTTTTGGAATGTAGGCTGAGAGGGGGAAACTCTGAGTTAAACAATATGGACATTTTGGTTTTTTGTTTGTCTAACTCCAAATAGATTTCCATAGTGAAGATAGTGACTCCCAGCTTTATCAACAATGCACTAGTGTCCCTAACTTTCCACAACTCCTGTTCCCGTTTTCTGTCATCTTCATCCATTTGCAGTTTGTGAGGGGCAACTTTTGTATTTGCTTCAGTGTGCATTTCTCTTAATATTAGTGAATTGGAGTACTCTTTCATATGATTATTAATAGTTTGCAATTCTTCTCATATCCTTTAACCATTTATCTTTTTGGGGAAGATTTATATGTACACAACTTTTGTTTGTTCATGCATGTACGTGTACATGTATATGTGTGCACAAATTTACATATGTTGATGTATATGCTTGCATGCAAATTTATATGCATATGTACAAATATATATCTGTAAGTATATGTAAATAGATGTAGATATAGAGTAAATATGGATTTAGTTGTATATGTTTACTAGCTATTTATACATTTTGGATCCCAAACCTCTGTATGAGAACTTTGATACAAAGAAGTGAATTAAAATCCAACCTGAGATACTAGTCATGTGACCCTGGATAAATCACTTAAGCTCTGTCTGCTTTTGTCTCTTCATCTATGAATTTACGATAGGAATATCACCTACCTCCTAGGATTGTATGAAGCTTAAATAAGGAAATATTTATAAAATGCTTTCCTAACCTTAAAGTATTATATAAATACTAGAAATCGTTAAGATCATTACTATTCTTATTCATGGTCAGCAAATCTGTGAGCTGGTTAACAATTCTCTATAGCAATTTGGAATTATGCAAGAAAAGTTGCTAAATTTTTCATAGCTCATAAACTGGGGATTTTCCACTCCTATAATTATGTCCCTAGAAGGTTATTGACAGCAATAGAAAGTTCATGAACAAAACTATTTTGTGATGAGGAAAAGCTGGAATCAAAATACATGCTCCATGATTGGAGGCTAGCTGAACTAATTATGTTCTAGGAATGTAATATAACATCACTGATCCATAAGGAATGAAAAAATACGAAGAATTGTGAGTACAAGTAGCCTTTTATGAAGATATTCAGAGTAAAGATAGCAAAGCCCAAAATGTAATATACACATTGTCCATGATAGCATAGAGAAGCAATGAACATTTGATCAGATACAAGAGTTTCCGTCAGTTAGTGCCACACTGTTAAATTTGAAGAGCACATCCCTGCTTTTTGTCGTGATTGTTATTTCTTGTAAAAAGATTTTAGGGTAATGTAGTATGTAGAGGTCTGTGTGGGTGTTTGTTGGGAAGTTGGGAAGTGTTTCTTATTTCAAAACGTATTAATAAATAAAAAAACTAGAGTAACAAGCGCAATTCTAGTTGCTTTAGATGCAAAGCCTCACGTGATGTTAGGATATTTTGAAATGGGAAAGTCCCTAGAAATTTGTTTTTGCTGTCGTTTTTTAACCTGGTTAAATGAGGAGTTGGGTGTAAGTTAATGCATTATAAAGAACACAAAATTCACAGTGTGAAGACTAGGATTTAAATTCTGACTCTATTACATGCTACTTGGGAAACCTTGTCTATGCCCCTTCCCCTCTCTGGGGCTCCATTTCCTTGCATGTACAATGTAGACTAGAAAATGGGCAGCTAGGTGGTACAATGGATAGAGTGCTGGGCATGGAGATAGGACGTCCTGAGTTCAAAATCTGGCCTTAGCCGCTACCTGGGTAACCCTGGGTAAGTCATTTCACCCTGTCTGCCTTAGTTTTCTTATCTATAAAATGAGGGGGAGAAGGAAATGGTAATCCACTCCATCATGTTTGCCAAGGAAATCTCAAAAGGGGTCGTGAAGAATTAGACATGACTGAACATCAATAGACTACATAATAGTAATAAGTTTCTTTCTAGTTCTGTCATAAGTCCAAAACAATTTTTTGAAGAATTATATCAATGCAAAAAATATCTGGAAATCAGAGATTGAGACATTCATAGACAATAACAGATTCACTTCTTTTGCACAGATTAATTTGGTATAATGGTATTTTTCCTTATAAATTTGCTGTTCTTCTAGGTAATCACCAGCGAATAAAATAGCAGAATCGAGTGCTTGACATGGGAGGATGAGTATAAGCCTTCCTCCTCATTTTTGTGAGTTTATTATATGTGGTTATATGTATGCATGTGTGTTTGCTTTTGATACAACTTGCTATAAATTCTAATAGTGATTTTGAGCAGAAGCACAGGGATAGTTTCCCTAAGAATATGGTCTTTTGGACAGCATAGTGAGTTTCAAGTCAGGAAATAAGGTTTATATTCTGGAGTTTTCCATAGTGTCTTGGGACACTGAACAATTTACTCCAAGTCTTTGCCTTTTTCCTTGTTTGGAAAATGAATGGAATAGTGATGAGCTCAACTCTCTTGCTAATGCCACTTGTAAAAGAAGTCTAGTTACTAAGAAGTCTCCTATCTCAATCCCAGCTCTTCTGGAGAAAATGGGTAGACTTTGATTGGTATCCACATGTCAAGTTTATTCTTGTGTGTGTGCGTGTGTGTCTTGAGTTTGCAAAGTAATAACGTTATTACTTCACTAACCTGGATTTAGCAGTCCATGATGACCACAACGAACACATGCCTCAAAAGCAGACTTTTCTTTTCCAGAGGGCTTGTTGCCATCGTTCTGGGCCACCAGATATGTAGATTATTGTTCAGCTTCTCCCCCCTCCTCTTTTTTGGTCTGGTCTCATCAGATACGCATTCCAAGAAATTACCTCAAGATTTGTTTCACCATTAAAGTGACATTCTCAGCTGTGCTCCAATCAACTGGATAAAAGAGAATACCTCAGAGGTTGTTTCTGGTTGACTATCACCTTTCAAAGTATGTATATGTGTGAGAGAGCCCTCATCCCTCTTAGACTATTGTTAGAAATAACTAATGATGTATTATAAAATGCCTGGCATGCCAAAGGGCTCCAAAACTCTTTTGCGACTGCATATATAAACAGGAATTACTTCACCCACCATTGAAATGCAGCCACCTCTTGGCTGAAATGTGGCAGCTGTTTAACAATGCATAGCAACATTCCAAAACAATTGAGCCTGGATCTGAGATCCAAATGAAATCACCTGGGAAATTTCTTTGGCCTCCTTGTGTGGTGAGAAAGCTTTCATAATCACCAAAGGTCAGAAAATCAGCTTTATGTCTCGTATGAAAGCTCTCTCCATTATGCTTTAGCCCTGACTCAGTGCCACTTCTTAAATCACCAGCATTATGGACTACATCATCCTAGACATTAGATGTTTCAAGGGAGTGCAGTCTGGGCTTTTCTCTGCATCCCCACAGACCAGGCAGGACAGTGTGTAGGTAGAATGTTGCATCGAACAGTTGGCACCTTGACCCTTTCAAATATATTTAGAACTTACTGGTCTGGCTTTGGAGATTGGCCTTGGGCGTTAGAACACAAGGATTCATCATGTTCTTTCATCACAATGAAATGTATGCAGCATCAAATGAATTACCTTCCACTTGCAAAGTTTGGGACTAATGTGGAGTTGATCCTCTCACAAGGTCTAAATCCTAATAAAAAACACAAAATAGAAGTTGGGAGAATGACCTTTTGCTGACAAAAGTCACATGAAGCAGATTCTTCTTCAAACAAAAGAGATAATTAAAGATAATGGTGGATTATTATGCATTAGTAAATTTTTATAATGTGGAAAATAAAAATTGTGTATATGTGTATGGCAAAGAGGCAATACATTGAAAATATCAATCTTTTAATGAATGAGTAAATAAAGCATTTATTAGACACTTACATAATGCAAAGCACTGTGCTCGGATCTGGGGGTACACACAAAAAGTAAATAGTCCTTGTTCTCAAGGGTTCACGTTCCAATGCAAAACACTCTGTGTAAGGTTTCAACTGCAAATCAGATGGAAAGGCCCCATGATTCTCCAGATGCTACGACAAGGCAGATGTTAAATTCCAGTTCTTTAATTTTATTTTCATGGATAAAAGTCATATCAATTTCTGATGCTGACTGGTTTGACGCTGTCAAAGACTTTGATTACGAGACTTTTCTGTGTCTTCAACAGATGTGACTTCAGTACCTTCAGGCACAGTTACTCGATTTCATCTCCCTAGAGATTGCTTTCCAGGATGATGACTGAGAGCACTAGGCTGGAAGCACTTGTATTGCTAAGTCTGTTGGGTTCAGGACCACAGACTAGTTCCACTAGAACATGACAAGAGACGATGGTCAAAGTGGTGGTGGTTGATTGACTTATCTGGCATATGTTGCTTCCTGACTCTATATCAGGATGTTTTATTACTTGAGTCAAATTGGTTTGCTAGCTTGTGAGCAGCAGTTTGTTAGCAGCTGGTGGTGATAGCTGGCCCTTTTTCACAGGAGCTGCCTCCCCAGATGATGACTGTGAGGGCTGAGCTGGAAGCAGGTTTGGTAGGCTAGGGCATGCTGTCACTGGCAGAGCTCCTACCCTTATCTGCTTACCTGATGTTTTGGTTATGGTTTGGATAATAGAATGGGTTGTGAAAGGTAAGAAAGAAATACTTTTAATTAACTAGGTTTTGCGGGTATATAACCAGGAATAAGTCACTTAAGCTTTCTGATTCTCTATAAGATGATGATGACGACTGGCTACCATTTTTAGAGCCTGTATTATACGTCAGGCTCTGTGCTAAATGCTTTAGACATAGTATCACCTTTAATCCTCACAACAACCCTGTGAGGTAGGGGCTATTATTACCCTCATTTTACAGTTGAGGAAACTGAGGCAACAGAGGTCAAATGACTTGTCCAAAGTTGCACAGCTACTAAGTGCCTGAAGTTAGATCTAAATTCAGGTCTTTCTGGCTTCAGGTCCACTGCTCTGTTCATACTATGTCATCCTGGAAGGACCTCTCTCAAAAACGTTTTGGGAGAAAAGTTTTTTGCTAACTTTAAAATGCTCTTTGAAGGTAACTCATTGTCATGCTGGCAATAGTTCAGTTTTATCCTGGCTAATTTTGTTTCTCTTTAAGAAACCACAGAGAATGGTGAAGTAGAAAAGCTTTTGAATTTGGAGTCAGATGATCTCTGTTCATTTAAGTGAATGGCTTATGTATATAAACTTCTAATCTTTTTGTCTTTCCTAACATCAACCACCACCTCAACAGCTACCTCCTTGAGTCACCACCCAGGCAGATACCTGCCCTTCTCCCCCTATCCTATAATCATCCTAAGGGTCTAATTCTACATAGGAAACCCCATGTCTTGTAATTAGTACCTAAGTCAATATTGACTTTAAATTCTTGATAGTTCACCATAGACAAAGTTGTGTGGATATTGCCAAGGGCACATACATTTTTATCTTACCTCTGTTAACAATGATAACACATCTTTCTGTCATTTTACATGCATTATCTTGTATGATCACACTTTAATCTCACCACAGTCCTGTGAGGCAGATGTTACAATTATCATACTCTTTTTATAGGTGAGGAAATTGAGGCTCACTGAGATGAACAGACCCATGATGACCCTGGCAGGTGGAATTTGAATCCAGGTTTTCATGACTTCATGATTTTCCCTACTTTATGTTGCCTACATACTTGTGTGACTTACCTCTGAGTCAACCCCTTACCTCTGAGGAAGGTTCCCAGCTTTTTCACTTATAAAAAAGAAGGCATGGATTCTATTAAATTTAATTCAATTCAAGAAGCATCTATGTATTAAGCAACCACTAGAGGCAAGGCACTGTCCCATGTTCTGGAGATGACTGATTTTTTTAAAGCCTCTCTGCCTTCAAGAAACTTAGATTCTACTAGGAGGGTACATGAAAACAGATAAGAAATACAAAATAATGTTGGAAAAAGTTGTTGTTGTCTGTCCTTTGTTCTTGAAGAGGGCCATGATATCAGGAAAGTGATGCCATGATTTGCAAATGAATTGGATTTAAATGAGGCAGGACTGTGCAAAGTCACAACCTCACTTTTCTCCTCTGGAGCCCTCTAGGCTCAGTGGTAAGATATAGATCAGGATGACTGGGACATGGCCTCTGCTTGGGATACAAAGACAAAAGTAATAGAGTACCTATCCTTAAAGAGCATACATTCTAACAGAGAGTATATTATAGAGAGAGCTCTAAGAACTGGGGTGGACCAGGTAAGTCCTTTGCTTTGAAGGGAGTTAGAAAATATGAGCTGGAGGTGAGCAGAATGTGCATTCCAGGCATGGTGTCAGCTTGTTCAATTTGGCTGGACCGTAGAGTACATGGTGGAAATAATGTGAAATAAAACAGGCAGAAGTAAAACTGGTAAAATAGTCTCTAAGATCTCTTCTAACTCTGATCCCATATGTTTCTATGAGAAGAATGTCCTGAGAAGACTGAAGATAAGAATATGTGTTGGGAGAAATTTCACAAATGCAAGGTTGATCTGCTTTAGGGAACAATAGGGCACATGCCTACTATGTTGTCGAGGGGTTGCTATATCCTGCTCTTTTCTAGAACATGGGAAACAAGATCATTGGGTCTGCTATCAGGCAACAGGATAATTTGTTCAGGTTTCTTTGTGATAGTTGTGCGATTCTACATGATGATGGCTAAAAGGACTCCCCTACTCTGCTCTCACCATTCAAACAAACTGACCTTAGAATCATACGCCAAACCAACCTCCTCCTATTTAGTGCTTATTAAAGTGAATGTCTTTCATGTTGTGTTTGTTTTCACACTAAACTCAGGGACACATTTCCTTAAATAGTCAAGTATGGTCTTGACTGTTCTCAGTGCCTTTTCACCTTTTTCCACTTAAACTATGCCCCTGAAACATTTCAGAGTTTAAAAGGTTTTATTTTTTTAGTGATTATAAATTTTAAGCAAACCAACAGCAGAAAAGATTTGTTTTCAGATGAGTTATGAAGATTGATGGAGAGTGTGAAGTGGTGAGAGAGAAGAGGGGGGTGATGCTTAACATTTGTAAGTCAATGAAATCATTCTTGGGAGGATTAAACTTACCTCCTCCTAGCTGCCAGAAAGTGACAGAACTTGCTAAGAGAAGACATAATGCTTTGAAAATCTCTACGAAACCTCCAAAGAATATCTCAAGATGCACTAACATGACTTCACATGGTTTGGTGTTGTAGCAGTGTAGCAAAATGTCATGCCATTCAGTTTAATATAGTTGGACAAAGAAATTATTAAGCATCTAACTGTGTACAAAGCCCTATCCTACATGAGATATATGAAAGAACAAAAAAACATTAAAACTGAACAATACACCCTTCTTTGTGCCGTGCCCCTTGGAAATCCCATGGTTATTACACTTTAGATATCATGTTGTTCCAAATTTTTGAAGCTGTACTCACACATTTACCTATATGCGTGTATGTTTTTAATGTTTTAAAGTGTTTGTGCCTTTGGAGGTTTATCATGTAATATTTGGGGTGCTGTAATTGACTGCAATAGTGCAAACAGTGGGTGGAGTGTTGGATTATAAGCTTGTTGAAAAAATCTATTCATTGCCTTATTAATTAATCAAGGAGCAAGTATAATATTTAATTTCTTACCGGGTGACTCTATACTTATACCACAATCCCAGAGATCTTGGCAGGATCTCTGACACATGCCCTCTTTAATGCCCATGCATGAGTCTCCTACAGTGCCAAGACAAGTGGCTTCACATGGCTGAGCAAGAAAGAAACCTTTGCTGTTTGATTTCTGAATTTTAACCTAGAGGTTAATAGAAAATGTTGCTCAGAAACAGTGAAAAAGGAAAATTTATAGCCTTAAGGCCTTACAAATAGAAAACTCTCTAGGTCAGCCTCAACCTTCTGTATTTATATTTAAAAAAATTATTTTTCTGTAGCCATATATTTCATTTGACATGGAAATGATGCGAAGGAAAATGTTTCCGCATACTACATTGGTGCTTTGCAGTTACATCCTGGAAACTTACCCCATACCTACATGTTATAGAAAGGTAATTGGTATTAGTTTCCAGGACCCGACTGTAAGTTACAGACCAATACAATGAAAACAATGGAGAAATTAGGTGGAGTACTAGAAGGTAGGTACATTTCCCAGCCCTTTCATTTTCTGATGTTTTTAGAAGTTGCCTGTCTTTGACATTTAGCTTGAATTTATCCCTCCATGCTGGTTCCTGATTGGATTTTTCTGGGCCTTGACCCTCTACACAATCTTTTCTACAGCTCCTGGTGTGATCTCAGATTTCCGGTCACTGGTTGAAGGGTGAACCACAGCAAGATTAATGGCATATATTCCCATTTTTGTCCTTAAAACATCCTCAGTCTCAAGCTCGTGTTGTTATTTTGTCTTTCATTTTTGTAGAGGAAAAATGCCATCATGGGTTGATGTCTTGACATGTACTTGAATTAGAAGTGAGACAGTCACACAGTCATCGTCAGCCTCACTCTCAGAACCATCAAAGTCCAATGGCAAGAAAAAGTCAAGATGACTGGTGATGGCCTGAGATGCACTGAATGACCTTGGTGTGTTCAGTGCCTAACCAAGCTCTAAGTGCTTTACAAAGCCTGCTTTAGCTGCCTTCATCGTTCTTGGAACAAATTGTTCTCATCTGCCCATTTTGCCAGGGAAAGTCTTCACATGCTTGAGACAGACATCCCACTAACTCACTGACAGGTTTGAGACCCATCAATTATCCTCAACCTGGTTTACCCCATCTACCAAGATAGCTTTACCAGGGTGTGGTTACTGGGCTTGCTACAATTTCTTGGAGCCACAAGTGATAGTCAAGTACCGGTTGGACACCAAAAGTGGGTCAGCAGCCCTGAAGAGGGCATTGCAAGCTGTCGCACTAGAGGTGCTAGAATTCCTTGGACACCTCGTACACCTGTCTCAAGCACAAAAGGCTCGAGATCTAGAGCTTCTCTCTTTTTGCCCTGTGCAAGATGGATGACAGGTATTGTCTCCAGAGCAAAACAAGGACAGGGAGAATATCTTCCTCTATTCTCATTATAGGTCTTTATCATGTCTGTAGTATACTCTCAGTCTTTTCAAAGTGGATAATTGTCATGGGGGGGGCAATAAAATGTGACTTTATTATCAGTGTTCTGTTAATGCTCCTTCTGTTCCTCAGACTACCAGACTGTGGGCCATGGGGCAAGAAATTATTTGATGCAGAGAGGTTGGAGGGTTGGAATTTGGGGAGACAGAAAATAACCACTCCTCAAATTTAAGTGTTATTTCCAGGAAGATTATTTCCATTGTACGGCATCTAACAATATAATTGTGAAATGCAAGAGTCTGTTCCTTTTCAAATGAATTTCAGACATTAGAAAGTTCATAAATTTGCTTCAAAAATAAAGTAATCAAAACTTAAAACTGCACTAAAAGAAGTAAATAAATTGGTTTCATTGGAAATGAAGCATTACAAGTTGTCAATCTCCTACTCTGCCTAAGTGTGTAGCAAGGGCTGTTAACCACATGTAGCATGAGAGTCTTATTGTGTTGCTTGAAGGGAGGCAGAGCAGTCAGTCATCTCTACCATTTTCTCACCCCACCCTTCTTCAAGAGTTCGGGACCAGAAGTGTGGATATTCTGCTCTACTTAGAGAAAGGGAATGCCAATATTATTATTGTGGTTCTGTTGTTTTTCAGTTGTGTCCAACTCTTTATGACTCCATTTGGCATTTTCCTGGCAAAGATATTGGAGTGGTTTGCCATTTCTTTCTCCAGCTCATTTTACAGTTGAGGAACTGAGGTAAACAGGGCTAAGTGACTTGCCCAGGGTCATATAATTAGTAAGTGTCTGGGACCAGATTTGATCTCAGGAAGAGGAGTCATTTTGACTTCAGGGCCAGCACTCTAGCCACTGTGTCATCTAGCTGCTGTGATACCAGGCTGGAATTATATTTATCTGCTCCCTTAAATATTGTTAGTCTTGGTGATGTGATTTTCAGGATCTGTCTCTTAATGGGAGAAGGAGGACCTAAGATTTATATCTAAGACTTAACTTGCTTCTCACCAAAAACCACTTCTATAATGAACATATCAATAGTAATTAGCAAAGAAACTCTATCCAAGTCAATGGTAAAATAGAGATCACAGCAAATACACGTAACAGAATATATGCCAAACCATAGAGAGTGAAGGGAAGTAACTCATTGCATCTATGCTTTCCTGCAATTCAACTAGATTCTCCATCTGACTCTCTGAGCCTGTTTTCTACCAAACATAGCACCTTCTCCTGGGTGAGAATGTCACTATCTCCTCATGTTTTCCTCTCCCCTCTACCTTACCCAGCACTTGGAAGAGGTATATGAAAAAGGCAATGAATGATTACTTCTGAAGAGATCAGTTCTTCCATAGCTAACTTCACAGTTGTTAGAAATGACTCCTTTTTGCATGACTGAACCAATGGTCAAGGATCTATAATACTCTCAAGCTAATTAATGTATTTCATCACACTACCCTGAAGAAGCAAAGGAGTATGAACATTCCTTTTTTACTTTATTTGCAAGTTGTTAATGGTTCACTCTCAGATGAATATCTGCCACTCATGGTCTTTACCCCTCTTTAAACTGTAAGTTACTTAAAGTCTACAAGGAGTAAAATCTTAATATTTCATTGTTTCTGTTACCCGTTCCTTACATCCTATAATTTCATCAATTGGTTTGGGAGGATTGAATTTATCAGAGTCCCCTGTTCCCCTACCTATGTGTGGACTTACTTTTTTAATAGTACTAAGTCAGGATGTAGCTCAAATTCATGACTGAGTATTTACCATCACCACTATGCTTTCCACAATATTATGGATCACCATATTGCTTGCCTTTGCTTGGATATGGTTTGGAAATGGAAGGCTGAGAGAGGTAACTAGGATGGGGACTATCATGGGGGTAGTATTACAAAAATATAGAAAGTACATTCCCAAGTTGAATTCATTCCTGAACAGAAGTTCCATCTACATCATCACTCATAGGCTGTGATTCTGCTATTAGACCTTCTGTGACAGGAAACAACTATTTTCTAAGGTGGCTCATTCCATCTTAGAAAAGCACTAATTGTTATATTTTTCTTTGCATTAAGCCTAGATCTGCCTCTCTCAATCTCACTTCAATTGCACCTAGTCATATGTTTTATGGATAAGCAAAACACTTCTAGTGTCCCATTAAGTATTTGAGTAAATTCATCGCACCCCTCTCTTTCTGCCACATTACACTCAGACCAACATCCTCAGGTCCTGGTATGGCATAATCTCCATTCCTTTTACCATCTTTGCTACTCTCTTCATATAAGGAAAATGATATGGCACTCTTCTCCCTGTCTTTCACATCTTTCTAGAATAGGCAGATACTTTGATTTTTTTTTGGAGGGAGGAGGGCTTGTTCATCAGAGTAATAGTCTTACCTCTTAAAGAAAAATAAAACCTAAAAAGAAGAATTACCACATTTTTTTTTCATGTGATCCCTTTCCTTAAAAATCTTCAATGACTTCATTGTTCTTAGGAGAAAAACCAAAATTTCTAATGGAATATTAAAACTTTGAAAATCTGGCTCCAACAGATCTTTCCAACCAATCCTTTTATTCACTGACTTTTTGTATTCATCAAACTGGTTTACATCTTGCCTCCTGAACAGCCTTGATGATTTCCTAACTCTATTATGGCTTACACCATGCCCTCCACTTATTATTTCTCTACTTGCCTACTAAAGTCCATTGTTGTGGTATGTGAATCTGCCCTGTCTTGTGAAGTGCCCTGTGTTTTAAAATGACCATATCCACTCTATAGGAACCATAGAAAATGTACTAGCTTTTCGACTTGGAGTTTTTTCAATGGAATCATGAAAAAAGAATGAGATATATTGTCCAGGATCAAGGCAATGCCAAAGTATAAGTTGACAAGATTGAGTTTATTGATGACTGGGAACTGTCTTGCATATTTCTTAAAAAGTTAGTTAGAACAATTCTCTAACTCCCATGGTAGTTCCTGGTGTGTGTGTGTGTGTGTGTGTGTGTGTGTGTGTGTGTTAGCAGACATGCTAGTTGTCCATGAACATTGTATCCCCCGTGGTCCTTCAACAAGGCATTTCTTAGAGCTTTTGGAGCTTTGTAGGACCTTCCAAAGCTTCTGTTCTTTTGAGCATAACATTTGAGAACCTAGCGTCACAGCCACCTTATGGGAGGATTTAATGGAGGATTCTCAAACCCAGTAAGTTTATGAAAATACTTATTTAGTGATTATTAAAATGATATAAATTGATATTTTACCCCTAGATTAGGTTATAAACTCTTAAGACAAGGGACTATATTTTATCTAAGTGCCCAATGAGCAGTGAATTGCACACAATAGATGCTTAATAATGTTTTTAATTGCCATATCTAAAGACCTCTTATCAACCCTCATTCTGTTTATAAAAAAAAAATCTACTTAAATTTTATTTTAATTTCAGTTCCAAATTGTCTCCTTCCTCTCTTCCCTACTCATTTAGAAGACAAGAAAAATAAAAACAAAAACCTACCACAAATATGTGTCATAATGTAAAATAAATTTCTGCTGCAGAATATGACACTTGACCATCCTCCTCTCCAGATTATTGTCTCCTTTCTGCATTTTTGTGGTGCTGTTCACTCTTGATTCTCCTCCCACCTGTATGACTGTTTTTTCCTTTGTCACCATTCATATCCTGCCCCGTAACTCTGGGTGTCACCTCACAGCTCTGTCC
The DNA here is from genome assembly GCA_023548195.1 of Bettongia penicillata ogilbyi. Lineage (NCBI taxonomy): Eukaryota > Metazoa > Chordata > Mammalia > Diprotodontia > Potoroidae > Bettongia > Bettongia penicillata. Next base: position 14,220,173 of record JAJHZJ010000560.1, read on the forward strand.
TAGATCCTCTTCACTCTCATCTCTATTCTCCTCCTCTTCCTCCTCCTCCTCCTCTTCCTCCTCCTCCTCCTTTTTCTTCTTCTTCTTCTTCTTCTTCTTCTTCTTTTCTCTCTCTCTCTCTCTCTCTCTCTCTCTCTCTCTCTCTCTCTCTCTCTCTCTCTCTCTCTCCCTCCCTCTCTCTCTCCCTCTCTGTGTCTCTCTCTCTCCCTCTCTCCCTCTTTTCTTTTTCTCTCTTTCTCAGTGACCTCATCTATTCTCATGGGTTCAATTACTACCTCTATGCAGATAACTTTCAGTTCTATAAATCCAGTTCTTTTTTCTCTCCCCTGAGCTACAGTCCTCTATCACAAAGTTCCTGTTGGATACTTTAAACTGGACTCCCCCAGCCAACTCAAATCCAACAAGTTTCAAGAAGAATACATTCTTTCCCCTCTCCCTCTTCTGAATTTCCCTGCTTGTTTATAGAGTAGCCCCATCTTTCCACTCATCCATATTTGTCTCTTAGAAATTATCTTCTATTTTTCATGGTCCTCAAGCCAACTAGCCAATCAGTCATTGTCTTGTTTATTTCATTCACGTAATTTTTTGTAAATTGAAAGAAATCCTGCTCTCTACTCTCATTTGGCCACCACCTTAGTTCAGACTCTTAGCACTTCTTGCCCAGACTATTCCAACATCCTTCCACCGATCTTTTCCTTTCAAGTTTTTCCTTTCCCCAACCTATCCTCCACATAGCTGCCAAGTGTTCTTCCTGAAGGACAGATGTGACCATATCACTACCCTACTTAACAAATTTGAGTAGTTGCTCATTATTTCTAATATCAAATATAGAATTCTATATTTAGCATTTGAAGCCCTTCACAACCTATCCCTAATCTACATTTCTAACCTTATTATACATACGGTCATTTACATAATGTATAATGCAGCCAAACTGACTTTCTTGCTGTCCTTCAACTCTGATCTTCCTGCTTTTAACTGGCTATCATCCTTCCCTGGAATGCATTGTCTCTTAGCTTTTGCCTGTTAGGGTTTCTAGTTTCCTTCAAAACCTAGCTCAAGTGCCATCTTCTGATGGGGATAATAATAGTGCTTACTTCTCAGGATTATCATAACAATCAAGTGAAATAGCATTTGTAAAGCCCTTAGTGTAGTGCCTGGCACATAGTAGATGCATAATAGATATGTTTTTCTTTCCTTCCTATCTCACATTCCTTTGAACATCTATCAGTTTGCTATTTGTACTAGTTGTGTATGTCTCAGTACATATCTACTTCCTTTATGTGCATATGACTCATCTCAATAATTAGACTGCAATCTCCTTGAAGTCAGGGACTATTCTTTTATCCTTGCATCACTTCAACTTCTACAACATTTATCTTGCATTATAGGTACTAATAAACATTAGCTCTTTGAACAAAGAGACCTTGTAAGACACATCCCTTCCTGACTACATTTATACTCCAAGTTTCTTTCTTCCCATGGAGTGATAAGGTAGGTAAATATTTGTTCAAAATTCAAAAAAGTGCCTCCTTCAGACTTCTCCAAAAGGTTGCAAAAAAGTTAATGTAATACTCATATGAACACAGTGGAAAGACCACTGAACTCAGAATCAAGAACCCTGGAGTTAGGTCCTGACTCCTCTTCTTACTAGCTTAGCTATTTGTCTTTGAATAGGTTTCTTAGCTTCTCTGGATCTCAGTTTCCTCCTCAGTAAAAAAAATATGGTAATTAAATGATCCTTAGGCTTTCTTTCAACTTTACTATATGGTTCTAAGAGCTGGGAAGATTTATGTCAGATAAGCAGCAGCCTTGTACAAAATCAGTGCTTAATAAATGTTTATTTTTTTTAATTTGCATGTGAGTACTTAAGAATTAACCTCGATCCCTGGTATTTTCTCAACAAACTGAATCGAGTAAATGTGAATTTCTTTAATCTCTTGTTTTAGGTTGTCCCTATAATGAGATGGGATGGTTTCATTTTTATCAGGTTTCATTCTGCTATCAAGTAAGATGGCCATACAGTTACCTAAATGACATATTCATAAAGATTGACAAGTCATTCAGAGTTTACTGAGTATAAGTCATAACTTTTTCTGCTTTCCCATGCCCATTTCTCTTACAATTTAATTGAGACTAGAACCTATGAGTTAATTCGTGGTGTTTAAAAAAATAGCATGATACAGTACATTGAGTGCTTTGCTTAGAATTAGGAAGATCTGAGCTCAAGTACGTCAAGGGCTGTTTCCTAAGACTTATCTTTTAAGTCATGGAAAGTTTGCAGTTTTGTTCTCCAAGCATAAAATAATCACAGATCCTTCACATACTCATTGATTTGTAATATTCACCTAGAGTATCCGTTCATTTAACAGTGCTGGTCTTGAAGGTAGGCAGATTTTTTCCTCAGCTACCTATTAGTTACGTGACTTTGGCTAACTCACTTAACCTCTGTCAGTATCAGTTTCCTCATCTCTGAAATGAGATAATAATAACAGCACCTACCTCTCAATGCTGTTGTGAGAATCAAAGTAGACAACGCATGTAAAGCGCTTTGCAAACTTTAAAGTGCTATGTTTAAATGCTGGCTATAGTTGTTGTTAATATTATTCTAAGGATATCTTTATTTAGCTTCCCTTTCCATATTTTTAAACCAATATCCTTTATATTTCTATCACAGTTAATTTGCACCTTACCTTCTGTTAATTTGAATCTACTCTGTTCAATTTTAACCACATGATGCTTGAAATCGTTTTTTCACTGTGGTCTCTACAGGCTGTGTCCTGTGGACTTACTGACTGAATTCTTCCTTTTGGGAGAGTGAAGCTAAAATACCAAGTTGATAAGGTTACTGGAATAACTGCTTTAAAAAATCACTCTTAATGCGCTCTCTTAGCTTTAAACTCTTGGGACATTACAAAATGTTTTGACAGCTGTTTATAACTATCTGCTCTAGTTCAGGTCCTAGTCACTTTTCTCCTGGACTATTGCCATAGTCTTCTAACTGGTCACCCTGCCTCAAGTTTCCTCCCAGTCCAGTCCATCCTCCACTCAGATGACAGTGTTTATCTAAGGTGCAGTGCTAACCGTGTCCTCTTCCCCTAATCAATAACCGTCAGTCTTTCCTTTTCATCTCCAAGATCAACTATAAAGTCACTTGTTGAGTATTTAAAGCTCTTCTTAAATGTAGTTAAGTAAAGTATTAGAAGACTTGAAAGGGAGGAAGGCGCCAGTTTATGACACTCCAACTCCAAAATTGCCTTTGCACTGACTTTCTCCTGTACCTGGAAAGTTCTCCTGCCTTTTCTTTGTTTTCTGGTTTCCCCATCTTCCTTCAAAACTCTGCTGAAATATGATTTTCTACAGAAGACTTTCCAAGGTCTCTCTAAGTGCTAGTTAGAGCTCCTTTGAAATTATCTTCTGTTGACTCATTGTACATTTTATGTGAATCTGGTTATTTTTACGTTAATTTCCCCATTAGAATGTGAGCTCTTTGAGGCAAGGAGCATGCTCTTGACTTTCTTTGCGTCCACAGTATAGTACCTGGTAACATAGCAAGTGTTTAATAAATGCTTCTTGACTTGGCCAGGAAAACAAAAAGATTTTTCCCTTTTTCTATCATTTGTTGGTAGGGTTGGGACAGAGAAATGGAAGAGGAATGAAGCACATAATACATTTCATAGAGATTTTATGGGTTAAAGCCTATGCTTGAATATGGAAGGGGATTAACTACTAATAAAAATGTATACATGTACATATACATACATATATGTATTTACACACATGTTTGTTTATAGATACATATGCCCACATACATATGTATATATATACATAATACATATATGTGTATGTGTGTATGTACCTATAAATTAAAACACTTGAAAATGATAGAGAAGTAAAGAAATAATTTGCAGAAAAATTAATAATAATTACTAATGTTGAGCTAGCCAACTAGCCTTTGAAAACCTTGTTTCCAATTTCTCTTGGTTAAATGAACAACTGAAGTTCATCTTGCAAAATCATTGGATGTTAGAGCAAGAACGTGAGATTATCTAATCCAACTTCCTCATTCTGCAGGTGAAGAAGCAGATGCCCAAAAAAGAGAAAAGATTTTTCCCAAGGTCACACAAGTGATAAACAAGAAGTCAAAGTCAGATCTTCTAATCCCATGTCCAGCACATCCTCTCTATTTGAAAAAAACAAAAACATTATTTTTAATGTTTTTCTTTTTATATTTTGAATGTCAAATTCTCTTCCTCTCTCTTATTCTTCAACCGCCCCCTGAGAAAGCAAGTAATATGATAATTATTATACATGTGAAATAATATAAAACATTACCCTTATTATAAGAAAAAAAGCAAGGAAAATAAAGTGAGAAAATTACACTTCAATTTGCACTCAGATTTCATCAGTTCTCTTTCTGGAGGTAGATAGCATTTTTTCATTATGAGTCCTTTGAAATTGTCTTGGATCATTGTATTGATCAGAGTGGTTCACAGTTGATCATCATTACACCATTTCTATTGCTGTGCATAATGATCTCCTGGTTCTTCTCTCTTCACTTTGCATCAGTTCATATAGATCTTGGCATCTTTTTTTTTTCCTGAAACCATCCCCGCCTCATCATTTCTTATAGCACAATAGTATTCCATCACAATCATATGCCACAACTTGTTCAGTCATTCGGCTAGAAGTTGGGTACTGCTCACCTGGGGTTGGGGAGGTACTGTCCCAAACTTTAGGCTTCCTTGGTCTGCTATTTTTGGAGCTAGTGCTGGGGATCTGCTAGTTTTTTGATGCTTCCAAGATGATGTGATCTGGTGAGAGGTATGGTTACTTATCTCTTGGTCTGTGCTCTGGTTTTTACCCAGGAAAGAACCCTGCTCCCCTGCAGCAGCAAACACTAGCACTCTTCTCAGCCCTGGAATTGTGACTAGACCCACTGCTCTGCTGCAGCTGCCTTGCTAGTGTTCCTATTTGCATTGGAACTGTGACCAATTGCAAAAGCAAGCACTCCTACACACATAGGAGGGCCTGCTGTCATTGGTTCTTATGTCTGCATTTCTAAAAGGAAAGTAACTTTTGAGGGGGTCAACAATCACTTTGATCAAAGGCCATGAATCATTCACTTAGTTCAGCACTCTGAACTTCAGAGAAAATACAGAGAAATCACAATCAACAGACAGAGCCTCCAGCTTCTGACAGTAGGCAATATATACATCAGAAATCAACAGACAGATAACTTTCTAACCATGCATACATAGTTACCAAAGAGAGAAGCACAAACATCTGGGTTTTCAAAGCCAGGGGACTGTTTAGCATCTTCCAAGAGTCTCATTTGGTACATAAACCTTCTTCCAAAAACTAAACCCTAAAGAAAAACCTCACTTCAAAATACTCATACGTTTTTCAGAGTTGGGGGTATCACCACCCTTGAAAACCAGTGCCTCATTAACAAAAAGTGTGGGCCTACCTACAAATCTTCCCAGGCCCATTAATGGTTGGGAAAGATCTCATTAAGAAGCAAAATTATATGAGCAATAAGCAAAAAATGCATTATCAATACACCAATGCTCCTGCTTCCTTATAACTGACCACAAGTACTACTCTCTGCCTTGGAACTGTTACCCAGAACTGTCTATGGGCAAAAGAGTTGCCAATCAGAGCTAGGTGGAACCAGCATGAACAAAGAGTCCCCTCTAATTTCTTTCTGACCATTTGTCTAACTTCCTGTCTCTGGGCTGAGAGGTCCTGAACCTGCTCCTACTGGCACTGTGTACATGTGTTCCAGGCAGGTCACCTTCCTGGTGGCACAGACCTCCCCGGATGACCTCTTATGTTTTCTTAGACTGGAAAGAATCTTACCTTGACCCTCCAAAATTTGATTTGAGGTGTTATTTTAAAGTTGTTTGGAGGGGAATGTTGAGAGTTCAGCTAAATTGCTGCCTGTAATCTGTCATGTTGGCTCTGCTGTGACTATTTGCACTCTCTTACAAGTTCTACTACTTAAGAATAGCTTGAAAGTGGGTCTTAGAGGCAAACTAAACAAAACAAAAGATATGATAGGTCTTATCAAGTCTACGAGTATGGACCCAGAGTATAGACTCTTAATTGTTCAAGAACAAAATTAGAAAGTCCCATCACCACAGGGCTAGTTACTAGTGGATAATTTTTTTTCCAGCTACAGTAATTCCCAGAGACTGGCTTCTAACACACAAGAGAAGTTGCATTGGTTGAGAGAGCACCCTCCTCCCACAAAAAAATCACAGATCCTTGATGTATGGAATTGACATTAAACAGATGTAATCAGAGTTGAATTATTCCAAAGGGCTTTGGGCAACTTGGCAGACTATGGGGTAATTTGAAATGGCTGTAATTTTCGAGGGAGAAGGGGAAAGTGAAGTAATTTGCTACCATTGGGAATTTTGCCTCTTGATCTGCCATCATGGGATTATTCGTCTTCTCTTTGGTCTCTTAGCCCTGAATATATGACATGGAACTTTTTCTCTTTTTGAGACTTCTGAAGCCTCTCAGAGTTGGGATTGCTATCAGATATAAGGACAATTAATATAAGAGGTACTCCACTATTGAGGTCATGCCAAATGACAAACTTCTGAAATAATCCCCATAGTCATGATCAGGATTTCTTCATCTCCTTTCATTGGAGAGATGGGGGTCTATATATGTGGAATGATGAATATGCTGTCAGATGAGGACTGTGCTTCGGTTAACTTCTTTTCTTTCTTTCAAAGGAAGTGTTTTCTTGGGATAAGAGAGGGGCATGTCCTGAAAAATAAACTGTTTTATGACAAAGTATCAGGATGAAAAAAGGAAGGAAGGAAGGAAGGAAAGAAGGAAGGAAGGAAGGAAGGAAGGAAGGAAGGAAGGAAGGAAGGAAGGAAGGATGGGATCAAGGTGGGAGAAAGAGGGAAATAAAGAAAAAAGAGAAAGGAAGGAAGGAAAGGAGGGAAAAAACAAGAAAGGAAAGAAAGTAAAGAAAGAAGAAAGAGAGGAAGAGGGAGGGCGGGGGAGAGGAAGAAGAAAGAAAAATGATGTAAAGAAAAAGGGAAAGGAAGGAGGGAAGGAAATAAGGAAAAAAAGAAAGAGAATGAGAGAGAAAGGAGTTTTGTTTTTTTTTTTAATAGATGGCTCCTACATCTTTTGGGAAATTAGACCTCTGACACTGACGTAAACAGTTGTATTTCCTTAGTATCATTGATTGTCAATGACTGTCTTTTCCTTTCTGTTATTCTTTACCTTAGGGATTAATTGACTGCCCAAAATTGAATGCCAAACTGAATCTGGTTTACTTTCTGAATTTTTCAATTTTTGTTTAGAGTTCTAATTCATCATAGTTCTCTAAAAATCGTTGTTTAATATTTATTATTTGATCAATCCAATTCAATTTGACAAGCACTTGTTACTACACCTTCTATCCACCAGGCAATATGCTAAATTGAGGAATATACAGAAAAAGAAAAATAAAAAAACATGCCTTGCCCTTAGGTTCTTATTTTTCACTGAGTAGTTTAAAAATGTACATAAATTAGTAAGTACAGCATAAGATAATTTCAGGATCAACAAATAGAGGTATCATATAGAAGTTTCTCATAGGAGGTAGCACCTGAGTTAAGCATTAAAGGAAGCAAAAGATTCAATGAAATAAAGTAAGGACAGAATGCATTATAGACATAGGGACAGCTTGTGCAGGAGCATGGACGTGATAGATGATGGAATGCTGTGTTTGGAGAATACCAAATAAGAGTGTCTGGATTGAAAGAGGCCCTTTGGAAGGGAATCTTATGAAATAAATCTGGAAAGATATGCTGACATGCCAGGGTGTGGAGTTTACATTCTAATCTGGGGGTAGTGAGTCTCTGAAGAATTTTTTTGACAGGGTGGGAAGGTCATTAGTCTTATGCCTTAGCAACATTTATTTGATAGTTATATGGAGGATGAATTGCAGAGGGAAAAGACTGGATAAAGGGAGAGCAATATTTACAATATTCAAAGAGTATTACAATAGCCCAATGAAAAAGTTATGAAGATATGAACTAGGGAGTTGGCCATGTGAGTGGAGGGAAGGGGAGGGATATAAGATATTCTGTGGATATGGAAGGGTCAAGACCTGGCAACCATTTGGATACAGGTGATATGAGATAGGGAAGATGTTGATTACTGCAAGATGATTACTGTGGTGTTTAGGGACATCTGAATTAGTTTCCTTTATTCCATCTCTTATGTAATGATACTATGAGTGTAGAAGGGAAACATTAAGTTAAACAAGTAAATTTTTTTTGGCTGTGTAATGCCAAATAACCAAGCTACAAAATTTTTTTGTCTGTTTACATTTAATTTGGTATTTTGGAGACATGACTAAAAATGGTTACCCGTTTGACTCTAACAGCAACATTCACCTGGTTTGACGTGCAATCGATCTCACCCCATTTATAAAGTGGGAGACATTTTTCAGCTACATTCAGTATGTGTGGGGTCTCTGTCCTCTTTCATGAAGCCTTATCCTTCTGGTGAAAATATTGCCCATTCGAAATCTAGTGGAAGGTAAGTGCTAATATGGGCTAATTTCCTATTGCTTCTGTTAGATGGAAAGTAATCACATATTTTTAATATATGTTAAGTGGTTTTCCCTGAGGTACTGGTGTTAAATCACTTACCATACTTTAAAAGTGACTTTCCCCCCTTACTCTCATTGTACTGTGGCATTTTTGAGAGTTTTCAGTCATGAAAATAAAAGGGGAGGGGGGAAACCATGAAAGAAAGGGAGACCCTTGAGCTTCCCTGCTTTTGAAATATAGCCAAGAAGGTGCAATGATCTTTAACATAGCTGAGGTGAGTTTTAAACTGAATGCTTTCAATAAAGATTCCTTACCAATTGGCTCATGGAAATTCTCCATTTCACTCTTAACAGAAAGATGTAAGGTGAAAATGTTGCAATACTTCTGTTCAAAGGAATTAAAATTCTTTTCTTTTTTGACAGTGGCGAATCACTTTGCCCCTGCAGTTATTATTGTTTCCAATAGAATTATTGGATATTTACTGAAAGTGCTCTATGGTATTTCATTGCAAATTAGTAAACTGAACCCGTGTCACCATAGTATCTTAACAAGGATAACCTTTTAACTTTCTCATAGTTTTTGTTTCTTCATTTTTCTCCCTCCAGGGATTGGTTCTCCCATAGTATTTGTATCAGTGACATTTCTGCTTTCTGACCCAACTGAGCATGAACTATGTCAGCTGGATCATGATATGGAATCTAGGGTGGGTGGGTGGTAGAGGTACATAAACAGAAAGGTGATTTTAAGGAGAAAATTTAAAGAGAAAAAAAAATTAAGGAGAAAATGAAAGTTAACACACTCCCTTTTGTAGCATAACAAAAAAAAAATGGCTTTGGAGCAGGAAAATGAGGCTAGGCTAGAACAATTAAATCACCACACTTTTGTGAACTGAATCCTCTGACCCAGGAGTATGGTCACAACCAGAAAGCAATCACTAAGAACAGGAGGCATTTGGCCTCTATTGAATCTTGGGGAATGGAGGAGAATGTGAATGAGAATATAACCCAACAGGGACCAGAAGCAGATGCTTGCCAGGTCTGGAGAACTCAAGAAAGGCCGACTGAGGGGGTGGGGTAGGATGGTGGGGGAGTGGGAACAAACATCATACATGGCAAAATACTGAAAATAGACAGGCAATTCCTAAAGAGAGGACCCCCCTCCCCACTACACAATTAGTGAGAAAATTACCACTTGAACTATTTGGAGAGCAATGAAACTTATTTTGGAAATTGAGTACAATATTGCTGGCTAGTTATTGTGTGAGGAACTAAGGGGATTCTGGGAAAGAACTAAATTGCACCTTCCCCCCACCCCACCAATTCTTTTACAATGCTGCTGTTCTTATATATATATATATATATATATATATATATATATATATATATATATATATATATATATATATATATATATATATATATGTATAGCATGTTTCTAAGTGGAACAGGTTTTTGAGCAGATGTCTGAAAGGGGAGGTTGGTTATTTGGAGGGAGTTTTGGGTGGCCTTATGACTGGAATCAATAAGCCATTTGAGCTCTGCTGAATGGACTGAGAAACAATATCTGGAACTGGTTATTCAGGTTAGAGAAAGTTGCAATGAATACTTAAAAACACAGAAATTGGAGTATGGAATATAAAGTTGTCTCTCAATAGCCTTTGAAGACCATGAGGGCCTTTATGATTCCACTATTGGTCTAAAACTGAAAGCCATCTAATAGATGGTTATAGATAAGGTTTTTGTTTCTATACTGCAAATTTGAATCACTGCCAGACAGTTAAAAGCTCGAAGTAGTTATCTTCTGATGGTTTTCCTATGGCTTATGTATAAAATGTTGGGAATTCTTAGTGGACAAATGAACACCTCATTGAAATATTCACTATAGTTGAAAGTAATTGGCGAACTAATGCAACCCTAATTGGCATCAATGAAACCTAGAACCACATGCCTAAGGAAATTGGATTACCTTTCCCATCACACAGATGGTTCCCATAGCACAGTAAGCCTTGATTGATTGAAGAATATGACAAAATTTTTGCCATTATCAAATGTATATTGGTGATAGATTTCTTCTATAATATTTGACAGAAAGTTCTGACTAGAATTCATTTCAAAGGGGGGAATAAAAGATTAACTTTTAAAATATACCAAAAAAGACAGAGGAAAATCAATTTTTAGGATTCTCTCACCTCTGATTCTCTTAACCCAGTGAAATGTTTATATACTTCTGTCCCCTATTTCTTGAATTCTAGTTTGTTAAGAGATGGCCCTCATATTTGCTTTTACAGCATACTTGAGGCTCTGCAAATTATATAAATGACTGTGTTTACTAAATTAGGACTGGTCTTAAAACCCTTAGCTTTTCTTCCCTATTGAAAAATCATTTCCTTTCTATTCAGAAAAGCAAGATTTAAATATAAAGCTAGGGGATGTCCCAAAAGTCTTAGTTTTAAGTTCTGATAGTTGTTTGAAATGCTCTCTATGTTAGCATGGTTCAACTTTTTTCACTTTACATAAATTCTTATGTCTTTCCCTGCAACAGTATAAGGGGAGAAAGAACAAAACAACCCCAAAATGCTACAACCCGGAGGAGCTTTTTTTTTGCAGAGGTGGAAGATTCTGGGTTTAGCATGCTGCATAAAATGCCACATTTTCTCTTTGTGTTAGATTTGATGAATTTTTCTTAAAATAATTTTTTCCTTTTTAATAAGGGGTAACTCTCTGAGAGGGGAAGAGATACATTTGGAAACATGATGATGCAGAAACACAACCTGTCAATAAAATGTCTTTTAAATATAGTCCATATAAACTCTAAGGGTCTTTATCTGAATTCTTACTCTCACTGATCAATTTACATTAACTCCTCAGGGTTCGAGGGTACTCCTGTGGAGCAATGAGATGACTTCCTCTAATGAATAGTGGCTCAAGACCATGTAGGTATGCTTCCCTATTCCCCCTCATAACAATATTATCAGTTGAGAATCATTTAGTCAATGAACCCTAAGCAACTTTTAGAAAGGGCTATTAAATAAGATGGTTAAGTAAGTATAGTAGCTATAAAACACTCCCCACCCCACAGTCTGTTATACACTCTCCTAAAAGTACATGCCAAGCAAAGAATCCAGGGAAAGGTAAAACTCAAGCTTAGAGATCACATGTGGCAAAAAGATAACTCACAGCTTCTATTTGATAGAAATCCTTTTCTCCCATTCATGGAATAACTCAAAACTCAAAAAATTTCTCTCAAGCATGATGAATCTGACTTCCTCTGTCCTTGGCTCCCTATGCAAATACAATGATGACTCCAGGATACCAATATTCCCTACAACCTCCTGTGGCCAAGAGTGGGCTGTGGGGGAAAAGTGACCTGTCCAAGAACAAAGTCACGGCCTCTCTTTCCAGGCTCCTTGCCTCATGGTCCCTCCTTGGAGGGTGCACTGAAAAGTCACACTTGTTCCAGTTCCTGGAAATCAATTCCTTTCAACTCACTTAATAATTTACAGATGATCTCTGGGTTGTGGCCAATTTTCCTTGACTTAACTAAACAGGATTCTTGGGCAACATCATTCTAGTCTGAAAGTCTTTCAACACTTAGTTTAAGACCTATGACTGAATCGATTGATTGGACCTCTTATCACTGGCTTGAAGTAGATTGGAGGTAAATAAATAAATCATACCAACCTTACAAAAATTATTGGCATCTCATAATACCTTTTAATAGCTTATTTTATATTCCCTGTATTTAAAAATATTAAATGTTCCTGGTTTATTGCTCAATACTGATCCCCTAGCCTTCCCCTGCTCTCCTTATCTCTAGTTCAAAATTCAACCTAGTTGCCTTCTAGAGATACACAATAGCATAGCTATAAATGCATAGTGAAGTCCTGAATCATCTTCCAGAAAGGTTCAGCTTATGCCTCCTCCTCCAAGAAACCTTTCTGGATTTTCCCAGTTGTTAGTTCCCACATTCCCAATTACTTGGTATTTATTTTCTATTATTTTATGTTTGTTTATCTGTGTAGGTATTGCCTACCTAGCACAGAATGTAAGTTCCTCAAGGCTCTGAATTGTTCCATTTTTGTCTGTCTTCTAAGTAACTAGCACAGGGCCTGCTACAAACACAGTTCTTATTTCTTGCTTTTGTAACTTTTCCCCTAATGTGTCTTTAAAACTGGCTATTACTACTTTGAGCATACCTTAGATGATACCGGTGTCTCTATTGCATAATTAAATCCCCTTTATATCGCAATTCTTTAGTACACTTTGTCTCCATTCTGATGTGTGAATTACTCAAAACAAGCAATAATTTTGATGTTGCTCCATCAATAGTCATATGTGTGCACTTGTGTTAACACAAGACTGATTCAGAGTATCTAACCTGGACCAGATGAAGTGGATCTGGGATGGTTTCCCAACCATCTCATAGTGAGTTCTCTTTAAATTGACCACTGGATTTCATTCCATATTCACATTTTTTGGCACTCTATTGTGTTTTTAATGCTATGGCTTTGAAGAATGAGTATTATTTCCAGGAATATGCAAGGTTGTAGTTACTAAAGAGTACAGTTGAATGACAGAGATAGTACAATAGCTCCTAATGTAAGGACGTCAAGCCTTTAAGCATCATGCCTGGCCAAAAGGAAACAATTAGTCCGAAGGCAGTGTGGTTAAAAATGGAAAGAAACCCAAGAATTGACAAATTATTTCAGCAAAATAGCCTAATTAATGCTTAAAAACTAGGTTAAAATCTGCAGAGGAACCTGGCAGTTGGGAACGAGGGATATGTGTTATTCCCATACAATGTGGTGTAAACTGTTTGAAACTGAAGGAACAGTGAGATGAGTATACAATCAGTTCATAACTGTTGTTATGGAGAAAAAAATGCTCTTCATTGGCAAGATATTATAAAGACTAGAATACTGGAGACCAGTTAAGGGAATTTTTACTGATGAATCTCATTTTTTATTAAAGGTTAGATGATTGCTAAAAATCTATGTGAATTTGTAAGACAGCAGCATCTTCATCAAACTCTAAAACATTTATCTTCCAAAAATGTTTTGGATATATGCGTGTATATACATTTATATATATATATATATATATATATATATATATATATATATATATATATATATATATATGTATGTCTATATATTTGTGTGTGTGTGTGTGTAGATAGATAGGTTTTACCTCAATAGGCCCTGAAAGTCTTATTTCAGTTGAGGAAATGATAATCTCTGATAAAGATATTGATATGATGAGAATCAGAATTGTTGCTAATTTATAGAGATTCCCAACTGGAGATCAAATGCTGCAACATGGCCTTGAATTATGCCACATATTATGAAAGGTTAAAAAATAAATCCAATACATGGAGATAAACATGATTATACAGGCTATAAATTCACCTGATCAAAACCCAGTGAAAATTTGTGGGCTATAATCAGGATTACACTTGGGGGGAAATGGACTATTTGCCAAGGGTACTCAATGTCTAAGGTGATTTGTAGTTTTACGATAAAGAATTAAAGACTACAATGCCAGCATGTATAAAATAATTAGTAAAAGGTGCTACAAAATACAATTTTCAAAAAATGTAAAGAATTGTAAGGTTTATTTTATATTTTACTTTGTCCTGTAACTTGTATCATAAAAATGTGGATACTTGACTCAAGACAGGAATAGTGTCATTGCTCCTCTTTGCATCTCAGAACCTAGCGTATTAACTTGTACAGAACAACCACTAAATAAGTGCATTGAACGTAATCAAATGATTAAAAAGTCAGTTTGCATCTCATGTACCACATAATTCTTTTATTTGGGTAAGTATGCACTCACACACAAACACACACTCCTCTCTGTGTGTGAGGGAGTATTTTTTCTTTTTTTCTTTCCTTCTTTTCTTTCTGAATGTTTTTTAAAGTTTCCGTTGGGGCTAGAACATCTTAGAATTTAATTTAACTTTGAAAGTCATACCAAATAGAATAGTCCTGTGAATAAGACTGGTTGACTGATGTCCTCAGAATTAAGGCTTTTTCCTTTTTTATCTTTCTAGCAGTATCACTTTGCCTATTGTGTTGCACGTAGTAGGTGCTTATTACATATTTATTGAGGCTGAAGAACCCAAGTGACCCTTTGGTGGCCACATTTAATCCTTTTTCTCCTCATGATCCAGGGAGCACATCTTTGAAGTTCTTTTCATTCATCTCCCTATGTATTTATAGTACTGTGCTCATTATATTCTTTCATATTTAGAGTTTGGTTAAACTCCTATCTGAAACAGCTGCACTAACCAAATATCCCATTGTTTTGTTTTGCCTCTAAACATTGAGGTCAAGAGAGATAAACCTTGAAATGAAGGCTTCATTTGAAGCAAACACTTTAAACTTTGTGGAAAAAACACATTTCCAACTTTAGACAGTACGTATTCTAGCGATGACATCATTGTGTCCCTCCCTTTACTGAAAGAAAATAGTCTCCCGTGAATCCATTGTCAGAGAGAGAGGGGATAAGTAATTGACTTTGGTCAAGATTTAGGCAGAAAAGTTTAGTTTTCAATTAATATTTATGCTCAGTCAATAGTCAAAAGATACATTTGACACATATTTTCAACGTTTATCATTAGCACTTTTTACTAGATGAGTAGTGGATTTTTTTCTGTTTCTTTATTTTGAATGGAAAATCACACTGTTATTTGAATGAAAAATCATTTATTTTATGATCTACATAGAAGGTAGGGAAAAAATCTCATTGAATTTTTTGAATCTCACAACTATCATATAAAGTTGGGTAAAAATCTGGAAGGTAGATACAAAAAAATTGTGAATTGGCTGTGGCTGAGAACACATCTCCCCTCTCCATACCTAACTGCCTCTCATTCCTTGGATACTCTTTTCTCCTCCTCTTGGGTTTCTTTCAAGACTCAAGCATTGCTTTCTATGTGTGGCTCTCTTGTTCCTTTCTCCAGTTGCTATTGCCTCCACCTCAAGATTAATTTATCTGTCTGGTATTTATTCTGAATATATCTTTACATATGCATAGTGTTTCTACTGCTAGCATGTAGGCTCCTCAAGGGGAGGGACTGTTTTGCTTTTCATGGCTAAGTGGTCTAATTCGTAGACTATTGGACATTGAGTCAGTAAAGACTCAAGTTCAAATATCAAAACCTGTGAGACCTTGGTTGAGTCATTTAACCTATGTCTGCCTTACTTTCATCATAGGGACAATAATAGCACTTGTATCAGAAGTCAAGGTTGTGAGAATGAGATAGCAAATTGTATACTCTAAAAATATGTCATGATATTCTATATTTACATTATAATTTATCATATTATATTAACATAGTTATGCTCCTCTATGTTAGATTAATGTTACAATCCCTAATTTAAAGCATTACATAAATGCCACCTATTCTTTTTGTATCTCTAATGTGAAATACATAATAAGAACATGATTACTGCTTACTGACTGATTAGTAACCTTTATTGTCTTACTGTGGATGTTATATAAAAATTGCTTGTTCTTAGTAAAATAGTGGCCTAATTTCAATTCAGGTGCCCTGGGACCACTTTCTCTTGACCTTAGCTACTCATTTACTTGGGTTATTTTCTAGTTGTCCAGAGTCTTCCTTCTTAGGATGTGTCCCATATCTCAAAAGTTTCATTCCCTCCATCCCTCAGCTGAGTGACAACTCCCATTCCTTTGAGACCTGATTCTTCTCAACTGCATACTAGAAAAAATGCATCCAATGGCATTATTTATACTAAAATGTGAATGACATAATGTAACAAGAGGTTTAAAAGCACTCACTTTACTTGCACCTTTAAAAGGGTATGTGTTGAATAGGGAGTTCCATTCATCTTTTCAATAAATACTTATTAAACATTTGACCCACTGAAGGCATTTTGCTAAGACTGTAGGAAATACACCAGTCCAATGTTGAGTTTCCTTTCTGTGATAGCACAATCAGGTTAAAGCAGCATTTACTTCTCAAAGTTGAGAGATGAGCAGTATTTGTAACACAATATCAGTTTTATAAAACATGAGCAAATAGTCTGAAAGAGGTGAAGTGAGACCTGGCTGAGACTTGAACCTAGGTTTTCTGATACCAGGGCGTGCATCTGACCAAGATGTTTTGTATGATTTCAGGTTTCCTCACATTGACATATGCCATCCTTTTTCCCACTGAGCTGTTGTGATGGAGCATAGTAGAAAGGAAAGTATACTGGCTATAGAATCAGAAGTCCTAGGTCCAAATTTCATCTCTAATGTTTACTGCCAGTGTGATCTTTGGCAAAGCATTTATCTTCCTCATATCTCTTTTCTCATCTATAAAATGGAATGAGTAGATTAGATGGTCTCCAAGGTCCCTTTCAACTCTAGATTTATGATTCTATGAATGGCAAAACACAGCAGGAATCCTTCTGTGAACCCTTCTGAAAAATAATTTGGAATCATGGAAAGTGTCATGAGACTCTTCTTAGCATTTTTTCCATAGAAATCAGTACTAGGACTACATCACAAAGTCAGAAAGAAAGACCTCGTATATTCCAAAATATTTATAGCCAACTTATGGTAGTACAATCTGTAAAGATGGAGACCTATTAAGTGGAGAGGATGGCTAGATAAATTGTGGTATATGAATGAAATAGAATATTACTACACCATAATAAATGTTGAAAATTAGTTCAGAGAAACATGGGAAGATGTAGATGAACTAATGGATATACCAGTCTGCAGGACTATACATTGTACCTAGGGGCAGCTAGGTGGTGCAGTGGATAGAGCACCAATGCAGGAGTCAGGAGGACCTGAGTTCAAATCTTACCTCAGACACTTGACACTCACCAGCTATGTGACCTTGGGCAAGTCACTTAACCCCAATTGCCTCATGCTGGGTCATCTCCAGTCATCCTGATGAATATCTGGTCACTGGATTCAGATGGCTCTGGAGGAGAAGTGAGGCTGGTGACCTGCTCAGCTCACCCTCACTCAAAACAAAGTCAAGTGCAAGTAGTGTTACCATTTCTGTGATGGCATGGTCTTCTTCGGCAAAGAAGGACAAACACACATATTGTACGTAAATACAATAATTTAAGCATAACACTGAGAGGCAACTAAATTCAGATTAATTATAATAACTAATTTTGGTCCTGCAGAACAGATGATGAGACACAACTCTCCTCTAAGCAAAGATATGAGGGGCAAGAGATAGAGAATGTGGCGTACGTGATCAAATCAGATCACTATGGTTGACTTTGTTAACTGAAATGTTTTTTTCAAGGAAGAATTCGGTGTTGTGTATAAGGCTGTATATAGGGACATGAGTATAATCTAAGAGGTATCCACAAAACTTAAAGAGGAAAGAAGAAGTAAGAAATGTAAGACTTCAAGGAATGCAGAAGGAAAGGAGGGAAGAAAGGGAGAAAGAGATGAAGGAAGGGATGAAAGGGAAGAAGGAAGGAGGGAAGGAAGGAAGCAAGAGATGAAGGAAGGGATGAAAGGGAAGAAGGAAGGAGGGAAGGAAGGAAGCAAGGAAAGAAAGAAGGAAGATTTGGAGTTGAGTCAACATATCTAAATTCAAATTTAGGTTTTGCTTTCTCAGAGCTATGCAAAGTTAACCTATCTGCACATTCATCTGTAATACAGAAATAATAACCTGCAAACTATATTCATCATAAAATTTTTGTGAGAATTAAATTGTATGCTATATATGTATATATATGCTAAATATACACCTACCTATCACCTGTCTGTCTGTCCATCTATCTCTCTATACTATAAAAAAAGCAATGTCATCTAAGCTATTTTGGATCATAACAGAGAAAAGAATTTAGTCCTAAAATCTAAGTTTCTCTTTCATTCACTCTGGCAGGCTGTTTCTGTTGGTAAATGAGGAGTTTGAAATAACGCTATTATACAAGTGACACAATGTAGTTGGAGAAATATAGACTTGGGGTCAGACCTTCGTTTCAGGTTTGGGTTCTGTCACTCACTTGAGGTATGATCTTGGAAAAATCAATTTACTGTTTCCATACTAGCTTCCCTAATCCGTAAAGTGAAGGGTTTTCCTAGCCAATCCTTAAAAAGTCCCTTCCAGAGAGAAATGTCTATGAATTTAAGATATGTACACCACACAAAGCATTCATTACCTTACCTTTTTAAAATATTCAGCAAGTGGCATTTTTGGACAGTAAAATCTAAAATAACACAAAGCAAAAACCCAACAACAGCAATAAGCAGCTTGTACATTTTCTCTTTGAGTTTTTAATTCTCTTTACTATGAGCTATTTAATTTCTTTTTTTGAGATTCCTTCAGCAGCAATCAACTCAACCTTAATATGCAGCATCCCTGTTATTACCATGTGAAGATTTGGGGCTGGGGTTGGGGGGGTGGTGCAGGAATCAGCACTGATAGAATGACTCACAGCCATGTAGAGATCACTGATATATGGCTGTGTGCTCCAGCCCATTCATGTTACACTCCCACCGGATTTGTACTCATGGCTTTAGCAGAGAAATCTTGTCCCTCCCCGATCCTCCTGCCCACATGGAGTTCAGATTAAGGCCTCCTTTCCACTTGGCTAGTTCTTGAGAACTAGATGTCCAGTCTTTCTAGCTTGTGTATATATATCGAATGGTGCCAACTTCGGTCTATGATAGTGATGTAAATATGAAAGCTGCAGACCCAGATCTTAAGCAAAGAAATGTGAATTACCTTTTGCATGGGAGAACTTCCTTTTTCCCCTTTTAAACTACTTAATAGCAAAAATGTGATCAAATTCAGGATGTTCAGTTCCAGGGGTGTGCTAGATTCAGCTGGAACTACAGGGGACCTGATTATTCAACTTTCCATTCTGATTCCATTACTTTGTTTTGCTTAGACCATTAAAGTGATAACAAGGAACTCACTGTCATCGAAGGTAGCCCATATCATTTTTGAATTACTCTCTTTTGTAATCTGTCAACACCCCCCCCCATTATGATGAACCTCAATCAGCTTTATTGTAACATCTACCTATTGGTCTTCTGGATTAGATATGACCCAGACCAAGGTAAACAATGGTGTATTGATAAGTGGTTAGCAACCAGCTTTCTGGGGAATTAAACTGTACACACAACACACTTTTAAGTTTAATCAGCATTAATAACTTTTTCTCTAACACTTTTTAAGTCTAGAGGCAGAGGTGAGGAGCCTGGTAGATAATTAACAGAACAGCAAATCAAGCTCTGAGTAGTGTTTGTCAATTTCTTAGGTAATGCTCACACTGAAAATTTGATGATCATCCTCTGCAGTTTAAATAGGGTGTAGTAAACGTCTGAAGTGGAACTTTCTGAATTTGATTGAATTCTTACTTCTCATGTGCACCCTGTCATATTTAAGACCTATGTCTCCAGAGAGAGTTTGGTACTGTGCTAGCTCATCGGCGAGTCAGGTCTGAGGCATGTCACCCTCTGTTTGGCTGCATATGATTTCACTTCATCCCATGTGAGCTTCTAACACCATCTTGTAGTAAGCAGTCATAAACCATCACCAGATTTGCCTACAGTTGCATTTTAACAGACTTTCTGGACAATATCATTTCAGAAATTATGCTGTGCAATGAAATTAATTAACACAGGTAACTTGTGGAACCCAGACTTTTATTGTTTCTTTCATTTCATAAAATTTCCATGGCTAAAGCACCTGGAAAAGTCATACAGCTTGAGTGGGCACCACATTAGAAAGGCCTAAAGGAGAGCAGATGGAAATTCTGAGGGTGAAATAACAGATGGGAACTCTGGAGGCGAAACTTGAACTTGGATATTTCAAAGTTCACATTGCTGAACATAAAGTCCTATTAAACATCTTCCGATAAAGAGTTAAAATGACAGGCTGTACTGTGACTTTCCTCCTTATGAATTTCCAATGGCACCTAGCTGTCAACAATCCCTGTGGCAGGAGTTTAAAAAGCCTTCCTTTTACCCCAGTCTGCTTCTTTCCAAACAGCAGATTTTTTAGGCAATGCTTTCCTCTACCTGGGATTCTATGTGAAGGCGGCACTGCTATAAACAGGGAGAGAAAGATCCAGCTCTCTCTCTCTTTTTTTCCTTTTTAGCAAGCTGATTGCCTCTCCCCTATAATTTCCCTCTTCTCCATTTAGACAGCTGTGCACCCACAGAAAGCCATGTTGGCAAGGGGGCAGGGGAGGTCAGGCAGGCTGACCTGTGCACTGGCCAGTCGGAAGCCTGCTGTTGTTTTGGAAAGATGTCCATGCCATCCCACAGACATCCCCTTTTGTGAAAAGCGGCCAAGCTGTCTGACACAGTTCACCCTGGGGCATGGTGTGGCCCAGGCTCCAGTGTTTACTTCATTTTGGTGTGGCTCCACCACTGCTCCCGCCTCCCATTTCTTAAATGGTCCAGGGCCATGGAGCTTGTGTGAGACAAATAGGTTCTAAATTTACCAGATTCCACTGGAGGGACTGGAGCTGCCCAAAGAGTTTATTCTTTTGTGAGAAATGCCTTTCTTCCTGTTTTTGATGTCTGACTTGGAGGGAAGCACTTGTACAAGAGAACTATGATGGGAATTTCGACGTTATTATTGCTCTCAGTGAAGATGGAGCCCCTGAATGTGTCAGTCTTCTCTTGTTGCTCCTCACTGAGAGTTGGATAGATTCCAAAGTCAGGTTTGCCCATGGGGCAAGGCAGTGTTTATTTATTTATTTTGATTGGACCTTCAGTGCAGAGCTTTTCTGCATTTGGTTTGCATTTTCTCAGATGTCCTTAGAAGTGGAGGACCTCTTTTATCACAATACTGTGAACTAGAAGATCAAAGGGCATACCTGGAAATTATACCATTCCTAAAGACAGAAGAGGCTGCATGACATAGTGGGTAGAGCACTGGCTCAGGAGTTAGGAAGACAAGTTTTAATCCTGCCTCAGACATTTACTAGCTGTTTGACCCTTGATAAGTCACTGAATCCCTCTGGGTATCAGTTTCCTCATCTGTAAAAAAGTAGGGGGTGCATTTAGTGACCTCTAAATATAATACTTTATAAAGAAGCTTCACTAAGCCTATGCCTATAGTTTCAAATAGCATAAATGTCTTCTGAATGACAGGATGAATATTTAAATTTCCTTTTTGTTTTGTGACTCATCTAAAGTCAAAGAATCATTTTGGTGTTGATGGGGAGGGAAGGGAAAGGAATAAGAATCTATATAATGCCTATGGACATTCTAGGCACCTCTACAAGCATTTTTTACAACTGTTATCTCACTTGACCCTCACAGCAACCCGAAGAGGTATTTCAATTATCATCCCCACTTTACAGATGAGGAAATTGAGGCAACCTGAATTTGTGACTTGTCCAGGGTTACATAGCTCATAGGTGTCTAAAGCTAGATTTGAACTCAGGTCTTCCTTTTTCCAGGCTCAGCAATCTATCTACTGTGCCACCAGTTCCTTCAAAATATGGAAATGGTAGAGAATCCAATAATTATATGGACAGTATGATTATATTAGACAAAATACAATATTAAAACATGGATGCCTCTGGTTCTGACATTGAGTTGAGTGATTTCAAGTGAGATACTTAGCTTTCCTCAATCTTAAATTTCTCATCTATAGAATAATGGGCTAGATGGTTTCTAAGTTTTCTTCAAATTTTAACATTCTGTGGAGTCATCCTAATGAATATCTGGTCACTGGATCCATATGGCTCAGGAAGAGAAAGTGAGACTGTTGACCTTGCACAGCCCTCCCTCACTCAGAAAAAAGTCAAATGCAAGTTATGTTGTCATTTCTCTGATGGCATAGTCTTCTTTGAAAATGAAGGATGAACACAACAACAACATTCCATGATTCTATTACGTAGTCATTGAACAAACATTTATTAATCATTCATTGCATCCAAAGCACTGTGATAGGTTCAAGGAGAGATATTTTTCAAGGCTTCAGGGGTTTGTGATCTCATTGATTTGTCTATCTTTTCTATTACCATAGGTAACCCACAGATACCTATGCAAGAGTTATTAATTTTCTTCTATAGATCACCCACAGAGAAACTACTTCATACACTGAAGCAAGGTATCAGTGGTGCACTTAGATTCCTATTAATAATCCCTTGATTTAGCTATATTTTAGCTCATCTTATCTCTTTGGCTGTTTCTTGAGTGCAGATCATCAGTGAAAGTATACTCTTCTTATTTGTACCTACCATGGGTGCCTGAATTGCATATGGGAAATTGAATAGTTCTTTGGATGATCTCAATATACTCTTCAACAGAGGGAACCATCTTTTCTATATAAATAGTCTTTTGGCAAAGCCATATGGTTGTGAATACTGAAATCTCTGAGGAATCAAAATTTCCATGTGACCCAAAGGGCAATAGACAGATACTAGAGTAGATGCAAAGATAAAATCACATACAGTTGCTGACTTCATGGCACCTGTAATCAAATGGGAGAAGTGGAGGATGAATACAAATATCTCTAATATTCATTATTGCAATACCAGATAATTTGAAGGCAGTTGAATATTATTATCTCTTGTATATTCAAAGTCTAGCTAGACTAAGGAGGAATTAAAGCTTATATTAGATATCATTCTTGATTTCAAGGAACTTACAATCTAAATGGGAGATGAGACACTAATATAGGTAACTTTACTGTATGTGGTATTTCATAATTGTTTGCCATTGTTATGACCAGGAAACTAATTAATTAGATACATCAGCTAAAGTCAATTGTTCTGGTATGATATAACTACAACTTAAGCATATTAGTGCCCTTCAAGGTTCACTGTACCATTATGATACCGATTGGTAGGCTAACAACAGGTAGGTGCCAGTGCTCCATAATACTGAACAAAAGCCATTATTTTTCTAATTGTTTCATTTTTCCAGATTTCTCATTGGTAGATGAATTTAGAGGAGCAATGAACATTTTTTTTTAAAAAGATACTTCAGGAAAATGTGATAGTGCTAAAAATCATGTCATTTGGAGAAAAGAGAAAAGATTGATGAATGTTTGCCATGAACCCCACAGAAGAACCCTCCTGTTACGTTTCAACAGTTTTCAAGAGACCATTCAAGCTACTTTGTTGTATAGTGCTTAGTAGATGGTAAGTGTTTAATAAATAATTTTTTCATTCATTCATTCATGTTAACCAAAGATTTTTTACAAAAGTTACCCACAGTTCCTTTGAGAACAAGAACTTTCACTTTGCTTTGTATCTCCAGCACTTAGAAGAGGACCTGGCACATCACTGGTGCTTCAATGATAGTTGACTGATTTCTGGTTGACTGATGGACTTTGAGGTTTTGTACTTTGGTCTTTCTTTTAACGCCATCGCACAGAGTTCCACAAGAACTCTAATGCTCTAACAATGGTTTTACCTACTTGCATCACTATGAATTTCAAAGGTATGAATTCATAGCGAAAAGTATTTGCTATAATATGTGTAATTTTATAAAGAGCTATCTGTACTTGTCTGTTTTAATTAAATTTTGAAATGTACTGAAAGCATATAATTGTCATTATCTTAACAATTTTAATGTCATATATGAAGTTTTAGTAATCCATTTGCCTTGAGACACATTAGATCGCTAGGGTTGGTGTAGTGATGTGCTAATAAATGTTTTATTACTGACTTTCTGAAAAATAAAAGGTAGGCATGACAAACATTGTATTGTAATCTACATTATAACTTTAAGTTAGGCAATCATCAGAATAATAAATCAAACTCTGATTTGTAGCATTTGCTGATTTCTGAGATGTAAATGCCTATCCCAAAAGTTTAATGATCAGTTCTTATGAGCCAGTTAGACCTGGCTACAGAACACCCCCGGATTCAGGGAAATATGTACATGGAAGAGAATAAGATTTAATGTAATGGAACTCAAAATATCATTAGCATTCTATAGTTAAGATGAATCCCAGAATCTCATCACTGATAGGTATCTCAGAGGTATTTTGTAAGATCATATTATAAGTGGCTAACATTTAGATGTCACCTACTATGTTCCAGGAACTGTTTTAAGTACTTTACAAATATTATCTCATTTCATCCTAATAACTACCCTGGGAGGTAGGTGCTATTATTATCCTTACTTTACAGATTAGGAAACTGAGGCAAACAGAAGTTAAATTACTTACTCATGGTCTCACAGCTGGTTAAGTGTCTAAGCCTGGGTTTGAACTCTGATCTTCCTGACTCCAGGCCCAGTATTCTATCCATTGCACCACCTACCTACCCTGTGATCATTGGATCATAGATTTATTATTGGAAAGGGTCTTAGAGTTCACTGAGTCCAATTGCCTTATTTTATACAGATAATTAAACTGAGACTCACAGTTAAATGACTTATTTAAGGTTATTCAGCTAGTAATTGTTTGGGGCAGAATTTGAACTCCAAATCCAACAGTCTATCCTCTGTACCAGGCTATTTTTTTCAAACATTCTATAGATTTTTCAATTTTAAACAAGTCTTAGAGATCATCCAGTCCAACCCATCAGGCCACCTTTAAAGATTTGCTCTATAACTTTATGGGACAGTTAGGTGGTTGATAGAGCACCAGTGCAGGAGTCAGGAGGACTTGAGTTCAAATCTCACCCCAGACACTCACAATACACTGAAGAAAATAGCTCCTTAAAAATTAGACTTTGTCAAGTACTGACTTGATGAGATATCAAGAAAGAATAAAACAAAATCAGAAGACTGAAAAATAGAGAAAAATGTGAAATATCTCATAGGAAAACAAATCACCTGACTTGTGTGACCTTGGGCAAGTCACTTAACCCTAATTTCCTCATCCTGGGCCATCTTCAGTCATCCTCATGAATATCTAGTCACTGGATTCAGATGGCTCTGGAGGAGAAGTGAGGCTGGTGATCTGCACAGCCCTTTACCACTCAAAAAAACAAAGTCAAGTGCAAGTCACGTCATCATTTCTCTGATGGCATGGTCTTCTTCGGCAACAAAGGGCAAGCACGCACACACACACACACACACACACACACACACACACACACACACACACCTCCCACTATAACTCTGTAAGGATTCCTCTGGATCCGATCATGTTTTGTTCCCAGAATTGCAGAATTTAAAGATGGAAGATCCTTGAGAGGCCATCTAGTGGAAACTGTGACTGAGCAAGAATTATCTGTATGATAGTCTCAGGAAGTGGTCATTCAGGCTTTTTTGAGAGCCTTTGAGAGATGAGGGATCCATGACCTACTGAAGCAGATTGTGGCACTTTTAGATGGCTGTCATTGTTAGGAAGATTTTCCTTCTGTCAAGCCCAAATTTGTCTCTTTGCAACTTCAGCTCATCACTTCTGGATTTTCCCTCTGGGGCGAAACACAACAACTTTAATCCCTCTTCCACATGACAGAACATCAAATACTTCAAGACAGCAATCACACCCTTCCCAAATTCCCTCCTTCAGGCTAAGCATTTCCTGTTTGTTCAAATAATCCCCATAATGCATGACTTTTTACACCATTCACTACCCTGATTATGTTCCTGCGGTCACTCCCCTATATAATGTGAAGTCCATAACTTAATACAACACTTCAGGCATGCTGGGTTCCACAGGATTATTTCTACTCCTGTTTGTACACATTGCCTAATGCAGACTAACATCGTATTATTTGGTTGTTATTGTATGTCATGTCATACTAGTGGGCAGTTTGGTAATTTCTTGAAATATGATTTCTAGACTCTGTTTTTGATCATGGCTTTTAGGTACTTCAAAAATTCTTAAATGATCTCTCCCCAATCTCTTTTCCAGGTGATTTGTTTTCCTATGAGATATTTCACATTTTCCTCTATTTTTCAGTTTTTTTATTTTGTTTTATTCTTTCTTGATATCTCATCAAGTCAGTACTTGACAAAGTCTAATTTTTAAGGAGCTATTTTCTTCAGTGTATTGTTTTCTTTCTCTTTTTCCACATTGGTCATTGTTTTTTTCATAATTTTATTGCATTGCTCTCATTTCATTTCTAATTTTTCTTCTACTTTTATAATTTGATTAAATCATTTTTTATTCTTTTTTTTAAAAACAATCTCTTTGTTTAGTTCTTCTGTTTCCTTGTATATATTTTCAAGTCATCTTTTGATTTTTGTCTTGAGATTCAAACCTGTCATCAAAGTAACTTTTTCCGTTTGAGTTCCTTTGTATCATTGGTTCATTTTTCCAGTGTCTGTCTTGATTTTGGATTTTATGTTAAAGTTGGACTCTGTTCTCCTCTGAAGGTAGAGTTTCTATCTTTAATAAGCTTCTACTGCTTTCACAATAGGTGCCTGTAAGTTTTTGATGCTTCCAAAGTGGTATTATCTGGGGGGAATGTCTAGTCACTGTCTTCCTGGTCCTTACCCAGGAAAAGTCCCTGCTCCTTTGAGATAACAACTGTTCTTCTCAAGCCAGAACTCTGACCCAGAAATGGATAATGGATGACACTTACCAAATTGCACATGATTCTATGCTCAGTGCTAGCACAGGGGTCCTCTGGAATCACTTTCTGACAAGCTATTCAGTCCTCTTACCATTCCTGAGCCCTCCTTGTTCTGCTGCTACTGTCAAGGCCTGCAGTGATATCTGCTTCCACCACACTGTACTGCTGGCCAAGTCCCACCAGAGTATCCACAGCCCTTTCTGGCCTCTTATGCTGCCCTGTACTGGAAAAAAAAAAAAATGACTCACTACAATTTTTTTATTGGTTGTCCCTCTGAATTCATTTTTATGTGTCCAAGTTTAAACATTTTGATGTGTCTAAGTCTAAATAACTTTTAAGAAGTTGTTTAGAGGTGTGTGTTGGGAAAGCTTGGCAAAAATGCTCACTTTACTCCTCTATCTTGCCTCCCAATTGATTCATACATTTCCAAATACACTTAACTGTATTGTCATCTAGCTCACATCATTCCACCTTTTTGGGCCCAGGAGGAGAAAGTGAGGCTGGTGACCTTGCACAGCCCTTCCACATTCAAATCAAAGTCAAGTGCAAGTCATGTCACCATTTCTCTGATGTCATGGTCTTATTTGAAAAGGAAGGGCAAACACAACTCCATCTTTTCCACAAGAAAAGTAGAAGGTACTTTGTCAAATACTTTACTAAAATTTGAGTAAACAGTATCTACTACAGCATCCTTCTTATCTTTTAGTTCAGTAAATTTATCAACAAAGAAATGCCTTGTTCTTAATGAAGCCATGTTGGCTCTTGGTCATGATTGCTTCCTTTTCTAAAGGTTCATTTACTATATGCTTAAAAAAACAAGAAATTTTCTGTGGTCAAACTCACCAGTCTCTAGCATGATGATTTTATTCTTTTTTCCATTTTGAAAAATCAGGATATTTGCCCTTCTCCAACTCTTATCCAATATCCCTCTTTTTCTCTACACCTGAAATAAAATTTTGTATTGTAAATTTAGCAATCATCAATGGTTACAAATATTTCAAGGAAAAAAGAGCTTGGTACAAGATACTTTGAAATTTTCTCACATCTGGTATTTTATTTTAAGAAATATGTTTGTATAAGTATAATAAGATAGTAGCAAATTGTTCTG
Organism: Bettongia penicillata ogilbyi; assembly: GCA_023548195.1. Taxonomy (NCBI): domain Eukaryota; kingdom Metazoa; phylum Chordata; class Mammalia; order Diprotodontia; family Potoroidae; genus Bettongia; species Bettongia penicillata. The sequence continues at coordinate 14,248,296 of JAJHZJ010000560.1, forward strand.
GGTCCCCATTTGCACCTCCCTCCCCCAATTTCTGTTCATCTTTTAAAGTTCTTTATTGAAATTCTCATTTTCACATGTATCACTCCCTAATGATTTACCCTATCCCTTCAACTCAAATAGAAGCCCTCTCATATAACAACTATATCTACAAGAACAAATGAACACATCGACCATTTCTTAGAATGCATGTCTTATTCTTCACTTTGTTCACTGAAACATTTTAGCAAATGCACAGCAGAGAACAGAATGAAGGCCAAAGAGAGAAACAGACAAGCCATATGATTTTGAAACTAATGTGTGGAATTTATTATATGCTTAAAAATGAAAGCTATATTTAATAGAGATACATGGTTTCATTTATAATTCTCTTTTTCTGTTCTCTCTATATAGAAATATCAGTTCTTATTGCTTGAAGCTATTTGTAAAATTAAGAATAAAAATTATAAAAATAATTTTTAAAAGTTTGGAGCCTTGGAACATGAAGCAAGAAAATGATTCATACCCAAGATGTCTGGAAATAGACACATTGCTCTTTAGGAACTTCTCAATGTGCTTTTCCTTTTATCTGAAACAAAGTGCTTCTTAATAGAGGCCCCTTAACTTCATCTGAACACTAACAGATATTGGATGCTGTTCCCTTAAGAAACGAACTCTCACACAAATTGTGACATTAACAATGGTGGAATATTTAAAAGTCTCCATTACAGTGCATTTCAAAGTTATGGTCTCCCAGAAAATACAAACCAAACTACAAAGCACACTAATCACCAGCCTGTACAAGCAGAGGAAGGATTTAGTGGGCATCTGATTTCACAGTTGAATGGTACTCTTAGGGACTAAGCAGCAAGCCAAATCTAAGACACCACTGAACAATAAACATGGATATGCCATAGGAATATGCACACATGCACATGCATACACTCACTTTCTCACATTTTTTTTTTACAAAAACCAAAAGTATTCATGTTTATAACATACCATTACTCTGCTGTCATTATACTTGATGAGAGAATGTGCTAGAGAGAGGAAAACAGACTCTGTACTACTTTCCATCTAGAACAACCTCTGCATTCATGCATATAGATTAAATCTGCTTTTCTGTGCTTTGGGAATTTACCTAGATCTGTAACTTTATCTATGCAGAGAATTCCTAGTACGGAAATTTCATCTAATTAATGCTGATTTGCAAACAATCTAGAATGTATAGTCTTTAACAGTTGCTCAGAAGAAAAGAGAGACATACCCAACGTCATATAGGCAGAAAGTGTCAAGGCAGTTAGGTGGTGCCATGGATAGGGTGCTGGGCCTATATTCAGGAAGATTCATCTTCCTGAGTTCAAATCTGGAATCAGACACTTTCTAGCTGTGTGACCGTGGGTAAGTCACTTAACCTTGTTTGCTTCAGTTTTCTCATCTGTAAAATGACCTGGAGAAGGAAACGGCAAATCACTCCAGTATTTTTGCCAAGAAAACCACAAATTAGGTCATGAAGAATCAGGCACAGCTCAATGACAACAACAGAACACAAAGCTTCCTGAGTCTCAGACTATCCTGACTCCCTTTTATGTTAATTTGTTTTAACTCTTTTCTCTTTGTGAGTTAGCTCTACAGGTACAGGATGCAAGAGAAAGAGTTTTAAATTAGCTGGTTATGCCATTAATTAGCTGAAAAAACTAATTTGTGCCTCAGATAATGTATGTGAATGCATTCTGAAGACTATAAAATCTTACAGCAAAGCAAGATACGGTTATTATTAAGAGCAGCTCAGCTTTTGTATTTAGTCCAATGCATACATATAGAGGAATCTCCTAAGGGGAGACAGTGTGGTCAAGTGTGGAGAGCACTGGCTTTCAAATCAGAGGTTCTGGGTTCCCAGAATTACATACTTGGAGAGTTGGAAGGAAGCACGGTGGCTGTGTCATCCAACCCATATGCAAAATGAATCACTCTTTGCTTGAAGACTTACAATGAAGGGGAAGCTACCACTTCTTGGAGACTTCATTCTACTTTTGTATAGGCTAATCATTAGGAAATTTTTCCTGTGACTGAGCTGAAATATAATTTTATGAAGCTTCTGCCCATTGCTAATAGTTTAGCACTCTGGGATCAAATAGAATTGTCTAATCCTCATAGACATTCAAATACTTGAAACAGAAAGAATATCCCCTGAGGCTTCTTAAAGGTAAAAAGTAACAGGATCATAAATCAAAATAAAGCCCTTTGACTCCAAACTCTCTGTTGTTTCCACTAATCTCTCTTTCACATACCAGTCCTCTGGAAACTTGAATGTTATCATGCCCACCTCCTTCCTTGTCCTGCCCTGAGTATTCTCCAAGTTAAACATACATTGCTCATTTGACTTAATTCTCCTATGGCATGGGCCTTCACAATCTTGCTTTCCCTCCTTTGGATTTTGTCATTCCTCAGTGGGTTAAGTGACTTGTCCTGGGTTACATAGCTAGTATGTAAGGCCATATTTGAACTCAGGGAGATTAGACTTCCTCATTCTAGGCCTCCACTGTGCCACCTAGCTGCCCCAGTTAATCAGTGTTCTTTAAAAACTGCAGAGTTTAGAACAGAACACAATATACCAGAAAATGTCTGACCAGGGCAGAGTACACAGAGGCTATATTGTCTCTGTACTTGGAATCTCTGCTTCTCTCAAAGTAACCCAACACCACATTAGGTTTTTGGATGTCATATCATATTCCTGATTCTTATTGAGTTTGCAGTCTTCTAAAACTCCCATATCTTTTTCAGAACCATTGCTATCTAACTAAACCTCATTTATTTTATATTCATGTATAAAATTGATTTTTGGTACCCAAGAGTAAGGTACATTCTTCCCTACTGAATTTCATTTCATTGGCCTCAGCCCAGTGCTCTATCTCTTTGGATCTTTTTGATTTCTGACTTGGCCATCTGTTCTGTTAGCCCTCCTGCCCAGCTTTGTGTCATCTATAACGTCAATGATAAAAGTGTTAAGCAGTACAGGGCCAAGCACAGATCCCTGGGCTACTGTAGGGATTACCTGCTATATGATACTGAATTCTAGTGCCATCAGTCACAACCTATGTGATCTTTAGCAAGTTATGCCCTGCCTCTGAATCTGTTTCCATAAAATGAATTGGATTAGTTGACCTGCAAGTTCTTTTCCAGCTCTAAATCTATGATCCAATAACTTCCTACCACATGGTTAAACAGTTTTCACTTTCGGACCTGCTGCAATTAGAAACTTACTTCCTTACAATGTGGTCCTTTCCAGTTTGAGATAATTTTGGTTGCTAGGAAATTTTTCCTTATGGCTAACACCTTGTAATGTTAATTTAAATGGGAAGATCTTTCCCTTTCATTAATAGGCCCATGTGACCTGCCTGGGTCACATGGAAATCAGGGTCACATGGAATACATGATGGGAGGAACTTGATGAATGGGTTCAACAGGAAGGAGAGGAGCACAAAGGGTGGAACAGGAAGAGGTGGAGCAAGGGTTGAGCTGAGAGGAAGTCAGAGAGCAGTCAGAGATAGGAAGGATACAGGCAAGCAGGCAGCTGGCTAGCATGAGTGAAAGAACTTGTTTATGATTTTGTCTAAGGGAAATGGTTTGTGGGAAGGCCCTAGCAGGGGTAAGACTTGGGGATGGTGTTGTCCACTGCATTGTTATTTTCTACAGATTTTTGCCCCTATGATGAATTTGGCTTTCTGTTGTTTTTTAGTTGTTGGAAATTTGTCCTTATGGCTATCACTCATAATTCTTTCTTTGTAGACCAAACCAAACAAAACTACATATGACAGCCTATCAAAAATGCATCATAGAACCTCATACTTTGGGAGGTAAATCAGCCTCATACAGCTGAATAGGAAACCCTTGTATATAACATTCAACGAGCGCTCATCTAACCTCTGGTTGAACATTTCCAAATAAGGAGACTTTAGTACTTCCTGAGTTATCCCATTACACTTTACTTAGACAATATTAAGACCTTGTTCCTTTTATCTAGACAAAAATCTACCATTCTTTACCATCTTTTACTCCCTTTTTTTTTCTTTTTGGAGTGATGCAGAGCAAATTTAATCTCTCTTCTTTATGAAAGCCCTTTAGAAACTTGATGGCAGCTATTATGCTTCCATAGGTCTCTTTTATTCAAGCTTAATAGCCTCAATTAGTTTAGTCCTTGTACTGAAGTCTTGATATCTCTCACTATCTTAGTTGCCCTCCTTAATACATGATTCAGTTGGTCACAGTCCTTCCTAAATTTGAGTATAGGTGAGATTAATAAAAAATGCATCAAGGAAATTCTGGAAGAAGGGAGGAGTCAAACCTCTGCAGATCATTTTCTACAGCAGGTTCTGAATTCATTGTCACACAACTGAATGAAAAATGTTGACTACCTGTGTTTGGCTCATTTGCAAAAGACACAGATTTAAAGGTTTCCCTTCCATAATGTGTGTCTTAGGTGTATATTAAAATCATATGTTTTCTGATGGTTGTAAATGCAGAGACAACTTTATTCAAGAGAGTCATGAAACAGGAGAAATATGCTTATTTTGTTGACCCCACTCCTGGAGGTTACCCTTCATAATCCATCTCCAACTTATATTTCCAGCCTTGCTATATTTAACTCCATTTCATATATTCTAAGGCCTAACCAAAGTGACCTTCCTTTCCTCATATGCTCTATCTTCCTTCTCTGTGCCATTATATTGGCTGTCTCCCATACTAAGAACGTACTACCTCCTAATATCAACCCCTTAGAACTCCTGAAAAACCCAGCTCAAGGACCTCTGTTTAAAAGCAGCAAGGTGGCACAGTGGATACAGCACAGGAGCTGAAGTCAGGAAGACTTAAAATAATATCTATGTGATACTAGGCAAATCACTTCATCTTTGTTTGCCTAAGTTTACTCACCTATAAAACAATAATAATCATAGCATCTACCTTGCATGATCATTGTGAGGTTAAATTAAATAATGTTTATATAGCACTTAGCACAATTCCTGGCACATAGTAGGTATTATATAAATGCTTGTTCCCTTCCCCCTTTCTTGATCCTGGCATCTGTTGGTGCCTCTCCCACCCAAATTGCCTTAGATCTATTTTGTATGTTTTCATATACACTTGATACATATAAATGTTTATTTTTCATAATGGAATGAGAGCTTGAGGGAAGGGACTTTTAACTTTTATCTTTGTATTCTCACAACCTACCACAGTCCCTGGAAAATCACAGGCATTATAGGCAGAAATGCTTGTAGTTGATTGATTCTCAATTGATAGTGAATGCTTTCAGGAGTTCCTGTTCATTGATGATATTGTGTTGTTGAATCATTTCTACTGTGTCCAACTCTCCATGGTCCCATTTGGGGTTTTCTTGGCAAAGATACTGGAGTAGTTTGCCATTTCCTTCTCCAGCTCATTTTATAGTTGAAAAACTGAGCTAAACAGGGTAAAATGACTTGCCCAGGGTCACACAGTAGTACCTGTCTGAGACTTGAACTCAGACTCTCCTCACTCCAGGGCTGGAATACTCTATCCACTGAACCAACAAGCTGATACTTTACTTTCATGTAATTATCAAGCTCCAGAACATTATGGAGCTTTCTTCTTTTAATTTTAAATTTTTAAAATTTAAAATTTAAATTTTTAAATTAAAAATTTTTTTCTAAAAAATTTTAAATTATTTATTTATTTTAAATCTTCCATATTCATTTCCACAAAATTTTGAGTTCCAAATTTTCTCCCCATCTCTCCCTTCCCTCCACCCCAAAACACCGAACATTTTAATTACCCTTACCACCAATCTGCCCTCTCTTCTAACATCCTTCTCTTCCCTTATCCCCATCCTCTCTTTTGTCTTGAAAGGCAAGATAAATTCTATACCCCATTATCTGTATTTCTTATTCCCCAGTTATATGCAAGAACAATACTCCACAACTGTTCCTAAAACTTTGAGTTCCAACTTCTCTTCCTTCCTCCCTCACCACCCATCCCCATTGAGAAGGCAAACAATTCAATACAGGCTTTATATGCATAGTTTTGCAAATGACTTCCATAATAGCCATGTTGTGTAAGACTGACTATATTTCCCTCTATCCCATACTGCCCCCTGTTTCTTCTATTTTCTTTTCTGACCTTGTCCCTCCCCAAGAGTGCTGACTTCTAATTGCTCCCTCCTCCCATTGCCCTCCCTTCCATCATCCTCCCTACCCTACTTATTCCCTTCTTCCCCATTTTCCTGTATTGTAAGATAGGTTTTCATACCAAAATGAGGGTGCATTTTATTCCTTCCTTGAGTCAAATGTGATGAGAGGAAGCTTCATGTTTTCCCTTTCACCTCCCTGCCTTTTTCCCTCCTTTGAAAAGTCTTTTTCTTTCCTCTTTTATAGAGATAATTTGCCCCATTCCATTTCTCCCTTTCTCCTCCCAATATATTCCTCTCTTACCTCTTAATTTTATTTTTTTAGATATGATCCCTTCATATTCAACTCCCCCTGTACTCTCTGTCTCTGTCTCTCTCTGTCTCTATGCGTGTGTGTGTGTGTGTGTGTGTGTGTGTGTGTGTAATCCCACCAACTACCCAGATACTGAAAAAAGTTTCAAGAGCTACAAATATTGTCTTTCCATGTAGGAATGTAAACAGTTCAACTTTAGTAAGTCCCTTATGATTTCTCTTTCCTGTTTACCTTTTCATGCTCCTCTTGATTTCTTGTATTTGAAAGTCACATTTCCTTTTAAGCTCTGGTCTTTTCATCAAAAATGCTTGAAAGTCTTCTATTTCATTGAATGACCATTTTTTCCCTGAAACATTATACTCATGTTTACTGGGAAGGTGATTCTTGGTTTTAATCCTAGTTCCTTTGACTTCTGGAATATCCTATTCCAAGCAAGCACTGGGGGCTGAGATTCAGATCAACTGCTCAATTTCTCCAGGAGCTTTAGGTGGGGGCAGGGAAGCCACATAGGGCTGAGGTACAGCTCAGATGCTTAGTTCCCCCAGGGGCTTTACAATGAGGCCTTCAACAATAGATGTGGGCTGTCTTGGGAACCCTTGCATTCTGCTGCCTCTGCTGCTGCTGCCTGAGACCAGAGCTATGGGGATACCCTGCTCCCTTCTTGGACAGCTGAAAAAACACTCTCACTGACCTTTGGCACCTGTGGGTTGAGGGATCTGTGTTGCTGCTAGGGATTCTGTCCCTGAAACCTCTCCTCTCAGTGCTGTGTGACCAAGGCTGGGTTGAGCTCTGTTCTGCATCTGGTGTGACAGACCTTTCCTGTAGGCCTTTCAGGTCACCCTGGGCTAGACACCTCCTCCACTCCATTGTTCTGCGGCTTCTGCTGCTTTAGAATTTGTTGAGATTCTTTCTTTACAGGTATTCTGTGGGCTGTGGGGGAAGAGCTAGTGAATGTGCATCTTTCTACTCCACCATCTTGGCTTTGCCCCCCCCCCCCCATTATGGAGCTTTCTTAATGAGATAGAGGGTCACTCAAAGAAAATCGAATTGATAAAAGAAGAAGAGGAATGTTTCTGTCCAGATTTTAAGACTCATTTGATCAGACAGTCTAATGAATTAGTCTATCAATAAGTATAAACTGGGTAAGCAATGAAGATAAACAATGAATTGAGTCCCAAATGAATTACTTGAGAAGCATGAACTAAATTGCATTTGAGACATTTTATAGTGTGTTCAAATCTATTAATATAACAGCAATATTTTCTCCAGCAGTGCTATATGATTGTGAATTATAAAATACAATGCCCTGAAGAAACAAAACTCCCCCTAAACCCTAGACTTCACAGACTAATGGGTCAAGAAAACTAATAAAAGGGAGCTAGGAAATGAGGTAGAGATCAGGAGTGGAGCCAAGAGAGAAGGAAACATGAATATCTTGGACTCTTAGTGAAATTAGGGTCCCAAGCAGAAAATTGCCAATCAGAAGAAGGATCCTATAGATGGATCTTCAGAGAAAGAAGACTGTTGGAATTGAATTAGAAAAGTATGAATAATCAGGAGCACATCTAGGAGAGACTCTCTGTTGAGTATTAGTGACCACATCAATGTAATTATAGTTAAGAATGAAAAACTTATTTAACATCAGGACAGGTAACATTAGAAAATAAATTAAATGCATGTTTTAAATGTTATGAATGATGTTAGTGCTGCAGAAACTTTCTATCAAGTGTTCAAAGTATTTTATTTATATGTGTTCCAGAGGGATGTCTTAATTTTCGATTAGTTGGATCTATCCTTACCAACTTAAACCACCTTTTCTTTATTACAAAAGGTCCAGTTAGGTATAGGGGATAAATGGAGAATCTTCACTGAATATTTGTGACATCATTATTACTGATTATTATTGCCTTTGCATCTCCTTAGAAAAATCCATTTTCTTTTTATAGATATAACAAACATAGGTACAGGTAGGATATGAGAGGAGGCTGAAAAGTTATTGAAATGTCAGCTATGGATTTAATTAATATATGCTATACTGCTCCTCCATTAACACAGGGAGTGAAAAGTTAAAAGGAGTTGCTATTACTTAAAACACACAAAGGATGCATTCATCTCTGGAGTACATTCAAAGTCCAACTACCCTTCACAGTACTCTGAAGGGGGAGATGTGATTGTCAGTAGTTTATGGGCAGAGAAGGGGAAGAAGAGTGATTATGAGGTTAAAGTGGGAGACTACATCCAAAGTGAGATTAGCGCCTACTCCTGTGGTCTAGTAAGACTATGGACCATCATTCTCTCTCTCTCTCTCTCTCTCTCTGCATTGCTTCTGTACTTACCCCACCACTCGTTACCACATCTCTAAATTTAGAGCATACCCTCATTTTTCAAAGCTTAGAAGAGTACAGCCACCAAGCTGTGATACAACCAGAACCCTGACCTGCTTGTAGACTAGGTGAGCTCAAACCAGTGGAAAACTGAAGATCTTCCCAGATGTGAGAAGCTGAGAGCTCTCACCTTTCAAATCAATAAGTCCACAGCCAGACAGCTTAAGCTAGGTCTCAAAGATGTATGGTATATTTTTAAATATTGGAAAGCTCTGAAGTAACATTCTGAAAGGGGGCAGGTTTGCACATGTCCCTCCTGCAGTTGAGGAAGTACACCTCTTGTGATTAATGTCTTCTGCAGTGCATAATGCCTTTTAAGATGTTTTTTTTTTTCTTTTTCTCTGCAAGCCAAACCAAAGAATGTTTCTAGTTTCTTAGACTCTCTTTACCATTTTTTCCTCAGTTGAAAGGGCTATTTTTCCTCCTCGCATTTGGATGACAGTACGTGCACTGAGACAGTCCTGATGGGCTTCAGCTCCTGCTGTTCCAGTTAACCCTGTGAGCCAAAAGAACTGAAACACACATAGACAGATATTAGGAGGTACCAAACATCTAGACCAGCAGATATTGCACATGGTCAAATACAAAGATTATATTTGTAAAATATTTCTTCTAAGGGGCTCAAAATAATTTAATTTCTTTCTCTTCTCATTGCCCCTTTATCACTGAAAGGTACATAAAATTAATGTATTACTTATCACTATTTCATAGCTGGACAAAATGTCCATACAGAGAGGAGGTGAGTGACTTCCCTTATGTGAGAGCCAGGAAAGCATTTAGATTTCCAGTTCAATGTTCTTTCCATTAGACTCAGCTGCTTTGCCTGGATTTATATGGTGCCTTTTATGGGGAACACTCCAAATGCCCCCAAAATGCATGCAACTCTGTCAGAATGAGAGAATTTCTTCCCTTAGCAAATGAAGTCATAAAATTTAAAAAATGCAAGTGACAAATCTATTGCTGCTGTGGTTGATGGTCTCAGACATTCCCCTCATCATGGATAGTGATGCCTGTTTTGCATTCTAGACAGTAGATCCAATGAGAGGTCTATAAAAAAAGAGGCAACTGGAGATACCTTTTCTCAGGAATTTAGAGATTTCTTCATTAATTTCTATTAGACCACTTACAAAAAAGAATGCAATGTAATCCCTTGATTATTATCATAATTGTCCAGGAATACAATTGGCTCAAGTAAAGTGACTTGCCACAGTTATGAAAAAAATTGATTGACTTTATTAATTCAAATAAATTACAATTAAATCAAGTTGAAAAATTTTCAAGGAATCTGTGTTTTGTTCCTATGAAGACACTAGTATATTCATATCAGACATTTTTAACCTTTTTGTGTCAACCCTTTTGGCACTCTGATGAAGTCTATGGATCCCTTCTCAAAACTGCATTTTTAAATCCATAAAATAAAATATACATAATTACAAAGGAAACCAATTATATTGAAATGCAATTATCAAAATATTTTATATAAAAGCTTATAGACCCAAGGTTAACAAATCTTACTATAATAATAATAATAATAGTAAATTGCTAGCATTCATATAGTGCCTTCTATGTGTAGAAGATGTTAACAATAAGCACTTTGAAATACTGTCTCATTTTAGTGGTGGGGAACATGTCTCATTTGATCCTCCTTACCCTGGGAAGTAAGTGCTATAATTATCCACATTTTATAGTTGAGGAAACTGAGGCAATCAAAGGTTAAGGGATTTGTCCAGAATCAAACAGTTAGTAAAGCAGGATTTGAATTTGCAAACCAAAGTCTTCCTGACAACGCTTCATCTACTACAGCACATAGCTGCCTCCGTATATTTGCAAAAAAATTTGAATAAAGTCAATAGGAAAATACACACAGGGCTCAAAAACTGAATTTAGTTAAATATGGGACTTAGTTTCTAGCCCAGTGTTGCTATTTGGTATCATGAATGTATGCTTTCCTGTTAAGGGCTAATGGTCCACTCTAATACTAGGGGACAAGTAATGGAATGAGAAATATTTATCAGTTACCAAGTGATCTTTGAACAGAGGAGGAAGCTGGGGTGCCAGAAATCAGAATGACATCAAAGAAGTCTTTCATACAGTGCCAAAACCAAGGTTGTATGTGAACATAAATGATGAAGCAAAATGAATCATTGTAATATGAACTGATAATGGCAAAGCTACCTTGCAGGAAGGACCAAAGCTGAGAGGAAGTAGACCGAATTAGATGAGTACCAGAAAGAGCAGAAGTCCGGTAGTTGGAGAACAGATTTGTTACTCAGGAAGCTCAAAGTATATGGAAGAAAATCACGATCATTTTCAATAATTGGAAGTTGGCATAAAAATAATAATTGGCTTTAACCAGATTGCTGGAATATAACAAAATTATAACACTACCTAAATTAAGTTATAGATTTTGTGTTATACTAACTAAATTACTAGGAGGTTACTTTACTTAATTAGACAAAATCATAGCAAAATTCTTTTGGAGGATCTTAAAGTCTAAATTATAGGGGTGGGAAACCTGTGGCCTTCTAGATCCTTAAGTGTGGCCTTTTGACTGAATCCAAATTTTGTAGAACAAATTTGAATTCAGTCAAAAAGCTGCATTTAAGGATCCTAGAACAGAGTTGGACCAATATCTTACACCATAAACTATAAGAAGTGTTGTCAATGATCAACTTAAATATAGTATATCAATACTCAAATTAAACATAGTATAGCAAGTCACATCATAAAAAATGGAGGAAAATTCTTGGATCATCCTTATGAATAGGGGATGAACCCAATGAAACAAAATATCCATGAGATCACAGAAGATAAGACAGACATTTTAAATTACATGATACTGAACTTCTTGCACAAATAAAATCAAGTCAGCTAAAATATGAAAGGAAATATGAAAGTATGAATATGAAAGGAAACTGTCAATTGAGGAAATCATTCCTTCAACTTTCTGATAAGGGTCTTATATCCACTATAAGAAGAGAATTAACACAAATATGCAATAACAGGATGCTTTCTCTAACAGAAACATGATCAAAAGATATAAACAAGTATCAAAAAATTGTAAACTATTAACAGTAAGAAAGATTGCTCCAAATCACTAGTGATAAGAGAAATACAGCTTAACACAACTTTCAAGTTTCAACTGCCACCCACCAGATTGTTAAGAATGAAAAATAGAACTATCAATTCTGGAGAGATTTTGTAAAGAGGAACATATTTGTTATTCCAATCATTCTGGAAAACAATTTGGAATTATGTTTTTAAAAGTTACTAAAATGTTCTTGCCTGTTGATCCAGAGATACCTAGGCATATATCCCAAAGGAGTTAAATAAAAACACAAAGTTTCCAATAAATGCCATGGTTGACGCAACATCATTTTGTGTATGTATGTGTGTGCATATGTGTGTAAGTGGGTGCATGTGTGTGCGTGATAGCAAAGAACTGAGGATGAACTAGATGTCTTACAATTAGCAAAAAGTTCATTAAATTGTAGTACACTAAAGTAATGGAATACCACAGTAACATATGAAATGACTATTAGTGGGGAATGTTAAACTTGCTGTCAGATGTGGTCAATGGTTTGGTGTTGTTGAAATTGTTTTCATTTTTTCTTTTAGAATCTTTGTCAAGAGGGAAACTTTGCTGGGCAGCTCAGTGGAAGGCTATACATGGAAATGAATGTGGTATGAGAGAAAGACTATTGGAAGCAGAGAGTTATCCCACAACTGGGCTTTCTTTAATGGTGAAGTAGCACATGGGACTATGCCTACTACTATAACAAACACTTCCATAAAAGTAATTTTGTGAAAAACATATTTCCCTCCATCCTATCCTGTCCCCCCCATTTATTCTATTCTCTCTTTTGACCTTATCCCTCCTCAAAAGTGTTTACTTCTAACTATCCCTTCCTCCCATTTTCCCTCTCTTCTATCAGCCCCACCATATCTCACTTATCACTTACTATCCTCCTTTCCTGTAGTGTAAGATAGATATTCACAGAAAATTGAGTGTGCATGTTATTCCCTCCTTAAGCCATATGTGATAAGAGTAAGGTTCACTTTTTCCCTCTCACCTCTTCTCCATTGACAAAGCTTTTTCTTGCCTCTTGTAAGTGAAAGATAATTTGCCCCATTCTATTTCTCCCTTTCTCCTCCCTATATATTCCTCTCTCCTTAATTTTGTTTTTTTGTTTTCTTTTTTTTTAGATATCTCTTCCTATTCAACTCACCCTGTGCCCTCTGTCTATATATGTATGTAATCCCTCCAACTGCCCTAAAATTGAGAAAAGTCTCAAGAGTTAGAAATATGATCTTTCCATGTAGGAATGTAAACAGTTCAACTGTAATGAGTTCCTTAAGGCTTCTCTTTCCTGTTTGCCTTTTCATGCTTCCCTAGATTCTTGTGTCTGAAAATAAAATTTTCTATTCATTCTGGTCTTTTCATCAAGAATTCTTGAAAGTCCTCTCTTTCACTGAATGAGCATTTTTTTCCATGAATTATTACACTCAATTTTTCTGGGTAGGTGATTTTTTGTTTTAATCCTAATTCCTTTGACTTCTGGAATATCATATTCTAAGTCCTGTGATCCCTTAATGTAGAAGCTGCTAGATCTTGTGTTATTCTGATTGTATTTCCACAATACTCAAACTATTTCTTTCTGGTTGCTTCCAATATTTTCTCTTTGACCTGGGAGCTCTGAAATTTGGCTATAATATTCCTAGGGATTTTCCTTTTGGGATCTCTTTCAGGAGGTGATTGGTGGATTCTTTCAATATTTATTTTACCCTTTGGAATATCAGGCAGTTTTTCTTGATAATTTCTTGAAAGATGAAGGTTAGGCTCTTTTTTTTTGATCATGGCTTTCAGGTAGTCCCATAATTTTAAAACTGTCTCTCCTGAATCTATTTTCTAGATCAGGTATTTTTCCAATGAGATATTTCACAGTATCTGTTATTTTTTCATTCCTTTGGTTTTGCTTTATAATTGCTTGACTTTTCATAAAGTCATTAGCTTCCATCTACTCTATTCTGGTCTTTAAGGAATTATTTTCTTCAACAAGCTTTTGGATCTCCTTTTCCCATATGGCCAATTCTACTTTTTATGGTGTTCTTCTTCTTATTGACTTTTTGGATCTCTTTTGTCATTTAGGTTAGTCTATTTTTTAAAATGTTATTTTCTTCAGTATTTTGGGGGTCTCCTTTAGCAAACATTATTTTTCATGATTTTCTTGTATCACTCTCATTTCTCTTCCCAATTTTTCCTCCACTTCTCTTACTTGATTTTCAAAATTCTTTTTGAGATCTTTTATGACCTGAGACCAATTTATATATTTCTTGGAGGCTTGGGATGGAGGGGCTTTGACTTTGTTATCTTCTGTTTGCATGTTTTGGTCTTCCTTGTCACCAAAGTAAGATTCTATAGTCTGATTCTTTTTCCAGTTTTTGCTCATTTCTCCAGCCATTTACTTTACTTTTGAGCTCTTTGTCAGCGTAGTTCTCTGCCTCCAGTGAGGTGGGTGGTATGTTGTCAGCCATTTGATCCCCCCTCATTCTGTGGGTCTTGAGCTCCAGAAACAGTGGTTGCTGCTCCCCCTGCTGCTGCTATAGCTGCTGCACATTCCTTTGTTCCCTCCCTTGTCTGCTGCTCTGGTGCTGGAGCTGGACAACTCTATTGTCTCCCAGAGGACCTACAGGTTTTTTTCCACTGACTTTCATTTTATCCTCAGTGTTTTGGGGTCATGAAGTCTGGTTTCCAGACTCCACAAGGGTGAGAGATTCAAACCTCCTAAGGCTTTCTCAGGTCCACTCTGTTCTGATGTGGCTCACACTGGGCTATGTTCTGCTCCCAGCAGGGTGTGATAGATACTTCCACCTTCCAGTCTGTCTTGGCCTGGAGATTTGCTTTACTCCATCATTCTGTGGATTCTGCAGCTCCAGGATTTTTTAAGAGTAATTTTTGCAGGTATTTGGTTGGGCTTGGTGGGGAGTGCTCTAGAACATCTCTACTGTTAACTCTGCCATCTTGGCTCCACCAGCTTGTGTCTACTACTATGACTTACAAGGATCATATTTCTAATGTTTTTGGACTGGAAACTGAGGAACTCGTGTCATCTCCCTTGGCTCTTGTTTCTTCATCTATAAGCTGAAATACAAGATGATTACTAAGGAGATTCTGAATTTTGTTATTTTCCTTATTTTTACTTTCCTTTTTATTCTGTATTTTAATTTCTATCTAAGGAATCTATCTGATGATTCTCTTGTTTGTTTTACATGAGACCAGATAACTACTTTGATTGAATTTTCTAACTTTACCTTGGTCTTTTCATCTCATATAGGTATTATGATACTTATGTCTCCTGTACACTAGCCACTTTTTCATTATAATAACTATCATCCCCATAAAAGACCTTAAATTTATCCTAAGATAACGTGCAAGAAACACAAATGAAGTAACATTTTCATGAGGATTTGTCTCATCTAACATAGCATTTCCTGGACTTTGGAATGAATGTTTAGTAAAAGGTCATAAACAATTTATTTTGTAATAAAAAACCTAGTAAGTTATCTTTAATTTGGAAGAGATTAGCAGCTGTAATGTGTTCTCAGTTGCAGGCTCGGTGAGTCAGAACTGCAGAATAATTTTTCCGTACATTTAATTCTCTAGATCAGATGTTAGGAAACTTTAAGGAGTGGAGAGAAGAGCCAATTCACTGAACCCTATTTTTTTGGCATGTTCATTTGCATTTGGGAGTGAGAGGGTACGGAGTTGGCCTGGTATTGTCCAGGAGTCTTGTCCCTCCACTTCTATCCGTCATTTCTAATATACAGTCTACCAATTGGAAGTTTTTGGTTTTTTAAGGGGAAGTGGTCAACAAAATTCTCTTTGAAAATGCAAACGTATCTTAAGAGAGTTAAATCACTTGGGTGGTTTTATAAACCCCTGGAGAATTGGGGAGATCAAAAAAGCCTGGTGCAAAAAAGGCTCAAGTCCAAAGGGACAATCTAGAAATCATTTTGGGGGGCTGAAACTAGGGTTTTTTTGCCTTTCTTTTTAACCCTAGCACTTAACACAGTGCCTGACACTGTGCTAATACTGACATAGCAAATGATTAATAAATATTTATTGAAAGAGATGCTCCTCACATGATAAGCTGATCATTTGAAATATCTTCACCATGCTGTCCAACTCAGCTTTGGATATTCAGCATCTTCCTAATGCCCTTAGCCTCCTCCCCTTTGGAGGGTTGAAGGGTGGAGCACAAAACTCTCTTCAAAACTTTCCTTTATAGAGGATAAGCAGTGGATTTTCTAGCTCACTCTCCACTCCAACTGCTGTTCTGCTTAGCTTTAATTCCATGGAACAAGATATGCCCTGGTGTGGTGTCCCTTACCCCCTTTCTAGCTTCCTTTTTTTTGTGCTGTATTCCCCCAATAAGTTCCTTGAAGGCAGGGACCAGCTTTCTTTTTACTTTTGCCTTCTCAGCCCTTAAAACAGTCCTGGAACCTAGTAGATCCTTAATAAATGTCTATTGAATTGAATTGAATAGCTGGTAAGGAGGTAAGTCCTGGTTGTGAAAAGGTATGCTTTTTTCGGGTATTAGAACTACAGTTCCCCAGTGTTTTCAGTAAAGGATAATGGGCTGTAGGCAATGAAGGAAGATGTTCACATAAATCTGTTTATTCCCCACACCCCCAATATTCCCACAAAACTAAAGTTTCAGGTCTGGGCAATGAATTTTCCTTGCTAACCATTGCCAGTATCAGGCAACACTTTTGTCTCTACTGTACTACATATATCCTTAAATTCCTAAGACTTGGAAACAAGCTCTGTCTACATGGGAATATGGTTGGATGCCGCTAATGCCTTATTCTAGTAAGGCTTTTAGTAGCATGGGGAGTGAAATGAAACTTTCCTAAATCACAAGCATTGTCCAGATTATGCAAAGACAGTCAATGGACTCTTAAAACAACTAGAGAGGGGGAGGACAAATAATGTCAAAGCTAAAATGGAGTGTCCCAACTCACACTGGGGCTGACAGGGCTTTGGTATTCCAGACCACTGGTTTAAATAGAAGTGTCACTCATGACCATCACAGAGAAGATACAAACTTGAGATGGGAGGTACTTGTTCCCACTGAGTGAGGACTAATTCCTTAAAATCAACAGTGGTCTTAGAGCCCAACAAAGGTAGGATTCACTACATCAAGTGACTGGAAAGTTCAAAGTTAAGGGTCAAGAACAAATGGGGAAAAGAGGATATATGAAATGAAGTAGGAGAAGGAATAGAGAAGGAAAAAGATTTTGTCAAGGGCACCCTGACCACCTAACCGAGTTGATTATAATATTGATGAATCCTCTCCTTAGAGTGTCAATCAGGTGAAGTGTTCACTTTCAGGAGTCTACTCCATACTTGGTTATGTCAGGATCCCTGCATTTCAGTGATGGATTGACTATTGTGCTTCTCAATGTTCCTCCACTGTCCTGTCTTGAATACTGTGTTTATGCAGGTAGCCAGGAAGTGGGTTAGAAGGGCTGCAGTAGCTATTGTCATCACAATAGGGAGGCTATAGAATGGGTTGCTGAATAGGCCTGTGTGTACCTTTGCTAAGGCTAGTTCATCACAAGTAGGCCTGGGAAGACTTACAGAAAACTGACTGAACTGAGTACCCTTGCTCCTACATGAACTACTATAGCCTCAATATAAGGGTTAAATCTAAAGCATCTTTGAGCTCTAATAAGAGCCTTCTTGTGCTCAGTGGGGACTATTGCCCATGAGGTAAGTAGTGACCTGTCTTAATGGGTCTGACATGACAAAGATGATTTTGACATGGGCTATGCTACATTCATAGGGATAAATGTCCATAAACAGATTGATTTGAGTCCAAAAGTCTTGGATGTCCTCTACCCTCAGACCTCAATCACTGTGTAGCATGGTGGTCAGAAAACTGACTCTCTACAGTGCTAGAGTCACTTGACTACCTCCTGAAGGGCCTGTAGTCATTCTAGAGTGTGTCCAGTCCTTTGTTTTCTGACTCAGTGTTCTATGTCCCCAGATCCATAACCTTTGGCTGGAGAGCCAGGGCAGGAGAGGTATGAGCCAAGGAGGTTTTTTTTCTTTTTGGAGGCGGGGAATGGATAGCAGATAAGACTGATGCGCTGATGCATTTCTTGTATTTGCTGGGAATTAGTAGATAATTAACAGATTCTCAGGAAATTAAAAAAGTAAAATCCTGGTGATTAAAAGAGATAGATCCAAAGAAATAAATCATATACCATTCCAAGGTCAGTGCCATAAGCCCTAATGCAAAAGGTCCAAAGGATTAAGCAAGAGAACCTAATTGGATTGTAGGGATAACATGTCTAAAGAATAGTGAAAGATAGAAGAGGTGATAAGGAAAACAGGAATGGGAAGTATGGAAAACTAGAAACTGATAGTTTATCTTATACAAGGGATCAGCTAGATACAGTATCCTTTTATGATGAACTAATAATCCTCCATATCCACCCCCTCAGCTGAAGGCTACACAGCTGTGGGCTTAAACAAAACCCATTTGTCAATGATATATTAGTGTGAATAGCTTTGATCAATGTTTTCTTTTCAGACATCTAACTAAGATCCACATCACTGAGCAAAGGAAATAATTTGGAGGCTTCTAATGAAGATCTAAATAGCTAGCACTGATATAGCTTTAAGGTTTGAAGAAAACTTTATATATGTTAACTCATTTGATCCTCATGCCAATCCTATGACATAGGTTTTATTATTATCCATATTTTGCAGATAAGGGAACTGAGGCATAAGAAGGTTAAGTGACTTGCCCAGGGTCACATAGCTAGTGTCTGAGATTATTTTAACTCAGATTTTCCTGACTCCAAGTCTTGAAATCTTTGCACTTGGACACTTAGTAAATAATTATTTTTAAAATAAATATTTATTTACTCTGTCAGCTATTTACCAATTGCATGTAAAAAAGCAATTTTTTAAAAATTTGAGTTTCAAATTTCCTCTCTTTCTCTTGCCCTTATCCCTTCCTTGAGAAGTTAAGCACTGTATTTATCAACTATACATGTGAAGACACAAAAAACATTTCCATATTAACCATGTTACAAAAGAAAACAGACAAAAAGAGGAAAAATAAAGAAAGGGCAAAATATAGTTCAATCTGTACTCAGAGCTCATCTATTGTCTCTTTAGATGTTAATAGCATTTTTCTTTTCTTTTTTAAAAAAAATAATTTATTTTTAGTTTTCAACATTCAGTTCCACAAGTTTTTGAGTTTTAAATTTTCTCTGTCTCCCGTACCTCCCCCCTCTCCAAGATAGCTTGCAATCTGATATAGGCTCTTTATATACATTCATATTAAACACATTTTCACATTAATCCTGTGAAGAAAAATGAGAACCTATAGGATGAACCACGAGGAAGAAGAAACAAAACAAGAGCGAGAGTAATGCTTTGATTTGCATTCAGACTCCATAGTTCTTTCTCTGGATGTGGACAGCATTTTCTCTCATGAGTCTTTTGGAGTTATTTCAGAACTTTATAATGCTGAGAAGAGCTAAGTCTATAAAAGTTAGTCATCGCACAATGTTACTGTGACTGTGTACAATATTTTCCTGGTCCTGTTTGCCTCACTCAGCATCAGTTCATATAAGTCTTTCCAGGTTTTTCTGAAGTCTGCCTGTTCATCATTTCTTAAAGCACAATAGTATTCCATTACATTCATATACTACAACTTGTTCAGCCATTATCCAACTCAGGGGCATCCCCTCAATATCCAATTCTTTGCCACCACAAAAAGAGCTGCTACAAATATTTTTTTGTACATGTAAGTCCCTTTCTCATTTTTATGATCTCTTTGGGATACAGCCCTAGAAAGGTATGCACATTTTTATAGCCCTTTGGGCATAGCATGGATAGTATTTTTCATCATGAGTTCTTTGGAATTGTTTTGAAACATTGTCTTAATCAGAGTACTAGCTAATTAACATTCTCCTATGACTTGAGATCATCAGGATCATCAATAAGCTATAGGAGAGGATTGTTAGATGGTCTCAGAGGATTCTTTCAACACATATATTGTGACTTTGAGATTTGGGTGAGGGCAGCAAGCTTGAGCAAAGTGAAGACAGAGATTTTTCATTTTTTGTTTTTGTATTTTCAGTGCCTTACACACAGTAGACGGTCAAATCCCAAATATAGCCTCTGTTTCAATAACAGGTTCTGATACCCCTGAAAGTCATCTCCCAAGCAGCTTTCCTCATAATAAACCATAATCATAATTACAACAAGAACAAAGTATAACCCATTGTTCACATATTTGTGGGTGAGGAACACAATAGTCAAGTATGGGAAAGCTGGTGAGTATAACTTTCATGCAGGATTTTATATGTTCTGAGGCTGCTACAGCAGCTGTGAAAGCCTAGCAGGAGCTGTAAAATATTGGGTTCTAATGTTATCACTGATTGAGTTAACAGTGTGATGTAACTAAAAAATTGTGAAACTAAAAAATTGACAGGTGGCATAGGGTTGCTGACTGACCCTACAAGAAAACATTATACTAGATCTAAAGTACAGAAGAGGGAGAGGTGCTCCTTTATGTACTGGTACCACTGGAAAGTAAATACATCGAACAAATCAGAAATTCCAACACAATACCCCACCTGCTGGAAATGTTTCCACGCAGATGGTGCTGACCACTAAAGTGGGTAAACCATGGGTATGCATGAAACGGATTGAAGACATGAATACTTTCATTATGTGCCAGTACTAGATTGTAACAAAATTGAAAACAGGTCTTACCAGTTATAGGCAAGAGTTCCATACTGTTTTTGTCAACCATATCCTCAACTCCAAGTTATTCAGACACATATTGCACATTAGTGCAGAATAAGAATAAGAAATAGTTTCATTCTTAAATTCAGATTAGATGATACAAGAGCTAAGATGGAAGAGTTATTGAAATCTGAAGAGGAAAAAGTGGGAGATCCATTGATCCAGGAGTTTTTAATCATTTTTGTGACCTGGGCTATTTAACAGTCTGATGTAGTTTATGAACTCATTCCCAGATTAATGCTCTTTAATGTATAAAATAAAATACACAAAATTGTATGGAAATACCATTATCAATATACTAAAAAATAAACAACAGATTTTTACATCAAGAAAACTTTTCTGGACATAGGAAATTTATGATTAACCTAAACTCCAAAAGTGAAACTTTGTAGTGAAATCAATATAATTCCAATTTCTTGAGTGAATTTGAAGACAAGATGGACAAACTTAGAGTGGAATTTCAAAATACCCTTTTTGAGTTTGATAGCAAGAATCTAATAGATCAAATACAGAAAAAATTATAATTTTTAGAATGATATCTGCTTTAGCCATTTTGAAAAAAGTTCTCCCCAAAGAATTGACATAGATGGTAAAAACCCTGTACCTACACACAACAGCATGTGTTGTGGTTACTGTACTGAAAAAGGACCATGATAAGGAAGATGGAGCTCTCTAGGAATACTCCTAAGTATAGGTGTCAAATAGCATTAAGGTAGAAGTGATTAGAGAAAAATATCGATAATTTCTTGAAAAATAGTGGAATATTTCAATAATATCTAACAAGTTCATTCAGTAGAAAACTTGAACACCATATTATCCAATTCAAGGTAACAAAAAAACCTCATGTAGATTGTAATATGGAAAAAAGAGACATTAGAGAAATTCTTGATACCCTCAATCAACAGCTGAAACCAAAAGAGAAAGGTAGTCAACACATACAGAAAAACATAAATAACAATTTTAAAATTATACTACAGAAGCTTGAAAAGGAAAGAATTTATAAGAAAGATCCCCTGAAAAAGGAAGATGTGGAAAACTTTTGATCTTTTATATGACAGAAAAACATTTAACACAATAAAAATACAAATTGGGGCAAATTCAAAATAGAAAGCTTGTATATTGTTAGTATAATGAAAACTAAAAAAATATGTTTACTATAGGTGATTGAAACTCTAACTCCTCTGCAAGACTGGAAGGAGATGGGACTAGACTGATTCATTTTTAAGTTCAAACATTTCAGAGTGTCATATGAATGACTAATAAAATATTTCGCCAGCATCCTCTCTTATGCAAGTTTGGTCTCTTTTTTAAAAATAACTTTTTTAAAAAAATTGATATCTTTGGTTTTTACATCACCCAAATTTCCTCTTGTCCCTCCTTTTCTCCCATCAAAGAGAGTCACTGATATAAGAGCATTTTTAATAATCATTAACAATTACTAAATGTGTACTGTGTGCAAATTAACTGTTCTAAGGACTAACAATAAAAATAAGAAAAAGAAAAACAGTGTATGACCTTATGGGCTTACAAGGTAATGAGAAAAGAAGGAGTATGGTAAAGAAGTCAAAGATGTCCAAGAAGAATGCAGTTGGTCATTTTCCCTCTCCTTAAGGGGAGGAGTTCAAGATTGCACCCTCCAATCAGAGCAGCAGAGAGTACTTATAAGGTGTAAGTACCAAAAGAGATTGGATCTTGCAAGATGATGTTTACTTGGTTTGTGGTGAAGTAAAAGAAATCCAAAATGAGTGCTTCCAGAGATGGCAAAGAAATCCAAAATGAGTACCAAATAAGGTAACAAACAAGGAGAATGTCTGAGAATTAATTTTAAAATCGACAGAAAGAAAATGAGAAAGGAAAAAAACTTTAAAAAAGGAAAAAGAGAGAAAAAGTGAGCAATACATTGAAAAAAATAAACTGAAATCATAAAATGGTCCACAGGCATGAACCCTACCAACTCTGCAATGAATTTGGGGAAGGGATCATCTTCTCATATCTCTTCTTTGAGGACTTCTTAAAAAAAAAACTTCACTTTGTAATGTTTTCTGGTGGTTTGCTTTTCCACTTACATTGTTGCAGTTATTAGGTATTGTTTTCTTGACATTATTTCATTCCACATCAATGTAAATCTTTTAATGCTTCTCTGAATTCATTATATTCATAGTTTCTTAAATTATTCATATTTTCCTATATTCATTTGCTGCATTTTTTAGCAGTTCCCCAATCAATAGACTTCTACTTTGTTTCTTGTTCTTTGCTAACACGGTGTTACATCAAATAACTTGGTGTGCATAGAGACTTTCTTTTGATCTTCTTGGCTCCTTTATTAACAAAAGGCATTATGCATTTATTACCAAAAAGTTGAGGTTATCTGTGACCATTCCAATTACTGGCAAATTACATATTTATATATTTTATACAAAGCACTAGGAACTCATATTACTAAGAAAAAAATCTGTGAATAGATTTAAATTTATCTATAAAAAAATTTATAAATCTGAAAGAAAAAGATATTGGATTAGGAGCAACAGTATGCCAAAAATACCAGTGGTTGAAAGAGAAGAAGTCTATTAATTTGTTGATTTCTGAAAAAAAAAAAAAAAAGCAATCTAAAAGCATCATAAAATTTATGTAGTTTTAAAAGTTTTATTGATGTATTCTGTTTTTACAATACAAACATTTGTAGATTATCCTCCATTACTTGAGAGATGTCATGCAACATAGTAAAAAAGCAATTAAACAAAATTAACAATCTAATGATGTCATTTGAAAGTGTATGCAGTATATTTAGCACCCCCTACCTCTTTTAAAAAAAAGTGAATTGACAGAAATCTATTATTTTCTCCCTTCCATAGTCATCATATTGAAAAAGTTAAAATGAAAACAAGTTTCTTGTAATAGATATGCAAAGTCAATTAAAATAAAGTCACTCATTGGCTATATACAAAAATATATGTTTCATTCTAAGCTCTAAATCCATCGCTTCTCTATCATGGATAGCATATTTCACCATTTGTCCTCTGCAATCATGAATGTTTATTTTATTATTCAAAATTCTTAAAACTTTCAAAGCTGATTGTCTTTACAGTGTTGTCATTGTACAAATTGTTTTCCTGGCTCTGTTTATTTCATTTTTTCATCAATTCATCAATGTTTTCAAATTTATTCATTATTGTAATACTGATATTGTTGTATAAATTGTCTTGCTTCTCTTCTTTCTGCATCAGTTTATATAACTTTCCATTTCTTTGATATTATCTATTTTCTGATTTCTAAAATAACATGTATATAACTTTTATTGACTGTCACAAAGCTGTTGACTAAGTTCCATGCTCATGATTTAATCATATCATGGAAGTTTAGATAATCGATCTCTACATAGCGATAATACTGTAATCTATGGCATCCATAGCCAACTTTAATACATGCCACTACCATAATAGTGTCAAGAAAAAATGGTTTGTGGTATGTTCCAGGGAAATAGTGTAAACCCCTATGATTTTGCTTACCCTAAACCTTTTGTCAATACTTCAGGATAGAAATGAGTATGACTTTCAAGTCAAGGGGAGATATAGCAGAAGATTATATTAATTACTTTGTGTATATAGACATGACATTATGGCTCCATTGAAAAACATTAAGGAGATGCTTCATATTATGGAAACATTTTCTCATTGTTATCAAAATGTAATTTAGACTCTCTAAATGTAAATATCTCAATGTACTAAGAAAGAACACAGACTGAAGGCTTTGAGCTTGAATGTAAAGGCCAAAGGGAATCAACAAATTTAGGTGATAGTTACAAATGCCTTCGTCTTCTCCAGGCAAGATACTGAACATAAAGCTTATCAAGAAAGAAATTGAGGTTTTGTATATTAAGAGACTGGCATCCTAAAATACAAGTTCAGCAGGAAGTACACATTTAGAGTAATTCACACATAAATAACAGTGTGAACATATACCTTTGGCATGCTAAATTGAAAAACAATGGATCTAGAAAATATCTAAATAAAAAACTACGTAATGTTCATGAAACAGAGGCAGAGCTCATTATTCCAAGACAGGTATAGAAAAGTTAACATGCCCTTGCCCAAAACGAGGAAAAACATGATAGATATTCTGAGTCATAATCCATAGCTTAAAAATGAACGATAATGTCTTTGGAAAAGAGACCTCACTTTTACAGAGAATAGGAAAGGCTGACAAGAGGTGTATGCCACTAAATTTATCAATTGTAACAAAAATATGTTACTTTGAAATGGAACCGTTGAAATGGCTAAGATTAAAGGGGGAAAGCAAAAGATATTCCATGTACTCAACCAACAGTAAGTCAGCAAGGAAAGAATAAAAAACATGGCTGAATTATATACATTCATTTATAGAATCAGAAGATTTTATCATTATAATCCATGATCAGACTATTTGCCACTTGAAATTGTAGAGTTATTATCTTCAAGGAACTCACATTTATTGATCTATATAGATTCTTCAACACAATGATGAAATATGGACAACATATCACTGCAGATTTAAAAAATATAGCATCTACTGGAAAAACATTATCAAATGGTTATAATTAAATATCAGAAGTTCACTATCCTTTATAAATCAACAGATGACAAATCTCCGTATTATAAATATAAAATGTTAAATATTCCTGAAAATTCAGAAAAAGAACTATACTGGAACCAATTGTACACATAATTTTTGCTCACAACTTCCTGTTCTAATATTGATTAATAAAAATGTAAGAATACTTTTAATACATGTGACTATATTAACTAGGTGGTACAGTGGAGAGAGGGGAGGCCTGGGATAGCCTGAGTTTAAACCCTGCCTCAGATGATTACTAGCTATGTGACCCTGGGCACATCACCTAACCTTCCTCAGTTTCCTCACTGGTAAAATGAGGATAATAATAGCATTTACTTCATAAAATTAGCATGAGGGTTAAATGAGAGACTTATCAGTAAAACACTGCAAATTTTAAATTGCTACTGCTCCTTATATTATTATAATAATGAACTCCCAAACTTCATGGAATAAAAATCCTTCAAAAAATATAAACTTAGCCAAAGAGATTGAAACCATAGAAGAACAGGATCAAACAAAGAACAAGCATCTATTAAGGATTTGCCATTAAGGACTTATAATATACCATGGACCACGTATATGACCAAGCAGGTCAGCTCTGTTATTCTATCTGTTTCTGGATTTGTACCAGATATTTTCTTTTAAAAAAAAATAGAATTAATTTATTTACTTTTAGTTTTCAACATTTACTTCTGTAAGATTTTGAGTTTTGAGTTTTCTGCCTCACCTCACTTCTCCCCCTCCCCAAGGTGGTGTGCAGTCTGATATAGGCTTTACTTGAACATTCATGTAAACATATTTCCACGTTAGTCATGATGTAAAAGAAGAATTAGAGCTAATGGGAGGAACCACAAGAAAGAAGAAACAAAACATAATAATGAAAGAAAAGGAGGGCAGAAAGTATACTTCCTTCTGCATTCAGACTATCAAGTTCTTTCTTTCCATCCTGAGTTTTTTGAAGTTGTCTTAGATCCTTGTATG
Source organism: Bettongia penicillata ogilbyi (assembly GCA_023548195.1). NCBI lineage: Eukaryota > Metazoa > Chordata > Mammalia > Diprotodontia > Potoroidae > Bettongia > Bettongia penicillata. Next base: position 14,274,539 of record JAJHZJ010000560.1, read on the forward strand.
GCTGAGAAGAGCTAAGACTATTGAGGTCAGGCATTGCACAACGCGGCTGTTACTTTGTACAATATTCTCCTGGTTCTGCTCATTTCACTCGACATCAGTTCATATAAATCCTTCCAGGATTTTCTGAAGTCTGCCTGCTTGTCTAAACATACTTTCAATGAATTTACAGAAGATGAGCTGACATCTTAATATTCTTATTCAATAGCAAAATGTATTTATTTTAACCACCTTTCTAACAGTCTTTAGAACATTAATTATAAAAGAATGATTGCAGGATAAGACTTCCTTTTAAGCTATTTCTATCTGAAAACCAAAGAAACGAGAAGAGTGAGGTAACCAAAATGATAATAACAATGATAATAAAATGTCGAAATTTGTATAGCAATTATAGGTTAAAATATGCCTTAAATATAATACCTTATTTGATTTTCATATTAGCTCATATTATTATCTTCATTGTTTAAATGAGAATACCAGGCACAGAGTTGTTACATAGCCAGAATGACTCCAAGAGTTTTTCTCTTACCCATTCTGTTCATTTGAGTGACTAGCAGGAGAAATATTTAAATGACATAATGTATAAGATCCAAGCCCTCTAGCTTTGGCTCCCCTTTTTCCCCCCTTGGCTATTCTCTAGTTCAGGGTTGGAAAGCTATGGATTATAGGCCAAATCTGGCCCACCACCTGTTTTTCGTATGGCCTACAAGCTAAGAATGTTTTTTACATTTTAAATGACTGAAAAAAATCAAAATAAGAATAATATTTCATGACATCTAAGCCTTATATGAAATTCAAATGTCAGTGTCCATAAATTAAGTTTTATTGGAGCATAGCCACACTCTAGAGTTTATGCATTGTCTATGGCTGCTTTCATATAACAACTGTAGAGAAGAATAATTGCCACAAAGACCTTGTGTGACTCCCTGCTTCAAGATGCTTCTGGACACACTACAAATTGCATTGACACCCTTATAACTTGACAGTGTTTTTGAATGCCACAAGTACAGCTGTACCATAATATGTTATTTACTTTTTTATTACTAGTTCACACTCGTCAAATCAAGAAAAGAAGAGGAAAAAGTTTTATTACAACTTTTTTTTGAGCTCAGGAATAAGATTGAAATTTTTTTTTCCTGGATGAAAAGAACTTCCTTCACCCACTTGTATCAAACACTGAATGACTTTACAATAAAAGCTTTTACTGTAGACTTGATAACGTTTCTTAATGAATTCAACCTAAAGTTACAAGGCAAAACATTGCTTCTATGCAAAACATATGTGGGAAAGTCAACTTGATGACAACTAATGTTGTTTGAATCACAAGTAATGTCAATCTGTTTTATGTACTTTCCCGAGCTGTCAGAAGTTGAAATACGAAGTAAGATCTCCATTCCCTCCCAAATTTGTAGCAAATATATTTTCTAAGCTCAAACTACAGTTCCAGAAGCATTTCAGGAACTTCAATGCAAGCAGAAAAGATATTTCCATATTTCAAAATCCCATTTAACTGACCAATGGAAGAGTTTACACCCAATCTTTAATTGAAAATGATTAGTTTGCATCTTGGCATGTTAAAAAGAAAATAACAGAAAAACTTAGTAAAATTCTAAAAATGCTTTCCAAATGATGAATATGCTCAATTAAAATCACATGCCCCCTGAACTGATACCAACCTTTGTTAGTACCTATATATGTGAAAAGACATTATCAAAGGGGAAATACATAATATCTAATTGCAAATCAACATTAACAGATGACCATTTAGAATAGATTTTTAAGTTTGAATATAAATTGTGTGTTGTTATCCCCTCAAAAAAGAATTCTATTCTTCTCATTGAAACTATTTTGCAAATATTCATAGTATGTTATTTTTATTTTTATTTCATCAATTAAAATTTTGTGAACATTACCTTTCTTTCATCATATGAGTACCTAAATGTTATCCCTGATTTTACCTGTTGGCCCACAAATGCTAAAATGTTTACCTGTTGACTCTTTACAGAAAAAAAATATTTGCCAAACCCTGCTCCAGTTCATATTATTTGAGGAGAGATCATATATCTGAACTCATAATTTCTGGTGAATATTTCCCAACCAAGCAATAATGACATCACAGAAAGGTAAAGAACATTTATTCAAAGCAAATAGGTTCAACTGTGCTGTAAGAAACAATAAACATGATGATACAGAGAAGCATGGGAGGATTTGTTGTAAAGTGAAGTAAGCAGAGCCAAGAAACAATATACAAAACAACTGCAACAATGAAAAATGGAAAGAACAACTGCAAAATAGTCATAAATAAAAAATGCAAAATTACAAAGATCAAACATGGCCCCAAAGAGATGTATGGGAAGATGATCCCATACGATTCTTGCAGATGTATAAGGAATACATATGTATTGTACTGTGTGTGTGTATGTGTGTATTTGGAGTTTTTAAAAAATATTTTAATCAGCTTCACTGATTTTTTTTCTTTACTATTTTTCTAATATGGAATGATTCTGTAGAAGGGAAAGGGGAATTGGTAATTGGCACTGGGAGAAATTTTGATGACATAAAGTCAAAATATATCAACATTTATTTAAAATAAAATTTATTTTAAAATAAAACCTAGTGGAAAATAAAATTTTATTTTTTTATGACATCTCTGATTTTTATTAGAGAATACACCTTCTGGTATCCTCTATCAATCTGTATCCTTTATCAATCATCTTCTCTGCAAATTTCTAGTCTTAAATAGTTATTTTATTTCTTAATATCTATGATAGCTGAATAAGGCAAGGCAAATAATGAAGAATTAAGCAGCAAATACTGACACCAACCATTCACTTTTCACCTCCTAAGTCACCCAGGAACTGAAGAGTCTTGAATCAGATTAAGTCCATTTAACACTATTTCTCATACTCTTTTTAAATTTAGAAGACCCAGCTATGAAATGGAAAAGGAACATTAAAGACTTTCCCATCAGATGAATCTCAAAGCTTCAATACTTCCTGACACTACTTCTATTGGGAACACATCATTAGCTTATAGATGAAGAAACTGAGGCAACCAGGCAAGGTTAAGTGACTTGCCTGCTTTTGAGGGGAAATGTCTTGTGTACTTCACTCTAGCATGAGTTAGGCATTGTACCCACTTGCCCAGGAACTTTCTCTGCCAATCTAGTCATCACCTTCTTTTCATAACATAGTCATAGAGAGCTACCAAAGACAATGAGAATTTAAATGATTTGACCACGGTACTATAGTCATTATGTGTCAGAGGACAGGCTTGAACCCAGATCTTCCTGGCTCCAGTGCGAACTCTTTATCCATGGTATACCTATGTCTGAAATATATTTGTTATGATTAAAAGAGGAGAATAAAATGGTACAATGAAAATAATTCTGCATACTGAGTCCCATGTTTCAATCCCAACTTTAGAACTTAGTAGCTAAGTGACCCTGAGCCTCAGTTTCTCATGTATAGAGGAAATAAATAATGCTTTCACAATCTAACTCATATTGGTGTTTTTGAAGAAAGAAATTTTCAAGTCTTAAGGGATTTTGTATTCATTACCTTAGTAGAAGTTGCATATTTTGGTAAGAAACCAGGAGCAACAATAAATATATCTTAAGGTCACATTGCTTATAGACACATATGTCAGAAGAATTGCTTAAAATATGGCAAGATGATGTACTAGTGAGTATTCAGTACTATGCTTCCTTGATCTCTTCATGGTAAAAACAAATCTTCATATTCATTTACATTGACCATAAGGACTCTGTCAAGGGCCCATCAATGTAAGTTTTACCAAGTTGGAAAGGATTTCAAGAGAGGTAGTTTCTAAGCAAGAAGCTCTCAGGGATTGTATCTAAACCATTCCAGAATAGACATTCTTCCAGAGTATTTCAAATAATAGACATTCTCTGATATAAAAAGTCCAAAAGCCTCTTGTGAAGTTTCCTGATGGTCAGCATTCTGACGTGTGCTGTTACCGTCTCTTCCTTGTGAGATTGTTACCTCATGAAAAGGAGACTATAGAAACTCATTGGAAAGAAAGGTTTTAATTTTCCCTAATTGTACATAGGAAGATAGGGTTCTGGCATCATCTTGGAATGGAAGAGAACAGTTGATTTCATGTTCATGATTTCTGGGAATGACTTTATCAGATCTATTTATCTCTAACTTGGCAACATCTTATTTTTAGTACTGGATGGAATTGGTCTCTGAGAAGATAAGATGGAATGTACTACACTGATAAAAATCTGTAGAACCATGTATTAAATCTCTCATCCTGTAACTTTTTTAGATTTACATTATAAAGAGTTCAGAGTGGCATAGTCAGAAAGACTTGGGTTCAAGTTGAGCTTCCAACATAAATTGACTGTGAAATACAGGGTGAATTACTTTACCTCTAAATCCTCTAGACCAGTGGTTTCAAATTCAAATAGAAACAGCTGCCACTAAACCCATAAGTGAGAGCAGCTAGATGGCTCAATGGATTAAAGAGTCAGCCTTGGAATCAGAAGGACTTGCGTTCAAATCCAGCCTCAGATATTTAGTAGTTGTACAACTCTGGGCAAGTCACTTAGTCCTGTTTGCCTTAGTTTCCTCATCTGCAAAATGAACTGGAAAAGGCAAATCACTTTTGCATCTTTACCAAGAAAACCCAAAATGGGGTAATGAAGAGTCCGATACAACCAATAGACGAAAACAAAAATTAGATAAAATATCTATTTTGTTGGTAAATAATTCTGTTACTTTTTAATCTGATTTGAACCACATTTGGAAGTGATGTGGGCTACATGCAGACTGTAGGTCATATGTTTGACGTATCTTTTCTAGGCAAATCTCTAAGAGTGAAGAATGAAAATCTCTAAGACTAAATCTCTAAGTTTCAGAGGTGTTGACATATTGGTAGAGGAAATTTCCTTAATTGGGAATTCTCTGCAGGAATGAAATTATTCTTTCATTCCCTATCCCTAAATTATGTATATTCAATGTCTGTTAAGTCATAATAAAATGTTGATGTTCACTTAATTCAGATACAATATAGTAATAACTTAAATTACACAGATACAAGGTTATTGTGAATATCAGTAACAGTTAAGACAGAACTTTGTGCTTGAAGTCAAAAACACCTAACTTTACATCCTTCCTCAAGCACTTATTAGCTATGCAAACCTTATGCAAATAACTTAACCTTTCAGGCTTGGTTTTCTCACTTATGTAATGAGAGGGTCTGAATCAATGACTCTGAAGTCCCTTCCAATTTTAAATCTGTGTATAACCTCACAAATTTGACCTTGAAAAGCAAACCAAACAAAAAGGGTCACAAATTAAGAACTGGAAGGAAACTTATAAGTCACTAAGTCCAATCTCCTCATTTTACAGAGAAGTAAACTAAGGCCCAGAAAAATGAAGTGACTTGACAAGTATAGGTTGTGAAAGTGGGGTTGCAACCTGTATCTTCTGACACTAAATGCAGTGTCCTTTTCGCTGAACCACTTTGCCTTACAAAAACATGCATACTTTCATACACACATATATATTCACACAGACAGTCTAAGGGCTAGAAAGGAGTGTTAATATCATTCTCTGTTCTAGATCCTACACATCCTAGGTCTCACCTACAACTATACTCTTATCTCACTATCTGTTGTTCACAAGTTTAGGAATCTGGTTTCCCATCATGCAATACATTTAAACAGCAGCTATATATGTGATAGAAATACTGTTAACAGACAAGTAGAATGATATTATCAATAGAACAAGAGATAAATGGCAATCTAATATCAAGGAAGTAGGAAGAAAAGCTGAGTCAGCTGACTGACTCATCCTAGATATGATGAGAATTGTTTGGTTTTTTTGTTTTTAAAGACTGGATGTTATTGAAGGGGGAAAAAAGAATATGGCATGCAAGTAAAGTAATTTAATCCTGAACTGAAAATTTTTAAAAATGCCAAGTAGGCAACAGAAATGACATTAAACTGCCTGATAATTTTATCCAGAAGTTTAACCCAAGTAAAATAATTACCACAATAAGGAGACCAAAAAGAGCCCAGGAAATGCTTAGTCAGTCAACATCTGACTTACTTATCAAACAGAAATAGTTGCCAAAGGCAGCATCCAGTTAGAAAATAAACTCATTTGGAAATTCTTGTGAAGAATAATGATGGATGATTAGGTGCACTATTGTCTTATAAAGCAGGAAGAAGCAGTGGAGGGAAAGTTCAAAGAAATCTTGGCAAGACATTCAACTAATCAAGGTCATTCTAAGGGCATCCGTGAATGAAAAAATGGAATAAAAAAATTCAACAAAAGAAAAATTGGAAAAGATATTGTGATCTATAACAAGGAAAACAGAACAACTTAAGGCCAAAAATAAATTTCAGAGAACTTTCAATCATCTAGTTTAACGCCCTCAATATATAGAAAGCAGAAGCACAGCAGCGTTAAATGATTTGTCCTCAGTAACACAGTAATAATAGTTAAAATGAAGGAAGAAGGCATAAATGAAAGCTCTGATGTCCGTCAAACCAAAGGTTCAAGCTTTTGTTATCTGGCTAAGTCATTTATTAGGAATTCCTAGCTTCCTGAAAGTAAAGGAAAAATGATGTATTACTGTACTTTGATTTGTTTCAAAAGTAAAAAACAACAGCCCAGTCACCGTGTGAGATCTTCTATAGTTGCCAGTGACAGTCAACATTTTTAGGTTTGACATTATTGGTGGTTGTTGGGATGACCTATGAAGTATCCAATTCTTGAAATGCTGCACTCCTACAGAACCATTGGAGAACACGACCTCTCCTCAAAGGCAATGGTTTTCAGCACATCATTGTTTAAGCCCAGAGAAAGAAAGTCTAATAGCTTTGCAGTGACATTTGAAGGCAGCTGCAAGGGTTCCCTGGTAGAGCGGTAATGGGCCCTGACACTGTTCTGAGTCAGCGTCAGAAAAAAATGTATCCAGGAGGTACATGGACCACACATGTGGGGTGATTATACTTAAGCTAAATTCCTTTCCCTGTCTATTTAAAATATTCTAGTGTTTCAATTTCATTCTTGGGTGAGGAGGGTCAGGTTAGGGAAACGACTCGCTCTCCTTATGATAGCTACTATGGTAACCACTGTTTCCTGGCTCTCATGATCAGATCATTTTCTTCTTCTGGATCATTTATTCTTAGCATCAAAAACTAGTCTTTATTTTCTTGAGGACCGGTTTGTGTGTGCGGGGGGAAGGTAGAGGACTGGAATGGGTAGTGATCTTATAAAACTTCTCAGGAGATGGTGAATGATTGATTCATTTTGGTTTCTTTTCTTACTTGTCACATGCTCTTGTGAATCACCACAAAACCAAAATTGGTTAAATGGCTACATAAACAGACCAGGTTAGGACTTAGTTTTTTTCAAAATTAAACTCAAACACTTTTTTGGAATTTTAAATATTGAGGTGCATTCTCTTGGCAACAAAATATATGGAGCCAGGTGAGAAATGCTTCAACAAACATCGTGTAGATGGAATAGAGACTAAATTATTACTGAGGTAGTATAAACAAATATAACTCAGCTGGTCTAGGATTATTTATCTTTAAAATGTTTTTGGATTAAGGAAAAATAAAAATGTCTAGCTGAAGAATGAATAGTTCTGCCAACAACATAATTCAAAAAACAATTAGAAATTCTGATGTCATTTTTTTTTACTTAATGGTAATTTCTTTATACATCTTCCCCACCCCTGCCACTGAGCCCCCAACCTATGTAATGAAAAGATATTGTTGAGCAAAGTTGATCCAATGAAGCAAATATGACTGACAGTATATGCTACATTCTGTACGCAGATACCTTGTCTCTTCAAGTGAATGAGGGAGATATATTTTCTTAACTCTTTTCTAGCAACAAAATTGGTCATTACTATCAAGTGGCATTTGTATTTTTCCATTATTGTAATTAATTGTTCATTTTTTTCTGGTTACCCTTATTTTACTCTGTCTGATGGGAACAATATCAATTAATATTCTTCCTTCCCCTCAACATGGCTGAAGAAAACACAACAAATCTAGAACTTGCTTGGCCTGAGGAGGAACAAGGCTCAGGCTATGCATCCCTTTGATATAACTTCCTGGCGATCTTTGACTGTGTTGATATGTCTTCCTGGTTATCTAGTGATATAAAATGAAGTCCTCTCCAACTTAATAGGTGCCTGAAGACCAAGCAGGTCACCATGTCCTGCACTGCTGACAAGACTATGTTCTCTGTGGAGATGAGAGAACCTATATATAGAAGCTGAGTACCAGAATAACCTTACCGCATTTTTTGCTATGGTAGGGCTAAGTAATTTTACTTTTTTTTAACTGTTTAATGATGTTTAAGTAACTCATTTCATTCCATACAAGTCTTCTTACCTTTTCTCTGAATTCCTCTTATTCCTCATGACTTATGGCATAGTGATATTCCATGACATTTATAGACATTCTGCATATATTTTAGGCCTAACTAGACAAAAGGTATAGTACAATGGCAAGATTACTGGATTTGAATCACAGTTCTGCCATTTACTGCCTGTATGGCCTTGAACAAGTCACTTGACTTTTCAGGACCCAAATTTCCTCATCATAGAATGAAGAACTCAATTACCTCTAAAGTTCTTTGCAATTATGAATCTTTAATCCTTTACTCCAATGAAATGACTGTAATTTTTCCAGGCCATTTGGAACCTGTGGAGATCTAGTATAGGGTGGAACTCACTGTAGTTCCTTAGTTCTCACTGGTTCATTCCTTGACTTCTTGGGATGGACAAAGATTGGGCAGGTGTTTCAGAGGAGGAAGAGGATTGCTGAAAGGACTTTCATACTTCTGTGGACTGCCATTCATCCCTGAAGAATCAAGGTTATGCTGAGGACTTTCTCTTCAAGAGCCTGTGATGGTCTATGAAATCTTCCTGTCACTGAGTGATGTCTTTAGTGCAATGAAATGCATCACTTTTCCCTTTCTAAATCACTAATGGTTTGGAGAAGGTGGAGCCAAGTCCATTGCCATTGTTGAACAAAGGAATACAATGTGGAGATTTAGAGTCTAGCAAAAAAAAAATCACTCCAGAGCAATAGCATTGCATTTTTCCAAACCTCAAGCGTAAATGGAGAGCAAGTTAGGATACCTCTGATCTCTTCATCCAGGGTAGGGTCTGGCTGTCATGTCTTGGCTCTGACTCATGCTACCATAGTCAGCCAGCAGAAGCTGGCAATCAGGAGTGGGTTTCAGTATTCTGAAGCCTGGAGAGATGCTGGCTTTTGAAGGAATCCTGGATGCCCAATGGAGATGAGCTGGGTTTTAAATTAATGTGTATATGTGTGTGTGTGTGTGCGTGCCTGTGCACGCATGTGTGTTTGTGTGTAAGGGAGTATAATTAACAATGAATGTCTTTATGGAAACAGTCTGCATGGGGGGAAGAAAACTTTTATGGAGAAAAAATATACACCCCTTATTTTTCAAAGAGAGAATCCATGAGTAAGCCCAATGGTGCTTAACAAATTCTGCCATGTTTTAAGAAACTCCCTTTCCAAACCAATGGAAGATGAGCTAGTTAAAAAGTTAAAAATCACTTGCAAAGTAGATATAGCTCCCACAGTGATGATGTGAAAAATTGAGCCTTACAAGAAATGTGCTGGCCCTTGTCCTCTCTCCCCATATTTCTACAGGTCATCAAACTTCCACTATTTCCATGCCTTTTTTCAGGAGCAGATCAAACCTGAAAATCCTTCCACTTACAAGATTCCTCCAATTTATCTATTATACCTGAAGTAGACAATTTTAAGTCCCCCATTTTATACAAGGAAAATCTTACCCCGTTTCCATCAGGGTCCGAAGGAAATTGGTGTCCAGAGTGTTGATAGTTATTTGATTTGCCTGCCAGACGCTGTTGCCTGTTTCTCCTTCAGGGTTCCTTGCTGTTTCAATGAGGTTGGCGTGCTTGTTTTATGAGTGACAACTGGGTGGTAGTTGGTGGAGAAGTTTGGCCTATCTATTCCCACTCAACCTTATTCCAACTCCAATTCTAATCACATTCCATCTCTAACCTAGATCACTAATACTAGTGGCCAAATTTTTTTGTGGTTGTTGTGATGTTTCCATTGAGTCCAATTCTTCATGAACACATTTAGGATTTTCTTGGCAAAGATACCATTTCCTTCTCCAGTTCATTTTATAGATGAGGAAACTGAAGCACACTGGGTACAGTGACTTGCCCAGGGTTACACACAGCTAGTAAGTGTCTGAGACCATTTTTTAACTTAGGTCTTCCTGATTCTGTGGTTGGCACTCTAACTACTATATCACCCAGCTTTCTAATCCCCAGAGCTACTCCCCATGTAGTTTCTTTTTAAATATCTTCAGAGCAACAAGGTTCCTTGGCTTCCTGGGGCAGACTATTTTACTTTTGTATAGATCTCTTTTTAATGAAGTTTTTTTTTCCCTCGGACATCAAAACCTTAATTTTCTCTTTGGAATTTTAACCCATTTGCTCCTAGTTCTGCCCTTTGAGAACAGACAGAGTCCATTTTATCCTCATTACACATAACAGCCCATCAAAACCTCATCTTCCACCGAAGTGTTGTTCTGGATAAAAATTCTAGGCAAAAGATTACTAGAAGATCTTCGATTTAGATTGAAAAAGGATTTCAGCAATCATCAGATCTCACTCCTCATTTTAGAGATGAGAAAACTGAAGCCTAAAGAATTTCATTGATATTCATATGCCATTATGGCAATGCTCTTCATCATTCCAGTTAACCTCTTCTAGGTGCTCTCTGGCTTAGTAATACATTCTTCTTAAAATTGGCATCCAGAACAGAATTCAAGATCTTACCAATGAAGAGCGCAAGAACGGTCACCTCTGTGGTCCTAGAAACTACATCTCTCTTAATGTTGCTTGAGATTGCATTAACATCCTCAGATGCTACATAACACAAATTGATATAAAGTTTCAGTCTATTAAAGCACCTGGGTTTTTCTCTGGACAAGCTTCAGTCTGGTTACACCATCACCACCTTTATAATTTGAATAGACTTTCCTTAAATTCAAATTTAAGATATTACATTTATGCCAATTAAATATCAACATTTTAGACTCATTCCAAAGTTTTTAACAAGTCAAACTCTTTTTGAATACTATCTCCATCATCCCACATAGGGTGTATTCTCCCCAACTCTTTCTTCTATAAATTTGATAAATAATGGTATTTTTTCTTAGGTGGCACAGAGGATAGAAGGTTGGACTTAGAATCAGGAAGAGCTGGGTTTAATCCGTCCTAAGTTATTTACTAGGTATTTGACCAGTACCAGTATGTAACCTCTCTCAGTCTCAGTTTTCTCCTCTGTAAGATAATGATAATGATAATACCCACCCACCAGGACTGTTGGGAGGGTCAGATGTGATAAGCATATATAGAACACTTTAAGCACTACATAAACGCTAGCTAGTTTTCTCTTTATCCAAATCATTGACAAAAACATTAATTAGTCCCATGCCAAGTATATCTCCTTGGGACCCATCAGATCTTAGAAAACCTTAAGCAGTGTGTCTCATCTATCCTAAATTGGGTCTATTTTGATCTAAGCCAGGCATCTTTTAACACCGTAGTGAGGGACAGTACTATCTTATTCTAGCCTTAGACTCACTTTTTCTGGCAGAACAATCCTGTATCAGTGAACCCTAAAGGCCAAGCAAAGATTGATAGCAATAGGTGAGAGAGGGGGAAGGGCCACCATCTCAACAACTTAAGATCTCAACAAGCACAGATCTGTTACAGACTGAAGAAAAAAATGATGGGCTAAGGTTCAGTTACAAAAGCTATTTCTCTTTTTGCTTTGGAGCTTTTCTCAATATGGTCATCCCCACATACTTAATGACCCACTTCTATCTACCTGAAAAACCACTTGTTTCTATACTACCAAGTAAAATTTAAAAATCACTTCCACTCCCTGAAGCTTTTTCTGACTCAGCGTATCTGGTTCCAACCCTTCACTGTCTTCCTTATGACTGATAGACTGTTCCTATTAATGCATGTTTATATGTGTATATGTAGAAAGATGAGAATGGGAAGAAGCAGATAGGGACTTGTATAGATAGGTTACGAATGTTTGTAGTAACATTTATTCATCCATCTTCCCTCACTCTAGTCTAGAAACTTCTTAAAGGCAGAGATAATCTTTTTGTCATATAATATACAACACTTCAGCACTTAATAGAGTTGTAGTAATTCAGAATGTTCATTGAGGATAATAAACTTCCTATGTCAGGTCCTCTGGTCCCCATATATCATGATCTCTAGTCATTATTTCAATTGTCTTAGTATTCTTGGCCAATAGAGGGTAAACATTTAGAATACATACGATATAACTTTGTTTTACTCCAAACGTATGGTTTTGTTGATGTACGAAGTTCATATATAATTTGGGAATTTCCCCCCAGTGAGATCAGTTATTCACATGCAACTTGTTGTTTTAGAGAATTACTTGGTATGCTAGCAAGTTAAGTGATTTGTCCATGGTCACATGACAGGGTAGGATTTTGGTTCAGAGGACCAGTGTTTGAAACTTGGCTCTGCCACATACTATCTGTGTTTATCTTGGGCAATCCACTTAACCCTTATGGGTCTCGGTTTCCTCTTCTGTCAAATGAGGAGTTTGGATTTAATGGCCTCTAATGTTTCTTCTAGGTGTGATTTTATGATTTTCTGAGTCAAAAGCAGGCTTTGGATCCAGATCTTCCTGAGTCCAATTCAATTTCAATTCAATAAACATTTATTAAGCACCTGTTATAGATCAGGCACTGTGCTAAGTGCCTAGGATACAAAAAGAGGCAAAAGACAGTCTCTGCCATCAGGAAGTTTACAATCTAATGGAGTCTGACTCTCCACTTTGTCATGATATCTATGATTATTATGAGATATGGGATATATGTATGCTTATAGAACATAAATCTATAAATATTTTGTGTCTGTACATATATAAATAGGGTTATATATGATATTATGTGTTGTATTTGTCCTTCATTCCCAAAGAGGACCATGACATCAAGATGGTGAAATGACTTGCAGTTGGCTTTGATTTGAGTGAGGGAGGGTTGTGCAAGGTCACTAGTCTCACTTTCTCCTCCACAGCCATCTGGGTCCAGTGACCAGATACTCATCAGGACAGCTGGAGATGGCCCAGGATGCAATGGGAGTCCATGGCCATTTTAGGCTAAGGTCTTATCAAATTCTCACTTTGAGTAAGAATCTCCTCTCCTCCCCTCCTATTGCCTCCCTCTCCTTCCTTCTTTTCTTTCTCCTTCTCTTTTTCCTTCTCCTTCTCCTTCTTTTCTCCTTTCCTCTCCCTTTTTCCCTGGGGTGTTCTGTCCAGGGGAAGGTACACTTCCATGACCAAAAGCTGCCTTTTTTCCTTTGGATTTACTGACTAGATGATATTATGTAACTTCTCATAGTAAGGCAGAAGTTAGTTAATTTTGCTTTTCCCTTCTCTAAACATTTGAAATGGTGAAACTGTCATTTGGCTTGATCCCAGAACTTTTCTTTCTTTTAATTTAAATAGTGTCTACTTCATGTAGATAAGAAAGGAAATTTATGGCTTAAAAATTATGAGATAAGGAAATAGAATCTATATCATTTAGCACAAAGTTTGAGAAATAAAATGCTAGAAAGCCCTACTGACTGCTGGCATCTTTTTTTTTTATATCATGTTATGATACCAGGCAAAAAGTGTGAGTAAAATTGCTTGTTCAGGAGAATTAAAAAAAAAAATTGCATTCTCTAGATTCTCCTTGGACCAGTAGGATTTCTGTGTGTGTGTGTGTGTGTGTGTGTGTGTGTGTGTGTGTGTGTATTCTGCCCTACTTCCCACTTGATAAGTCTTTCATTTCCAATTAAATGTCTCCTTTTTCTTAAATTAGAATTCAGTAACCAAGGGAGCAGAAGAATTTGCTTACTCTAAGCGAAGCACACATTTTTTAGATTATTATTATCATAATGCTTATCATAGAACCACAGATCCTTAGGCTTGGAAGGAACCTTAAAGGTCATGTAGTTCTAACTCCAACCTGATACAATAATATCCTCCACGATGTCCCTGACAGATGTTCACATACTCAGCTTGAGCATTGTGAGGCTTTTTTGATAGGACCATAGACTTTAAAGTGGGAAAATACCATGGTGGTTCTCCTGGTCAACACATTTAGCTATATTTAACTATATTTAATGGGAGGAGGTAGATTCTTCTTCCTGTTAAATGTAAGGAAAGAGAGACTTTATGACATCTTGCCCCAAGTCAAAATAAAGGTAGAAAGTGGGTGAGCTGGGATTCAAATCCAGACATACATGGTATAGTAGATAGGGTAACGAACTTGAAGTCAGGAAGACCTGAGTTCAAATCTTAACTCTAATATGTGCTGACTGTATGATCTTGGGCAATTCACTTATTACTTTGGTGACTTTTTGTTCTCATCAATAAAATAAAGGGGTATAGATTTGATGGCCTTATTGGTAACAGTATTTCCATTGCATTTCTAAATCTAGAGATAGTGCTTGATCTACTATACCAGAGGATGTGATATTATACACATGTACACATTTGATATATGTATATACATGTACATACATACACACATTTGTATGTGTCTATATAAGCACACATGTATAGAAATACACATATGCATGTATACATGTGCATGTATGTGTGAGATTTCATTGTTAGAGACGATTCCCAGTGAGGGAATTGCCTCTAGTGATGCCAGTTGTCTCCTGTTCTGTAACTTAAAATCTTAGAGTATTGCCTGGGGGCGCTACCAGGTGAGGTGATTTGCCCAGGGTCATATAACCAATATCTATTAGTGTCAGGACTTGAATCTATTCTTTCTGACTTCAAAGCTAGCTTTCTAGCAACTTCTCTTCAGCTTCTTAAGGGATGCCAAATGAATATTTAATTAGCACTTTTTATTCTAATAGAATAAGTCCCTGGAGCTAAAGGCAAGTAGAATTAGGAGAAAAGTCTTTTGAATGTTTAAGTTCTTCAAAAAAAAAATCTAGAAAAAAGCTAATTTCTTTAAGATGACATTTTACTGTGGTCTCTTATAGTGGTGGAATTCTACTGTGCTATAAGAAATAATGAGGTTATTGATTTAAAAACAAAAACAAAACATGGATGGACCTGCAGGAAATAATGAAGAACTAAAGGAGTAGAACCATGATAATGTTATTTGCAATAAGAGCAGTAATGTTTTAAGAAGAACTTTCAGTGACTAAGTCATTTTGACTCTCATAAACACACAAATTCAGTACAAAGGACCCATGAAGTAAGAGGCTACATGTATACAGAGGAACAACTGATTAATGGAAGTATGTTTATATGCATGAAATGATTCTACACACACTTGCACACACATACACATGCACATACATGCACACACACATACACACACAGTAGCCATCTATAGGGTGGAGAGGGGAAAGGAAGAAAAAAGGGAAAAATGGAAAGTGACATGATAACTTTATTATATGTGTGTGTGTTCATCCTTTGTTGCTGAAGAAGATCATGCCATCAGAGAATTGATGACATGACTTGCACTTGACTTTGTTTTGAGTGAGGGAGGGCTGTGCAGGTCACCAGCCTCACTTCTCCTCCAGAGACATCTGAATCCAATGACCAGATATTCATCAGGATGACTGGAGATGACCCAGGATGAGGCAGTTGGGGTTAAGTGACTTGCCCAAGGTCACACAGCTAGTGAGTGTCAAGTGTCTGAGATGAGATTTGAACTCAGGTTCTCCTGACTCCTGCACTGGTGTTCTATCCACTACACCACCTAGCTGCTCCAGATTATATATGTAAAAGGAATGACAAGGTGTATATAATAGATTTGCAGTTCCACATGCAATTGTCTTTTAAAAAATTCTACAGTGTTGCAGAAATGCTTGTTTTATTTCATAAATTAAAAATAAAATGAATAATATATTTAAAAATATGACATTTCAAAGTCAGGTTAGTTGAATTTCGGCAGATACAAGTGATTAATTGAATTCATGGACTACTATAGAAAATATCTTTCGATTACCATTCTGTAATACTGTCCCCAAATCTTTGTGAGGAAACAGTCTAAATCAGATGATTATGTGATGTTTACTATCCATATGACTGAGCAAGCAAATTTACTTTTCAGAGCTTAAGTCTCCTCATTGGAAAAATGAGGAGGCTGGACCTGGATTTTCCAAGCTTTCTCCCAGTTCTCAATTTATGATCCTTTAATGGACACCTAGAAAAATGAAGGGAATCTAAGGCATAATTCTTGATGACTGACATACCATAATCTTGAGCAAACCAACTGATGTTCTGGTCTTTATTTTCTTATCTACAAAATTGGGATAAAATTTGTACAGAGATAGTGCTTATGATGGTTTATCAGATCTCATATGTGCTTTAATTGATATCCTGGGGAATGTTAAGAGGAAGCAAGTATAATCCTCACCATTTTAAGTAAGCCACCAATAGAAAACTTTTAGAAGCACAATGGATCATGGGCCATGGATATGTCAAGATATGCATCATTATGGGGAATATTCACATGAATGAGATCACAGCATTATTAAGGTATATAAATATAAGACAGCTCATTGTCCTACAGGTCTGTGTGTTTTACTTTAAGGGTAGGGAGACTTAATTTGTTGAAAATTATAAAAGTACACTTCAGTGTATATTCCTATATCCATATAATGATGAGCTTCCTTCTAAAATGCTTATTTTGGGGGGAAATGCCAATACCACAGAAGATGGAGAAACAATACAGAAATATGATAGAGTTTAACAATAGAACACAGGCCAAGCAAATGAGATTGAACATGGAAATATGCTAGGATGTTTAAAAAAAATAAAGAACCAAGAAGAAACCACAACATGCCTTTGAGCTACATAAACAAAGGCATCATGTCACAGACAGAGGAAGTGGTAGGTTTTGTCTAAGATAGCACAAAAGAAACCACTATTGGAATCTCTGGGGCCATAATTTTCCCAAATCAATCCAGCAATAAGAAGTTTTGGGAGGGGAAGGGGGAGAAGAACTTAATGGAAATGGAAGTTAGCCAGCTCATGAAAAAGAAAGTCAGTTGGGATGTCTAACTTCAATCCCATTTCATGTTTTGAAGCTTCTTTTCTGGGCAGAAGAGGACAAAAATTACTCAGCTCACAGCAAAGATAAACACAGGTAGAGGATGAAGTGAAATAGATACTATTCCAAAATTCCTGGGGGGTAAATGCTGACTAATGAAGGATAGGAAAGACATATTAAGGGTGTAGATTTCAAAGGAATATACACACATGTATGCACATGTGTTTATATATATATATATATATATATATATATATATATATATATATATAGAGAGAGAGAGAGAGAGAGAGAAACAGAGACAGAGAGACAGAGAGAGACAAAGAACTAGCAGCAGCAAAAAATAAAAGAAGGAGGAGGAGGAGAAGAAGAGAAAGAAGAAAGAGAGGAAAGAGAAGGAGAAAAACAAAAAGAGGAAGAAGGAGAAGGAAGCGGAGGAGGAGGAGTTGTATGTGCTGTAACTAGAACACATATTAAAGTCAAAGGAAGAGAAAGGCAAACTTAAGGGTATAATTCCTAAGTCTGTTTAACTAGGCTATAGGAATTCTTAACCTGATCTATGTGAACTTAAAGTATCTTAAAATAAATTCATTATAATTTGTTTCTTTTGTAATCTTACGTATTTTGTTTGACACATTTAAAAGTATTATTCTAAGAAGACTTCTAGATTGCAAAGGGATCAGTGACCTCCAAAAAGGTTAATTACCCCTGACCTAGAGCATCATCTTCCAAAGAGAGAGGTAGAAGCTTTACCATCTGAGTCATTTGAAATTATTCTTGACATAAAGCCAGCGAACATGGTCTAGGGAAAACTCCTGCATTGCCAAAAGGATGGTCCAACTGACCTAATTCCTATGATTCTGTCTTTGACATTATAATGAATACCACAGTTCTTATTTTTAATGCACGTATGACTGCTATGTCATTTTTCCATGTGGGTAAAAACTCATCGTACACTATTGTGGTCTGAGCTTTGTGGATGAGGTAGTTTAATGAAATCCATTATGAATTGCTGACTTTTGGGATCCTTGAAGAATTCCATGAGTTAGGCTCTCCATTTGTGTGCTTTGGGAATGAAAGTTTCATCTTTTTCCTGTGTCTATGAGGTTTGAGGTAGTATCATTTCCATTAAAAAAAATGACTTTCATCTAAGAGAATGACACCATTTGGAGATGGAAGCAACCTTAGAGGTTATCATTTTTTTAATGTCTATATTTTACAGATGAGGAAACTGAGACTAGGGAAATCATAAGATTATGAGACAACAGATAGAGACATGAAAGAAACCACAAGGCCATCTACTTTGATCCCTTCATTTTATAGATGAGGGTGCTGAGTACCAGAAAGATGGAGACACTTGCTTTCATGCATACAAGTTGTAAACAAGCAGAGCTGGAATTTCCTGTTCCCTGACACCACACTCAGTACTCTCTCCATTACACTAAGCTTGCTCCCTGACACCACACTCAGTACTCTCTCCATTATACTAAGCTGCCACCAAATTTTCCTATTCTTCAGTGTGTTTTTTGATATTATTTATAGTTTATAGATTGCCTTCCTTTGATTTTGGGGGGCACTCCCAATGTTTGTCACTTCTAAATCTCATGTCTTTCCTTCCCCTCAAATTCTTCTTGTTTGAAAGAAAAAGTCTTCTGAAAAAATGTGGACCCCAGACCAAAATTGTGAATAGGTCTTGGTAAGAATGACTCCTCTACTAGGTTTCCTATTGTGTTGCTATAGGTCAGAGTAGCAAGTGGAATAATGGAAACTATAGGTCAGAGTTTTATAACTGAAGACGGGTTAAATGTCTTCTTTGTGCTGCAGAAACCCCTGGGCATAATTGAACAAAATGGGGATTTGGAAATATGTGGGTAGCATGTTATTTTCGACCACTTATGCTGACTTCAGGAAATATATAGTCATTTGGACAGTCTTATTTCTTAGCATTGCGTAGGTCATGACAAGAAGAAAGGAAAGGAAAGAAATCTAATGGTAAATAGGTAATGGTAAATAGCCTCTTACCTACATCAATAACTGTATAGGCAAGAAGGTAAATATTCTTGTTTGATGCCATATTGACCACTTGGAATGCTATTTCTTGGAACAACATACCACAATTTCCATGGTCACTCCCTATCCTGAACAAAGTATCTTCGAGTTTTAGAAAAGTTCTAGTACTGGATAATTATTAGGTTAATCCAGTCAAAGTAAAGGTCACTCTCTCCTGTTTGCCAGAGGTATCAAAACTCTTTACATTAAACTAATACATATATTTTAATCTGAAATGTTCATGATTCCCCTGTGAGAGAAACTACTTTTATAAAAGTTCATTTTTATAAAAAAGAAGCTTAGAGAGCTCAAATCCTCAGCTAAGACCTGGTAGATTTGATGAAGGAGGTTGGATGTGAATCTGATTTCATGCTGAATTGAATGTAATGAATTATTAAATGAAATTCATATTTTAATTGTGAATTATAATATCTCAAGGCATGAAGGTTTGATTAAAGAGTAAGATAAAGTGGAAAGTGGCCCTCAGTTCTTCCTTAGTTGACATACATAGTGTATATTGTTTTTATAAACTATCCTCACGTCCTTAGTCAATGATTTGTGCATCCTACCAGTCCAAAGAGCAACCCCCCAAAGCAATCATGTAAGTTAAGATCTGGGATTCCCTGGCACAGAACAAGGTAGAAGAAATAAAATAGAGCCATGAATATATAAACAACCTGATAATTGTGTTCGTTTTTAGGATCTTTGTCAGCATTTCAGGGAGTAGGAGTTTTGATAAAAGCCAAGTTGTATAAAAATACCTACTTTTTCATTATTAACTATGTAGAAGGGTGGAAATTTGGCTTAAGGAAGAAAACTCCTTAGACATCTGCTGATTTGATATTTATGTTGCTTAGTGAGTACAATGCAAGCATTTATAAGGAAATGGATTAGTATAATTCGAATTTTGAGACCCCATTCTATGAAGTTCAAATGATAAGGACACGTGAATAATAATTCACATTACTGTATTTCTTGAACATTTACAAAAAGACTTTCCTACCCATAAGTCAGTAAGATATCAGAGCAAGAATAGGATCTCCATTTCACAAAGGAAGAACCTGAGGTTGAAATGTCACATGGAAACATAGCTAGTAAGCATCAGAGCCAAGACTGGAATCCAGAACTCCTTTCTCCAAATCTAGCACTTCCCTCACCAAACAATGCTGCCTCTATAGCATCCTAACAATGGCATTTATGAGAAAGTATCTTTGTCCTATGTAGAATTTGAGAGCCATGTAAGATGACAGAATAATTTCTGAAGAAACTCTGATCAGTTTCTATTTTCATTTGAATTTCAATTAATAGTAAATATCACATGTATATGTTAGATGAGAGGCAAAGAAAACAGAGTGGTTTGTCAAGTAACTTAATTATTCTGCAGAACTTAAGACAACTGTTTTAAAAGATGTCACATGGCAGCGTAGGTCACTAAAACATCCTATATGTTCTTAAAACATTTCAATTAGTACCAGGAGAATCAGCTTTGATAGGATCTACTGAGAGGGCAAAAACATGTATTATTTTCTATGTAAGCAGCAACACAGCAATAATCCATCACAAGACTTATTTTACTGTGATTTTAAAATCACTGGGGAAAATAAGGTCAAAGAAGGAAAGAAAGGATTCATAGGTACAAAAAATGTTTACAGCAGTACTTTTGCTGCAGCCAAAAACTGAAACCAAAGTGGGTGTCCATCCACTGGGAACCTGTTGAACAAATTGTGTTATTTAAATGTAATAGAACATCATTGCACTCTAAAAAACAAATGATAAATTTGAAGGATTCAGAGAAACTTGGCAAAGTTTGTATGAACTAAGCAAAAGCAGAAGAATGATTTATATGACCTCCATAATGTAAGTACAAACAACTTTCAGAGAGGTTAGAACCCTGATCAATATGGTAACAGATCGTAACTTCAAAAACAGATGATCAGGCTAGCCTTTTGGCGGAGAGGTGATGGATAAAAGAAGCAGAAGAAAACAACTTTTTTTCTGATATGGCCAAAATTCTAATGGTGTGTGTGTGTGTGCGCGCGCGTGCATGCGAGTATGTCTGCACGTGCTAGGGTGCTTATATGTGCACCTAAAATATATATGAGAAGATTTCTATTAATGGTAGGGTGAGTTAGGGAGGTAGTGCTAAAGCTTAAAAAAAAAGGAAAGGAGTACCAATAAAAAATTTAAACACACAGAACAACAACAAAAAAAGGTCAGAAGGGGACATGAGCAAATAGGGAAATTTTATTACTCCCTTATTAAATTTAATATATACTTTAAAAAATTACCTAAGAAAAGTTTATAGTTAGATATATAATCCTTTTTTTCTTTGTATATAGACATGTTTGTTTTCTTGGTGATCATTAAGCTCATAATAAAAAAGAGAATTAAAAAAATTTAAAAAAATCATTGGGCAGAAGGTGGGCCCCACAATAAGATTCCCAGAATGTAATACCTTTGATTAGGAGCATTTACTCTTGGTTCTCTTTTTTTGGGAAGAGGAGATTTTGCAGACATCCTCCAGGGTCTTCCAAGTTTTGATTTGGGATTTCTAAGATCTTTGTCTGTGGTTGACTGAATGACATTTCCTCAGTAAATTTTTAGGAATTGTCCTCTCATTTCTAATATGACCAATATTCAAGATGGCAGCCACAGAAGGCCCAGCGTTAGTGGGAGTTCCACTAGCTTAGGAATGAATTTTGTTGTAATCCTTCCATACTATGAAATACAACTAAATTAGCCATTTCTCTACTTTCTCACACAATATTCTACCTCCCATTTTTGAGCTTTTGCATTGACCCTCCTCCATTTCTAAAACACACTTCTTTATCTCTACCTCATAGAATTCCTTTCTTCCTTCAAAAGATAGCTCAAGGAATACCTTCTACATGAAGCTTTCCATCATCCCCTCTTCAAGTTACCTTATATTTAACTACTTCCTTGTACTCATTTGTGCTTATTTGTATTCATTTTTTTATTCTTTACCCGGACTATGCCTGTATACAGGTTGTCTTAAAAATCTTAGTGCAGTTTTAAGCTATACTAGTTATAACAGTTTGAATGTTCATTAAGTCTAAACTTAAAGACTGCATGTTTTTGTGTATCCCTCTTTTTTTTCTTTAATCTATGTTCTCTATTTTATATTCAAGAAGTATAATAACTTAAAATTGCATTAAAATTTCTCGGACACCCTGTATATATTTATTGTCTCCTCTGTTAAAATGCAAGTTTCTTGGGAGCAGAGATCGTTTCATTTATTTTATTTGTGTTCCCAGCACAGAACACAGTAGGTGCCTAATAAATATTTGTTGATTGATCAACAAGTTCCCGGATATAGATTTGGATACATTACAATGATGTTTGTGGAATTAAGACACAACAACAGAGAGAAAGGCTTCCCATAATCTTCTCCGATGTATAATGTTCTGGTCCATTTTCTTGACATATTTACTTTTCATTCATCTCCTAATTGCTTATTTAAAAATAAATCAAAGGGTTGGATGAAATACAAAATACAGAACAGGGATGAAAGAAAGATATGGATATATTAGAAGGAAAAGAGCAAAGAAGTTGGTTTCTCCAAAAAATCTGATGCTAGGTATTTAGTCATATCCAAATGTGTTTTTTTTAATTTGTATGGTTTTTTTTTTAGTCATTCTACAGTGATAAGGAGGCTCCATATCTTTTAACAGGGTGTGGCCAAGTGGCATACCTTGGTGGTTGAGAAACCATGGTTCAGGATAGAGTCAATTCTGAGCCCCAGTTATTCTGAGTACATAAACAGTAGTGGTTACATTCTTTTCATTTATCTTTTATAATACACTGGTGGTTCTTCTACACTCATAATGATACGTCTATTGGTCATATATTTCAGGGTTTAAACTCTCCCCCTCCATATGAAAGTATTTCTTTAATTCCAATTCAAAGACTCATGTTACAGGATTAAGACTGTTCTGGCTCCTCAGCATGGTAATTATTATACTTGAAGAAGTTGTCTAACTTAACTCTCCAATTTTCTCTTTTCCAGGTTAACAAATCCAAATTCTTTAACTCTCTCTATAGGTTTTGTTTCCAACCCTTTACTTGTACTCATGAATCTCTTCTGATCCCTTTCCAAATTTTCCATATCATGGAATTTGTGGGGCCCAAAAATGGACATAATGTTCTATTAAAAGCCTGAACAAAGCTGAATGAGTATAATAGGAGTATTACTTCATATTTCTTACAAGCTTTATTCTGACAGTCTTATCAGGAGGATACAGAATTTCCAAAATAGCTGAGTGATGTAGAACCATTAAACCTACTGTAGTCCTTTGAGGGATATCCAGGCCAATCATGTCTTCACTCCACTCCAGCCCTTGTCTTTCCTTCTGCTTGTATATTCCTAGCTCTTAGCTCAGTGTCCATCATAAGCACTTAATAAAGGTTTGTGGATTTGACTTGACTATAGATCATAAAACTGAGATTCCGACAGTAGAAGGAACAAAACGTTATGATGGATCTAAATGTATCACACAGTTAATTTTCCGTGAGAATCCATATCATCTGGGGTTTTGTCTTGCTGTTTTACACAGTGGCAGGCAAGCTGTGATAGACTCAACTAACATTTGTTGGTAAGTCTGACATAAGCAGGTATGTTGATTTGAACAATCTTGATTCTCTGTGTAAAATCTTTTAAATTTTCCAAGTTGTATTCCCTTTCAAAAGTATCCCATTTCATCTGGAATGGAAGCATAATAAATATCTATCTGCGAAGTTGTTGTTTTGTCTAGAGTAATCATCAAAGTAAGTCAGTAGCATTTTTTTTGATTGCATACTGTGCAGAGTGCTAAACTAGGTGATGTGGGGAGTGCTATATATGTGAGTGAGATGCCTATGATCAACTCTCTCATACCCTACCATTCTAAAGCAAACAGTAACTTACATACGCAAAGTAGAAAACAATTGTCAGGTGCATTCATTGAAGTGCTTTATTCAAAGTGAGAGAGAGGATGTGATTAAGTGGAGTTAGGGTCAGTCTTGGGATCAGAAGGATTTGTGTTCAGGGTTGCTTCTGAAATGATGCTAAGGTCGATAGAGCATTGAAACTGGAGTCATGAAGACCTCATATTCAAAATCACTTGGGAAAATTACTTAACCTCTGTTTGCCTCAGTTTCCACATCAATAAAACATAAATAATGACATTCATTACTCAAGATTGTTGCAAAATGATATATTTTTGCAAACTTTAAAGTGTTATAAAAGCAAACTTTATTGTTATTACTATTATTATATAACAAGTGAGTCATCCTGGATAAATCCTTCAATCTTTCAGCGCCCCCAGGCAACCCTAAGGCTAAAAGTAGCAGATCTCCATCGATGGAGGTAATTTCCTCCCCTGGTTAGAACACAAGTACAAGACAAGCAAAACAAGGACAAATCGGAGCAAACTTAATCCCTAGGAAAACCAATACTCAATCCCTCCCCCGACACATTCACACACCAATTTCCCACAAAGTCTGGGGCTGGACACTCATATTAAGAAGGAGGGATGTGTTTTTTGCAAAGGTGTTACTGTTGCAAAACAGTTCACAATGAGGACCGCTTTAAAGCAATAATGTGTTCACTGTATAGTTCAGTTTATATCTGAAATAGTCTACATGAAACTATTCAGGAATATAGTGATGTGCTGATGAAGCCAGCTCAAGCTGGCTGGGTAGCCAATTGTTAAAATTTCAGTATGAGCGTTTATGACTCAGAAATCAGCAAACACTATAAATCCGGGCTAGATTTATTGTTCTATTTATTTTCTAGACTTAAACAAGTGGTACAAAAAAGATTAATAATGAATATTGACTTTAGTAATACATTAGGTGTCTAATCTCTGCGTTCTTCTCACACATACACTCCCCTCAGTCAGTTGTTAAATACTTACCAGCAGATCCCTGGTTACTATGGAAGGTGAATTCTATTTTTATGATGGGGCTGACCAGTGGATGGACAGAGCTGTAGTTTCAGCCTTTTTTATCTTGTAGCCAAGCCTTAGGCTCTTGGGATAGAAATATTTTCAACATATACTCCACCTCCAAAACACGGTAATATTTCCTTACTGCCAAAAAGAGACAGAAAAAGTAGCTTTCCCAGGAGAGGAAAAGAAATGAGCAGGGACAGAAAAGCAACACATTGTGTTATAGAAAATAAGACACTATTTATGTAGAGAGAAGCATATGTATATTGTATATATGTGCATATATAAGGTAAGAGCAGACTACCACACTACCATCCCTGGAGAAAGGGAGATCAATCAATTGTTCTATGACTAGTCTTCATTCCTAGTGTTTCTATGATCAAAACACAGTTCCCTGAATACCTCTCCCTATAGGCATCCTATCTATCTGTCTGTCTATTCTATCTATCATCTATCTATCCATCCATCCATCCATCCATCTATCCATCCATCCATCTATCTAATCCATCCATCCATCCATCCATTTATTCATCCATCTATCTATCCATTTATCTATTTTTTCATTTGTTTATAAAGATGGAAAGGTAGAGGGAAGGAAAGAAGGAAGGAAGAAGAGGAGGGAGGGAAGGAGGGGATAAAGAATTATACAACTAAGTTGTGTGATACTGTACTTACAGCACAGAACCATTATCAGTACACCTGGCTCCCATTTTTTCTATCTCAATAGGGAAGACCTGGTGTGTGGATTCATTTAAATTCTCAAATGGTGCTACTTGTAACCATTCCCACTTAAATTAGGCGTGTCCTCTGTAGTTGAGGAACGTATTGAATTTAATTAGTTTACTCAAGGATCAACTACTGGATAAATCAGCAGTTATTTGATTTAATATCTATTATGTTCCAAGCTCTGTGCTAGGCACTGAGAATATAAAGACAGAAACCAAACAGGAGCAGTTCTTGCTTCCTAGGGAATAATATTCTATTAGGTGGGAGGTGGACATATAGGAATATATATCAAATACACACATAAATACAATATTTGAGAAGGGTACTAACATACAAGGGAAACCAAGAAAGGCCTCATATAGACTATGGAGCTTGAGGTGAACTTTGGAGGAGGTAAAAGAGTCTAAGAAGCACAGGTGAAGGGGATGTTCATCCTATATATAAAGTTCAGTCTCATTTGTGAGCTTTGTCTATTAACATGTTGCTTTTACTCATTGAGCTAATTAGGACAGGCATGCAGTAAGTCACAGATCAATGAGAATCATTAGCCAATGTTTTTGAAGAAGATAACTGCCATGACTCCATTATGAGAGGAGAGGAGATGGTAGCAGCCCCTGTAAATGTGAAAACCAAATAATCATTCAGACGGACTGTAGTAACTTAGTGGAAATTCCCCTCCCTTGTTTCCTGTAACCTTTCTGGGAATCTACCTCTGATCCATAATTTAAGCAATGTTAGAGTAGGTTTCATTTAAAGAAAAATAAATGAATGGGGAAAAGATTTACTTCATTATTTTTTATAAAACTGACAGGAAAGCAGAAAGAAATCTTTAGTGGCCTCACTCAGTTTCTGAAGGCATGGCCATCATGACACCAAACTACACTGCCCTGCCTGATGGATTTCTCCACAGTCATCCTTTTGGAGCTGGGAATGCCAGGTTCTCATTCCTTAGTGAAGTAGCCCTCTCTCCCCTGCCACTTGGTGCGTTCTTGCAGAAGCTCGTGCCACCCTGGTTCCAAAGTAATGCCTTGTCCTGTTCTGCACACAAATAAAGGATTCTTGTCTCTAAGCCTGTCAGTCTGCCACATTTGATGAGTCCTAGATTTGAAAAGGAAAAAAAAACACCCTACATCAAACTGATGCTCTCTAGCCAAAGAGCAGAAAGAAAACAGGCCACTCCACTGGCCTTCTCTGACTTTTTTTTTTAAGCCAAAAAAGAAAATATCACATGTGAGGTGAATCACAAGCTCTGAGTACCAGCTTGGAACAATATAGTGTTTTACAGAGTGCATGCCTCATTGAGAGAGAGCACAGGGAGTCCATCACTTTGCTAGAATATCTCAAGCCAGCAAAGGGAGAGACAGGTTAATCAGGACAAAAAGGGGCAGTGCAGGGAAATCTGGTGCTAAATTTAGCTGGGAATTTTGCAGGGCTGTGGGCATAGCCCTGTCCACTACTGTATAGTAGAATCTATCAACACTGTGCCTTTACAGGGCTCCCAAGGACAATTGATACTTGAGGCAAAGCTGCAGTGGCCAGATGCCATTTGGTGTAGGGAAGGGGACTTTTAATCTCCAATTCTCACTTTCTAAAGCCCAAGTGCTTAAAAAAAAGCTGGAATCATTCCTTTGCTGTTGGCCTTCCATTACCATAATTAAAATAAGAACAAAGTGTGAGAAAATGGTGTAATATAGAAGAAGAAAATTTTTCTGCTCTTTGGAAAGATGACTTCTTGGCAAAGAGTGCTTCCAACCCATATAAGATGTTCCCCATGGAGAGTGACTCACACTAGCTGTATTAGCCCCTCTCTAAATTCAATGACTGAGACTGCTTCAGAAGGAACAACATTTTGGTATGTCAAAGAAGGGACGTGCAAGGAGGGTGGAAATTTTCCACAAAAGTATAGCTTTCTGCCAGAGAGAGAGAGAGAGAGAGAGAGAGAGAGAGAGAGAGAGAGAGAGAGAGAGAGAGAGAGAGAGAGAGAGAGAGAGTGAAACTGTGTTTCTTAGGGAGACGTTTGCAGGAGCCAATGTCTGGAAGAAGTGGAAAGTATTCTGTGGTAATCCCACCTGAAATGAAAACATAAAATACGAACTCAGATTTAGACCTTTGTTTCTTGGGTGAGCCAAGTGTAGCACAGGTCTTTCCCATGGCCAAAATGTACTGAACTCCAGAGCCTTGGATTCTATGTGGTCCTAGTTCCAGAAGTTAAACATGATCTTTATGCTTGAGGTTTTTAACTGGAGTGTGTACGTGTGTGTGCGCGCGCGCGCGTGTGTGTGTATGTATATCATTTATTGACTCTCAACTTCATTCAAGTTTTTTTTGAGGATTGTGACCATGATTAACACAATTCTCTGCTACCTGTCATAACAGAATGGGTATCATAAGGATTCCAAAGAATGAATAAAGAATTTCACTATATCTGCTTTCACTAACGAGCAGCAGGAAATAAGATCGAGTTGCTAAGAAAACCATTGTGGCTGGGGCTATGGGAAGCAAAAGCATGGTGGGGAGAATGCCAGAACTGAAGAGAATCAGCTCTCTCACCCTTCTTGTCTATGCTCATCCCATCGCCTCTTTTGTTCTTATTGACTGAAATGCCTTTATGAGCTTCTTCTAATTCTACTTCCCCATCCAAATCGCTCAAGAAGCGTAGAGGGGAGTTGCCTACTATGTTATACCTCCCTTTAGAGCCTACAGTTCATTCCTGTAACCCCTACGCCTTTAGAAGAAAGTAGCAAAGGGCCAATCTGGTTCACCTGCTATGAGCTCTGCTTTTCTTAGTTCCCAAGGTTGAAAGTTGAGGAAGAAGCAAAGTTGGGGAATGGAGGGGTGAAACAGCAATATTGATTAGTAGGAGTCCCTTATCCTGTATCCCAGTAGGAGCCCATCTTTGTTTGAGCAGAGGCTAAACTTGGCCAATGCACAGATGTGTTGTTCTAACTATGACAATGGATATTGATAAGGGCCATATATACGTATCAAGCATATATAGAAATTATATTTAGGTTTTATACCACCAAGGTACGCTAACCATTCTGAAACTTCCACTTAAGGAAGGCTCTCAGTTGGGAACGTCTCATTTTTCATCTGTCTGTACTACTTTGGGATTTTTCTGACTTGCCTGCCACGCTCTGGGAAGATTATTATTGGAAAAACCTCATTACGCTATAAGACCCATCAGCCTTGGTAATCTGCCTCATCCCAGTCCTCTGCCCTTCTGGAGAGTGGAGCTATGAATTCCAAAACCTCCATATAAGGAGAGAGATCAACTCAAGACAGCATCTCATTTCTCACCTGACGCTACTAATTCGGGACTTCTCTGACTTTACCCCATCGTCAGGTACCTTCCCCACTCAACCTCCACCTCTTGTTTTATATCTTTCTTTTCTGTATTGTCTTCCCCTATTAGATTGTAAATTCTTTGAGGGTAGGAACTATCTTTTTTCATATTTAAATCCTCAGTGCTTAGCACATTGTCTGGCACATAGTAGGCACTTAATAAATACTTTTTGACTGATCGAACCAAGTCATTATCTTTTTAATAAACTTACTTGCCAGATCACTATCACCTTTTAACTCTGGTTTGAAAACCTACTAAGAAAGGATGTTAATTCTTCTCCATACCAGGATTTTTGAGGAAATATCAACCATCCCTATTTTACAGTAAAGGTAGTTGTTTAAAATCTCTTTGATCAAGGATTATGTCTGATAATAAAACATTCATATATGGTACTTTTAACCTCTCTGCTAGGTAAGTTAGCTCTATGGGGCAAAATAACACAGTGGGAAGAATGCTTGATTTAGAGTTGGGGGGACCTAGGTGCAAATGACCACCTTGGAACTTATTTCTTTGTCTCCTTAGTAAGGTCACTTAACCAGTGGTACTTAATTTACTAACTTGTTAAATGAGGTACCAGGTGACTTTTTAGTTCCTTCAAGCTCTAAATCTGTCATGATCATAAAACTGATACTAGAAGTAAGATTTAGACCCATGTCTCTTAACTCCAAGCCCAGGGTTCTATTGAGGATGTCACCCAGCTTTTACAGCAATATTCAAACAGCTTATGGCTCATTGAGAGTTGCCTCTTGTGGATTAGGAATTTCTTGTGAATATGTGACCAATGGGAAGGTACACCCACAAAGTCATTCATGTGACTGGGCCTTTGTAGAACATCTTCAGCAGAGTTCTGAACTGTTTTCTCTCCTCAAGGCAACAGAGCATCAAAACAAAACAAACAAACAAAAAGACCCTCTATTTTCTTGCAATGCTTTGTCTGGCAACTATTATGTAAAAAACAAGATAAAAGTAAAACCAAAGCTGAAACATACAAATAGCCCCTCTCTCCCCCAAAACAAAACAAAACAAAACCAAACCCCAAGCCAGCAACAGTGATGCACTTAAATAATGCCTTGTGCAATGAAATGGAACATTTCCTGGGTGCAACTAATTCAATTGTCTTTTTGGGGGCTGACCTGTGTTTTTGGAGGGATCATTAGGAAATTGAGATATCAGTACTCATTGTGATTTTGGGTCTACCATATCTCAGAAGGCCCTCTAGAAGTTCAGAATACTAATTGTTCCTGAACGTTTCTCTGGTGTACAATGATGATTAAAAGAGTTAGAAAGGGGCTTTCCATGCATGGGGTATGCCTTCCACGATGGGTTTGTGAAAGGACAATGAATAGAAATCACATGGAATGAAAAGCTGTAATGAATTGTGATATGCACCTGAAGTGCCCACATTGAGGACGTGTTGGACGCATCAAAGTATCAAAAGACCAATCCTTGCAAAAAAGATCTTGTATTTATTTCTGTGATACCTTTGACTTTTCAAAGTATATTGGATTTTTGAGAGAAAATATGGTGAAATATTAAGATTGCTAAATTTGGAGTCAGAAGACTAGGTTCAAATCCTAACTCAATCACTTACTAACCATGTGACCTTGAAGAAGGCACTCACATATCATCTCTGAGCCTCAGTTTCCTCATTTATAAAATGAAGAAATTAGAGGACCCTGCCATCCTCTCAGGTGTTCAGGCTCACAACCTAGGAGTCATCTTGGACTCCTTACTATCTCTCACCCCCTCATAACCAGGCTTTTGCCTATTTTTATTAATCCTAGTGCTTAATATGGTACCTGACATAGTAGGTGCTTCTGTTGTAGCCACTGAACCATTTCCAACTCTCCATGATTTTTGGAGTTTTCCTGGCAAAGACACTGGAATGGCTTGCCATTTCCTTCTCCATCTCATTTTACAGATAAGGAACTGAAGCAAACAGGGTTAAATGATTTGTCCAGAGTCGCAAAACTATTTAGTGGCTGAAGCCGAATTTGAACTCAGAAAGATGAGTCTTCCTGATTCCAAGCCCAGTGCTCCATCCCTTTAGACCACTAAGTAGGTGCTTAAGAAAAGTTTATGGACCAGTTGATTTATTGAACTGCCTCCCTCACAGAGGCTTTGTAAGAAAAACACTCTCCCAGTGAGTTGCTATTTTAATTGTAGAATAATATGGTGGCAAGACACATCAAAGTGGAATGACTTGTGGAAAGTCACAAAGCTATTTAGCAATAGAACCAGACTCTTATTCCACTGGTCACTTAACTAACTATCACCATCTCCTTCTTTTTTATATATTCTGTAGTTCGCCATATATGTTACGTTGTATGATCCCTTAACAATCCTGTGAATTTGAAAGATGTGGTCACCACTTTACAGATGATGGAAATAAAGCTTAATTAAGTTTAACAACTTGTCCAGGGTTAAATAGATATTAAGCATTGTGAAAATACCCCTGAGATTAATATGTTTATTTTCTATGAGTTACTTTATCAGGCAGATGCACTGGACACAAAGTAACTCATAGAAAATAAATATTAGTCTCAGGAGTATTTCCGCAATACTATCAATAGAAATACAATTTAGATCTTCT
This sequence comes from Bettongia penicillata ogilbyi, assembly GCA_023548195.1. Taxonomy (NCBI): domain Eukaryota; kingdom Metazoa; phylum Chordata; class Mammalia; order Diprotodontia; family Potoroidae; genus Bettongia; species Bettongia penicillata. The sequence goes on from JAJHZJ010000560.1 coordinate 14,306,330, forward strand.
GAATAGTCAAATACCTCATGATATCAGTAGTAAATATTTGACATCCTATATCAGAGAAGAAATGTGGCATTCTTGAGATAGAATGACAGTCTTAGAGTTAGGAGAATCGGGTTCAGATTTCTCCTTTTACACTTAACAACCTTTGTGAAAATGGCAAATCAGTGAATCTTTCTGAATAAGTTTTCTCCTCTCCAGGGAAGGGAAAGGAATAAACATTTATATACTGCTTACTCTATATATCAGGTACTGTGCTAAATACTTTACAAATATTATCTCATTTGATTTTCACAGCAACCCTGTGAAGAAAGAGTTATTACCCCCGTTTTACAGCTGAAGAAACTGACTTAAAAGACCACACAGCTAGTAAATGTCTGAGGCTAAATTTGAGTTCAAGCATTCCTGATTCCAGGTCCAGCTCTATCCACTGCATTATGTAGCATCATTTCCCTATTTATTCTCTATAATGGGAATGTATGAGGTAAATAATGGTGTTGGACTGGATGGCCACCATGATCCCTTTCAAATCTAAGACTGTGTATGATCTTAGTAGCTAGATAAGTAGTAGTAAGCCACATAAGGTTGCTGTCAGGCTTAAATGAGATAATGGCATATAACATAAAATCTCACAAATGCCTAGGCATTTGACAAATGGTAGATATAGCTCAATAGGCAAAAAAACACAACATACCTTTTCTCCTTGCCCCTGAACACATACAAGCCACTCTCTCCCTCTCTCTTCTCATCCTACTTCTCTGTCTCCTTTTCCCTGGTCCCCCATTTCCCCTTCACACACATGCATACAAATATATACATATGGATGCTGGTGAGAAATCCCTAAACATGTCAGGAGAGAATACAAACTCTTGACAGTGATAAGGGCAGAAAAGTAAGAGTAGTCACATAGCTGTTGTGGGTTTTCATTAATTAGCTGACACTTTCTCCTCTCTGAAGTGCCAGCGATCTATAAAAAATCACTCTGAGGCATACTTTGACACTGGTGATTGGTCTATTTCTTCCTCACCCCTACTTCTGTAGGGCAAAGTGTAATGCCCAGTGGGGAGGACCATGTGAGATAGGGAGTTCCTTACCCTCAGAATTTAGATGGTGCCTCTCCCTCCAGCAACTTGTATTACCCCTGCAGGAAAGATAAGCACCTCTAAAGTACAATTTAAACTCTATCATTCTTCTACTACACCATATACTTTTCCAAATAAGCACAAGCCTTTCTGACTCAGAGTTCTGAAACATTCAAATGAACCATATATGGGGTTTTTTTCCATTAAAAAGGTAACCTGTTTTCATTACCATGATGTGATAACTTTCTAAATGCAAAAGATAAGCACCCATGTAAGTACTTCATCTTATCAAAATCTTAATTGCTTTAACCTGACTTTTTGGGGAAATGAGTCAAAGGAAGATGTTGAATTCTAGTTCTTTATTTAGGCAATATAAATATTTTGTTTAATGCAAAAAAAAAATGTGGAAGAAGTTGGGCATCTGGAAGGTACCAGTTACTGGCCTTTTTTTTTTTTTTGCCTTCCCTGACCTAAACACAGAGCAATGAATTGTCAAAGATTTTTTTAATTTAATTTTTTTTTCTGATTCTGAGACTCAATCAGTTTACCTTCTGAGATAGTTATTCTCCATAATTCTTTGATCCAGTTACACTGGTTTTCTTGCCATTCCACAAACAAGATACTCCATCTCTCAGCTCTGGTCATTTTAGTTGGCTATTCTCCATGCCTGGAATGCTCTCCCTTCTCATCCCTGACTCCTGGTTTCCCTAGTTTCCTTCAATTTTCAACTAAAATCCCATCTTCTACAGGAAACCTTTTCTAACCACTCTTAATTCTATTGCCTTCCCTCTGCTATTTGTTTTCTTTTTATGCTGCATGTAGCTTGTTTGTATCAGTTTGCTTGCTTGCTATCTCCCTCATTGGACTGTTAGCTCCTTAAGGGCAGAGATTGTTTTTTGCTTTATTTTTATTTTTTTGTGTCCTCAGCACTTAGGATAGTGCCTGGTACCTGGTAGGTAGTTTAATGACTAGCTGACTATGACTCATGATGTCTACCTACAGAATGGACATAGAAGTACTGAGCTACCTTGGAGGAGCATAAGAATTAGTTTTATTTACTCAACGAATCAATCAAAAGGCATTTATTAAGTACCTACTATCTGTAGTAAGTTGGGTTCTATGGACCGAAAGACAAAATAAAGGAAATAGTCCCTAGCTTTGTCATGTACTTTATTTTTATGACATAGTGGAAAGAATTCTGAATCTGCAGTCAAAAGACCTAAGTTTGAATCCCTGCTCACCCCCTTACTCTGTGTGTGGTCTTGGACAAATTACTTAAACTATATAGGCCTCAGTTCCTTCATCAACAAAGGAGGAATTGGACTAATGTCCCTTCAAACTCTAAATGTATATTCCTGTGATATATGGCCAGGACATGTTTTGTTAAGGTTGTTTTTAAATTTTATTTTGGTTTATACCTGCTATTTCTTCAATAGAAAGAGCTTCTGGTATGAAAACTTTCTCTACCACTGCAGTTTGGAAAGGGATCTAGAATTTCTTTTTAGAGAGTTATCTGGGACTTTGAGAATTTGAGTGATTTGTTCAGTCATAAAGCTAGTATATGTCAGTATATCAGCCCTTAGACTGGAACTTTGCTCTTCCTGATTTGAAGTATCAACCATTTTCTATCTATTTCTCTGCCTCTCATGTCATAAAGGGTGAAAATATTATTGCCTCTTTAATATCTTCAAATAGATGCATATTGAAGGAACTGAAATTTTGTAGTTTCGTAAACTTCAGTGTCCCTTTGCTGATAACTGTGGCACACTTACACTGCAAATACACGCGTGCGCACACACACACATCTCTTCTAAGCAGTTAGAGTTTCAGTTTAAAACTGCATGAATTCATAACTCTTTGCAACTTGGTAGTTGATGGAGAATTCAGTGAAATATTCGAGATGGTCCCTGGAAAGCCTATAAAACTTCAGGAATCTATAAAGAAGTCAACCAAGTTGAATTAAATGGATCTTGCCTGAGCTCTCCTTGTACTTTGCTTTTTCCATATGTCTATGGGAATGAAACTCCAGCCTCCAAGCTTATAAGGTAAGAAAGCCTAAGGTTTGGAGTAAGGGGTGAAGCAAAGCTTGCTTCTGAGATTGTGTGACACCTGAGCCCTGGATGGAGAGGCTTACTCCTGAAGGGCAGCTTAGTCACTGGCTCCCTCTGTTGCCATGGAGAAGCTCCTGCTCTCAGTTTGCTCATCCTCGCAGTGAGTAGAATATCAACTGGGGAGATGTTTTGGTTCAGGAGCAAGCTGAGAAGAACTGTTTATGTGATGAGTATTATGATTAGCTGAACTGATTTCGGAGTCAGGAAAAGCCAGGAAATTCAAAGTTATGGTTTCACAGCAACTAACTTGGCTGTGCTGTACATATGCATTACACTGCTAAACTTAACACCATATGCAGGAATGGAAAATGCTACATATCCAAGGAAGCGCCAAGTTATGGCTGCTGGGAAAGCCATAACTTTGAATTTATTGACTTTACTGTGATTGAAATGTCACCCATTGTATGGAGGGAGTGTTTCCCTTCGAAGTAGATGGAAGGAGTGTTTTGCCTTTGATGGTGTTAGCTTGACAGACTTGGGTAAGGAGGGACATACTTCAGTGACCCAATTTCAGATGGAGGCCAACTCAGCTTAATACATTCTGTTCCTAACGGGTTCTTGGGAGCTGCTGAAACTGCCAGAGACTTGAACTCTGGTTCAACAGCTCAAGTTCCACTGGGTTTACTTAGAAAACCCATTAGCCTTGTGTCAGGCTAACAAAATCTTAGACCCAAAAGGAAAAATAAATTCCTTGTGAGGTCATCCCTCCAGTCTGAACACTATCTGGTAGACTCCTTGAGCCACTAAAAAGGCGAAGAACCTGGCTATGGGCCCGTCTGTTGGAGAGAGGGGAAGAGGCACAGAGAGATGCCAAGAAATGGTGGCAGGAAGCAGGAGGCCTGGGGGGAGGGATTGGCAAGGTTGGGGGGGATAATAATTTGAGCTTGAATCAGAAAATAGAATAGTATTGCATATTGAGTCTGCTTTCTAAACTATTTGGAGGGATAAGAAAGCTCCGTAGGGAGGGCAGAAGAAGAAAAGAGGAGGGGGGTGGAATAATTCCAGCATGCTAGCTTGTCACTGACATGGCACTTTAAAGTTTACAAAGAAAGCAACTTATACTATTTTATTTGAGCCTTACAATACCCTGAAAGGTACCTACTGCTAGTATTGTGTAATTATAATCCCCATTTTGCAGCAGAGGAAAATGATGATCAGCGTTTATGCAATTTGCCCAGGGTCACACAGTCAAGAAGTGACAAAGTTATGTCCTGAATATTCATTTTACAGGCTTTATGTCCAGTGTTTCTGTGTGTCCCCTTTCTATGCTATTCTTGTTCTGAGGCAAAGAGATTCAGAAAACCTAAATTCAGAGGTGTTTGCTTACCTGGTTCATCAGTCAACAGAAAGATGGAAATGCCAAGTAAGGGAAGGGAAAATTGAGCCTTAGATGCTTGCAGGCTTTGTTTTGTGGTGAAGAGATCTCCCTCCCCCCAACTCCTCCCCTCAAGCCCCCAGCCCCCAACCTCCTGTCTTGTTCTTCAGGACTCGACACTTCCTTAGTCTGCTTTCACAGCCAGGAGTCTGGTTACTGACCTCTAGAGAAATAAATTCTGGATTGATACATTTCAACAGCTCACTAGGAAGGTCCCAGGCCTGAGGGGAACCTTCTTTCTGCTGCTTTTTGGCACAGACTAGTGGTCTGAGGAAAGAACTGGGAGCTAGGGACTCCTGAGTTCTTAAAAAAACAACAACTGATAATCATCTGTTTTTATACCCCTTTATTTGTTAATATTTCACCTCTGTGTGCGCACGTGCGTACTCTCTGTGAGCCACTCTTTATAGCAAAAAATAAAAAAAGAAAGAATAAAAAGCATTCAACAAAACTGCCAGGGTCAGTACACAGGCAACATTCCACGCCCATATTCCCTCACCTCTCTAAGGAAGGGAGGGACATACCTTTTCTCATCTCCGTGGGAGAATCTTGATCATTACAGTTTAACAGAACTCTAAAGTTCTAAACCTAAGAGTTTGAGGGTCTTCCTTCTCTCCATCCCCCAATATCTTTCTTTTCATGACTATAAAGCATTCAGAACCTCATTTACTCCTTCCCCCTTTTCTGTTTCACCAAAGCAACATGATCCATTTGTTTTTTGCTCTGGTTCAAATCATATGTAAAATTTTTTATATTGCTTGACAGAACGCATTGTTAACCATCATAGCATGTAACTTGGGTCATAGAATGCTTTTTGTATAGTGCATGTTTGGAGTGTACACTATAGCCTTTTAAAATATAAAAGCTGCTGCAAGCATCAAAATATCCCTTTCTCCTGGGAAAAGGGGGGAGATCAAATTACTAATTGTGAGATGGATGTTCTTTAAACACTTATTTTGAATAAAAACACACATAAAATACTGAGTATATAGGATCACTTCTGGTTGTAAATAATTATACAATAAAGATTAGGCCCTCTTAGCAATTAATTTATTCTTTTATGGGTTTTTAGGAAGCATTCACAAATATTTGTATATGTATGCCCAAGAATATACATATGCATGTGTCATGAATATACAGTATTTATACACACATATATGTATACACACATATATTCTTCATAAAAATATCAAAATAAGACTGGCCAGTCTTTGAATATGAAGTACTACAAAGTTTTGCAGAACATTTGACAGAAACCAGAATCAACACGCCGTGTAGTAGTTCTCAGGCATTCCTAGAGAATTTCTTTCTTTCCTGTTACAAGTAATTCACAATAGACAAAGTGTCCTGGATAGCTCCATTTTTATCCCACCTAGGCAGATGATAATACCTGCTGTGTGCACTGTGCTTCACATCCATTAACTAATAAGATAGCATCTAAGACTCACAGTAGCCCTCTACGGCAGGTACTACCATTATGGACATGTTATATGAGTGTGAGCTATTGGCTTCATGTGGTGGTACATGTCTGTAATCCCTGATACCCACGAGGGTAGTTGAGGCTGAGACTGAGGCTGGGGAAAATCATTTGAGCTCAGGAGTTCCAAACTACAGTTAAGACTGATCAGATGTCCACACTAAGTCTGCCACTAATATGGTAAGCTCTTATTGGGGGAGAAGGGGGAATGGAGGGGAGGGAACAGAAGGGCCACCAGGCTGCCTAAGGAAAGTTTGTCTCAGTTTTGAAAAATGAAATAGGTTAAAGCTTTAGTACTGATCAGTCTTGTGAGTGGCCCCTGTAGTTCCACCCCTGGCAAGTCAAAGATATCCAGTCTCAAAAATAAATGCTAGTGGTGATGATGATGATGGTGATGATGATGATGATGGTGATGATGATGGTGATGATGATGATGGTGATGGTGATGATGATGGTGATGATGATGGTGATGGTGATGGTGAAGATGGTGATGATGATGATGATGATGATGGTGATGGTGAAGATGGTGATGATGATGATGATGATGATGGTGATGATAATGATGGTGATGATGATGATGGTGATGATGATGGTGATGGTGATGATGATGATGGTGATGATGATGGTGATGGTGATGGTGAAGATGGTGATGATGATGATGATGATGATGATGATGGTGATGGTGAAGATGGTGATGATGATGATGATGATGATGGTGATGATAATGATGGTGATGATGATGATGGTGATGATGATGGTGATGGTGATGATGATGATGGTGATGATGATGGTGATGGTGATGGTGAAGATGGTGATGATGATGATGATGATGGTGATGATGATGGTGATGGTGAAGATGGTGATGATGATGATGATGATGATGGTGATGATGATGATGATGGTGATGATGATGATGATGATGGTGATGATGGTGATGATGATGATGATGATGATGGTGATGGTGATGGTGATGATGATGATGATGTGGCAGGGTTAATAGAGTGGTAGACTTAGGGTCAGGGAGAGCTGCCTTTAAGACCTGCCTCAAACCTTTAAGCTATGTGACTATGGGCAAATCACCTGACAAGGAAGACTATACATAATAAACAAGTTGTGGCTTGCCTTAGTAGAGATTGTTCCCATATGAAAAGTTTCTATATCCATATGTTGATATATCTTATAACTAATGGTGTGAAGAATCACAGCCATGTAGATCCTGGAAAGGTGACCTCAGGCATTATCTATTCTAATCGTGCCATTTTCCAGAAGAAGAAACTGAGGAAGGGCTAAGTGACAGACTTTGGGTTGTGTATTTACTTCCCTTGTAAAGGTTAAGTAGAGGCTAGATATATGTAAGCCTTAACAGGACCCTATTTGACTATAGGCGTCAGTATATCCATGTGTTGGCTTAACCTGTGCTCCTGTGAAATTAAAGAGGAGTCAGCTCAAAACATCCTGGAAGAAATTCAAACTCATGTGTATTTGTTTATAGACATCAAAGGCAAGAGTTTTTCAAACAGATGAGTGACTTTAATAGTAGAGGTCTAAGATTCTATGGGCTCCTTTCTGTAGCCCTCCCACACCTATGCAAACATAGCCCTTTACCATCCTTTTCCCTAGGAGGAAGATAGCAGCAATATAAACTCAACCACAAGATTTTGAGACTGGGCAGCTTGGGGTGGAGGGCTGGGGGTGTACACCTGTTCATCTGAAATGATTTCCTTCACATGCTGATGAACGGTGACCATACCGGTGTATCTCTATGTGAGTCATGTCTCAGATGAATGAGAATGATGCAAGTGTGGGGATTACTCTTACTTAGTCATCACTCTAAAATGCAATTATATTACAATCAATATAACAATAGTGATTTGTGCTTCTGGAAATTTTCATCTGCCTCAAAATGATTTACAAGCCCTAGTTGACAATGCAAGTTATATCACAAGCAGAGTCCTTACCCCGACCAAAATATAAAATTTGCCTGCTTGATTGTGAATATATTTTACGAGGAAAAAGCACTATTCCTCATAAACAGATTTTATTTATGTAAGCTGTGTTGTTAGGCACACAAGAAAAATAACTCTGAATCAGTTTGCATAAAATGAATTTTATTGTAACATGTTTTGAATCCATTAGAAAAATCAAATCAGACTTTTCTGAGAAATTTATGATATGGCTTGTTAGCTAAACTCATTTTAGTTTTCTTAATCTGACTTCAAATGTCATTTCTATTTCTATTAAACAGCATAAATAGACCATGCTTTAAAACTAAAATAAAAATCAGTCTTGCTTACCACATTAGCACCTAATGAGCATTTATGTATAAAATTGTCCTTGCTTGAGCAAATAGTAGAAGATTAGTATCCTGGAATGCATAATGACAATAAATGATATATCAGCTATATAAAATGCATAATAAAACAAAGTACCATATATAGTCATTATTATATCTAAATATACATGCATATGTATAAATCAGAATATATTCATGCATACACAGTCACATAATACATATTTTATATGTGTGCCTACACCCTCATCAATGCATTACATGTAATGTTTGCAATATGTGTGTATATATATAGAGAGAGAAGGTTACATATATTTGTGTATGTATGTATCTATCTGTAGATGCATATAGATAAATAAATATATACAAAGAGGCAGACACATACACAGAACATATTTTATTTTTCCAACATAAGATTTATCATCTTGTGCTTTATAGGTGCTGTATGAAAGTGAGGTCTACATTGCTGTAATATTTTATAAGATTCAGCTGCAGTCCCCTTTTTCACAAATGAAGTTAATTCATCTGGTTTCTGTAATACAAGGGGAATGTTGCTTTCATTGCATAAATCACGCAATGTGTCAGTATGGAAGCTCTCTTAATGGATTAGAATTGAAATAGAATTCTGATTGATGAGAACTCCAGTCTGTGTTCCTACATAAGTTTAAACAAACGAAGCTAAAAGTTCATGGGCAAATCCAAGTGAATTGAAGCTCAAAATTAATTTGGACAATTCAAGATAAAATGTCTATTTTATTAGTTATATTTAATTGAATCAAAAGTGGGCTTTTGATTCAATTATCCAGATAAAATATCTACATTTTGGTTGGATGTTACTGTGATAAAAAGCCATCTTTCTTCCCAAGAAGGAATTTATATATCTTATTGTTATTATACCTCTAAGGAATTTTGGATATTATAGGACAGGAAGGATACAATTATGAAATGCCACTATTCGAAGGGCATTTGAAGGATGAAACATCCATGAGAATCCGGAGAAGTGGGCAGAGTTAATAATGTGGGACAGGAATTGATTATTCATTACATTCAAGAACTGTCTATCATCTTTGCTCTACCAGTGAATTCAGACCTTGGGTTGACTGCAAGGCAAGAAACAGAAACTTAGTAGATAGCCCTGAATAGTACATAGATTTATAAAAAGAATAGTTAAAAAGTCTGCTTTTTGGCTGCCTGTTGGAGCTGATAAAATTTAAATATACTGCAAAAAAAAAAAAACCAACCAAAACCAGCCCAGAATACACATCAGAAAAAGTCATATAATGGACTTTGGAACCAAGTTTCAGATGCAGTGTTGGAAAATCAAGCAAAATACTACTTTTTGCAGAGGTGGAGAACTATAAATTTGGCCCACTGGAAGAGGGCTCAATACTGAATGTTCATTCTAAAGTGCATTAAGTCTTTTTCATTTATTAATTCATGCATTCATTTATTTACTTATTTATACATTCATTGATTCATTTATTCATCTATCCATCCACCCATCTATCTATCATCTATCTTTCTATCTTTTATCTATGTATCTTTCTGCCCAAATAGCAATGTGGCTTTCTAATCCTAGGCTCTAGGAATCAGACCTTTTGTGTATTAGAAATATGACTTACCCAAGACCATGGACTTCTACTAGAGATAAAGCTGGTTCTAGAAGAGACTGGATATTCTAGTAGATCTTTTATGTCTACTGTCTATCTTCAACATTCTTCTTCTATATTCCCCATTCATATATACTTTAGGGTTGTGTAGACCACTGGGAATTATCCAATTGGACCTACAGGACTCAAATCCAAATTTTCGGGTCTTTAATGATAATTTCAATAGTAAATTTAAGTCATATGGTCCAATTTTTCCTTAGTTTGAAATCAGGAATTCTTAAGTCATGTATATCTACAATTCAGTGGTGTCAAATTCAAACTAGAGTAAAATTTAATTAGGCAATATATAACAAAATACATTAAAATACAATACAATATAGACAATGTTAATTTGTGATTTTCCAAATATATATATATATGCCCAGGCATGTATCCCTTTTTATTTGAATCTGACACCACTCATGTAGATTTTGGTTGTCTCTAGTCTTAATGGAACTCGGGCAAAAAAAAAATAGCATCGAGTTAGTAAAACAACTAATTGAAATTAAGTAATATAGAGACAACTTCACAGACATTCCTAAATGACTGCAATCCCATTCCTTTTTCTAACCTCTTACCCGGCCTCTGAGAATTTGGGGAGAAAGAAATCCAACACTCAACGCTCTGGAATGGGGAGGAATTTCAGCCTTTGATGGGGAGTTTCAATCATCCAGACATTTTCTAGATGTCTCTGCCAAAAGCAGAGCAGTTAATAATGTTTAACTTGCCTTAATGATAATTTCATACTTCAAAAGGAGGAGGAATCAACAATGAAAAAATTCTATTTTGGATCCACTTCTCACGAACAAAGAGGGACTGGTTACTGAGATAGAAATGAGGAAGATGAGAATTTTTGAGGGAACTCTATTGCTAAGAATTAGAATTTATATTTGAGGAAAAGATAGTTCGGAATGGAAGCACTGTAAGTTAAAGATAAGAATAGGGGCTGGACCTGTGATTTAATTTTTATAAAGGATTGTGCAGTGAGGGAACTTCTACCAATGTGGGACAGCATCTTCTTTGCAATTTTTAGTCCTACTGACTTACCTGTACCACTGAGAGGATAAGGGGCTTGTCCACATTCACAGAGCCACCTGAGATGGGATCTGAACACAGTTCTTCTTGCCTTCAACTTCCATTCAATAAAACCACCACACCATGTTCTTTTTCTTTAGAAAGACCTTGAATGCCTAAATTCCCTTGATGAATTCAAGCCACCTAGTCTTGATGGACTAAAAAATTGTCAGCTGTGATTGCTGGTGTTTGAAAGCCTCTGGAGAACAGAATGACAGAAATTGCCATGCTTTTCACATACAGGAAAATAGTAGAATCTGAAAAATATAAGTCAGGGAGCCCGACAAATTCTTGGCAGAATTGAACCAAATATTAAAAGGCTGGTTAGTAAGCATTTAGAAGCAGAATGGATGATCAGAAAGAGCTTCCATCAAGAACAAGTCATGTCTGAACAGTATCATTTTTTTTTGACAGCTGCTAAACTGGTAGACCCCAGAGGGCATAATATAGTTGTGTAGGCATTATTTGTGTCAAGGAACAATGCCTCTTTCTCTGAGGCAATGGTAGATGAGCACATTAAGAGACTCATAGAAGAGAACCTGAGAGTTTGTATAGGATGGTCTGAGTCTTAGTTAAGTATTAGGCAAAGCCATCTTGCGGAGACTGAAGGTAGAGGCTGGGAAGGAGGATGAAGGAGGAAAGAGAAAAACAGAGAATCAGTAAGATATAATGATATTTGTATAGGCATATGGATCTGTGTAAGCATAAGAGATGATGATTTATGAGCACTTACCATTTAATCCTCTTCATCCCACATGGCTCAGATATATGTCTTCCCCCATTTTCACCTCCTTTACCCATGTTTCTCATGAAGAGGTGGCTCTTCCTCTTGTTAAGGCAAACACCTCCACATGTTCAAGTGGTCTCATTCTATTGTGTCTTTTCCAGAAGATTTTCCTCTCTATCATCCCCAATCTATCACTGTTTTTCAATCTCTCTCTTACTACTGATTGCTTTCCTGCTTCTCACAAAGATACTAATGAGAAAACCCTCACTTGACCCATCCATTCCTACTACCTACCATCCTATGTCTCACCTTCCTTCTTTGGCTAGATCTGAGAAAGTATCTGCAATCTATGCCTTCATTTCATTTCATTATACTTCTAATTCTAGCTTGGATTTCAACCTCATCATTCAATTGAAGCTACTTCTTCAAAGTTACCAATGATCTCTTAATTTCCAAATATAATAATTATCTTTTCCTTCTTGATGTTTCTGTGGCTACTGACATTGTAGGACAGTGGATAAAACACCAAGCCTAGAGTTAGGAAGACTTGAGTTCAAATATGACCTGAGACAGTCCCTAGCTGTATGACCCTGGGCAAGTCACTTAACCTCAGTTCAACACAGTTTCATCATCTGTAAAATGGTGATAATAATAGCACCTATCTAGCAGAGTTATTTTGAGGATCATATGAGATAATAATTGGAAATTGTTTGGCTTATCATAAGCACTATGGAAATGTTAACTATTATTATAATTTTCTCTCTAGATTTTCATGACTCATTCTTTTCTGGTTCTCCTCCCACCTCTGTGACCTTGTCTTTTTAGTTTTCTTTGCTGGATCTTCATCCATGTTGTGCTTTCTAATTCTGGGTATCCCAAAAAGTTTTCTTCTAAACTCTCTTCTCCCTGTATACTATTTCACTTTGTAATTTCATCAGCTTTCTATGGATTTAATTACCATTTCTAGGCAGAAGATTCTCAGAGCTATATGTCCAGTCCTAACCACTCTCCTGACCTCCAGTCTCATATTTCTAATCATGTACATCTTATATTCAACACATCCAAAGCTGAATTCATCTTCCCCCCGCAAAATTCCCATTTCTTCCTAACTTCTCTATTAATGTCAGGATCATCACTATCCTCTCAGGTTAACAAACTAGGTGTCATATCAAGTTTCTAACTCTCTCATTCCCTATGTCCATTCTGTTGCCAAATCTTGTTATTTTAACTTTTGCAACATTTCTTGTATATGGCCCCTTGTCTTCTACTATTGCTACAAGCCTGATATAGGCTCTCATTATTTCCTGACTGGTTGATTACCCTGCATCAAGGCTCTCCCAACTCTGGTCCATCTTCTACTTAACTGTGAAAGTGATCTTCTTAATGCACAGGTCAGACCATATCACTCCACATTCCCTACCCCCTACATTCAATAAATTACAGCTTTTCTCTATTCCCTCCAGGCTCAAATTTAAATCCCTGTTTATCTTTTAAAGCCCTTCATAACCTAACCCCTTCCTACTTTTTCAGTCTACTTATGCTCTCTAGCTCTTCTCCTCTCCAATCTAAAAAGTTCCAGTTCCTTCAACCAATATTCACATAGTCTGGTTTTCAGTTTAACCTAATAACCTTCCTCTGAACATTCTCCAACTTATCAGCTCAGCTAACATTTATCAAACACCGGAGTAGCAAAATGTGATGTGTCTTCAAGTAAATGAAGGACTACCATTTTGGAGGAGGAATTAGGATTATTCCTCATCACCCCAGAGGACAGACCTAAGAAAAATGGGTGGAAATGATAGAAAAAGCAGAGTTTGACACCTTACATGGAAAACTTTCTCAATAATTTAAACTCTCCTAGACCAGAATGGATTGTTTCATGAGATATTGGAGTCCTCTTCCTCAGGGTCCTCTAAGTGAACACTAGATTTTGCTTGTAGATGTTGTATGGAAGATTCTTCTTGAGGCACAAGTTGGACATGATGACCTTGTCTTTGTGCTATATGGGGATCAGTTGAAAGACATGATTGTGTTTAGCTGGGGAAGACTAAGATGGATTGAGGGAGAGCATATAGTTACTGTCTTCAAGTAATTGAAAAGATAATGCAGGAGAGCTATTAGCCCAGAAGGAAGGATTCAGATGAATGGGTAGAATTTACAAAGAGCCAAATTTAGCCTTGATATAAAGAAAATCTTCCTAACAACGAATCCCCCTGCTATTCCAAAATGGACTAGGCTCCCTCTGGAGATAATGGTTTCCTTATCATGGTCTGATTTCAGGGATACCAAGAAGGGCAGCCTGGTCCCCTGTTCACTGTTGCCTAACATTCCTTTTAAAGAGAACAAAGCATTTCATTTCACAATTAGCATTAAATTGGAATTTAAGTACTTTGGTGAGGTAACATATTAATTTAAATTAACCTTAAACTGTGAATGTGAAGTTGGTCTGGCATTTGCTGGGTCATAATTCTGAGAAAGAATTGCAAAATCTCACAGTTGGAAAGGACCTTACAGGTCATCTATTTTAAGTCATACTTGAACAAATGTGAATTTCCCTAGACAAGCAGGGGTGGGGATGAGTGGGGTAGAGGAGTTGGGATCTAGCTTTTACTTGAGGATTCCCAATAAGTGGGGGGACTAACTCCTTCTAGAAATAGCTCAATTCCATTTTTGGATGACTCTAATTCTTAGGAAATCTTTCCACATAACAAGCCTAAATTTGCCTCTTATCGACTTTGACACAGAGATCATGATCATTCACATTTTCTCTTCTCCAGGCTAAATACCTTCAGTTTTTTCCACTAGTTTCCATATGCCATGGTCTCCAGTTCCCTTACCATTCTGGTTTACCTATCTCCAGGGAACAGTCTAAGAGTTTAACTTTGGAGATGGAGAAATAAATATATTCCACAACCTAATCATTAGCAATTTTGTCTTTCCAGACAATATTGAGTCAGATTCACCTAACTCTCCTATGCAGAAGGGTCTTAGAGGTATATTTTCTTGGACCGGTATAGTCCTAGGTAAAATGTTAAGCTTGTTTTAGAAAGCCCTAAATACACTTTTATAAAGTTAGAATGGATGTTTAACCTGGAGAAGAGATTCTTATTTTTCTTGGTCCCAGGGGGTAGAATAATAGAAATGACTGAAAGTTACAAAAAAGGCAAAATTAGGCTAGACATCATGGGAAAATAATGAAGTTTCCTAACAGAGTTAATTCAAAACAAAATGACTAGCCTAGAGAGATAATAGGTAACCCTCTCACTGCAACTCTTCACACAAAGACTGGACAATAATATATAATAAAGAACTAATATAATATAATCAAGGGAATTATTTTTCAGGTATGAGTTGGACTGACTATATGGTGACTAAGATCTTTTCCAAGTAGGAAATCCTAGGACCCTGTGATTTTTATGAATTGTTGTACCCTTCCCTTGTCTCTTTGACTTAGTCTCCCCTTTGGCCAGTTTCACCTTATGACTTTCAATTATATTTCATTAAGATTAATTAACACCTGAAACAGTAAACACATGTGCTATGGGCAATAACTTCTTGTTGGCATGGAGTATAGACCCCAGCTTTCCACTGGATCACCCAAGCAATATTCACAGCACTGAGAATGACCATGAATATGCTGGCATAGTTCAGAATCACAAAGTAAAACAGACTCTCCATATAGAAGGCTGAAGAAAAACATTTATTCAGACATCAGAAAGCCAATTCCATCATAATCTATACGTGATAACCATGCAGAGGACAACATCAGCCTCAAGCCTTCCC
The DNA here is from genome assembly GCA_023548195.1 of Bettongia penicillata ogilbyi. Taxonomy (NCBI): domain Eukaryota; kingdom Metazoa; phylum Chordata; class Mammalia; order Diprotodontia; family Potoroidae; genus Bettongia; species Bettongia penicillata. Next base: position 14,321,892 of record JAJHZJ010000560.1, read on the forward strand.
TCTGTTAGGCTTCCCTTAAACAAATCACAAACAGCCTCCCTTGAGCAAAATGCCACTCTTTCATGGTCAGCTGCCTGTTTCCCTGCATCCTTCAGTTCTGACTGTTCTCACCAACTTCTTTTCTCAGCTCTGCTCTAGTTCCACCTCTTCCTGTTCCACCCTTCCTGCTCAATTATTTAGCAAACTCCTCCCACCTCATGCGACTTAGGCTTCCATGTGATTTAAGCAGGTCACATGGGCCTAATAATGAATGGGAAAGATCTTCCCATTTAAATCACCATTACATCCACTCACTAAGCAAAGGGGAATTGTGGAATATCAAAATTTACCTGTCTCGCCTAGCTTGCTCTCCAGAATGGTGATACAGATTTTGGAATTTTCCTAATTTCTTTTGCACTTCTCATGACACCACCACCCCTTATTATTCTTTCCCATCCCTTCATAAAAACTTATTCATCTTTTATGCTTTTCCCTCATGGCTAGAATGTCTGTTAAGTTATAGTTAGCCAATCTGATGAACTCATATTAATATGTTAATTGACAAGTATATTTTGAAAGGGGTCTTCTGCAAATTTCAAAGCCCCTTGTTTCCAATTCTCTCAGGACCAGACTCTCTGCTAGTTGATAGCTAGCTAAGCTAGTGAACTAATGTTTAATGTGTTAATGGGTAAGTATCTTTTAAAAGAGGTCTTCTGCAGATGAAATACATGGTTTTAATGGGAGACATTTCAGGCAGTGGGGCAAGGGAGATATTTTGGGGGCTGGAAAGACTATTAAAACAGCTTTAAATGTAAAGTACTGGTAAATAACATCAAGCCCTAACAGCTAGCTGCCTCCATTTCCCATATATTGGATTGCCTCTGTATATGGATAAAGGTAGAAAAATATTCTTCAGTATCCAATGTTGGTCTGGATTGTATGATTACTGTTATGGTGAGTTGACATGGAAAAATATACAGAGCTTGAAGAACTTTCTTCAACTCTATTTCTTATTTTCTCAAATGTTCTCCATCTTATCATCCACTCTCTTCTCCTGCCCTCCCGCCCAGAAGAAGAAATATCTTCACCAAATTTAATTCCTATAACCAATCCCTCCCTGACTTTGCAAGGACCTTTCTTCTATACAGCCCTTATCTCTCATTCCTCTGCAATGCCTTCCTCTCCTCCGTTTCCATCCCAATCAAGTGTACGCAGGACTTCCCAATAAGAAACAAAAGTAAACCAAACAGACAAAAAGCAGCTCTAAAGTTCTTCTTTGATCTCATACTCTTTACAAGTCATATCTCTTGCAAAGGTAGTCTGTAACTTTTGCCCCTTCGATCACATTTCCCTTTCACACCTCAAATCCTTAAAATCTGAACTCCACTGAAATTGCTTTCTCAAACGACATCTAATTGCCAAATCCCATTGGCCTTTTCAGTTTTTTATCCTACTGAACACTGTCATCCAACTTTTCATTCTGCATGTTTGTTTCTCCTTTGGTTTCAGAAGCACCCTGTTACTCTGGGTCTTCTTCCCTCTCTCTACTCAGTGAGAATCAGAGAACCACATAACTTGAGACTTGGAAGACATATCTACAGCAATCCATACCAACTAATGCCCTACCACAAGGATTGACCTCAGATAGTGGTCATTCAACTTCAGCTTGAAGACCTCTAGGGAACTCCTATTTTATTTGTGGATAGCTCTAATTTTTAGGAATTCCCCCTCCCTGTATCAAATCTAAATACGCCTTTCTGACTCTTCCACACCTTACCCCTAATTCTACTCTCTTGGCCCATGGTACCACGTAAAACAAGTCAAATTTCTTTTTTCCACATGGCAACCCTTAAAAGACATGAATAACAAGAGTCAGCATTTTATATCTCACTTTTAGTTTTGCAAAGTACTTTCCAGATATTTTTTCTTTGATTCTCACAACAACTTTGGAAAGTAGGTGCTACTATTACTCCCATTTAACAGATGAGGAAGCTGATTGAATCCCTCAGCATTTCCCGAAGTGTCTTTCTTGGTGCTCTTCTCTCTTTATATTTGTTTTTCCCTCTTGACTACAAGAATCCCCTATACAGGTTCTAAATCTTTTCATCTTTGACTTATTTCTCAAGTTTTTCAAACCTTAAAGTGTTACATAAATGCTAGAGATGATGATGATGATGATGACAGTGGTAACGTTTGTGATATTTACAACCCTATCTCCACGTACCATCTCTCTGTGAACATACGCTGTCCTGTTGAATTTAATATGTCCACAGCAGAGAAGATCATATCTTCCCTGAAAATTATTCCTCCTTTAGAATACACTGTGCTTTTCTGTGGTGCCACCCCTAACTACAAGGGGTTGTTTAAAACATGAGGTTATCTTGGATTCTTCCTTCTTGCTCCACTCCCTTACCCCGAACCAGTCAGTCACTGGGTCCTTCAATAATGTCATTACAACTCTCCCATTCATCCCCTTCTTTCTATTCTCATTGCCAATACTCTAGTATAGGCTTTTACTGCCACCTGCCTGGACTATTGCGATTGCCTTCTAACAGTTCTTTCAGCCCTCTCCTTTTCTGTTTATTTGTTGTAAAATCATAGATTTAGAACTGGAAGATAAATTAAAGGCCGTATAGTACAATCCCCTCATTTTACAGAGAAGGAAACTGAGGCTTAGAGAGGTTAATTTATTTGCTCATGGTCACATAGATAATAAGTATCAGAGGAGCAAACTGAACCTAGGCTTCCCTGACTGCTCCATCTACTATGTCACAGTACCTCTTACAACTCTTTCAGCCCATTGCCAGGTTAACCCTCATTATTCACAGATCTGAGCATGTCATTCTTCTGCTCCAACCCTTTCAATCATTCACTATTTCCTCTAAGGTCAGATTATATTATCTTAGCCTAGAATTTAAAGGGCCAATGTGGTTTCTTTCCTCCTTTTCAACCTTACTTAATTCTACTCCTTTCCATATACGTTAGCCTCTAACCTATTAATAATGCTTATGTTCCTTTGAATATATCTTTTCCATGTCCCTGTTTTTGTTCTCTATGAATGCCCCTCCCCAAGACACATACTTTTGCATTCCTATCCCTGCTTTGAAGTCCAACTCAAAAGTCTCCTCTGCTATGTGAAATATTCCCTGGTACCTTCTGCCCACACCTCTTATCCTTTCCATGAGTTACAACTTCTCCTTTCACAGAATTCAAATAGTACTTTCTTTGTGCTTCTTAAGTACTTTAGTATAATAGATTATGTCACGGCTATTTGTGTTTGTGCCATATCACCTCAATAGGCCAAAAACTCTATAAGAGCAGTGACAGTAAGTTTTGTGTCTTCTTAGATCTTTTCACAGTGACTTGCATTGCATATATGATTTTAATTGATTTAGTGGGGACAGGTAGTTGGTGCAGGTAGAGCTCTGGTCCTGGAGTCAGGAAGACCTGAGTTCAAATTTGATCTCAGACACTTAACCTCTGTTTGCCTTAAACCATTGGAGAAGAAAATGGCAAACCACTCTCGCATCTTTGTCAAGAAAGCCACATGAATAGTACTGACCTGCTACGGTTCATGAGATTACGAAGAGTCAGATAGGGCTAAACAGCAGTAACAAAACTGAATTGAATTGAGCTATACTTATCTGGGAAGTAGCAGGTTAAAAGAAAATGAGTTAGAAATCTAGACATTTTATTTCTCAATCTAGACAGAATGAGAATGTCACATCCTATAAGAGCTAGAAGGGACATTAGAAGCATTTTAACCAACTTTCTCCATTTTCAGAAAGGTAATCTGAGAATGAGAAAGGGTAAGTAATCTTCCACACCTTTTTTGGGTAGCATTATATCTCAGGACTCATGACTATTTTGAGTTCTTTTATTCCAGGATTCTCCTTAAGGTCAGGAATTCTTCATTTCTGTGTCCTCATTTCATGGCCCAAAGCAGGTATTTAATAAAGTGTTTGGTGAATTGAATTATTGAATTAGGTCATATAATATTTTGGAAATGACAGCAAAAGGGAAATCCTTGTCTATCCTTGAGGCAATTTCTACCCTCCCCATCTACCAGTCTTTCTTCCCTGCAAAAGAAGAGAAAAGGTAGACTTATCAAACATGTCCCTAAACTCTTCAGATGGCTCTGAGTACTATAGTAAATAATATCCTCCTCGGTTCTTCACTTGTAATGCATCCAGGGCCTCAGCTCATTGTGAAGGTAGCATTCTGGGTTACGACAAATCTAGGGGCAGCCTCTATGTATATGAGTCAAAATATATTTTGAAGTGAAGTCAAAAGGGTTTCCTCCACTATCTGGAGTGGAGTAACCATAGGTGGCTTTTTGGGTTTTGGCTCGTCCCTACTCCACATTTAGCATCAGCACCCCCCAGCCCATTGGTGCATTAGGCAGCTGACCTCTTGCCCTCTGAATAGTGACAATTTAGAAGTGCTGCTCACTGGGGCAGGTATGAATCAATCAAAGTTTTCACATCAGTTCCCAGTATTCATAGAGCTAAAATCATCTTGGTGGATAGCTACTCCCAGTCACCCTTTCATGGTGTTTGCCATGAAACTAGTGAACTGAGGTCAGAAAGTGGTCATGGTAACTTATTCATAACATCTTTTGAATAACAACAGTTAGTAAACAGATGATAACGTAAGACATTTTCAAGAAGTTCTTCCTACCAGTTTCTGATTCTCAATTCTGGTAACAGATATTCAGATACTCAACCTTATGTCTTAGAGAAATTCAGGTTCTTCCTTCTTTTTCTGGAAATAACCTTTCTTTCTTTTTAGACAATGTTTGATTGATTTCACATGAAATGACATTGGTCATTCAGCTGATCAGAGGATTCCTAGTTCTGAAGCTTGGGAAGGAGAAATGAAGTGTGTTTCCTAGAAAGAAACAGTTAAATTCCCCAAATTCTTCAGGAGCAGCTCCTTTTTCTTTGAAAATGTAGGTGGAGTTCTTAGCAACTATTTGGAGAGTAATTTGTTCCAAGGGTTTGGATCGTCATTTTACAAATTACCCTCAAACTATTTTTTCTCTTTTTTGGTGCAGGGTGTGGGGAAGGGAGAATTAATGATCATGACCAACTCACAGGGACTCATTGCAAATGTATAGTTAAAAGTTCCTTAATTATTTTCTTTTGATAATAATAGTGGATTAATGAAGTCAACACAAACCCAACCTGACATATCTGTGGTCCAAAGATGGGAGGCATGTGGTCAATTACCTTAGTGCAAAGGTATAGCTATTACAGAAATGGAAATCATTTACTCTGGGAACTCAGCCTACACTACTGTTAAGTGATTTGCATACTGATGTACTAGGAGTTCCCAGAATTGTGTTCCTGGGTATTCCCCTCCTCTCTTTCCACTGCTGGCTATCTTATTCTCTTTGGGCGGATGTCTCTGAGTGTAGTAATATTCCCTTTTAAAATAAGGTAATGTTTGAGAAATTTTGTTTTCTTGAAAGTGAAATATGAAAACCTGAGATTTTTCACTGGGCATATTTCATCACCTGCAACACACCCCTCTAATTTGATTGCCCAAGACAAATAGCGAAGCGAAAATTCCCTTTAGATGTAGCCCTGATCATGCAATTGTAAAAGCTTCAGCTTGTTTTTTCTATTTAGACTATAACTTGGTAGGTAATCTGATGGTCCAAAGGGATATTTTGCAAGACTGGGTTTGGAACCTACTTCTGAGTTGGGATTGTGATTCTCTGCTAAAGGATTTTCATGATAGGTTTTCAAAATGTGTACAGAGATGAAAAGGGAAGAATGCCTGAATATTTCTCCTGGTGTTTTGAACAGAACAGCCTTAAAATGTTCTGTTTATTAACATAGCGGAGAAAGGTTTGTGTAAGGTTAATGTTAGAATCACTTAGCATGGTTACTCCTTCTGCAAAGCATCTGCATAAATTAGAAAAAGCTGCCAGATTTCCATCTGTTAGCAATACAGCTTCAGCCACAAAGACAACTGTCGTGACAACCACACTAAGTTAGTCTTTCAAATAAAACTTGTTAAAAGCTACTGCCCTCCAGCCTCCACCCACTGCAGTTAACAGCATTAAATAGCACTGTAACTAGTATTTATTTTCTTAGGCGTTCCTTACTTGTGCAGCTGCTGGCATGCTGGCCTTTGATTTTAAATAACCCCAACAGGATGAGAGTTTACAGTCCCTGAAGGTCAGGATGTATATGGAGTGGCTGTCTGAAAGAAATGTCCAACCTGAACTTTCTCAGGCTGGAATTATTGCATCCAAAGCACTCTGTCTCTCACCTATTTTACATGGTCTTTAAGTCTGGGAAACTGATGGATCACCTGATTTCTTCCAGATGATGGCTAACCACAAAAGACACCACTGGTCTAGGTCTCTGCTTTCAAGGATGGGGAGAAATGCCCTCAAGGCCTCTTTGCTCTTTCCCCTCCCTCAATGGGTTTTCAATTTGATTAACTTGGGTGGCAAAGGAAAGTTTGGGTTAATGTCAGCTCCCCAATATGATCTATATTGACAATAGTATCAAAGTTATACCGAGGTTAACATTAAGTGGTATCTTTATATTTATATTCACATATTTGAAATCTTGAGGTCAAAAGCACTGGTGGCAAATCTTATAGAGATCCTTCTCCCTGGAAACTTTCATATTTTACATATTTTCACAAAACCCATTTCAAATTTTAATACTTTCTTTCATTATCTATATACACCCAGAAGAGATACCCAATATTTGAAGGCATAACTTCCATTTGTTACTTATAGTATAAGCCCTGGAAAAAGATGAGGTTCAGAGGATAGAATGAAGAGAAAAAATAGTGTCTGTGTTATTGAGTGTGTGTGTGTGTGTGTATGTGTATGTGTTTTAATGGACATGAAATATTTGAATCTTTTGGAATCTGAAAGGTGTTTATTATTCCTTTCCATGGAATAGAATGCAAAATAATAAGTTACATGATTTGAAAATCCTCAAAATTTTCTTTCTCAGATGATTAATTGCTAAGTTGTTGTGAAGACATTTGTGCTTGCAAACAAAGGGGTAAAGTGTTATGAGTTTTCTTCCATGAAAACATGGTCATATGGTATCATTTGGAAATGTAAAAGTTTCACTCATTCATTGATTAGTTCTTTGACTAAAAGTATTTTGAGGATAATAACTAGCTCTGTATCTCACACAGAGGAACAGGTGAAAAAGGTCTTCCCATGGGTTTGGTTGGGAGGAAGTAAAAGTGTTTTGGGGAGAAAAGTGTTTGGAGCTCTCTTAGAATCTCTTCACTTTTGATAAAGTAGAACAAATGATTATTTTCTTTATTCCTGTTACCTAGCTGACCTCAATTTCTGGTCCTGTACTACATTTTGGACATCACAATATTATGCATGCTTTCCTCACAGTATTGTTAAAGAGAATGGGGCCATTACAGTCAGCTGTTTGTCATGACTACAAGTAGCGAGTGGATGTAGGCCAAATATTGACCAAGTATGTTTATTTTGGGAGATAGCCTCTGTTTATTCAGGTTTCATTCAGTTAGAATATACTTCTTTAAGTCATATGGCATGCCTCCTCTGCTACTGTGGGTGCATCATGGCTGGCACTTCAACACGCACTGCTGTGAACTGAATTCCCAGGGGAAGAGTCCTAGTTTGCAAAATGAAGTAGTATGGCAAACACAGTTAGCTGAAACTTCATAGACTGGCACAAGTTAGTTGCATTCATTCTCTTCCCAATTTTACAGCTTAATATTAAAGAAGAAAGTCCAGGAATTATTCAGTACTGTCTTGTGGCTATGTACTGGGAGCTATTAAAAATTTACCATCCTCTATGCTTACATATCCTTGAACTGTAAGGATGCCCATTTGAGAAGCAACCCACACAGAGGGTTACTCATTTGCATTTCATCTGCCACTGGTGATCTGAAGAGCTACGTGAACTACTTCTCGTTCTTTTTCTCTCCCTCTTTCCCTAAACTAACTGAATTACTCTCATTTCTACTGTGGACCCAAGAAGAAAGGGACCACTAAATAGAATTTATGTATCAATGACTTTTCAATTCTATTTAATGAATGCAAGGAAAAATAGAATGCATTAACCGAATACATGTATCTTTTCTTCTGTGGGGATGATATATCTGAACTCAATGCATATTTTTTTAAGGTTATTGAGTTCAAAGGACAAGTGTTTTCCCATGAAAGTTATCTAGGGGACTACTATCAAGTGTGAAACAGAACCAAAGATCTCATATTCAGAAAGTATTCAGAAGTTATTGTTGTTGTGTTCGTCCTTTATTTTTGAAGAAGACCACGCCGTCAGAGAAGTGATGACATGACTTGAAACTGACATTGTGTCATCAGAGAAATGATGACATGACTTGAAACTGACATTGTGTCATCAGAGAAATGATATGACTTGAAATTGACATTGTGTCATCAGAGAAATGATGATATGACTTGAAATTGACATTGTGTCATCAGAGAAATGATGATATGACTTGAAATTGACATTGTGTCATCAAAGAAATGATGACATGACTTGCACTTGACTTTGTTTTGAGTGAGGGAGGGCTGTGCAGGTCACCAGCCTCACTTCTCCCCCAGAGCCATCTGAATCCAGTGACCAGATATTCCTCAGGATGATTAGAGATGGCCCAGGATGCAATAGGAGACTTGGCTTTTTCAGGTACTCACTTAGAGGGATGTAACGCCCAATGCAGAGGAGGTAAAACTTTGCAGCAAAGTACAAAGTGTATGCTAGATTTGTCATATTCCAATGGCCAAATGACTGTTATTGGTGATGTCAAAGCATCTAGAACACACACAAAAAAAGATAAAGAAAAACTGTCCATTCTTAAGATTAACAGTGAAAATGAAGTGGCATTTTTAAAAATGGAATGACTTCAATGAAAACATAAAGAAGAAAAAGAACTGAGATGGAAAAAAGGAAATCCTAAGATGTGTCAGTAGCTCAGATAATGTAGGAACATCACACAACAGAAAAAGAGGAGGATCGTGAAAAATCTATTAAACAAAATAACAGATAGGAGATTCTTAATTAAGAGAGTTAGACTTTCAGAGGAGGTGACAGTTTTAGTTGCCTGTCTTCCAAGGACAGATGATGAGCAAAAAAGAAAAGGGGATTCTATTTGTGTCAAAATACAGAAAGTAGTATTGGTTGATGACTTTTACTGGGCGATACTTGGGTATGTGATAATGAAAAGAGATGTTTGATCTTTTTCTAAGGTATGAATCTATTATGTCATAGAGGATCTCCCAATGCAAGATAATCTGGATTTCCATTAACATTTTTTTATTATTGTGACCCAAACAATATTATGAGAAGCAAGATACAAAGCATGGTTAAAAAAAATACTAATTCTTGGAAAAGAAACTAGAGAACTTAGAGATATAAATGATATTTCCACCACAAGGAAGGAAATCTCATTTCTAGCTCATTGAAGACAAAAGACTTTAAAAGACACAGATAGATAAGAGAGAAGTGAATAGGTGGTAAAGAAAATTGTGTTTGGGAAAGCAATTTAGATTTCTGGAAGATTGTATGGGACTAGCTAGAGATAAAATGTACCTAATGAGAGCTAGTAAGAATGTATTTGTATAATGTTGTGCAAATATAATTAAAGAGACATTAAACATCAAAAGTGAAGAGGAGGTGCTGTCTGTATCTATAATCTAAGCTAGATACTATAGACAGTAACTACAGGGTAGGAAACAGATCAATGGATATACCCGCAAATTTATAAGAACCAAAATCCAAGAAAAGAGGCAGTAGTAAAGCACATATACTCAGATATCTATATACAAATATACAAATTATAGGGAATGTGGAAGGGCAACTAGATATCCTAATACAAGAAAACAAATTTGACATCATAAATTGGTGACATGAGACCAATGAACTGGCATTTGTTCCAAAAGAAAACAAGTAGGTAAAGAGATATGAACAAAATAATATTATAATGTTTAATATAAATTAATTTTTTCAATGAAAACCTATTTTTTTCCTTTTTCTCACATTTTCCTCATCACTTTGGGGGGGAAAGGAAAAAAAAAGAAAGCATGATGAATTTTTATGGTTGAACAAAACAAATTCTCACACTGGTTATGTCTGAATTCATTTCCTCGCTGTTAGAAGACTCATACTTATTCATCAGACTTTTGGAGTTATAGTTGATTATCATGTTGATATAATTTATTTTTGAAGTTATTTGCCTTTATAATGCTTATTGTTACTGTTAAAAATTGTTCTGGTTCTGCTCATTTGGCTGCATCAGAGCATGTTAGTCTTTTTTAGCTTTCTCTAAAATGGTCACTTTCATAATCTCTAATAGTACCACTACCATATTCATATACCATGATTTCTTCCACAATTCCCCATTTGGTGGATAACCCCTTCCCGGGCCCTTAGATTCTAATTCTTTGCCACTACAAAAAAAATGCTCCTATAATTATTTTTGTACATATAGATCTTTTCCCTCTTTCTTTAATCTCTTTGGGAATTTATTCATAGTAGTGGTATCTCTATAGGTCAATAGGTTTAGCATTATCAATTAAGAATATGCACTCATATGGTAAAATTCAGAATCCAGTGGCCAGAAGCATAACAGAGAACATTTGGTTGAAGGCCAATGGAGACAGAAGCAGAAGCAATGTTGTTACAGGAGTATACTCAAAATCATCTGGACAGAAAGAAGGAACGGATGAGGAATCTGGGAAACAGGTCATTATCCTGGTACAGAGGCATGATCCAGCAACGTTGGAAGACTACAATTATCTGGACATCTGCTGGATCATGTCCTTTCTCAACCTTTCTTTCTCTTTTTCTCCCTCCCCCCTCCACTTCTCTCTTATAAGAAGAAAAACTAATTATTTCTTGATTTTCCCTAATGATCATTTCATCCTTCACAAGGTGAAGGTAAGTTAAACAGTAAAGAGAATCTGATTTCCATCAATAAGGAGGCACTGATTACTTGATTGGAAATGACTGGAAACCTTAGGGGGAAGTAGTCTCAATTTTAGAATTCAAAATATTAAAGGAAAATAAAGCCATAAATATATCTTATATGTATTTTAGACATTGGGAGAACAGATTTCAAAAGGTACAGAAAAAGGTTAAGGAGGATCCATTGTACAAAAATTCTGTAGAGAGTATCAACCTCTGAAGGATGGGAATCTCACAGGAATGAAGAAGGATGACATTGAGAGGAGGAAAAATCTGCAGTTACTTGAAAAGACCAGTATAAGTACATAGTAAAATCATCAAAAAACTTATATTTAAAAGATATATAAAAAAATGGAAGCATGGTTGTGTAACAAAAGATAAATACAAATGCGAAACAGACTTGCAATAGTGATGAGTAATGCCAGGAGTGATGAAATTCCAAATGAATAGGAACTAACAAGGAAAGTTAAGAACACAATAAAAGGGCACGTATGTAAATACATACATACATATGTAATAGTGCAAGGCAGTTAAGTGGAATAGTAGATAGAATATGGAGCCTGGAGTCAGAAAGACCTTAGTTCAAATCCAGAATCAGATAGCTAGCTGACCCTGGGCAAGTCACTTAACCCCATTTGTCTCAATTCCTTATTTGTAAAATGAGCGAGCAAACCACTCAAGTATCTTTGCCAGGAAAATCCCAAATGGAGTCATGAAGAGTTGGATATGACTGAAGCAACACACCTTCATCATCAACATATAAATATATGAAACTTACTATGTGTCCTATTTTCTTAGCTGAGTCAATGATATTTGTCCTGGAAAGCACAAAACTAAAAAAGGTTAATAGAAAGCTGATACTCAAGATAAGTGGGGGGACAATGAGAGCACCTAGCTGCCTAGAGTGAATTCAAGTCATTCTGTCCAGTCACATTACATCCTTGAGTAATGAAAGAACTGACAGTGATTTCTAAAAGATGGAGAATGATAGTAAAGATACTATAAGATTGAAGGACAAATTTCATGCTCATCTTCAAGAAAGGGAACAGAATATATTTTAATTCTATTTAAGATGAAATTGTTAAATATATTAAAGGGATGTGAATTATGAACCCACAGAGACACCATGGCTTCATAAAGAACAGGTGATGCCATAATAACTTTATTTCAAGGGAATGTTGCAGATATAGTTTATCTAGACTTTAACAAAATATTTCAGAGAGTATTTCATACTATTATTGTAGGGGAAAATGGAAGTGTGTGAACTAGACAGATAGTTCAGCTACATGGCTTCAGAGTTGGTTGAATGGTCAAATCCAATGAATAATCATCAATGGTTAAGTTCAGCTTGGAAGGAGGCTTCCAATGGAGTGCCAGAGATATCTGTTCTTGATCCTATACTATTTAATGCTTCTATCATTAATTTTGACCTAATATATTTCTCAAATTTGCAGATGACACAAAACTAGAAGGGATAACTAACACATTGGATAGCAGTGCCAAAATACAAAAATCTCTCAATAGGCTAGAGAATTGGGATGAATATAATGATAGAGACCAGACCTATGAATTCATGGCTATACAGAACACTCATATGAGCAAAATCCTTCTACTGATGAAGTTTACTCCTTTTCTGTAGCTTATAATCTTAGAGTTCCCTGGGATACTGAGAGATTTAATGACTTGTCCAGGATCACAAACCAGTACACAGTACAACCTTCCATTCAGGGGAAGGGTTCAGGTGTTTGGGATTACAAATCCCCTCTGTCATGTTTCCTTTCATGACGCAAAATACCAAATTTAATAAGAATAAATTCAGAGTCTTACACTTGGGTTTAAAAACATCAGCTTCAATGTGAACATATGAAGGAGGAATGATTAGAAAACAACTTGTCTGAAAATTGATCTGCAAGTTTCAGTGGATAGGAAGCTTTATTTAGTAGTGTGATATGGCCACCAGAAAAACTAAGGCAAAGTTATCTTGCATTAATAAGGATATTACTACTGTTCTCTTCTCTGGTTAGAACATGTTCAGTTCTAAGCACTATGTTTAAGGAAGAATATTACTAGTCCATTACTATGTTTAAGGAAGAATATTACTAGTTCAGAGGAAGGCAACCAGGATAACAAAGAACTTTAAAATTAGGCCATATGAACATTAAATAAAAGAAGTGATAATGCATTGCCTGGGGAAAAATAAAGTATAGGAGAGAAATTATGATTGTGCTTGATTCTTTGAAGGAATGTAATCCAGAGCAGGGATTAACTTTTCTCTTCTTGGCCTCAGTGGTTAAAATAATAATGGATAGAAGTTTCCAAGAAGGAAAGTGACACTGGATACAAGGAAAATTTCTTAATTGTAAGAGATACTAAAAAAAAAAAAAAAAAAAAAAAAGGAAAATGGCCTACTTTATCAGTTACTGGGTTCTTTTCAATGGACATCTTCAAGAAACAGGTAGATAATTACTTGTCAGGTTTATTGTAGAGTGCATGTTTGTTCCATTTTGGGTGAGATGAGATGGAATCTAAGATTTCTTCCAACTCCAGCAATATATGATTCTTTCTATTTGATCATGAATAATTATTGTAAAACTAGAAATAATTTTAATAAAATAGCTCTGGTTCTGAGATATTGCATGTAAAATATCTTGTGGAAAAGAAGGCATATATTAAGAGCAAATGGAAGATGGCTATTTCCAGGAAAATTGCAGTGAATGCTTTTGTTAAGTGAAAAATCCTCTGGTTAAATGAATATTCATCACTGATTTCTTGTTTTCAACTTGTGCAGTTTTATTGAGATAGTGTTATATTATTTGGTTTCCTTACTTTTATGTTTGAAGCTCTTTCTTCTGGTCATTTGTAGTATTTGTTTGTCAACAGAGCTGTTCATTCTAACTACCATGTGCCATGTTGTTTGCAATATACAGATTTTCTCTTTTCTTTCTTCTCCTTCGGCTCTCTCTCTCTCTCTCTCTCTCTCTCTCTGTCTTTCTCTCTCTCTGTCTGTCTCTCTCTCTCTTCTCTCTCTCTTTCTTTGTCTTTCTCTCTTCTCTCTCTCTCTCCTGTCTCTCTGTCTCTCTCTCCCTCTCTCTCTTTCTCTCCTCTCTCTGTTTTTCTCTTTCTCTCTGTCTCTGTCTCTCTCTGTCTGTCTCTGTCTCTCTGTCTCTGTTTCTGTCTCTCTCTCTCTCTCTTTCTCTTTCTCCCTTTCTTCTTGGAGTTTATCTGGGAATTCTATCCACAGGTACTTTGTTTTCTATATTCAGTACTTCTAGGCAATTTTCCTGTATTACTTCTTGTATTATGCTGTTCAAGTCTTTTGAATTTTTGTTTTCTGGGAGGCCTATACTTCTTAAGTTGCCTCTACCCCCTCCTTTTTTCTAGATAAATATGTTTTACTTATATAGAAATTATGATTTCTTTTAACACTATCATTTTTTGTTTCTCTTCCATCAGATTGTCTTTGATTTCTATATATATTCATTCCCAGGCAGTAAAGGTGCCAGTGGTTGTGGGGAAGGATTGAGCAAGATGGTTCTGCTACCCAGCTCATATTGTATGGAAAATGTAGTGATAATTTGCTGGTAGTGAAAGAAAAGCACTTGTTTTGCTCTTTTTGTGGTGACAAAGAATTGGAAATTGAGAGGATGCCCATCGATTGGAAAATGGCTGAACAAGTTGTGGTATGTGAATGTAATGGAATACTATTGTGCTTTAAGAAATGATGAGCAGGCAGATTTCAGAAAAATCTGGAAAGACTTAGATGAACCGATGCTGAGTGAAGTGAACAGAAAGAGGAGAGCATTGTATATAGTAACAGCCACATTGTGTGATGATCACCTATAATCACTGAGCTCTTCTCAGCAATACAATGATCCAAGACAATTCCAGAAGTCTCATGAGGGAAAATTCTATATACTTCCAGAGTAAGAACTAAGCAGTTTAAATGAAGATCAAAGCATACTGTTTCACCTTTTTTGTTTTTTCTTTCTCATGGTTTTCCTTTTACAACATGAAAAATGTGGAAATATGTTTAACATGATTGTATATATATCCTATACCAGATTGCTTGCTGTCTTGGAGAGGGAGGAGAGAAGGAAAGAGGGAGAAAATTTTGGAACTCAAGGTCTTACAAAAGTGAATGTTGAAAACTGTCTTTACATGTAATTGGAAAAAATACTCTTAAGTGCAAAAATAAAGGCACTTGCCTATGTGGGGAAAAGTAATAATGACGATAATAGTCATTGACTCATTCAGGTGCACTTAACACATCTGAGCTAAAATTAAAAGTAAAGACAAATGAGGGACCATTGTGCACAGGAAGCATTAAAGAAAAGACACACTCAAAGCTCAGGTCAGAATGTCTGTATTGCTACTTCTCCTAATCACCCAAGCCTGGATGAACAAAGACTTCTGCCATTCTCTATCTCTTAAAGGTGATGATTTCTAAAAGCAGGTTTTTCCATGTGTCTGAATGTGAATTTGCTGGGCAACTTCCACCATTTTCAATTCAATTAATTTTTTTTCTTGCTAAGATAAATGACTATTCAAATATCTTTCCTGATTTAAGGAAGCACTGAACACATGGCCTTTGCAGTATAGAAAGTGCTTATGTGGCTATGATATGATAAGGGAATCAAGAACCTGATTTAACAGTTATTGGAAAGGAAAGAATTTATTTCCAGAAATCCACAAGAAAAATTGTGCTATTTAAATGGGGACCTGAGTCATATAATTTTAGAGGTGAAAGGGATATTAGAGATCAACTAATCCAGCCCTTCATTTTACAGACAAATAAACTGAGACCTTAGAGGCATGAAATAACTTGCCCAAAATCATACAGTTATTTTATTGGCAGAGCCAGCAGTAGGACACAGGTCTCATGAGTGAACACAATTTTCTTAAGAAACAATGTGGTATAATGGAAAGGTCATTAGACTTGGGTTCATCTAACCTGGAATGAATGAAACACTAGATTTTTGACATTAGGCAGGTCACTTCCCTTTTTTGAGTTGCAATTCTCTCATTAGTAAGATGGTAAAGGGTGGTGGGGTGGAGAGTGGAGTTTAACAATATATGTATTTCCTGACTCACAAGATTGTTATGAAGAAAATGTCTTATAAACCTTGAAGTGCTATATAAAAGTTCTTTCTGCTCCCCCACAATGCTTCTCAGTATGGGTAGTCATTTGCCGTATTCAGACAGTGGGTGGGAATTTACAGATTTTTCTGATCATGATTGTTTGGAAACCATACAGGGTTGTGTTAATATGAATGATTATTATTGCTCGCTCTGGGTTTTCTTCTTGTGGTGCCCACTCTATGGCCCCAGGGACCTCTAATATACCCAACCCCTCAGTATTTGTCTGACCAGTCACTTCCAACAGAAACTGAACCCTGGTTTGTGTTTCATCCCTCAGACTGACTGCTGACTATCCTCATTCCTGTCTCCTCAGGGTTAGCAATTTTCAGCTGAAGTCACCACTTGATCCCCGACCATGTCATTGGCACTCCATGTAAAATTCCACTCATGCAAAGGCTATTCCTTACTTCTTCCTTCATTGCCTGCCCCCTGCATCTTCAATATCTTCTTTATTCTATGCCAGATGGACCCTAACTGCCTTTAATAAACAAACTAGACATCATCCCTGACCTTTTGGTGCCTCGCTTCCATTGTCTAGCCCTGCCTGAGTCTGGACTCACTGCCCGATGACTATTCCTTCCCAGCTTCCCTCCTTGAAGCAAAAACCATCTCTTCTGGATTCCCCGGTTCCAATAGAAAGGGAAAGGAAGGGTCCAGAAAAAAGTGTCCTCCAATTTCTGCTAACTGAGTCGGTACAAAATGTGGTGATTTTGCTGTAATGAACTTAAATGACCTTTCTTTTTTTATAAAGCAAATTTCCAGTGGGGCCATTTTTCTATTTTTATTCTCATGAAATAATTCTTTGAATTTTGCTTTCATTTGAAACTCTCTGGATTTGACACAGAATTGAATAAGAGAGTGATCATTTCCTTTTTTTGGAAACAGCATGGTATACTTGCCATCTTTAAAACTGTCCTTTAGGGGTACCTATGCACATTCCAGGCAAGTGCTGGTCTATTTTGGTGTGTTTTATTTCTACTTTCATCCCTGTATGCACTAAGTCATACTGCCCTTCTCTTTAAAATTATTTTTGCACCTTTTGCAATATCACATTCTCCATAGAAATTTTCCATACTTTTTCTCAGCCCAAAGAGATTCTTTTTTGCGTGTTGGATGGGGGCATGAGGGTGGATGGGGAGAGAAGGTAGGAGTTGAGTGATATTCATGCAGTTCTTTTCAAGTTAGGTCCAAGGCAATAGCAAGCTTTTTCTGCTTCCCCAGGAATTCTCATAAGAGAATTTGCTCATAAATGGTTTTTTAAAAGAGCTGAATTTCATTTTTTTTAAATAGTAGTGGCTTCTGTTATTGAATGGCCTTTCTGGAAAATTTGGGGGTGGAAGTGAGGGGAATTAAATACTATCAGTTAGAATTTGGAAAAACAACAACATTTTTAAGAGAACTCAAAGGCAAATCGTGCTTAGTGCTGTCCTTCTATTGTCCTCCTTAGGCCTATTTCCCCCCAAAATATTGAATCAGCATTAGAAAGGACCTCAGAGGTCAGTCAGTTCAACTAGAAGCACAGCCCCCTTTTGTAACATCGCTGAAGGGTAACCATCCTGATTTCACTTGAACACTTCCACTGACAAAGATTTTTTTAATGTTCCTTTTTGTCTTCTCTCTTCAGAGAGATTGAGAGAAAGTCATTTTCCTCCAATTTTTTCCTTGGTTTCTATAGGGAAATACTCATCATCTAGCAATAAGCTTATTTATAAGGCCTATCAGAGCTCACCAAAGGCATTTGTTAATATCCACTGTTATTATGGTGATCAACTTTAGATGCTAAAACATAACACTCCTCCTCAACAAGATCTATAGTCTCAAATGAGAACAAGCTGGCTACCTAGATAGAAGACAAAAATTCAATGAGCAACACATATTGTTGGTAACATGTAGTTCGGCAGGTAATCTGCTGAATTAAACCATGAGTACATTTGTTTGCGACAGGTAAAGAGAATGAAACAGGAGCTAATCCCCATAATTGAATAGGAGGACAAGGTGGTATGGGGTGGCATTTAGGAAACAGTGCAATACTTTTCATGATCCCAAGCTGCTTCCTTTCTCAAAATTCCTTTTCTTTTCATACCAATATTCTCCCAATCATATTGTATGGCTGGTGATTATAGAATACCATTACCTCAGAAGAATCAAAATTATGAGTAAAGCAAAAAACAAATGAAAAGATTAATGTCAGAGTAGGGAACAGTCAATTTCTAATAATGTGTTATGCAAACTGGAATAAGAGGAATTATCAAGGAAATGTATGATAGGAAAAAAATAGCCATGGATAACAGATAGGCAAAGTGCAAAATGAATGAATGAATTAATTGAAGGAATGAAAAAAAAACCCCAGTATTTGTTAAGGACTTACAATATACCAAGCACTATGATGTATCCAGGAACTACAAATGCAAGATTAAAGACAATCCTTACCCTCAAGGAACTTATCAACTAATAGAGGGAGAAAACATATAGAAGGGAATGGTGACTTGGGAGTGGTATTTCGGTTTGGAAAATTGCAGGTATGGTGAATGGAGCCATAGGAGAGTAGATTTGTACACCTTGTCTAGAAGCAATGGTAAATTAATTTTGATTATGATACCAGAACTGGAAAGGATCCAGGGTAAAATCAGGGTGTATGTTTGCAGATGGTAATATGGTAGCTATTGAGAACTACAGGATGTAAAGCAGTGTGGCTAGACCCCAAGCCTCAGAGAAATGGGCAACTGAGGCATACAACATTGAGGACAATGTGGCTCCAGGTGGTAACTCCGGGCGGAAAGGGTTAAGTGTTTCACCATTTAGTTACTCAGCTGGTGACGAGAACCCCTATAGGACTTCCAGGGCCCTAATGTGGAGGTGTATGGAGAATTTATGGAAAGACATGAACAACACTCACAGAGAAAACATGAATAAATTGTTGGCTAAACCAGGGAAGAAATACCCACACTGATAAGATCATGGATCTATTCAATTATTTTTCTTGTTTGTCTCCTTTTTATCTTCATTCATTAGAATTAATTCTACCATCTGAGACTAAGAAGAACACATATAAAACATATACGGAAATTTTTCAATTTTTCAGTGGCAGATTATCATGTCACTCCTAAACTTTCTCTTCTTTAGGGTAACCCCAGTTGCCTAGGCTGATGTTTTTTTAGTTTGACTCATTCTATAATCTGACTAAAAGATTATGACAAAGTGAGCTGAATACATGCTGGTCAAAGGTTAGTATCTTCTATGTAAACCAGTTAAAAATTTTGTTGTCTGTATTTCTGCCACGTGGATTCATTGTCTGCCATGTTCAGATATAAAACTACAGACCAGATCAGTCTCCATGTGCAGGTGAAGCAACCAGTGAATTTCTTCTCTCATTATGGAGGTGTGGAGGCTGTTCTGGGTCTTTAAAGCTTCAGTCACTAGGTACAGGTCTAGACTTTTTTCACTTTCACATACATCTATTCAAGAGCTTATGATCCCAATTGTTGTATCCAAGACACCTGCTGCTGAGATTTCCCCAGAAATTTGATGAAGTCCAACATGGTCTAATGTCCTTCAAGATAAGGCATGGACACCTATCTGTTTTTATGTTATAGATCCCCTCGCCAGTCTGGCGAAGCCTATGACAATTCAGAATAATGTTTCTAAATTAGCAAAGAAAATGCTCAGTTGAAATTAGAGGTTAGTGAATACACACACACATACATATACACACATACATATACACACATATATATAAATATATGTATATATATATATATATTTACTTATCCAAATTCATAGACACACCCTCTTTTTGCCTCAATTTCATCTGTATTTAATAGTACCTACCTCCCAGGTTGTTGTGGGAATCAAATAATAGTTGTAAAGTGTTTAGCATCTTGTAAGCATTATTGAAATATTAACTACAGTATTATTATTATCATTTTATGAACCCTAGGTTAAAACCCTCTACTTAAGGCATTTTGCAACAAACCCTCCCCTAGTCAACTCACCCCAGCTGATCAAAGAGTAGCTTCTTGGGTGTTCCGTTATCATCCATCATAAGCACATCTACTATTGAGTTGCACTGCAGTGAGTGTCAGTTCAATGCCAGGGAGTTACATTCTAGGGTTTCTTTGTTATTGAACACAATAGGACTTTTTTGCCCTTTGGTAAATGAAAGACACCATCAGCACTCAGGCACTTTCATCTCAGCCCATTTCTTATGCCCTTTGTGCACCCTCCCCCAACCCTCCATGTCTACTCAGGCTTTCGCAAATGCCATGCTTAAAAAGTGAGCCAAAATTTTGTCCCCTTGTATAGAATGACTACATGCAAAAAGTCATGATGAAAAAATATGGCTCATGGAAAATTTTGATAAAACTACTGATGAAGCTGATGCGACATTGATGATTGGGTATAATGGACAAGCATCCAAAGATAATTGAGTTAGGAAACAGTTCATGTAAAAAGAGTTGAGGTCTTTAGTCAATTGCAAATTTATAGATGAACCAACAGTGGGATAGCATTGCCAACAGATATCCTGCAATCTAAAGTTTCATTAAAAGAAGCATAATGTCCTGATTGAAAAAGGTAATCATCTTGCCATATTTAGACATGGTGAGGTCACATAGGGAGTGTCATAGTCAGGTCTTTTTTCTACATTTTATAAGGGAAATAGTCAATTTGAAGCATATACAAATAGAGTACAGAATCATAAGGTTTAGAAGCAGAAGGTCTTTGAAGGCCACTTAGCGTAACTGCTTTATTTTGCAGGAGAAGAAAATGAGACATAGAGATTGTACATGACTTGCCCACTTCACCCTGCTACTAAATATCTGGGGCAGGATTTGAGGCCAGACCTCTCTGATTCCATGTTTAGTTCCTTATCCACTATAGCTTACTTGCTTTCAGAACAAGAAGGGAGGGAATAAATCATCTTTTGGCAGAGAGGTAAGCAACAAGAGGAGCTAAATGAGACATATTTTCAGGCATAGCCAATATGTTTATTGGTTTCGCTTTACTACACTTATTTGTTATAATGGAAGGTTTCTCTTGGGAAAAGAGAATTGTTGGAAAGTGATAGTACGGCAAAAAAAAGGAACAGGCAGCAAAGAAATATTTTAAAGATAAGTTGATGGAGGAGAGGGCTCAGAAGAGAAATTTTTTTTAAATTTTATTTTATATAATTTTTATTAAATTTATTTAAAACTATTAAAAACCAACTGTATAGAATTTGTTTATGGTTTTATATGAAACCTTTTCTTTTCTTTGGATATTGAAATAGTCACATTGGTTAAGTTCAAACTTTTTTTTTTACAAGAAAATAAGGACCTGGGAATATTTAGCTTGGGGAAAATTAGGTAGGACAAAATTTTTTTTTGGAAATCCATTATTAGTATTTGACCTTAAATATTTGAAAGTTTGTTAAGTGAAAGAAGGCTTAGATTGGTTTGACTGGATTATATAAGATAAACTAGAAGCAGTGAATAGAAGGTAAAGGGAGAAACATTTCAACTCTCCAGTGTCTTAATTTCCCCCAAGTACCCTGGACTGTCTCAGGAGATAGCAGTTTCCCGATCCCTAGAGCTGTTAAGTGGAGTTTGGATAATCATTATTTGGGGGCACTTAGAATTCTGTTTTGGTATAAATTAGACAAGTCTAAATCTTTGAGATTTTGGGGGTCATAGATATAGAACAGGAAGGAAACTTGAGGGCCACTCAATCCAAACCCCTTGTTTTATAGATAAGGAAATGAGGCCTAGAGAATTAAAGTGACTTGTGTAAGGTCACACAGATAATTAGTGTCAAGTCAGGAATAGGACCTCAGTCCTTTAACTTCAAGTGCAGCACAGAGTAGTACCATTTTACAGGTAGAAAGATCCAGAGCAGAGAAATTTCATGGAACACAAGGGAGTAAAAAAAATCTCCACAGAAAAAGGGGTAGGTAGTGTACAGAGAGATAAAGGATACTGAGAATTGAGAAAAGCATTAACAGTTAAAATATCACTGAATGTAAGGTTTTCATTTACACTTTTTCTCAATTCAATTCTATCAACATTTCTTGAGCACCTAGTTTATGATGGTTTTATGCTACATACCAAGAATATAAAGACTTAACAAGACAGGTCTTACTCTCAAGAAATTTATGTTTTACTGAGGGAAACCAACATTAACAAAAGTTAGTACATACAAAATATATATAGTGCAAATGTGGAGCAAAGGATTTTTGGGGGGAGGGAGGAGAAAGAGAGTTGAGGATTCACTATCACTTGGTTAGATAAGAAAAAGCTTATTTCAGGAAAGGAAACCTGAAGTGTGATTTGAAGAAGCCCAGAAATCTATACAATAGAGGTGAGAAGAGAGATGGCTCCAGAGCTGGGCTTGTTTGTCCTTCATTCTTGAAGAGGACCATAACATCAGGAAGATGATGGCATAACTTGCAAGGTAATTGGATTTAAGTGAAGGAGAGCTATGCAAAGTCACCAGCTTTACTTTCCTCTTTCAGAGTCATCCGGGTCCAGTGGCAAGACATAGATCAGGATGACTGGAGATGGCCCAGGATGCAGTAAGGACCTTAGGCTTTTCAAGCTAAGGTCTTTAACAGGTCTCAGTTTGACTGAGACATAGCACATTCAGTGATTAAGGCTAGGCAAGAAATAAAGCAAAAAGGGGCCTCCTTTACCTAATCAAAAAAAATTAAATTGGAAAGGGAAGACCCTCAGCATTTCTGGTCAAAATGGAAACAGTACAGAGTATGCAAAGTTTTGGAAGCTAAACATTAAGTATCATGTACAAGGAAGAGTAAGGTGAATTCAGTTGTAATATAGAGTATGGAGGGGGCATAATGTGAAATAATTCCAGAAATATAGATTAGAGTCAGTTGAGGAAAGGCTTTAAATGCTAAAGGAAGAATTAGTTTGCACTTGATTCTTGTAGCAATGAAGAGACAAAGATACTTCTTGAATAGTGGGTGATATGATCACAATCCTGTATTAGGAGTATAAATTACATAGCTACATGGAGGACGAATTGGAAAGTGGTTGGATTGGAGGCAAGGAAACCCATTAAGGGATTATTAAATAGTTCAGGTAAGAAGTGTCATGGACCTGAATTAGGATAGTTTTCACATGAGTGTTGAGAAAGGGACAGAGGTAGGAGATGTTGTAGAAGTAAATTCAGACAGCAGATGTATATGTACAAAAACATGTACATGCATATACACTGTATATGCACATGTATTTTCATATGCATACATGTACATAAATTTATATATTTGTATGTATTATATACATATATGTGTTGTGTATATGTGTATACATGTGTATTGCATGTACGTGTGTATAAATGTTTATTTATAATATGTGGTCCATGTGTGTATAAATGTTTATTTATAATATGTGGTCCATGGACCATATAGACCATGACCATTTATAACATATACACATTTATAATATGAATATATGTGCATTTTTATTGAAAGGACAGATAGAACTAAATAGATGATTAAATACGCAAATATATTTTATCTTTCCTTTAGTCTATTTATCCAAATCATATTCAAACTCCAAGACTCAGATCAATTTCTACTTATTTTATAAAAGTTTCCCCAACTGTCAACCTATATTATTTCTTAAAAAAAAGAAAACTAAATAAACTTCTGTTATACATAAAGAGTAACACTACTCAATGTAGAACTCACTGTCCTATAATGAGTTTTTGAAAGTGAATCTTCACTACCCAACTAGTCGATCAGTTCATTGAGGACTGAAATCTTTAACTTATATACACTTTCTGATTTTTCACAGCTCCAGGAGCAGGATTGGGTACATTCAGTGCTCAGTGAAGACCTGTTGATAAAGCAATGCATAGTTCTTGGTTATTATAGGATCTAGGGAGGAGGATAAGGAAAAACCTTGCATTGAATAGCTTTTTTTCTTCTTTTCTTTCTCCTGTCAGGCAACCAGATACCAATGAATACATTAGATATAATGAAGTTTTGTCTTGCTGTCCTCCTTTCTCCTGAGATATTGGGCTAACATTTAAGAGGAAAGAGGGAACAGTTCTGGTTTAGGATTACATCTTCTGTCATGTGTTATCGTGGGTCTTTCCCATATCTACAATGTTTAAATACTTCATCTAAAACATAGACTTTTAACCTTTTTTGTGTCATAGACCCTTTTTATTGTTTGTAGAATCTTTCTCAGCATAACATTTCAAGCTTCATAAAAGAAAATAAATAGAATTACCAAAAATATTAATGATATTGACATAAAGGCATAAAGTTTTCTTTTATCACTTTGGGAGTCTGTGAATATCAAATTAAGACCCCCAGAGCTAGAATAATAGTCATAATAATAAATATATATATATTAATATCCTCCCAATCAGATTGCATACTCATTGGGAGCAGAAATAACATTTTTCACTACTATATCAATATCACTTGGTGCATTTCCTTAAATACAATGGATAATTCATGTTTACTGAATTGAATTAAGTATTTGATGAACCCCATTCCAGCCTAGAAATAACATTTAGGTTTCTTAAGTGAGGACTAAGTCCAGTATATTTACTGTTTCATAGTAAATGACTGAAACTAGAGAGTTGTGTTAAAACATAATTTAATAAACTAGAGGGATATAGTAGACATATTTAAAGCATATTAATACATAATTTAAAGTTACCAAAATAAGAACTAAAAAATGACCATTATAAGATTCAATAAGAATATTCTGGTCATCTGTGACAAAGTACTTATCAAACTTCTCAAATCCTGATTAAGTGGTAACCCTAAATAAGGTCCTGCTAAAATCCTAGGTGCTCTAGGAAGAAACTCCTCTGTTTATGAAGAAGGGAGGACAATGACAATGTTTGGAAGAAACCTAAATAACCAGATCCTGAAGTATTTTGCAATGGCTTCTTTAAGATATAATTTCTTTAAAAAAAAAAAAAAAGGAGATCAGAAAGGGAAAAAGGAGACAAATCAAACCGATGGATAAAAAAAGCCATATAAGATGTCAGGGGCAGTTTTAAAACAGTTGGAGAAAATGCTATAGAAGGAAATCAAAGTAGTCTTTAAAACAACGACAACATCAAAAAGATGTGACTTTTCATACATACTTTTTGCTCTACTTGGCTGACTTTGCAAAAGTCACAAAAAAGAATTTCTAGGTCTTTATATGTGGGTAGTATCTCCTGGAGAGATCGTTCATTGCCCTTTTCCTCACTTCCAGAAAATTCAAATCAGCCTACTCATCCCAATACTGACATGGACAAGAAAATGAAGTGTCTTTTCTTCTCCAGATATAAATTGTCACCTACTTGGGGTGGGAAGCCAATTTCAAGACTGACCTGCTAATTTTCTCCAGTAGAATTATTTAGGAGAAAGGCATTTCTTTGTTTGGAGCTGTATCAAGCATTTCTTGTCTTTAGGATCTAAGCAACAGGGAGTGCTGATAAGGTACATACTGTCCTTACCTTTCTATTGGATTTCCCTGCTTTTATTGTATTAACAAAGAAGAATTAAAGAATGGATTCATCTAGGATGATTGAATTTATATTAAAAACAATTCAAGATACACACATAAATTCATTTCTCTTTATGTAGAGGCCTGCCAGTGTGTGTCACAACTTTCCTTTGCAAACAATTTCCGGTTATCTTTTAACTGGAATGGATTTAATAACTGGAAGACTGAGAGCCATTGAGACTTGATGACCCCTTTAATGGCCCCAAGTTACAGGACAAAAACTACTGAGGAAATGTCTTTTAAGGTCTTTGCCCTGGTGATTTCCGTAAATGACTTGGCCTTTAAATTGCTAGGATTGTTTCGCCTCCTACAATTACTGGTGTTCTAATTTCCTGGGACTAATTTTAGAGGGTAGAAGATTTTAATCATGGAAAGGAATTGTTTCCATTGTTTAGACTAACTTCAGAAGAGAGCAACAGTTGAAAGCCAGCGCCCAAGCCTTCAGAAAGGCAGTCAGCATTCCTCAGGGACAAGGGAGGGGCTCAGAGACATGCACACCTGTCTACCTGTGTGTAAGAGAAGCCCAGGAAGGGTCATTGATTCTCTGGGGATTTTTTGGTTTGTTTGTTTGAGGGGGTTGACTGCAGGGGAGGTCCTCTCTTTTTCTTTTTATGATCACAAAACAGAAAAAAACTGAGAATAATTTACCAAAGGCCTAAGGACAGGTTCATAAACACACATCCTCTGTAAATTGAATTGTACATTTGGTTCCTTGAGTTTAATTGTAGAAATATATTGAAAGGCAAGAGTTGTTTCAAAAGACAAACATGACTGATGATAAGAAGAACAGAAGAGCTGACACTTATGTGTCCCTTTAAAATTTACAAAGTTCTTTCTATTCATTATCTCATTTGGCCTATAATAACTTAGGAAGGGTACCAGAGAGACCCTGAAAATCCAATGTTGAAAAACATATCCTCTTTTCTTTTATGCCTTAGGGTACATTTCTTTGGTATCAGTGTCAACTGAAAAAACTTGAGGGGGCAAAAGGAGAACATGAAGAAATGGGATGGGTCTGGCACAAGTATCCTCCTCTGTAGTTTTAGCTGCCACCTCCAATAATAAGTTTATTCCTTACCTATTCCCATTGCAAAAGCACTTGAATTTGAGGAGCAGCGATTGGCAGAGATATACAGAATACTGCTACAATATTTTTGAATATTGAGTGAGTCTCCTGAGATACTTGGGAAAGCACTCCCAAGTTTCACCTTATTAGATGATGTCCTTGCCACACTGGACTCAATTTTTGCTTTGCCCTCTCTCATCTTCCCCTTTGTTTGGATTTTTCACACTATTCTCTGAGACAAATCCTAGCTATTGCACTTGTGGCAGGATCTCCATTACATAAAAAGTCAACTTGATTTTGATAGAGCAAATGCTTCTAAAACTTCTCTATACTAACATCTTAGTTGAAATGTACTGAATGAAACCGCAGTTCCTTAAAATAATAGTCATTTCACAAATGTTTATTCAAATAGGATACGATGCCATTTATACTTTTTAGTATAGCTTTACAATACAGTAGAATATGTCATCATAGAATTTTAGAGTTGAAAAGAGTCTTGGTATTTATTTAATCCAACATCCTACTCAATGAGAAATCCCTTTTGCAATACCCCTGAATAAATTGAACATCCAACTATTTCTTAAATACCTCTAGTGAAATACCTTTCCTGAGGCATTCTATTTCTCTGTTGGACAGCTCTGTTTGTAAAATCATAGAATGATAACGTTGGAAGGAAGAATGGAGGTCATTGAGTCCAAACACTCACTCAGTGTAAGAATGACCTCCATAACATCCCTAATAGATGGTAATCTAACTTCTGTTTGAACCCTTCTAGCAAGAGTAATGAAAGCTCACTATTTCACAAATCATAAAGCAGCCCATTTCATTGTCAGACAAAGCTAGAGCTTTTCTTTAAAGCTCTATCATATGGAGTCAAAACCTGCCTTCTTGTGATTCCTGTCCATTAATTCCTGTTTGGCCTCCTAGAACAGCAGAACAAGTTTGCTCTTATCTTTTTATCATTCACAGTTTGTAACACTGTGACTTGAATTCATTCAGTAAGCATGTATTAAGCACCTGCAATATGGAATGGACTGTTTAAGGCATGGAGGAAACTGATCCCTGATGCCCTTCCCCCAAACACCCAAAACCAAATCTTTGCCTTTGGGGAATTTATGTTTTCTGTACTCCATAGTTATTAACTGGTTAATTGACAGATTAAGGTGTGACAATATTTCAAATATTTCAAGAGCTATTTTTCAACCACTTTGTAATGCAGCTCAAGTTGGTAAATTCAGTTTACTGTATATTAGTACACCAATTCCATATAAAGGGAGGATCCTTTCAGATAGGTTTTTACTATGTTACACACTTATTCATTTGTGTGTTTTCCTTATTTATTCTCTTCCTTTATATATTTCTGGTGGCTTGAAGCTATCATTGAGGAATCTGATTTTAACAGATGATTCTTTTGTGTTATGGAGGACAGTTTTTTAGTTCTTGCTTTCTACATCTGTTAAATAGATATTGTTTATTTCATGGTGGTTCCAGTGGGTGTTTTCATGGTGTTTTGAGCATTCTTTTAAAACTTCCTAAGAAAGTATTATTATATTTACTCTATCATTGGATTTTTGTATGTAGTTGTGGAGAAATGTCTTTACAATGGATTTGGATTAGGTCAGAGGGGAAATTTGTTTTAATGTAAGAATTATGGTGAACAGTACACAGACTGGAAAACCATTTACCAATTTTCATTCCTGAGGCTGGTTTGGTTCCGGCCAAACTGTATGGCTTTCGGTTGATGCTGGAAAGCCTTAGACCTTTCCTGAGAGCTTCACTACAGAAAAGACTAAGGTTCCAGAGGACACTGAGGATGTTGAATCATTTCAGTAAGGGGGTGAGTGTGTGTGTATGTGTGTGTGTGTGTGTGTGTGTGTGTGTGTGTGTGTGTGTGTGTGTGTGCGAGCGCGCGCACGTGCACGCCTTAGCATACTGTTTTGTGGAACTAAAAGAACCTCAGGCTGAATGATACTAATTGAATCATAGCTTAAACTGCAGGACTCCAGAACTAACATAAAAATGGGGTCTTAACAATTTTTTAGCAGCCAGATCAGGCCACTAGAAATTGCCTTTTCTTTTAGGGTTTTCACACTGACTCTGAGTTTAGAGGATGGGACTCCTTGACCAGGAAGAATGAATTACTTTCTGCATTTTGGCTCTGCCTTTGTTGATACTGGATTTAATTTTGTGATAATTGGACTTCATGGACTTTGTAATCTATGGAGTATTGCAATAAACACAGTTGCTGAAAATTATTTTTAAAATGGCATTCCCATTTAATTTCAGCATTCTGTCCCTTAAGATGTGTATGTATGTATGTATGTATGTGTATATATATATATATATATGATGCAAAAAAAATGGATAAATTAATAAATTTAAAAGCATTTAAAATTCTTATTATGTGTCAGACTCTTGAAATACCAAGGCAAAAAGTGAGATAGTCTTTGTCCTCAAGCAGCTTACATTCTAATAGTTGGATAAAATCCATAGACAGGAATGGCAGCTAGAAAAGGGAAGATAGTCTGAGAAATCAGAGATTACGAGGGGAGCCACAGTATAATTGATTATCATATAATTTCTAGTAACAGTGGTAATATTATTTGAAGTCAGGAAGACCTGATCTCAAAACCAACAGAAGACACTAGCTGTGTGACTTTGGGCAAGTCATTTAATTGCTTAATGCCCTGGGAAATTCTCTAGGACTGTAAGTTGCCCATCTGCCTTGGGGAATTTTCTTTTCAATAGTCACATGCACAAAAGAAACCATTCATCCAGATAAAGCAAACAAATAAAAACAAGTAACTGCCACAAAATTAAACTGTGTTTGTGTTTAGATACGTAGTCCAAAAGACGTTTTGTGGCTTACATGACTTTCTACTAAACTTCAATGAATGAATGAGGGCGGGAAGGAAGGAAAGAAAAGAAGGAAGAAAAAATATTTATTTAATACTTAACATAGACCAGAAGCTCTGATAATTGTTTTGTTATCACAAAAACAAAAAGTGGGCTAGATGCTGCTTTCAATGAACTAAAATTCTATTTAGGGGGAGGCAATACCTAAAAGAAGCTTACCTGCAGGGTATACAGAAAGGTTCTGTTGCCCTAAGGATATAGCAACAGAGTACATGAAAATAGCTACCAACTTCCCTAGCTGTCCTTCTTCATTTATCCCATTATGTATTTACTAGCCATGAATTTGTCTAAACTCTTCTTGACCTTCCATCTCTACTTTCAGACAATTTTTTTTGAGACTCATGACTACCTGGCTATGTCAGTGGATTAAAGCATTGTGCTAATGGCATTAGCTTTCAAGATTTTGGTCCTTGTGGGCCAGCTTTATTTTTCGATCTTAGACTTTGTCTTTACCTCTAGCCAGCTGTTAGGCAACATAAACCTCAAAAATATGTTTTTTCCCATAAGAAATGATACGCTACAAAAAGTCATGAATAGAACAGTGGCAGTTTGTCACCACTCCCAAAAAGTCACAACTTGTTAGTGAACATTAGAGGCCATTTTCCTTATAGTTGTACATGAATCCAGTTATATTATGCCATATTATTATAATGGAGGCAGAAAAATTATCCTGTTTTAAAATTTTTATTGATATACTTATTTTTATATAACCATTTTTCTATGTATCCTCCAAAGAGTCATCTTTTAAAATGGATTTTAAAAAAGACAGAACAAGGAGGGGGGTGGGGGAGTTCAACAAACCTAAACAACACATCAGTTAATTCTGACCATATATACAGTACACTGATGCTATTGTCCAAGACCTTTTGAACGAAGGAATGGTGGCCCATTTCTTCATTTTTTTCTTAGAGGACAAGCTTTATTATTCTAATTACTTAGTATTTATTTTAAAATTGTCTTCTTTTATAACAGGAAGATTACACACACACACACACATATGTGTGTATATATGTGTATGTGTATATATATATATATATATATATATATAAAATCTTGATATCATTGAAAACCTAAACACATAAATTTCATTAGAGATGAACTTCATATAGTTTTATTTCTATTTTAATTCACTGAGGTCTAGAGTATAGAAGAGGTAGCTCCTGGAACTAATTTCAAAATTGTACGAGTCAGGGGTGTAAAATGGAAGAAAGATTTATTATGCATTTTGATAAGACCTAGACTCCTACTTCCATCTGTCATCCAACAAAGATAGTAGGTCAGATATTTATACTTGAAAAATAAAAAATGATACATGCATATATAGGCAGAAGGTTATTTTCTTAGAAATCCAAGGAGCAATGAATCAATTGTCAATAGAGTATCTGAGGGATTGTCAGGAATGTGATTATGATAGAATATGTCAAGTAATATTTGATACCCTATTCATGGCACCTGTTCAAAGTCTGATAAAGCATTATGGAACTGGTATGTTAGGATAAAATTATCTTTATTCAGTTAAAATCTCATGTGCTATCCTCACATAAATACAGTATGCACACATTCATGACATTATGGGCACAGGCTTCAAATCGATCATATTCCATGGTTCTTCTGATCAACAAAGTCCCAAGTCATTTTAGTAATACACATAATCCACTTCTCAGTTTCATATCACTATTAGTCATTTTCATCTATTCAGATTTTAAGCTACCCAAGTATGTAGAATGAAGCATGTAGTAGGAAATGTCACATGGCTTCAGACTGTCTCTCATTTCAAAACAAAACCAATATCTGGGTTTATCTTCCATATTCAACTGTATTTTTCCATGATTGTCTCTTTTGTAGGCATATGATTATTTTATTCAGGGGTTAAACATAGGGGCAAGGTCTACACCAACTTTGTCCAGCAGTCTTTGGAAATGTAAAAGCATTAAAAAAGCATTCTTTCCAAATACTTGAAGCAGCTTCCATTCTCTTTTATTGGTTTCCATAATTTTACGATCATGCATTTCTCATCCTGCAGTTCATGTTATTCACCATAAGGCATGTTGTTTCTGCCATAGGCATTCTATGGGAGAGGTCCTGCTCTAAACACTTCTAATTGAAATGAGACTAAGAGAAGAAATGTCATAAAAATATATGAAGAAAATGGATGACTCACTGTGATATGGTGTTATTGGTTTCTATTTCCATTTTAATTAATGTCTTCTTTCAAATTTCTGCCTCAGCTTTTAGTGTCAAAAACAAATCTTTGGGGAATGAATTCAAAGGAAAATTTCAAAGGACTGAGAGTTTTGAGGAGAGGCCTGAAAGAATAGCATTCAGTTGGTAGATAACTGAGAGAAGGGAGTGAGTAAGTTTCAGAGAACACGGGAACAATGCCCAGCGTCAAATTGGGGAAAGGAAACAGAAAGGCCCAGGCTATGCCCGAGAAGAGCAAAGAGCACTGGATCAGGAATGAATAGGAGATAATTAAGGGAATGGGGCTGTAGATAGCATTTATGGTAGGTGGAAGGGCAAGAAGTTTGAATTTAGTGTAGTAAGTATGTAATGGATGTAAGTAGTAAGTAAGTATGGATGTAATTAAGGAGGTGGATGCTGGGTTCAGTCCAAATTTCAAGTTAATTATTTGGCAACAGCATTTTGAGTAAAATAGCAAGGGAAGAACTGGAGAGGTCAAGGTAGACAAAGCAAAGGAGGAGAAAATACTAGTTACAAATTCAGGTTTTTAATTGTATTTTATTAAGGAGATATTGGGGTTAAGTAATACATAGTTCAATCTTTCATTTATATCATTTATATATGTGTCAATGTGCATTCTAGGGTGATACCAGAAAAAAGTATAAATTTCCATTTTAAATAATAATCCCCAGCAGCAGCATTTGGATATTAGTTTCATCAGACCATAATTTCAAGTATGACAGGATCTCAAGATCTTCTAGACCAGGCTCAGAGGGGTTAAGTAATTTTTCCAAGGTCACAAAGAATTTGCTTACATTATTTAATAGTTCTAAGTAGGAACTCTAAGTTTGAAAGAAAGGAAAATGATCTTTTCTTTCTGTCGTTACTGAGAATCGACCATTCATAGACAAGACCTGGGAGGGAAGTCATTGGCACTGTTGCTCCTGAAAATTGGACTACAATTCTAAACGCTATTCGGCACTCAAAGAGAAATAAAAGCAATTTCTTTATTTAGGCCTAAAGCCACCAGTGAGTTGCCTAAAATCAATGTCATTTTCAGATGTCTTAGGATTCAGATATTCTGGGGCTATTTTTAAGCCACAGAAGATAATGTAAACAACATGTTGGCACTTTAGCGGTCTAATACCCTATGAAAGACACAGAGAGAAGGAAGATTTTTATACTTAAAGATAAATAAGAAACTTCTGATCAGGTCCTATATCAAGTAATAAATATGAGTGTTACTAATTATAAAATAAAATAAATGGTACCTATATGACTTAGGTAAGAAAGAAAAGAAGACAAAATAATGATATCTTTGGATGCTTTAAGAAAAGAAGTGATTTCTTTTAGTGCATTTAGTATTTTTGAAAGTTGCAGATCAACCAGCTTAGAGAATGATTTCATCTCTGTCTACTCTCCTTTCCTCTCTTTTCTTCTTTCTCCTCCCCTTTTTTTCCCCCGACTTCCTTCTAGTTCCCACTCTCTCCCTAAGACAATGAGAGGACAGGACAGGTTTTTCAACATTGCTTTACCAAGTTTTCTCAACCAAGGTCTGGAGACCACCTTGAGGGGTGAAAGAGTAGTTCACTGCTCAAGCCTATTTCATTCTTGGTTTCTCAGTGGAAATTGCCAACAAGGCACCAATTAGGGGAAACAAGAGACTGAAGGAAAATAGAAATTTGCTACTGTATTGCGTGTGTGTGTGTGTCTGTGTGTGTGTGTATGTGTGTGTTTTGACATCTAGTTTGAACTTCAACATGGCCTGTGCTCTTTTGCAAGCATTTAAAAAGAAATAAACTTAGTCTCATTACCATCAGATAAGATGATGGGGGAAATGGGCTGGAAAAAAATCCTGAATCTTTTCTGAGCCCTATTCTCTAGCTTACAAAGAAAAGGGCAAATTCTTTACTGCTGTGCCATTCAGCTATTATGTTTAACAATCTAATTAGAAAGGCTGGGTAGCCCATTCCCATTGTAAAAGCAAAGACAGTACACACAAGCAAAACCAATTAGACAGCTGTCGTTTACAGATCTGAACTGCCCTCCAGTCAGTTTCTAATGAACCACCCACCTCCCAGGTCTTCCCCTCCCCAACCCCCAGGAGAATGCTCTTGTCCATAAACTGGGCCAGATGACCGTGGCAACAAGGGTACAATGTTGCCCATACTCAAGATGTGGAATAGCCTCAGTTACCTGGAGAGAGCAGCCGAGAATTAGCTGCCCCTTGACATTAGCTCTCACTTTGATGCTTCATGGTGACTTCCAACTTGTACCCAACTCTATGCGGGGGGCTCCTGAGGATCATGTGGACCCTGAGCTTAGGCAGGTCAGACTTATGCTAACAGGTGGCAATAAATCAGAGTCATTGCTTTCACTTTTACGAATGTTACTTTCTACACACCAGGGACTTATTTTAACTTGAAACAGATGAAAAACTAAACATTAGAGCTGCATACTTGCCGTGCCTTTGTTTTTTGGGGGGCCCCGTATGGCTTAAATTAAGGCGCACTGCATCGAGCAGATTGCTTACTGCAAGTTAGTCATCTGTTTGGTGTTTTGTGTGTCCCACAAGGCAGTTGTGGTTATTCACAAGTCTATTAATTAAAAAGAGAACTAGGAAGGGGGAACTACTGAGTGGGCTGATGAACCATGTAACCACTTCAAAAATGAAAAAGATGTATTAAAAACAGAGGGAAAAAACAACAAGAACACCTCTCACACATTCCATCACTCGAATCATCTGATATCACTGGTTGTTTGAACTAAGCTTTATAAGGCTCATGAAAAATAAGCTCTTGTCATCACTGCATCTCAATGAGAAGTTTTCTCTACAAGAATTAGAGCAAGGCTGTCTGGACTGATGGGACCAAGATTATGTCAACGTTTCCATTAAAAAAAACCCAGCAGGTTATGACTCATGGACAACAATTGAAATTTGGCCTTATCAGAACAAAAAAAAAAAAAAACAAAGACTTTTTAATTCTGTGGGAATTAAAAGAGTACATCATGTCTATTAACAAGATAATTTAATAGAGAATACCTTAGGTTTTTTTTTCAGGGCCTTTTCAAGAATCAAAGGGCTTCAAAATGTGATATTGTACTATTCTCCCAAGAGTTTAGTAAGGTAGGAAGGACCCAGGATTTTTATTTTACAGATGGGGAAGGAAAGTATAAAATCTCACAGGTAAGATTCCCAAATTTACCTGTAATGCATGCATAGATGAAGATGTAATCTTTGTGTGTTGATCAATTGATTTTTTAATGATACCAAATTTCTGAAATTTTTGTAAGTCATTCATCCTCAGTGCTATTAGAAACTAAAATTTCAGGCAGGACAACATGAGTAATGTTGCCATTCCAGGGTTTGTATGAAAACACCAAGTGGCTGGTGATGAGTGACCTGTTGAGGTCTTCCAGGGGAAGCAGTTCCTCCTGCTGCTGTCATTGCCACCAAGCTGGAGCCAGAACTGGAGCTGGAGGCTATCCTTCCTTCTATGTTGATCCCTCTCCCCTCCCAGAGTCCACTATTGACATGAAGAAGTAACAAGATGTCAAAATGAACAGATTAAAAGTACTATCAGAAAAAAAAAAGTGTTACTAGTAATTCTCAGATTGTGGCATTCCTGGCTCAGGTGGAGAAGATCAGCTATGAATGTCCAAAAGCAGAAGCTGTCAGATACATTACATCACAGATTCTTGACCCAAAGTCAAGAGAAAATCAGGAAAGAAATGAGAACCAAAGGTTCTACAGGAATGTACGTTCTACTCTCAACATCTGAGAGCATGAAAGATGTTCAGACCACCCTTAATATCTTAAACATTCTTATTGAATTGGTGCCAGTTGGTGGTAGCAGGAGAACAAGTGCTTTAGTCTCCAAATTCACACCCTTCTTTCAAGAATTGAACCAAAAGACAAAAAATCTGGAGTGAAGTCTAGAATTAATGAGATCTTTAAGATTGATCCTGAATTTGGTGGAACAGAATTTGCAGAATCAAAGTTTAATGTTGCCTTGTCCTCAACTTTTACGAGTATATTCTACCAGTCCTGTGAATGCAGTATTCTTATGGAAAAATGGAGCTGTGGAATTGGCCCTTTTAGTAAAAACAACACTAACCCTAAGAAGGTTGCTTTAGACACACTTGCTGCAATGCTAAAATAAAAAACAAATGCCAGGAGAGCTGTAGACAGAGAATGTGTCCATGCACATTTAACAATTTATGTAGATTGACACTGGCGTGATAATAGGTACAGAAACATGCTCATCCAGAAGAGTTTTACAGAGTTTGCAAAGTGTTATAAGCCTCAGATTGGGAAGAAAGGCATTTACTGATGCCAATGGGATGAAAATTCTATACAACAGTTCACAAGATTGCTTGGCAGCTGAGATTCTTGATTTTCTAGTCAATACATCTCATCTGATTACAAGGAAATGTTTTTCCTAAAAATCATCTTATGTTACTTATTATTAAAAGTGCTTTTCATTTTCAGTTACCAGTTATTCCTGTTACAGGACATGTGGCTCAGCTCTACAAGTTATTACCTAAGGTGAGTGATATAGCAGATGAAAGTGATGAAAATGAAGACCTTGAATTAGAAGCTGAAAATGAAATTGAGAATGATGATGATATAGACCAAAATTTTAAAAATGATGATATTGAACCTAATTAACAAGTTAAAACCCAAACAAGAACTGAGACGACAAATAGAATAACTAAAAGTGTATGAATACTTTTCCCAGGAACTTTCTGATGACTTTCAGGAATGTGATTTAATTACCAAAGAGCCAAAACCCTTGGCAAAGGAAGGAAATCTAGGTGGACCTATGGTTGTTCCTATAGCAGGGCAAGAGCCATCTGTGGAACCAAACAGTCTAATAAATTTAGTGAAAAAGAATATCATTTCAAAAGGAGAGGAAAATGATAAACAACCTGCTTTTTTAGCCCTAGCAGAAGATATTAGAAATAGTACTATTTTATTGCAGCAAAAGGAAGGTGACCAAAACAGAACAGTTTCATCAAGTCAGTATTTTACTAGTAACCTAGTGAGGCCTTGAATCAAATAATGCTATAAAATGATCTCCAAACTTCCTAGAGCTTTGCTACCAGAATAAAGAAAGATTCTAGAATTCAACTTATCTCCGTTACATGTACTAAAACATGTCCACCTATTTCTATTTGTGAAAATGTGCTCTTTGAGGTACAAATTGTTCAGCTAGGAAAGGTTGAAACTGAAGATAATGATTTTGCTTCTACGTCATCAGTGGTACAAACACTGAAGTACCCAACACCTACAATTCTGATCTTTATGTTGAGATTGTGAAAAATACTAAATTTGTGCTTGAATATTCAGAAGTGTTTTATCCTGATTATTTTGGTCAAATTCCACCTCTATTTAAAGAATCTATTTTAGAAAAACCCTTACAATGAGCAAAAAGCAAAAATTGCCCAGGATATTGACAGACTAATTCATCAAAGTAATATCACAGACAAAATTATATATGACTTGGATTACCCAAATTACACTGTACCAGAAAGAAGAGAAAGTTTGAAATTTAATTTCAGATTTTAATCAGAAATCTGTGGAAAGCTATTCAAATTGCTGGAGAAAAAAACATGAGTATTATCTTATTCTGAACTCAGATAAAATAGAAATAATTGTCTTCAGTGGTTTTATTTTGAAGTCAGTGGAACGTGGACAGGTATTGGATACTGATTCAATATCACCAACTATGAAAAATCCAACAGTTTAATTATGGCATGCAACCTCTTATATATTCAGCCCAGGAAGCATTGCATGCTAGACTGCCACAGATTCATGTAAGTAGTGACATTTGTAATATAAAATCATTTCTCTAGAAGTTCAGTTGCTGCTGGTGGGCAAAAAGAAAAATCCTATTACATGATTACATTCACGATAACTTTCCCACATATGGATGATGTTTGCTACTTTGCTTATCTTTATCTACATACATATTCAACTTTACAGATGCATCTTCAAAAATCAGAATCATAATACAACCCCTCAGCAAATCTATTTTTGACAAGATATTTTATTGAAGCTTTGTCTGGAAACAACTCTCCTTTATTGACTATAATTGCTATGCCAGAGTCTATTATAAAAGTATCTGTTGATTTAAAAATTGCCCTTATATTTTCTTATCTGCTTAAGTACATACTGAAGAAACTAATTCAAACTGGATTATGAAAGGAATTTTGGAATATCTAATGATTAATAACCCTCCTGCTCATAGCTTGCATGAATCCTATGTTTTTAAAATTGTCCCTATGATAAAACCAGATGGTGTCATTAATGGAAACTGCCATTGTTCTTTAAGTGGAGAAGATTTGAACTGGCAGTGGCAAAGTCCAAACTCAGATTTGCATATTAAAATTACCATGCTAAAGGTCTGCTGTAGTTTATAGCTGCAATCAAACAATTACCTCTGGTTTACTGTAATTATTTATCATGGTCACTTTCCAAAGGAAAACGTATTGATATGTGGCTGCAGCATTGAGGAGGCTGTGTGGTATACTAATGATAATGCTGTCTCTTATGACATAGTTGAAGATATAGGATATAGGATTTTGCCTAGGATATTGACCCATACTGCCCCAGCAATCTGCATGAGCAGATACAGCTTTGGTAGTGGAAAAGTTCAAACATCTATAGCCCCTGTTGTATTAAAGGAAATAGGAGAGCAGAGAAGCTGCATCATGGAGAGCACATAATGTGACTGTGATCAAGGAAGATACCAGGGTTTTCAGACTGAGACACAAGAGCTGGAAGAGATGGGAGAAAAGTTTCTTGTTGTTTTATTCCATTTGAAAAGACTGACATCAATATTAGAATATAATCTGCCTCACAGTTTTCTTGAGTTTGAAAATGACTTGATGGAATCTAACTTTAAAGTAGCAAATTAACGCTTATGTTTTGGAAGAGGATGAACCTCGTTTCCTTGAAGAAGTTGATTAT
Source organism: Bettongia penicillata ogilbyi (assembly GCA_023548195.1). Classification (NCBI taxonomy): domain Eukaryota; kingdom Metazoa; phylum Chordata; class Mammalia; order Diprotodontia; family Potoroidae; genus Bettongia; species Bettongia penicillata. Next base: position 14,360,607 of record JAJHZJ010000560.1, read on the forward strand.
AGTGTAGAAAGTAATGGTGAATTGCCTGAAAACATTGGGGATTATGAACCTTCTGTCCAAAAAGATGCACTTTCTGATTCATAGTCATCACAAACATGCCTTCTTTGAGCCATCTGCCATCTCATGTAAATGACTAAAGAATAAGACAAATATCTTATATAGTTTTTATTGGACAGGACACCTTAGATTTTTAAATAGAGCTGACACAAAAAAGACAAAAAGCAACTGGAGCCAGTTTGGTTTCAAGACAATAAATTTATTTTTGATTTATGATAAAAACTGGCATTTGTTTTATTTAAAGAATTCTATGAGAGGGGAGGAGCCAAGATGGCAGAGTAGAAAGATTCACATATGCTAGCTCTGAACCCACAGCCCATAAAATACCTGTAAAAAAAAAAAACTCCTAACAAATTCTGGAGCAGCAGAAGTTGCAGAACAATGGAGTGGAGGAGATTTCTGTTCCAGAGAATCCTGAAAAAGCAATACCAAAGGTCCATTGCACACCGGACCCGGAGCAGAGCCCAGCCCCACCTTGGCCGTGCGGCACCGAGAGGACCAGATCTGAGCAGGCTTCAGGGACAGAATCTAAAGCAGCCATGCAGGTACCTCCACCTACAGGTGCAAAGATTAGTGAGAGAATCTTTATGGCTGGCCAAGAGGGGAGCAGGGTGTCTCCATAACTCAGGTCCTCTTGGGAGGCGGCAGCGGAGGCAGCAGTGGATGGGGCTCCCAAAGCAGACAGGAGCTTGGATCCATTGTTGAAGATCTCCACATAAATCTCCTGAAGGAACTGAGCCCTGTGTGGCGGCCTTGCCCCAACCCAAGCAGCTGAAGTTACTCTCACACTGAATAGCAGTCCTGCCCCCTCTGAAAGCCCTGAGGCTGGGGAGCAGCATTTGAATCTCAGACCCCAAGCACTAGATGGGTGGATCTGGAGGTGAGGCGGGGGTGGAGAGGAATCTCAGAAGTCAAGTAACTAGCTGGGAAAATGCCCAGAAAAGGGAAAAGAAATAAGAACATAGAAGGTTACTTTCTTGGTGAACAGATATTTCCTCCCTTCCTTTCTGATGAGGAAGAACAATGCTTACCATCAAGGAAAGACATAGAAGTCAAGGCTTCTGTATCTCAAACATCCAAAATAAATTCAATGGGCTCAGGCCATGGAAGAGCTCAAAAAGGATTTTGAAAATCAAGTGAGAGAGGTGGAGGAAAAACTGGGAAAAGAAATGAGAGATGCAAGAAAAGCATGAAAAGCAGGTCAACACCTTGCTAAAGGAGACCCAAAGAAATACTGAAGAAAATAATTCACAACCTTGAAAAATAGGCTAACTCAATTGGCAAAAGAGGTTCAAAAAGTCAATGAGGAGAAGAATGCTTTAAAAAGCAGAATTAGCCAAATGGAAAAGGAGGTTCAAAAGCTCACTGAAGAAAATAGTTCTTTCAAAATTAGAATGAAACAGATGAAGGCTAATGACTTTATGAGAAACCAAGTCACAAAACAAAACCAAAAGAATGAAAAAATGGAAGAGAATGTGAAATATCTCATTGGAAAAACGACTGACCTGGAAAATAGATCCAGGAGAGACAATTTAAAAATTATGGGACTACCTGAAAGCCATGATCAAAAAAAGAGCCTAGACATCATCTTCCATGAAATTATCAAGGAAAACTGCCCTGATGTTCTAGAACCAGTGGGCAAAATAAGTATTGAAGGAATCCGTTGATCACCGCCTGAAAGAGATCCAAAAAGAGAAACTCCTAGGAACATTGTGGCCAAATTCCAGAACTCCCAGCTCAAGGAGAAAATCTTGCAAGCAGCTGGAAAGAAATAATTCCAGTATTGTGGAAATACAATCAGGATAACACAAGATCTAGCAGCTTCTACGTTAAGGGATCGAAGGGCGTGGAATAGGATATTCCAGAAGTCAAAGGAACTAGGACTTGAACCAAGAATCACCTACCCAGCAAAATTGAGTATAATACTTCAGGGGAAAATATGGTCTTTCAATAAAACAGAGGACTTTCAAGCATTCTTGATGAAAAGACCAGAGCTGAAAAGAAAATTTGACCTTCAAACACAAGAATGAGAAGAAACATGAAAAGCAAACAGCAAAGAGAAGTCAAAAGGGATTTACCAAAGGTGAACTGTTTACATTCCTACATGGAAAGACAATATTTGTAACTCTTGAAACTTTTCAGTATCTGGATAGTTGGTGGGATCACACACACGTGCACGCACACACAGAGACAGAGAGCACAGAGTGAATTGAATAGGATGGGATCATATCTTAAAAAAACGAAGTTAAATGGTGAGAGAGAAATGTATTGGGAGGAGAGAGGGAGAAATGGAATGGGGCAAATTATCTCTCATAGAAGAGCCAGGCAGGAGACTTTCTAGTAGAGGGAAAAAGAGGGGAGCTGAGAGAAAAAAAAAGAAGTTTACTCTCATCACATTTGACTAAAGGAAGGAATAAAATGCACACTCATTTTGGGATGAAAACCTATCTTACAATACAGGAAAGTGGGGGAGAATGGGATAAGCAGGGTGGGGGGGGGATGATGGAAGGGAGGGTAATGGGAGGAGGGAGCAATTTGAAATCAACAATCTTGGGGAGGGACAGGATCAAAAGAGAGAATAGAAGCAATGGGGGGCAGGATAGGATGGAGGGAAATATAGTTAGTCTTACACAACATGACTATTATGGAAGTCATTTGCAAAACTACACAGATATGGCCTATATTGAATTGCCTGCCTTCCCAAAGGAAATGGCTGGGGAGGGAGGGATGGGAAGAAGTTGGAACTCAAAGTTTTAGGAACAACTGTCGGGTATTGTTCTTGCTACTAGGAAATAAGAAATACAGGCAATGAGGAATAGAAAGTTATCTGGCCCTACAGGACAAAAGAGAAGATGGGGACAAGGGAAGGGAAGGATGATAGAAGAGAGGGAAGATTGGTGATAGGGGAAATTAGAACGCTCGGTTCATTGGGGTGGGGGAAGGGGCCAAATGGGGAGAAAATTTGGAACCCAAAATTTTGTGAAAATGAATGTAAAAAGTTAAATAAAGAAGTTTATAATAATAATAAAAAAGAATTCTATTACCTGATAGAATTATCAAAGACTGATGTATCTTTTTCTTTTTTTCAACAAAACTTTATTCAGCATCATTGCATGACTTTTCGTCATGTTTCATTCATGGCCCTAACTAGATGTTACCTTCTCCATGAAGCCTTCTCTGATCCCTAACCTTCCAGCTGAAAATAAACTTTCCCTCCACACAGTTGTCAAGGCACCTGGATGTCTTCTTTTTGCTTATCATGTCTTCTCATATCATGGTTACTTGCACTTGACCTTGCTACTGGATTGTGAGCTTCTTGAAAATTGGATCTGTATTCTATCTATCTTTATATCTCCACTGACCAATAGAGTGACTTATATATGGAGTCACTGCATCAAATCCTTATATTCTATGTCAAATGGATAAATTTGCAACATTTCAGAGTAAAAGAAAATTCTAATCCTAGGTTCCAATGGTAATAAGTTGTTGAAAATGTGTACAGAGATTTGTGTGTTGTTTGTGTGGGACTAAGTGGATACTGAAGACAAGAAAGTAAGTTCTTTAGAATGATATGAAGTAATCCAGAACTTGCTATGAAATCATATCATTCTACAGTTACCAAGTTAAACAAATAAAAAAAAAGTTATAAAAAAAGAACTAAAATTTCTTTGCGTAAGTTTTTGTAAATTCTTTTTTCATGACTATTTGAGGAATGTTTGTGATAGGAACTGTGTTCTTAAGGATGTTATTTACTGTCATTATTCCTGTTCTATAGGTGAGAGAGCAAAGGTTCCTAGAGATTCCATAATTTGCCTATGGGAAAACAGCCCAACCAAATCCAGCACTCCAAGTTCATTTTAAAGATATCTATCTCCTATCTAGGAGAGCGTTACATTTACTTGTATAAATTCTTGCCCCAGAAGGGAACTTAGATGTCATCTAATTCAGAGGTATCAAACACCCAACCCACAGGCCATATATGGCCCACAACACTCCCCTTTGATCTTCTATTTGGTCTATAACATTTCCTAGAATCAGATTAAAATGTCATTTGGAAATATTTGACAAAATAAAAATAAAATACAATAGAATGTCAATATGTGGCTTTCAAAGTCAATGGGCAGCATTATGCAGAGATGTCAATATGCAGGAGTCCTTCCTTTGGTTTTGTTTTATAATTTCTTGATTTTTCATAAAGTCATTAGCTTCCATCTGTTCCATTCTAATCTTTAAGGAATTATTTTCTTCAGTGAGCTTTTAGAACTGCTTTTCCATCTGGCCAATTCTTATTTTTAGGGCATTTTTCTCCTCATTGGCTTTTTGGATCTTTTTTATCATTTGGGTGAGCCTATTTTTTAAAGTGTTATTTTCTTCAGCATTTTTGGGGTCTTCTTTAGCAAGCAGGTGACTTGCTTTTCATGATCTTCTTACATCACTCTCACTTCTCTTCCCAATTTTTCCTCTACTTCTCACTTGACTTTCAAAATCCTTTTTGAACTCCTCTATGGCCTGAGACAAATTCATATTTTTCTTGGAAATTTTGGATGGAGGAGCTTTGACTTTGTTGTCCTCTGTTTGCCTGTTTCGGTCTTTCTTGTCACCAAAGTAAAATTCTATAGTCTGATTCTTTTTCTGATTTTTGCTTATTTCCGCAGCTATTTACTTGACTTTTGAGCTCTTTGTCAAGGTAGTTCTCTGCTTCCACTGGGGGTGGGAGGGTATACTGTCAACTTCTTAATTCCCCACAATCTGTGGGCCTAGAGCTCCAGAAATAGAGGCTGCAGCTACCCCTGCTGCTGCTGTGGCTGCCTTGGGTTCCTCCTCTCTCTCCCCTGTCTGCTGCCCTGGGGCTGGGGCTGGATCACTACTCTCTCACACTGGTCTCACAGGTTTTTTCCACTGACCCTCCAATTTGTCCTCAGTGTTTTGGGGTTGTGAAGTCTGGAAGCTGCCACAGGTACAAGAGATTCAGTCCCCCCAGAATCTGCTCAGGTCCCTGGGGTGGCCCACAGTGGGCTGTGCTCTGCTCCCAGCAAGGCTCAATAGACACTTCCTGGTGACCTACCAGGCTGTTGTGGGCTAGAGATTAGCTTCACTCTGTCATTCTGTGTTTTCTACAGGTCCAGAATTTGTTTAGAGCTATTTTCTACAGATATTTGACTGGGCTTGGGGGGAATGCTCTAGAAAGTCTGTGCTGTTGCTCTGCCATCTTGGCTCCACACCCCCAATAATCTTTATATATAATTTAGTGGTCCCTTTTCTATTTGAGTGTGACACCATTAGTCATTTGCTTAATTTTACAGAAAAGGAATCTGAGGCCCATAGAAATGAAATAACTTCCTTAAGGCCATATAAATAAATAAGCATTAAAAACTGAGATTTAAACCCAGATCTTCCTTGGATCTCCTTCCAGGATATATTGACTTTATGATCTTCTTCCCCTTTTCTATCCCTGATTACTGTATGGCAAGGTGTTCCTTATGGCCTCTTTGGTCTCTGGTATCTACTTGATGATGGAAGCAGTGACAATAGCTCAGGAACAGTAGGGTACCTCAAGTCCTCAGATCACTTTTTTCTAGGTGGGAACTGCATTTATTTACGAAAGTAAATTTGCTGATGCTCCTGGGAAGAAATAGTTGCAATGATGAGGATGCTTCTTCCCACGTCATAGCACTAAATGGAATCAAGGTTACATAAGGGTTCTCAATGACTTGTTGCAGTGACTATTATGAAGTTGATAAACAAGCAATACAAGGAACAATGTGTTGCAAGTAGCATTAAGATCATGTCTTCCTACAATAGGCATCTTCTTCAACACCTGATTTCTATATATAACCAGAATTCTATGTATACACTAACTTATTTTTTACCTAAAGGAATCTGTTTAATTATAGGGGACTAAAATTATTACTAAGCATAACAGTGGGAGCCATGTTGCAGCTGGGAATGATGTGGTTCTCTAATTCAATTCAATGTTGTTCTTTTTCTGCCTCCTTTAATGAAAAGAAATAACTGTTTATTGATCTTTTTAATTTTTTCTATCAATTTCACTTCTGAATATATTCCTCTCCCTCTCCCCCCACCCTGTCACATTTCTATTCAACTAACCATCCCTTTCTGGCAAATAATGAAAAAAATATAAAGGGATTTCAAGGGAAACAACTATTTGTCACACACCCTATATGTGTAAGGCATGCTGCTGGCCAGTGGGGATATAGAGATAAGTAGACTACAGACCTAATTCTCAAGAAGATCACAATCCAGTAGAAGGATCAAGGAAAAGTAACTGTGATTTAAGGGAAGATATGAGAAGCAAAAAGAAGAGGTCCAGGTGACATGAAAACTTTGTGGAGGGAAAGTTCATTTTCATCTGGAAGGGTGGGGATCAGAGAAGGCTTCATGAAGGAGCTAACACCTAGTTTGGGTCATGAAGGAAGAGGGGGTTGTAATGCGCAGAGAGGTAGTGGGGAAAGTTGAAGAGTCCATTACAGGAGACTATGAAACAAGATTTGTTCATGCATGAAAAAGGGGACTTTCTAGTTTAAGTAAATGTAGAATTCATGAAGGGGAGGCATGAGATCATACTGATAATAAAAAAAAAAAACATGTATATAGTACTTACCGTGCCAGGCACTTTACAGTTATTACTTTCATTTGATCTTTAAAACAATCCTCAGAGGCAGATACTATTATTATCCCCATTTTATAGCTGAGGAAACTAAGGCAAGTAGAGATTAATTGACTTGTCCTGGCTCACTTTGTTAGTAAGTGTCTGAAACTATATTTGAACTGAGGTCTTCCTGACTCCTAGCCTGGAGCTTTATTATCTTTACCACCTAGCCAGATAATAGAGAGCTTGCAACACCAAAATAGTTCAGATGTGTGTAAAACAGGATGGGGAGCTAATGAAGCTTTTCAAATAGAGTTGTGACAAGATCAAAGAAGAACATTCCTTAAATTTAATAAAATCAAGGTATGATGCCTCCTGTATTTACCTCCAGATCCCTTCCTGCTTGAATTGGTTGTCTTCCCTGTCCTGTGGGCATTTGGTTAACAGTTGGTGGGGATGTCTGGCCCTTTCTGCATAGGACTTACCTCCCTGGATGATAGCTGGAAAGGATAGTCTGAAAGTAGACCTGGTGTGGGTGTATGTTGGAGGGTAGGTAGCTGCTGCCACCGCAGTAGAGTATCCTGTGTTGTTAGCCTATTAGTGGCAGTTGGTTAACATTCGTTACTGGTGGTGATGAGAGTGAGTTCTTTCTCCACAATGATTTCACCCTCAATTATGGTGGTGAGAACTGGGCTAGAAACAGATCTAGGGGTTTGGGGAACATTAATAATTCCCAAGGCTCTTGGGTTCAGGGTCCTTTGCTCTCTCCAAGAACTTCTGAGGGGAGATTGTAGTCAAGTGGTACGGGAGTTTTCACTTCTTTGTCTCTTCCCCAAAGTGCTTTGTTTTACCAACCATGTAACTCTGGGCAAGTAATTTTTATCACTTTGAATTTCAGTTTGCTTATATATAAAATGAGGATAATAATTTTTGCACTATCTGCCTCAACAGCATCATTGAAAATAATCTTAGCTTGTAAACCGTAAAGTACTTTGAAAATGTGAGCTAAGGTAAAGTCAGCCCAAAGAATCTGCTAAAATTCAAGCACTTATGATTATGAACTCTGTGAGGGAAGATGCAACATTTTAAACTCTTTTTTGTATCACTTTTGGTTCCATTTAATATTTATTAAATGAATTTCATTAAATTATTAACATTTATTAAATGAATAAATTAATTAAATTCACTCTTTAACTGGAGCTGCTTTAAAGGCAAAGTGACCCTAGGAGGTTGTTAGACATTGTGTTTGCTACACTTTAGAGTGATTGGATTCCTTGGATAGTTTCCCCCTAATAACTCTCTGATATCAGGTTTTGAAGGAATGTTGGTCTCCATGGGGAGACCAAGGAGAACAAGGAAATATATTTTTACAATATGGGGTACAATTTCAAAGGGGTGTTCTGGACTGTTAGTTCTAGATGTGTTCACTGAATTATCCAGTGACTAAAGATCAAGGGAAGGTGGTGGGCAATCAAATCATGGAGTCACTAAACATTTATGAAGTACTTCTCATGTGCTAGGCACTGTGTTAAGAACTGGATAATAATAGCTAACATTCTTTAAATGCCTTCTATGTGCTAAACCCTTTACAGATATCATTTCATTTGATCCTCACAACAATCCTGGGAGGGAAGTGCTATTATTATCCCCATTTTACAGTTGAGGAAACAGGTCAACAGAGGTTAAATGACTTGTCCAGGGTGACACAGCCTAAGATGTGCTTGAGACGGGATTTAAACCAGGTTTTCCTGTCTCTTGGTCCAATGTTCTATCCAGTACCTACCTGACTGTCGATCAACAAACTTGTATTAAACACCTATTATGTATCAGGGATTATACCTGGTGCTTGCGGTAGAACCAAACGTGAAAAAGTCTCTAAACTTGAGGAGCTTATATTCTAGCAGAAGAAATACTATCCTGACATATAGATAAGTGAATATATTTATATATATATAGTAGTTTCTAATACAAATATTATCATTTACACTATAATAGATTAAACTGCATGTGTTTGTCCTTCATTGCCAAAGAAGACCATGCCATCAGAGAAATGATGACATGACATGCACTTGACTTTGTTTTGAGTGAGGGAGGGCTGTGCAGGTCACCAGCCTCACTTCTCCTCCAGAGCTATCTGAATCCAGTGACCAGATATTCATCAGGATGACTGGAGATGAACCAGCATGAGGCAATTGGGGTTAAGTGACTTGCCCAAGGTTACACAGCTAACGAGTGTCAAGTGTCTGAGGTGAGATTTGAACTCAGGTCCTCCTGACTCCTGCACTATCCACTGCACCACCTAGCTGCCCCTAAGAGATTAAACTAAGGTTTAGAGAAGCTATTACTTGATTAGGTTCACACAACTAGTAAGTGTGATTTGCAGATTTGAATGCAGGCCCAATTACAGGTCTGTACATCCCTTTAAATGAGGCTGAGATTGGTTTGAGGAGTTGGTTGATTCTTTAACACAATATGAAGAAAGTTCAATTGCTCCAAAATTAGGGAAAGAGGAAAAAAAAGGAGACCTTCCTCTTTCTCTATAAGAAGGGTCATTTTCAAGTTCTTACATTCAAAAAAAAAAAAAGGAAACATTTAATGGGAAAATTTGCTAAACCACTCCATTTATTAAGAAAAATACAAGCATATTTCTTATGATATTCCTATTCATAGAGGAGCGAATGTTTCCTTTGAAAACTTCTCCCCCACCCCCATTCTTCAAGGGATGTTTTTTAAAGAAACTTTCTCAGCTGCTCAAAGGGTTTACCTTTCTTTAAACATATAATCCCACCTCTTCACTCCTAGTTATACCCTCCTGGTACCATGCTAAACAATATCTTCTTTTTCCCAATGGCATTTACACCCTTTAAATACTTTTGGCAGATAACATATAACCTTTCCACCCTTGGCTTACCCGTCTCCCTACCCCCATCCCAACGTTTAGCCAAGTTTGGACTCATTTGTTTTACTTTTTTTTAATAGGCAATTCTTCTTAATTATTCTCAGGAATCATCTCCCTCCCAAACTGCCTTATGTTGATAATAGAGACATTTTAAAAATCTGCACACACATACGTGTAAACATTAGGTAATGAGGACATATATTTAGATACATTTTTTACATACATCATCATTTTGGAAAAACTGATGCTGCTTTTGCCCCATGCTACCCCTCCCATGCAAATCCAGAGGGTAGTGAGTGGTGCTGGTTACATTAATTGACTGTATAGTGATCACTATAAGAAATACAGCCATAATTTTGACAGTGAAAAGCAAATATTGTTAGCAGGGAAGAGTTTAATGGAAGTAAAAATGAATTTTCTTGTTGTTCATTGGGATTTTTCTGCTTTTCATTTAAAAGAGGAGGATGTACATATGCCTGATGTAGTCAGTGATCGTCTGCTGGTGTGGAAGGGTCAGACAAAGGCCTGAAGTCAGGAAGACTGAAATGAAAATACAGACATAGAAATTGACAGTTCTAAACCTGGGCAAGTTACTTAATCTTTCTGTGCCTCAGTTTCCTCATATGTAAAATGACTGGAGCTGGACGTCTTGTTTTCTAAATTTATGATCCCATGACAAAGCAATGGGAAGTTTGAAATGTAATTGCAAAAGGTATGTATATACCTTTTTGTAGGTGTATGATAGCTATTGGATGGGGGTATATATATATATATATTTATATATATATATATAAATATATATATATATATATAAGTTCAGGGAAAAAAAAGATCTTATTGTCAAAGGTGACCATGACCTTTGCAACATCTATGAGAACTGCCCATAAGAGGCAGATAGTTCAGTGAATAGAATACTGAGTCTGAGTCAGGAAGTCTGGAGCTTGACCTCAGATGCTTTCTAGCTGTGTGACCCTGGGCAAGTCACTTAACCTCTATTAGCCTTAGTTTCCTCAACTGTAAAATGGGGATAATAATAGCACTTCCCTCTCAAGGTTGTTGTGAGGATCTCAAATGAAAGATTTGTATTAAAAAAAAGTCTTTAGCTTAGTGCTTGGCACATAGTAGGTGCTCTATATG